>OX422219.1:484837672-487237672 GCA_949130495.1 Sambucus nigra
TCGCAATGTTAGACTTGGGTTAGCTGCTGATGGATTTAATCCGTTTGGTAATATGAGCATTAAGCACAGCACATGGCTAGTTATCCTCATTATTTATAACTTACCTCCGTGGTTGTGCATGAAGCAACCTAACTTGATTTTGTCTATTCTTATAGATGGACCAAAAGGACCTGGAGATAAGATTGATGTATTTTTACAGCCATTGATTGATGAGTTGCTTGAGCTATGGGTTGATGGTGTACGCACTTATGATGCGTCAAGTAAGGAGTTCTTTCAGTTGCATGCATCGTTGTTGTGGACCATTAACGATTTCCCCGCTTATGCGATGTTATCGGGATAGAGCACAAAAGGTACATTTGCTTGCCCTTGCTGTAACGAAGACCACCAGTCAATGTGATTAGATAAGGGTAAGAAGTTCTGTTATTAGGGTCATCGTCGATTCTTAGACTCGCGCCATAGGCTTCGTAGGCAGAAGGCACCATTTAATGGGAGGGTAGAATTATGTCCAGCTCCACTTAAACTTTCGCGCTTACAAGTATTGCAACAGTTGAATGATCTTGACGTTGAATGTGAATATAAGATGGAAGATGTCTTTAGAAGGAGGGAAAGAGAGGCGTTAGAAAAAAGTAAACAGGTAGTTCAAAAATGTAGATTTGGTTGGAAAAAAAAAGAGCATATTTTTTGAATTGCCATATTGGAAGGATAATCTTATTCGCCATAATCTTGATGTCATGCATATTGAGAAAAACGTCTGCGATAATGTCCTGTTTACATTGTTGGGTACTAAAGGGAAGACAAAAGACAATTTACAAGCTCGAAAAGATCTAAAAAAATTGGGTATTAGATCAGAGCTACATCCTCAACCACGAGGGTCAAATCTAGAGTACCTCCCCCCAGCAGAGTACACGATGAGTAACAAACAGAAGGAGATTTTTTAAAACTGTTGCAGAATGTTAAAGTTCCTGATGGCTACTCTTCGAACATTTCACGGTGCGTGAACATGCAAGAAAGAAATATTTCAGGATTAAAGAGCCATGATAATCATATTTTAATGCAACAATTACTTCCAATAGCCGCGAGAAGGGTATTGCCCGCTCATATTGTCAAAGTCTTGATTGAATTGAGCAATTGCTTTGTTATACTGTGCTCAAAAGCAGTTACCGCAGCTGATTTGGAAATGTTTGAAGATCGGATGGGCCTTACACTTTGTAGCCTTGAGAAGATATTCCCTCCGAGTTTCTTTGATGTGATGGAACATTTGCCTATACATTTGCCGGACGAACTCTTAATTGCTGGCTGTGTCCTTTACCGTTAGATGTATCCGATTGAAAGGTACCTCCACACTTTAAAAGGCTACGTTGGTAATCGGGCTCATCCCGAGGCCTCGATTGCCAACTCTGTTATTCTTCAGGAATGCATGACTTTTTGTTCCCAGTATGTGGATGTGGAAACTAAGTCTAACCGACCGGCTAGAAATGATGACTGGGGGCATATAAATGGTCATGCAATTGGGAAAAAAGTTCAATTTGAACTTGATTCTGTAATGTATATGCAAGCTCATCGGCACGTTCTTACCAACACTGAGGCAGTGGCGCCATTTGTTGAGTAAGTTTTATTATAAGTAATTGGTGTTTTTGAAAACCATTTTTATATTTTTTATGGAATTGACATATGGCTATTTATTTACTTGTAGAAAGCATCTTGCGGAACGTTTATCAAAGTATCCTCAAGATTCACAAAAGCATCGTGTTAATCGTCTTCACAACGATGAGTTCCACAAATGGTTTAAGGATTATGTAAGCGAATATATCATAACTAATAGTTGAATTATGAATAAAACTATACTTTTATATTGACATTTACTTTAATATACTATAGGTTAATAAATTGGGACGTTACGGTGTGCAAGTATCCGAAGAAATAAAATGCTTATCTTTAGGTCCTCTTAGGGATGCGGTCAGATTCAACACTTATATTGTTAGCGGTTTTAGATTTCGAACAAAGAGACTTGATAAGGGAAAGAAAACTCAAAATAGAGGAGTTTTTATAAAAGCTGAACAAATGAGTTATTCTAGTCGGAAGGATAAAAACCCCATTGTGGGTGATATTACATACTATGGGGAACTAACGGATATTATTGAAGTTCAGTATCTTAATGGCATGAAGTTTGTGTTATTCAAGTGTGATTGGGTTGAAAATCGCATGGGTACAAAATTTGACGAGTTTAACTATACGCTGGTCAATTTCAAGCATTTGAAATATAAAGATGATCGAGAGAGTAATGAACCTTTCATACTAGCATCCCAAGCAGAACAAGTATTTTACGTGCAGGACCCTATCGATACATATTGGCATGTTGTTGTTCCCATTACACCAAGAGACCAATTTGATAGGTACATGACAGTTCAAGAAACTGGAGAAGAATTGTTGCTTAATGGAGATGAGCCGTTTGTCATGCAAAATTTGAATGAATATCACAACTTACGGTGGGTGAGGGATGGAGATGGATTAATAGTTGACACTAGTGTTGTTCAAGCTAATGATCACGAAGATGCAAATGCAGATGAAGACGAAGATGGAGATGAAATTTAGAGGGACGATGCTTGAGGGAGATATAGTCATAAACTAGTTATTTTTGTTTTTGAACTGGAGCATTTGTAGTTTGGTTTTGTACTGATGCATAACTGAGTAGTGTTTCTTATAACAAATGCATAACTGAACAGATAGTTTGTTGCATATCTGAACATATATTTTGTTAGTTTTCTGAATTATCTAGTTTGCTGAATTTGCTTTGTGATTACTGAATTCTCTATATCATATGCTTTATAATTAATAGTTGTTGAACACTTATTATAAAAGGATCCTCCAAATCCATCAGGACCTGGAGTTGAATCATCACTGAGCGCAGAAATAGCTTGACAGATCTCCAATTCAGAAGGAAAAATCCTCGAGGTCAAGGTTCATCTTAGGAGAAATAATAGATGGGATGATATTAGAGACTTCCTCCATGTTTAAAGACACATTTGAAGACAACATATCCTCAAAGTACTTAACTATATGAGATTTAATAGTTTGGTCTTCCTCCAAAAGATTCCTAGAACCATCTTTGATAGAGAAGATCCCCAGCTTTTTTTGTTTAACTTTAACAGTGGCATGGAAGAATCTAGTGTTTGCATCCCCCACTTTGAGCCACTTAATTGATGATTTCTGCCTCTAATACATTTCTTCGCTCTTGTTTGCTTCAAATAACTTAGCTTGGGCTTGGTTAAGGGCTTCTCTATTTGAATCTGAGCTAGCCTGATCATATAACAGCTCCAATTGAGCAATATTATCCTCTAAATCTCTAATCTTTTGAAATATGTCTTTAAACACACGATTGGAAGACTAGAACTAACTGGGAGGTCAATGAGATCTGACCATGTTTACTTGCCAAAAATAATTTTGCACAAACACTTATCTATAAGTGGTGGCTAAAAATTTTGTCTAGCAAAATAATTGACAGAAAGTTAAAACATATATGCACAGGCAGATAAATATCTTGAACACACTTGACTTATCATCATTAATCAAACAGAAATAGTTAAACATTCATCAGAGATAATTATTTGAAGTGTTTACAAACAAACTTCAATGAAAAGAATAACAGATTAATTAAAGCAGACAACTCAAGCCTCAGAAGCATGGGCAACATCAACTTCAGACACAAGAGTATCCTCAGGTGCGATAAGAGTACAGCGGTAGTAATATTCTTCTTAGCCTCAACCATGGTCTATTTTTCGACATCACTATCTTCCAAGTCATCGACCTCAATCACCTCCGACTCGGTAACTAAGGCCCTGGCTTCATCGTCATCCCCTTCCCACATTTATATGCCATCAGCAATGTTAGGGTAATACGTGATGACACTTTTCTTCTGCCCGTCATAATTTTTTGAGAAGATGGTCACCAGGTATATTTGATTAAGGTTTTATAATTCCTAACACCCTCCTCCTCAGCATATATAAGGGCTTCATTTATAAAAGCATCATCACCCTAAACAAGCTCCTCATACCTTGAGTGCTTCATCCAAACTCCTGTGCCTCATAACCTCAGTGTCGATCTGCTCCTTCAACTTTTTATTCTTTTCCTCAGACTGACTTAAGGTTTGAACGTTCACTACAAACTGATCATACTTCTCCTTAATCTCAGTTCAGGCCTTTTCATAATTAGCTTGCCCATGGTGGGTAAGGAGCATATAATTGGCCTATCTCTCGTCCTCATAAGCATTTGGGGATGGTGTTACTTTCTCCCTTAAGATGGTGGCACCCATCACACCTTGAAAGAAAGGCAAAGACATCAGTATAATGCCAAATATTTGAACAAAATTAAAAAAATACAAGTATGGGTGAGAATTTACCACTTGCATTCGATGCTTCACCATATTCCATAAATCGTCAACATTAAAATCCCTAACGTTAAAATCCATAACGAATTGAAAATTAAGGGCATACTCATGATAGTGGACCACATTAACAACATTATTTGTGTGGAAAAAGATAGAGTCTGCATCATTTTTTAGCTTCTATAGTATGATCGAGTGCTCAGGGTCAAAGGTAAATGGATCCACTTCACCATAAGGGGAGGATGATCCCCCACCATGGACCAAACACCGAGTCATCTGTCTACATATCTTAACCCTTTCCCTAGTGATATTGGTCCTTTTGTGTTTGGGACTAAACTGAGACGTAGGTTTATCCATAGGCCTCTTATTACACGTAGGGCTCACATCATCTGAAGCAATATCCTTTCTTTTCCTTTCGTTTTTGTAATATCTGCATCATCGGCCTCTGCTTACCTCCTACCATCATACTCAGCATTCGTTCGAACCTTGGCATTCTACCTCTTCGCGATATCGACTTTCTTACTGGCCCTATCATCAGAAACGGTGCTCTTCTTTTTATCCTCAATGTCCAGTTTCCTCTTCAATGTAATCTTCATAATAGCATGATCAATTTATGGAATAGTCATGCCAGACGATAGCTCAATTCGAAAAGTAGATAAAGTGGAAGTGGAAGTGGAAGATACACGAGAGCACATCATTTAGCAAAGTCAAAATGGTCAACCAAAGATGAGTTATTAAAGGTAAAAAGTCTTATACATTCTTTGACCTCCTGATCGGATCATCCTTCCCAGTCAGCAGAAACATTACCTTTAACCATGAAGTCTACCTCATCATCTCTAGGGGAAAACTTTTAGAATGGGTGTAATAACTAATGAATATAATCTTCTTGGCAGAATATGATTGAAAATATAATCTTTAAGAAAATAAGTGGTTGAGTCGGCTATTTGAATTGAAGGAGAAATGGACTTTAGTTTATAGGCGACAAACATTTTGTGCAGATATAACTACCACTCAATGCAATGAAAGAATGAATAATTCAATAAAGAAGTATGTGCGTTACAAGTATGATTTATTGAGGTTCTTCCGTCACTTTCAAAGATTGCTTTATGATCGTCGTTATAATGAGTTAAGAGCAGACTTCAAAGCAATTCATACCTCCCCCGCATTATCATTCCCCGTGAAAATTTTGAGACATACAACAAAAGTGTACACACCAGTAGTGTTAAAGTGGTTTCAAGTTAAGCTATGCAAATCTCATGTCAGCTCCATGAAGTTATTCGCTGAGATTGAAACAATGAGCATAAATCCATGATGTGTAACTTCATATATGATTTAGAGCTGACATGGAGCTGACATGAACTCTGGTCCTAAAGAAGGCAATCACATGGAGCTGACATGAACGCTGGTCCTAAAGAAGGCAATCACATGGATATTCCCAAAGCATTTACTTTAAACAGCATGACTCAAGTAATTGAAACATTGACCATGAAAAGTGTAGGACCAGAGTGAAAGTCATTGATAGAGAAACCCCGTGGATAAAAAGTATATGTTACTGAATTATCGTAGGTAAAATTAGCAACAGATATCAAGTAGAGTCAGACATATATCAACCGAGTGTGTGACAGAGTGACACTAAGGGAAGGTGGAACCAGTGGAGGGAGATTCTGTGGGTAAGAAGGTAAAGGACTTGAATTCTGATGAGATTGTGAAAACTTATGTAGACATCCATGACCACGAGTATTGATTTGCGCCTGTCTAGATTAGCTCGAACCAAAAATCTTTTGTGATAGCTATGTTGCCGTCTCAAAAAGGTTTTTTAAAATAGTAAACTTTTGAGACAGATTAATTTTCGTTTCAAAAATAATCTTTTGTGATAGCTCTTGTGCCGTCTCAAAAGGGTCATATAAAATGAGGATGATTTATTCCTGTTTCAAAAAACTCTTTTGAGACGGCTATGGCGTCACAAAAAGTATTTATAACCCCCTATCAAAAAGATCCCCCCTAGCCGTCCCAAATAGTGTCACAAAAAGTATTTGAGACGGATAAATGATCTTTTAGGACTGTTAGGCCACCGTCTCAAAAGCTATTTTTTTTGTAGTGCCCCTACACTTAATACCTATCTAATACGAAATGTTTTTTTAAATACATTGTACGTTGAGTGACTAATACAACAGTGCAATATATTAAAACACATTCAGTAGTTCATACTAAGAGTGGGTGTTTTCCGCACAACTCATACATAAAACTACAACTACGTCGATGTGAATTACACTAGAAATTGTTATTTCAAATCAAACTTATCAACTATTACTAGTTTGATAAGGTTATGTTGGCTGTAATCCATTTTGGGGATCTTTGAGAGATAAGGAAAATGCGAGAGGGAGAGAGAGTGTGAGAATGTTTGGAGGGATGAGGAAGGAAATATAGGGTATACCAAATATATAAATGCTCTCAATTTCATTATCAACTCCAAAAATACAATTATATCCAGGCTAGTGTTATAAGACTGGAAAAAGTCTAAGAAAAAATATATAAAAAGGGGTGAATATCAGTCTGAAGGGTGAAGACACAATAAATTATGGCTCTAATTAATCTTAAATAAATTATGTTTTTTCATCCGGCATCAAAAATAACAAGTCCAATTTAACTTCATTTTAATTTAATCCTATGTAAGGGGAAAATAATTAATAGAGTGAGCTTTTTAGTTGCTATGATGGGGTCGTTCTTAAGACAAATAATTAGTTAATGGTTTATGATAAAGAATTAATAGAATGAGCGTTTTAAGTATCCATCATCCGTATCAAACAAACAATCCAACACAAGATTATCATGTACTCCTTTTAAGTCATCTACTTGATTGATTTCCAAGAACATAATGATAAAACATGAGTTTTCCTATATAATTCTATATCAAGGGTTTCATATACAATTTCTAACAATAAATAAGGTCATATTTCAATATAAAATGTGTGATGTAAATATAAATTGGTTGTTGTTCATTATAAGGACTAAAAAATATAATTAAAAAATATTCATCATGTTAAAAAATTCAAGGTATAAAAAATATTCATTACGCGAAAAAAATAGTACGATAAAATGAAGAACAACGATCAATTTCATATAATTTCATTTTTTGAATACAATACAACAACCATTATATTTTTTGAATATCAATACACATACATACACACTGAATACACACTGAGAACTCACACACAAACACACATTAAATACACACACACACACACACACACACATTGAATACACACACAGAATAAACACACGCGCGCGCGCGCATGGACTGAACATACACACACACACACACACACACACACACACTGAGAATACATACATATAACACATACACACACACATGCACCCACACACACACACAATAAATGAAATAAAATGGAATAAATACCTTGTGTGGAGAGAGAAAAATAAGGTTTCGCCGGAGGGATATGGTTTCAATGAGAGAGGGAGAGTTTTCTGATTCTTTGGGACCCAAGCGAAACAAAATGGAGGGTTATAGATTAATTAATACCTAAAAATGAGTCACGGTTTTCTCCAGTGACCAGTACAGTGACCCTTTTAAAATAGGTTTAGGGGTCACGGTTAATTCCTATTACCCAATTTCATTGTCAGTTGTCACCATGGGTCACGGTTATAGATCGTGACCACCTTCGTGACCAAAATAGAGGGAATATTGGCGCCAAAATACATTTGGTCATGGTATTTGGTCATCGATGGGTCACGGGTAATGAACGTGACCATCAGTGTGACCACAAGCACGAGACATTTGGCACCATCCGGGGTCATAAGGGATCACGGTTAGTAACCATGATGCTACGGGTCAAGGCTTTAAACCATGACCAGACCTTTAATAAAGTCAACCTAAACCATGGTTATTTATTTGGTTATGATTAATACATACGGGTCACATGTGGAGACCGTGACCCCCTAGTCACGAGTGGTGATCGTGACCCATTAACAGTGGCTATTTCCAATTTTTGGTGTCGTGTAATGGGTTGCATCATCTTAGAATAGTTACGTCAAGTAATCAAACAATTATATAAAGATGCACCATTACTCTACCGTGTACAAATGGTGGTAATAAATAATCTAACATTAACATTTTTATTAAAAGTAAACAAGCATTGATAATTCAAAATAAAACCCATAAAAAAGTGTAAAAGATATACTCGTAAATAGATAATTTTGAAATATATTAGTATATGTAAAACTTAATTGATGGAGAGTATTAAAATATATCAATGATGGGTTAATTATAATGAGTATATAATGATTAACAACACATGTTTATGGTATAATCTTAATGATAGATTTAATTAGATTAATTATTGTCTTTGTATGGACTAAATGTGAAGTATGAGTTGGGTTATTACTCCATCCTTGGACGATTATATTTTTCTTTATCTATACGAATCATAAACGGTATGAGATAGGTAAATAATCTTTCTATTGGTCGATCAAGAGTTGGTTGATCACAGTGGGCTGACATAATATATGTATATTCGATAATATATACGTATATTTGATTTTGTATACTAGGGTACAAGGTAGTTATGAGTTGGGTTATTTCTCCTTAGTAATTAATGTGATTATATGATCTCGATTAATGCTATGTAGACATTTGGATGATACATGAGTCGCGGTAGTGCTTGATGCTATCTGTTATGATGTTAATTGAGATTTTCAGTATTTGGCTAAGGTGCCTTGTACCATTGTCTCGAGATAATGATTCGGATATACAAAAGTGTATCAAGGGGGCCCTTTTTTGGATTTTATATTCGAGATGTCCCACACATGGATCTGGTTCAATTATGAGTTATGAGCATCTGTGTATGAGATCCTTAATGCCTAATTAGTTAATATACATTTGGCTTATTATGCGATTATAATAATGATATTTTAAGTCCTATGCTAACGAATCTTAATAAATGACTAAGATAAGACTAAGTGTATCATAGGGGTTCCTTGTTTTGATTTCAATTTTGAGACATTCCACGAACCAATCTTAGTAAGGTAAGGAGTTGAAAGACAATGGGGCATTGAGATTATTCATTTTATTTTAGGTTTTACTTATGTGGAAAGGTATCCATAGTATGGTAAGGTATGGTTGGGTATAGTTAGTTATAACTGTATCAGGATAAATGAGAGGTCGAGTATACTTTGCCTAATTGTCGATGGGTGACAACATGGGGCATAAATGGGTCGTATTTGATTTCGTTAAGTAATATAGATATTTCTTTCAACATTAGGGAATTGACCCAAATCTATAAAAACTTTAAACTCAAAGTATTAATATCGTTATACAAGAGTAGCAAGATTGAGTTGTCAGAATTGCAGTGATTGGAGATATAAATCATCATCCTTAGTTTAGGAGTAGCTATTTCATTTCAATTGGCATTCCAATCGTTATTTGTATTCAGGAGTTTATTTATGAACCAAAGTGGTTCCTGTTTATTTACATTTCAATTTGAGACTATTGTATAATGGATATTTATATTAGTGGATTTAATTTTATTGAAAAGTTGTAATTCATCCTTAGTTCAGTTATTTTATATTGTTATCCATTATTATCATATCACGGATGGTTTTCCTTTACCGTCATTTTATATTGATCATTGATGTTGAGAATGATATAAATTGATTAGTGATCCATATCTTCAACGTGTAATCCTGATCAACTGGACGTGGGAAAATAGGGGGTCTTACACCTGCACTTACCATTTTGTAGTCAGTCAACACTAGACAGCGAATATACTATGACGCACACATAAAATCATGACTATATCTAGTTTTCTGAGGTCCCACACACATTATCAGGGATAGTTAATAGTAGACCCTGCATATACTGTAATGCCCATATATATTCATTAAAATAATCAAGTCAGTGTAAGTGTCACACATACAGTGTAGCCAGTCAATATACACCTGCACATACTGGCACCACAATCCATGAATCTTTAATGCCCGTTATTATCTATGGTATAAATTATATTCTCATTTTTTATGCTCTCATTATCTTTCAATTTCCCTAAAATGACCGAACATCATAAACTAAACCATATTTTATCTCATACCTAGAGTATCATACCTAGGAAATACCCAAAACCATTACCATTCCCTATTCCCTCACCGAGGATATAAACAAAACAATATGTATCTCCTAGTCCCATACCTAGGAAATACCGAAAGCCGTAAATGTTACCTAGTCCCATACCTAGAAACAACCAATCATAAAAGTTACAACTCGCCACTCCCATGCCTAGAGAGCATCAGCTACAAAATTTACCACCCTCCAATTCCATACCTAGAAAGTAACAACCGCAAATCAGAGTACAACTAATGTACATAACCTAATAATCCCAACAATGTCATTATTTTAACAAAAGCTAATTTTAGATTTTGGATCCTCTAGGAAAATGTTTTATTATTTCATTCTGTATTTATACAAGTCCGATGTCTTGTAAAATAACCCAATTACATCATATGATATACAAGTTCAATAAAATATCCCAACAAGTTGTCCAAATGTAATATTCTATTTTTTGTGAGATTTAACCAAATCAAATCACAAATTATTTTAAACATGTGAGTTGATAATCTAGACATGAGAGATTTCACAAGTCTTAGAATAATTTCACAAGTCTTAGAATATATTTGAAATTCATATACAATTTGTCAAGCGAATCATTTTAATTTCCAATATCAAGTTTTCCCAATAATCTAGACATGAGAGATTTCAAGTATCAAATCTAATTTCATAAGTTCATAAAAACATATTTTTAATTAGTTTATCCCTTCCCCAATTAAGTTCCTAATCATATTTATAAAACATGCATATCTAATGTTTATAAGACCTTTAATCCAAACACCACTCAAGGAGAAATATAGATATAATTGAAGGGAGATAATGCTGATTATTCCATATGGACTGACACGTGGAAAATAGAAATTGGGGTGATATAGTTGGTCGAATACTGAAGGAAGGTTAACAAGGAATTGAGGGAGATCAAAATATATCACTGACGATTCAACAAGTTATGACTCTACCACTTTGGAGATAAGCTCAAAGAGAAAATACCTAGATTTGTAGATAACTTAGACTTATAAATAAGCATGACCCCATCCAGTTTAAGGGTATTGAATTGTGTTCTAATCACGAAGTCTTGGACTCTCATCTAGAAACCCTAACACTCCAATCATTCTTCCTTTTTTCCCACTTATATACAACTCCCCCTCTTTCTCCATGGACAGAAGCGCGATGATCTACCAAACCACGTGCATTCTGTATCACTTGTTATATGGCATTCATATTTTAGGGGCTGATTAATAATATTGCATTTACTATGGGATTGATATCCCTTACAATTCTTGCCTTATGAAAGTGTTTTAAAAATTCTTATTAACCCATGTTGTTCCTCTTAGAAAACTCTATGATTTATCTTAGTTAACTTTCTTTAAAATTATGTCTATAACCCTCAAAATTTGGGTTAAAAATTGCTTTAATGAAGTTTGGTAGGTAAAAGAAATATAGGGTTTGTAGCTTTTATGTTAGGCAGAATATTGTGTACGTATAAAAAAAATTCTCAGAGGTCTTTAAAAGAAAAACCAAACCACCTCAATATCGTCGTCAAAAGAACCATTTGTTAACAAATCTCTCCCCTACCCGTTATAGCGGCTCCAAATTCGCGACCCTCTTTCTATCTCTTTTTATCTAAACAAAAGAAGTTTTATTATACTACTCATTTTTTTAACTCTCATTACAAGTAGCTACTCTGGGGCGATATACATTACAAAAATCATTTCTCAAAAAGGGTCTAAAAACTAGGTATCTCTATGAAAACCATATTACAAAAAGTCATGGATACAGAAAAAATAGTCATTTCTATTACGATTCCAAAAAGGTTTCTTTTGGATTTTTACTTGTTTAAAACTCTATAAAATAAAACATGTGCACCCAAATGAAATTCTAGCTTGAAGCCCAAATAATTACAAAATGACAAATTTTGTCTCTAAGGTTTTCACTATAACCCTAAATTACCAATTAATAAATTAAATTCTCAAATATTCATTTAATTATCCAAAAATCGCCAAACTTATTTAAATTAAATATTTTCTCATTTAATGCACATCAACTTCATAATAAATTTTAATTAATGAGTTCTTTTAATTAGTTAAATTCGGTCCTAAAAAATACAAGGTTGTTAGGTTGAATTTTGAAAATTGCAGTCGAGTATTTTTTGTTATTAGATGTATCTTTTGTCAATGTTGTATATACTTTATAAATATTTTTCTATAATTTCTAATTTTTTACATACTTTTTATTGGATCGGGCAAAAATACCCTCATGTACAAATCACATACCCACTTTTCCATCCCAAAATTTAACACTGATAGGTTTAGGGGATAATTAAGACCCTTTTAATAAGCTAAGGGAGTTAAGTCTAGAAAATAAAAGTAGGGGTGATGAAGTAAAAATGGGCAAAATTCAAGGGACCTAAGTTTAATTAATCCTATTATTTTTTTCATCGTAAAGGCAAGAAAATTAAATTATATAATATGTTGATTTTAAAGCAATAAAATCAGTATTTATATGAATATATCCTCTAATATTTAACATATAAGAGGGCTACTTTAAAATTTTCCTAGTACCCCACCTTGTCTTGAACCGACTTTGGTTGTGTCATTCAATGATTGAGTAAGTTCAATAATTATGCATTAATTATAAGACATTGAGATGGACTAACTTGATTTTATTAGATTACTAGTTTGCAGGGCATGCGTTGCGTGACCGTAAAATTATAATTTTTTGGAAACTCATATTGTGAAACAGAATATAGTGAAGGCATGTTGAAAATATATTTAACATAATAGAACGATATTTTAATGGTGGATAATGTGCTTGAATATCTTAATATTATTTTAAATAAATAAAAATTTATATTAAACTAATATATAAAAATTGTTATGAAAGAGACTGTTATGTTTAAAAGTATGCAGAAAACATTGTAAAATATCCCTAAAACAATCAAGATGAATTCATCAAGTAGATTACAAAATCTTAATATGTAACATTAAAGATTTTGTACAATATATGTCACGTTGTAAGTTTATACAAAACATACTTTAACAAACCTAATAATCACAACATATTAGTATCTATAGCTGAGAATTTGTAAGTGTAAATATAGCACTACTAATGTGTGAAAGAAACATAAAAATTAAGAAAACTACCAAAGCATTTAAAACCATCACACCCCAAAAATATTCAGACAGTAAAATAATTTTTATTAGAGCCTTCATTCAAAAGATAAAATTATTCATTTAACTTGATAACACCTCCGTAAACCCCTTCATCCAAATACATGACGGGTAAAAATATTTGAGAGAGAATAAAATAAACTAACGCACTTAATATTTGAGAGATAACACTCAATGTGATGAGAGAATTTTTCTTTACTACTCAAACAATATTTTTGACTTGTCTTAATGCGAAGTTAATTACCTTGATTCCAAAGTTCCGGGTCTCAATTGATGTCCGGCATCTTAGACCTATCAGCATAGTTGAGAGTGTGTATGAACTCCTAGTCAAAGTCTTATCCGTCGCGTGTCATCGATCCTCTTATTTCTGATGCTCAAAATGCAATTGTGGGGGGTTGACAAATCCTCGATGCAATTCTTATGGTGAATGAGTGTGTGAAGGCGAGGGATAGGAGCCAGGTATTTTATGCAAGCTAGACATAGAAAAGGCATATGATCATGTCAATTGGAATTTCCTCTTTTATCTTCTTAAGAGGATGTGATTCGTTGGGAGGTGGTGACGTTGGATTCAGTGTTGTGTCTTTATTGTCAGGTTCTCAGTGCTCATTAATGGGGTCCTAGAGGGATTCTTTCCTAATTCTCACCGCCTTCGATAAGGAGACCCTTTGTCTACTTTCTTCTTTATTCTGGTTGAGGCGGGGTGGATTAGTGGATTTTTGATTGGCCTAGTGGATGCTTCTCCTCATAGGGTGACCCACCTCTTATTTGCATATGACACCATTATCTTTTGCAAATCGTAGGTTAAAGAGGTTAGAGCTATTAAACTTATACTTTTATGATTCGAGTATATGTCGAGCTTACATATTAATGTCGGTAAGTGTGAGATGATTCCAATTGGCGAAGATGAGAACGTGGGCTACTTAGCAGGGACCTTGGGGTGTAGAGAGGGATCACTCCTTATATCTCGATTTACCCTTAAGGGATAAGTTCAAGACTAGAGCTATTTGGAAATCGGTACTTGAGAGAGTTAGGAAGATATTGGCGGGATGGAAGAATAGCTATTTATCTAAGGGAGGGCGATTAACGTTGATAAAAAGTATGTGGTCAAGCATGTCTACTTACTTCTTATCCAATTTACCGCTTCCTTTCTCTGTGTGCAAGAAATTGGAGAAGATGATGAGAGATTTTCTATAGAGAAGGAATGAAAAGAGTTTTAAACACTATCTCGTTGGTTGGGAGGATATGTGTCAGACAATTTAGGAGGGGGGCAGGTGTGAAAATTTTTGAGGTGTTTAATAAAGCATTTCTAGGTAAATTGCTTTGGAGATTTAATTGTGGGGAATATAGGTTGCGGAGAAGAGTTGCGATGTCTAGGGGAGAAATTACCCAGATGTGGTGGGGACCAAGAGTGGGGCAATACGCGCATGGGGTGGGCTTGTGGAAGAATATATTGAGGGGGTGGCGGGAGTTCTTTAGATATACGAAGTTTCATTTAGGGAACGAGGGGAAAGTGAAGTTTTAAAAGGATACATGGGGCAAGAATGGTTCCATGGAGGTGCTCTTCCGAGGAATGTATAGCATTGGAGGGGACAAGGATGGTTCTGTTGTGGATCATTTATTACAGGTCGGGGATCATGTGGTGTGAAATCCAAACTTTTAGAGAAGATTGTGGGACTAGGAATTAGAGGAGGTTGGTGATTTCTTTGACTCGTTGGGGTAGGCGTCCACTGCTTTAGGAGGGGTTATCAACCTGCTATGGGGGTCAAGAAAGAGGGGGAGTTCACGATAAAATATTTTTATTCGGATTTGAGGGGAAACGGGAATGGAATTTTCAGTTTTCCTTGGAAATAAATTTAGAGAGTTAAGGCCCCTCCAAAGGTCAATTTCCTCGTTTGGACCGCGGCGAGATAAGCCATTTGGACGAGGGAGGGACTATAGAAAAGGGGCGACAGATGGAAAGTCGGTGTTGGTTGTGTATGGATAAGGAAGAGACGGCTAATCACCTTCTGTTGCATTGTCGGGGTGGCTGGAAGTCTTTGGGAGGTCTTATTTTCTCTTAGTAGAATTGTGTGGGTAATGCCCAAGTCAGTGAGTGATCTGCAAAAGTCGTGGCACTCGCCTAAGGGTTGGAAAGGTGATAAAGATATCTGGAGTAGAGTGTCGTATTGCATCTTTTGGACGATTTGGAGGGAGAGAAATACAAGGTATTTTGAAGGTAAGTGTTTGGATCCTCCAAGGCTAACACACCTTTTCTTGAGTTCGCTGGTGGTATGGCATAAGGAAAATCACAATACTTATGTCTCTATTTTTTTGGAGTCTCTTGGGGAGATAAATAGAGATATGTAATCTTCTAGGTCTGTGGATTAATTGTGTTCTCGGGACGCGCTGTTGGCTTCCCTTTACTTATTTTTTCGCTATGCATTTTGTATATTCTTTGTAACAGGCATGACCCCCTTGGAGGACTTTTCTATATATTATCTTTTACTTAAAAAAATAACTTCACTTCAAATGCTAACATTACATAGGTATTTATAGGATCTCAAAAATGTATCTTCCAAATACATGTATCTATTACATTTAATGTGGACATGCCCCATTTAGACTTTTATACATGAACCAACTAAATTCATGTATTGAACAAATACATATGTATCTACATTAATCTAGATAATACAAAATTAATAAATGGCTTAATGAAGTGTACTTGTGTCATCGTGTGGGCACGACAAATGTTGACATTGTGTTGTGATGACAACTTTAGGTATATACTATAATATGTATATACTAGGATAACACGGTGCGGGAATTATTTTTAGAAACATGAATACGTGTCGTTTACTCATTGAACGGTGTTCTGAAAAGAATTCAATTATCTTTACACATATTTTGATAAGTGTATCACACTTATCTAGTTTTTCTAAATTATATCTAAAAATCGTATAGGTGGAGATGTAATCATATGTTTATTAAATTAGATAGTATTAGATAGTATTAGATTCATACTTGTATATGTATTTGTATTTTTTGTAAGGTTTTTTTGCATCAATGTTTTTATACACATTTATGAGATCGAAGAGGACCCTATCACCTTGAGCCACAATAGTAAGATTGGTCGGAACAAGGGTAAGCAATTGACATAATTAATGTTTGCATTTAGATATTAAGACAAAGATGTGTGATTTTTTTAATGTTGTAACAAAAAAAATTCTCCACTCGCAATTTAAGATTGTTCCCAAGATTTGAATTTTTTTTGTACATCTTCCTCATAATATTTTGAGTCCTTCTATGCCGACATAAAATCATGGTACAAAATTACAACATAATTGACATGTCACACTCTCACTTGCTCGTGTCCAGACTCCACAAGGCTATACTTTTAGTGGCCCCTGAACACGAGCGAATGAGGGTGCGACATGTCAATTATGTCGCATTTTTGTCTCGCGAAATTTTGTCTTCTTAGCATTTTCGTAATATTTTACATGAATTAATCCCTAAGAGACCTCTTTGACTCGTCTAAAATACATTAGTTGGTATGTGTGATTCATATGGAGAGAGTTTTATTCTCTTGTTATTGCTTATTTCAAACAATACACTTACAACTCTATTTATAAAGTTTACAGTACACACACAATCATATATTAAGTGGATCAACTAAGACATACATTTGATCATGGAAACATTAACCTAACCCACTAGAGAAAGTAATGAAGGAGATGAATCAACACCTAAACCAATTAAAGAAAGAAAATTTAAAAATCCTGGAGGTAGTTTTTGTGGCTTATCGGTTCATATAATGCTTATGTAGTGCATAATGAGATTTTTCATTTATCATATAACAAGAAGAATTTAATTTGTGTTTATGCCAACACAAAGAGCAAGGGTAAGATCGATATTGATATTTGACGGTTTATTATAGTTATGTCAAAAGGTTTTTCTCTTCATGCAGTTTCATATTGTTCGCAGGATTGGAGGTTTTTTACACTGACTTCTCTTATTATATTTACATAAATTAACTATGACCTAAACATCTGTACCCACTATTGTATAAATTCATTATTGTAAAATTAGATAATATTTTACTTATTAGTTCCTAGTATATAAGATATTCAAACTCTCAGATCTAGGTCGAGTAATACGTAGCAAGTGCTCCAAATTAAATAGTTTGTGCATACATGTATATTTGAGAGGACATATATGTTCATGCTGTGTATAATCCTAATTTTAATAAAAACAATTCAAATAAAATCATAATCAAAATGCACCAGTACTATTTTTAAAACAAGACACCTACATGCAACTAAGTTTTATGAATATTAATTATTTTTCACCATCTTTCCAAATTTTCAATCATAGGCACCGTAATAATAAAACGTGACAAGAACTGTCAAACAATAATGATAATTAAACACCAGAAAATGAGAAAGCTACGCAATCCATAGTTATTAAGAAGAGCACATCTTCACTTAGTGGTTTGGAGAGAGGACTTGGCTGATCATGTTTTCTAAATCCTTATACGAAGACCCGTTTGAACAGTTAGTCGCTTCTTCAGATTTTCTCTTCCATTCCATTGCATTTTTCTTCATTTCTTTTCCCTTTTCTCCAACCATCAATTCTCTTACAAGACCCTCAACTTCGTCTCTTTTAACATCACTGTCTATCTCCATGCCAATGCCCCATTTGTTGCAACAATACCAACAATTCATTTGTTGCTCCGCAAAAAATGGCCAACAAATCATGGGCACCCCGCTTGATATACTCTCGAGTGCAGAGTTCCAGCCAATATGAGTTAAAAAACCTCCAATCGATGGGTGTGCGAGAACTTTTTCCTGTGGGCACCAACTTACTAGTAGGCCTCTTTTTGCTGTCTCCTCTATAAACTCAGGTGGGAGATCAGCTGAGTCACCAGCGACAAGATCAGGCCTTATAACCCACAAGAATGTTTGCTTGCTATTGGCCAGACCCCAAGAGAACTCAGTGAGTTGGTTTTGTGTCATGACAGTAATGCTTCCAAAATTCACATAAACAACTGAGTTCGGTTCTTTTGAGTCAAGCCATTGTAGACACTTTGTGTCTTCTTTCCATAGATTTGATCCTACTAGATTCGTATTATTCTCATCAAGTTGATTCTCCAGAAATTGTAAAGGTCCAATATTATAAATAGGAGGGAACACCGAAGAAAGGGCAACTAAAACGTCATGTTCTAACTCCTCGAATGTATTAAAAATAATGGCAGAAGCTCTTTTAGCTCTCTCAATTTCACCAAGCATAAAGTTCAACATGATATCATCCCGGTTTGTGGTTCTAAGGAAAGTTGGCATGTCCTTCAATCGTATGCCCTTCATAGCAGGTATCCAATCTAAAACTGTGTCCAAATATCCATTGGACAAATCTCTTGCATCTGCACATCACGAAATAATGTATATATCATTGAGTAATTCTAGGCGGACATTCAAAATCCATACAGTTTGGAGTCACATCCTGATGTGTCGCATGCGCATTAGCTCGTGTCCAGACCCACCAACATTGGATCCCAAACACGAGTCAATACGGGTACGACGCATCAGGGTGTCGCACCCAAAGTGTCTAATCTGAATGTCGCCCTAGAATAGAATTATTGTATATAATTAGGACAAACATAGCACTTTTATTCATTTTTACACGGTTAATGCTACACAAACAAAGTTCTTTATACTAGACTTCTACACACAATGACTTGGGGACTGATAACGCAAATCCTGAAATATGTAAACAACCTATATAATATAACAAAGCACGTCATGTGTAACTATTTGTACACAACTAATTACAGAAAAACAAAAGTATTATTTTAAAATTTCATACATAATCACCTAGGTAATGATGCTAGAAATATAAAAATATCATCAATCAATCTATATGAGATAATTTTGTATGAAATTTTTGGGAGTTATTCTGGATCGACACTCAAACTCGACACATTTTAGGGGAACATCTTGACGTGTAACACGCATAATGGCCCGTGTCCGGACCCACCAGCAATGGAGCTCGAACACTAGTCAATACGAGTGCGACACGTCAGGGGGTCGCATTTGGGTCGGCCTAATATTATTGAACTTTGCGTATACAATTATTATGTATATGTTTTTTTATCCAGCCTGGGTTGTTCAATTGATAAGCTTGTTTAGAACAAATGTCTCGAGTTCGAAATCTCCCACGAATACCAGTATGTAATTGGGGGCTGGTGGATCTGCGCAATGTCCCCATGTGTACCTCATATGAGAGAGGTTTAAATGGCTCGTTCGTGTGGAGGTTCAGACTTATAAAAAAGTTGTTATGTATGACGTTAAGAGTCTTATGGCTCGTGCTATTTCCAAATCAAGGGATCCCAAACGGTTTAATACTTATACTTTAGAAGCCCTAATTATTTACAGAATTCCCTAAAAAAATGTGCTTGTGAAATCTATATTTATATATGTTCCAAATCACTAGAGTGTTTTATAAGCGGTTATATTATACCCTGAGATCAAATACATGTATGATCCACAATCATGGTCTTTTATGAAAAGGTATGTTTTTCAAAGTGTAGTAAAAAAACGAACTTAAAAGTTATTGAACTTTATATCTTGCCTTTTAAATTGTATTATATTGACTAATAATATATGTATTAACACACATGTAACACAAGAATCACACTCAAGACATGTTGCGTTTTTTAACATGATACAATTTTATATAGTGTTTTTAGATTTAGTCTCATATCCAATGTTTTGTTAGGCTCCCATTCCATGTATTTTAAAATTATATTAAGTCTCATAACCATTCCAAACTTCTCTTAATAATCTGGTAACCGCCTCTCTTTATTTCTATAGAAAATAACACTTGTCCCCTAATTATTATAACAGCGCTAATGACTAAAAAAATAAAAATATAAAGTGCGTATAAATGACTCTTTAAAAGTAGGAGTAAATACATATACGCACCTTTTAACGGAATTAAACCCCTATCGAGGAGATCAGTGAAGTGTTCAAACGCCAAATACCCACAAGCACTAGCAGTCCAGAACACAACCACAGGAATACCAAGCTCTTCGGCCGCCGTGACGGTGAATGTCGTGATTCCATCAGCAACCACGCAACTCACCGGAGGCAAAACGCCATCCGATGAAGCCGCTTCCTCATTGAGCTTCACCAAAAGCTCTCTAAATGGTGCCAACCCATACTTGCTGGTGGACTCGCACAAGGAGGGAACATCTTGTGTCGCATCAACATTTTCCGACGGTGGCAATCCATCGGGAATTGTCTCAAATCGAAACGAAGGGAGGCCGTCGAGAGCGTGGGGCCCGCGGGAATTAAGGAGACGCTTGTGGTTATACTCACTATTAACAAAGGTGATGTGAAAACCTCTATGATGAAGAAGTTTTGCTAGTTTTAGCATGGGGTTTATGTGGCCTTGAGCGGGGAATGGTATGCAAACTGCATGAGGTTTCTCTAAAATGCCGACACAACCCATTTTTTTTCTCTCTATCTTACCTTTTAAGTATTTGCTTGTGAAGTTGTAGGAGATTTAGTTTTCCTTTTATAGGCTAAAATAGGAAACGGAATTATTTGGAGGAGGATTGAAATTGATGAATCGAAAATCATGAGTGCAAAAGATATTATACAAAGACATATACGGATCTTTTCAGACCATACGTACTGTTGCACGCCATGTTCTGCCTAATAATAGAGATACAGAATTGTCTATCAAACTTGGAAGATGGCCGTGAGATTTTTGTGTTTCGTGGGGTAAAATACGCGGGTGTGTTAGTCCACATAATTTCTATGGAAAAATTAATCATGAAAAAAAAATACTTTCCAAAATAAAATAAAATATTCTGTAAAAAATGTGAAAACGTTGTTAGTTTATGGATCCCCGGATTTAAAATTTTCTCATTTAAAATCAAACTAATATTGTAATTTCCTTTTATATAAATTCAATAATGATGCGGAAGCGTTAGGAAGATGATGGTTCAATAAAATTACTCAAGTAATGTATTCACTTAAACCAAATCAATAATTCAAGCCCTAGAATTTGCCTAAGTCATAATTAACAATTAACCAAAGTTAAGCGAAACCAATTTTAGCAAAGGACTTGAATAAACCAAATTTAACCAATATTTAATTTAGCACCAAATTAAATGAGTGTGATGATTTAAACCGAATTTTATCTTGAATTATTCTAAGCATGCGTTCTACGTTATTAAAGCAAGATAAAATAAACCAATCACACTACGCCGCGATGTACGAGGAAAAACCCAAGACGGGAAACAACCTCGGACGGCCCTAGCCACAAATCCACTAGATACGGAATTACAATTACAAGACAGGTAGACTTACAACGACTGACTCGATCCCTTTCAAGCCTCGATGCTTCTTCTTGTATACACCTCTTCCTAGCGGATAACCTTGGAACACCACCGCATTCTCGGACTCCACCGATAGGGCTATCTATGGTCACCGTCACCCTAGCAAGGAACCTTTCTCCAAGTGGGTAGAATCACAACAAAATGTCTTCTTCTTTGATGGATGTAGAAGCAAACCAAAAACTTCTCTTTGAAACGGAAGAGATAAACCAGTGCCAAAACTCCAAGCAATTTGATATGTAAATAAGAACTTGGACTAAACACAATTGGGTGTAAACTAGAGTGTGAAGGATTTTCTCTTTGAAAAATAACACTCAAAACATGAACATTTTCCTAAACCATTTTTGCTCTCAAACACTCTCTAAGAGATGGAAATATTTTGGAAAAGTTATGGAAATGTTAGTTTGGAAAATGTGATTCCCGTCCTTCATAAAGTCTGAAAAAATCAGTTAAGAAACAAGTGGGAAAGTGGGTTAAAACCTTCCAAAAACTGCCTAAAAACTGTTCCCGCCTAGCAGTTCGTTCGAACGACATTTCGTTCGAACGAACTCTCGTTCGAACGAAACCTGGTTCGAACGAAAAACTCGTTCGAACGACATTTCGAACGACTTCCAGAATTTTTACAAAATTCGATTTTTGGCCCAGAAACTTTATATACTTTATTTTTAAAGTTCTAATTAAATTTTTCTGAAAGTAAACATAGTTTTAATTAAACCTAACACCCAACAAACTTTGTTCCAAGCTCCTATATAAACATAATTGCATTCATACCTTGGGAGCATGGAACTATAGTTGATGACGTAGAAACGAGGCACACAAACCGGCATTTTGATGAAGCTTTATACTCTTTGCCGCTACGTCTTCAACAAACACTTCATAGGCTTGAGAATATTATAATTTAAATATTATCCTATGAATAAATGTTTTTGTCCGGAATTGAGACAAAACTATATACGGACTCAATTGGAAATTTGTGTCCTTACAAATCTCCCCCTTTGGCTATTCCGGGACAAAAACCAAACAAAAATCCTAAAGGGCCGTCAAGCTCACTAGACTCAAAACATAACCCATCCAAACTTGACTCAACCCAAGGATCAAATGCTTTGCCGTTTAAAGAATGCCACTTTAGAAGAAATCTCCTGCACACTTAAGCAAACTCATCAAATGCATAGGGAATATCAAAGTATTAAATGCTAATTAATTACTCCCCCTAAATTAATTCATTCCTTTATCAAACACATGACCTACTTAGAAAGACGTCTCCCCCTAAGATAAATCTCCCCCAAACTAAGATACGATAACAATAGGATTAGATACCATTTCTCCCCCTATCATCATTCTCCCCCTTTTTGTTCAGGAATAGACAAAGGCTTAAAGAACTAATAAGCATAAAAGCATGTTTAAGCTTAAAGTGATAAAACATGAAAGCATATGGGCAATAAAAGCAAGGCAAAGACAAACAAATATCATATATATATATATATATATACTATAAATACACCATTAAGTACTTGCATATATAGATAGATATAAACTCACACATGACACAAAATACAATAAGTTTGCACACTCGTATGGCAAAAATGTGTCATATGGAAACGGAAGTGTTGAAGTGTGAACTAGAAACAATTAAATTTAGACCCTAAACATTCACGGAGTTCTCATTTGATTGCAAACTTTATCACATTTAAATATACCCTCATGTGAAAATATAAAGATTGAACTCAATGAACAAACATACACAATGCATACAAGCCTAACATGATGATGATTCTACAAACCAAATAGAGTCATGACATTAAAGACAACTAGGATAACCGGACATTGTGCAAACCGTTGATATACCATCCAATTCTCCCTCAATAAGAATATATATTCTTTTGTTTTTGAATGAATATATCAAACAAACATAGGCCTTGGCAATTGTTTTCTTTTTAATGCCAAATATTCTGTTTTTAGGCCTTTGGATCACGTATTTCTTTTAGATCCAATAAACGGTGGCTTACTATCGCAAAGGATTTAATTTATCCTTTCGGAGCCCTTCCCCGTGCATATTTATTTATCATGTTTTCATTTTCACACAAATCTCACATGCAACGAATTTTGACATGCACTAGTCCTCCTAGGTCATAAATATGTAGATGACTAGATTGGTAGGAGAACACCTCAAAAAGCTCAAATATAACATGTGACATTAAGATTTCAAAAGAGCTCGTGCATGTGTGAATAGAGGCATATAGAAATAGAATCCATTTAAACAACACAAAATCCAACTACTCCATAAAATATGGTAAAGAACATTTCAAGGATTGATAATCTAAACCAAAAGTTCTAGCCACATGGGAGCGTAAACGATGGGATTCAAACACACATATATGCCACTTAAAGTGTGTCAAACTAAAATACACACAAAGGAAAATCTTTTTGAGTTTTTAACATTTTTAATCAAAAATAAAGATATATACTCAAAAGGATAAACAAAAATCATTTGTATTTTGCATTAAGCTTAAATGAAATAAATAAAACACAAATGATAAACAAAAATCTTTTTATATTATGCAGTCAATTCAAGCAAAAATATAATACAAAAAGATAAACAAGTCATAATATCTAGTATGTGATATGAAATAAAGTAATGACTAGAAAATGACTAAACAAGCATACATTTAGCATGTGGATATAGCATGAAGTACAAAAGCTAAAGTATGCAAACACTAAGACATTCATCCTTTAGATTTAGCAAGGGAGGAAGCATGTGAAAGTAAATGAGAATCAAAAACCCTATTTTGGAAAGCAACCAAGTCGGATTTCCTAACCCAAATTAATGAAGAATGATTATCTTGGGGTGTTGGAATGTTAACTACCGTGGTTACTTTATTATGGGATTTTCTAGGAATTCGTTTAAGATCAAAACAAAATTTCTTAAGATGACCTTTTCGACCACAATGTGTACAAGCAAGAGCATGTCGAAAAGTTTTACCTAAGGAGTGATCATTAAATGCATTCCTAGTAGATTCTCCTAAAACAGTGGTTTTGGCTTTATGAGTAAATTCATTACAAGTATTGAAGCCTAAACCACAAGTGTCATTTTTAATTTGGACCGTTCCTAACATTTTATCTAGTTTTTCCGAACGACACTCCAAATCAAATTTGACATTACTAGAGTCTTTTCATTTATCTTGCAATTCCAAAATATTAGACTCTAATAAAACAGTTCTCTCTTCAAAAGCAAGAAGCTCCTTTTTCAAGGATTCCATTAAACCCCTAAGGCTATCTCTTTCGCCTTCTACATATTCAAGCTTCTCTTGAAGAGTCTTCACATGTGTCCTAAGATTTTCTATTAAATCATTGTCATCAACGACCATGACACTCCCTCTTAAACTAGCTTCTAACTTCAAATTAGCTCTTTTCAATTTAATAGATTCTTTATAAAGTTCTTGAAAAGCATTTTGAAGTTCACTCACATTAACCTCTTCTTCATTTTCACTCTCACTTTCTTCTCCACTCTCACTATCATCAAAAACAAGAGAATCATGTACAATGACCTTGGAAGTGGCATGTGTTATCGTTTCATCAATCGATGAGTTCTCACTATCACTCACATGACTAGCCATAAAAGCCACAAAATTTTTCTTAGTGGGGGAATCGGGCTTCTCTTCCTTATCACTATCACTAAGGGTCGCATTATATGAAATGGGTCGCTTACCCTCTTTCCTTAGTTTAGTGGGGCACTCATAAGCCCTATGGCCATAACCTTCACAACCAAAACACTTATTAGACTCGTCCCTATCTAAATTGTCATTGCTAGGTTTAGGGAGCTTCTCGGCTTTAGAAATCTTCTCGCTTTTATCATGTTTAGAAGTATCAAATTTCTTAAAATCATTTTTAAATTTATCTTTGTTAATTTTAAGAAATTTTCTAAATTTACGAGCAAACAAAGCCATGTCTTCCGAGTCACTATCACTATCGCTCTCTACTACTTGTTTGACCTCTTTTCGGGCTTTTAAAGCAACGCCCTTTTCAATTTTCTTTTCAGTTTTAGAGGGAAACATATCTAGTTCATAGGTTTGTAAATCACCTACAAGCTCTTCTAATTTCGTAGAGGCTAAAGTGGGTAAAGAATTTAAAACGGTCACTTTTGGAATAAATCTATCCGGTAGGGACCTTAAAAGTTTCTTTACAACACGGTCGTCAGGTATTTTCACTCCCAAGTTAAAAGATGAATTAACAATATCAGACAGTCTAGCATAAAATTCATCAAACGTTTCTTTTTCATTCATTTTGATAGTTTCAAATTGAGTGGTAAGGTTTTGGAGTTTTGAAGCTTTAACGACACTAGTTCCTTCATGAGTTAATTGTAAAATATCCCAAGCTTCTTTAGCGGTTTCACACGTCATAATACGACGGAATTCATCCGGTGTGACAGCGCTAAATAAGGCATTTAAAACACGGGAATTGAAATTAGCAAGTTTAAACTCATTTTCGGTCCATCTATCGGCGGGTTTGATAACACGTTCATTTTCAACTAAATAAGTTGGTGGGGACCACCCGTTAACAACAGACATCCAAACTCTCTCGTCGATAGATTTTAGTGCCGATCTCATACGCGCTTTCCAATACGCGTAGTTTGAACCATCGAAAATAGGAAATTTTGAAAACGGGGAAAAATCCATTTTAGCCAAAAATTCAAAAGATCTTTAACGAAATAACTTATCGTTTTTGGCTCTGATACCAATTTGAAAACGTTGTTAGTTTATGGATCCCCGGATTTAAAATTTTCTCATTTAAAATCAAACTAATATTGTAATTTCCTTTTATATAAATTCAATAATGATGCGGAAGCGTTAGGAAGATTATGGTTCAATAAAATTACTCAAGTAATGTATTCACTTAAACCAAATCAATAATTCAAGCCCTAGAATTTGCCTAAGTCATAATTAACAATTAACCAAAGTTAGGCGAAACCAATTTTAGCAAAGGACTTGAATAAACCAAATTTAACCAATATTTAATTTAGCACCAAATTAAATGAGTGTGATGATTTAAACCGAATTTTATCTTGAATTATTCTAAGCATGCGTTCTACGTTATTAAAGCAAGATAAAATAAACCAATCACACTACGCCGCGATGTACGAGGAAAAACCCAAGACGGGAAACAACCTCGGACGGCCCTAGACACAAATCCACTAGATACGGAATTACAATTACAAGACAGGTAGACTTACAACGACTGACTCGATCCCTCTCAAGCCTCGATGCTTCTTCTTGTAGACACCTCTTCCTAGCGGATAACCTTGGAACACCACCGCAATCTCGGAATCCACCGATAGGGCTATCTATGGTCACCGTCACCCAGCAAGGAGCCTTTCTCCAAGTGGGTAGAATCACAACAAAATGTCTTCTTCTTTGATGGATGTAGAAGCAAACCAAAAACTTCTCTTTGAAACGGAAGAGATAAACCGGTGCCAAAACTCCAAGCAATTTGATATGTAAATAAGAACTTGGACTAAACACAATTGGGTGTAAACTAGAGTGTGAAGGATTTTCTCTTTGAAAAATAACACTCAAAACATGAACATTTTCCTAAACCATTTCTTCTCTCAAACACTCTCTAAGAGATGGAAATATTTTGGAAAAGTTATGGAAATGTTAGTTTGGAAAATGTGATTCCCGTCCTTCATAAAGTCTTAAAAAATCAGTTAAGAAACAAGTGGGAAAGTGGGTTAAAAACTGCCAAAAACTGCCTAAAAACTGTTCCCGCCTAGCAGTTCATTCGAACGACATTTCGTTCGAACGAACTTCTAACGACGCTCCAGTTTGGACTCGTTAGAATCTCGTTTGAAATCTCGTTAGAACGAACAATCTCGTTCGAATGACATTTCGAACGACGGACCATTTTAGACTTGTTGGCAAACTCATTCGAACGAAACCTGGTTCGAACGAAAAACTCGTTCGAACGACATTTCGAACGACTTCCAGAATTTTTACAAAATTCGATTTTTGGCCCAGAAACTTTATATACTTTATTTTTAAAGTTCTAATTAAATTTTTCTGAAAGTAAACATAGTTTTAATTAAACCTAACACCCAACAAACTTTGTTCCAATCTCCTATATAAACATAATTGCATTCATACCTTGGGAGCATGGAACTATAGTTGATGACGTACAAAACGAGGCACACAAACCGGCATTTTGATGAAGCTTTATACTCTTTGCCGCTACGTCTTCAACAAACACTTCATAGGCTTGAGAATATTACAATTTAAATATTATCCTATGAATAAATGTTTTTGTCCGGAATTGAGCCAAAACTATATGTGGACTCAATTGGAAATTTGTGTCCTTACAAAATGTTCAAAATGTGCATTATTAACTTGTACTTTAGACCAATGTAAAAAATAATTGTAAAAATTTAGACAATCAAGTTTTGATATACAATTTCAAAATTGTAAAAAATTATATACTATTTTCCTTTCAAACTTTAAAGAATTATAGCATTCGATATATAATTTCAAAATATATGAAATTTATATTTTTAAAATTTACTAATCAAGCCCCATAAAATAAGACCCATATTCGACATAGAATATTAAAAAATCAAAATGGCATGTTTACTTCGTTTTTAGGCCGATACTAAATATTTACTGTATGTGTAATATTAACAAAGTAAAAATGTTTACTGTCTTTAAGAATGTTCAGGTATGTAACTGTTTCATTTTGCGTTGAATACAATAAATTTTTATGTATTATTAACACCGTAAATGTTTATTGTCCCAAATATAAAATTGTTTCATTTTCTGGTGAACACATTTACTATTTGTGTGTTATTAAAACCATAAATGTTTATTGTCCCAAATATAAAATTGTTTTATTTTCTGGTGAACACAATAAATATTTACTGTCTGGGTAGTTTTTTTATTTCTTTGAAATATTATGAATTTCATGGATCTTTTTTTATAGATCCTGATGAGGAGATTTTAAAAAGACTAATCTTACAAAAAATGGACTTGTAAATTAAATGTCACGGTAATTTAAAGATTAAAAATAATAAGAAGACAAAGTTCAACCATTTGTATAACCTTTCCAAAAAGTTTTGAATGGTTGGCTTCAATGAAATAAAGTTGTAAAAAAAAAGCTCAAACGTTAGGAATAGGAACTATTTGATAGTTAAGATTCAATTTTTGGATTTGTTATAGAAAATCTTTTAAAATGAGACATATATAGAAAAATCCCCAAAAATAATTACCATTTTAAATTTTGAGAAAAATAATATATATATATATATATATATATATATATATATATATATATATATATATATTTGGTAAAATTCCTCAATTCATTGAAAAATGATAAAAGAGCTTACATGAATAACAGATGACTTTATAAACTAGTCACATGTACAAAAATATAGGGAGACTAGTATATTAGTAAAAAAATTCAAAAATTCAAAAACATAACTTATTTAATAGTTGACTAGTTATTAGGACTTATTTAAAAAATAACTCTTTAAATATGATTTAAATATAATAATTTCTTTCATCATACCTATTTTATTCTTTCGTTGTAATAATTCAACCATAAAACAGGTAAGCAATTACCTCATTTAGTCTTGGCAATGTTGGTGGAAAACACTTTTGAAACGACGAAATCCAATATATAACATAAAAAATGGTGTCTTTTTCTGTGACTCTACCACGTGTATCACCTATATATTAAGTTCAAACTATTAAGTCTCCACGTCCTTGCATCTCTAAAATAATAAATCGCCTAGAAAATGAATAGTCTTAATTTTTCTCTATCAATTGAAGAGTTATCACTCTCTCATCTCTTCGTTTTTCCGACTTCCTGTTAAACAACTATTTGATTAGTCACAAACTTTTTTATTCCATCTCACTTTACTATCTTCTTCTATTGGGACTCAAAACTTTTTATCTCTTTCCGACAACTTCATATACCAAGAACACCTATAAACTACAAAGCCCAAAAAACTCGAAAAAAAAAATCTTTAATGACCTAGCCAAGTAAGGCTTGGCACCGTGAGCGTCGGCGAGAGGGAAAACTTTGAAAACAACAAAGGGTAAGGAGACTTCGGCAATGACATACACCCAAATTCCAATGGCAATGTAGCCGGAAACTGTAAGTGACCCATTTAAAAACCTATTTTTTTGTTTCACAACAAAAAAAAAAACAGTTTTTTTATTTTGCAAAAAAAATAATGTTTTTTTTTTTTTTGTAAAATACACTGTTCTAAAAAATCCGCCTAGGCGTAAGGTTTGGGAGAAACGTCCCGCCTTATGCTTGGTAAAACCTTTAAGGTGCACTTTTTCTCTAAAAATAACAATGCTTTAGTGAAACGATATCACATTATAAAGATTTTCTTACAAACCGGGCCATTATCTCATCCAAAATAATCAAATAGTATTTTAATTTGAAAATATTTAGATATATTTTTATGATATGTACAATTTTATTAATTTAATAGCCTTGTAATGGTTAAAAAATATTAAAAAGGCCTAATCGCCTTTTCACGCATTTTTACCCCTAAAGCCCGCCTAGGCTTCTAAGGTTTAAGGCTTGGCATCCACGCCTCGATCACGGCCCGCGTTTTTTAGAACCTTGGTAAAATGAAAAAAAATATTTTTTTTTGGCAAAATAAGAAAACAGTTTTTTTGTAAAATAAGAAAACATATTTTTTTTGTAAAATAAGAAAACAGTTTTTTTTTGTAAAATCAAAAAAACATATTTTCTTTTCAAAATACAAAAAAAAAGTTTTTTTTTTTGTAAAATAAGAAAGCATTTTTTTCGTCAAAATAAAAAAACAGTTTTTTAAATGACAAAATTCTAAACGGTTATATAAAAGGCATGAGAGTATAAACTCAAAATAGGTATTGGACATAAAATAAGGGGATAAGGGCAAAAGAAGTATTTGACAGAGTTTTGTAAACATAGAATCCCCTTATGAGAATAAAAAATAATAGTTTAGGGAGAAACTTGAGGAAAATAAAAAATTGAGGACCATTTAAAAAAATTTGTGATAATTTAGGGACTAAAAATGTATTTTACTCCTAGTTTAATATACTAGAAGGGGATTGATTTTTTATATATACGATACATAATGATTATTTATTATTCTTTTAAGGTTTTTGATAATATAGTGTTGTAAACTAATTTTAATTTCTTTGTAGTGTTTGAGCAACAGAAACACACTCTTACAAATTCTATTAGTATTCAATTGGTATGAATATCGTGTTGGGATGATATAGAAAATGAACAAAATGTTTTACAGTTAATTATTAATGCATTTAAAATTCATGTGTACATATTTATATTCAGTTATTTTCAAATACGGTATTGTGTTGGATTTGAACTTTTTTTGTTTAGATTTCTCTATTGAATAGCTGATTTAGTTGTCTTCATCAGTTTTTACTTGTTTCATATCAGTCATTTGACAGAACACATGTTGGAAACTCATATGGTATGCGTTTCATCCCATTTCATTTTAATCGTTTGATGGAAAGTCACAAAGAACATGTCTTTTAATTATTTTTAATTATTTTGAAATATTATTTTGAATAAGGTGTTTTGTCATCACTACACCAAAATGGTCAAATTGACACCCTTTAAGCGGCTAGCCTTGTCATGGTCATTGATCGTGATAAGGTCGTGACAAAAACGGTCATTGACCGTGACAAGTCCGTGGCAAGTACAGTTGTCACGAACTTGTCACGGTCAATGACCGTGACAATACCGTAAAGTTGTCACGGTCAATGATCGTGACATGTCCGTGACAATTCTGTCAGTAAAAAAATCCTCCCTCTTCTTTTTTCCCACCGATTCTATTCCCTCTATTTCTCTCTCTCTCTCTCTCTCCAGCGACTGCTCACACTCTCTCTCTACAACTTTGATATGTTTTCTCTCTCTATTTCTCCTCCATTTATGTATATGTTTATGTATATATGTGTGTGTGTGTGTATAAATGTGCGTGTGTGTGGGGGTGGGGGGAGGGGGGGGGGGGAGGAGGGAGGGAGCAGGGCTAGGGGGAGGGGAGGGGGGTGTATGTGCATGTGTGTGTGTGTGTGTGTGTGTGTGTGTATGTATGTGTGTGTGTGTGTGTGTGTGTTTGTGGGTGTATATATGCGTGTGTGTGTGTATGTATATGTGCATGTATGTGTATATGTGCGTGTGTGTGTGTGGTGGGCAGCGACAGTTGGGGGGGGGGGGGGGAGGGGGGCATGTGTGTGTAAGTGCGTGTGTGTGTTTTTTTTAAATTAAATTTTTATTGGTTTATTAGATATTTCCCCTCATATTGTAGTGCCCCTTGTAAAAGAATTGATTGGTTGCTAATTATTTTGTAAATTAATAATTAGTGCCCCTTTCATATGCAAGTAGGATTGCCCCTCATTGTAAATTAGTAAATTAATAATTATATACTTTAATTGTTAGTTTAATTGATGAAAAGAATTAGTTGAGTAGATGAATTAGAAGGAGTACGGGATACACATTTTTTGTTGTCATTACGGTTGGATTATAGTATATCGATATTGGGTTGATTAATTTTAAAAGTGGCATGATCCATGGATTATTGTCCATATGGGGGTGGGAGTTTTCAACTTTTTTTGAAAATTACTTTGTATAACGAACAATATATATATATATATATATATATATATATATATAGTATGATAATTAAATGAAACATACTGAAAATTACATATAGTGCGCATAGATGCTAGCCTTCTAGTTCTTATGCGTACGCATTCAATAGCCCTTTGACCCGTTCAAGAGTCATTACCCCTTTAATGAGATCTGTCGAATTGTCCCGTTTGGGACTGCATAATTTATGTATAATAATATCTTAATAGCTTAAAGTTGTTGCTTTTGGAGGAAGTTTTGCAGTCGTATCCTAATGTTCTCTAGGTACATACTAGATTGACAAGTGTGATTATTATTTCAATTGATCAATTGAAATAACACTCACACTTGCCAATCTACATCGTGTACTTGGAGAACTACGTGGATATGCTGCCGAATTTTTCTCAAATCGTAACAATGTGCATGAGTTGTTAAGTATATTACAGAAAAATGTGGTCTTGAATGGATAGGACCACTCACCTTTTAGGTAGGATGGAGGAAATAGAAATTTCTATTATAAATTGAATTTGAATTTGAAATTTAAAAATCGAATATAAATAAGGCATAATTAAATGGAACATACTATAAATCTAAGTTTTGTTTATACTAATCCATGAATATACGCTTCTTACCTTTAATAGGTGATTAGTTGGAGTTGTCACGGTGAATTGAAAGTTCCTTTTGTCCCCGAACAATCTTCAACAAGTAGCATAGATGTAGAAGGGGACGACGTTGATCATAATATGTTAGAGGATTTAGTTGATAATTCGTACGGAGTTTATGAAGCAGATGCGAATGAGGTCACTGATGATGTACAAGGTTCAAGTGCTCTTGAAAATATCACGATAAACCTTGACGATGACTACCAAAGTTTAAAATTTAAGGCGACCCAACCGTTATACTCTGACTGTGAGAAACATCAAACAACTTTACATGCTATGGTTGGTTTTCACAGTTTGAAGACGCAGTACGGTTTGTCTGGCAATAGCATGACAGGAATTATGAAATGGGTGAAGGGCTTACTACCCAAGGAGAATACGCTTCCAAATAGCTATCATGTTATGAAGAACAGTTTGAAAGGTTTGGAAATGAAGTATAAATCAATTCATACTTGTGTGTATGACTGCATACTATACCGAAAGGAGTATGAAAATCTCGATCATAGTTCAGTTTGCAACGAACCTAGATATATCTAATTTACTAGTAAAGAAGGCACAAGCTCAAAAGTGCCTCAAAAAGTGTTGAAATATTTTCCCATTGGGCCTAGATTAAAGTGTTTTTTCACAGTACCATGGATAGAGGAGGCAATGACTTGGCATGATAGGGAAGAAGTAAGGGGTAATCTCATGCGTCATCCTATTGATTGTACACCTTGGAGGAGGATGAATTATGAGTATCCCGATTTTGCTCGAAAACAGCGCAACATTCGTTTGGCTATATCAACAGATAGTTTCAATCCATTTGGAAATCTAAGCACTAATCAGAGTGTATGGCCAGTGATCCTAGCCCCACTCAACCTCCCTCCTTCACATTGTATGATACCTGATTTTTTGTTGATGTCTTTGTTGATACCTGGGCCAAAGGCACCAAGTGATGACATCGACGTCTACCTGGCTCCTTTAGTAGAAAAATTAAATGAGTTATAGGAAGGGGGGTGCAATCATTTGACTCTTTTAGAAAAGAAAAGTTTACGCTGAAAGCTATGCTGATGTGGGCAATTCATGATTTTCTAGCTTATAGGACATTATCCGGTTGTGTAGTATATCGTTATTTAGGGTGTCCTATTTGTGGAGAGGAGACTGAATCTCTTCGTCCATACTTTAGCTCAAAAATGTATACCATTGCCATAGGAGGTTTTTACCCCCGGCTCATATTTTCATATTTGAGAAAGGTTCCAATTTTTTATTGAGCGGGGTTGAACATAGGCTACCACCGAGACAACTTTCACATTTAGAAATTGAAAGTAAACCTTCTGAATGTGGCTCTAATATGCCAGGTAAAAATCCCAAATTTAATACTGTCAAGCATAAGAAGACCCCAACTGGGAATGAACCTGAGACAAGAAATGCATGGTCTAGAAGGTCAATTTTATTTGACTTGCCTGATTGGAAGAATAACCCGATGTGCCATGTATTGGATGTGATGCATGCAAAGAAGAACTTCGCTGAACAAATTGTGGGCACTTGCCTTGGGGGGAGTCATTCGAAGGATGGAGAAAATGCACCAAAAGACCTTAAATCGTTGAAACTTAAGCCACAACTATGGTTGAAAGAAGATAGTAGGGGAAGGACAATAATTTTCCCTGGTGCGTTTACTTTGACGAGTGGTGAAAGGAAGGTGCTTTTAGACACAATATATAATTTAAAGGTCCCATCTAATTTTTTGTCCAACTTGCAAATGATTGTGAATTATGCTACTCATGATTTACATAAGTATAAGTCCCATGATTGGCATGTGATCATGCAATTGGTTCCTCTATTGTTTAAGAATTTTTTCTCCAAGCACAAGGATTTGTGGAGGGCTATTATGCAAATTAGTATTACCTTCTCACTCTTGTGTGAGAAGGTAGTCAATAGAGAACACATAGTGGCCGCAAAATTGGTGGTGATCGAAGAGATTTGTGTGTTGAAGAAGTACTTTCCCCCAGCATTCTTTGACATAAGTGTTTACTTGTTGGTACACCTATGTGACGAGGTACGTCTTTGTGGTCCAGTTAGATATCGGTGGATGTATCCGTTTGAAAGATTGATGAAAGTTTTTAAAGATTACGTCAAGAATACGTGATGCATTATCGGATCAATTGCAGATGAATACATCACCGTGGAGTCATCAATATATACTCGAGAATATATGCCTGACTCGACCAGCGTTGATGACACTGATGAGTTCGTAGATGATTGTGGTCATATGATGGGAAAATGAGTGAAATTAACGAGTTTGCAACATGAACAAGTAGCTCGTTATCTATTTGACACACAAGAAGATGTCAAAGAATGGAAAAAGTAAGTTTAAATTATTTTAATGTTTAACATTATTTTAGAATATTTTATATTATTTTATACATGATTAATTTTGTAATATACAGAAAATATGAAGCCTGTGAGAACAATAAAAGACGAAAAAAATGGTACAATCAGATAACGAATTTAGGCTGTGGTTGTCACAAGACGTAATTATAATGAAAATGGTCATTATATAACGTTACATTACACTCAAACTTTATAACTAATCTAATTAATTTATCTATATTCTCAGCTCTTAAAGACGGGTGATGCGACATTAAGGATTGCTCGTCTAGCCACTGGACCCTTGTTCGTGGCACAAGAGTACAAGAAGTATCGATCGAAGGGTTACATATTCGGCGCAAAAGTGTACGAGGAAAGTACAAATGTACAGAACTCGGGCATTTCATACAAGACTCTTACTTTCTATCGAGCGAGCGCAAAAGATAAAAACTTCGTTGAAGATTAAATGACTTACTATGGTGTAATTCGAAATATATTTGATTTGGATTATATAAGCTTCAAAGAGGTTGTATTTTACTGTGACTGGGTAAGAATTGAGGATAAAAATGCTTGTAAATTTTATCATGTCACCAATTTGATCATGGTTGACTTGTCCAAGTTGAAGAGCAACGACCACGTGAGCGATGAGTCGTTTGTTTATGCATTTCAAAAGGTTAACCAAGTGTTATACTCGTAGTAAATCAACAACGAGACGTGGTCAATTGGCCTACATGCGTCAAAGCATATAAATAGTAGTGTGGATTACTTGGCTGCTCCTACCGAATATCAATCCATGTTTTATGATAACCCGAATTTGAAATAATTTTTCAATTTGTAATAAATATTCCAATTTGTATTTTATCAATCCATTTTTAATTATTTTAATTGATTTGCACCTTATCATTTCCACTCTTGTGTAGTGTGCGTGTGTGTGGGCAGTAGGGGTGGGGGTGGGGATGTTTTGGATTTTTAGTAATTGTACATATTATGAGCTAGTTGCTGTTATTTTGGAATTTAGAATTAAGGTGTTAAACAATAACAATTCATTTCGATTTGTAGAAATTGTACATATTTGCATGTCTTCTTCTAATTCATTTTGATTTGTACTAATAACAACATTTTTTTACAGCAAATGTCTCCTTCAGGTATTAAGGGAGGATGATGATGCTGATGTTGATTATGATGATGTTGTCTGGGCTTGGTGGTAGCGAAGGCGATGAGGGCTCCTCGCCCCTAGGCTTCCCAAATATGGAAAATTGGGGATGGCCATCGAGAACAAGATGGGGCTATTAGTGAGATCCCTCGAGCTAGTAAAGGCAATCATCGGTTCTAGATACACTAATTGGAGGGAGGTGCCAAATGAGCTCAAGTTAACTATTTGAGTGGCACTACATGTAGTGTATTTATATTTATATTTATGTGAATATTTCAATTTCAATTTCAATTTCATTTTATATTTATATTTATATTTATTCGCAACTAATATTGTGTTTATTGGATAGGAACAATTCAGTTTGGATCCAAAGCTACGCGATTCCGTCTTGGAGCAGTTGAGGGAGCAACACAAGATGTGGAAGAAAAATATGCGGACCCGGTACCTTGGGAAGACCCGAGAGTCCATTATATAAATGCGTGAATCCGTTCCGCTGAATGAGCAGATCTCATTGGCACAATGGAAAAAGTTCATTGACAATGAGATCGGGGAGCGACAATTGGCATCTCGCTAATCGGGGAGGGAAAATCGGGCAAAAAAGACGGACGTGCTCTACTCTGGCCGGACGTCTTACGCCGAGGTGGATCATATGATGATGGTAAGATTTAGTTTTTCTATAACTGGAGAAATATAATATTCTGCATTATTTTACTTTGCGGGGCCGATACTAATTTTACTTTATTTTATTTCAGGGGACAGGGAGTGGCCCTGGGGGTAGGCCACATAGGCTCGATGCTTATGTGGCTATTCAGCGGAAGAAGGGGAAGGAAAATGACGTATCCCCGAGCGTCGTGACCACGATTATAAGTAATCCAACAGTTTACATTTTGTTAATTACGTTTTAATTTTTTTATTTACTTATTTTACTAATCATGTGCTTTTTATCGTTTCAGGCAAAGCTTAAGGAAGTGCATGAGTTACAGTCTGATGTCGACAAGGCATCTTTGTCCACAAACGCACTCAACCAAGTGCTTGGCACTAATCGCAAGGGGAGGACAAGGGGGTGAGCTCATGGGTGGCCAAATCTAGGATCATCAGATTGGAGACGAGCGACACCGGGTTGGCTCAAACGGTGGACTCGCATGACCCAAAGCTGTCCCTTTTGGAGGCGATGATCCAAGATATGTTCTCATTCATGAAGCGTTCGTTGGGAGAAACCGTAAGGGGAAAGGGAAGGAGAAAGTGTAGGATGATGAGGTGAAGGATGACAAGGATGTGGACCTCGCTGCTTCATCGTCGACACGTGCAGACTTTGATGATCCAGTCCCCTATTTGGATCCCTTCGACCGACCGATGTCGACACTTGGCCAGAGGATAGGGCGGGGGTTGAGGAACCCGAATACCCTCCAGGGTATGCCAGTTCATGGATGTTCGCTTCAAGACATCGAGTCCAAGGTGCTCGTCACGCATGTGATACCCGGGAAGGAGAACTCCCCATTGTGGTTGCGTGAACAATGTGGCGCGATGTATATTGGTGGGTGTGTCAATTCGTATATCGTGTGTCTTACTCACCTCCTCAGAGCTAACCTTACCCCAGACATTTAGTGACATTATTTGAATTGAATTGTTTTAAGTTGTTAAATTTGAATTATATTTGGATTATATCCTGATGCATATAGTCTCTATTTTGAATATATATTTGCATTATCTCTATTTCATTTGGATATATGATGTTTGAATAGGTAAAATGTTGCTATAACATGTACAAATATACTGCTAGACAGTGGCAGTGGCCATACTGTCCAGCAGAATTTTTTTCAATTCTGTCCAGAATTGTGACGGTCATTGATCGGGACAAGCCCGTGACAAAGGAAACTTATCACGATCAACGACCGTGATAATTTTTTAAACATTGTCACGGGCTTGTCACGGTCCTTAACTGTGATAAAACTTTTCAAGGTCAAGGACCGTGACATGACCGTGATAAGTCTAATGAACTTGTCACGATCAATGACCATGTCAAGTCCGTGACAACAAAGGTTTTCACCCCCATAATTGTCACAGTCATTGACCTTGACAATTTAAACTTATTAAGGTCAATGACCGTGATAATTCGATAGATTTTGTATAGTGCATACAAATGGAACTATATATCCACTATATTTCAAAAGTGGAAAATATATCTTTACAATTCACTTTTTATCTTAGTTTTCTATAATATACAATGTCGCAGTTACATTTATAGCGTAATAAATTAAGCGTATTTAGTGTGTTTTATTTTTAAAATCAACATATTACATCTTTATGTTTAAGAATATCTAACTATATATTTTTTGAATTGATCAAATTCAGCTACTTTATGTTTTTTTAAAAGAATGTTTAAGCTCTCGCACATCGCACGGGATTTAAGTCTAATAATATGAGAATATTGAGATCCCATCACTTTTAAGGGTATTATGAGTATAATATTAACTCGTGTTTAAGGTTATAGCTATTCACGCTCCAAAGAAATACTATAGCACTTCCCTTTGTTATGAAAAGAAAGGAAAATATCACGAAGCCCTTGGAACCTAGTTTTCTCACCTCACCTTCTTGTCGAAGAGATTTTCTTACACTAAGCCGTATTTATTCTACTCTTCATAGATATTTGTGATACCCTGCTTAGAATAATAACGGGTGACCAACCATATACTAAAATAATCAGGAATCTTAGTGGATCATCCCCAGCATCTACTTACGATTCTAAAATAAACACGGCTAACAACCCAATACTACAAAAAGAGGGTGCCAATTTTTTTTTAAACATTTTATTTATAAAATAAAACAAAACATGCAACAACTAACAAACGACATAACATCTAAATATGATAAGAGACACACACACGTGCTCAAATAATATAAAAGAGATTAATAAAGGAGTACAACACGATGTACTAAATAAAATACCCAAATATATTGTCAGGTCACAGACAATACATCAATCCGAGAGAGAAAATATAAAAGTGCTACACTACGACACCTGGGTACAAACCCGATATACAAACTGAATCCTAATCTAGATACACCAAAAGATAGGAATCGACTATAACAAAATACCGCAACAGTCTGCTACTGCCACAACTCCACGAATATACTTGATGGATAACATCAATGGCGTCCTTGCGGAGGAACACCTAGAATAATACAATATATATACATAGCAAGAGAAGATATAAACGGGTCAGAGCCCGAGGTGTGAAAACATTTTATAACAAGTGCATTAAAATGCATAATAATTATTAATGCATTATGACATGATTTAAGTGGAGTCACACTTTCCATAAAATTAAACTCACCTCTCAACTAAAGCGCGCAACTAAACGTATGCACATGATCTCCAAATAATTTCCCAAATCTATCTAGGGGCAAAGTAATCTAATTCACTCCCAAATTTATACTCATTTAAAATCCATCTAAATTATATCCCTTAATTTCTAATACTTTTGATCTCTATTATACGTCCACTTTCTAAACATATAAGATATATAAAAACATTATCTTACTAGAAGTTCTCATATTCTAGTTATTGACAAATATATATATATATATATATATATATATAAATATATATATATATATGAGTTAATAGCATCTAAGTGATAAGGACTAAAGTTCTCTCAATACTGCACTGCGTTTTGTGCGTGGGACGTCTCGCAAGCGAAATCCAAACAAGTAACCCCCCCCCCCCCCCAATACACTACTCCTTGGCAGTATTGATTATCAAGATTCATTATGCCCTCAATGCATGACGCGTATAACCCAGAGTCTCTTATACGATAAATGATTAAATAATTATTCTCAATTCTCAACAAAGCACGGCGTTTCGTGCGTGGGACGTCTCGCAAGCAAAATCCAAAAAAGGAACCCCCCAATACACTACTCCTTGGCACTGTCGATCGTCGAGATATACTAATATAAATATGAGCACTAAGGACTAACTTCTCCTCACTCCCAACATTGCACTGCGTTTCATGCGTGGGACGTCTCGCAAGCGAAATCTAAATAAGGACCCCCCGATACACTATGCATTGGCAATATTGGTTGTTGAGGTCCATTATGCCCTCGATACCCAAAGTACTATATCTACTCATATAATTAACTACTCTTCATTTTCTCATAATTGATTCATGACAATTTAAGTTTGGATGAAATCTCTCGGAATAAGATTCAAGCAATCTTCTTATGTCTCTTTACTCTAGAGACAAAATATGATATCACATAATCATATACAGTTTAGATATTATTCACACAAGTATAATAATAACAATCCCAATGAGCTATAACTCGAGGATGCAGGTTCTCAATGTTATCATCTATCAGGGAATCACTCACATATCATCCTAGGTACCAACGGTCGGAATCTCACTCCGCCTTGGCAAAAAAATATCACAACGTACGGTAAGCGATCATAGTTCCTCCCCGAAAATGAGACGAAACATACCCACCACGTCTCACCCCTAATAAAAATCACACAATAATAAATGGACGCTATGACCTGGGACTATACGCGCCCTGCTCCTCAAGCCAGGGGCCTCACCCACATTGCACAACTTCCCATGATAACATAGAGAGGGTATGCTTCACATATATATATATATACATACATCATCACATTATATAAATGTATACCATCACACAAGGTATATATACATCACACTATTTACATATTCTTATTAGGCTCTTAGACATAAATGAAATAATATCATTATTTAGTATATTTTACTCTCGATATACTATTCGTCAATAACTCACATAACTTCCCCGCTTAGTATACATTATACTATTTCTCACTTTAAATTCACACATCATTTCTATTGGTATGAATCGTCTCTCAATTCTATGTACGTTGAAGATATTCTCTATATCCATATGCACATCGATCAACATTATTATTCTTAATCCATAATAGGGTTCAATCAATCATATGAACCTTTAAAGTTATCCCATTTGGGATTCAATCCTGAAATCCATTATCATTAAGCGCATCCTAACTCTCTCATATAAATCCATAATTATCTCCTCACAGAAATCTCTATGATAGTGGGCTTCCCCACTTTGTCAATACGATACTCTTATTGGTATTCTCTCGAATTAGGTTAATAGGACTCCAATAATTTCTCATAAGGGAAACTCCCTAAAAGTCTCCAAAACACACTTCTCATAACTCATATAGAGAGTCCCAATCGATAGACTCAAACGATCCCGAAAAAAACTCACTCCAGAAGAACTCCCCTAAAATAACCCATTTTTCGAATCGATTCGGGCCAAATCCGAATCGATTCGCCCCTCATGCGAATCGATTCGGTCCAAAGGACCTAGGATTATTTCTCAGGCCGAATCGATTCGGGTTGGGGCCTAATCGATTTGGTCACTCAGACATGGGCACCTGCAACTTTTCGAATTGATTCGGTAAGGGGACGAATCGATTCGGCTTATCAGAAGCTACGAAAATGGCTGTTTTTCCCAAAAGCCAAAAATCCCAAAAATCATGTATCTCAACTTCTCTCCATTTCTCTTCAACCCAAACATATATATAACATTAAAACTCATCAAATAATACACCTCAACTAATTTGTAACCTCAAATCCATTATATACACAACAAATCTATGATTTTACCTAAAATCTAGGTTTTAACATTTTAAACCCAAAATCCATAATTTTATCCATAAATCATGAAATAAATGATACACAACAATTATTTAGCCAGTTTAATCACTTGCCTCAAGTTTGTAGAGTCTGATTCGTCCTCAAAATTACAGATTGGCCGGAAAAACCCACTTTTCTCTCTTTCTCCTCTTCTTTGCTTCTTCCATTTCTTTCTCTCTTTCTTTCTTTTTTTCTCTAAGGAGATTTTTATCTCCCGTAGGCTTTTTAAGCCTTATCTCCAAAATACACAACTTTAAATGATAATACACACTTTAAATGACTCGGTCACTTTAATTCGAGACAAACGAACTCAAAATATTTCGAAACCCAAATAAGCCCCAAGAACAGTCATTTTGACTTTCTCGACCCTTCCGGAAACAACCGCACCCTCAGAATCGTCATTTCAATCACTTCTTAACATCTTCAAATTTTGACCTCAAATGCCAATTAAATTATTCTCCAATTAAAGTAATACTTATTTATCCCAAAACAAATAAGTTGTTGGTCCAAAAATCTCGGGGTATTACAAACTTTCCCACTTACAAGAATTACGTCCTTGAAATTAAGCTAAGCTTAATACTCCATAGCTCAACTAGTTCCTGCTACATTTAACCTCACTAACATTATACCCAAACCTCTATCTTCTCACGAAGAATTTATTTTAATTTATATAAAACCAATTATAACTACTAGGGCGCCCATACACCCTTTATTCGAGCTCTACTCGTATAAACATAGTTAGGCTTCACTTGCCTCAATAGTACAACAATTATAAAAATATACTAACATGCTTATAATATAACAATTTTGAAAGGTCCAAGGATTTAACTCCTCTTAATTCCTGACATTCGCCACTTTCATGCGGGGGAGGTCTCTCAAGCAAAATCCGAATAAAGAACCATCCTAATACACTAATATGTAGCGACGTCGGGGATTGAGAGTTTGTTAGATCGGACTAGAGTTTAAAATATTTTTATGTAAATAATTTTTTATATTGCCCAATGGCCTATAAAAAGTTTATTTTGAAAACGGTTTATTTTAAAAAAGATTTATGTCTTTCGACATTTAATTAAAATACCTTATGCTCAAGGCACAAGGTTTTAACAATTCTCATACTCATACTAATTAATAGTTCTCAAAATAAACATAATTATGAGCTAAAATCTCTCGCTCAACAATAATCCACTAAATTCTGAATTCTTTTCACTAATAATGTCTCACATCATATTAATATATTTCCATACACTAGGCTCTTCCCTAGCTGGAATATAACAAATATATAAGTCTAGCACGACTATAAAGCAAATAACTTTACCATTACTACTTAACACATTGCAACAATTCTTACATTCACAACAAAGTTATAGCTCTCCATGAGCACATTACAAAATAATTGATTCTCTCAGAAGATAATAATATAAGAGCCTCACTTGCTCAACTTTCCCTTTCGGGCCATTCCATACGTAATAGGGTTATAGCACTACCCTCTCATAACTATCTTACACACGATACTCCCAAAATATCATACAGCATAATCCTATTGACCCAGAAAAATTAACTTACATCATACCTCTCTAGTCTGATTTCATCTCCTCATCATTGGGTTCCCACACAAAGTACCCTGGACTAAAATGACCTCGAATCTTCTGTAAGGGTTGCACTTCCAAAACTTCTTCGAAACGTGGTCCTCTACGCCTTTTAGGACAATCTTTCTTCCTATGACCAAATTCTTTACAAAACAAGCATCTACCATTAAATCCTCTCTGCTCATCTTGAGGAACAAAACGCTATTGTGACCTTCTATAGTCCGACTTATACCTACTGGAATTACTGGTATTCCCTTGACCAGGCGAATCTCTAAAGTTCTTACCCCTTGCGAATGACGATAATATTCATGAAACTTTACCAGTGCCGCATTCACTACCTCATTGAAAGTCACTAACGCTGGGTTCCCTAACAAACGCTGCCGAATTTGCCCATTTAAACCTCGCATAAACTTCGATATATGCTTCTCTTCTGTATTTACCTCATCAGGTTCTAAATTCGCCAATCGAGTAAATTCGTCTTCATACTCTGCCACCGTTATATTACCTTGAAACACATCCATCAATTTCCTCCTCATTTCCTTCGGAATCGCAGAAGGAAAATACCTTCGATCAAAAAGTTCCCAAAAATTTGTTATGGGCAGTGTATCTCTCTATTCCAATGTGGCGGTAGACTCCCACCATTGGAGAGCTTCTCCCGTTAACTTAGAGGTGGCAAGAAATTGTTTCTGCACTTTACTATATTCAACTATACGAAGTTGACTTTTCATACTATTCTTCCATCGACTTGCAGCCATCGCATCAACTCCCTTTGAAAACTCTAGAGGATGCCCCTTACTAAAATCTTCTCATACTCTTTCCCACAAGGACTGTCCTGAATGGGTTTGGGTTGCTTGAACTGCAGGTTGATGCGCCATCGCAGAAATGGCAGCAGTTACTACTTGTGCCACAATACTGGAAACTTCATCTGTAGTCATAGTCCTTTTAGGCATTTGGGGTTCCACACTCTTGGCCCCTTTATTTGCCCTGCCTGAACGACTTATCTTCGTTGGAATCTGGAATAAGAACAATTGTATCAGAACGCCTTTCAAATGTTTTCTCATAACAGAAGAAAATATGGACGTATGAACATAACAGTCCTAATAATAGGGCTTTATGCCAAGAACACTTACGGAAGATTGCAGTAAACCCACACAGATCCAAAAGACACTAGAACCTGATGCTCTGATACCACCTGTGACACCCCTCTTAGAATAATAACGGGTGGCCATCCCTCTACTAAAATAATCAGGAATCTCAAGTGGATCATCCTCAGCATCTACTTACGATTCTAAAATAAACACGGCTAACTACACAATACTACAAAAAGAGGGTGCCAAATTTTTTTTAAACATTTTATTTTCAAACTAAAACAAAACATGCAATAACTAACCAACGACATAACATCTAAATATGATAAGAGACACACACATGCTCAAATAATATAAAAGAGATTAATAAAGGAGTTTAACACAATGTACTAAATAAAATACCCGAATATGATGTCGGGTCACAGACAATACATCAATTTGAGAGAGAAAATATAAAAGTGATACACTATGAGACTTGGGTATAAAGCCAATATACAAACTAAATCCTAATCTAAATACACCAAAATTTAGGCATCGACTGTAACAAAATACCACAACAGTCCGCTACAGCCACAGCGCCACGAATACACTGGATGGATAACATCAATGGCGTCCTTATGAAGGAACACCTATAATAATACAATATCTATACATAGCAAGAGAAGATATAAACAGGTCAGAGCCCGAGGTGTGAAAATATTTTATAGAAAGTTCATTAAAATGCATAATAATTATAAATGCATTATGACATGACTTAAGTGGAGTCGCACTCTCCATAAAATTAAACTCACCTCTTAACTAAAGCGCGCAACTAAACATATGCACATGATCTCCAAACAATTGCCCAAATATATCTAGGGGCAAAGTAATCTAACTCACTCCCAAATTTATACTCATTTAAAATCCATCTAAATTATATCCCTTAATTTTTAATACTTTCGATCTCAATTATACGACCACTTTCTAAACATATAAGATATACAAAAACATTCTCTTACTAGAAGTTCTCATATTCTAGTTATTGACATAAATATATATATAAATATATATATAAGTTAATAGCATATAAGTGCTAATGACTAAACTTCTCTCAATTCTCAATAGTGCACTGTGTTTCGTGCGTGGGACGTCTCATAAGAGAAATCCAAAGAAGGAACCCCCCAATACACTATTCCTTGGCAGTATTGATTATCAAGATTCATTATGCCCTCAATGCATGACCCGTATAACCCAGAGTCTCTTATACGATAAATGATTACATAATTATTCTCAATTCTCAACAGTGCACGACATTTCGTGCGTGGGATGTCTCGCAAGCGAAATTCAAACAAGGAACCCCCCAATACACTACTCCTTAGCATTGTCGATCATCGAGATATACTAATATAAATATGAGCACTAAGGACAAACTTCTCCTTACTCCCAACACTGCACTGTGTTTCGTGCGTGGGACGTCTCACAAGCGAAATCCAAGCAAGGAACCCCCCGATACACTACTCATTGGCAGTATTGGTCGTTGAGGTCCATTATGCCCTCGATACCCAAAGTATTATATCTACTCATATAATTAACTACTTTTCATTTTCTCATAATTGATTCATCACAATTTAAGTCCGAATAAAATCTCCCGGAATGAGATTCAAGCAATCTTCTTATGTTTATTTACTCTAGAGATAAAATATGATATCACATAATCATATGCAATTTATATACTATTCACAAAATATAATAATAGCCATCCCAATGAGCTATAACTAGAGGACGCATGTTCTTAATGCTATCATCTACCAGGGAATCACTCACATATCATCTACTAGGGAATCACTCACATATCATCCTGGGGACTATACGCGCCCTACTCCTCAAGCCAGGGACCTCACCCACATTACGTAACTTCCCATGACAGCATAGAGGGGGTATGCTTCACACACACACACACAGACACACACATACACACACACACACACACACACACACACACACACACACACATATATATATATATATATATATATATATATATACACACACACATATCATTCATACAAGATATACATACATCATCACATCATATAAATGTATACCATCACACAAGGTATATATACATCACACTATTTACATACTCTTATTACATAACTTCCCCGCTTAATATACACTATACTATTTCTCACTTCAAATTCACACATCACTTCTATTGGTATGAATCATCTCTCAATTCTATGTACGTTGAAGATATTCTCTATATCCATATGCACATCGATCAACATTATTATTCTTAATCCATAATAGGGTTCAATCAATCATATGAACCTTTAAAGTTATCCCATTTGGGATTCAATCCTGAAACCCATTATCATTAAGCGCATCCTAACTCTCTCATATAAATCCATAATTATCTCCTCACAGAAATCTCTATGATAGTGGGCTGCCCCACTTTGTCAATACGATACTCTTATTGATATTCTCTCGAATTAGGTTAATAGGACTCCAATAATTTCTCATAAGGGAAACTCCCTAAAAGTCTCCAAAACACACTTCTCATAACTCATATAGAGAGTCCCAATCGATAGACTCAAACGATCCCGAACAAAACTCACTCCAAAAGAACTCCCCTAAAACAACCATGTTTCCGAATCAATTCGGGCCAAATCCGAATCGATTCGGTCCAAAGGACCTGGTGTTCTGTCTCAGGACGAATCGATTCGGGTTGGGGCTGAATCAATTCGGTCACTCAGACCTGGGCACCTGCAACTTTCCGAATCGATTCGGTAAGGGGTCGAATCGATTCGGCCTATCAGAACCTACGAAAATGGCTGTTTTTCCCAAAAGCCAAAAATCCCAAAAATCATGTATCTAAACTTCTCTCCATATCTCTTCAACCCAAACATATATATAACATTAAAACTCATTAAATAATACACCTCAACTAATTTGTAACCTCAAATCCATTATATACACAACAAATCTATGATTTTACCTAAAATCTAGGTTTTAACATTTTAAACCCAAAATCCATAATTTTATCCATAAATCGTGAAATAAATGATACACAACAATTATTTAGCCAGTTTAATCACTTGCCTCAAGTTTGTAGAGTCTGATTCGTCCTCAAAATCGCGGATTGGCCTGAAAAACCCACTTTTCTCTCTTTCTCCTCTTCTTTGCTTCTTCCCTTTCTTTCTCTCTTTCTTTCTTTTTTTCTCTAATGAGATTTCTATCTCCCGTAGGCTTTGTAAGCCTTATCTCCAAAATACACAACTTTAAATGATAATACACACTTTAAATGACTCGGTCACTTTAATTCGAGCCAAACGAACTCAAAATATTTCGGAACCCAAATAAGCCCCTAGTAGAGTCATTTCGACTTTCTCGACCCTTCTGAAAACAATTGCACCCTCAGAATCGTCATTCGAATCACTTTCTAACACCTTCAAATTTTGACCTCAAATGCTAATTTAATTATTCTCCAATTAAATTAATACTTATTTCTCCCAAAATAAATAAGTAATTGGTCCAAAAACCTTAGGGTGTTACAATATTGTATACATAGTAGGACACACAACTCGTGTGATGTACGGCGATATAAAATAAATAAATATAATAATAATTATAAAAATTAGTATATATCACAAATTTAATATCTTATCTTAAATCCAATATAAAAGGTTAATTTTTTTATAAATAAAACTTGTCTATCATTTTTAAATATTTTTATTATATAAAGTCTATTTTTTATAAATAAAAACATCAAAACAACTGTATGTATTATATACAAAAAAGTTATACATATTTTTATTTGTTTTTAGTTTAAAAAACTGTACGTCATTTATGTTTTATAACCAAAAGCATTTTTTTATATTAAAAACATTTTCAAAATTTTGAAAACTTTTTTTTAACTTACAAACTATTTTTTATAAATAAAAACTTCAAAAAACTGCATATATTTTATACTAAAAATATATACATATTTTTATTTTTTTAGTTTAAAAAACTTTATGTCATTTATAACTACAAACATAAAGTTTTTTCTATAAATACAACGTTCAAAATATTTTTATAACCAAAAACCTTTTTTTATTTGAATAAAAAACAATTTTTAAATTTTGAAGACTTTTTTTAAACTTTTTTTCTATTAATAAACGTTATATAGATGTAGTAGCATTAGTAGCGTAGTATAATGTGATCTGAATGGAGAATGATGAAAAGTGATTACTTGAATCTAGATTGTGTTGGATCGAGAGATTAAGTAATGGAGTTTAAACTGAATCATCTTTTTTGTTTTTAGGAGACTTTTGATTTATTTGTTTTTTTTTTAAAGAGATTTTTTATTAATCCATTTAGGTGAAAGGAATATTAATTTCAGGAGGAGGGTATTTGCATCTCTAATACTATCGTATTTCGAGGTATAATATAGATTTAAGATACCACTTCTGAAATTCTGTCACCAAATATATTTATGAAATTTGAATGTTTAAATACAATTAGAATGGCAAAGGTTATAAAACAGGAAACACAACCACAGATAATTGGAAAATTCTAACTAATAAGATTATGAATTTTTTGGCCGTTAATTTATCCAATTTACCATTTGATACACGATATTTTTTATATTATACCTTTGGTCTTAGGGGTGACAATTCGTGTTTTTTGGTCTAGTTTTGAACCGACAAGATAAGATTTCTTTTTTACACAACACGAATTGTATGTTTTACGTGACACGAACACGACATGTTACGATACAACTAACATGATTATTATATTTTATGGTTAATTAAACAAAAATAGGCACGATAACTCAAACAAAAAGACGATTGACTTGACAAGACACGATAACTTGACAAACACAATTCATAATTTTGACACAAACAAAACTTCACACACGACTTCACGTTAGGCAGACCCGACACGAACACGACATATCGTGCCAATTCGGACCAAACATCACAATCGATTCGGGTTGTTTTATGTTTTCACCCCTTGACACGATGTTTTTATCCCTAAGTCTAAATTTTGCAAATTCTCTCCCTATACTCAAACCGGGAGTCCCGTGACTATGCGGTTGGTTCGTACGAGTTACATTGGTCCCGTGCGAGGTGCACGTGCCTCTTACGGGACCGTTTTGTGGCTGTTTTACGTTTTCACCCCTTGATGCTATATTTTAGGCCTAAGTCTTAAATTTTACTAATTCTCATCATATACTAAAACGGGGAGTCCGGTGACTACGCCGTCGATTCGTACGAGTTACATTGGTCCCGTGTAAGGTGCCCGCACCTCTTACGGGACCATTTTGTTGTTGTTTTACATTTTCACCCCTTGACGCCATGTTTTTAGCCCTAAGTCTAAATTTTGCAAATTCTCATCGTATACTCAAACCGAGAGTCCAGTGACTGCGTGATAGGTTCATACGAGTTAAATTGGTGCCGTACGAGGTGTGCATGCCTCTTACGAGACCATTTCATGCTTATTTTACGCTTTCACCCCTTAACGCCAAGTTTTTGGACTCAAGTCTAAATTTTGCAAATTCTCATCGTATACTAAAATTGGGAGGCCAGTGACTACGCGGTCGGTTTGCACGAGTTACATTGGTCCTGTCGGAGGTGTTCATACCTCTTACGAAACTGTTTGGTGGCCGTTTTACATTTTCGTCCCTTAACGCCATGTTTTTAGCCCGAAGTCTAAATTTTGCAAATTCTCATCGTATACTCAAACCGGGAGTCCGGTGACTACTCGATAGGTTCATAGGAGTTACATTGGTCCCGTGCGAGGTGCTCGCGCCTCTTATGGAACCGTTTTGTGGAAGTTTTACGCTTTCAATCCTTAACTACATATTTTAGGCTTAATTTTTTCTGATTCTCGTCGTATACTCAAATGGTGACTAGGCGATAGGTTCATATGAGTTAAATTGGTCCCGTATGAGGTGCTCGTGCCTCTTACGGGACCTTTTTATGACTACTTTACGCTTTCACCCCTTAACGCCAAGTTTTTAGGCTCAAGTCTAAATTTCACAAATTCTCATCGTATACTAATATCAGGAGGCCAGTGACTACGCGATCGGTTCACACGAGTTACACTAGTCCCCTACAAGATGTTTGTACATCTTACGAGACCGTTTTATGGTTGTTTTACATTTTCACCCCTTGACGCCATGTTTTTAGCCCAAAGTCTAAATTTTACAAATTCTTGTTGTATACTCAAATCGGAAGTCCGGTGACTACTCGATAAGTTCATACGAGTTACATTGGTTTAATGCGAGGTGTTCGTGCCTCTTACGGGACCTTTTTGTGATTGTTTTACGCTTTCACCCCTTGAGGCCAATTTTTTTGCCCAAGTCTAATTTTTTACAAATTCTCATTATATACCTAAATGGGAAGTCCGGTGAATACGTGATCGGTTCACACGAGTTACATTGGTCTCGTACGAGGTGTTCATATCTATTATGGGACCGTTTTGTGGCCATTTTACGTTTTCACCCCTTGACGCCATGTTTTAGTCGTAAGTCTAAATTTTGGAAATTCTCACCTTATACTCAAATCGGGAGTCCGCTGACTCCTCGATAGGTTCGTATGAGTTACGTTGGTCTCGTGCAAGGTGCTCGTGCCTCTTACGGGACACTTTTGTGACTTTTTTATGCTTTCACCCCTTGAGGCCAAGTGTTTTTGCCCAAGTCTAATTTTTTACAAATTCTCGTCGTATACCCAAACGGGGATTCCGATGACTATGCGATCGGTTCGTACAAGTTACATTGGTCCCTTGCGAGGTGCCCGAGCCTCTTACGGGACTGTTTTGTGGCTAGTTTACGTTTTCACACGTTGATGCCATGTTTTTATCCATAGGTCTCCATTTTGCAAATTCTCTCCGTATACTCAAAATCGGAGTCCGATGACTACTCGATAAGTTCGTACGTGTTACATTGGTCTCGTACAAGGTGCTCGTGCCTCTAATGGGACTGTTTTGTGGTTTTTTTAGGCTTTCACACCTTGACGCCAAGTTTTTTAGCCCAAGTTTAATTTTTTTTAAATTCTTATCGTATACTCAAACAGAGAGTCTGGAAACTACGCGGTCGGTTCGTACAAGTTACATTGGTCCCGTGCGAGGTACCCGTGCCTCTTACAGGACCGTTTTATGGCTATTTTACGCTTTCATGCCTTAGCGCCATATTTTAGGCCTAAGTCTTAAATTTTGCTAATTCTCATCGTATACTTAAACGGGGATTCCAGTGTCTACGCGATAGGTTCGTACGAGTTAAATTGGTCCCGTACGAGGTACCCGTGCCTCTTACGGGACCGTTTTGTTATTGTTTTACGCGTTTAACCCTTAACGCTAAGTTTTTAGGCTCAAGTCTAAATATTGCAAATTCTAATCCTATACTGAAACCGGGAGGCCAGTGACTACGTGGTCGGTTCGTACGAGTTACATTGGGACCGTGCGAGTTGTTCGTACCTCTTACGGGAACGTTTTGAGGATGTTTTACATTTTCACCCCTTGAAGCCATGTTTTTAGCCTTAAGTTTAAATTTTGTAAATTCTCTCCGTATACTCAAACCTGGAGTCCGGTGACTACTCGATAGATTCGTATGAGTTACATTTGTCCCGTGCGAGGTGCTCGTACCTCTTACGGGACCATTTTGTGGTTGTTTTATGCTTTCACCCTTTGACGCCAAGTTTTTTTGTCCAAGTCTAATTTTTAAAAAATTCTCGTCGTATACCCAAACGGGAAGTCCGGTGACTATGCAGTCAGTTCTCACAAGTTACATTGGTCCCGTGCAAGGTGTACGAGACCATTTTGGTGTTGTTTTACATTTTCACCCCTTGACGCGATGTTTTTATCCCTAAGTCTAAATTTTTCAAATTCTCTCCGTATACTCAAATCGGGAGTACGGTGACTACTTGATAGGTTCGTACGAGTTACATTGGTCCTGTACGAGTTGCTTGTGCTTCTTACGGGACCGTTTTGAGGCTATTTTATGCTTTCACCCCTTGATGCCAAGTTTTTTAGACCAAGTTTAATTTTCACACATTCTCATAGTTTACCCAAATGGGGAGTCCGGTGACTACGCAGTCAATTCGTATAAGTTACATTGGTCCCGTACGAGGTGCCCGAGCCTCTTAGGGGACCATTGTTTGGCTTTTTTATGTTTTCAGCCGTTGACGCCATGTTGTTAGCCATAATTCTAAATTTTGCAAATTCGCTCTGTATACACAAACTGGGAGTCTAGTAAATTCTTGATAGGTTCGTACGAGTTACATTGGTCCCGTGCGAGGTGGTCGTGCCTCTTATAGGACCGTTTTGTGGCCGTGATACGTTTTCACCCGTTAACGCCATATTTTTCGCCATAAGTCTAAATTTTACAAATTATCTCCGTATACTCAAACCGGGAGTCCAGTGACAACTCGATAGGTTCGTACGAGTTACATTGGTCCCGTTCGAGGTGGTCATGCCTCTTACGTGACCATTCTGTGGCTATTTTACATTTTCACCCCTTGACGCCAAGTTTTTTTTGCTCAAGTCTATTTTTTTACAAATTCGCGTCGTATACCCAAACGGGGAGTCTGGTGACTACGCAGTCGGTTCCTACAAGTTACATTGGTCCCGTGTGAGGTGCTCGTGCCTCTTACGGCACCGTTTTTGGGTTGCTTTATGTTTTCACCCCTTGACGCCATATTTTTAGCCATAAGTTTAAATTTTGCAAATTCTCGTCGTATACTCAAACCGGGAGCTCGGTGACTACTCGATAGGTTCATAAGAGTTACATTGGACCCATACGAGGTTCTCGTGCCTCTTACGGGACGTTTTTGTGGCTGTTTTATTCTTTCACCCCTTGATGCCAAGTTTTTTGGTCCAAGTTTAATTTTATACAAATTCTCGTCGTATAATCAAACGGGGAGTCCGTTGACTACGCAGTCACTTCGTACAAGTTACATTGGTCCCGTGCACGGTGCCCGTGCCACTTATGATACCGTTTTGTGGTTGTTTTATGTTTTCACCCCTTGACGCCATATTTTAGTCCTAAGTCTTAAATTTTGCTAATTCTCGTCGTATACTCAAACGGAGAGTCCGATGACTACGCCGTCGGTTCGTACGAGTTACATTTGTCCCGTGCGAGTTACCCGCACCTCTTACGGGACCGTTTTGTGATTGTGTTACATTTTCACCCATTGACACCATGTTTTTAGCCCTAAGTCTAAATTTCACAAATTCTCATCGTATACTCAAATTGGGAGTTCGGTGACTACGAGATAGGTTCGTACGAGTTAAATTGGTCCAGTACGAGGTGCTCGTGCTTCTTACGAGATCATTTTGTGGCCGTTTTACGCTTTCACCCCTTAACGCCAAGTTTTTAGGTTCAAATGTAAATTTTTACAAATTCTCATAGTATACTTAAATCGTGAGGCCAGTGATTACGCGGTCAGTTCACACGAGTTACATTTGTCCCGTGCGAGGTGTTCATACCTCTTATGGGACCATTTTTTGACATTTTATGTTTTCACCCCTTGTTGCTATGTTTTTAGCCCTAAGTCTAAATTTTGTAAATTCTCGCCTTATACTCAAATCGGGAGTCCGGTGACTACTCGACAGGTTCGTACGAGTTACATTAGTCCCGTGTAAGGTGCTCCTGCCTCTTACGGGACCGTTTTGTGGTTGTTTTATGCTTTCACCCCTTGAGGCCAAGTTTTTTTGCCCAAGTCTAATTTTTTACAAATTCTCGTCGTATATCCAAACGGGGAGTCCGGTGACTATGCGGTCGGTTCGTACAAGTTACATTGGTCCCGTGCAAGGTGCTCGCGCCTCTTACGGGATCGTTTTGTGGCTGTTTTATGTTTTCACCCATTGACGCCATGTTTTTAGCCATAAGTCTAAATTTTACAAATGCCCTCTTTATACTCAAAACGGGAGTCCGGTGACTACTCGATAGGTTTGTACGAGTTACATTGGTCCCGTACCAGGTGCTCGCGCCCCTTATGAGACCGTTTTGTGGTTGTTTTAAGTTTTCACACTTTTACGCCAAGTTTTTTGGCCTGGTTTTATTTTTTAGAAATTATCATCGTATACTCAAACGGAGAGTTCGATGACTACGCGGTCGGTTCGTACAAGTTACATTGGTCCCATTCGAGGTTCCCGTGTCTCTTATGGGACCGTTTTATCGTTGTTTTACACTTTCACGCCTTAACGCCATATTTTAGGCCAAAGTCTTAAATTTTGCTAATTCTCGTTGTGTACTCAAACGGGGAGTCCGATGACTATGCGATAGGTTCGTACGAGTTAAATTGGTCCGCTACGAGGTGTCCGTGCCTCTTACAGCACCGTTTTGTGGATTTTTAAACTTTCACCCCTTAATCCCAAGTTTTTAGGCTCAAGTCTAAATATTGCAAAGTCTCATCGTATACTAAAAATGGGAGGCCAATGACTACGCGGTCGGTTCGCACAAGTTACATTGGTCCCGTGCGAGTTGTTTGTACCTCTTACGGGAACGTTTTGTGACTGTATTACGTTTTCACCCCTTGACACCATGTTTTTAGCCCTAAGTCTAAATTTTGCAAATTCTCTCCGTATACTCAAACCGGGAGTCCGGTGACTACTCGATAGGTTCGTACGAGTTACATTGGTCCCGTGCAAGGTGCTCGTACCTCTTACGGGACCATTTTGTGGCTGTTTTACACCTTCACCCCTTGGCGCCAAGTTTTTTCCCCAAGTCTAATTTTTAAAAAATTCTGGTTGTATACCCAAACGGGAAGTCCGGTGACAATGCAGTCGATTCGTACAAGTTACATTGGTCCCGTATGAGGCGTTCGTACCTCTTGCGGGACCGTTTGTGGGTTGTTTTATGTTTTCACCCCTTGACACAATGTTTTTATCCCTAAGTCTAAATTTTGCAAATTCTCTCCCTATACTCAAACCGGGAGTCCGATGACTACTTGATAGGTTCGTACGAGTTACATTGGTCCCGTACGAGGTGCTCGTGCCTCTTATGGGACCGTTTTGGGCTTTCACCCCTCGACGCCAAGTTTTTTGTCCCAAGTTTAATTTTTTACACATTCTCATCGTATACCCAAACGGGGAGTCCGGTGACTCCGCGGTCGGTTCCTACAAGTTACATTGGTCCCGTGCGAGGTGCCCGTGCCTCTTAGGTGATTGTTTTGTGTCTATTTTACATTTTAACCCATTGACGCCATGTTTTTAGCCATAAGTCTAAATTTTGTAAATACTCTCCGTATACTCAAATCGGGAGTCCGGTGACTACTTGATAGGTTCGTACGAGTTATATTGGTTCTGTGCGAGGTGCTTGTGCCTCTTACGGGACCGTTTTGTTGCTATTTTACGCCTTCACCCCTTGGCGCCAAGTTTTTTTGCCCAAGTCTAATTTTTAAAAAACTCTCGTTGTATACCCAAACGGGAAGTCCGGTGACTATGTTGTCAATTCGCACAAGTTACATTGGTCCCGTGCGAGGTGTTCGTACCTTATACGGGACCGTTTTGGGGTTGTTTTACGTTTTCACCCCTTGACGCGATGTTTTTAGCCCCAAGTCTAAATTTTTCAAATACTCTCCGTATACTCAAATAGGGAGTCCGGTGACTACTTGATAGGTTCATACGAGTTATATTGGTCCCGTACGAGGTGCTCGTGCCTCTTACGGGACCGTTTTGTGGCTGCTTTAGGCTTTCACCCCTTAATGCCATATTTTTTTGCTCAAGTTTAATTTTTTATACATTCTCATCGTATACCCAAACGGGGAGTCCGGTGACTACGCGGTCGGTTCATACAAGTTACATTGGTCCCATGCGAGGTCCCCATGCCTCTTAGGAGACTATTTTGTGGCTATTTTACATTTTCACCCGTTGACGCCATTTTTTAGCTATAAGTCTAAATTTTGCAAATTCTCTCCTTATACTCAAATCGAGAGTCCGGTGACTTCTCGATAGGTTTGTACGAGTCACATTGGTCCCTTGGGAGTTGGACGTGCCTAAGTGACTCCTCGATAGGTTCGTACGAGTTACATTGGTACCGTATGAGGTGCTCGTTCTTACGGGACCGTTTTGTGGTTGTTTTACGCTTTCACCTCTTGGTGCCAAGTTTTTTTGCCCAAGTCTAAGTTTTTACAAATTCTCATCGTATACCCAAACGGGGAGTCCGGTGATGACGCGATCGGTTCATACAAGTTACATTGGTCCCGTGCGAGGTGTCCGTGCATCTTACGGGATCGTTTTGTTGTTATTTTAAATTTTCACCCGTTGACGCCATGTTTTTAGCCATAAGTCTAAATGTTACAAATTCTCTCCGTATACTCAAATCGAGAGTCCGGTGACTACTCGATAGGTTTGAACGAGTTATATTGGTCCCTTGCGAGGTGCTCGTGCCTCTTACGAGACCATTTTGTGGCTGTTTTATGCTTTCAGCCCTCGACGCCAAGTTTTTTGGCCCAAGTTTAATTTTTGACAAATTCTCGTCGTATACTCAAACAGGGAGTCCGATGACTACGCGATCGATTCGTAAAAATTACATTGGTCCCGTGCGCAGTGCCCGTACCTCTTACGGGCCCGCTTTGTGGTTGTTTTACAGGTTCACCCCTTGATGCCATATTTTTGGCCTAAGTCTTAAATTTTGCTAATTCTCGTCGTATACTGAAACGGGGAGTCAGGTGACTACGTTGCCAGTTCGTACGAGTTACCGTCCGAGGGGCCCGCACCTCTTACGGGACCTTTTTGTGGTTGTTTTACGCCATGTTTTTTTCCCTAAGTCTAAATTTTACAAATTCTCGTCGTATACTCAAACCGGGAGTTCGGTGACTACGCGATAGATTCGTACGAGTTAAATTGGTCCAGTGTGCTCATGCCTTTTACGGGACCGTTTTGTGGCTAATTTTTGCTTTCAATCCTTAACGCCATATTTTTAGGCTCGAGTGTAAATTTTGCAAATTCTCATCGTATACTCAAATTGGGAGGTCGGTGACTACGCGGTCCGTTCACACGAGTTACACTGATCCCGTGTGAGGTGTTCGTACCCCTACGGGACCGTTTTGTGGCCATTTTACATTTTCACCCTTTGACGCCATGTTTTTAGCCATAAGTCTAAATTTTGTAAATTCTCTCTGTATACTCAAATTGGGAGTCTGGTGACTACTCGATAGGTTTTTATGAGTTACATTGGTCCCGTACGATATGCTCATGCCTCTTGCAGGACCGTTTTGTAGCTGTTTTATACTTTCACCACTTAACGGCAAGTTTTTGTCCTAAGTCTAATTTTTTACAAATTCTCGTCGTATACCCAAACGGAGAGTCCGGTGACTACGTGGTTGGTTCGTACAAGTTACATTGGTCCCGTGCGAGGTGCCCGTGCCTCTTACGGGACTGTTTTGTTATTTTTTTACGTTTTCACCCCTTAATACCATGTTTTTAGCCATAAGTCTAAATTTTACTAATTCTCTTCGTATACTCAAACCGGGAGCGTAGTGACTACTCGATAGGTTCGTACGAGGTACATTGGTCCCGTACAAGGTGCTCGTGCCTCTTAGTAGACCGTTTTTTGGTTGTTTTAGGCTTTCACCCCTTGATGCCAAGTTTTTTGGCCCATGTTTAATATTTTACAAATTCTTGTCATATAGTCAAATGGGGAGTCCGGTGACTACGCGGTCGGTTCGTACAAGTTACATTGGTCCCGTGTGAGGTGCCCGTGCCTCTTACGAGACCGTTTTATGGTTGTTTTATGCTTTCACCCCTTAACGCCATATTTTAGTCCTAAGTCTTAAATTTTGCTAATTCTCGTCGTATACTCAAATGGGGAGTTAGGTGACTATGCGATAGATTCGTACGGGTTAAATTGGTCCCGTACGAGGTGCTTATGCATCTTACGGGACCATTTTGTGGTTGTTTTATGCTTTCACCCCTTAACGCCAAGTTTTTAGCGCTAAGTCTAAATTTTGCAAATTCTCATCGTATACTCAAACCGGGAGTCCGGTGACTATGCGATAGGTTCGTACGAGTTAAATTGGTCCCGTACGAGGTGCTCATGCCTCTTAAGGAACCGTTTTGTGGCTGTTTTACACTTTCACTCCTTAACGCCAAATTTTTTGGCTAAAGTTTATTTTTTTTACAAATTCTGATCGTATACTCAAATCGGGAGTCCGGAGACTACGCAGTCAGTTCATATAAGTTACATTGGTTCCATACGAGGTGCCCATGCCACTTACAAGGCCGTTTTGTGGTTGTTCTAATTTTTCACCTTTTGACGACAATTCTAACTGTTTATAAATTCTAATCAAATATGTAAACTGGGAGTCCCGTGACTACGCGTTCAGTTCCTAAGAGTCATATTGGTCCCGTGCGAGGTACTCATGCCTTTTAAGGTACAGTTTTGTGGATGTTTTGCATTTTGACCATATAACGACATGTTTTTAAGCCATAGTCTAACCATATGCAAATTCTCGTTACATACTCAAATGGGGAATTCGGTGACTACGCGATCAGTTCCCACGACTTAGATTAGTCCCGTACAAGGTGCTCGTGCATCTTACAGGAACGTTTTGTGGTTGTTTTACGTTTTCACGCATTGACGCCATATTTTTAATCCTAAGTGTAAATTTTGCAAATTCTCGTCGTTTATTGTCAAACCGGGAGTCCAGTGACTACGCGTTCAGTTCCTACAAGTTATATTGGTCCCATACGAGGTTCTTATGCCTCTTACGAGACCGTTTTGTGTTTTTTTTTATATTTTCACCATTAGACAACTTATCTTTAAGCCTAAGATTAACTTTTTGCAAATTCTCGTCGTATACTCAAATGGGGAGTCCGGTGACTATGCAATCGGTTCATACGAGTCACATTGGTCCCGTGAGAGGTGCTCGCGCCTCCTATGAGAGTGTTTTGTGGCTGTTTTACTTTTTCACCATATGACGGCATGTTTCTAAGCCCAAGTTTAACCATTTGCAAATTCCCGTCGAATACTCAAACCGAGAGTCCCGTGACTATGCGGTCTGTTCCTACGAGTTACATTGGTCCCGTGCGAGGTGCTTGTACCTCTTGTGGGACCGTTTTGTGGTTATTTTACGCTTTCACTCTTTGACGTCATGTTTTAAAGTCTAAGTTTAAACTTGTTTAAATTTTCATTATATAGTCAAACCGGGAGTGAAGTGACTACACGATCGGTTCGTACGAGTCACGTTGTTCCCCTGCGAGGCGCTCGTGGCTCTTACGGGACTGTTTTGTGGCTGTTTTACTTTTTCACCCTGTGATGGCATGTTTTTAATCCTAGGTCTAACCATTTGCAAATTCTCGTCGTATACTCAGGCAGGAATCATCACAGGTGATACTACTTTAACATAAAGAATCATCACATTTAGTAATATATACAAACTAAGTACACTCTACTCCACTAAGTATCTATAGTAATATATACAAACTAAGACCTCTTACAAATAAATGAAACTTTGATTTGGTCTACGTAAAGAAATGAAAATATAGAGTTATACCCCCAAAAAATAGAACTTAGATGTATGCTACACCTACTAATCTTTAATTAGCTAGAGCATACATCACCAACCCAATTCGGACAAAATTCTGATAACCACCAAACATAACCATACATTTTACTATTTTCATGTTGTTAAAATTTCCATAATTTGGTCTTCTATAGACCCATACTCTAACGAAATGAACCAAATATTTTCTTGGATTTGGATTAATGGGAGAGAGCAAGAATGTCTATATTATTGCTCACTCGGGCAATTAGAAATAGTGAACCAACATAGAGACACCATATACCTTACAACATTATAAATAAATCATTCATAGCTAGCAAATAAATAGTTTAAAATAGAAAAAGAAAACTAATAAGTACCAATTTTCAGATTGTAGAGACAATAAATACCTTTAAACATTTAACTATAAATGTCTAGCATAGGTACCCTTCTAATCAGATCTGCCATTCATGAGTCCGTTGAGTAGTTTGCATCATTAAGTCGTTATTTTCCTGGTGTTTCAACTCATGGGCACGAACTAAATGTTAATCGGCTAAAAAACACAACCTCTCGACATACATCAGAACCAAAATAAAAGAACATATGTGCCAAAATTACAAATAATAATTTTGTCAAAAGAAATTCACACCAATCAAAAACCGAATAAAACAACAATCCATAGCAGATTCAAAATGACTAATTATAAGTTCTACAAAAAAATGTATAATGAATAAACTATTTGTACAGGAAAAAACCATTTGTGCCAAAAAAGTATCCACTATTTGTAAAATGTGAGTATTACCTGCGACGTGTCATCCACTCGGATTTTGGCTACAGATATCGATCACTTACATTTGTACGAATGGAATAACTTGGACTCCATCTCAAACATCAGTATAGAAAAAAGAAATTAGCATATACCTGAAAGATACAAACCAACAACCATATTCTTAAACTTTAAAAAAGCTACTATCTAAATAATTAGTCTTACCAAACACTCTGCCTACATTATAATGAAACATATAAATGCAATATGTATATATCATGGCTAAAAAATCACAAATATTGAAATTAGTTGAGGAATTGATGATCATACCAGGTACACATTTCCATGGATTTCCACGCAAACAATTTTTATCAACAATTTTACCCTTGAAATGGTTTCTTTAAATATTTTTAGTGGAATTTGAGTTCAGAGAGTCCAAGATTACAAGCAAAAAATTTCAATGCAATGGTTAAAGAAACCATTTCCACAACAAACAGTCAATAAAAAATTTAGTAATTTTTCAAAAAAATATTCCAACTACTAAAAATAACAAAAAACTACAACTTATAGAAATTATCAAATAAGATGTTTCATAAATACAATAAATACAAGCAAAATCAAAACAAAAAGGACATGTATCAGTACACCACAACAATGAGGTCAAAAATTAAAACGTCTACAGATGAGTATACATACCTCTGAGATAATAAACTACTGAATAATAGTAGACCTAAACATTTTGAACACAAAATGAACAACTACAAATGAAAAACTTTAAATGAAAATGAACGATTAAAAGATGAAAATCGTAGCTAATTGAGATGAAAACCAAGAAACCAACGATCAACTACTGAAGGGGGATGGGGCAGTGTTATGAGTATGGGGGGATGGGGCTACGCAGAAAAGACGAGGCAGGTCAAGGGAGAGGGGGATGGGGTGGTGCAGGGGTGTAGGGCGTGGGGCGGCACAGGGGTGCAAGGCATCACAGGGGAGAGGGGGTGGGGCGGCGGAGAGAGAAAGAGAGAGGGAAGAGAGATCGTTATAGAGGGTCAGCGAGAGAGAGAGAGAGAGCAGAGCGGGAGTATTTTTTTTTTTGTCGTGGGAGTGGAATTGGAGTGAAAAAAGGTGAGTGCCGAAAAAGATGGAAAATTACCAAAAGGGTCGGAAACATGCGTCCCTTTTTCTATATCAAAGGGGACGATTTTAAAATCTGTCCCTTTTAGTATAGTACAAAAGACAAATTTTTAAAACCGTCCCTTTTGCTATAACACAAGGGACGGTTTAGAAATCCGTCCTTTATATTTGTTTGGGAAAAAAGCTAAAAATTCAAGGCATGCCAAAAGGGATGGATTTTAAAATCGGCCCTTGCACTATATCAAAAGAGACGGATTTTAAAAACCGTTCCTTTTGATATAGAAAAAGGGACGGTTTTAAATTTTGTCCCATAAATTAGCCCGGGAAAAATCAGCGCTAAAAATTCGTATATACTTTAAGGGGCGGTTTTAATTGCTGTCCTTTTTGATAAATACCAAAAGGGACGGTTTTTAAAAAACGTCCCTTTTGTTACTATAAAAAAGGATGGTAATTAAAACCGTCCCTTTTGGTATAACATAAAGGACAAAATGACACGGTCGTCCCAAATACTCCCATCCCAAATATTCATTTTTCTTGTAGTGTCAGCCTAGCACTCCCCTAAAGTGGTACCTAGATCAGCAGTAGGAAATCTTTCCTACAAGAAAAACTCCAGCAAAGATCATATCTTGGGTTCCAAAACAATTCACTAAACTATTAGGATTTTTGTGAATTGAAAAACAAAGGATTGAACCCAAAATTTAAAATAACAAAAGTGTTATGATGTTTGTAGTTTTTGCAGAATGAAAAACGTGAGGTCTTCTTAAGGAACAATGACTCACTTACCAAGCTATTTATAAAAAAATTGAGTCGACGGATCGCTCGAACGAAGTCCGAATGCCGCTCGAATGAGAAGCAATGTCTTTTGAATAAACTCGCGCGACATCATTATATCGCTCAAAATACATACTGATGTCGTTTGAACGACCACTACGTTAAACTTTATTCACCTCAACACTTACAAAAAAATTCCATTTGATGAAAACCAATGCCTCAAATGATTAAAAATAGTTTAGAAAAAATATCCCAACACTTTAAATGAACCGTTAAGGGACTAAAATACAACCTTACCAAAATTAATCTTGCAGAGGCTTCTTTGTTGAAGAATGTTGACATTCAGATCTGTCTTGATGCATGATTGAACTTGAACAAATCTTCGACGGTTGTAGAGGTATACGACAGACTGTAATGTAAATCGGACTATATAAAATATGTCCTTACAAATCTCCCCCTATGTCTATCCTGGTACAAACTAAAAATATCTGAATTATCAAATCAAAATGCCTATAGAAATTTAATACCCTCCTATGAACCCAAAACTGAAAAGGTACTAAAAATTATTAAGAGTTGCATCTTTAAACTTTCGTCAAAAATCTTCGACTTCAAATCTTCTTTTGTAATATCCCTAATATTTTATTTAATCCCCGCATAAAATTATGATAGTACGAAAATAATGAAATTTCGATTAGTATAGCATGATTATATTCCTAATTAAATTGATATAGGGTCTTGATGAAAATTATTGGAAAGTTGTGGGTAAAAGGTTAAATTAAGTTAGGAGATTTTTTTGTTATATAAATCTTATTATTACATAACAATTGGGTATCCTTTTTACGAGATCTCAACGAAGTTTGTGACAAATCTGGGGAATCTGAAAACCTAGGCCACTCAAATGAGGGAGCTCGTCACTTGAACGAAGAGACATTGTCCTTCGAATGCGGATATGACTCGCTCGAACGACGCCTGAAGTAAGCAGGTCTGCTAAATGCACTGTCGGGCTTCTTAGTGGTGGATTTTGACCAATGTCAGTGTGGATGGGATTCTTGGGACATTGTGGGACGTTTGGGTATAACATAGAATCAAAAAGAGAGAGATTCGTTGTACGGCCAAGTTGTTGTCAAGGGGAGAGACCTTGATCAACACTTATGTGTCAAACTCTTGGAACTTGATGATTTGAATCGATTAAATAGGGAGTTATATGGTCTGGTGGGTTTCCTTGGTTGTGTATATTTAAGATAAAGGCTTGGGTAGAGTCGATTCACTCCATTACTGTCTTTCACATTTATTTCACTCACACCATTTCTCTCCTAAATGCCCAGTAAGCCATCTGAATTATTTAAGTGCAATAGCTATACTCACATCAGTAAAAAACCATTCTCCCCCATGGCTGAATATAGGGTTGCGAAATGTGAGAGATGTTGTTGAATAGTTTTGATGGGTGTTTGAGGAGTTATTTTGGGAGGAAAATGGGGATGTTATTGGAGGTATTTGAAGAGGGTTTAATGTAAATCCTATGGAGGTTGTGTAGTGGAGCTTTTGTGACTCTTTTTAGGGCCACCTTTGGAGGTGGGGGAGTCACCCATCTTCACCACTACCACCATTTTGGAGTCATTTGAGGTGGGTAATATACTCTTAATGTATTTGTGACTCCATTTGGGTAAACATTATGGCCTTATTGTTGTGTATGATTAGGAATATGATTATAAGAAATATTCCGTGTTCTCATTAAAACTAAAATAGACATTTTTATGGAATAAAAATGTTAGAAAATATTAGTTTTGTGTATTTTCTTGTAAATCTGAAAATAGACATTTGGGGGAATGAAAATCCTAGAAAATATTTGAGTGGGGTGTTTTCTAATAAAATGAAATACTACACCTTTTTATGAAAATAAAAATGTAAGAAAATGCCATTTCGGTGTAGTTTTAGTAAAAATAAATAACGCATATTTTTATTGAAATAAAAATGTAAGAAAATTCCATTTTGGTGTCTTTTTAGTAAAAATAAATAAATAATACACATCTTTATGGAAATAAAAATATTGGCAAATAATTGTGATTTTGTTGAAGAGTGACATTTTGTTGAAATGAAGAATAAGTAAATATTTCAAGGTTTTGAAATTTTAAAAGATAATATATTTGGTAGAAATGGGCATTTCTAGAAATATTGGTGTTAAATATTTTATGAAATAAAATATTTAAAAATAAACAATTATTTTGTAAATAATTGGTGAAAAATATGTTTAACCCATCTAGTAGGATTTTTAGGTTTAAAATCCATCTCCTAGTGCATATGAACTTGTAGTATTTTGACATAGAATGTATAAACAAGTTTAAAGGAGATTTTGTTGGGTTTAAACTAGAAATAGTAAAAGTTGGGATTTTAGTCTAAAAAATATGTATAATTAGGACTAAAAGACATAATGTGTAAGAAATTAAAAGGCTACATGTTAAAATAAAGAAACGGTAATTTTCTTATAAAAGTAGTCTTAAGTATAAATGTATTTCTTGAATAAAGAAGCAAAGGAATATGAATGTGGGTGAAAGTGTTAATTAAGTGTTAATGGATAAATGCGGGATGGTTAGTGAGTATAACTTACTAATGTTATGAAACATTAACACTTATGGAATTAAAAGGTGCTTCCAATCAAGTAAGGGATCACTCCAAATGTGAAAGGTGTTAAAGGGTTAAACACTTAAGAAGTTGGTGTGCATAACTTAATTGTATTTTTGGGTTAAATTAACACTTGTGAAATGGAGTAAAAAGTGATTTTGGAAACATATGGGTAAAATGATAATTCTACTCAAAGTGGAATATTTTTATTAAATAAAAATGTTGGAAAGGGTGTTACACAAAGTTGTCCTAAATGAATATGATTTTTGGAATAACAATCAAGGTTAAATTATAAAGGACAAAAAATGATAAATTTTCAATTGTAACACAAATTCGAACGGTAAAGTCCCGGGTTTTGGTTTCAGCCGGACAAAAGGGAATGGAAATAATGTGAACATTTTAAAATGTTAAAACACATTAAAGGTACTCGGATGGCATCGGGATAAAGCAATAAGGGTCCGTAGACCTTGGGTGAAAATCTCTAAATCACTAGTCAAAATATATGGTGCGCATAGCTATCGGTGTAGAGACCATGTAAATATGTGGTATAGGAAGATTCCGAGAAAAATTTAAGTGAAGGTGGAACACAAATCGTCGGTGTAGAGCCCGTGTAAGTATGCGGTTTAGGATGATTCGAAGAAAATGGTAAGTGAAGGTGGAACACAAATCAAGAAATGGGTTGTGTGGTGAATGTGTAAATACAACCTAACTTGAATGAATGAAATAAATACGCCGGTAAAGGCTAAATGAATAATTTAATGCATAAATCTACTAATGTCCATAAGATAAGGAAAAGAGTAAATCAGGTGGATAAAAGGATGGTTAAGCGACCTAAATGGTGAAACCCATTGTTAACACAAGAGTGTGTTGTAAAAAGGATTTTTGAAGCTTAACAAAGTATTTTCTAACACGGTGAAAGAATGTGTTGAAATGGTGGGTTTCAATGAAAATACTAAAGGATATTTAATTGAATAAAAGGATAAATTCCAGTAAAGGAATGGTTTTGCTAAATTAAGTTTAAAGGTTTAAAGTGTTGAACCGGGTGTGTTGAACAAAGTGAGAAATGTCAAATATGAACAATTAGAGCCTTTAATAAGATTAAGGTCAATTAATCTAGGAAAATAAGGCTTTCGAAAATAAATTGATTAACAAATTGGAACATGTATTTTTCAATGGTATATGTATATAGATATATACATATTTTTGCATGCATGTGGTTGTAGTGTGTGAGTATCCCTTTTTGTTGTTCTTTTCTATACTGCTTGTATAAATCCCACTGGGCATAGGCTAATAACCCACTTTATTATGACAGGTTGGGAACGACTCCATATTTTGAGAGCTCTATATGGGTAAATATATTTTATTTATGTTTTACATTAGTAGCTCTGTTTACTTGGACTTCGGGGGTGCTCCCTGTGTGTCCCTCACGTAGTTTATCCTGAAATTGGAATCACATGCTAACAAGTCAAATGTTAATTAAAATAAAATTGGACTAGCAACATTATTTAGGTTGTTTCATTGGATTTCACACCTAACGACTCGATTCAGATCGAGTTGGCTATGGTTAACCCATAAATTTGAGTTTGTTCGTTACATATGGTATCCGATATTTAGGTTCAAGGTTCTTTTCGACTGTGACGGGGTGAGGCCGGTATTAGATCCTTCGATGTCAGTGTTGGTTTGGGTCAGTCACGCTAGTTTGGTTACAGTTATGGTTCATGTCCTTGATGTTAAGGTCAAAGAGTTTAGCACGACAAATAAGTTAGTGCCAAGTGGCATACGATCAAGTTAATTATTTCAAATCTCTTCCGCATTTCTGATTTAGTATGTAAATAATTTAGGGTGCCCATGTAAGCCAAAAAGTGATGACACCGTGGTTCTTAGTGTGAGGTGTTTATTTTCCAACCTTGTTGACATAGAGTCTTTGGAGTTATTGATAGAATGAGATGATGCCCATTAGGCAAGTGGCATAAATTTTGTCGATAGTCTACTGCATGATGGGAATTATGATTTAAATTGTATGTGGCCTTGGGTGTGACACATGGGAGAGGTCAATATTGATGTGGTGATTAGGTAGTTTCGATCCTTGGGGTGCTACCGTGATTGGTGGTAAGGCCAATGGACATATAAATTGATATAGGCCAATGCTAGAGGATAAGTCAGTATTAGTTAATAGGATGCTATCCTTATGGGTGAAAGCCTTAGGGGTTGTTGGTCAAAGAATGTATTCATAAATATTAACTATGTGGCGAGAAATTATTAGTTCCGTTGGTTGCAGGATTGAGTTTCGTATGTCCCATTCATGTGCCTTGATTATAGCAAAAATTTAGATAACATCAATGGTTGAGGTAACCTAGAAGTGAACCTAGATAATCGTGGTGACTTGGTATTAAGTAATTAAGTTGTGATGTTTTAGAATAGGACCTCATGCGGCATTTTAGGGTGGGCCTCCACTTAAGTAATACCCGACGTCCTATATCCTACCAAAACCTGGATGGTATTAATTTAGAGTTTGGTGATTGTAGTTTGGCATTGAGAAATAGGATTCCTTGTGGAATTCGTAGGCATGGGCCTTAGTGTTCATAGTCAATACCCGACGTGCCTTATTGTAACACCCCGTAATTTTGAGGATTTAGTATTTAATTATTTTGGGAGAAATAAACATAATTAAATTAGAGAAACTTAAATTATGATTTGGAGAATTTATTTAAGTGGGAAGAATTATTTATATTGGGCGACTTTAAATTAAATTGTCCGAATTAATGCGTGTCGCATTTTTTAGGACAAAATTGGAGAATGTTATAAAGTATTTCGAATGACGATTCTGAGTGCGCGGTTGGGTCCGAATGGGTCAAGATAGTAAAAAAAGAGTACTCGGGGGTAGTAATCGGGTTTCGAAGCATTTTTGGGCATAGTCAGGCCCACACGGGGTGATTCGGGCCATTTTAATTAGGCCCATGTGGCCAAAAATGGGATAAGGTGTTTAAACCTAATTGGGGAAGTGTTGAATGGCAGTTAACACAAATTCTAAACCTAGGGCTTGAGAGGGAATTTGGGGAAAGAAAATCAAGAGCCAATTGGGGATTTTTGGAGCCAAATTAAGGGACAAAAATGAGTGTTCATCAACACCTTAACTACACCAACAGATCAGATACTATGAATAATTCTAGGCAAGTGGTTAACTGTTGTGATTTTTAAATTGATGATAATCAATTCATATTATGGGAAGTGTAAACCTAAATTTGTTTTTAGGTGGGCTATTGCATGAAATGGGTTTTTATAAATTTAATTGGTCGAGTGATTTGACAGTCCAAATGATGTTATAAAAGTATTCAGTATTGATTGGTATAAGAATCATAATAGAACACCAGTGTTAGAGTTGAATTTATTATGATTGTGGGATCAGATTTGTGCATGATAATTGGGATTTTACCATAGGAATTTGTGTTCTTGAGTGGGTAAAGATTTGTAATATCAATAATGCTAAAAGGTTTAGATGATGATTATAGTTCATGATAAATGTAATAAGATGATAAATAGGCTGGATTGAGGTTGGGATTTGAGAAAAGAAACCTTAGATTTTCGTCAATGGCTGAACAACAAGCCGGAGAAGAAAGGGATTTGGTCGATCGATCGATCGACCCAAGGGATCGATCAATCGATGGTCCCAGAATTTTGGCAGGTTCGCTAGTTTTATGTATAAAGGGAAATTTAATTTAGATTTTCCCCCTACTTTTTATGTAGTGATAAATTCATATGTAGCACATATTCCTTAGCAATTATAAGGTGATATAATTACGTTTAGGAGGGTGATAATTGTATGTCATGAGATCAACGAATTTCAGGAAATAATTCGTAAGTATTGATTTTCGACCGAGAAAAATGTTCGGGTATTGTAGTTGAGTGGTAATACATTAGTAAAGGAATTTAGGTGTAATTAACTAGTTATGGGGTGAAATATAGAATCGGGTATTAACGATGGTTCGGGCCAAGTGAGCGAGTCCGGGTATAATGGTTGGGCGACACCAAGTGTTAAATTAATTAATGTGTAAATTAATTAAATTTGAGTCCGACCATAGACTCGAATTGGTATTGATTAATTAATGTTTAAATTAATTAAATTAGAGTCAGACCATAGACTTGGATTGGTAATAATTAATTGATGTGTTAATTAATTAAATTAAAGTCAGATCGTAGACTCAGGAAGGTAATGAAATTTATTAACGACAAATTAATTAAATTAGAGTCAGATTGTAGACTCGGGAAAGTGATAAATTTATTAATGAGAAATTAATTAAATTAGAATCGGACTGTAGACAAGGGAAAGTGATAAATTTATTAATGAGAAATTAATTAATTTAGAGTCGGACCATAGACTCGGAAATATACAGGATAGTGCTACGGGTTTTTAGTACACGGTAAGGACGGGATATATATATATATATATATATATATACGGTGTGGTGATAGTAAATATATATGTGTGTACTTTATGTGAGTTATTAAATATTAGGGACTAGATATTTATTTAAGTTATATACTCTGGTGCTATTAAGGGAGGTTGCACGATGTGGGTGAATCCCCTAGCTTGAGGAGTGGGGTGAGTATATCACTAGGTCATAGCATCTGGTATATGGGTGAGGGGTCTATCTCACTTTCAGGAAAGGAATATGACTGCCTCCATTACGTTTATATTTTGGGCCAGGTTGGTGCGCGATTTCAACTTGGGTAACTATGTTATGTGAGCACACCTAGTGAGATAGCACTTTATAGGGAATCATCCGGAGAGGGTATACTCAAAGGGGTGAATATACATATGATATATGTGAGGATGTTGTGGTAAAGGTATGTATATAATGGTAGTAAATATTATATGCGGGTAATAATACAATGTGTGATGTAATTATTTTATATAACTTATGTCACAGTTATATGATATTATTTAAAGTACATTAATCAAGTTAATTAGTGACATAACTTTTAACCCATGGATAATAATATTCGACTTAGAGTGGAAAGTCAAGGGAGGATTACAAGGATTAGTTGGACGGGGTAGTACAACTAGGTGAGGTTAAGGAAACCATTAGGTGTGCACATTAGTGGAGGGGTGAGTATGTCCTCAAGGGAGTACGACACAAACTTAAATATGAAGTGCATTCATATATTTTTAATTACTGCAGTTAATCCACTTGCAAAAAAATTTTCAAAATGTTTTGGGTTCTAACCCTTGCTATAAAACTATTTTCAAAACCTTTTTGGTGTTCAGCCATAGGGACGCCGGGATTGATATTCTATTCCAGGGACACGGAGCTGCGGCATATATGGATGCTAGCAGGATCTTGGATTAGACGCATAGTTCATACATTCCTAGAGTAGTAATCATCTATCAGTTTCAGTTTTATTTAGGGCTTGTCGCTTAGACTTTTCAGTACAGTTTTTAGATTTATTTATTCAGGTGTTGGATGTTTGTATTGGACTATTTACTTTGGCGGCCAATGGTTTACTTGGCATGTCGTTTAATTATTTGTTCAGTTGATTTAATTCAGTTGTGTGAATGGTTTATATTTATTTTCGCATGTATTGTTTGGTTTAATTAATAAGATAAAATTTGGCACCAATGTTTTGGAATACTAGGTGGTTAGTAAGTTTTAAAAAGGTTTTCGATAGTGATGCTAAGGAGGAACCAGCTGGGATTCCTGATTTAAATTGGTATAGGACTGATCACCCGGTATTTTATTGGGCAGGGTGTCACACTTACCCTACCAATAAAGACATATAGTTGTGTTAATTGGTAAGTCATCACGTAGTATAAGGTTTGCATGAAAATGTAATTCAGTTATAGTAGTTAAGCACTCGTTGAGATTAGAGGATATAGACTTATAAAATCGTATTGAAGTTTCCTCGGAGGTATATACTATGCTTTATCTGATGAGATATTAATGAAAGTAATAGTCATTCCCTAGTAATAGTGAATCGAGGTTGTGTAGAATAGGTCATGATATAACTCGTGGTTTCTTATACTAGATGTGTAACCTATTGAGAGAAATAACTGAGTTTGACATTATCGCCCATGAGGCATTGAGAATCATTATTATATCAAATTTTATGTAAAGGATGGTAGACCGTTGATTATTGTAGTATGGTTAGATCATGTTGACTTATGGTAGTGCCTTGGAGTTAGTGTTGTGACTATTGCTTACAGTCATGTGTCACGATATGACCTTCGGGGATGATTACGAAATTAGGTTGATCAAGGATAGGTGGTGCAACTAGGAGAATTAGAACACATGATATTCTTCATCGATTTTAGAGATAACACTAGAGGAAAAGTGTGAGGCTTTATTATAGCACCCACGTGTGCTACAGTATGGCTATGTTGAGGGAAATCATTGGGAATGAGTGATGCTCGAAAGTTGAGGTTCCATTAGAATGATTATGATTTGGCATCACGTAGACCAAGTGTGGTAGCAATGGTTCATAAATTGAATGTTTGAAATTATGTGAGAGTTGTGTTTCACTTGGGGATAGTGATCACAAAAACTGAGGATAGCTACCGCATGTTGAATTTTGGAGGCCTAGATGTGGTAGGTTGGTAACTGATGATGAGTAACAAGCAAAGTAACTTCGCCTCGAATTAGTATCGTTATCCTTACCGATGATGGATACGTAGTGTTAGTCCTAAGGAGGGAAGCCTAGCGTTTCAGCTCCCTGAAGAAATTAGTTTTATCTTTCATCCGTTCGGCATGGACGGATGATTCTTAGTAGAACTTGTCAGTATTAGAAGGTCAAGCCAGGATGCATGTCAAGGCCATGGTACTTAAGAAACACCGGTAAGAGTTAGAGGTTTTACGTATACCTCGTGTGTTCATACTTCGTATTGTTTAATTTTTCATCGTAATTATATTGCTTTCTTCGGCATGGTAGTCACCAGATTAGTTGCCTTCTTCTGCCTTCTGTGATCTCGGTATGGGAGGTTGTTGATTAGTTTCGATACGGGTGTGGCACTGCGTAAGCTTAGTAGTGATGAGAGTTAGGCACGTTGTGGATGATGCATCATGGTGTCTGAATGCGCTCTTCTTCAGATTCACCTTTATTCTACACCAGTCTCTGTGTGTGTGTGTGTGGTCCCGTGCTCTTAAATGTGGGTTGCATATGATTACTTGATTTCCTTAGGTTAACATGTTTGTTAGTTGATCGATGTAACTAGTTATGACTTGGTCGTGTTTCCCGAGGTTATGACTTGATAGTATTATGAATAGTGGAACATGTTAAAAGCATTAGATGATGGTGTTGTGCTTGGTTCAGAATTTTGGAGATCTATAAGGTTATCTCTTGTATATGCACATGTTGTGGTACCCAGGGTGACCCTAGATCAACATAGGTATCTCATAGGAGATATCGGTCAGGTAGAACTATGAGATTAGGTGATTAACTTTGATATGTGTATCGAGGAGTGTTAAAATTATATCAGCCTAGGCTAGGCATGATCGAAGATTGTTCGAGGAAACGTGGGTTGTGAATCTTGATGTAGAAATGATCCATGTTGATAAATTCATTTCTGACATTACGATGTTTGGAAAGTATCAGCGATCTTGAGGTTTTGTTTAAATGGTCACGCTAGGCATGCTTGAGGCTAGCAATAGGGCCTTAGGCCCTTTCATGATCAGAGTAACTAGTCGAGGATGCCTGGGATTGGAAACTGGTCGTAGATTCCTAGAGTATAAATTATGATAAACTAATAATTTCAAGGATGAAATTCCCTAAGGAGGGAAGTTTGTAATATCCCGTCCTAAATATTATATTTAATCCCCGCATAAAGTTGTGATAGTATGAAAATATTAAAACTCGGATGAGTATAACGGGATTATATTCCTAATTAAATTAATATAGGGTCTTGATGACAATTATTGGAAAGTTGTGGGTAAAAGGTTAAATTAAGTTAGGGGATTTTTTTTTGGGGGGTTATATAAATATTATCATCAAATAACAATTGGGTATCCATTTTACGCGCTCGTCGCTTCAACAAAGAGACATTGTTGTTCAAACGAGGATAGGACTCGCTCGAACGACCCCTGAAGCAAGCAGGTTTTCCAGATGCACTATTGGGCTTCTTGGTGGTGGATTTGAACCAATGCTAGTGTGGATGGGATTCTTGGGACGTTGTGGGAAATTTGGGTTAATATAACTTCGCGTTCGAGAGAGAGAGGTTCGCGGTACAACCAAGTTGATGTCAAGGGGAGAGCCCTTAATCAACACTTGTGTGTCAAACTCTTGGAACTTGATGATTTGGATCTATCAGATAGGGTGTTATATGGTCTGGTGGGTTTCCTTGGATATCTATATTTAAGAAAATGGGGACATTATTTGAGGTAATTAAAGAGGGTTTAATGGAGCTCCCATGGAGGTTGTGTAGTGGAGCTTTTGTGACTCCCTTTAGGGCCACCTTTGGAGGTGGGGAAGTCACCCATCTACACCACCACCATCATTTTGGAGTCATTTGAGGTAGGTAATATACTCTTAGTGTATTTGTAACTCTATTTGTGTAAACATTATGGCCTTATTGTTGTATATGATTAAGAGTAGGATCGTAAGAAATATTGTGTGTTCTCATTCAAACTGAAATAGACATTTTTATGGAATAAAAATGTTAGAAAATATTAGTTTTATGTATGCTCTAGTAAATATGAAAATAGACATTTGGAGGAATGAAAATGCTAGAAAATATTGTAGTGGGGTGTTTTCTAATAAAATAAAATAATACACATTCTTATGGAAATAAAAATGTAAGAAAATGCCATTTTGGTATATTTTAGTAAAAAGAAATAATACATATTTTTAGGGAAATAAAAATGTAAGAAAATGCCATTTTGGTGTATTTTTAAGAAAAAAATAATACACATCTTTATGGAAATAAAAATATTGTCAAATAATTTTGATTTTGTTCAAGAGGGACATGTTGATGAAATGAAGAATAAGTAAATATTCCAAGGTTTTGAAATATTAAAAGATAATATATTTGGTATAAATGGGAATTCTAGAAATATTGGTGTTAAATATTTCATGAAATAAAATATTTAAAAATAAATAATTATTTGGTAAATAATTGGTGAAAAATATGTTTAAACCATGTAGTAGGTTTTTTGGGTTTAAAATCCATCTCCTCATGCATATGAGTTTGTAGTATTTTGACATAGAATGTATAAACAAGTTAAAAGGAGATTTTGTTGGGTTCAAACAAGATATAGTAAAAGTTGGGATTTTAGTCTTCAAAGTATGTGTAATTGGGACTAAAAGACATAATGTGTAAGAAATTAAAACACTACATGTTGAAATAAATAAATGGTAATTTTCTTATAAAAGTAGTCTTACATATAAATGTATTTCTTAAATAAAGAAGTAAATGAATACGAATGTGGGTGAAAAGTATTAATTAGGTGCTAATGGGTAAACAAATGATGGTTAGTGATTGTAACTTACTAATGCTATGAAACATTAACACTTACGGAATTAAAAGATGCTTCCAGTCAAGTAAAGAATCACTCCAAATGTGAAAGGTGTTAAAATGTTAAAACACTTAAGAAGATGGTGTGCATAATTTAATTGTGTTTTTGGGTTAAATTAACACTTGCGAAATGGAGTAAAAGTGATTTTGGGAATATATTGGTAAAATGATAATTTTACTTTAAGTGGAACATTTTTGTGAAATGAAAATGTTAAAAATAGTGTTACACAAAGTTGTCCTAAATGAATATGATTTTTGGGATAACAATCATGGTTAAGGTATAAAGGACGAAAAATAATAAATTTTCAAGTGTAACACAAATTGGGACCGTAAAGTCCCGGGTTTTGGCTTCGGCGGGGCATAAGGGAAAGGCAATAGTGTGGACGTTTTAAAATTTAAAACACATTAAAGGTACTCAGATGGCATCGAGATAAAGAAAGAAGGGCCCGGAGGCCTGGGTGAAAAGTGCTAAATAGTTGGCCGGAGCATATGGTGCGCATAGCCATCGGTGTAGAGCCCGTGTAAGTATGCGGTATAGGAAGATTCGAAGAAAACGGTAAGTGAAGGTGGAACACAAATCAAGAAATGGGTTGTGTGGTGAATGTTTAAATAAAACCTAACTTGAATGAACGAAATAAATACGCTGGTAAAGGCTAAATGGACAAGTTAATGCGTAAATCTACTAATGTCCATAAGATTAGGAAAAGGTAAAGCAGGTGGATAAAAGGGTGGTTAAGCGACCTAAATGGTGAAACCCATTGTTAACACAAGAGTATGTGGTAAAAAGGATTTTTGAAGCTTAACAAAGTATTTTATAACACGGTTAATGCATGTGTTGAAATGGTGGTTTTCAATGAAAATACTAAAGGATATTTAACTGAATAAAAGGATAAATTCCGGTAAAGGGATGGTTTTACTTTATTAAGTGTAATGGCTTCAAGTGTTGAACTGGGTGTATTGAACAAAGTGGAAAACGTCAAATATGAACAATGAGAGCCTTTAATAAGATTAAGGTCAAGTAATCTGGGAAAATAAGGCTTTCAAAAATAAATTGATTAACGCATTGGAACATGTATTTTTCAAAGGTATACATATGTATATATATATATACATATTTTCGCATGCATGTGGTTATAGCGTGTGAGTATCCCTTTCTGCCGTTTGTTTCTATACTGCTTGTATAAATCCCACTGTCCATAAGCTCATAACCCACTTTCTTACGCCAGGTTGGGAGCGTCTCTGTATTTGAGAGCGCTATACAGGTAAGTATATTTTATCTATGTTTTACATTAGTAGCTCTATTTGCTTGAACTTCAGGGTGCACCCCATGTGTCTCTCACGTAGTTTATCCTAAAATTGGAATCGCATGCTAACAAGTGAAATGTTAATTAAAATAAAATTTACTAGCAATATTATTTAGGTTGTTTGATTGCATTTCACACCTAACGACTCGATTCGGATCGGGTTGGCTATGGGTAACCCATAAATTCGGGTCGGGGTGTTACATCTTTGCTTTTCCTTGTCATCATCAGGGTATGCAAAATAATAATCAAACTTTACACCTACACACATGAAACGAGAAACAATACCTTCATGACGTATCCTGTTTGAAATGAGATAAACATAAATCAAAACGAATATCGAATCTTAATTCTCCCCAATAATTAAAACTCCCCCATTAAATCATAATTCGTTCTCCCCCTTTTTATTTGTTCGAAATAGACAAAGAAAAGAATAAACAAAATAATCATGGAGTGTCATGATAAGCAAAGAAAACAAATTAACTACGATCGTCAAGGATATACTTGAAACCATCCACAAACTATTTTTGGTTTTTCAATTTTTTTAAACAAAAATGCAAAAATAGTGTTACAAAAATCACCCACCATGAATTTACACTAAGATAACCAAATCATGGATACGGAATGAATAGGTGTAAAAAAATTCGATAGGAAAATCAATGCAATCAAATACAACATTTGCGCATGATGAATACGAATATTCCCAATGAACGATCTCAAAATCGTCCTTAGGTGTCAAAAATGTAAATTTATACGACATAGACTCAATCTAATCGACACATCAAAGTCTAAAATGATTTCCACACCAATAACGTCTAAAACTACGTAATGATTTTTCGAGACTTTGTCAGGACGTGCGAACCCGTTGATTAATTTCCAACCAATATCCCTCATAAATAATAAATCTTTTATTTTTCTAATGAGGCGATCTAAAATCTAAATGGTCCCTTTTTGGCATATTTATCTTTTTATTGCCTTTAAATTTTTTCAGGCTCTTTTCAAACGGTGGCTTTCACGACGAGTTAATTTTGTACTCTCACACCCCTTGTCCCATGTTCACTCATCATTTTGTTTCAGATTTAAACAAATTCTCCACGGGCAACGGTTATTACATGCACTACTTTCATTGTCAAGTTTTTTCGCATTTGGTTCATTTTAAAGGCATGATTGAGATGAAAACACTTCGATCGATATGTGATATACAAGTACACTAATCAAACAAATCCATGCAAATGTGCATTAAAGGAGAGTAAGAGTCAAACTTGTAGGTAGTAATCTCAAATTACATCTTAATTACTCCAAACATTATAAAGAGCAAAAATGAAATGATGACGCATATCAAAATACTATTAAATAGTCACATAGATATGGAATGATATTGTGACTTGGTCATCCTAAATGTCCATCCATAAACGCTGCAAACAAAATATAAAACTATTTTTGTCTTTTTCAATTTTTTTTAAAAAAATAGAAAATCTTTTTGTATTTCCCCCCCAAAAATAAAAAAAATATTTAATACAAAAAGTACGCATGCCGTAACACTAGCAAAAAAAATATCATGAAGTGCAACTACCGTATGACAAACAAAATCATGCAAGCAATCATCGATATCAAATAGCATGTGATGCATCATGTGAAAGCATGTGAGACTCATCCAATCTATTATTTAGCATCTCCAAAAGTGAATTCCTAATCCAAACCGGTGTGTACCTAACTCGACGGGCTATGGGAATCAACGGGACATTATCTTTAAACTTCCTAGGACCAATTCCAAGATCAAAACAAAGATTCCTAAGGTGACCTTTCCTTCCACAATGTGAACATGTAAAAACTCGAGGAAAATTACCTATGGTTTAGCCCTTTCTAACGTCCAGGGATGTCGTTGACCCTTAAAAACAAACAATGGTCTTGGCTTTGACACTTGAAACATCAGAACAAGATGAGCCATTACCATCACTACACAAACTACTCAAGTGTTTTAAATCATTTTTAACTTCAAATTTTTTTACTCAAATAAGAAATTAGACTCTTCCAATTTTAGGGACTCCTTCTTCATATGTTCAATCATTCCTAGAAGGTTATCTCTCTCCCTCAATGTGAGAAAACTTATACATAAGAGTCTTTTCATGTCCCATAAAATCATAGATTAAAATATTTTTAATATCCTTAGCACAAACACAAATCCTAGAATTTTTAAAGTCCTCCAATTCTTTTTCTAATAATACGACTCTATCATCAATATCTTTTTTGGATAATTCTAATTTTCTAAAGTCATGGTCCAAGGCAACAAATTTCTCATGATAAAAATCTCTTTGATTTTGAATTATTTGCAAAAGATCCATAACAGATTTAAAACGACAATTTTCTTTTTCCTAAACTTTAATACTTTTCGCAGACATCAAATTCAAACTATTTAAATCATCAAAACTATGATTTGTGTCATAAAAATAGGCACCGGATTATATAAGTTTTCATTCGAAAAAATTGTGATTTTTTCAGATCAGATTTTTCAAAAAAATCAATATCATAAAATTTTGCAAAAAACAGAATCACTCGATAATTTTGAGAAACCCGCTCTGATACCAATTTGTAAAAGTGGTGATCGCTTACCAATTTGTAAAAGCGAGGTGATATCGATTAAACTGAATTTAAAAATTCCCAATTTAAACGTTTTTAATTGGAGTCAATTTTTAAACCAAATTAATTCAGCCCTAAAACATATGTCTAGTGTGTATAGATCAAACCATCATGAATAAATCGTTGACACACCGATTTCAGGAAAAAAGGGAAAACCTTTTTATTTCACTTAATAATACTCACAAGATTACAAAGGAAATCTACAACGAATATCCGCAGATATACCCAAGAACACGCAATTCTAAATCAGCAATGGAATTCCGCAGCAAATCCATAAGTCGGCAAGGATCACCCAAGAGTACTTATAAAGACTGCAGTCGTAGTCAGCCCAGCACCTCCCTTAAGTGGCACCTAGATCAGAAGTAGGAAATCTTCCCTACAAGAGAAACTCCAGCAAAGATCATATCCTGGGTTCCAAAACAATTCACTAAACTATTAGGACTTTTGTGAATTGAAAAACAATGGTTTGAACCTTAAATTGAAGAAGACAAAAGTTGTTTGTTATTTGCAGTTTTTGCCGAATGAAAAATGTCAGGTCTTCTTAAGGAAAAATGACTCATTTAACTGTCTATTTATAAAAAAGTTGAGTCGGTAGATCGCTCGAACGAAGTCAGAATGTCACCCAAACGAGAAGCAATGTCATTTGAACGACATCGAGCGACAGCATTATGTCGCTCGAACGACATACTGATGTCGTTTGAACAACCACTATGTCAAATTTTGTTCACCTCAACACTTCAAAAAAAATTCCATTTGACAAAAAGCAACGCCTCAACTGATTAAAAACAGTTTAGAAAAAATATCCCAACACTTTAAATGAACCGTTAAGGGACTAAAATACAACCTTACTAAAATTAATCTCGCAGAGGCTTCTTTGTTGAAGAATGTTAGTATTCAGATCCGTCTTGATGCATGCTTGAACTTGAACAAATCTTGGACGGTTGTAGCGGTATACGACATACTCTAATGTAAATCAGACTATATTAAGTATGTCCTTACAACTATCTCATATCCTACATGATCTTCTCCTTGATGGCCTTTAAAATCTCCCATATATAGATTTTCTCGCCTACGACTATTTTTTTAATTAGTTCATCCATTTGTTCCCAAAATTAAACTTTAGTCTGCTCATTTAATCCTATTTGGGGTGCATAAGCACTAATAATATTAATTATATTTTAATCTAATACCAGTTTTAAATAACGATTATAATATCATTCTTATGGTTCTTATATATAATTATTCCAACTCCGTTCCTATTTCTTTGTTTTCCTGTATAATATAATTTAAACCCTATATTTTCTATTTCTCTACCTTTCTCACTGACCCATTTAGTTTCTTGTAAACAAGCTATGTTAACTTTTGTTCTTATCATGGTATCGATTAACTCTATCCATTTCCCTGTCATAGTCCATATGCTCCATGTCACTAACCTAAGTCTATTATCTTATATTAGCTTATTTATTTGCACACGTCCAGATTGTTGCAGGAATCCTTGCGTATTCTTGTCGCATCCAAATGTCCATGTAGTCCTCCGCTCCTTCAAAGACATGTGATGCTCAAGGGCACCAAGCTCATAGACCAAATTGGATCATCGTATACTACACACATTATTCATATTTTATTCAATCAAATTTCATGTTACAAATGTATATTTTGTGTAACACCTTTATTTTCTAGGCCCAGTTGATCAGGCCAAACATAAAATACAGGGTACGCTAAAGCAATTTATATCGTTCTCAGCATCAACGTAAACATAAAAATGATAATAAATAAAAAGCTTCCATGATAGAAAACTCAATAAAGGATGACAATAAGGATAACTAAACCGAGAATAAACTAGAACTCGAATAAAAATGAATCCACTATAAAATAAATCTCTTGTTAATAATGTCGCAACTTGATATAAAAGAAATACAAGAGTAGCCACCGCTGAATAAAACTCCTGAATACAAAATGACAACTGGAATGAAACAACTCTCTTACTTGAAGGATGATGACTGAATCTCCATTGTTGCAAGTCTCACCAATCAAAAATACTAATTTTGTATATAATAATAATAATAATAATAATAATAATAATAATAATAATAATAATACTAATAATAATAATAATAATAATATGGAGGAAAAGATTTATAAATTTGGGTCAGAGCCCAAAAGTTGTAAGAAATAACATACAATATCAAATAGTAATGATCGTACTATTCATTTACGATAAACATGTCATCTCATCGAGTGAGTACCTCACAACTCATCAAGTTAAATACGACGTGCATGTCTTAAGCCATAACATAAATTATATTAAAAGTCTTATTCTCCAGACTATTGAGTAAGAAGTTGATAAACAAATGCAACATGGATGTAAATAACTACATATGTAAATAATACAACACAATACTTATTCTTATACCAATTTAAGTTTTCACAATCTCATAATATAACATTTTACCTTGTCTTAATATCTTTAATTAAACATGTTCATTTCTGAACTATAGCATATATACACAATACGATCTTAGACCAACCCCTACTCATGTCACCCGAAAGATAAGATACATAAAATATCATAAATCACACAATACGAACCTATACCAAAACCCACCTGAGAGGACGTTTTAATATTTTAAAACTTTATATTGCATGATTATTAATTCATAAGAAAATTTACGAAAAGAATGAATATGGAAATATTTTAATGGTAATTATTTATGAGTATTGATAACATGTAAAATAATGAATAGTATTTAATGTACGGGTATAATAAACAAGTTGAATGGATCTGAATGATAAACTATTTGATTGAATTATCATAGTTGATATTCAATAAAGAATGTATTTTAATCTTGTAAAAATAAAATGGAATGATTTTGGGATGATTGACTAAAGTATGAAGAGTTTAATATATGAATTTCTGAAAGTACGGAAAGGAAGTATAATGAATAAAATGAAATAATTATTTAATCAAGTATGAGATATTTTAAGTAAAAACATCCAAAGTAAATCCTTAGAGTTCACCACTAACCTGGTATGTTGATAAAGGGCTTCAAACTCTTAAGTGAACTTGATCAGTGAGAATATTTTTTAAATGTGTTATATTAGTCTAGGAGTGAGTGGGGCCTTTAATGTTTTTTGTGATGCCCTAAGCCTTTCTGTAGACTTTTTAAATTATTTGTCCCGTCATAAATGTAAGGCGTGGACCACTATTGTGGTATAAACATAATGTATAACCATCCTGTGGTAAAACCAAACGTGAGACTGATGTCCCAGTACAAGTTTGGATTCAGAGAGGTGTTATCATTATGGGGAGGTACGGGGGAGTCATTTGTGTAGGTAGGACTAGTAGGAGGCCAAAGTGGAATGAACTAAGGTAACAAAAGAAAATGTTACAAGTTTTAAGTTTAACTTTAGTTTTTGATTGTCCAATAATAAATTATGTTCTTTTAATCTAAGAATGTTATATTACATAAAAAATTATAAAAATAGGTGTTTATAATATTTCTCTGAAATTGCAAAAATACTTAAATGGAAACTTTGGCGTCATTTGTTTATTATTCCACTTTACTTTAAGATATTGGTCCCCATTATAATAAATTTAGTTGTCTCGTGTTATTTTAAATATGAGGGGTTAAAATGAGAAAGTTGAGTATGGAAAAGAAATTACCACCGCCACTAATGGGAGACTATATTTTTGTCCCGAGATGTGAGTGAAACTAACTATCTTATTCCGTTGAATTATTAATAGTTGGCATATTGTTATTATTACTACTACTACTACTACTACTACTACTACTACTACTACTACTACTGCTACTACTACTACTACTACTACTGCTACTACTACTATTAGTATTATTATTATTATTATTATTATTATTATTATTATTATTATTATTATTATTATTATTATTATTATTATTATTATTATTATTATTATTATCATTATTATTTATTATTATTATTATTATTATTATTATTATTATTATTATTATTATTATTATTATTATTATTATTATTTATGAGTAAGATGGTTATGTTCTTAAATAATTGGACGTTTCATTTTGTGATTCATACCAGTATTTTAAATACTTACTCGAGTTGTGTTTGTGCACACTCGGGTGTATCCATTTCAAATGGATGCAATCGAACATCATAATAAGGGACAACCATAATTGGAAGCAGTCCGTCGATGCAACACAGTGGAGTAAAACATTTGGAAATCATTGAAGAATTAATTTACAATTCATTTTAAATTTTCGCTTATTATTTTGGATTTTGGCATGTGGGACACCTTTGATAACTGCTCGTCTTTATGGTTGAAACATATTATCTACTTCATTTGGGACTATAATATTATTATGTTTCTTAAATCATGTACAGGATGATATAGTTTATATTATGTCCATTTAAATTATTATAACATGAAAATTTGAAAATTTTCCTGTGACAACCCGCCTACTAAAATAAAAGGTGGCCCGCCTAATACTCTAATAATCACAGGAATCATAGATGGTCCATCCTCAGCATCACTATCAATTAAAATAATAGTACGCGATAACCACCAATCATTTTAGAAAACAGACTGTCAATTTAAAAATTTAGTAAGTAAAAGAAAAATACTTAGACAATCCCATTTGCAAAAACGGTGGATATCAAAAATCGATGAATAAAGAATGACAATATAATAAATAATCACCGAATAAGCTATCGGTGAACAGACCAATACAATAAGTTACGCCGAGTATTACATTTCAATTAGTACAATATCATAAATGAGTGAAACACTTGGGAAACACGCCCGAATAAATAAACTGAACATAACTAGAGTACAAAAGATAAAGGCATCTAAAACAAATAACCTACAACATCCGCAATATGCTGTAGCTCCAAGACAACCAGAATGGAAATGTAAATACGGGTGTCCATGCGGTAGAGCACCTGTACGGCAAGGAGTGTATGCAGAAACAAAGAAACATAGACGGGTCAGGGCCCGATTTGATATGATACCAATGTGACTAAAATGCATGACAGTTAAGTGCGTAATTCCCTCGCAGTTAACAATAATATTTCTCGCCTCTCAATCTAAAAGCAACCTAGCGCAATGTCAATGATGAACTAGTTAACCCAAGTACTAAGGGCTGACTTCTCCCCATTCTCAACACTATGCCCTCTTCGTGCGTGGGGTGTCTCGCAAGCGAAATCCAAACAAGGAACCCCCCCGATACACTACTACTAGGCAAGGTTGATCATCGAGATCCAATTAGACCCTCAACACAGAATTAATATATACATAAATGGGAAATCATCTATAGCTACTAAAAAAAACATATATAAATCCATTCACCATCTAAAAGCATAATTCCTAATTCTTTCTTTAGGAATATATATAAATGGTACAACATTTTATCAAATGTTTACCAATTAATCTCATTTCAACAATTTCTTTACCGATTTTATTTCCTTTGTTCCATCCAGGAAAAATACATTTTTAAAGAAAGTTTTATTAACATAAAAATGCTTTAACCTTTTTCATATCATATCATCCATTTTCCTTCTTTTGTCCGAAAAATGTAATTAAAGACATTTCATTATCATAAAATGCTTTAATACCAATAATGTCCCACATTATTGAACATAGTTATATATATCATGCCCCACTGTGCGCGCCCCTAAATGACCATCATCTTCCAGTGCCTATCAATTACGACACCTAGGCACCTAAAATGCAAGACGTCGGGAAGCGGCTATATGCCTGTGGGGTAGTCATAACCACACCCGAAATTACCTACCCATCGCAGAAACATACAATAAACGCTCATATGGCCTAGGGATATATCCACCCTGCATTCACTAGCCAGGAGGCTTTACCACAACGCGTGAACTTCCCTTATGATGTCATTTAGAGAGGGTGTGTATCCATAAATTAACATTTATGAAAACCATTACTTTTTCCTTTTAAAAACATCCAATTTTACATTCTCAAAATCATGTGTACTTATTTATTTAGTACCACATTTCATAATATTCATTTCTTATTCTTAGTGTTTTATTTTATTAATGCCCTAAGACCTAAAGTACTATAAACCTCAAACTAGTCTCCAAGAGTTCATACATTTTCATAAACCCTCAAAGTGAGTCTCCCTCAAGGAGTATCTCCCAAAAGTCACATCATTAATATTTTATCTCCAATTTAAGTTTCGGTTAATCTCCTAAATCATACAGACATTAACCTAAGCAAACTAGCCCTCGGGGTAAGCCCAAATATACCATATCATCCTAGGACATTAGTCTACCCAAAACAACCCTCTAGGACTCCTCATTACTTCCCAAAGTAAGTTTCCTAAACACCGAACCTAAAATAAGAGGGCTAAAAACTAAGCTGGAAAAAATCCCAAAAATGCAGAAATTCCGAATCGATTCGCCCTGGCCGAATCGATTCGGTCTTGAAAGCGAATCGATTTGGTGAGTCCGAATCGATTCGGTCAAGAGGACCCAACCATTCTTCATAACACCGAATTGATTCGGATGGTCTGAATCAATTCGCTCTATTCAGACCTTTAATTTTCCCTATTATCGAATCGATTCGCTAGGGGTGAATCGATTCGGTCCTGCAGAATTTCCAAGTTTGAGCTACGGGTTGTTTGAACCCTAAAACCCCAAAACCTCCAAACCCTTGATTTTCCCCAACATCAACAACAACAATTTATACCAAATCATTTCTACACCATTACTAACCAGTATTTTATCCTCAAATCAAATCAAAACTAAGATTTAAGGGTTTAATCATCAAAATCAACAAAAAACAATTTATGGCTTAAATCCCCAAAACTTAACTACACATGAAATTTATCACATTAAATCAACATCTAGAAAGTAAGATACTTGCCTCGAGGTTGTAGCCTCGGATTCTCCTCCGGTAGCAACGAATTTCAGCCTCAAATCTCCATTTTCGCTCTTTTTCTCCATTTCTCCCAACTCTCTCTTCTCTCTCTTACTCTTTTGGCTTCTCTCATAAGAATGAGAAAATAAAAGGGTTGGGGAACTTAAACGGGTCTTAAAACATAAATGCCCTCGTTTAATTGCTAATACACCATTAAAATGACTCGTATCCACATAATTGAGTCATAACACCCCAAAAGTGCCTGAAACTTCAAAATTCAACATGAAACTTATTTCGATTATCTCAACTATTCTAAAAACAACCGCACCCCCTATTTTGGCATTCGGGATAATATGAACTATTTTTTTGTTCCAAAATTATTTTATTTCATTAATTACACCCCAATTTAAATATGGTCCATGACCGTCGTTTTATATATAACGACGCAATAAAACACAATATAATGTTATTTACCTTCTCATACGGTAAATAGACAAAAAGTAGTAAATATTATCCCTTAATATCACGGGAAACAATATTTACTCCAACATCCCCTATTTTATAAAATTACCCCATCGGGCAAAACAATATAAATAGTTGCTCAAAAACCTGGGTTGTTACATTTCCCTTACCAAATGAGAAGTAAGTCTAAAAATAAATTCACACCTCGATATTGTAAAATAGAATATTGGTGGGGAATTAACTCAAATGAATATTTAATTGTCTAAAAAATTGGGTCATGATAGTTTGGTATCAGAGCTCAGGTTACCCAAGACTAAAGGGAGAAATAGTCTATGTGATCCATGGATTTGGAATAATGGGCAAGTTAGGATCATGATTATGGTTATGTTTTCTATGAACTGAACATTTTTTTATTTGAAGAAAATGAATGGGAAAAAAGAGCACGTAATAGTAGGAAAAATAATGGTCCAGTCGAGCAAGTAGATATTGTGATATCTAATACTGCAACAGCTAAAGTGAGAGCAAAAATTAGAGAGTTAATGCAGGTGGTCCAGAACAACCAACAAAATAACAAGAGGAATCGTTCGCAAAATGAAATAAAGACTTTGTCTCTTTCGATGGTCAACAATTCAATGTGAAAGATGGTACAATAGTAACTAATGCATGGATTTAAAAGTGTGAGCTCATTTTTGAGAAAATGTATCTAACTGAAGTACAAAATAGGAGCTAGTTTCCCAGTAGCTATAGGGTACAACTTTGGTCTGATGGGGATCAGTGTGTGTTCTACTAAACGTCACAAACATGACACTACACAAAAAAAGAGTTTTTATCCCTTTTCACCCGTAAAAGGTTGTCACGATAAAAAACCTTGACAAAAAAATACAAAGCCATTGTCAAGATCTTTGACCATGATAAGAACTTATTATGGTCGTGTCACGGTCAAAGACCCTGACAATGATGTTGTCACGGTCGTGTCGGGATCAAAGCCGATGACAACATTTGTTTGTTGTCACGGTAAAAAATCTTGGCACGACTGTGACAACATAAAGAAATTAAAACCCGAATAGCAACAAAACATGAGTCATTCCAACAAAACTCTCACCCTCTCTCTCTCTCAAATGATTCAGGCGAAATTGTTCCAATCGATTTGTTTAATAAGGTTTGTATCCCAAAGATTTGTTCAATACATGAAGCGAAACTATCATTAGAGGTATTCAAGTTTTGAATACACGACTATCATTACCCTGAACAGTTTTTAAATTTCTTTTGATTGTTTATAGAGGATCATTGATATTTTCGGTGTGGTTGTTTCATTCAACCCAAGCCTATTCCGGTTACCTTTGTCTGTTTCTATTTTTGTATTGGATAAACTGTCCAGTTCAATAAGATTTGTTCAATTTGTTCTCTGGTTTTGCGCACACACACACACACACACACACACACACACACACACATATATATATATATATATATATATATATATATATATATATATATATCATTTGGGTGAACTGGACTTAATTGTAGGTTTATTTGAGTATTCATAACGTGACATGATGGTTTACTTCATCTTGAATTTCATATATATATATATATATATAATGTATACTTTATATATTTTAAATTTTTCTTCGTGATATGAATGACTTCCCCCAAATATTTCATTATAGACCTATGTTAATTCATGGTATTTATGATGATTTGGAATTTTTTATTAGGCAATTTGTTCCTAACGATTTTGGCTCAGGTGATTTGTTTCAAGGTTTCTAAGTTTCAAGGTTTTTTTCCAATCGATTTCATCTCCAATCAGGTATGATGAAAGGAAATGATATCGATTATTGCTACCAATTATTGCTACTGATTATTGTTATAATTTTTTGCAATTTCCTTACTTTTTGAATGTGATTATGCCAAATATTATTGTTTGGGGTTCTTAAATTGTTATTGACTCGTGAATTTGAATATTTAGGTATCTATTAAGTTTGTTAGCCCTAAGCATTTGTAGCATTTATGGTTTTATGGATTTATTTACCCATTTTCTTTAATTCCAACAAAAGTATCCTATATTTCCTTTGACTGGTTCATTCGTATATGCTACTGGTTGAATCTTTTGGTTTTTTTTTATTTGGGTATGAATTCATGTTTTGTAATTTTATGACCTAATTTAATGATTATTAATTATTATCTAATACTTTTTGTCAACATATGAATTGGTATGATTTGATTTGAATAGTAATTCTAGACCATTCCATTTATTTGATTTCATTTGAACTGGTCTAGAATTTTGACCAGATCAATTTGTTCTTTCTCTCTAAAATATAACCATATCAATTCTGGTGACCATATCGATTATTTCAAAGTCTGTGACATAACTCGAATATGTAATCACTCTTAAATTATAATTATTCCAATTATTTGAAACAATTCTTAGTTTGGTTTATGATATGGATTTGTAATATTCTAATGTCGTTAATTTTGTTTAGTAAATAACTTAAACTAATTCATTATTTATTTTTCTATAAATAACATTTTTTGCAGGAAATGTCTTCATTTGGGCGTCAGGGAAGCGGGGGCGAGGACGGATCATCCAATACTAGGCCCGAAAGTGGGTAAAATTGGGATCTTAGTGGAGAACAAGACAACCATACAAGATAGGGCCTTGGAATTTCTTAAGACTATTATTGGCCATGAGTACATTGATTGGAGGAAGGTGCCCTATGAGCTGAAGATGGCCATTTCGGGGCATTACGTGTCCTTGCTTGGCTGAATAATATTTACATTTTAAGTACTACTAACTCACTTTCTTTTTGTTTTGTATTTGTTTGACATGAACAATTCGACTTGCCCCTGCAAGCACGCGACTCTATGTTGGAGCAACTAAGAGATCAATGGAAAATGTGAAAGAAAAATATGCATGTACGGTATTTTGGTAGGGACAGAAGGTCCTTCTTACGATGTAGGGACGAGGTACTCGAGAAGGAGCCAATCTCATTGGCAAGCTGGCAAAAGTTTGTCGATAATGAGATATCGGATACGCAATTTTCCTCTCATAAATTGGGGAGGGAAAATCGGGCCAAAAAGGTCGATGTGCACTACTCTGGGCATACATCTTATACCGAGGTGGAGCATAGGATGCTAAGTTTTGAATGTTAGTTCATTCAAGTTTTATTTTATTCTATTTAGTGATAATTATATACTAATTCACTCATTCTGAGTTATTTTATTTCAGGAGACGAGGAGTGGCCCTGGGGGTAAGCAATATAGGCTTGATGCTTATGTGGCACTTAGAATGAAGAAAGAGAAGGATAAGGAGGTGAATCTGACCATGGCCACCACTATTGTAAGTTATAATTTTAATTACGTTATTGGAATAAAAATTTATAATCACATACTTTTTTATTAAATCATCTAATCGTGTGCTTTTTGTTATTTCAGGAAAAACTCAAAGAAATCCATAGCTCGTAGAGTGATACCAACAAGGCATCTCTGAGTATGGACGCACTTATCCAAGTGTTCAGGCGGGATCACAAGGGTAGTACTCAAGGGGTGAGAAACACAGGGCTGGCATGCAAGGTGGACAAGTTAAAAACCAACAACATCGAGAAGTTTGAGAACTTGGAGAAAATATTGAATAAAATATTTTTGTTGATTAAGTATGCTCTTTAACGCCAAGATGGGTCCATCTCACGAAAAGGTAAGGAGAAAGTGGTGGATAAGAGGAAATCTTCTTCGTCTTTCTCACCCTCACCTTCACCGACACCCCCTCATCTCCATATGACATATTCGCCACCCCCATACATACCCCCTCATCCCAACTAGGCTATTCACAATTGGTTGGTATAGAGTGTATTTAGTAGACTTATGGGGTGGTGATAGAATAGCCAGGGGGTTGAGGGACTTGAATATACGCCCAGGTTCCTTGGTGCATAATCGTCCATTGCAACTACAAGAGGCACGAGTTAACGTCGCAGAAGTGTTGGTGGGAAAAGAGAATGATGTCGTGTGGTTGAACGAACAATGCGGCGTACGAACTATTGAGGGATGTGTCAATTCTTATTTAGTATGGCCTAGCTTGCTCCTTCAAGTTGATAATGAATGAACAATGTGTAATAATTTGATTATTATTTGTTTAGTGTTTGATTATCATGAATATTTATTGTTGTTTAGTGTTTGATAATGAATGAATATTGTATGGCTTAGTTTCTTATTTATATTTGTTTATTGTTAGATTATAAAGGATTTTGAATGTTGGTTGTTGTTATTTATTGACAAAATCTATCATACATTTGTTGTTATGCGTGATAATATACTGCTGGGTAGTGGCAGTGGCCATACTGCCCAACAGGTTTTTTATACTGCTGTCTAGATTTGTCAAAGACTTCTACCGTGACAAGTCGTGACAAGGATAACTTGTCACAGACTCTGACTGTGAAATGTGTATGACAAGTATAGTTATCAAGGACATGTCACAATAAAAGTCTGTGACAAGTTATCCTTGTCACGGCCTTTTCACTTCTTTTTTTACAGTGACACGTCTGTGACGTCGTCAAACATATCACAGAATTTGGGCGCAAAATGTTCGTAACTGCAACACCCCGCCCAAATCGAGGCGTCACTATGCTTAAAAATAAATTAAAATCCTCAACAATAGATATAAAGCCCTTATATATATAAAATAAACATGAAAGATCATCAAAATACATAACTACAAATCCCAAAATTTACATGTCAATGTAAAATATCCCCTAATAACAAGGCTAGGTACAATACACCTGCAAATAATTAGAGTTTTAGTGCCATTCAAAATAACGCAAATCTCCCAAATATACACTACCAATTTTCACAAAATGATATTCTAAATGGTGTGCTCTTAATGTCCTTCATAAGTCAGTAATGTCCAAATCCACTCTTACCTGCCACTAAAAAAAGAACGGGGAAGTGCACAATATGACAAGAATAGATGCTCAATACAATAGTGGTGAGTAAAATGCAACAATACAAAATCGTATACGTGTTTAATGCAACACTGAGCATTGTACCCATTTATTTCTCAATAACACATCAATAGGTCACCGGGCCTCACCTCACCTCACCTAGGCTTCTCAAAGTCTCATTCTGGCTTTTAGACTTTTGGACTTTTGGCGGGTAACCATTCTCAATTTCATTCTAAATTTTCATGGCACCATGCCCACATAAACAAATACACGATATCTAAATCGAATAACACATAGGATTCCAATGAATACCACAACATTTCAAGAAGAATTCAAATAAATGAGAAACAAGAAAATACTCTTGAGATATTTAGAGGAGCATATTGTATAAATCCACTATCGTAAAATAATCGCTTGAAAACACAAAAATTCTTCCTCGAAATTCTGATTACACCGTTGCGTTCCTCTCGTGAAAATAATAAAGACACGTTCTATTCTTGAGAAAACTTTATTTAGATCTTAAAAACTAAGGTTGAAAGTTGTGTTCACTTGGGTTTAGGTTTTGTAGATGAGAGGGGAAAATAATTTGGGAGGCCACTGATTTTTGAGAAGGGTTAAAAATGTTTTAAAAAGTCTTAACCCGTCCATTATATAAATGATTTAAAGAAAGAGTCCTAATCAAACACAGACACTAAAAAACATTACAGACGATTAGACCTTCGGATTTGGCTAAAATTTTGTTATGTTGTAACTCATGGAGAGACGAAACTTCTATAAAAATTTCAACTCAATCGGACGGTCGAATTTTTTTCCCCTTAATTTTTTTTTATATAAAAAGTTATAATTTTCAAATTTTAATCCCGATTGAAATTCCACTTAAAACCTTATTTTTATATATAAAAACCAATATCTTTACACACCCAAATTAAATATATTCCAAAAATTATTTTTTCAAAATTTTAATTTAACAAATATTTTTGCGGCTCAAAAATCACATGGATTTTCTTATTCCCCCACTAATACATGAATTTTGTCCTCGAAATTCGATGAAGCATAAATGCGCCAAATAAAATAAGGCACACATATATTTACCCATGGAATACCATGATTGGGTGCCCATACAACCAATCCCACACACACCTACCCCACTAACAAATATACAACATATATCCTAACCATATATGTAAACATAACTATGAAAATAACGGCGTATCACGATCCCCCACGAATCACTACTCGATTATATCTCCAAAAGTCATCGTAACGCTAAGATCCTAAAATCAAATTATGTCACTGCATCGATACTAGATATATCTAAAATTTATACTAACGATTTGCCAAATAAATATCATTTTTAAAATCAACTCTAAGGATCCTCACATCAAGAATACTATATCTAACCCTAATGCCTATAACGTCCTTAACTCAAAACTCCATATCTCCAAGAAACACAGTTAACACATATGCTAGACCCAATACCTTAAGGAGTTAGAATCAATAAAGGGTGTTAAAATATCGGTAACATGGAAGCTAAATGGACTCACAACCTACTAGACCTAAGACCATGCTCTAATACCATTTGTAACACCCCACAAAAATTGAGGCATCACTGTGCTTAAAATTAAACTTAAATTCTCAACAATTCATATAGAGCCTCAATGTGCACAAAACAATCATGACAATTCAAAAAAATACATAACGTCCAATCCCAAAATTTACACGTCAATAAAAAATGTCTCCTGACAATAAGGGTAGGTAAAATATACCTCCAAATAATTATAGTTCTACTTCAAATCAGAATAATGCTAAGCTCCCAAATATATACACTGCCAATTTGTACAAAATGATATTCTCGAATTGTTGTGGTCTTAATGTCCTTCATAAATCAGTAACATCCAAATCCACGCTTACTTGCCACTAAAAAAAGAACGGGGAAGTACATAATATGAAAGGAATAGATTCTCAATACCATAACAGTGAATAAAATGCAACAATATGAAATCGTATACGTGTTCAATGTGACACCGAGCATTGTACCAATTTATTTCTCATCAATAGGTCATTGGGCCTCACCTCACGTCACCTAGGCTTCTCAATGCTTCATTTCGTCTTTTGAATTTCTTGGCACCATGCCCACATAAAAAAAAATACACCATATCTCAATCGAATAACACATAGGATTCCAATGAATACCACAACATTTCAAGAAGAATACAAATGACTAAGAAATAAGAAAATAATCACGAGATATTTAGAGAAGCATGTTGTGTAAATCCCGTACCTCAAAATAATCACTTGAAAACATAAAATTCATCCTCGAAATTCTGATTACACCGTTGCATTCCTCTCGTGAAAAAAATAAAGACACATTCTTCGTTGGTCTTGAGAAAACTTAATTTAGATCTTCAAAATATAGGTTGAAAGTTGTGTTTAATGTGGTTTAGGTTTTGGAGATGAGGAGATAATAATTTGGGAGGCTACTACTTTTTGAGAATGGTTAAGAGTGTTTTAAAAAGTCTAAACCCGTGCATTATATAAAGGATTTAAAGAAATAGTCCTAATCAAACACAAACACTAAAAAAATATTGCGGATGATCGGACCGTTGAAATTCGCTAAATTTTGTTATTTTATCGCTGATGGTGAGAGGAAGCTGGTTAAAAATTTCAGCTCGATCGGACGGTCGTATTATTTTCCTCCTTAGGCCAGACCCTCCCCTATTTTGTTTATATAAAAAGTTATAATTTCCAAATATTAATCCCGATTTAATTTCAACTTAAAACCTTATTTTTATATATAAAAACCAACATTTTTACATGCCAAAATTAAATAGATTCCAAAAAATAATTTTCCAAACTTTTTAGTTTAACAAAGATTTTTACGGCTAAAAAGTCACAGAGTTTTACAGTGACAATTATGTTGTCACCCTGTGCCATGTCATGAACTTTTCAAGGTTTTTTATCGTGACACATTCGTTACAAGGTCAAACTTTTCACAAACTTTAACTGCGATATGTTCGTGATAAATTTATTATCACCTCGGGCCTAAGTCACGGTGTTTAACCATGGCAAGGTTGACTTGTCAAGGTTTTTTACCATGACAAGTGGTCAGTTTTGGGGAAGTGTGACGTGGGGAGAATTTAAATCTCAGTTCATGGGCTGCTTCATTCCTAAGTCTATAAGGTCGCAATTGTATAAGAAGTTTCAGGACCTCACTCAAGGAACGATGCTTGTTACCGAATATATATCTAAGTTTAATGAACTTTTCCATTATGTTCCTCACCTAATAGAAATCGATGAGATAAGGAATGAGAAATTTAGTGATGGATTAGGCTACTATCTTTCTAAGTCAAAGCTTCTATGCGCACAGAAGCCATTTAGCATCATAGTGGACATGGCCTTAAAATTGGAGAAAGATAACAAAAAACTTAGAGAAAAGAATGATGGAAAGGGTAAGGTTAATGAAACATCAAAAGATACTCATTACCAACCTTAGCAAAAATAAGTTGAAAAGAGTGTCACCAGGTACCATCCTTATGACATGAGTCGAAGAGGTTAGCAGGTGGAAAGTCCAACCAACGGTGGGAAACTCCAACAGAAAGACTAGGGAAATTTTAGGCCAAAAGGTCAATAGGGCCAAGGTTGGGGAGGTCAATGTTAGAAGTTTCGTCCTAGTCAACGTCATCAAGTAAACTTTGATCAGCATAACCAGGGTAACGAAGGACATGGAGACCAGCTAGCCGATCCTCACCCAAATGTACCACAGATTATAGCACCACCAGCAGGGGGAGGGGCACAACAGGGTCAAATAATGTGTTTGAGTTGCCAACAGCCATGTCGTATCTCTAATTATTATCTTAGGAACCAAGGAGCAAATACTCAAGGGCAAGTCCCAACAACTTTAGCCAAGGTCTATGCAACTATGCCAAGAAGAAGCAAGGTACAATGAATCTTTTTCATTCAAAAATGCGAGTACTATTTGATACGGGTGCTTCATATTCTTTTTTATATCGACAATTTATTGAGAAAAAGCATATTATTGTTACCTTTTTATTCATACCTTTATGCACGAGACACCCCTATGTGGATCAGTTAGAGTACATGAACATTGTAAATCTTTGAGATAGAGTTTGCAGGAAAAATGCTTTTAGCATATTTGTTTTGATTATGGTTTGAGGGGTTATCCATTATCCTTGGAATGGATTTGCTTAGAAAACACCATGTATCCTTCGATGGTGTTGGGAGGTGTATTCATATAGATATTCTAAATTTTTTTGCGTCCTAAGCATAGTTACCAAGATAGTGGGGAATCAATCATGTCCATTTTCCTATTTTCAATAGAAGTATTATAAAAAGATATAAGTGATGTTGAGATTTTTTACGAGTTTGAAGATGTCTTTCTAGAAATTCTTGGACTTCTACCTAGACGGGAGGTTGAGTTCAGGATTAATCTTTTACCTGGTACAGGACCTATCTCCAAGGCAGCTTACCGCATGGCACCTAAAGAGCTAGAAGAAATTTAAAAATAACTAGAGGATATGCTAAAAAGATGGTGATAATACCTTAATAGTTTAATAATTTTTTTACTAATTGAATATTTTTTCTTAGTAAGAATAATCCGTTTGAGGTGTGTGTAACCCAGGTTCATACGCCCTAGTAATTCACCATGGGGAGCACTAATGATTTTTGTGTCTAAGAAGGATGGAACATTGCTCTTATGAATTGACTATCATGTTTTGAGAAAAATGATGATCAAGAAAAAATATCCTCTTCGTAGAATCGATGATCTCCTTATTAGTTGAAGGGAGCAGTTCTCTTTTCGCAGTTTGACTTAAGAATCGAGAACCATCAGTTGGGTATAGTCAAATAGAGCATCCATGTTATAGCATTTCATTGTACTGGTTTCTTTGATAATTTAAGAATGAAAGTTCGTGGATGTTCTTGCATATTACGATGTCCAACCAGTTCAGAAGTCCAATAAAGTTTATATTTATAGTTTGATTGTTCAACCAACCTTAATGAGTAAGGTTGGACAAATGCAGAGAACGATTGGATTTTTAGTGACTCGTCTTTATGACTTAGTAATGGATTTACTTGATGACTGTCCCACGGAGTGGTTTATTGACTCTAAAGGAGGTTTGCGCTTTCGGGGTAGACTTTATGTACCAAACATTATAACATTGAAGATGTAATACTTGTGCCCTCGATTTTTTTCTTTTTCCTTGTAAACTTGTGATTGTGAATGAATATTAAGATTTAATCATCATCATAACCCTCATGCTTGTCGAATCGAAGTTTTTGTAACATGAAGTTTGTTTTAAGGAAAGCAGAAGTCGTTCGACCGAGCTTCTGACGACTTTAATGTGGTAATTTCCTCGTGCTCTCTGGAATCTCATTAGAAGTACTGGTTCAAATGAATTCCACTATCATTCGAACAATGGGTCCTTTCTCCTTTAAATGAGGTTCTTCACACACTTGTGTTCAACCTAATTTTTAATGTCTTAAGAACCTTGTTAGATGGTTTGTTCAAATGAGAATGGATCTCATTCGAATGAGACCGAATGTCGTTCAAACAACTGCACCTAAATTTTTAAAATTTTAGTTGCCCTTGTGGGCTGTCATTTTTTGGGCCCATGGATTGATGATGTGTCGACATCTGAGAGCACTTGATGATAAAAAAAAAATGTGTATAACATGTGGGGAATGAGTTTTTAAATTATTTTGTGACTCTTTATACGGAAATAATAAGATAAAGATGGTAGGTCTTCCCCCATCATTGTTATCAACATTTTTAGCTCTCTCTCTCTCTCTAAGTTCAATAGTTCATCTTTTTACCCAAGCTTTCCCAACATAGCCACACCTTGCCACCACTTTAAAACTCCATTATACACCATTCTCAAACCTTGTTCTTCATCCTCAATCATTATCAAGGAAGCAAGTGGGTATATCCAATCTAGTAGGAGGAACTTTGGAGCATTTTAAAGAGCCTTTGGGGTCTTTGGAGTTAGGAGCTTCTATAGTCATCTTCTCTTTGTATCGTCTTCAAACTTTGAGGTATGGATTTCTTTTTTTAAGATTTTAAGGTTTCTGGGTATGAAAAATGTGTAGAATGCATGTTAGATGATATTTAATGCCAAAATAAAGTAATTTGTTATCATATCAAAGTCTTACAAAAATGGATTTTTAAAGGAGACAAACCTTAAATGGGTTTTTTATGAATAAAATGACATTTTTACCTTGAAATATGGAAGAAATCATGAAAAATGTGAGCCCGTGATTCATATATTGTTTAGTGCATTTTTTAAGAATTTCTAGGCTTGAAATCGTCTTTAACATGTGTAGAATCATGTAGTAAGATAGAACATGCCATTCTAGACATGATAAATCATATTGAAATGGGTTTTATGAGAATGATTAAATGTAGAAAAACAACCTTAAATATATGTTATAAATATTGTTAAAATGAAGAAAAAACTATATTTTAAGTCACATGTGAAAATAGGGCAAGTTATGGACATTTGGTTAAAAAGGGTATTAAATGATTAAATGTATTTTATGTGGTAAAACATAAAATAGTAAAGACATAAAATCATAAAATAAATGTTTATAAAGGAAAATGTTGGGTTTTAAATGCCATAATGAATTAAATATATTTTTCGCAAAGTTATGATGAAAGAAAGAGTAAAATGGTGATTTTGACAAACATGAGGATTCTAGTGGTTGGACTCCTCATTAGACCTGGCACGTAACAAGGTGCAATAGTGAAAAGACCATAAAATGATAAAAACATTGTCATGTCTGAATAATGTGGACATTAGCTCAAATGTTAACACGCATTAATATGGACTCGGATGATACCGGGATAATTAAGAGAGTCCCAGAGCTTTGGGTTGAAAGACCCAAAATCATTGATCAGAGCATATGGTAGCATAGCTGGCAGTGTGGATCCCGTTAAACTATGCATATATTGGAAGATTTTGAGAAACAATAATTAAAAACAAAACTAGTAATGGTTGTGCTCAAAAAATGTAAAGTAAGACAACCTAATGGAATGGAATAAAAAGGAGACTGAAGGATAAAATATGATTAATGGTCTCTAGACCTGGTCAAGGGTGGTATGAAACTGTTAAGTGTGAGTATGAGCTCATCATTCAGGCTCATTGCATAGTAGTTGATTTAATACTACCTAATTTGTTAAATGTTTTTGGAGTTGATTAAAATACATGTTATATGTATAGTATTCTTTTTTAGAAAACGTATAGGTTAGTATTACTTACCTACTGAGCGTTCGCCCACCCCTCCTTTTATGTTAAAAACCCCACCCCCACTCCAGGAACTTCAAGTAGGGATGTCGGGAAGGACGCGGGTAAGGCCCTAGAGGGCAATCAACATCGTTAGTCCTCTATCGTTTTAATGAAATTATGTTTTGGAATTTTGGTAATTTCGGGATTTTAAAATCATTATTAAGGCCTTTGGCCATAGTTTGTAATAACGCAGGGATGAATGTGGTTTATCTCTTATTTAAATTGTATTGTGGATTAAATCGTATTTTTTAAATAAATTTTGAAAATTTACTTAATTGCTTATAGTGGTCACCCTCTTCCCAACTTAAAACCGGTTAATTAGCATGTAATGAATGGTGTAATAAAAGGGTTTTTCTTAAATAATAAAATTGGACTCTTCCCCCTCCATTTTAACTCCTTGACTCTGTGCGAGTTTACCCAATGGTGACCCAAACTCCGATTAAGGTGTTATAAATGGTATCGGAACAATAGGATCCCTGGCTGCGATAGAGTCTTCATGCTTTCTTAGTACGTTTTTCTTATACATTTTTGCTCAGTTAATGCTTTAGTAACTGTTTAGTAATTCGCATTCTCTATCGCTTTATATTTGTATTATTGTGTATTGAACTCTCCCTTCTTATGTAGATGTCTCCACGTCATGATATAGCTAGTGGGTCGGTACTGGCGAACTTAGATGCATGGATCAAGTCGTGCGCCAGCTTACCAACTCCATCTATTAACAACAGCAGGCCAACCGCAGTGGGACAGTTGAGAGTACTACCTCCGCCTCCATCCTTAAGGAGTTATAGAGGCTTCACCCACCCACCTTTAACAGGGCAGTTGGCCCCAAGGCTGTAGAGAAGCGGCTCAATGAAGGCACTAGGGTAATGTAGATTCCTAATGTGCCAGTTGGGCACAAAGTCAAGATAGCTATGTTCCAGCTCACGAAGCAAGCACAACATTGATGGAGCGCTTATTCCTCCAGTACTACTTAAACTATTGAGAGGGGTAGCTTCAGGGTTGTTTTCCTTGACATTTACTTTCCCCATGCATTCAAGGATGCTAATAAGAATGAGTTCCTTCATCTAATGCAGGGGAAGACTTTCGTGAATGAGTACTTAGTGAATTTTGAAACCTTGTGTCAGTATGTTAATGTTGTGCAGAGAAATGAGAGTGAGAATATGAGGTTGTTTGTTAAGGGCATTAACATGGGCATTCGGAAGATCCTCGTAGGTATGGATCTTCCAAAATTTAGGACAACAACTAACAAGGATATTCAGTTGGATCTTGATGCTAAGGATGTCAAATCCATCAAGGAAAAGAAGAGTCAGCCTAGAGGGTCCCAAGACAGAAGTCACAGGAAGTCTCGGGGAGGGACTCGGGACTTCTTTACGATGCTAAAGGCCTCCATGGGGGTTGGTTCTTCATTATCCTAGTGCACCAATGATGAGAGTCCTATATCCCCCACCGAGAGGACTTGTTTTTCTTGCGTGTCCTCGGATCATTTTAAGAGAGATTTCCCATAACGAGCTTTGAGTAGTCAGTAAATTTTCAATTTTATGTCAGACTGGAGTTCTAGTTACACAAGCCCCACCCAGTAGTAGCGGAAGCAGTTCTCCTCGAGCTATCAGCAGCTCGCGAAACATAGTGTGGATGGTTCACGTCTAAGTCAGGGGCGAGGTAGCTGTGGGCCAGGTCAAAATCCCGGTGGTCGGGGTAGTTGGTTTAACCTTGGGAGAGCTTATGCCATGCCTCAATTTGCTGCACTTTTCGACGATCCATCCGTAATAAAAGGTATAAGTCTTTTGTACAGTACATGGGTTAAGGGGATATTTGATTTTCGCACATCACATCATTCATTTTGAGTTCCTTAGGATTCAGCTTGGGACCAGAGGTATATCATTTTTGTCCACCTATCTTTATAGGGCTTCCGATTAGTCGCGGTAGAGTTCTCGATAAGGTCTGATGTAGGTGTGTGGTTATGGATAAAGATTATGTTTTGGAGTATGATTTTATCCTTATGGATATGTATGGATTCGAGGTAATCCTCAGTATGGAATGGCTGCCATGTTTCGAATCTACCATTAAATGCCATCGACACAGTGTCTTAGTATCACATCCATACAGGTCTCTCCACCACTTTAGTAGTGATCAGGGCGTCAATTATCCATCCAATATTTCTACTGTGTGTGACAAAAAATGGTACTTTGGTTGGCTTAGTAGTATAGTGGTTTAGAATGAGATAGATGGTATGTTATTAGACTACCCACTAGTATAGAAGTTTCACGATGTGTTCTCAGATGATCTTCTAGGGTTACTCCCACACCGAGAGGTTGATTTTGCTATAGAGGTACATCAAGGTGTCTCGCCTATCTCTATCCCACCTCACGCAATGGCTCCGACCGAATTGCAGGAGCTAAAAGTTCAGTTGAAGGAGTTAACCAGTAAGGGCTTCATCCTCCCTGGTGTAACTCCATGGGGAGCCCCAATCCTCTTTGAGAAGAAAAAGGATAATTCCCTCTGACGTTTCATCAACTTTGAATAGTTGAATAAAGTGACAGTAAAGAAAAAGTACCCAATGCCTCGTATTGATGACTTATTTGATCAGTTACATTAGGGGGAATGTTTTCAAAGATTAAACTTTGGTCGGGTTACCACCACTTGCACATCAGAGAGGAGGATATCCCTAAGATGACATTTTGAACTCGATATGGGAGCTATGAGTTCCTAGTGATGCCTTTTGGTTTGACCAATGTCTCAGTGACATTCATGGATTTGATGAACCTTATTTATCGTCCCTACTCAGACAAGTTTTTGGTGGTCTATGTGGATGACATATTTGTCTATTAGGGTTTAGACATAGACCATGAGGAACACCTTCGCACGACTTTCCAAGTTCTCAAGGGGAACCGGTTGTATGTTAAATTCAGTAAGTGTGAGTTCTGGATGGAGGAGTTCAAGTTCCTTAGACATGTTACGTCTGGAGACGGAATTTCTATCGATCCTTCAAAAGTGGAGGCCCTCCTAGGATTAGACAAGGTGAGGAAAGTTAATAAAGTGCGTGGCTTCTTTTGTTTGGTCGATTACTATACCAAATTCATACAACATTTCTCAAGGGTTTCATTACCCCTCACTATATTGACTCGAAAGGATGTACACTTTGAGTGGTCAGATAATAGTGAGTCGTCCTTTCAAGAGCTGAAGGTTAGGTTTAATTTTGTGCCCATTCTTAACCTCCCAGAGAATCTAGAGGGCTACACCGTGTATTGTGATGCTTCAGGGTCAGAGCTCCGTGCAGTTTTAATGGAGAATGTGCAGGTATTCGCTTATGCTCGTCAACTAAAAGTGCACGAGAGGAACTACCCCACCCTTGATCTAAATCTAGCTATTGTATTTTCACTCAAGAGATGGAGGTATTATCTATTTAGATAATAATTTGATTTATTTTTCGATCACAAAAGCCTCCAGTACATCCTTATGCAGTTTGACCTTAATCTCCATCAGAGGGGATGGATGGAATTGATAGAGGACTACAACTTCTCATTGGAGTATCATCCGGTAAGGCCAATGTGGTGGCTGATGCTCTTAGCCGAAAGTCTAGTCTCACCCTTGCAGCGATGAAGTGCCATTGGGTGAAAATGTTCGGTGATTTGTAAAATTTTGATTTGCACATCCAGCGGGGTTACGATAGGGCATACCTTGGGGATACGGTGGCGCGGCCACTCATCTATTAGAAAGTTACAGATGCCTGGTCATGTCATCCTGAGTTCGCTCAGTATCAAGACCATATTTAGAATGGAAAAGTGTTTGACACTCTTATTATGGATAAGGGCAGTGGGGTGCGACATAAGGGTCGATTGATTATCCCTATCATCGACGAACTTCAGGATGAGGTGGTGGTGGATGCCCAACACTCGCGCTTCAGTACACATCTCGGTGACACCAAGATGTATAAGGACCTGTGTAAGTATTTCTGGTGGTCTGTCATGAAGAGGGATATGCCGACATGTACGGAAAAGTGCTACACTTATCAGTAGGTAAAGGCTGACCATAAGAAGACAACAGGGCTATTACAACCACTACCCGTGATAGAGTGGAAGTGGGAGAACACCACGATAGATTTTATCATGGCATTACCAGGGTTTGAGCGTGGTCATGATGTAGCCTGGTTTATAGTGGATCGACTCATAAAGTTCGTACACTTCCTATTGATCAAGGTCAAGGACATGATGGCTCTGTTAGCGAGATTGTACGTTCAAAAATAGTCAGAATTTATATTGTCCTACTCTCGGTCGTCTTAGATAGGGATCCTCAATTTATATCTCGATTCTAGAATAAGTTTCAACAGAATTTAGGTACCGAGTTGATGTGGGTGAAAAGCATCTCACTAATTCAAAGTTAATTCAATATATGACAGATAAGGTTTTGGTAATTCATCAGAGAATCATGATGGTATAGAGGCAACAAAAGAATTATGCTAATAATCATTAAACACAACTGGAGTTTTTGGTAAGTGACCATATGATGTTGACGGTTAGAGCGAGAACCGATAGTCAAGAATTTTGGTAGAAAAGGAAGATAGTCCCACAGTATATCGGTCCTTTGATATCCTAGAGCGAATTAGAGGTGTGTCGTACAATTTAGCACTACCTACATAATTGTCCCAAATACATAACATGTTCCACGTCTCTATGTTGAAGAAGTATCTTCATGATCCTTGTAATGTCATCAATTAGAACCTCATCGAGTTGAAGGAGGATGTTACGTTTCCAATGCGACCTGTATCTATTTTGGACTGCGAGGATAGGGCCCTGTGCAACAATGGGAATTTCAAGGTATTGAATGTGATACCTGGGAACGTGAGTCGTAGATGCGGGAGAAGCACCTGGAAATCTTTCCCTAGTTGGTTATTATTATTTTGGGGATGAAATATCCTAAAGTGGGGAGAATGTAATACCCGTGCCCTTTATTTAATCTCTTTCCTTATAAAGTTGTGATTATGAATTAATGTTGAGATTTAATTGTCATCATAACCTTTGTGCTTGTCGAATCAAAAATTTTGTGACATAAAGTTTATTTCAACTAAAACATAAGTCGTTTGAACGAGGGTCCTTGTCATTTGAACGGGCCCTTCGAATGAGGTTCAAACGAGCAACTTGAACATGGCCATTCCTTGCGCTCTTTGGAATCTCATTAGAACTATTAGTTTGAATGAAGTCGCCTGTCATTCGAACGAGGGGTACTTTTTTGTTCTAATGAGGGGCTTCACATGCTCATATTAAACCTAGTTTTTGACCTCGTTAAAAACTATTTAGATGGTTCATTCGAATGAGGAGGGATCTCATTCGAACTAGACCAAATGTCGTTCGAACGATTGCACCTGAACTCTTAAAATTTGAGTTGACCTTCTGTACTATCGCATTATGGGCCCTTAGATTGATGATGTGTCGACATCTGAGAGCACCTGGTGATAAAAAATGCATATAACATGAGGGCCATGAGTTTTTAAATGATTTTATGGGGTTATAAGAAGAAAGAGAGAGTAGATCTTCCCCCACCATTGTTATTAACATTTATATCTCTCTCTCCCTATCTCTCTCCCTATCTCTATTTTTATCTATAACTATATATATATATATATATATATATATATATATATATATATATATATATATATATATATATATATATATATATATATATATATATAAATTCAAGAGTTCATCTTCCTCCCCAAGCTTTCCCCCCATATCCACACCTTGCCACCACTTTGAAACACCATTATACACCATTCTCAAGCCTTGTTCTTCATCTTCAAGAATTATCAAGAGAGGAAGTGGGTAGAGACAAGCTAGTAGGAGGAACTTTAGAGCATTTTGAAAAGATTTTGGGGTCATTGGAGTTAATAGATTCCATAGTCATCTTCTTTTTTTCTCCTCTTCAAACTTTGAGGTAGGGTTTTTCTCTTCCTAATATTTCAAGGTTTCTAACAATGAAAAATGTGTAAGATGCATACCAGATGATATGTAATGACAAAAATAAAGTTAATTTTATCATACCAAAGTTTTGCAAAAATGGATTTTTAAAGAAGACGAGCCCTAAATGGGTCTTTTATGAATAAAATGGCATTTTACCTTGAAATATGGAACAAAGCATGAAAAATATAAACTCGTGATTTATATCATGTTTAGTGCATTTTTTGAGGATTTATAGACTTGAAATCCTCTTTAACATGTGTAAAATTACCTAGTAAAAAATGGCATTCTTGACTTGATAAATCATATTGAAATGTCTTTAATGAGGAAATGGACAAATGTAGTAAAACAACCCTAAATATGTGTTATACATATTGTTAAAATGAAGAAAAAGTGAATTTTGAAGTCACATGTGAAAATATGGCAAGTTATGGACATTTGATTAAAAACGGTCTTGAATGATTAAATGTATTTTATGTGGTAAAACATAAAATGATAAATAAGATTTTTGACATAAAATCATAAAAAGTATGTTTGGAAACGAAAATATTGAGTTTTAGTGCATAATGAATTAAATATTTGTTTCACAAAGTTATGATGAAGGAAGCAGTAAAATGGTTATTTTGACAAACTTGAGGGTCCTAGCGTTTGGACTCCTCCTTAGACCTTATCGATTGGTTTTTTGGTGAAAAGGGTATAAATAAAATAAAATGGCACATAATATGGTGAAAGGGCGATAAGAACATAAAATGATAAAAAAAAATGGTGTAAGAACGAAATAATGTGAACATTAGCTAAAATATTAACCAACATTAATATGGACTCGGATGAAATCGGGATAATTAAGAAGGGTCTGTAGACCTAGGGTGAAAGACCCAAAATCAGTGTCCAGAGCATGTGGTAGCTTAGACAGCAGTGTGGATCCCAATAAAGTATGCAAATATTGGAAGATTCTGACAAAAAGATATAGAAAAATAAAAATGATAATGGTTGTGCTCGAAAAATGTAATGTAAGACAACCTAACAGAATGGAATGAAAAGGAGACTAAAGGATAAAATATGATTAATAGTCTCTTGACCCGGTAAATGGTGGTATGAAATGTGTAAGTGTGAGTATGAGCTTATGTCTCAAGTGCATTGCATAGTAGTTGCATTAATACTAGCTAAAATTGTTAAACGTTTTTAGAGTTTATTAAAATACAATTTATATGTATATTATTTTTTTGTAGAAAACATATAGCTTAGTATTAGCCCCCCTGGTGAGCGTTCTCTCACCCTTGTTTTTATGTTAAAACCCCGATCCCGACCCCCACCCCCATGTACTTCATGTACGGATGCCAGGAAGGACACTGGTAAGGCCCCATTGGGCAATCAACATTGGTAGTGCTATGTCATTTTAATGAAATTATTTTGGAATTTTGGTTAATTTGGGATTTTAAACTCCTTATCCGGGCATTTGTTCATGGTTTGTAATAAACTAGGGATGAATGTGGTTTATCTCTTATTTTAATTAGTATTGTGGATTAAACCAGATTTTTATAAATAAATCTTGTAAATTCACTTAATTACTTAAAGTGGTCAACCTTTTTCTAACTTAAAACCGATTAATTAGCTTCTAATAAATGGTGTAATAAAAAGGTTTTTCTTAAATAATAAAATTAGACTTTTCCCCCTCCTCTTTAACTCCTTGACTCGGTGCGTGTTGACCCAATGGTTACCCAAACCCGGGTCAGGACATTACAGAATATTGAGATTTTGTATGAAGCCCATTGTCCCGTTACACAATTCATCCAGGTGGGACAAAAATGTATCATGATGTCAAACAAAAATTTTAGGGGGGACGTTTGAAGAGAGATGTGGATGAGTATGGTTCTCATTGTATTATGTTTTAGCAGGTAAAGGTGAAATACCAAAAACCTTATGGGTCACTACAACCTTTGGAGATAGCTATGTGGGAATGGGAATGTATATCAATGGATTTCATAGATGAATTACCACGATCCCAAAGAGGTAGTGAGTCTATTTGGGTTATTGTTGATCGACTTACCAATTTAGCGCATTTCATCCCCATGAGTGTGCATAGGACTACTGATAAGTTGACTCGATTATAAATCTGTGAGATAGTCTCCAGTATCGATTATATCCGATCAAGATCCTCTATTTGGGGGAAAATTTTGAAATATTTTTCAACGAGCTATGGGTACATAGTTGGACCTTAGCACCTCTTATCATCCACAGACTAGTGGAAAAATTGAGAGCGTAAACCAAATTTTAGAGGACATGTGCATACTTGATATTGGTGTTGGTTGGGTGAAGCACTTACCATTTGTAGATTTTGCGTACAATAATAGTTACCAGTCGACTATAGGTATGACACTTTTGAGGTATTGTGTGAAAGATCATGTAGGTCATCGATATATAGACAGGGGTAGGAGATTTACATGTTTTAGGACCAAAAATGATTCGGGTGACAAATGTTAGTATAAGGATCATTAGATAGAGAATTAAGATTGCCCAAAGTCGATAAGAGAGTTATGTCAATCTGAAGCACAAGGGAGTTGAGTTAAATGAGGGAGACTTTGTGTTTCTAAAGGTCTCACCAATGAGAGGAGTCATGAGGTTTGGCAAAAGGGGGAGATTTTCTCTAGGTTTGTGGGACCTTATGAAATTATTGGGAAACTCTAGAAATTGTCATATAGATTAATAATTATGCCAGCACTATCATTCATTCATAACGTGTTCCACATATCACTATTGCGAAAATATTCGAAAGACCTGACTTAGGTTATTTCGCCTATCGAGATGAAAGTTTGTGATGAATTGACATACGTTGTTAGGCCAAATACTATATTGGACTGAGATGTTAAACGGTTGTGGAATAAGAATGCCAGGTTAGTAAAGTTACAATGAAGTGATAATGATGTCACATGGAAACTTGAGAATAAGATACGGGAGTCGCATCTTGAATTATTTTTATAATATTATATGTTGAGAAATCTCAGGACGAGATCCCTTTGAGGTGTGTAAAATGCAACAACCTCAATTTTCATGCATGTATTTTTACTATAAATTCGAGCCTTCGGTTTATTTCTTTCGTTCGCCAACCTTTATCAATATGATTGCCTTTAAATTTTTGCAATATATATATATATATATATATATATATATATATATATATATATATATATATATATATATATATATATATATATATATGAATACAATAAAAACAATATATTTAAAGCACATTATATAGTTGACTCGATTGAGTCTATACTATATAGGAGTCTAAACTAGTTTGGAAAGATAGACAAAATTGAGTCCCTCCTTCAATACTTCATTGCAACTTCAAGTACATCATCAGTAACAAATATCAAAGCCAAATCAGGTATAAAACTAACACACAAAACACCTGGGATTGCATATTTCATTTCATAATAGAATGGTGTGTGTTGAATTGAATCAAAATATATTTTCTACACTATATAGGAAGTTTTGGGGATTTTAAAACATTTTTAAGAATGTTAAAACATTTAAAATCTATTTTTTTAAAAGAAATAAAATTAGGGTTTTAACTTGTTTGGGGATTAAATTCATATTTTAAAAATTCCTAAAACTTGTCATGGGTAGAATCTAAAACCAACACATAATATTGTGGGTCAAACTATGATTTTTTAAAACACCAAAACACACATTTGAGAAGGATTCTAAGGTTAGCACATGATTGCACTCTATTGGTTGTTTTTGTGTTTTCTCATACTCACATCATATTCATTACATCTCATTCCTTAGATCTAAATTAATCTAGGGATTGCATGTATTCTTTGACAATCCTTGTGACAATATAAAGGACTAATCAGAGCATAGTTTAGTGCGGTTACATCGCTGCCCTTAGATTAAGAATACAAACAACCATTTTAATCTCAACCCTTCATTTGGGATAGCCTTTCAGATCCTTCCATCCATCCTATTTAATGATCCTTCGTCTCAACTATTTAGAGATTTCGGAAGTCTGAGACTTTGAGAGAAAAAAGAGAGAGAGGGAAGAAAAAGATAGATAAATAGAATTCGTACAAAAACTCTAGCAAAAAAATTTCAAAAAATTAGTTTTGAGAGTTAGGGTTTTTGGTTTCTTATTTCCTCTTGGTTTAATCCTCTCTTACAATAACCTCACATTTTTAGATCTCATTTCTTATTAGAAACTTGTAGATCTAAATCAGTGATTTATTCTCACTTAGATTTATAGGTAGTTTTGATTTCTTTTAGTTAGAAATCATCTTCTCGTGTTGGATACTGTTTATATAATGTTTGTAATACTTTATATCCAACATCCCTTATTTTTTACAAAACTAAAATAATGACTTACCTGCTATAGATCCAATAATTTTGCATTTTAAAAAATTTGTGTACAAATTATTTCTGAAGAATCTTCGTTTTAAAGATTCGTCTAGAAATAAGATCTTGAAACTATTTTGTGAAAAAAAAAATAAGTCTAAATTTCAGAATTGTGAAAAATAACTCTCGTTCTTAGTTCCGTTGTAAATTTGTAGGATTTTTTTGTAATTAAATGTGTGTGAGTTCATGCACAGGATTTTAGGCACAACACTCAGTACAAATTCACTCACCATCATAAAATTGTGTTGTTGGCTCAGAGGTTCTGACTTTTGAGTCGACTTGGTGAAAAACGGAGAAAGGAAGCAGAGCTAAAGAACGGATAAAGGACAAATTCATAAGCCTTAAATAAGTCAGATTCAATATCGTGGAGTGTAGATATGTTTCTGGACTTAGAATAGGTTTTGTTTGTGTGATCTGTTGAATGCATGTAACCTTAACTATTTTAATGGAATTCTGTTTTAAGGTTTAGAGACCTCCGTGGGGGTTTTCCCAATTGGGTGGGTTTTTACCACGTAAAAAATCATTGTCTCATGTGTGTGATTTTTAGTTTTCCATTACTACAATCGTCTACCTAGACTTAGGTTTAATCTAAAGACCTATTTCCAAGATTCTTAAACAATTTGTTCAAATAAACTGTTTTATGATATCTTGTGTACTGGTCAAGTTTTTCCAACAATTTTTTCAAAAAATATTTCGAAACTCGTTAAACTTTTTTAACAGTTGTTAAAATAACCTAGTGAGGTTTTTCAATTGGTATCAGAGCTGAGTATTTTTCAAAACTTTTGATCCTGTACTTTGAAATTGTTTCAAAAATATTTTATGGACGAAAAGTTTGAGCGTCTTAGAAATCCGTCCTGACCTCCCCTATTTGATGGAACCAATTTTCCTTACTGGAAAGTAAGGATGATTGCTTTCATCCAAGGGACATTGGGAGATGATGTCTGGGAAGCAATTAAAAATAAATATTCTCATCCAACTAAGCCTATTGCAGAAGGTAGTAATGAAAGGATTAAAAATCTCCTCGGTGAGTTTACTAAAGAAGAAAAACAGGCCCCCTTAAGTCACAATAAAGGGAAAAAGCAATATTCATGTCTAATAATGAGCACAAATTCAAACACATATCTATTTTGACTACATCTAAGGAAGTCTGGGACATGTTAGTCACTTCCCATGAACGTGATGAACGTCTTAAGGCAGCCAAAACACAGATGTTAATACAATAGTACAACACCCTGCTTATGCATGAGACTAAGACCTTTGATGAATTCTATATTAGGTTGACTAACATTATTACAAAACTGCATGAAAATGGTATAATGTATAATAGGAAATAAATAGTGTCAAAAATTCTAGGTCACTTCCCCTTAAGTTTGATAACAAAAGGTATGCAATTGAGGAGATAGATAATCCATATTTGACACCTGAACTCCTCAGTAGCAAACTTTGAGCTGTAGAAATGGAATTTGAATTTAAAAGGCATCTTTCCAATAACTAAAAAAGATAGTCTAGTCCTAATGTGGGTTTTCAGTCTAAAATGACCTCACCTCAGTTAGTTATGCCTAATGTTGACCTTGACTCTGACGAGGAATGTGATTTGAAGACATTGGATAATGAGATAGCCTTTATGTCAATACAATTTAAGAAAATTTTGAAGTTTAGAAACAATTGTGCCTCTAAAAAAGGGAAAGATGGATATCTAAACAACTTCAATAACAAGCTGTAACAACCCAAGACTTTCGGAGCAGTAATTAATTTATTTTGGGAAAAATAAATATTATTTTATTGGAGAAATAATTAAATTGGCAATTGAGGTCAAAATTTGAAGTTGTTAGAAAGTGTGTCGAATGGCGGTTCTGAGGGTACTATAGTGTCCGGAAGGGTCGAGAAAGTCGAAATGACTGTACTTGGGGTCTATTTAGGTTCCGAAATAATTTAGGACCGTTTGACTCGAATTAAAGATACCGGGTCATCTAAAGTGTGTATTATCATTTAAAGATGTGTATCTCGGGAAAATAGGCTTAAAAGGCCTACGGGAGAAACAATTATCCAAAGAGAGAAAGATAAATAGAAAGAAAGAAAGAGAGAGGAAAGAAAGAATAAGAGAAAGAAGAAGAAAAGGAGAGAGAAAGAGGATTTTTCGGCATCCACGCGATCTCAAGGCGGATTCAGGCCCTACGAACCCGAGGCAAGTGATTAAACTTGCTAAATAATTGTTGTGTACCATTTATTGCATGATTTGTGGATTGAATATTTGGGTTTTAGGTTTAGTTTAACAAAACCTAACTTTTGGGTATAATCTTAGATTTGATATGTAGATCTTTGATTTGAGGATAGAAATTGGTTTAAATGTATTCTAGGATGAATATTAATGATATATTTGTGATTGGGTTGAAGAGAGATGGAGAGAAAATGATTAAAAATGGATTTTGGGTATTTTAGGCTTACAAAAAGTAGCCATTTTTTAGCGTTCTGAAGGGCCGAATCAATTCGGCCTCCTACCGAATCGATTCAGAATTTTGCAGGTGCCTAGGTATGAGTGACCGAATCGATTCGGACCCCAACCGAATCGATTCGGCCTGAGACAGAATACCAGGTCTGATGACCCGAATCGATTCGCCTTCCGGGCCGAATCGATTCACTGGGCCGAATCCATTCAGAATTGGCCCGAATCGATTCGGAAATAGGGCTTTGTAGGATTGTTTTTCTAAAAAGAATTTTATCCCGTTTTGTTCGAGGTTATCGATTGGGGATCTCTATATGAGATATTTGGTGTATGTTTTGGAAACTTTTAGAGAGTTTCCCTTGTAAGAAATTTGGGAGTCATATTTACTAATTTGAGGAATACCAATTAGAGATTTTGGTATCTTTCTAAGTGGGGAAGCCCACCTTGATTTGGAAATCCTACTTGGAGATGATAATTACCTTTCATAGGAGAGAATGAGACTAACTTAGAGATAATGGATCTTAGGATCCAATCCCAAATGGGATAACTTTAAAGGTTCATAAAATGAATTGAACCCTATTATGAATGGAGATTTATAAATGCTAATTAATGTGAAAACGGATATAGGAATATTCTTATTGATGATTGATTTGGGAGATATCTCACATAATGAGAAATGCTAATTGAGGTGCATTAGGATAAAAGAATATCCTTAACTTAAAAGAATTGAGAGAAAATTCATAATAGAAGCGACATGAGAGCTTCAAGCGAGAAATAGTATAGCATATACTAAGTGGGGAAAATGTGTGCGAATTGACGATTAGTGTATCATGAGAGAGATATACTAAACAAAGATATTAATCAAATGCGCCTAAGAGCGTATAATGAAAATGAATATGATGCTGCAGGTATACCTTATATGATGGTATATCTTTATTATGTGGTGATGTACTTATACCTTATATGATGGTATATATACATAGTTAAGCATACCCCCTCCTTGCTATCATTGGGAAGTTACGTGCGTAGAGGGTGAGTATCCTAGCTAGGTGATGCCGGGTGTGGATATTCCCCAGGTCATAGTCGTCCGTGGTGGTTATCAAATGACATACATATATACATTTATTTATTTTGGGGGTGAGAGGTCATGGGTATGTGTCGATCTCACTTGCCGGTTAGGATCTATGACCGCTTCCTGGATGTCGTGTGTGCGAGTTGATCACGAGGTGGGTGTCGTTGAACCCCACCAGGTGGCCCCAGTTTTGCTACGTGTACGGGCAACTGGAAGATGATAGCATGTGAGCCTGCATCCTTCGAGTTATAGCTCGGTTGGATGGTTATCATTGCTTGTGTTTGTACTTGGGTATCAAGGTCATAATGGACCTCAATGACCTACATTGCCAGGATTAGTGTATCGGGGGGTTCCTTGTTTGGATTTCACTTCGGCGAGACGTCCCACGCACGAACTGCAGTGTAATGTTAGAACTTGGGGATAAGTTTAGTCTTTAATGCTCATAATTATTTATATATATATCACCTATCCCGACGATTGACAGTGCCAGGAGTAGTGTAATGGGGGGGTTCCTTGTTTGGATTTCGCTTCGGCGAGACGTCCCATGCATGAAACGCCGTGTACTGTTGAGAATTGGGAATATTAATTAATTAAAACTAAATGATAATAATTTGGGTTACATGCATCACGCATTGAGGTCTTAATGATCCTCGAGGATTAACACGGTCAGGAGTAGTGTAACGGGGGGGTTCCTTGTTTGGATTTCGCCTCGGCGAGACGTCCCACGCACGAAATGCAATGCCGTGTTGAGAATCCAGAGGAGTTTAGTCTTTAAATTCATGATGATAATAACTCATATATAAATACTATAATAATTATATATATGGTTTCATGCCAAATAAGGGCATAACTAGAATATAAAATATTCTAGTAAATGAGAATGTTGATGTATTGTGTGGATGTGGTCATGATTTGATCATGTAACTTTATATATTCAACAAATGAACATTATAAAGATAATTATAACTATTACATTAATGTTAATGTATATAACTTATAGATTATAGAAGTGAGTCTAGATTGAGTGATAGGTTAGATGATTTCACTTAAATACTTCAATTGGGTTTAAGTTAGAATCCTCTTACCTAAATAGAATCGAGCATCCAATTGGAGATCACGTGCCTACGCTTAGTGCGCGCTTTAGATGAGAGGTATGTTGAATTATTATGGAGAGTTCGATTCCACCTTAATCATGTAATAATGCATTTATAATTATTATGCATTTTAATACACTTCCTATAAAATGTTTTTTAACTCGGGCTCTGACCCGTTTATATTTTCTCCTCCATGTATATTGTACTACTTCAGGTGCTCCTCCGCAAGGACGCCTTTGATGTTCATCCATTCAGGATTTGTGGATCTGTGGCAATTGCGGACTGTCGCGGCATTTTGTTTTAGTCGATTCCTATCTTTGTATATCTAGATTAGGATTCAGTTTGTATGTTGAGTTAGTATTCAAGTGTTGTAGATTAACACTTTCATATTTCATTTCTCAGATTATTGTATTGTCTGTTACCCGGCAGCATATTTGGGTATTTCATTGTTGAGATTTTGTTGTACATTGTATTGCACTCTTGTATATATATTTAGAGTTTGCACATTTCACTCATCATAGTTAGATGTATATAGTTGGTTGAGTTGCATTATTGGTTTTGTTGTTGTTGTTAAATAAAAGTTTTAAATTTTTGACTATTCGCTCTTAATAGTTTCGGGTAGTTAGCCTTATATTATAGTGGTTAGTATGTTGATGTTGAGACTGTGCCATCTGAGATACCTGATTTATTATAGTATAGGGTTGGTCACCCGTTATTATTTGGAGCGGGTTGTCACACAAGCCTCATGAGAGGAACCATGACAAACGCAACACTGAGACCAATCACAAACGTCAAAGAGACCTAAAAAACACTCATATTTTAGATGTGGTAAGATGGTCACTTAGCTTCTATTTGTAGGGTTAAATTGAATAAAACTGCTAAAGCCCATATCAGTAAGACTTGGGATGATTCAAGTGACTCTGATGAAGATGAGCCTGAATCATCCAAAATGTTTGACCCTTGAATGCCTTTCCTTGCAAAAATTGTCTATTCTGATGATATGTCTATAAACAATGTTGAACTTAATGCTATTGTAGGAGGGTAGTGAGACTGGGGTCTATGAATAACTGTAAAGGGTGAGGCATGACCCACTCCAATGGACGCTGCCTGCAAGGTCTTCAAGGTCTTCTGGTGCAGCTTCTCAAGAAACTTTCTTCTTATGGTAACAATGGAACTCAAGCTTCAACTCACTCCCTGTAAGAAGATGAACTTTCACAGCAAAAATAGTAATTTTCTCAAGAGAAACACCTGAGAATGATGGTTGTCAGTGGGGAGTGAAGGAACAAGGCACTCAGCACTAAGAGAATGAGCAGAGAGAGAATAGTAGGTAGGTCTGGTGAAATTTTAGCAGAGTAACATTGCAATTTCAATTGTGTATCCTCTTGACCTTGCCGAGAGGTCTATTTATACTAGGGTATTAGGGATGAATTGTCATTTTTGTGCGCCAAAATTGAGAGGGTTGGTGGGGAACAATGTCTGAAGTGTAACATTTGTCCTTGCCTGCAGGCAGCCCTACCTGTCCCCTCCTGCAGGTGCCACCTGGCGCCGACCAAAGTCAAAAAGTATATATGTCCCCTAATGAAGACAAAATATCAGATTTGGTAATTATCTTTTGAAACGGTAACTTGTGGTGCAATTTTGTAAATCTTGAGAGAGGAGGCCTTAAGGACCCCTTCTCCTCTAAAATTGTTGTTTTTCTTGAGAGGGACCTTGAGGACCCCTTCTTCTAAAAATTCATTTTCTTATAAAGCGTTTATTTCATGTGAGTAGCCAGCTCTTTGGATGCTCACTTCACTTGTGACCAAGTGTGAAGTGTGTGTAGTCTTGAGTGACTTCTGAGTCTTCCTACTAGTATTCTCTCAATCCTATAGTGCTAAGTGGTTGAGCTTTCTCAACATACCTTGTCCCTCAGCCTCCAAGCCAAAACTCCCAGAAGGTCCCAACTAGCCTGCTTGAGCCCTGCTTGCTCAACTAGGAAACATGTACAAGAAAGCAAAGTGTTAATATTGTTGTTCTTTTAAAGAATGACGTTTTATGACGAGGAGTTGCTCGTGGTAGCTACTCTCTCATCCTGGCCACCCTGGGTGGGTTCCTTCTCAATATGAGTTTCTGTCGGAACCCTTGCAGTGGCACTTCTCGGATAACATTTCTGCAGTGACCCTTGCAGTGGCGGTGACCCTTGCAATGGCACTTTTCAATGTTGGACTTCTGCGGTGGCCCTTGGGGGGGACCTCTTGAATGTCACTGCTGCAGTGACCCTTGCGGTGGCAGTGACCCTTGCAGTGACACTTCTCAATATTGGACTTCTGCGGTGGCCCTTGCGGGGCACCTCTCGAATGTCATTGCTGCAGTGATCCTTGGAGTGGCGGTGACCCTTGCAGTGACACTTCTCAATCTTGGACTTCTGCGGTGCCTTGCGAGGCACCTCTCGAATGTCATTGCTGCAGTGACCCTTGCAGTGGGGGTGACCCTTACAGTGGCACTGCTCAATCTTTGACTTCTGCGGTGACCCTTGTGAGACACCTCTCTAATGTCATTACTGCAGTGACCCTTTCCGTGGTGGTGACCCTTGCTGTGGCACTTCTCAATCTTGGACTTCTGCAGTGACCCTTGCGAAGCACCTCTCTAATGTCATTGCTGCAGTGACCCTTGCAGTGGCGGTGACCCTTGCAGTGGCACTTCTCAATCTTGGACTTCTACGGTGACCCTTGTTAGGCACCTCTTGAATGTCATTACTGCAGTGACCCATGCAGTGGCGGTGACCCTTGCAGTGGCACTTCTCAATCTTGGACTTTTGCGGTGACCCTTGCGAGGCACTTCTCGAATGTCATTGCTGCAGTGACCCTTGCAGTGGCGGTGACCCTTGCAGTGGCACTTCTCAATCTTGGACTTTTGCGGTGGCCCTTGCGGGGCACCTCTCGAATGTCACTGCTACAGTAACCCTTGCAGTGACACTTCTCAATCTTGGACTTCTGGGGTGGCCCTTGCGGGACACCTCTCGAATGTCGTTCATGCAGTGACCCTTGCAGTGGCGGTGACCCTTGCAGTGACACTTCTCAATCTTGGACTTCTGCGATGCCCTTGCAAAGCACCTCTTGAATGTCATTGCTGCAGTGACCCTTGCAGTGGTGGTGACCCTTGCAGTGGCACTTCTCAATCTTGGACTTCTGTGGTGTCCCTTGCCAGACACCTCTCGAATGGCATTGCTGCAGTGACCCTTGTAGTGGTAGTGACCCTTGCAGTGGAACTTCTCAATGTTGAACTTCTGCGGTGACCCTTGCGGTGCACCTCTCGAATTTCATTGCTGCAGTGACCCTTAAAGTGGCGGTGACCCTTGCAGTGATACTTCTCAATCTTGGACTTCTACAGTGCCCTTGCGAGGCACCTCTCGAATGTCATTGCTGCAGTGACCCTTGCAGTGGAACTTCTCAATCTTGGACTTTTGCGGTGACCCTTACGAGACATCTCTCGAATGTCATTGCTGCGATGACCCTTGCAGTGGCGGTGACCCTTGCGGTGGCACTTCTTAATCTTGGACTTCTGCGGTGACCCTTGCGAGGCACCTCTCGAATGTCACTACTGCAGTGACCCTTGCCGTGGCAGTAACCCTTGCAGTGGAACTTCTCAATCTTGAACTTCTGCGGTGGCCCTTGCGGGGCACTTCTCGAAATGTCATTACTGCAGTGACCCTTGTAGTGGCGGTGACCCTTGCAGTGGCACTTCTCAATCTTAGACTTCTGCGGTGGCCCTTGCGGGGCACCTCTCGAATGTCATTTCAAAAAAGCATTTTTATTTTATTTACTTTTTTTATTGGTAGACACCCTTCTACATTAGCCCCTCGTGCAAAGATTTTTTGGTTGGGTACACTAAAAAAACTTTGTACGCCATAAATTCAACTTCAACAATTATATATATATACTTTTTTTTAGGGACTCTAGGATCATTAAGTGCGGTGTCCCTTTACCCGAGGTTTTTAATTTTTGAGAATCCACGCGTCAGTGTGAGAACTGTCATCTCATCATTTGGGAAAAAAAGGTCATCACCTTTTTTGCCTTCCTGCACGTTTTTCCATTCTGATGTTAAAAAACATAAGACCCTTTTCTTAAGCTCTTTCATCTTCTTCAAACGCCTCATAGGGTCTTTGGATTTGTAGTGAGAGAAAGTGAGAGAGAGAGAATTTAAAACAACTTAGCCTCCCATCCTTTTTTTTTCTTTTGTTTTTTCAAACATCCCATTAATGGATTCTAATCCAACAAATACCTCTTCAGATGTAAACACCCCCAAAGCACCCATGAATTTCGGCTCCATGTATCTTTCATTGCCCCTCCCAACCGCTCCGACCATTGATATTACGGTCGCCGGTGATACTTGGTCCCATTCTATCACCAGCGTCGAGGCTTCGTCCGTGCCGCCTGCGCCCTCTCTATCGGGCGGAGATTTAGATTTTGGGTCGAGGGCCCTCATGGTCTCCTCGCCATTTCACACAGTAGGTGAGTCTTTTCTTTTGAGTTCTTCCGAAGCGAGGGGTATCTCGACCAAACCTTCGTCGTCAGCGGGGAGTGTCTCGGCCAGTGGTTTTTTGCTTGAAACGCAGGGTGTCTCGTCTGAATCTTCATTGGCCACTAGGGGTGTCTCGACCAGTGATATGTTTCTTAGGGAAAAGGGTATTTTGTTTGAGTCTTTGTTGGCCGCTAGGGGTATCTTGGCCAATGGTATTTTACTTGAAACGCAGGGTGTCTCGTCTGGATCTTCGTCAGCCACTAGGGGTATCTCGACTAGGGAGTTTTTGTTTAGAAGAAGGGTATCTCGTCCAATCCGAGAATGAGTTTGAATTTTTTCATCGAGACGGCTGCTGATAAGAGCTCGAAGCGAGTGGACCCCCCATCCGAGGGTCTCTCGCCAGTTACCTTGGATTTTTCGAAAGCCCTAGTTTCTTTGGGCGGGGGTATCTCGACCTTGGTTCATGAAAATTACCAAGTTGGTTTGGGTCAGGGTGTCTCGAGCTTGGGTTCCAGAGATTTCCAAATTAATTTGGGTGGTGGTGTCTCGACGCCTTCGGATTTTTCAGGAATGGGGGTCTCGACCTAGGACAGTATGGTGGCCTCTCGTCAGCAGTCGGGGGTCTCGCGGTTTGGAATCACGTCTACGGGTCCCTCGTCAGAAGCTGGGGGTGTCTCGACATCTTGTCACGTCGAGGGTTCCTCAACCCAGGGTGTCTCGACCCCTTGTGGCTTCGAGGGTTCCACAACCCGGGGTATCTCGACCTCTTCTGACGTTGAGGGTTCCACTTCCTTTTTTTTGCGGTAGGGACGCCCAGGATCTATTACTCGAAGTCCCTACCAGGATGAGTTCTTTTCTTGAGCCAATGACTCTTGGTAGTTCATCAGCTACGTCATCCTCTTCTCATGCTTGGAAGGACTATATGCGCATTCGTCAAGGGCGAGATTTTGGTATTTATCGTCATACTACTTTTTGTGGTCCTGCCGACAACTTCATGGTTTCACTTTTCGAATTTGGGGGGAAAATTTCTGACATGATTCTCGAACGCTCTCATGTGGGGTTAAGTGAGTCTGCTGATCTCTCTACCCTTTCTCTGGATTCCATTCTCGGAGTCCGAGTCGACCGCTGTGACTTTCCTTATTCCAATGTTGAAGCTAAAGCCCCGGGGGGTCCCACGGAGGAGTGGGATAGCTGGGTTGATTATGTTCTGAGCATTCCTGATTATGTGGCTATTCTTAGGGAGGTAGGACTTTTTACCGCCATCAGCAGTCTGAAGTCCTGCACCATATCTAAGAATATTTCTTCGCTCAATCTTTTATTGTCTCGGTGGAGTATGGAGTCTCACACATTTCTCACACGCTGGGGAAAATTTAGCGTCACCCTAGAAGATGTATGTGAATTGTACGCTCTTCCTTTCTTTGGGCAACAGGTCTTTTCTGATGACTGCGAGGATTCTTTAGAGTAGGAGATGGTGGGGGAGCTACGGTCAGCTCTCAGAGAGTGCTCAAAGTATGTGGCTATAAATATAACTGGTCATTCCAAGCATTCCTTTTCCAAATGGCAAAGATACTGGTTCAGAGATTTTGAGCAGCTGCAGAAGGGGGAGACTTCACGCGCAGCCCTTAGATCCCAGGATGGTTCTAAGCTCCACTCTCCTGCACATTTAGCCGCTTTCTTTGTTACATTTCTGACTCGGTTCCTTCTACCAGGTAAGCCTAAAGATTGTCCTCGCGAACTTATTTTTAGATTAGTTATACGATTGTCCCGCGGTAGATCGATACCTATGGCCGCCTTGACTTTGGGTTCTCTTTACACCTGGATGGACCGAGCACACATAGATGTAGAGAGGTCTTACGGTCGGTATGATGTCGCTAATCGTGAAAATGCCGCTCTCTTAATGGCCTTTTTATTTGAGCATTTCCCCCACTTTACTTCAGGGGCTCACGCTTGTCATAGCGATGCTGCGAGACTTCCCCGGTGGCACAAGAAAATTCCAAATAAATCTTTGGAAATGTTGATTGACGATATTAAGGAGTTTCAGTTTTGGCCTTATACCAAGCGCCTTGGGGGAACTTTCAGCTGGCTTTATTTCCCTGGCGATGGCGAGACTTTCTATTGACCTTCAGCAGTGGGGCCTGTTTCCACCTATCCTCATATTAATGTGGTGACGATGCTCTTACCATGCCACCTCCCTTCTTGGACTGAGTTGGGACCGCGTGCTAAATCTTATCACTCTGAGAGGGCAAGACGATAGTTTGGCTATGATTAGGGTGTTCACATCCCTCCTCTTCCTACCTACAACGATCATTTTGAGGCGTTCTCATAGGCATGTGCTAGCTTCACTCTTCATGGATTATTTCGTAGGGTCAGTGGTTTGGGTGGTCTCTATGTGCCTCCCTGCGATTATCATCCTTCATTTACTTCATCTTGGTTCCTTCTTTGGTAGTGGCAGGTTCATCTTATCCAAGAATGTGTAGTTGGCCCCCTCATGAGACCAACCCCATTAAATATACCAAAGCCCAATTTTTGGTCAAGCGGACGCAGAAAGATCCTTGGTTTCTCAGTACCACTTCCACGCCACTCTTGGAGCAGGCCATTCCCGTTTTAGTGAAGCCTCTCATTGACGAGTCACTTCAGCCTCCGCCGACTGAGCTTCCCCCTATGAAGTCTAGAAGCCAATCAAAAAGCAAAGGGAAAGTGAGCACCTCTACTACGAGCAAAAGGAAACACCCTGACACAGATGTATCTGATTTTTGTTCCGGCTACTACTGCTTATCCTCCCTCTTCTCCTATGAGGACCCGAGCTGCAAAGAAGAAGAAAGGAAACGGTGCTGGCATGGCTGCTTCCTCTACGGTGGATCAAGAGTCCGATACTAGCGATCTTGGGGTGGAGGAGGCCTCCCAAGTAGTGAAAGAGAAAGGTTACTCCTCATCGATCCTTGCTTCCCAGGAGGCGCGGGTCGCGTCTATTCCCATTGCAGAAGGTACTATATCACGACATTCTTTACTTAGTTTGAAGTTCTCTCGGAGTTTCTTTATCTCCCTCCCCTTCATTGGAAGAGGAACTAGTTGATTATGGAAGCACCCCTTCTTATGACGACCATAGTTCTTCTTCGGGTGATATGGGCGGCCTGGGTTTCCATAGAGAAAGCATTAATGACACGTATGCTTTGTTATCAGTCTCGAGAGAGTCTTCTAGTGATGATGATGCATCCCATTCTCCTGGGGGAGTTAGCCCCACCCATCTCCCTTATGGCCAGACCACGCGCCCCGCTGCTGTAAGCGTTCCCCCTTTACTCATCTATTTTTTTTGCATATGATTTTCTTTCTTCCCCCTAATTATTTTTTTATTTGTTAATGAAAGCATTCTATCATATTTTTCAGGTCATTTCCATAGAGGCCAGTAGTTCTCCTCTTCCCCCACTACGACTGACGCCCTTTCAGCGGGAGAGGAACTCCATGCTCATTTCTGCCCGAGGCCTTTTTAGAGAGGTTTGTTGCCTCCTTAATTCTTTTACCATCTGATGTAATTTGTTAGTCTTCCAATTACATCTTGGTTGTGTACGCTGTTATTTCCCTGCAGCTTTCATCTGTGCACTTTACTGGCACCAGGACCACTTTTGTGACTTTTACTTCTGCTCAGGTATGCCTCGGCCATTCTCAAAACCTTCATTGAGCCCTTTTCCTCTTTACTTCATCCTTTTATTTACCCATTTACAATGTGTAGAGGGTTGTGCCTTCCGGCGTTGTCACCTCGTCTTCTCTTCTTTCGGCAGTGGGCACTTCTACAGCTGAACCCCTGGGCACTTCTTCATCTAAGGTATGTATTTTTACTTTTGAATATTTGTTTCTTTTCAGTAGGAGTCCTAATGGATTTTGGATTTTCTTCCCAGGGAGGGACTCCTCCCTTACCTGATGTTATTATCCCGGGTTTATCCTCTTCGGGGAGGATTTCTATCCCTCGGGTCCACGACGGTAGACCCTTGGTTCAGGAAATTTCTCGTGGCCCAATATTTACTGTGACTTCAACTAGTGAGCCCACACTTCAGGTCAGGCCTTTCCGTTGGAGCATGGAATCTCTTTTTCCTCGAACATGTGATGAATAACATATTTTCATTCTTTGCAGGCTATCAGCACAACCCCTACTGCGCCGACTGTCCTTTTTCGCTCTTCCCCTTTGGATGGGGCTCAGGTACTTTCCTATTTTCTTAGTTATATATTTCTTCTCTATCCAAACTGTACTTATCGTAGCCCTTTTTTACTTTGTTGCAGTTATCCCTTGGTGCTGTTTCGAGTGTGGCTCCTGCTATTGTCTCTTCAGCAACCCTATACATGGGCCAATTTGCCCTGTTATCGCGCACCTTCGGGTAACTATCTCTGTTATGCCTTTGAGGAGTTTCCATCTCCCTCTTTTTAATTTAAGGTATTTGTCATTCATAAAATAGGTGATTTATTACCTCTTGCCCTTTCTCATCACTCGCAGCCTCGCCTACCCCTTGAGACCGCCGTCGCTGAGGTTGTTCTTTCGAAAGTGCCTGAGGCTAAGGTAGCTTCTTTAGAAGCACTGGTCGCTGAGACAACCCCTACAGGAGCATCGACCAGTGTGGCGGCCCCTATGGGAGCCCCTGCTCCTCCTCTTTTGATCGTTATGGAGAGCGTTATTCAGGTACAGTGTATAAGGGTATCTGCTTCCCTCATGTCATTCTTATGTCTTTATTATTTTGTTTAAATTGCACGAGCATTCCCATCTTCACCTTTGTGGCATTGTCTCTAGGCGAGCGAGGTCGCTCCGATGACTATGGAGCCTGATGAAGTTGCTCCGATATTTGTGGAGTAAGAGAGTGGGATGGCTGCGAGAGAGGTATTAAACTAGCATACTCCCTCTTTTTACTATTTCCCTTCTTTTCTTCTTGCGTATACTGTTCAAGCGTTCTCATTTCACCTTTGACTTATTGTTTCCAGGTGCATGAAAGTACTCTGATGACTGTGGAGTCTGGAATTGGGGCATCTGCGAGAGAGGTATTAAACTAGCATACCCCCCTCTTTTTACTATTCCCAATTTTTTTTATTCTTGCGTATGCTATGCAAGTGTTCCCATTTCACCCGTGTCTCATTGTTTCCAAGTGCATGAGAGTACTCCGATGACTGTGGAGTCTGGCAATGGGGCAACTGCGAGAGAGGTATTAAACTAGCATACCCCCTATTTTTACTATTCCCAATTTTTTTTATTCTCGCGTATGCTGTGCAAGCGTTCCCATTTCACCCTTGTCTCATTGTTTCCAGGTGCGTGAGGGTACTCCGATGGCTGTGGAGACTGGTAGTGAAATTTATGTGGAGAGAGATCATAGTTCTGAGTTCACTCTTTTGGTCGGTGACACTGATTCTGGTGGAGAGTCTTCTTTCCTTCCTTCTGAGGCGGGGTCTCGCCACTCCGATGACGATGATGAAGTAGAGGATGCAGCGACTATTGCGAGTAAGCTATGGAGTAAGGAGTTACCAGGACGATTCAGGGCACATGAGCGTCAGCTCTTGGATCTCATCTTAGAGCACCATCCCGAGACATTCACTTCTCAGAGTATACTTCATATTGACAGTCTTATGGCCTTCAACCTGAGGACTCTCGCCAACCATGTTCATGAGTTCTTGGCTACCTCCCCTGCTAAGCTGACTAGCTCTTCCATTTTGCTATTCTTGGATGCTCTCCGCGACTTGCAGCAGTTCTATAATTTTCGTTTGGATTGGCTTGATGCGGGAGTTTTCCCTTTTCTAAGTGTTCCTTTTGGCAAGATAGTGAGATTTCACACTTCCCGACAGTCTAGAGTTGAGAAGCGGCAGGCTGAGGCTATGAGAATCCGAAATCAAATCACCCTACTGCAGGTGAAGCTTGCCAGACTCGAGTCTGGCGATGAGGAGGACGAGGCTAAATTCATCAGGTTGGAGGAAGAGTTTCTGCGGGAGGCTGGTCCGTCATATGCCGGCGCCATCGCTTATGATGATCTTTTTTTTATCGTTTCTAATGGATAGTCTACTTCTTTCTTTGTAATGCTCAAAATGTTATCCGTACATTGTTGATCCTACATGGATGAAACACTTCTTTTCTTCTGCACTTTCTTTTCCCTTGTTTTCCGCTTAGATTGTGGGTGTTTTTTTTATATGACTTGCTCTAATTTCTGTGAGCATTTAGTCTACTGATGGCTGCCCCATATACTGCGAGGTACTTGCATTAATATGAAAAGTTATGTGTGTATATATATATTATATATATTTTTCACAAAAATGCAGCTCTTGTAAATTTGAGGTATTTTCATGTTACTGTCTGTGACACCCCGACTAATTAAATACCGGGTAGCTACTCCTTTATTAAATCAATACAAAATGCCAAGTTGGTCCAGTTAATAGCATCACTGTCGAAAAACATTTTTAATGATTACTAACCACCTAGTATTTTAAAAGTGAGTTGTCAAATTTTTAAATTAAATCTGATTAACATGCAATAATGAAATATAGAAATGTAACACAACCATTCACGATAAAGTCCAACTATAATGAATCAACAAATAAAGATGAGTCTAGAGGAAATACTCCTCACAACAATCCCAATATGAAAAGAAATAAAACAAGTTTGCATCCTCAATTAATTACAAACCAAAGTCTGAATAACTGAAATATAAAATGAAAATGTCTCTAAAAGAAATGGGCGACATGCCCTACAATTGATGAAATCTGAATATAGAGTCAAGGCAAATGAAGCGTCTACTAGCAAGGCCCTGTAACTTCCACAACAGCTACAGCTCGTCACCTGACTGGAAATACTATGCATGGTGCCCTTGTGGCTGGGCACCTAAAAATGGTTTATATAAAAAGATAGATTTGAAAGCAAACGGGTTAGAGCCCAAATGTGGAGAGTATTTTAAAAACTGCAAGTGCTTTAATGACAATTAAAACAATGAATGCAAGATACATGTTAGGACGTGCTCTCACATGAAATACTCACCTCTCGTCTAACTGTGCACTCCTAACGTTCCTGTACCCATTCATGTGTTATTTATCTAACTAAACCATCATAAGTTCTAACCCAACTACTCGATTCACAATATGAATTCCCAAGGTTATTACTTAAATAGATAGCTTTACTTGAACTCGGATTCTCAATTATTAGCATTACCGTTTACTGCAGGTTATCCCCTTATTTAACTTCTCAAGGAGTTACTATAAATGATTCTCATAAATAAACATCACAATTCCTTTTCATTCAACCGTATATTATTCACATCATATATATACAATATAGGCACCCCGAGGCTGAGCTGCGGTGCACACATACTCTGCTATCCATCCTGGTACATCACGTACATAAGGATTACAAATTCCGAATCTCTCAGGAATTGCTAGAATAAGCACAACACACAAAAATGGAGGCGAACATAATTCAACATATCCATGGTCACGTACATACCTACGCTCCATAGTCAGCTGGCTTAATAACTCACAATTAAGTCATTCCCTTGAACTATGTCCTCAAGGTACCAAACTAAATCCGGGCACACAAGGATTAGAAGGCCCTAAGCGAACGTAAACCTCCCGTGATAGCAAGTATGGTAGGTATGTCATACACATAAGATCATATACTAAGCATGTGCATATCTTAGATATCTCAATATTAATAAAGGTATTTTCTACATCCTTATACCATTATTCCAATTGTATACATTTTAAGTCTTCCGTTAATATATAATGTAGACTTTCGACACATCTCACGTCATAGATTCTTATACTTAAAACCTATCTCAAAGGGGTTATTAGGTTTCCTATTATTCCCACATTTTACATCATTATTCTTAAGGTCCTTACTTCTGTCCCAAACCTCAATTCATTAATTTATTCAAAATTACTCATTTAACCCTAATATTATCTCACTCATCGAGCTTCATTATCTTTTAGAATAATTCCTCAAATTAAAATCTAATTGAGGTCTAAACTTTATAACCATACCTACTGGTCTTCCTTAAGTCTAAGGACATTCATAAGGTCTCCAATAATATTTTACAAGGGTCAACATCATTAAAATTTAACTAGGGGAAATTTTAATCTTTCTGGGAAGGTCAATCGATCGACCTTGACCTTCGATCGATCGATGGTGGTCGATCGATCGACTAATGAATGTTAATCGATCGACTGATGAATGTCGATCGATCGAACGCACCAGGTAGGCTACGGACTGCTTCGTTTTGCAGTTTTCAAATCATCTCAAAACACCATTAACAAGCATGAAACTCTAAGATAACGTTATAATATCCTCATACAACAATCCTACAACATTGTTAACATTCTAAGATCAATAATTCATCATCCAAGGGCTTTGTTTGGATCAAAACTTCATCAAGAATTCCAGTTTTCTACTTCTTTGAAGAACATTAATAAACTTCTTCTAAAATCCGTTTTTAGATCATCAATAGTTATATTTTGAATTCATAATTCATCCAGAATGTTTCTACATGAAAATTCCTAACATAGTTCATAGTTTTAAATCCTCAAATTCATGGGTCTACTCAATCTTCCAAGATAAATTTGATGATTATCCTAAACATGGAAAAGCATAGCATTGAATCAATTATAATTAAACCACTTGCCTCTAATCTTTCTCTGAATTTGATGTTGAATCTTTGAAGGCTGAGTTGTTCTCTCTCTCTCTCTGCAGAATTCTCTTCTTCCTCTCTCTCTCTCTCTCTACAAGTTCTCCTCAAGATGACAATGGAGGTGGGTTGGTTCTTGGCAAAATAGGAAATGGTTTATTAACTTCTCCCGTAGCCCATTAAGTCCCTTAGTGTAGTTAGTGGGTTTAGTGGATAAAGAATAAGTCAGATTTTTATTTCAAATTTTCGTGGGTTTTAATTCCCAAATTTCCGAAATTACCAAAATGCCCTTTTAAGTTACCGGTATGGCCCAATAATTCCCCGGGACCCAAACTTAACCCCCGGCTAGTGTTTTCTGACTATTTCGACCCTTCCGGACACGTTGGCGCACTCAAAATGACCATATGGTTAGAAATAAAATTCACTTTTTAATTAAATAATTACTTTCCTGACGCGACTGTCACACGCGTCTCAACAAAATTTCCAACTTGTCGTATTTCAATCTCACGACAAATTTCATAATTCAATATTCATATATAATCATATATGCACATTATAATCAAATATCAACTCTCATCTTGCTAGTATTTTAATCCGAATTAATTTCCAATTAATACACATTTAATTCAATTAATCCCATAAATAAATATCACAAAAATACAGGGTATTACATACTTCCCCCCTAATAACTGAATTTCGTCCCGAAATTCGGAACTAGAAAGTACTCGGTAAGAACAACTCTAGATAAAGTTCGTGCATCTCATCGTCGCGCTCCCATGTGGACTCCTCGACATTATGATGTCGCCACTGAACACGCACTAATGGAACTATCTTTGACCGCAGTTTCCGCTCACTTCGGTCCAAAATAGCAATCGGCCCCTCCTCATAGAAGCTATCAGGCTGTAGATCTATGTCCTCCAAAGCAATGTGAGAATGAGCCAAATCGTCTCTAAGATATTTCCTTAGCGAGGAAATATGAAACACATCGTGAATCCGATGTAAATGCTCCGGTAATCCAAGCCTATACGCAACCGGTCCAATCCGCTCAATAATAGGAAATGGTCCCACATATCTCGGTGCCAACTTCCCTTTCTTCCCGAAACTCATAATCCCCTTCATAGGAGATACTCTGAGCAAAACCTGGTCCCCCACTTGGAACTCCCTGAAGAACCTCTTCGCATCAGCATAGCTCTTCTGCCGATCCCGAGCTACCCGAATGCGACTCCGAATCAATTCTATCCTCGCCCAAGTATCTTGAATCACTTCTAGCCCAAGTAGTTTGTTGTCCCCCACCTCCAACCAACATGCTGGGGAATGACAAGGTCTACCGTACAATGCCTCAAATGGAGCAATGCCAATAGTGAACTGGTAGGAGTTGTTGTAAGCAAACTCCACCAGTGGAAGATACTGCTCCCATCCACCTTCGAAATCAATGATACACATACGCAACATGTCCTCCAACATCTGGTTTGTACGCTCGGTTTGCCCATCGGTCTGCGGGTGATACGCCGTACTCAACCGCAATTCCGTGCCCATGGCCTCTTGAAAACTTTCCCAAAATCGTGAAATGCATATATTGTCTCTGTCAGACACGATATTTAGGGGCACACCGTGAAGTCTCACTATCTCTGCAATAAAGAGCTGGGCATACTGTCCCGTAGTGTAGTCTGTCCTTACGGGTAGAAAATGAGCGACTTTGGTCAACCTGTCCACAATTACCCAAATGGAGTCGTGACCCCTCTGTGACGTAGGCAACCCCGTGATAAAGTCCATGGAAATGCTCTCCCACATCCACATCAGGACCTCCAATGGCTGTAAAAGTCCTGCCGGTCTCTGATGATCCACTTTTACTAGCTGACAAGTGGCGCATTTAGAAACAAATACGGCAATATCTCTCTTCATCCCTCTCCACCAATACTTTCGTCTCATGTCTTGGTACATTTTGTCCCCACCGGGATGTACCGCGAACCGTGAGCCATGCGACTCTGCCATCACCTCGTGCCGTAATTCTTCCCCTTCCAGAACTACCAATCTCCCATTGAAGCGTAATCCCCCGTCTGAGCTAACGGTATAGGACTCGGCTCCCTCTGCTAATAATTGAACTATCTGCGCCTGACAGAACGAGTCATTTGCCTGTGCTCTTACTACCTTCGTGACAATCTGTGGTGTAACGGTCATCACTAACATGAATGATCGGACCATTGCATCCTGGTGTCCCAACTCTTTCCATTTGGCCTTCCACACCCCTGCCACCTCATCTACTGGCCTACGGCTCAACGCGTCTGCTACCACGTTAGCCTTCCCCGGGTGATACTGGATATCAAACTGATAGTCCTTCACAAACTCAAGCCACCTTCACTGCCGCATATTCAACTCCTTTTGCGTGAATAGATACTGTAGGGACTTGTGGTCCGTGAACAATCAAAACTTTTCCCCCAAAAGGTAATGTCTCCAAATACGAAGGGCAAATACAACTGCTGCCAACTCCAAGTCATGAGTGGGGTAATTCTTCTCTTGAGGCTTTAGCTTATGGGAAGCATAAACTATGGCCTGACTCTCCTGCTGTAATACACCTCCAAGTCCTTGCAAGGATGCATCGGTGTAGACTAGATACTCAACTCCCGCTCTCGGCAATGCTAACACAGGTGCTGAGGTCAACTTGTCCTTCAACTCATCGAATGCCAACTGACAGGCATCACTCCAAATGAATGGCACACCCTTACGGGTCAGATGTGTCAAAGGACCCGCTATCTTCGAAAATCCCCGAATGAACCTCCTGTAGTATCCTGCTAGGCCTAAGAAACTACGGATCTCTGTCGGTGTCGTGGGCCGTCCCCACTCCCTCACCGCGGATACCTTCCCCATATCAACCGATATCCCCCGATCAGAAATAATATGTCCCAAAAACTGGACCTCCTTCAGCCAAAACCCGCACTTCTCGTATTTTGCATACAACTCGTTCTGACGTAGCATCTGTAAAACTTGCCTCAAATGCTCGGTGTGCTCCTCCTCTGTCTGGGAGTAAACCAGAATATCATCAATGAAGACAATGACAAACTGATCTAGGAAATCTCTGAACACCCTATTCATCAAGTCCATAAACACGGCTGGAGCATTGGTCAAACCAAAAGGCATAACCCGAAACTCGTAAGATCCATATCTCGATAAGAACGCAGTCTTCGAGACATCCTCTTCCCTGATACGCAACTGATGGTATCCCGATCGCAAATCAATCTTTGAAAAGAAAGAAGCTCCTCTCATCTGGTCGAATAGGTCGTCGATTCGAGGCAACGGATACTTATTCCGTATCGTGACCTTATTCAACTCTCGGTAATCCACACACAATCTCAGTGAACCATCTCTCTTCTTCACGAACAACACAGGGGAACCCCACGGCGAAGTACTCCTCCGTATAAACCCCTGACCCAACAACTGCTCAATCTGATCCCGTAACTCCCTCATCTCAGCTGGAGCCATACGGTGCGCGTGCTATAGGTCTCGTATCTGGTAATAAGTCTATGACAAAGTCTATTTCTCGACTGGGAGGTAGGCATGGTATCTCCTGAAACACATCGGAATACTCCCTGACAACTGGGATCGAATCTAAAGGAATCACAACCTCCTTAGAGGTATTCTCCTCTATGTAATACAAATGAGCGGTCGAGCCTCCCTATGGGCGAGGCATCGCCACTACAAACATCTCTTGCCTCGGAATGGCAAAAACAATGCTCCCACCGAAGCAATCAATCATGGCTCTATAATCTGCGAGACAATCCATACCGATAATCACATCGTGCACATGCATATCTAATACCAACATGTCTGCAGGTAATACCAAACTACCAATCTCTACCCCCACTCCCCGGCATATAAAGAAAATAAGTGACCCACTCCCCAATGGTGAGTCTACACACGTCACTGTGCTCTCTGTTGTGGCTAACAACCCTAAGGCTTTCGCAAAATGTATAGCTATAAAAAATGGCGTTGCCCCCGTATCAAACAAAACCCGACCCATAGTACCATGGATAGGAAACATACCCTCAATCGCGGGTGGTGCCTGTGGAGCTGCTGCCTGGTGGACGCTATAGACACGTCAATACTATAACTGCCCCTGCTGCACAAGAACTGCTGGAATGGCCGGTAGTGCTGGCACCTGGGCTGGAGCTGGGAGGGAAGGTGGGAAAAATGGCCTCTGTGGCTCATGTCGAGCACCCTGCTGCTGCTGCGGGGCCCTGCCCCTATCAGGACAGTCTTGGCGTTTATGGCCAGTCTTGCCACAAACGAAACACTTCCCCGGGAAGTTCCCCCCTCTCTGTCCCTGCTGCCCCCGGCCCTGGTGGCTGTTACCGTTCCTCCACTAGCCCTGCTGGCCCTGCTGAAACTACTGTTGACCATTCTGACCCTGCTGGTTCTGATGGCCGTTCGGACCCTGATGGCCCTGCTGGAAACCTCCCTGTCCGTGCCTGAAATTTCCCGACCTGAACCTCTTGTGATCCCCCTGCTGGGAACCCTGATCACCCTGCCTCTTCCCCTGAACAGAATGTGCCCCACTGGCACCATTTCCCCCAGTCCTGCCCTGATGGCTGGACTCTCCTGTCCTCTTGCCTTCAGCCATGTGAAAGCGATGGTCCTAGCAGTGTAACAGTGCAGCGTTAACCACATTAGAGTAAGTGGCCAACGATAGGTTCCCCAACAAATGCTGACGGATCCTCCAAGTCAACCCGTCTGTAAATTTCTGTATCTTCTTCTCCTTTGTCGGTATCTCATCCGGAACAATGTTCAGAAGATTAGTGAATTTGGCCTCATACTCGGCCACAGTCTTACCCTCCTGCTTGAGGCTCATCAACTTCCTCCTCATCTCCGTGTGGACAGTTGACGGAAAGTATTTGCGGTCGAACCGCACCCAAAACTCCTGAATAGTGAGAGTATCCCTCTCCTCCACGGTGGTAATAGACTCCCACCACTGCAGTGCAGACTCCACTAGCTTAAAGGTAGCTAGTATCTGCTTCTGGACATCGGTGCACTCATACATCCTCAGGTGCCGCTGAATGTCCTTCCTCCACTGACTCGAAATCACAACATCGGAGCTACCTGCGAACTCCGGAGGGTGTGCTTTCTAAAAAGCATCACGTACACGTTCCCAAGCAGACGGGAATGCATGTGCCTGCACTGGCGCGGCTACCGGCACCTGAGGTGGTGCCTACTGCACTACGGCTAGTGCGGCATTTACCGCCTGGGCCACAATGGCTGCAACCTCGGCGGCATTCATCGTGCCATGTACTGGAGCTGGCTGTGGCTCGGGATGTGCATCCCTGGGAACTCGCTGTGCACGTCGTGGAGGCATCTGAAATAATAATAAAGTATATAAGTTCGCAGTTATAAACTTAAAATAGCTGAAGAGCGAAGCATGCATAAAAGAATACAACAGCCCTAAAATATAGGGCTCTACATCAAAAAAAGCTCAGCGGAAAACATAATAAGCCGTACAGATCCTAAAGGACACTAGAACCTGATGCTCTGATACCACTTGTGACACCCCGACTAATTAAATACCGGGTAGCTACTCCTTTATTAAATCAATACAAAATGCCAAGTTGGTCCAGTTAATAGCATCACTGTCGAAAAACATTTTTAATGATTACTAACCACCTAGTATTTTAAAAGTGAGTTGTCAAATTTTTAAATTAAATCTGATTAACATGCAATAAATGAAATATAGAAATGTAACACAACCATTCACGATAAAGTCCAACTATAATGAATCAACAAATAAAGATGAGTCTAGAGGAAATACTCCTCACAACAATCCCAATATAAAAAGAAATAAAACAAGTCTGCATCCTGAATTAATTACAAACCAAAGTCTGAATAACTGAAATATAAAATGAAAATGTCTCTAAAAGAAATGGGCGACATGCCCTACAATGGATGAAATATGAATATAGAGTCAAGGAAAATGAAGCGTCTACTAGCAAGGCCCTGTAACTTCCACAACAGCTACAGCTCGTCACCTGACTAGAAATACTATGCATGGTGTCCTTGTGGCTGGGCACCTAAAAATGGTTTTTACAAAAAGATAGATTTGAAAGCAAACGGGTTAGAGCCCGAATGTGGAGAGTATTTTAAAAACTGCAAGTGCTTTAATGACAATTAAAATAATGAATGCAAGATACATGTTAGGACGTTCTCTCATATGAAATACTCACCTCTCGTCTAACTGTGCACTCCTAACGTTACTGTACCCATTCATGTGTTATTTATCTAACTAAACCATCATAAGTTCTAACCCAACTACTCGATTCACAATATGAATTCCCAAGGTTATTACTTAAATAGATAGCTTTACTTGAACTCGGATTCTCAATTATTAGCATTACCGTTTACTGGAGGTTATCCCCTTATTTAACTTCTCAAGGAGTTACTATAAATGATTCTAATAAATAAACATCACAATTCCTTTTCATTCAACCGTATATTATTCACATCATAAATATACAATATAGGCACCCCGAGGCTGAGCTGCGGTGCAAACATACTCTGCTATCCATCCTTGTACATCACGTACATAAGGATTACAAATTCCGAATCTCTCAGGAATTGCTAGAATAAGCACAACACACAAAAATGGAGGCGAACATAATTCAACATATCCATGGTCACGTACATACCTACGCTCCATAGTCAGCTGGCTTAATAACTCACAATTAAGTCATTCCCTTGAACTATGTCCTCTAGGTACCAAACTAAATCCGGGCACACAAGGATTAGAAGGCCCTAAGAGAACGTAAACCTCCCATGATAACAAGTATGGTAGGTATGTCATACACATAAGATCATATACTAAGCATGCACATATCTTAGATATCTCAATATTAATAAAGGTATTTTTTACATCCTTATACCATTATTCCAATTGTATACATTTTAAGTCTTCCGTTAATATATAATGTAGACTGTCGACACATCTCACGTCATCGATTCTTATACTTAAAACCTATCTCAAAGGGGTTATTAGGTTTCCTATTATTCCCACATTTTACATCATTATTCTTAAGGTCCTTACTTCTGTCCCAAACCTCAATTCATTAATTTATTCAAAATTACTCATTTAACCCTAATATTATCTCACTCATCGAGCTTCATTAGCTTTTAGAATAATTCCTCAAATTAAAATCTAATTAAGGTCTAAACTTTATAACCATACCTACTGGTCTTCCTTAAGTCTAAGGACATTCATAAGGTCTCCAATAATATTTTCCAAGGGTCAACATCATTACAATTTAACTAGGGGAAATTTTACTCTTTCTGGGAAGGTCGATCGATCGACCTTGACCTTCGATCGATCGATGGTGGTCGATCGATCGACTGATGAATGTCGATCGATCGAACGCACCAGGTAGGCTACGGACTGCTTCGTTTTGCAGTTTTCAAATCATCTCAAAACACCATTAACAAGCATGAAACTCTAAGATAACGTTATAATATCCTCATACAACCATCCTACAACATTGTTAACGTTCTAAGATCAATAATTCATCATCCAAGGGCTTTGTTTGGATCAAAACTTCATGAAGAATTCCAATTTTCTACTTCTTTCAAGAACATTAATAAACTTCTTCTAAAATCTGTTTATAGATCATCAATAGTTATATTTTAAATTCATAATTCATCCAGAATGTTTCTACATGCAAATTCCTAACATAGTTCATTGTTTTAAATCCTCAAATTCATGGGTCTACTCAATCTTCCAAGATAAATTTGATGATTATCCTAAACATGGAAAAGCATAGCATTGAATCAATTATAATTAAACCACTTGCCTCTAATCTTTCTCTGAATTTGATGTTGAATCTTTGAAGGCTGAGTTGTTCTCTCTCTCTCTCTGCAGAATTCTCTTCTTCCTCTCTCTCTCTCTCTCTACAAGTTCTCCTCAAGATGACAATGGAGGTGGGTTGGTTCTTGGCAAAATAGGAAATCGTTTCTTAACTTCTCCCATAGCCCATTAAGTCCCTTAGTGTAGTTAGTGGGTTTAGTGGATAAAGAATAAGTCAGATTTTTATTTCAAATTTTCGTGGGTTTTAATTCCCAAATTTCCGAAATTACCAAAATGCCCTTTTAAGTTACCGGTATGGCCCAATGATGCCCCGGGACCAAAACTTAACCCCCGGCTAGTGTTTTCTGACTATTTCGATCATTCCGAACACGTTGGCGCACTCAAAATGACCATACGGTTAATAGAAATAAAATTCACTTTTTAATTAAATAATTACTTTCCTGACGCGACTGTCACACGCGTCTCAACAAAATTTCCAAATTGCCGTATTTCAATCTCACGACAAATTTCATAATTCAATATTCATATATAATCATATATGCACATTATAATCAAATATCAACTCGCATCTCGCTAGTATTTTAATCCGGATTAATTTCCAATTAATACACATTTAATTCAATTAATCCCATAAATAAATATCACAAAATACGGGGTATTACACTGTCTGGGATTGCCCCTCCTGTCTGTTGGGGCACTCCTGCGCACTACTACTTATAGTCATAAAGGCTAGGTTGGAGATGGGGGGTGACCCCTGTCCCCTTCCCGAAAGCCTAATTTTATTAAAAAAAACTATTTGAATTAGCTAGCCCCTAGTCTTTGGGGTCCTTGCTCTATATTCTCTTTAAGAGCTTCACTATTCTTTGTAATATTAAAGAGGAGGAATTTAATCTCCCCTCTATATTTTCTATTAATTTATGTCTGGGGGACTTTGCTCAGTATACTTTCTCTTAGGATGGACTTACCTCCCAAGTGTAGTGAGCAAATTTCCTGATTTTTGTGTACTCTCTTCTAACTTAGTAAGGAGTGTATATATATATATATGAGTAAACAAAGAAAACATCAACAGTGATAAAAAGTGTTGCTATTTCATTTCTATACTTTTGTGTGCTGTTTACAATGTAGTATTGCTCTAAAAAAAAAATTTACAAAAAAACTTTTCTGGTATAGGAGCAATCCTTGAAATCTATTACAGACATGACAAACACAAAGAATTTTTTAGCTGTTACTAAGCATAGTACCTCTTCAGCCACTTGCAGTTGATGGACTGGAGGCAATCACTCTCTGTTTCTGATATTTGGCAGTAGCCCGACTTCCCCACTCCTCCGACGACAAAAGGGCCTTCCCAGTTAGGTTTGAATTTTGATGCCGACATGCTACGGAGATGGTGATTTGATGCTCGCAGGACTAAATCTTCCACTTGGAATTCTCTAGGATTGACTAAGTACTTGTAGGCCCTGGACAGTTGCTGAGTGTAGACTTTGAAATTCTCTCTCGCCTTGTCCCTATGCTCGTCCAGCGCCTCCAGCTGCACATGCCTTGGGTCAGGGATGATCCCATTGCTAAGAGAAATTCTGGTTGAAGGTACCGCCAGTTCCACTGGTAGGACAACTTCGGTCCCATATATTAGAGAGAAGGGAGTGAACCCTGTTGGCTTTCTTTTCGAAGTACGATAGGCCCATAACACCATAGGCAACTTCTCATCCCATGCTCCCGGCATGTCCTCTAGCATTTTCTTCAAAATGTTTATCAGGGTCTTATTGGTAGCCTTTGCCTGGCCATTGCCCTTGGGGTAGGATATGGTTGAGCTATTATGCACAATCTTATACCTGTCTGTGAGGAGGGCCATCTCCTTGCATACGAATTGCTTCCCCTTATCCGTTAAGATCACCTTGGGTATACCAAACCTGCATATGATATACTCCTTTATAAACTGGGTTACCACTTGAGCGATGACACTCCTTAAAGGAATGGCCTCCCCCCATTTGGTGTACAATTCTGTAGCCACAATGATAAAATATTTTCCATGAGATACCGGGGCGATCTTTCCCACCAGGTCGAACGCCCATGTGTGGAAGGGATAAGGAGCAGCCAAGCTTTGCAGACTGACGGAGGGAGCGTGCACCATGTTTCCATGCACTTGACATTCTCTACACTTCTTCATATACCCAATGGAGTCACCCTCCATGGTTGGCCAGTAGTATCCTAGCATCATCAGTTGATCATACAGTTTGGCGCCTCCTATGTGGGAGGGCTCGTGAGCTTCTTTCAGCACCCTTTCCACCTCCTATTTGGCTATGCACCTTAGCACCTTCTCATTGTACCCCTTCCTATATAACTCTACGTTGACCAAATAAAAACGGGTTATCCTTTTTCTAAGGTAAATTTCATCTGCTCTCTCGACGGGCAGCTCCCCATTTTTTAGATATGCTAGGTACGGCTGCCTCCAATCTTCAAAGGCTTCCACAAAGTTATCCTCCGTCGGCTGGTCAAAATTAGCTTGGCACTTTAAACAACTTTGTTGTAAGCGGGCCGCTTCTGTGCTCATGGCAGACCAATAATACCCGCTTCGCTGCAGTCGCCAGTAAAGGGGAATATTCGTATCTCCGCAGTGCTTCTGGTGCATCTCTATTAACCTCTCCTTGGCTTCTTGCTCCCCTACGCACCTTGCCAGGAACCCTCCAGGGCTCTTGAAGTAGAGAGTTCCTTGCAACACATAATAGTTGGCTAACTCTAATATCTTCATTGTCCCTTCTCTGGTTTCAAATTGCTTCTCCACTAGACGCCTCCAATCTTCTGGCTCGTTACATGGGAACAAAGATTTTACAGTGGTGGGTACCTTTCTCCGCCTCACTATGAGGGTTGCTTCTGACTCCTCCATGTCCAGCTTATGTGCTATGGTGGCGAGCGCATCAGGGTGCCTGTTCATCGTTCACGCTTGCCTCTCCACAGTTACTTAATTGTCCTAGCAACCTTTGGATGATGTGTCTGTACGGCGCTAAGTTGGCATGTTTAAGAGAAAATTCTCCATTAACCTGCCTCACTACCAGGTTGGAGTCCCCTCATATGAACAATACCCTGACTCCTCTTCTTAATGCTTCCAACATCCCTCGAATGAGGGCTTCGTACGCAGCTTCATTATTTAAGCATTTGAAATCTAACTTGAAGGAGAGGGTGATCTTCTCTTTCCCATTCGACAGTATGATTTAGGCTCCATCTGTTCCTTGAGCACTGGAACCATCAAACTCCATAAACCACTTCTTCACCTCATCCGCCATGAATGCTTGAAAACTTTCTCTGGGTAGCTCTTCACTAGGTGGTTTAAAAACTCCACTTGGGAAGTGGGCCAGCGGATCTGCTACTACTTCAATCTTAATGGCTTTGGGCACTACACATTTTATATCATATTCTGATAAGATCAAAAACCACCTTGCTGCTCGTCCTACGAGTATAGTCCGCGCAAGGAGGTACTTGATGCGATCACACTTGGTGACTATGTGAACTGTGAAGGCTAGAAGATAGTGTCTGAACTTCTGGGACACAAATACCAACGCCAAGAAGTGTCTCTCAACGCTGGTGTATCTCGATTCTATTCTAGAGATGACTCTTGACAGGTAGTAGATCGACTTTTCCACTCCATCTTTCTCTTGCGCCAAGAGGGACCCTATCGATCTCTCTGTAGAAGTAAGGTAGAGCAGCAGCGGCGCTCCGGCTTTGGGGGGAATCATCGTGGAAGAAGAGGCTAGGATTTCTTTAATCTTATCGAACGCTTTCTCCTGTCTCTCTCCCCAAACCCACTTGGCTTTGTCTTTTAGTAGAGGCACGAATGGATGAGTTACTTCTGCCAGAGTAGGTATAAACCTCTGCAGGTAGGATACCTTTCCCAGGAAGCTCTTAAGTTGCCTCTGACTCTTGGGCGGTGGCATCATCACAATGGATTTCATCTTTTCTTCATCCACTTGCACCCCTTGTCTATTCACTACAAAACCTAAGAATTTCCCTGCAGTAACCCCAAAGGCACACTTTGAGGGGTTCATTCTCATCTTATACCGACGACACCTTTCGAATACTCTTCTGAGAACCTGAATATGCTTGCTTGATTTCTTAGACTTCACCACCAGATCATCCACATAGAATTCTAGTATATCATGAAATAGGTCATGAAAAATTACCATCATGGTCCGCTGGTATGTGGCCCCGGCATTCTTCAATCCGAAGGGCATGACCGTATAGTGAAAGTTCCCTAGTGGTGTGCGAAAGGCAGTCTTCTTCACATCGGTAGGGTCCATTTTAATCTGGTTATAGCCGATATACCCGTCCATGAAGCTATACATCTCGTGTCCGACGATGGCATCCACTAAGCTGTCTATACTTGGTAGTGGGAATTCATCCTTAGGACACGCCCTGTTCAAGTCATGAAAATGTACACAGATTCTGATTTGGCTCTTGTCTTTCTTCGCCACTGGCACTATACTAGAAAGCCATATGGGGTGATGAATAGGCTTGATGAACCCTGCCGCTAACAACTTCTCCACCTCATCTTTTATCTTCAAATCAAGGTCTGCTTTATATGTGCGTGTGGCTTGCCTTACCGGAAGGGCATTAGGAAGGATGTTCAATCTATGAGATCTCACTATTGCATCTATTTCTGGCATCTCCGTGTACTTCCAAGAAAATACATCCGTGAACTCCTTAAGTAGCCCAATGTGCTCTTCCTTCTGCTTCGGTTCTAGGCACTTGGAGATTAGAATGGGTCTACTCTCGCCCTCTTCTGGACCCAACTTGATTTCCTCTAATTCTTGCAGTTTCTCTCTGGGTCCATCTTGCATGCACTCTAGAGCTTCTTCTGGTTCCTCAACATGCTCAAAAATATGGGATTCATCAATGATAAAACACTCGGGCGTCGGGTCGTTCCTCTCATCCCAGAACACCGCCCGCGCAGACCGTTGTAAACGGTAGATGATCTTTCCATTGGTTAAGACCACCTTCTTGTAAGTCCGAGGGGGTCTAGCTACCTCCTCTACTTTCCTCTTTCCTTTTACCATGTGGGGGATTATCCTCCCCCCTAGACGGTCATGAACGAACTTCTTCTGCGGAACCCTTCCCTGAGCTACCTTGATTCCTTCTAGTTTTCTTGCAGAGACCTTTCTTTCCTCATCTAACTCGGTGTAAAAGGCAGCATCTACCAGGTGGGCCTCCTTAACGGCGAATGGTCTCTGCGTGGCCTTGATCACTAATGTTTGCCTTCGCGCATTGATGGTAGGTGGAAGGCACTATGCCATGAGTGTGCATCCATACCCTTCTAATGAGTAATTGGTAGCTAGTGTTAGCATTAATAACGTGAAATTTGATGTGGGAGGTGAAATTTCCCAACTTAATTCCCACATTCACATATCCAATAGACTGCATTCTGGGGTTGTCAAATCCGAAAATTACTAGTGGTACCGGAACCACCTTCTCCTGGTCAATTCCAGTTTCATATAATGTACTAATGGGTATGATGTTAATGGATGCTCCTCCATCCATCGACGCCCTAGGAAATGAAACTCCATTAACCATGGCTATGACATACAACGGGCGAATTTGGAAGTAAGGCACTAACCTATCTGCTTCTGAAAACACCACTTCAGAAGTATACTTCTTAATCATCCTTCCGATTGGCCCCTGCCAATTTAGCGAAGGGTCTCACCGCTGCTTCACTGCCTCCAAGACTTTCCTCGTGATGGACACACTTGTGTCGTACTTCACCCCTATTTGTTCGAAAAACCACTTGAACTTGGGGCTCCTTGCTATGGCCTCATATTCAGAATCTAAGTCTACCTCGTACGTCTGGGCACTGCAAACATAATCCGCTTTGGAGGTCCCTCCCTCATCTAGAGCGAGAATGACATCTACCTCACCCTCTGAGAGAGTCACTTCCTCAACTTCCCCACTTCCATTTTCTTGTTCGGGAGTGAAAAACCACTCCTCTTGCTTTCTTTCTAGCTCAAGTCTGCTTAGTGATAGATTTTCTAACTCTTCGCATAACTGCTCGTCGCTCTCCCACTTCATCAGACTTTTTGTAGCTTCATCGTCATAGGCAACTACCATGTTGGCGGTGCCAAAGTGATGCGTGGGAAGTGGGTTCTCGTTAACATCCATAGGGGGTATCTGCAAGGTACCGCTGGCCGTCTTCTCGCCAATGATCCTTCACAAGTAGTAACAATCTTTGGTAGAGTGCTGTACTCGTTGGTGCAACTCGCTGTACTTTGGATTGGCCTTGTCAGATGCAGTGGGGGTTTCTCCTTTTAGGTGAGGAGGTCCTGCTACACCTTCTCTTACTAAGGTGCGGTAACAATCCATAACTTCAGCTACACTATAGGGTAGTGGCGGCGGGGCATCTTCCCCAAACTTTCTCTTGTTGCCGGGACTGTCAGTCTTGGCCCCAGAGCCTCCCTTCTTACCTTTGTTACTACCGTCCACATAGTTAACTGCTTGCCTCCTCGAAACTTGAAACCTCCCGAAAGTCAGTGGAACTTACATCCTCCAACTCGGGGCTCTTGGTTTGATTATCATAGCTATATTGCTAGCAGCCCCAGTGAATTCTCTAAAAGTTCCATCTCTAGTTTCGTTGATCAAGTGCAACTTGTACTCTTCTAAGAGTCCTTCCACACATATCTGCAATAACCTGGCCTCCGCCATGTCCTCATGGACATATAAGGCCCTCTCACGAAATCGCTTGATGTAGTGCATCAACTCTTCTCCTGGCTTCTGGACCTCTTGTGCTAGGTGCCTCAATGTAAATTCGTCATTCGCTACAAAGAAATTTTGGAGGAACTGCCTGTGCATCTCTTTGCAAGTAGGGACGTTGTTCGGCGCCAAGTGGGAATACCATGTATAAGCCTTCCCAGTGAGGGTCTTAGAGAACTCCCTCAACCTTAGGTTCTTGTCGCCATCATGTATTCCCAGGTACTCGACAAACCTCTTCATATGTTCTCTAGGATTCTCCCCCCTACAGCCGAACTTGATAAATTTTGGTGGAATATACCCCTCAGGGTATGTCTTCTCACTTACTTCCTGCGGATAGGGGTCTTGCAGCTCCTCCTATAGGTGGGAACCCTCTCTCTGAGAGGAGGATAGGAGCTTCATCACTTCCTCCATAGTAACAGCCTTAGAAGGAGACTCCTCCAAACACATGCTTTTAGCAGCTGGAGAACCTGTTGGCACCAGAACCTGCTCCGGCGCTGCCTTTCGGGACGAAATCGTCTCTTTCGGAATCGTTATAGGGGTGGCTACCCCTCCAGAAGGGACAGCAGCAGGTGTTACACAACCCTGACCCAATCTTGATAGGTCCACATTATTTTGCTTCAAAAATTCAAAAAACATTGCCATAAGATTCATATCTGCCATTGGAGCCACTGCTGGAGAACTGGTCTGCCCTCCCTGAGGCGTAGGCACCTTGGATCCGATCACCACCACATCTTCCTGAGTAGTCTGGTCACTGTGAGCTCCATTACCAGACGAAATGTCCTCAAAAACTAACTCCTTAGAGACATTGAAACCTTATTTGTCCATTAAAGCAAGAATACCTCCCCAGGAGAGTTGTCAAATTTAGGACGGTAGTGAGACTGGGGTCTATGGATAACTAGAAAGGGTGAGGCATGATCCACTCCAATGGGCGCTGCCTGTAAGGTCTTCAAGGTCTCCTGGTGCAGCTTCTCAAGAAACTTTCTTCTTCTGGTAATAGTGGAACTCAAGATTCAACTCACTCCCTGTAAGAAGATGAACTTTCACAGCAAAAATAGTAATTTTCTCAAGAGAAACACCTGAGAATGATGGCTTTCAGTGGGGAGTGAAGGAACAAGGCACTCAGCACTAAGAGAATGAGCAGGGAGAGAATACTAGGTAGGTCTGGTGATATTTTAGCAGAGTAACAGTGCAATTTCAATTGTGTATCCTCTTGACCTTACCAGAGGTCTATTTATACTAGGGCATTAGGGATGAATTGGCATTTTTGGGCACCAAAATTGAGAGGGTTAGTGGGGAACAATGTCTGAAGTGTACCATTTGTCCCTACCTGCAGGCAGCCCTGCCTGTCCCCTCCTGCAGGCGCCACCTGGCACCGACCAAAGTCAAAAAGCACATATGTCCCCTAATGAAGACAAAATATCAGATTTGGTAATTATCTTTTGAAACGGTAACTTGTGGTGCAATTTTGCAAATCTTGAGACAGGAGGCCTTAAGGACCCCTTCTCCTCTAAAATTGTTGTTTTTCTTGAGAGGGACCTTGAGGACCCCTTCTTCGGGAAAAGTCATTTTCTTATAAAGAGTTTATTTCTTGTGAGTAGCTAGCTCTTTGGATGCTCACTTTACTTGTGACCTAGTGTGAAGTGTGTGTAGTCTTGAGTGACTTCTGGGTCTTCCTACTAGTATTCTCTCAATCCTATAGTGCTAAGTGGTTGAGCTTGCTCAACATACCTTATCCCTCAGCCGCCAAGCCAAAACTCCCATGAGGTCCTAACTAGCCTGCTTGCTCAACTAGGCAACCTGTACAAGAAAGCAAAGTGTTAATATTGTTGTTCTTTTAAAGAATGACATTTCATGACGAGGAGTTGCTCATGGTAGCTACTCTCTCATCCTGGCCGCCCTAGGTGGGTTCCTTCTCAAAATGAGCTTCTGTCGGAACCCTTACAGTGGCACTTCTCGGATAACATTTCTTCTGTGACCCTTGTAGTGGCGGTGACCCTTGCAGTGGCACTTCTCAATCTTGGACTTCCACGGTGGCCCTTCCGGGGCACCTCTAGAATGTCACTACTGTAGTGACCCTTGCGGTGGCAGTGAACCTTGCAGTGACGCTTCCCAATCTTGGACTTTTGCGGTGGCCCTTGCGAGGCACCTCTCGAATGTCATTGCTGCAGTGACCTGTGCAGTAATACTTCTTAATCTTTGACTTCTGTGGTGCCCTTGCGAGGCACCTCTCGAATGTCATTGCTGCAGTGACCCTTGCACTGGCACTTCTCAATCTTGGACTTCTGCGATGACCCTTACGAGACACCTCTCGAATGTCATTGCTGCACTGACCCTTACAGTGGCGGATACCCTAGCAGTGGCACTTCTCAATCTTGGACTTCTGGGGTGACCCTTGCGAGGCACCTCTCGAATGTCATTGCTGCGGTGACCCTTGCAGTGGCACTTCTCAATCTTGGACTTCTGCGGTGACCTTTGCGAGGCACTTCTCGAATGTCATTGCTGCAGTGACCCTTGCAGTGGTGGTGACCCTTGCAGTGGCACTTCTCACTCTTGGACTTCTGCAGTGACCCTTGCGAGACACCTCACGAATGTCATTACTGTAGTGATCCTTGTAGTAGCGGTGACCCTTGTAGTGGCACTTCTCAATCTTGGACTTCTGTGGTGGCCCTTGCATGGCACTTCTCGAATGTCATTACTGCAGTGACCCTTGCAGTGGCGGTGACCCTTACAGTGGTACTTCTCAATCTTGGACTTCTGTGGTGGCCCTTGCGGGGCTCCTCTCGATTGTCATTAAAAAAAGCATTTTATTTGATTTACTTTTTTTATTGGTAGACACCCTTCTAACTCCGCATGTGTCATGCTCAACTTCTTATATTTTTTTTTACACTGCCGGTCCCAAGCCCGGATAAAGGAGGAGGGTTGCGTTAGGTAGCTGACAGCCAGCGTAAAACTTTGTCAGATCCTTATGAATAAGACACCCTTCTACAGCTATCATGCCTAGTGCTGTTATGTTTTATGATGTCTTGCCTACTTCTAGTTTATCTTCTATTTTCTTAGATAATACTAATATTGTTGATATCGCTAGTAGTAGATCTTCAACAATTTGTGTGAGTCAAAGTTTACGTATTGTTGACGAATTGAATGGGTGTGTGAGTATGGAAAATGAAGTGTTAGGGGATAACTCACACACTATAATTAATGAGTTCGACAACGATGATCTCCCTGATATTCTCACACTCTACACTAAGACTCTTAGGAAGAGCACTAAACTAGAAAATATTGTCAAGTAATTAACTAAGAAGATAGAAGCCCTAAGCCTAATAGTTAAACAGAATGCAGAGGACTATACCAATCAGTGTCTGGCCTATGAAACCAAAACTAAATATTTTGTTAAAAAAATTAAAGAACATTATGAATCAAATGAAGTTTGGAAAAGAAATATAAGGCAACTTTGAAAGAATGGGAAGAATCTAAAGAAAAAGTTTCAACGGTCTTCAAAACAATTTCCAACTTTGAAAACAATTTTAATTGTTTTGAAGACTGTGTTGCTTCCAGCAAAACTAATTCTGAAGATAAAGCTGGTATAGGTTTTGATAAAAAAACTAACGCACAAACCAAAACTTTTCAACATGTGAAATTTATTTCCTCTAGAAAAAGACGAGATGACTTGTGTCCTGATTTTCAAGCCTTAAAGAAAGATTTTGATACTATGAAAAAAGGGCCAGACATATTGATGAAAAATTGTCCTAAACCAACTGTCGAACCTAAGGCTAAGTACGTTTGCCCCCTTACTAGGCAAGAAGATTCCTCATTCAAGCCTATTGTAGTTATACATAAGACCAAAGTCCAGCATATGGACAAACCTTTTTTTAAAGGCTTTTAAAATGTGAAAAAACCATTTAGCCACCATTACTGTTCCTAGTATGATGTTTATGGACACTGTCTTGATGAATGTTTTCAAAAATGATTGTATAAACCTATATAAAACAAACCTATATGCTGAGAACTTGCAAAAATACTTTTGGGTTGGGGCATTTCAAACAGCGTGTCATATCATCAACGTGTTTGCCTCCAAAAAAATACCAAATAAACCTCCTATGAACTTTGGTATGTCAAAAAGTGAAATCTAAAATATTTTCAAACTTTTGGGAGTACTTGCTATGTGTGCAAAGATAGAGAACACCTGTCTAAGTTTGAAACCCGTGGCGACAAAGACATATTTTTGGGTTACTCCCCTAATAGCACGGCTTATCACATTTATAATTTTCGTTCCAAAGTAATCATGGAATCGATAAATGTGATAGTGAGTGACACTAATGTCGAGAGTAAAAAACAAGGACTCGTTATCGTGGAAGAGTCTGAAAACTGTTTTACTTATTACTCTTCATAGATAGTTGATCCTTTACTAACTGAGAAGTACCTAACTAGGTTTCTAAGCATCATTCCAGAAATAATATTGTTAGTAACCCTGCTGATCTAGTATGTACAATATCCCAATTATGTAATGTTGCCCATTTTTCATGCTTCGCTTCTATAGTATAACTAAAGAATGTGAATGAGGTACTAAATGACTCAGTTTCGATAGGTTCTATGCAGGAAGAGCTCATCCAATTTAAAAGTTATGACGTATGGTACCTTGTGCCTAAGCTAGAAAATAAAAGGGTTATTGGCACTCACTTGAGTTTTATAAATAAAACAATGGAATCTGGGATGATAGTTGGAAATAAAGCTAGATTAGATGCCCTGGGCTACTCTCAAGTTGAAGGAATAAATTTCCAGGAGACCTTTACCCTGGTCACTCGCCTTGAGTCTATTCACTTATTCTTTGCCATAGCTTGTCACTTACAATTCACACTTTATCATATGGATGTAAAATCAGCTTTTTTAGAATGGTATTTTGACCGAGGAGACCTACATTGAACAACCAAAAGGCTTTATAGATCCTCATTACCCAAACCATGTGTATAGATTGAAAAAGGCATTATACGGTTTAAATCAAACTCTTTGGGCCTGGTACAAATGCTTGTTGACCTTTTTAATTAATAAGGGTTTTCAACGTGGTGGAAATAACTAGACATTATATGTTAAAAATTTTAACAGAGAGGTCTTAACAGCTCAAGTTTATATTTAGGACATTATATTTGGTTCTACTTCGCCGTCTGAGGTTAAAGAGTTTTCTAAAATTATGCACGAGTAATTCCAAATATCACTTATGAGGGAGCTTCAATATGTTTTAGGACATAAAGTCAAGCAAAAATATGATGGGTTATTCATATTGTAGTCTAAGTACGCAATAGAGTTGGTGAAAAAATTTGATTTAAATAATGCCAAGGTTGCTAGGACTCCCATGAGTACCTCTACGAAACTATCCTAAGATGAGATTGGGAAACCTGTTGATCTACATTTTATGGAAGTATGATAGGCAGTTTATTATACCTTGCTGCTTCTCATCCCGATATCATGTATATTGGATGTGTTTGCGCTCGTTACCAAAGTACACCTAAGAAAAGTCACCTTTTTGTGTTAAAAAATAATCAAATATGATAAAGGAATAATAAACCTAGGTATATAGTACACTAAAGACACCACTAGCACAATTTTAGGATACACCGATGCCTATTGGGTTGGTTGTTCCGACGATAGCAAAATCACTTCAGGTGCTTGTTATTATATAGGTAATAATTTAGTAAGGTGGAGCAGTAAAAAGAAAAACTTCATATCCCTTTCCACATCCGAATTAGAATATATAGTAGCAGGAAGTTATTGCGCTCAATTACTGTGGATTAACCAAATTCTTAATGACTATGGCATTAATGAAGAACAACTAAATCTATATTGCGATAACCAAAGTGCGATAAATATCTCTAAGAATCCTGTTTAACATTTGTATACTAAACATATTAAGATAAGACATCATTTTATATGTGAACTAGTTAAGTCTAAAGAACTATAGATTAATTATTTACCAACTAAACATCAACTAGATGACTTATTAACTAAACTTTGGATAATTTACGTTTTGAATTATTATGAAAAGACATTGGTATGATTATGCTTGAATAGATCTCTCTCACCTTTAATATCATCCGGTTACTTTCATACTTATAACTGGTCTTTGAGGATATACGGAAAGGTCGTATGATAAATGACAAAAGATGCCTTATATCTCTATTTTATGTAGGAGACCCTTGAGGTGACCCGTTGTATGAATTAGGTTGTAGATTGTTGCTTACATGCTTGATATATTCATGTTTTGTGTTTTCACACTTTGTCCAATTTAGACAAAATGAGGGAGAGATATTTGAGTTCATATGGACATTTATTGTATAAATTTGACTCATTCTGGATCTTTGACATGAGCTGCTATTTTAATTTTAAGGAATCGGTAAATTTGGATATATTTAGGGTATTGGTCTATTCATAGTTGAGTACGCATTTTTTTTATTTTTAGGAAATGGGATAGTTAGTACTTTTGTATAGGAATAAGGTTTTCTTATTTTTTTTTTTGTATCCTTACGAGTCCTAAATGACTCAAAGGAGATTTTGTCTCTCATTTCCAAAAGTAGAGATTGAAACACACTATATAGTTGACTGACTTGATTCTATACTATATAAGAGCCTTAACTAGTTTGAAAAGATAGACAAAATTGAGTCCCTCCTTCAATACTTCATTGCAACTTCAAGTACATCATCGTCAGCAAAGATCAAAGTCAAATCAGGTAGAAAACCAACACATATAACACCTAGGACTGTATATTTCATTTCATAATTGAGTGGTGTGTGTTGAATAGAATTAAAATATATTTTCTACACTGTTTAGGAATTTTAGGTGATTTTAAAAAAAAATTAGGAATTTTAAAACATTTAAAATCTATTTTTTATAAAAAGAATTAAAATTAGGGCTTTAAATTGTTTGGGGATTAAATTCTTATTTTGAAAGATCTTAAAACTTGTCTTGGGTAGAATCCAAAACTGACAAATAATATTATGGGTCAAACATGGATTTTGTTGTGACAACCCGCGATCCGAAATAAGGGGTGGTCAGCCCGGTACCTCAACATAACGGAATTTCATGGATGGGTATCATTCTCAGCATCATAACAGTAAAATAGGTATACGGGGAAAACCACCTTTAATTCAAAAAATGGGTTGCCAATTTAAGATTTAATTAAAAGTTAAAGAAAATAAATTTAAACAACCCAAATCTGATGAAACAGTGGAGTTCCAAAAGAACTTATATTAATACTGAAACAGCATAGAATAAAAGGACCGAATAAACTGTCGGTCAACAGTTACATCTATCATACTACAACAGTTCAATAATATACATATTATATCCTTTAACATTTACAAAAGTTGGGCCACACATGCCCGAGACAAAAATCCTGATCATATCTAGAACTCAAAAAGAGAAGCGTCTAACAAAATGTCCTGTGATAATCTGCAATATCACATAGCTCCTCGAAAGCATTGGAATAAGAATGTCACAACGGGTGTCCTTGCGGAGGAGCACCTGAGTGGATACAATAACATGCACAACATGGGAAAAGAAAACGGGTCAGGGCCCGGTTTATATATGATTACCAGAAGAATAAGAAGCATGACAGATATGGACAGCTAATCATGAATAATGTGAATGCAAATCTAACAACCTAAGCAACAAGAATAATAAGGCAATTTGAATGATTCTAACAATGTTAACTTATTTAAGAGAATTAAATTAAACATCTTTATTCCTCCTATCTTTTCCTTGTTTCCCATTCCTTAACAGGAACATAATTACCATCATATCGTCTTATGGCAATTCACCAAGTTCAAGTCCCACTTGAGTTAGAAAGTTTATATTCTTATACATATTACGATTCTAAGACCCCCCCTCCGATTTTCCCCACTAGGCGCGCCCCTAAATGACTATCATCTTCCAGGGCCTATCTATACAAGACAACCTGGGCACCTAATGCACGTCGGGAAGTGGCCATATACCTGCGAGTGAGTCATAACCACACCCGAAATTACCTCACTAGCGCAGAAAAATATATATATATAAAATCCCGCATATGGCCGAGGACTATAGTCTCCCGGCATTCACTAGCCAGGGGACATCACCTCTTGCGCAATCTTCCCTTATGATAGCATTTAGAGAGGTGTGTTTAAGTAAATTAACATTTACAACTTTCATCGCATTATCATTTTCAATGATCACATGTATGTTTCATTTTATTTGAAACCATTAACCTTGAATATTCTCATTCATATTCATCATATTTTAAGTACCGAGCTATTCTACATTTGATCTCCAAAAATCGCATGAGTCCCAAGGTTTTATGTACCTCAATGGGGCTCCTAACATCTCCAGGTATGGGCTTATACAGCATAGTCCTTAATGAATTGCTAAAAGAAAAGTGATGCCTAAACATCACCTTTGGTACCCATGGAATAAACCCCAAGTGAAACCTTTCAACCCTAGGGCAACGACCAAACTCAACTAAAACTCTAGAACCCTATGTTTACTTCATACAAGAAGGTTCCTAGTCCCTGATTATAAAAAGAGACTTAGAAAGAAAATAAAGTTTTAAGAGTGAAAAACAGGGGACCGATCGACCGGTCCTGAGGCCGCGATCGATCGCGTCTCAAACTTTAGCCTACGTAGAAAAGCAGAAAGTCTGGAAAGAGGGGCCCGATCGACCGGTCACGGATCGCGGTCGACCGTGATCCAAAATTTGGCTTTGGTAGGAAAGCAGTAAGCCCTCCCCCGAAGACCTGGTCGACCAGTCTGGGGATCGCGATCGACCGGTCATGGCAGACCTATACCCCATTTCTTATTCCAATAACCAAAACCCTCCTCATTTATTGCCACCAATAAAATTTAATTGCATCCAACAACCATAAATTACACCATCATCAATTCAAATCAATGTCCAAAGATTTATAGCCCATACATCCAACAAAAACCTAACTTTCTTTAACCCTAAATAAACCACAACTATCAACACTAATTGTTCAACTTAAATCACATAATAGCAAGTAGAAAACTTGCATCAAGGTTGCAAAATTCAGATTTGATAAAGATGAATGCAAGAACAATCTCCAATCTTCAATCTCTCTTTTCTCCCAAAGTTTCTCTTCCTCTCTCTATTCTCTCTAGGTTTAGGAGTACAATTAGGCGAATAGTGACTTAATCAAGACATAAATCGTGCCTCTTGTCTAGAATTAACACTTAAGTGATTAATACCGCGATAAAATAATACGCAGCTACACATTAAACTAAAACCAGTCAAAAGTGCCCAAAACCTCAAAATACAATATGACACATAATTTGACTATCTTGCACCTTCCGGAACTAACTACACCCTCCAAGTTATCGTATGGAAATTTTATAATTCATTTTAAGTTTCGGTTTCATTTTAAGCCAGCTGTCATTTTAATTCATATGACACAATAAAACACATCCTGGTGATATTCACCTACACATAAAGCAAATATGCAACATCTTAATAAATGTTAACTTTTCTTCCTTAAATTAATACCTACTCCGCATGCTAATAGTTTATATTTAGTTACTATACCTAGTAAATAAATATAAAATAGGTTCTCAAAAGCGAGGGTTGTTACATTTGTAAAACACCAAAACACGCATTTCAGAATGATTCTAAGACTGGCATGTGGTTGCACTCTATTGGTTGTTTTTGTGTTCTCTCATACTCACATCATTTGCATTACATCTCATTCATTAGATCTAAATTAATCTAAGGCCTGCATGTATTCTTTGGCAATCCTTGTGACAATAGAAAGGACCAATCAGAGCATAGTTTAGTGTGGTTACATCTCAACCCTTAGATTAAGAATGCGAACAATTATTTTAATCTCATCCCTTCATTTAGAATAGCCTTTTAGATCCTTCCATCCATTCTATATAATGATACTTCGTCCCAACCATTTAGAGATTTTTGAAGTCTGAGAGTTTGAGAGAAAAAAGAGAGAGAAGAGAGAAAAAGAGAGAACATAAAAGACGGCGAAATAGAATTTGAACAAAAACTCTAGAATTTTTTTCTAGAAAATTAGTTTTGAGAGTTAGGGTTTCTGGTTTCTTATTTCCTCTTCGTCTAATCCTTTCTTGCAATAACCTCACGTTTTTAGATCTCGTTTCTTATTAGAAACTTTTAGATCTAAATCAATGATATATTCTCATTTAGATTTATAGGTTGTTTTGATTTATTTTAATTAGAAATCATCTTCTCGTGTTGGATACTATTTATATAATGTTTGTAATTATTTTATATCCAACATCTCTTATTTTTGACAAAACTGAAATAATGACTTACCTGTTTTAGATCTGATAATTTTTCATTTTGAAAAGTTTGTGTGTATAAATAATTTTTGAAGAATCTTTACTTAAAGATTCGTCTAGAAATCAAATCTTGAAACTCTTTTGTGAAAAAGATTCAAGTCCAAATTTTAGAGTTGTGAAAACTAACTCTTATTCTTAAATCCGTTGTAAATTTGTAGGAATTGTTTGTAATTAAGTGTGTGTGTGAGAGTGCATGCATGGTATTTTAGGCACAACACTCACTACATATTCACTAACCATCATAAAATTGCGTTGTTCGTTGAGAGGTTCTGACTTTTTGAGTCGACTTAGAGCAAAATGGATAAAGGAAGCAGAGCTAAAGAACGGAGAAAGGACAAATTTAAAAGCTTTAAAGAAGTCAGATTTAATTTTGAGGAGTGCAGGTATATTTCTGGACTTATAATAGATTTTGTTTATATGATCTGTTGAATGCGTGTAACCTTAACTGTTTTAGTGGAATTTTGATTTGAGGTGTAGAGACCTCCGTGCATGTTTTCCCAATTGCGTAAGGTTTTACCATTTTTCTAAGAATTTCTTCAAAATGTATTTCGGAACTCATTAAACTTTTATAACGGTTGTTAAAATAACATAATGAGGTTTTTCAATATTTATGTCGATAAATAAAAACTTGAATTAATTTAGATGTACAATTTTATTTTTGTTGCACCCGTCGCCTTATTTTTAACATGATACCCATATAAATTGTGTCACTTTGTGACGTAGATATATTTTATAAGTTGAAAATAATTCTAAGTATAATAATTTGTTTTTATGCAACTTGTCAATGATTTTTGAAAAAAAAATTAAATAAATCAATTTTTTTATATTAAAAAAAAGAGAGCAATTGGGGCGAATTTGAGGAGGGAGAGAGAGGAGTATGTAAAATGGGAATAAAAGATTATAGTAGATGAAATGAGTGTGTGAGGTAGTGGAATAAAATAATAAATAATTTGTTTAATAAAATTATGAAGGAGTATGGGATGTGGGGTAAACATGTGAGTAGGTAGGTAATAAAAAAGTTAAAAAGAAAGGAAGATGATGGGTACGTATGTGAAAAGGAAATAAAGATAGAAAAATGATGGATAGGTGTCTTATTGTGTTGGAAATAATTATGTAATCATTATTTTAAAAAAGGAAGTTATGAAAGAGAGATCATGAAATGATACAAAAATTTATATAAAAGGGAGGGGGCACTCTCTTCATTTTATGAGTTACCAAACCCAAAACAAAATAGAGGTTTAATAGAAGAAGTAGAAGAAAAAAGGAAAATAAGATAAAAAAAAATTAGGAGGATTATTCAAGGAGGGAAGCTTGGATTATTCCAAAATTATTTTTCATCTTCATTTCAGCCTAGATATTATTTCAAGGTGAGTCATAATTGTTCCTTTATTTTACAATATAATAAATATATTTGTAAATGTATGAAATAAATTGTTGAAAATGAAATCTCCATGTTTAGATGTAAAATAGAATTAAATTATGTAAATATTTATGTACTTATATATAATATTGTATATATTTATAATATTGTATATAAATATATTTGTAAATGCAAGAAATAATATTGTCTATAATGTTACAATGCTTTTAATTTTGTTCAGGTTTATAATTTTTTTTAAACTTGCATTAGCAACAGTTGGCACGTTTTGACTAAAAAGATTTCGCACTTGAAATTTTGGTAATTTGTAGCATCTTTACTGTTCACGAAATTTACCATTCATGAATATATGTGAGACCCGAAAGAAAATGAGAGTAATATAGTGATATTCTAGTAATTCTTGTTAGTTTTTCATATTGTTAAAGACCAAAGAGAATATTTGAATATTTCAAAATTTTATACTGCGTGATTATTAATTCGTAAGAAAATTTACCAAAATAACTCATATGAAAATATTCTTTGTGGCAATTATTTATGTGTGTTGATAAAATGTGAAAATAATGAATAGTATTCAATGTATGGGTGTAGTAAACAATTTGAATGAACCCAAATGATAAAATATGTTATTGAATTATCATAATTGATATTTAATAAAGAATGTGTTTTAATATTCCAAAAATGAAATGAAAGGAATTTTTGATGATTGACTAAACTGTGAACAATTAAATATATGAATTTTTGGAAGTACGAAAAGGAGGCATAATGGATAAAAATAAATAATTACTGAATCATCTATGAGATATTTTGAGTAAAAATATCTTAAGTAAATTCTTAGTGTTCACCACTGCCCCGATATATTTATTAACATCTTAAAACTCAAGAGTGAACTTGATCACCAAGATGATTTTCTAAATGTGTTATATAAGGCTAAGAGTGGGTGGGGCTTCCATATTTTTTTGTTATGCCATAAAGCCTTTTTCTCGGCCTTTTAAATTATTTATCTCCTCGTAAATATAAGTCATGGACCATTATTGTGGGGGAGACATAATGTACCACCATTCGGCAGAATAATCAGACCCGAGACCGATGCCCCGGTGAAAGTTTGAATATGGAAAGGTGTTATCAATATGGAGAAGCATGGGGGAGTCATCAATATATGTCACACCAGTAGGAGGCCAAAGTGGAATGGATGAAGGTGAAAAAAAAATTAGAAGTTTTGAGTTTCACTTTAATTTAAGAGTTTTCAATAATAAATTATGCTATGTTAATAAAAGAATGTTATGCTAAATCAAAAATTATAAAAGTACATGCTTATATATTTCTCTAAAATTGTGAAAATTCTCAAATGAAAACTTTGATCCTATTTGTAAATTATGCCACTTCACTTTAAGATTTTGGGCCCTATTATAATAAATGTTGGGTTGTCTTTTGTTATTTTAAATACGAGGGGTTAAAAATGAGAAAGTTGAGTATGGAAAATAAACTACTGCCTCCCCTAATAGGAGTCTATATTTTTGTCCCGGAAGGTGATCGGAACTAACTGTCTTGTTCCGTTAAATTATTAATGGTTGGTATATTATTATTATTTATGAGTAATATGGTTATGTTTTTAAATAATTGGATGTTTCAATCTGTGATTCATACTAGTATTTGAAATACTGACTTGTGTTATGTTTGTGCGCACTTGGATGTATCCATTTCAAATGGATTTGACCGAACGTCATAAGCAAGAACAACCATAATAGGAAATTGTTGGTCAATGTAACGTAGTGGAGTAAAACATTTGGAAATAATTGCAGAATTAATTCATAATTCATTTTAAATTTTCGTTTATTATTTTGAACTTTGGCATGTGGGCCACCGTTGATAATTGTTTGTACTTATGATTGAAACTTATTGACTATTTCATTTGGGACTGTAATATTATTATGATTTTTTAAATCATGTATGGGATGACATAGTTTATGTTATGGCAATTTAAATTCTTGTAACATCAGCTTTTGAAAAAATTTCCTTACCAAATGAGTTGTAAGTCTAAAAATAAATTCACGGCGGGATTTTGGGTAATAGAATATTGGTTGGGAATTAACTCAATTGAATATTAAATTGTCTAAAAAATTGGGTCGTGACAATCAAAGTGTCCATCACCGGACTAATATCATAAACACGTATATAAATCTCATAGCAACCACACAAAGGCATATACTTTCGAAAGACCATCGTATGCTTCAATTGGTAAACCCGTAGGGGTCCCTCACCTAATGGATTTCAAAACAACATACATATAATATGAGAACATGGGATCACTACACAATCACACAACCGGGTAGTCCCACACAATAACTCGATCGATGGATCTGATAATCAACCTCTCTCATCATGAAGTCTAGACCAACTGAACGTATAATCAAAATATATATCGCCACATAATCCCATATTGCTGGCTATAAAAAATCTCACCCAGTAGATCAAGTTGTCACATCTCTCACTCAGGAAACAACTATCGATCGAGCATCTGATATAGACCTCCATAAAATCTTACGTCAAAAGTTAGTCGTGCAGTACACAATCACAACCAGTTGAATCCAAAACACCAATCGATAAATTCACCACAAGTAATGGGTATGTTCACAGAAGTAAGTAATTTATATACACATATACTCAATATTTATGATTAGAGGATAATTCATACTCTCAAGTGTTCCTAATTCCCGAACGCCAGATTGTCCAATAAATTCTTAGGGTTATAAAATCTCAACCTCAGTTACACCCACAATAAGACATATCATACATAGGCCACCAAAATAGGATACCGCATACTCTAGAACATACCCACAATGTTTAAATCCCCATTACTAGATTTTACATTGTATCTTAGATATATTAACTCTCAATCCTTAGTTACGTCATACATATGCTATAAATTATGATAACGCGTACTCTCAAGGGTTACCCCACTGTCCCAATCCCCATATCCGGATTGTAATAAGTATCGTAAGGTTTAAGCACTCGAAACTCATATTAACATATCATTTTTTTATCCTCCAGTTTGTAGTACATGTTAGGAAAAATAAACTTGGGATTTCATTTAAATGCGAAAAAATCACATCCGTAAAGATCTTTGATTAATCATGCCTTGAAAAAAAAACTATGTTTAAAAATAAAACTTATATTTTTAATAATCCATACCATTCCAAATCTTGTTGTGATTACTCGGTGGTCCCGTTTAAAAATAAAACCTATGGTTTTAAATATATTATAGACATGTTTAATACATTCAAATCTCACGAGTGGTCCCGTTTAATACATTCCTAGGATGTACCGATCACAGTCCTGTGTTGAAATATCTTACAAGTTCTCAAACCTTTACTAATTCCCCGTAGTTTTAGATAACCTACTAGGATTGCATAGAAACCATTCCTATAGGATGTAAACTCCCTACCTAGGTTTTGAAGATCTTAATATATGTAGAACTGGAGTCCAGATCTCCTAGTGATCAACCCGAAGCCAACTCATCATAATGTTTATTGAGCTCTATTGATTGACATGTCTATAATATATTTAAACCAAATATAAAGAGTTCTCGTAACCATGATTATTATTTCAAAATGAACTGAAACCTTTACTTTAAAGTAACAGTCATACACGATTTTAATAATAAAACCCCAATAATCTCTCACTTAGTCTTAAAGCTATGTATCTAATTCCCAATCCATCTACATGATAGTTTGTTGCCTATCGAAAGAGAATTAATCAAGTGTTATCTGATTTAACCTTGGTAATATACTTATCACCCACCTTATTCGATATCTCAAACTAGGTGAAACCTAATCCCAATATGATTAATCCTTTCATGGGTTATAGGTTCTCCCAAAATTGCAATCGTAACGCCATTAACACTAAAACTATAATCGCTAATTGGCATTAAAGAAACCTCACCCGAGTTACTTAGGAAGTAGCCAAGCCATATAGCCTCTTTAGTTATCTCCAGAGTGGCAATAACATTAGACTCCAGAGTGGAGTTAACAATCTAATATTGCTTCACACTCCTCCAACTAATCGCTCAAACGTTTTTGGATGAACACATATTTCGAGGTAGAAAACTTGGAATCTTTATCTAATTGAAAAACTTTAGTCTTCATTCCTAAAAGTTACAAGACTACTACACTAGAATTTGTTGACCATGCCTAAGGCATAACATATTTCATTCTTTGAAGATAGTACATATCACTTATGAGTCTACTCCACACCAAAGCATTAGGCATATTCCTCGTTCCTTCCATCTAATCAAGTGTCCTAAGACATTGATTTATAGATAGAATGATTCCAAACTTGAAAAGAAACGTTTTTATTGGAATCATGATACTAATATAGTGTGTGCAACATTAATATAATCGACTTTGGCCACACCTAACATCCTTAGTAATCGATCTAGATAATGCTTGATTATAAAAATGTGTCTGGCTTCTCTTAAGTAATTCATATAAAAAAATTCAGACAACCACAATCCTATGTCCGACAATACTCTCACCTCGTTCCAAATTAGGAAAAATATCCTCCACAGATTGCACTTAGAAATACCACCATGCTTCCATCATGCTTCTTATACTAATAAGTGTTTTTTAGACCTTAATCAAAATAAAGACTTGATTACCTGATCAAACTGAGCTAGTCAAGACATTGATGTTATCTTAAATCCATAAATGGATGTTATAAGCTTACATCACTTTTCTTTTCCCGACTATTTATTATATACATGTCAAGACGATCATTCAAGAACAAAGTCTTGATGTTAAAATAATACTTATAGACTTTAACTTGGATACCATAAGAAGGTTGTCTCATAGTCAATCCCTATATTTATTAGAAAACCCTTTTATAAGCTTTGTGTAAAGACCAATTTTCGCTTGATTGAATTTTTATTTATTGGCTTAATTATGGATAAAATATTTAGAGTCATAGGTTAGGCTTTGTATGTTGACATTTCAAGCCTATGACATCTTTCTTTGAAGACATAGTAGCAAATCTTCAGAGATTGCATTACGTGTCATGTTTAGTGCCACGTTTCATCTTTGTCATTCCGAGGGTCTCTCAAGTGTGAATGAATGTATATTTTGGCCATTGGAACTTAATTTTGGGTGTTTATTTTTATAAAATTTTTGAAGATTTAAAAGAAAAGGTTTTTAATAGAAAAAATAATTTTTATTTTTAAGTCATTCAAATAAGTTTATGTTGTTCACTCGGACGAGTTTATGTTGTTTGTTCGAACGAGATGTGAATATTGTTAAAATGACCTTCCAGAAAACATCAAACGAGATTTTTATGTTAGCAGAACAAATGTCATTCAAATGTCATTCCCATTGTATTCGAGTGAGATTTCCATGTTTATGTTCGAACAAGCCCTTGTTTTTATTCGAATGAGATTTCTCAAAAAACGTGCCTCCTCAAAAATGTGTTATCTATATAAAAAGGTTCTAGAATTTATTTTTAGAGAGACTTTTGGCAAAAATTATGTTCCCATACATATTTGTATATCCCCGTAATCCCACAACTTCAAATTTGTATCAAAGAAGATATATTAATTTATCATGTAGATCCTTGTTTCATGTTGTGTAGGGTGGTTTGTTTCTCTCTCTCTCTCTCTCTCTCTCTCTCTCTCATATTTGTTTGTTTATTTTTCTCTCAATGAATCCCCATAATAATAAGTTGTCTGATGTGTTTATCATTAACAAATATTTTGATATCCAAGATGAGTTTAATGAACTTCATAACCATGCTGAAAAATTAGTTGTTGTGAATATGAAGTTTGCAAAAAGATTTAAATATCTTAAAAAATAAATTTTTTTATTTTAATCTTGAAATTGATGTTTTGCGAACTATTTAAACTTAAAGAGATATCCTTCATGAGAATCTCATGGACATGAATCATGATTTTAAAATTTTGAAACTGCCTAAGAAAGAGAGCGAGGATAGAGATCGATTTTTAAAGAAAGAATTAGTGGACTCTCAAAGTTCTAGGGTTGATGTACGTGCCATCGAGGATAATGATAAATCGATAAATGTTTTAAGAGAGCGTGAGAATAGTCTTAGGGATAAGCACGCTTACATTGTGAGGGATAGATATAACCTTCTAAGTATTATTGAAAATTTGAAGAAGGAGTCCCTATCGTTTGAGGAGTCAAAATTTTTTCTGAGGCCTAGTATTTTGAAATTAAAAGATGATCTAAGTAACTCAAGTAGTGATGGTACTGTCCTCGATAATTCAAATTCTTCCCCTCCTAAATCCAAGATCATTGTTCGTTTTAGAGGGTTAACCACATCCCAGAGTGATAGAAATGGCCAAACTAAAGGTTGCATTCCTCGTCGCGTCTATAAGTGCACACATTACGGTAGGAAAGGTCATATTAGATCATTTTTCTATGATCTTAGAAAACACGCTAGGAAGTTAAATTGGGGTGTACCCATGGTTTCCAAAACCTCTATGCATTTAGTATTCATCTATTTATGTTAGGAAATAGATTTTAGAGGCACTAAATGTTAAATTGATCGATTCTTGCATACTTGCACATGACTCTTTACATGCTATATTATAGGGTGATTGCTTGCATGTTTTCATACACTAGCTTTTGTACTTCATGATATATATGCTTGCTAGATGTATGATGTTTATCCGTTTTTATTTTCGTTTTCCTTTTAGGAAATTATTAAAAATTACAAAAAGATTTTATTTATCTGTTGATTGGCTTTTTTTAAATTGGTTTCATTTTGAAATTATAAACCCAAAAATATTTTTGGTTCATGTGTAGGTTAGTTTTACACATTTGTGTGGCGTATTTATGTGTTTAAATCCATTCCATTTCATGTTCCTATGTGTCTAGGACTTTGATTATGATTTTCAATGCTTAGATTGTTCTTAATTATTCTTCCATGGAGGTATTCTACTTTCATTTCCTTAATGGATTCATTTTGTATATGCCTCCACTCACACATGCACGAGATCTTTTGAAATTTAACTTTTTACATGTTATATTTGAGCTAAGTGATATGTTCTCCCAACAATCTTTTCATCTACATACCTTTTGACTATGGGGGGTTTGTGCATGTAAGAATCGGTTCTCTTAAGTATTTTGATTTTTTTGGAATATCTAAGGGTGGACGGGGAAGGGATACGAAATGGGAAGATCTCCTTTGCGAAAAAGTCAACATTGGCAAGAGCCTAACAAATAAGATACATAAAGAAAATATTTAGGGCCAACATATTGGTTTGATTGATTTTTAAAAATTGTTTTCTTCAAAAAATTTAATTGGAAAAAAAATATGATTTTGATTAGATTTTGAGGGTGTTATAGTTAAAGATCGACCGGTTTCCACAATAAATAGTAGTTATTATTATCATGTCATCAGGATATTTTTTGTAAAATCATCAAAATTATAAACTTATGTCCATTGTGCATATTTGTTCTCCGAGTTCACATTATCTGTCACTTGGGGATAAAGCTTAGTTTGATACAGTTTTGCGATCAAATAGAACCCTTTGGACATTTTTGAGTGATTGGGTAATAATTCATTTGTTTTTAATTCATGTCCATTCATTCCATCACACATGTTTAGACAAATTGATAATATGCTAATGCGTAAAGCTTATGAGTTTTGTGTCTTGTTTATGGTGTTTATACCTATATATATATATATATATATATATATATGTGTGTGTGTGTGTGTGTGTGTGTGTGTGTGTGTGCGTGTGTGTGCCTGTGCGGCATTGGTATATTTTTCATATTTATATATATGGTTCATTTGTTTTGAGTGTTTTCATTTGAATTTAATCTATGTTCTCCATGTTCTTTATCTTTGAATAAAATTGGCATGGGATTGGTATCTCTTGTTGATTCTTTACATTGGTATCTCATGCTTAATTGTGCATTTAAGTTGGTATCATATTTTTTTCAATATTGGTATTAATTTATCATTGTTTGGATGATTTGGTCTTGTGTTGCCATGTTGTGTTTAATTCACTTTACAACACTGCATGATATTATTATCTGCTCAATTCTCTATTGATATCAAATGTTCACACATTTTGGGGGAGATATAGTTTATGAACGATAAATGGTTTGGTTGCATACTTTCTTTGTCTATTCCTGAATTAAAAAAATGGGGAGAAATGGTATCTTTCACTTTAGCTTTAAGAGGAGATATTTATTTGGGGCGGGGGGACATCTTATCTAGGTTAAGATTGTTAGACATATGGGGGGGTTTATTCATATGGAGATTTATATAGTTTATATATTCTCTTTGCATTTGAAGGTGCATTTAAATGTACAGGTTTGCTTCATGCAGCAAAGTTGTGGGTAAAAGGTTAAATTAAGTTAGGGGATTTTTTTTTGGGGGGTTATATAAATATTATCATCAAATAACAATTGGGTATCCCTTTTACGCGCTCGTCGCTTCAACAAAGAGACATTGTTGTTCAAACGAGGATACGACTCGCTCGAACGACCCCTGAAGCAAGCAGGTTTTCCAGATGCACTATTGGGCTTCTTGGTGGTGGATTTGAACCAATGCTAGTGTGGATGGGATTCTTGGGACGTTGTGGGAAATTTGGGTTAATATAACTTCGCGTTCGAGAGAGAGAGGTTCGCGGTACAACCAAGTTGATGTCAAGGGGAGAGCCCTTAATCAACACTTGTGTGTCAAACTCTTGGAACTTGATGATTTGGATATATCAGATAGGGTGTTATATGGTCTGGTGGGTTTCCTTGGATGTCTATATTTAAGAAAATGGGGACATTATTTGAGGTAATTAAAGAGGGTTTAATGGAGCTCCCATGGAGGTTGTGTAGTGGAGCTTTTGTGACTCCCTTTAGGGCCACCTTTGGAGGTGGGGAAGTCACCCATCTACACCACCACCATCATTTTGGAGTCATTTGAGGTAGGTAATATACTCTTAGTGTATTTGTAACTCTATTTGTGTAAACATTATGGCCTTATTGTTGTATATGATTAAGAGTAGGATCGTAAGAAATATTGTGTGTTCTCATTCAAACTGAAATAGACATTTTTATGGAATAAAAATGTTAGAAAATATTAGTTTTATGTATGCTCTAGTAAATATGAAAATAGACATTTGGAGGAATGAAAATGCTAGAAAATATTGTAGTGGGGTGTTTTCTAATAAAATAAAATAATACACATTCTTATGGAAATAAAAATGTAAGAAAATGCCATTTTGGTATATTTTAGTAAAAAAGAAATAATACATATTTTTAGGGAAATAAAAATGTAAGAAAATGCCATTTTGGTGTATTTTTAAGAAAAAAATAATACACATCTTTATGGAAATAAAAATATTGTCAAATAATTATGATTTTGTTCAAGAGGGACATGTTGATGAAATGAAGAATAAGTAAATATTCCAAGGTTTTGAAATATTAAAAGATAATATATTTGGTATAAATGGGAATTCTAGAAATATTGGTGTTAAATATTTCATGAAATAAAATATTTAAAAATAAATAATTATTTGGTAAATAATTGGTGAAAAATATGTTTAAACCATGTAGTAGGTTTTTTGGGTTTAAAATCCATCTCCTCATGCATATGAGTTTGTAGTATTTTGACATAGAATGTATAAACAAGTTAAAAGGAGATTTTGTTGGGTTCAAACAAGATATAGTAAAAGTTGGGATTTTAGTCTTCAAAGTATGTGTAATTGGGACTAAAAGACATAATGTGTAAGAAATTAAAAGACTACATGTTGAAATAAATAAATGGTAATTTTCTTATAAAAGTAGTCTTACATATAAATGTATTTCTTAAATAAAGAAGTAAATGAATACGAATGTGGGTGAAAAGTATTAATTAGGTGCTAATGGGTAAACAAATGATGGTTAGTGATTGTAACTTACTAATGCTATGAAACATTAACACTTACGGAATTAAAAGATGCTTCCAGTCAAGTAAAGAATCACTCCAAATGTGAAAGGTGTTAAAATGTTAAAACACTTAAGAAGATGGTGTGCATAATTTAATTGTGTTTTTGGGTTAAATTAACACTTGCGAAATGGAGTAAAAGTGATTTTGGGAATATATTGGTAAAATGATAATTTTACTTTAAGTGGAACATTTTTGTGAAATGAAAATGTTAAAAATAGTGTTACACAAAGTTGTCCTAAATGAATATGATTTTTGGGATAACAATCATGGTTAAGGTATAAAGGACGAAAAATAATAAATTTTCAAGTGTAACACAAATTGGGACCGTAAAGTCCCGGGTTTTGGCTTCGGCGGGGCATAAGGGAAAGGCAATAGTGTGGACGTTTTAAAATTTAAAACACATTAAAGGTACTCAGATGGCATCGAGATAAAGAAAGAAGGTCCCGGAGGCCTGGGTGAAAAGTGCTAAATAGTTGGCCGGAGCATATGGTGCGCATAGCCATCGGTGTAGAGCCCGTGTAAGTATGCGGTATAGGAAGATTCGAAGAAAACGGTAAGTGAAGGTGGAACACAAATCAAGAAATGGGTTGTGTGGTGAATGTTTAAATAAAACCTAACTTGAATGAACGAAATAAATACGCTGGTAAAGGCTAAATGGACAAGTTAATGCGTAAATCTACTAATGTCCATAAGATTAGGAAAAGGTAAAGCAGGTGGATAAAAGGGTGGTTAAGCGACCTAAATGGTGAAACCCATTGTTAACACAAGAGTATGTGGTAAAAAGGATTTTTGAAGCTTAACAAAGTATTATATAACACGGTTAATGCATGTGTTGAAATGGTGGTTTTCAATGAAAATACTAAAGGATATTTAACTGAATAAAAGGATAAATTCCGGTAAAGGGATGGTTTTACTTTATTAAGTGTAATGGCTTCAAGTGTTGAACCGGGTGTATTGAACAAAGTGGAAAACGTCAAATATGAACAATGAGAGCCTTTAATAAGATTAAGGTCAAGTAATCTGGGAAAATAAGGCTTTCAAAAATAAATTGATTAACGCATTGGAACATGTATTTTTCAAAGGTATACATATGTATATATATATATACATATTTTCGCATGCATGTGGTTATAGCGTGTGAGTTTCCCTTTCTGCCGTTTGTTTCTATACTGCTTGTATAAATCCCACTGTCCATAAGCTCATAACCCACTTTCTTACGCCAGGTTGGGAGCGTCTCTGTATTTGAGAGCGCTATACAGGTAAGTATATTTTATCTATGTTTTACATTAGTAGCTTTTTTTGCTTGAACTTCAGGGTGCACCCCATGTGTCTCTCACGTAGTTTATCCTAAAATTGGAATCGCATGCTAACAAGTGAAATGTTAATTAAAATAAAATTTACTAGCAATATTATTTAGGTTGTTTGATTGCATTTCACACCTAACGACTCGATTCGGATCGGGTTGGCTATGGGTAACCCATAAATTCGGGTCGGGGTGTTACATCTTTTCTTTTCCTTGTCATCATCAGGGTATGCAAAATAATAATCAAACTTTACACCTACACACATGAAACGAGAAACAATACCTTCATGACGTATCCTGTTTGAAATGAGATAAACATAAATCAAAACGAATATCGAATCTTAATTCTCCCCAATAATTAAAACTCCCCCATTAAATCATAATTCGTTCTCCCCCTTTTTATTTGTTCGAAATAGACAAAGAAAAGAATAAACAAAATAATCATGGAGTGTCATTATAAGCAAAGAAAACAAATTAACTACGATCGTCAAGGATATACTTGAAACCATCCACAAACTATTTTTGGTTTTTCAATTTTTTTAAACAAAAATGCAAAAATAGTGTTACAAAAATCACCCACCATGAATTTACACTAAGATAACCAAATCATGGATACGGAATGAATAGGTGTAAAAAAATTCGATAGGAAAATCAATGCAATCAAATACAACATTTGCGCATGATGAATACGAATATTCCTAATGAACGATCTCAAAATCGTCCTTAGGTGTCAAAAATGTAAATTTATACGACATAGACTCAATCTAATCGACACATCAAAGTCTAAAATGATTTCCACACCAATAACGTCTAAAACTACGTAATGATTTTTCGAGACTTTGTCAGGACGTGCGAACCCGTTGATTAATTTCCAACCAATATCCCTCATAAATAATAAATCTTTTATTTTTCTAATGAGGCGATCTAAAATCTAAATGGTCCCTTTTTGGCATATTTATCTTTTTATTGCCTTTAAATTTTTTCAGGCTCTTTTCAAACGGTGGCTTTCACGACGAGTTAATTTTGTACTCTCACACCCCTTGTCCCATGTTCACTCATCATTTTGTTTCAGATTTAAACAAATTCTCCACGGGCAACGGTTATTACATGCACTACTTTCATTGTCAAGTTTTTTCGCATTTGGTTCATTTTAAAGGCACGCATGCCGTAACACTAGCAAAAAAAATATCATGAAGTGCAACTACCGTATGACAAACAAAATCATGCAAGCAATCATCGATATCAAATAGCATGTGATGCATCATGTGAAAGCATGTGAGACTCATCCAATCTATTATTTAGCATCTCCAAAAGTGAATTCCTAATCCAAACCGGTGTGTACCTAACTCGACGGGCTATGGGAATCAACGGGACATTATATTTAAACTTCCTAGGACCAATTCCAAGATCAAAACAAAGATTCCTAAGGTGACCTTTCCTTCCACAATGCGAACATGTAAAAACTCGAGGAAAATTACCTATGGTTTAGCCCTTTCTAACGTCCAGGGATGTCGTTGACCCTTAAAAACAAACAATGGTCTTGGCTTTGACACTTGAAACATCAGAACAAGATGAGCCATTACCATCACTACAAAAACTACTCAAGTGTTTTAAATCATTTTTAACTTCAAATTTTTTTACTCAAATAAGAAATTAGACTCTTCCAATTTTAGGGACTCCTTCTTCATATGTTCAATCATTCCTAGAAGGTTATCTCTGTCCCTCAATGTGAGAAAACTTATACATAAGAGTCTTTTCATGTCCCATAAAATCATAGATTAAAATATTTTTAATATCCTTAGCACAAACACAAATCCTAGAATTTTTAAAGTCCTCCAATTCTTTTTCTAATAATACGACTCTATCATCAATATCTTTTTTGGATAATTCTAATTTTCTAAAGTCATGGTCCAAGGCAACAAATTTCTCATGATAAAAATCTCTTTGATTTTGAATTATTTGCAAAAGATCCATAACAGATTTAAAACGACAATTTTCTTTTTCCTAAACTTTAATACTTTTCGCAGACATCAAATTCAAACTATTTAAATCATCAAAACTATGATTTGTGTCATAAAAATAGGCACCGGATTATATAAGTTTTCATTCGAAAAAATTGTGATTTTTTCAGATCAGATTTTTCAAAAAAATCAATATCATAAAATTTTGCAAAAAACAGAATCACTCGATAATTTTGAGAAACCCGCTCTGATACCAATTTGTAAAAGTGGTGATCGCTTACCAATTTGTAAAAGCGAGGTGATATCGATTAAACTGAATTTAAAAATTCCCAATTTAAACGTTTTTAATTGGAGTCAATTTTTAAACCAAATTAATTCAGCCCTAAAACATATGTCTAGTGTGTATAGATCAAACCATCATGAATAAATCGTTGACACACCGATTTCAGGAAAAAAGGGAAAACCTTTTTATTTCACTTAATAATACTCACAAGATTACAAAGGAAATCTACAACGAATATCTGCAGATATACCCAAGAACACGCAATTCTAAATCAGCAATGGAATTCCGCAGCAAATCCATAAGTCGGCAAGGATCACCCAAGAGTACTTATAAAGACTGCAGTCGTAGTCAGCCCAGCACCTCCCTTAAGTGGCACCTAGATCAGAAGTAGGAAATCTTCCCTACAGAGAAACTCCAGCAAAGATCATATCTTGGGTTCCAAAACAATTCACTAAACTATTAGGACTTTTGTGAATTGAAAAATAATGGTTTGAACCTTAAATTGAAGAAGACAAAAGTTGTTTGTTGTTTGCAGTTTTTGCCGAATGAAAAATGTCAGGTCTTCTTAAGGAAAAATGACTCATTTAACTGTCTATTTATAAAAAAGTTGAGTCGGTAGATCGCTCGAACGAAGTCAGAATGTCACCCAAACGAGAAGCAATGTCATTTGAACGACATCGAGCGACAGCATTATGTCGCTCGAACGACATACTGATGTCGTTTGAACAACCACTATGTCAAATTTTGTTCACCTCAACACTTCAAAAAAAATTCCATTTGACAAAAAGCAACGCCTCAACTGATTAAAAACAGTTTAGAAAAAATATCCCAACACTTTAAATGAACCGTTAAGGGACTAAAATACAACCTTACTAATATTAATCTCGCAGAGGCTTCTTTGTTGAAGAATGTTAGTATTCAGATCCGTCTTGATGCATGCTTGAACTTGAACAAATCTTGGACGGTTGTAGCGGTATACGACATACTCTAATGTAAATCAGACTATATTAAGTATGTCCTTACAACTATCTCATATCCTACATGATCTTCTCCTTGATGGCCTTTAAAATCTCCCATATATAGATTTTCTCGCCTACGACTATTTTTTTAATTAGTTCATCCATTTGTTCCCAAAATTAAACTTTAGTCTGCTCATTTAATCCTATTTGGGGTGCATAAGCACTAATAATATTAATTATATTTTAATCTAATACCAGTTTTAAATAACGATTATAATATCATTCTTATGGTTCTTATATATAATTATTCCAACTCCGTTCCTATTTCTTTGTTTTCCTGTATAATATAATTTAAACCCTATATTTTCTATTTCTCTACCTTTCTCACTGACCCATTTAGTTTCTTGTAAACAAGCTATGTTAACTTTTGTTCTTATCATGGTATCAATTAACTCTATCCATTTCCCTGTCATAGTCCATATGCTCCATGTCACTAACCTAAGTCTATTATCTTGGATTAGCTTATTTATTTGCACACGTCCAGATTGTTGCAGGAATCCTTGCGTATTCTTGTCGCATCCAAATGTCCATGTAGTCCTCCGCTCCTTCAAAGACATGTGATGCTCAAGGGCACCAAGCTCATAGACCAAATTGGATCATCGTATACTACACACATTATTCATATTTTATTCAATCAAATTTCATGTTACAAATGTATATTTTGTGTAACACCTTTATTTTCTAGGCCCAGTTGATCAGGCCAAACATAAAATACAGGGTACGCTAAAGCAATTTATATCGTTCTCAGCATCAACGTAAACATAAAAATGATAATAAATAAAAAGCTTCCATGATAGAAAACTCAATAAAGGATGACAATAAGGATAACTAAACCGAGAATAAACTAAAACTCGAATAAAAATGAATCCACTATAAAATAAATCTCTTGTTAATAATGTCGCAACTTGATATAAAAGAAATATAAGAGTAGCCACCGCTGAATAAAACTCCTGAATACAAAATGACAACTGGAATGAAACAACTCTCTTACTTGAAGGATGATGACTGAATCTCCATTGTTGCAAGTCTCACCAATCAAAAATACTAATTTTGTATATAATAATAATAATAATAATAATAATAATTTATAATACTAATAATAATAATAATAATAATAATATGGAGGAAAAGATTTATAAATTTGGGTCAGAGCCCAAAAGTTGTAAGAAATAACATACAATATCAAATAGTAATGATCGTACTATTCATTTACGATAAACATGTCATCTCGTCGAGTGAGTACCTCACAACTCATCAAGTTAAATACGACGTGCATGTCTTAAGCCATAACATAAATTATATTAAAAGTCTTATTCTCCAGACTATTGAGTAAGAAGTTGATAAACAAATGCAACACGGATGTAAATAACTACATATGTAAATAATACAACACAATACTTATTCTTATACCAATTTAAGTTTTCACAATCTCATAATATAACATTTTACCTTGTCTTAATATCTTTAATTAAACATGTTCATTTCTGAACTATAGCATATATACACAATACGATCTTAGACCAACCCCTACTCATGTCACCCGAAAGATAAGATACATAAAATATAATAAATCACACAATACGAACCTATACCAAAACCCACCTGAGAGGACGTTTTAATATTTTAAAACTTTATATTGCATGATTATTAATTCATAAGAAAATTTACGAAAAGAATGAATATGGAAATATTTTAATGGTAATTATTTATGAGTATTGATAACATGTAAAATAATGAATAGTATTTAATGTACGGGTATAATAAACAAGTTGAATGGATCTGAATGATAAACTATTTGATTGAATTATCATAGTTGATATTCAATAAAGAATGTATTTTAATCTTGTAAAAATAAAATGGAATGATTTTGGGATGATTGACTAAAGTATGAAGAGTTTAATATATGAATTTCTGAAAGTACGGAAAGGAAGTATAATGAATAAAATGAAATAATTATTTAATCAAGTATGAGATATTTTAAGTAAAAACATCCAAAGTAAATCCTTAGAGTTCACCACTAACCTGGTATGTTGATAAAGGGCTTCAAACTCTTAAGTGAACTTGATCAGTGAGAATATTTTTTAAATGTGTTATATTAGTCTAGGAGTGAGTGGGGCCTTTAATGTTTTTTGTGATGCCCTAAGCCTTTCTGTAGACTTTTTAAATTATTTGTCCCGTCATAAATGTAAGGCGTGGACCACTATTGTGGTATAAACATAATGTATAACCATCCTGTGGTAAAACCAAACGTGAGACTGATGTCCCAGTACAAGTTTGGATTCAGAGAGGTGTTATCATTATGGGGAGGTACGGGGGAGTCATTTGTGTAGGTAGGACTAGTAGGAGGCCAAAGTGGAATGAACTAAGGTAACAAAAGAAAATGTTACAAGTTTTAAGTTTAACTTTAGTTTTTGATTGTCCAATAATAAATTATGTTTTTTTAATCTAAGAATGTTATATTACATAAAAAATTATAAAAATACGTGTTTATAATATTTCTCTGAAATTGCAAAAATACTTAAATGGAAACTTTGGCGTCATTTGTTTATTATTCCACTTTACTTTAAGATATTGGTCCCCATTATAATAAATTTAGTTGTCTCGTGTTATTTTAAATATGAGGGGTTAAAATGAGAAAGTTGAGTATGGAAAAGAAACTACCACCGCCACTAATGGGAGACTATATTTTTGTCCCGGGATGTGAGTGAAACTAACTATCTTATTCCGTTGAATTATTAATAGTTGGCATATTGTTATTATTACTACTACTACTACTACTACTACTACTACTACTACTACTACTACTACTACTACTGCTACTACTACTATTATTATTATTATTATTATTATTATTATTATTATTATTATTATTATTATTATTATTATTATTATTATTATTATTATTATTATTATTATTATTATTATCATTATTATTTATTATTATTATTATTATTATTATTATTATTATTATTATTATTATTATTATTTATGAGTAAGATGGTTATGTTCTTAAATAATTGGACGTTTCATTTTGTGATTCATACCAGTATTTTAAATACTTACTCGAGTTGTGTTTGTGCACACTCGGGTGTATCCATTTCAAATGGATGCAATTGAACATCATAATAAGGGACAACCATAATTGGAAGCAGTCCGTCGATGCAACACAGTGGAGTAAAACATTTGGAAATCATTGAAGAATTAATTTACAATTCATTTTAAATTTTCGCTTATTATTTTGGATTTTGGCATGTGGGACACCTTTGATAACTGCTCGTCTTTATGATTGAAACATATTATCTACTTCATTTGGGACTATAATATTATTATGTTTCTTAAATCATGTACAGGATGATATAGTTTATATTATGTCCATTTAAATTATTATAACATGAAAATTTGAAAATTTTCCTGTGACAACCCGCCTACTAAAATAAAAGGTGGCCCGCCTAATACTCTAATAATCACAGGAATCATAGATGGTCCATCCTCAGCATCACTATCAATTAAAATAATAGTACGCGATAACCACCAATCATTTTAGAAAACAGACTGTCAATTTAAAAATTTAGTAAGTAAAAGAAAAATACTTAGACAATCCCATTTGCAAAAACGGTGGATATCAAAAATCGATGAATAAAGAATGACAATATAATAAATAATCACCGAATAAGCTGTCGGTGAACAGACCAATACAATAAGTTACGCCGAGTATTACATTTCAATTAGTACAATATCATAAATGAGTGAAACACTTGGGAAACACGCCCGAATAAATAAACTGAACATAACTAGAGTACAAAAGATAAAGGCATCTAAAACAAATAACCTACAACATCCGCAATATGCTGTAGCTCCAAGACAACCAGAATGGAAATGTAAATACGGGTGTCCATGCGGTAGAGCACCTGTACGGCAAGGAGTGTATGCATAAACAAAGAAACATAGACGGGTCAGGGCCCGATTTGATATGATACCAATGTGACTAAAATGCATGACAGTTAAGTGCGTAATTCCCTCGCAGTTAACAATAATATTTCTCGCCTCTCAATCTAAAAGCAACCTAGCGCAATGTCAATGATGAACTAGTTAACCCAAGTACTAAGGGCTGACTTCTCCCCATTCTCAACACTATGCCCTCTTCGTGCGTGGGGTGTCTCGCAAGCGAAATCCAAACAAGGAACCCCCCCGATACACTACTACTAGGCAAGGTTGATCATCGAGATCCAATTAGACCCTCAACACAGAATTAATATATACATAAATGGGAAATCATCTATAGCTACTAAAAAAAACATAAATAAATCCATTCACCATCTAAAAGCATAATTCCTAATTCTTTCTTTAGGAATATATATAAATGGTACAACATTTTATCAAATGTTTACCAATTAATCTCATTTCAACAATTTCTTTACCGATTTTATTTCCTTTCTTCCATCCAGGAAAAATACATTTTTAAAGAAAGTTTTATTAACATAAAAATGCTTTAACCTTTTTCATATCATATCATCCATTTTCCTTCTTTTGTCCGAAAAATGTAATTAAAGACATTTCATTATCATAAAATGCTTTAATACCAATAATGTCCCACATTATTGAACATAGTTATATATATCATGCCCCACTGTGCGCGCCCCTAAATGACCATCATCTTCCAGTGCCTATCAATTACGACACCTAGGCACCTAAAATGCAAGACGTCGGGAAGCGGCTATATGCCTGTGGGGTAGTCATAACCACACCCGAAATTACCTACCCATCGCAGAAACATACAATAAACGCTCATATGGCCTAGGGATATATCCACCCTGCATTCACTAGCCAGGAGGCTTTACCACAACGCGTGAACTTCCCTTATGATGTCATTTAGAGAGGGTGTGTATCCATAAATTAACATTTATGAAAACCATTACATTTTCCTTTTAAAAACATCCAATTTTACATTCTCAAAATCATGTGTACTTATTTATTTAGTACCACATTTCATAATATTCATTTCTTATTCTTAGTGTTATATTTTATTAATGCCCTAAGACCTAAAGTACTATAAACCTCAAACTAGTCTCCAAGAGTTCATACATTTTCATAAACCCTCAAAGTGAGTCTCCCTCAAGGAGTATCTCCCAAAAGTCACATCATTAATATTTTATCTCCAATTTAAGTTTCGGTTAATCTCCTAAATCATACAGACATTAACCTAAGCAAACTAGCCCTCGGGGTAAGCCCAAATATACCATATCATCCTAGGACATTAGTCTACCCAAAACAACCCTCTAGGACTCCCCGTTACTTCCCAAAGTAAGTTTCCTAAACACCGAACCTAAAATAAAAGGGCTAAAAACTAAGCTGGAAAAAATCCCAAAAATGCAGAAATTCCGAATCGATTCGCCCTGGCCGAATCGATTCGGTCTTGAAAGCGAATCGATTTGGTGAGTCCGAATCGATTCGGTCAAGAGGACCCAACCATTCTTCATAACACCGAATTGATTCGGATGGTCTGAATCAATTCGCTCTATTCAGACCTTTAATTTTCCCTATTATCGAATCGATTCGCTAGGGGTGAATCGATTCGGTCCTGCAGAATTTCCAAGTTTGGGCTACGGGTTGTTTGAACCCTAAAACCCCAAAACCTCCAAACCCTTGATTTTCCCCAACATCAACAACAACAATTTATACCAAATCATTTCTACACCATTACTAACTAGTATTTTATCCTCAAATCAAATCAAAACTAAGATTTAAGGGTTTAATCATCAAAATCAACAAAAAACAATTTATGGCTTAAATCCCCAAAACTTAACTACACATGCAATTTATCACATTAAATCAACATCTAGAAAGTAAGATACTTGCCTCGAGGTTGTAGCCTCGGATTCTCCTCTGGTAGCAACGAATTTCAGCCTCAAATCTCCATTTTCGCTCTTTTTCTCCATTTCTCCCAACTCTCTCTTCTCTCTCTCACTCTTTTGGCTTCTCTCATAAGAATGAGAAAATAAAAGGGTTGGGGAACTTAAACGGGTCTTAAAACATAAATGCCCTCGTTTAATTGCTAATACACCATTAAAATGACTCGTATCCACATAATTGAGTCATAACACCCCAAAAGTGCCTGAAACTTCAAAATTCAACATGAAACTTATTTCGATTATCTCAACTATTCTAAAAACAACCGCACCCCCTATTTTGGCATTCGGGATAATATGAACTATTTTTTTGTTCCAAAATTATTTTATTTCATTAATTACACCCCAATTTAAATATGGTCCATGACCGTCGTTTTATATATAACGACGCAATAAAACACAATATAATGTTATTTACCTTCTCATACGGTAAATAGACAAAAAGTAGTAAATATTATCCCTTAATATCACGGGAAACAATATTTACTCCAACATCCCCTATTTTATAAAATTACCCCATCGGGCAAAACAATATAAATAGTTTCTCAAAAACCTGGGTTGTTACATTTCCCTTACCAAATGAGAAGTAAGTCTAAAAATAAATTCACACCTCGATATTGTAAAATAGAATATTGGTGGGGAATTAACTCAAATGAATATTTAATTGTCTAAAAAATTGGGTCATGATAGTTTGGTATCAGAGCTTAGGTTACCCAAGACTAAAGGGAGAAATAGTCTATGTGATCCATGGATTTGGAATAATGGGCAAGATAGGATCATGATTATGGTTATGTTTTCTATGAACTGAACATTTTTTTATTTGAAGAAAATGAATGGGAAAAAAGAGCACGTAATAGTAGGAAAAATAATGGTCCAATCGAGCAAGTAGATATTGTGATATCTAATACTGCAACAGCTAACGTGAGAGCAAAAATTAGAGAGTTAATGCAGGTGGTCCAGAACAACCAACAAAATAACAAGAGGAATCGTTCGCAAAATGAAATAAAGACTTTTTCTCTTTCGATGGTCAACAATTCAATGTGAAAGATGGTACAATAGTAACTAATGCATGGATTTAAAAGTGTGAGCTCATTTTTGAGAAAATGTATCTAACTGAAGTACAAAATAGGAGCTAGTTTCCCAGTAGCTATAGGGTACAACTTTGGTCCGATGGGGATCAGTGTGTGTTCTACTAAACGTCACAAACATGACACTACACAAAAAAAGAGTTTTTATCCCTTTTCACCCGTAAAAGGTTGTCACGATAAAAAACCTTGACAAAAAAATACAAAGCCATTGTCAAGATCTTTGACCATGATAAGAACTTATTATGGTCGTGTCACGGTCAAAGACCCTGACAATGATGTTGTCACGGTCGTGTCAGGATCAAAGCCGATGACAACATTTGTTTGTTGTCACGGTAAAAAATCTTGGCACGACTGTGACAACATAAAGAAATTAAAACCCGAATAGCAACAAAACATGAGTCATTCCAACAAAACTCTCACCCTCTCTCTCTCTCAAATGATTCAGGCGAAATTGTTCCAATCGATTTGTTTAATAAGGTTTGTATCCCAAAGATTTGTTCAATACATGAAGCGAAACTATCATTAGAGGTATTCAAGTTTTGAATACACGACTATCATTGCACTGAACAGTTTTTAAATTTCTTTTGATTGTTTATAGAGGATCATTGATATTTTCGGTGTGGTTGTTTCATTCAACCCAAGCCTATTCCGGTTACCTTTGTCTGTTTCTATTTTTGTATTGGATAAACTGTCCAGTTCAATAAGATTTGTTCAATTTGTTCTCTGGTTTTGCGCACACACACACACACACACACACACACACATATATATATATATATATATATATATATATATATATATATATATATATATATATATATATATATATATATATCATTTGGGTGAACTGGACTTAATTGTAGGTTTATTTGAGTATTCATAACGTGACATGATAGTTTACTTCATCTTGAATTTCATATATATATATATATATATAATGTATACTTTATATATTTTAAATTTTTCTTCGTGATATGAATGACTTCCCCCAAATATTTCATTATAGACCTATGTTAATTCATGGTATTTATGATGATTTGGAATTTTTTATTAGGCAATTTGTTCCTAACGATTTTGGCTCAGGTGATTTGTTTCAAGGTTTCTAAGTTTCAAGGTTTTTTTCCAATCGATTTCATCTCCAATCAGGTATGATGAAAGGAAATGATATCGATTATTGCTACCAATTATTGCTACTGATTATTGCTATAATTTTTTGCAATTTCCTTACTTTTTGAATGTGATTATGCCAAATATTATTGTTTGGGGTTCTTAAATTGTTATTGACTCGTGAATTTGAATATTTAGGTATCTATTAAGTTTGTTATCCCTAAGCATTTGTAGCATTTATGGTTTTATGGATTTATTTACCCATTTTCTTTAATTCCAACAAAAGTATCCTATATTTCCTTTGACTGGTTCATTCGTATATGCTACTGGTTGAATCTTTTGGTTTTTTTTTATTTGGGTATGAATTCATGTTTTGTAATTTTATGACCTAATTTAATGATTATTAATTATTATCTAATACTTTTTGTCAACATATGAATTGGTATGATTTGATTTGAATAGTAATTCTAGACCATTCCATTTATTTGATTTCATTTGAACTGGTCTAGAATTTTGACCAGATCAATTTTTTCTTTCTCTCTAAAATATAACCATATCAATTCTGGTGACCATATCGATTATTTCAAAGTCCGTGACATAACTCGAATATGTAATCACTCTTAAATTATAATTATTCCAATTATTTGAAACAATTCTTAGTTTGGTTTATGATATGGATTTGTAATATTCTAATGTCGTTAATTTTGTTTAGTAAATAACTCAAACTAATTCATTATTTATTTTTCTATAAATAATATTTTTTGCAGGAAATGTCTTCATTTGGGCGTCAGGGAAGCGGGGGCGAGGACGGATCATCCAATACTAGGCCCGAAAGTGGGTAAAATTGGGATCTTAGTGGAGAACAAGACAACCATACAAGATAGGGCCTTGGAATTTCTTAAGACTATTATTGGCCATGAGTACATTGATTGGAGGAAGGTGCCCTATGAGCTGAAGATGGCCATTTCGGGGCATTACGTGTCCTTGCTTGGCTGAATAATATTTACATTTTAAGTACTACTAACTCACTTTCTTTTTGTTTTGTATTTGTTTGACATGAACAATTCGACTTGCCCCTGCAAGCACGCGACTCTATGTTGGAGCAACTAAGAGATCAATGGAAAATGTGAAAGAAAAATATGCATGTACGGTATTTTGGTAGGGACAGAAGGTCCTTCTTACGATGTAGGGACGCGGTACTCGAGAAGGAGCCAATCTCATTGGCAAGCTGGCAAAAGTTTGTCGATAATGAGATATCGGATACGCAATTTTCCTCTCATAAATTGGGGAGGGAAAATCGGGCCAAAAAGGTCGATGTGCACTACTCTGGGCATACATCTTATACCGAGGTGGAGCATAGGATGCTAAGTTTTGAATGTTAGTTCATTCAAGTTTTATTTTATTCTATTTAGTGATAATTATATACTAATTCACTCATTCTGAGTTATTTTATTTCAGGAGACGAGGAGTGGCCCTGGGGGTAAGCAATATAGGCTTGATGCTTATGTGGCACTTAGAATGAAGAAAGAGAAGGATAAGGAGGTGAATCTGACCGTGGCCACCACTATTGTAAGTTATAATTTTAATTACGTTATTGGAATAAAAATTTATAATCACATACTTTTTTATTAAATCATCTAATCGTGTGCTTTTTGTTATTTCAGGAAAAACTCAAAGAAATCCATAGCTCGTAGAGTGATACCAACAAGGCATCTCTGAGTATGGACGCACTTATCCAAGTGTTCAGGCGGGATCACAAGGGTAGTACTCAAGGGGTGAGAAACACAGGGCTGGCATGCAAGGTGGACAAGTTAAAAACCAACAACATCGAGAAGTTTGAGAACTTGGAGAAAATATTGAATAAAATATTTTTGTTGATTAAGTATGCTCTTCAACGCCAAGATGGGTCCATCTCACGAAAAGGTAAGGAGAAAGTGGTGGATAAGAGGAAATCTTCTTCGTCTTTCTCACCCTCACCTTCACCGACACCCCCTCATCTCCATATGACATATTCGCCACCCCCATACATACCCCCTCATCCCAACTAGGCTATTCACAATTGGTTGGTATAGAGTGTATTTAGTAGACTTATGGGGTGGTGATAGAATAGCCAGGGGGTTGAGGGACTTGAATATACGCCCAGGTTCCTTGGTGCATAATCGTCCATTGCAACTACAAGAGGCACGAGTTAACGTCGCAGAAGTGTTGGTGGGAAAAGAGAATGATGTCGTGTGGTTGAACGAACAATGCGGCGTATGAACTATTGAGGGATGTGTCAATTCTTATTTAGTATGGCCTAGCTTGCTCCTTCAAGTTGATAATGAATGAACAATGTGTAATAATTTGATTATTATTTGTTTAGTGTTTGATTATCATGAATATTTATTGTTGTTTAGTGTTTGATAATGAATGAATATTGTATGGCCTAGTTTCTTATTTATATTTGTTTATTGTTAGATTATAAAGGATTTTGAATGTTGGTTGTTGTTATTTATTGACAAAATCTATCATACATTTGTTGTTATGCGTGATAATATACTGCTGGGTAGTGGCAGTGGCCATACTGCCCAACAGGTTTTTTATACTGCTGTCTAGATTTGTCAAAGACTTCTACCGTGACAAGTCATGACAAGGATAACTTGTCACAGACTCTGACTGTGAAATGTGTATGACAAGTATAGTTATCAAGGACATGTCACAATAAAAGTCTGTGACAAGTTATCCTTGTCACGGCCTTTTCACTTCTTTTTTTACAGTGACACGTCTGTGACGTCGTCAAACATATCACAGAATTTGGGCGCAAAATGTTCGTGACTGCAACACCCCGCCCAAATCGAGGCGTCACTATGCTTAAAAATAAATTAAAATCCTCAACAATAGATATAAAGACCTTATATATATAAAATAAACATGAAAGATCATCAAAATACATAACTACAAATCCCAAAATTTACATGTCAATGTAAAATATCCCCTAATAACAAGCCTAGGTACAATACACCTGCAAATAATTAGAGTTTTAGTGCCATTCAAAATAACGCAAAACTCCCAAATATACACTACCAATTTTCACAAAATGATATTCTAAATGGTGTGCTCTTAATGTCCTTCATAAGTCAGTAATGTCCAAATCCACTCTTACCTGCCACTAAAAAAAGAACGGGGAAGTGCACAATATGACAAGAATAGATGCTCAATACAATAGTGGTGAGTAAAATGCAACAATACAAAATCGTATACGTGTTTAATGCAACACCGAGCATTGTACCCATTTATTTCTCAATAACACATCAATAGGTCACCGGGCCTCACCTCACCTCACCTAGGCTTCTCAAAGTCTCATTCTGGCTTTTAGACTTTTGGACTTTTGGCGGGTAACCATTCTTAATTTCATTCTAAATTTTCATGGCACCATGCCCACATAAACAAATACACGATATCTAAATCGAATAACACATAGGATTCCAATGAATACCACAACATTTCAAGAAGAATTCAAATAAATGAGAAACAAGAAAATACTCTTGAGATATTTAGAGGAGCATATTGTATAAATCCACTATCGTAAAATAATCGCTTGAAAACACAAAAATTCTTCCTCGAAATTTTGATTACACCGTTGCGTTCCTCTCGTGAAAATAATAAAGACACGTTCTATTCTTGAGAAAACTTTATTTAGATCTTAAAAACTAAGGTTGAAAGTTGTGTTCACTTGGGTTTAGGTTTTGTAGATGAGAGGGGAAAATAATTTGGGTGGCCACTGATTTTTGAGAAGGGTTAAAAATGTTTTAAAAAGTCTTAACCCGTCCATTATATAAATGATTTAAAGAAAGAGTCCTAATCAAACACAGACACTAAAAAACATTACAGACGATTAGACCTTCGGATTTGGCTAAAATTTTGTTATGTTGTAACTGATGGAGAGACGAAACTTCTATAAAAATTTCAACTCAATCGGACGGTCGAATTTTTTTCCCCTTAACTTTTTTTTATATAAAAAGTTATAATTTTCAAATTTTAATCCCGATTGAAATTCCACTTAAAACCTTATTTTTATATATAAAAACCAATATCTTTACACACCCAAATTAAATATATTCCAAAAATTATTTTTTCAAAATTTTAATTTAACAAATATTTTTGCGGCTCAAAAATCACATGAATTTTCTTATTCCCCCACTAATACATGAATTTTGTCCTCAAAATTCGATGAAGCATAAATGCGCAAAATAAAATAAGGCACACATATATTTACCCATGGAATACCATGATTGGGTGCCCATACAACCAATCCCACACACACCTACCCCACTAACAAATATACAACATATATCCTAACCATATATGTAAACATAACTATGAAAATAACGGCGTATCACGATCCCCCACGAATCACTACTCGATTATATCTCCAAAAGTCATCGTAACGCTAAGATCCTAAAATCAAATTATGTCACTGCATCGATACTAGATATATCTAAAATTTATACTAACGATTTGCTAAATAAATATCATTTTTAAAATCAACTCTAAGGATCCTCACATCAAGAATACTATATCTAACCCTAATGCCTATAACGTCCTTAACTCAAAACTCCATATCTCCAAGAAACACAGTTAACACATATGCTAGACCCAATACCTTAAGGAGTTAGAATCAATAAAGGGTGTCAAAATATCGGTAACATGGAAGCTAAATGGACTCACAACCTACTAGACCTAAGACCATGCTCTAATACCATTTGTAACACCCCACAAAAATCGAGGCATCACTGTGCTTAAAATTAAACTTAAATTCTCAACAATTCATATAGAGCCTAAATGTGCACAAAACAATCATGACAATTCAAAAAAATACATAACGTCCAATCCCAAAATTTACACGTCAATAAAAAATGTCTCCTGACAATAAGGGTAGGTAAAATATACCTCCAAATAATTATAGTTCTACTTCAAATCAGAATAATGCTAAGTTCCCAAATATATACACTGCCAATTTGTACAAAATGATATTCTCGAATTGTTGTGGTCTTAATGTCCTTCATAAATCAGTAACATCCAAATCCACGCTTACTTGCCACTAAAAAAAGAACGGGGAAGTACATAATATGAAAGGAATAGATGCTCAATACCATAACAGTGAATAAAATGCAACAATATGAAACCGTATACGTGTTCAATGTGACACCGAGCATTGTACCAATTTATTTCTCATCAATAGGTCATTAGGCCTCACCTCACGTCACCTAGGCTTCTCAATGCTTCATTTCGTCTTTTGAATTTCTTGGCACCATGCCCACATAAAAAAAATACACCATATCTCAATCGAATAACACATAGGATTCCAATGAATACCACAACATTTCAAGAAGAATACAAATGACTAAGAAATAAGAAAATAATCTCGAGATATTTAGAGAAGCATGTTGTGTAAATCCCGTACCTCAAAATAATCACTTGAAAACATAAAATTCATCCTCGAAATTCTGATTACACCGTTGCATTCCTCTCGTGAAAAAAATAAAGACACATTCTTCGTTGGTCTTGAGAAAACTTAATTTAGATCTTCAAAATATAGGTTGAAAGTTGTGTTTAATGTGGTTTAGGTTTTGGAGATGAGGAGATAATAATTTGGGAGGCTACTACTTTTTGAGAACGGTTAAGAGTGTTTTAAAAAGTCTAAACCCGTGCATTATATAAAGGATTTAAATAAATAGTCCTAATCAAACACAAACACTAAAAAAATATTGCGGATGATCGGACCGTTGAAATTTGCTAAATTTTGTTATTTTATCGCTGATGGTGAGAGGAAGCTGGTTAAAAATTTCAGCTCGATCGGACGGTCGTATTATTTTCCTCCTTAGGCCAGACCCTCCCCTATTTTGTTTATATAAAAAGTTATAATTTCCAAATATTAATCCCGATTTAATTTCAACTTAAAACCTTATTTTTATATATAAAAACCAACATTTTTACATGCCAAAATTAAATAGATTCCAAAAAATAATTTTCCAAACTTTTTAGTTTAACAAAGATTTTTACGGCTAAAAAGTCACAGAGTTTTACAGTGACAATTATGTTGTCACCCTGTGCCATGTCATGAACTTTTCAAGGTTTTTTATCGTGACACATTCGTTACAAGGTCAAACTTTTCACAAACTTTAACTGCGATATGTTCGTGATAAATTTATTATCACCTCGGGCCTAAGTCACGGTGTTTAACCATGGCAAGGTTGACTTGTCAAGGTTTTTTACCATGACAAGTGGTCAGTTTTGGGGAAGTGTGACGTGGGGAGAATTTAAATCTCAGTTCATGGGCTGCTTCATTCCTAAGTCTATAAGGTCGCAATTGTATAAGAAGTTTCAGGACCTCACTCAAGGAACGATGCTTGTTACCGAATATATATCTAAGTTTAATGAACTTTTCCATTATGTTCCTCACCTAATAGAAATCGATGAGATAAGGAATGAGAAATTTAGTGATGGATTAGGCTACTATCTTTCTAAGTCAAAGCTTCTATGCGCACAGAAGCCATTTAGCATCATAGTGGACATGGCCTTAAAATTGGAGAAAGATAACAAAAAACTTAGAGAAAAGAATGATGGAAAGGGTAAGGTTAATGAAACATCAAAAGATACTCATTACCAACCTTAGAAAAAATAAGTTGAAAAGAGTGTCACCAGGTACCATCCTTATGACATGAGTCGAAGAGGTTAGCAGGTGGAAAGTCCAACCAACGGTGGGAAACTCCAACAGAAAGACTAGGGAAATTTTAGGCCAAAAGGTCAATAGGGCCAAGGTTGGGGAGGTCAATGTTAGAAGTTTCGTCCTAGTCAACGTCATCAAGTAAACTTTGATCAGCATAACCAGGGTAACGAAGGACATGGAGACCAGCTAGCCGATCCTCACCCAAATGTACCACAGATTATAGCACCACCAGCAGGGGGAGGGGCACAACAGGGTCAAATAATGTGTTTGAGTTGCCAACAGCCATGTCGTATCTCTAATTATTATCTTAGGAACCAAGGAGCAAATACTCAAGGGCAAGTCCCAACAACTTTAGCCAAGGTCTATGCAACTATGCCAAGAAGAAGCAAGGTACAATGAATCTTTTTCATTCAAAAATGCGAGTACTATTTGATACGGGTGCTTCATATTCTTTTTTATATCGACAATTTATTGAGAAAAAGCATATTATTGTTACCTTTTTATTCATACCTTTATGCACGAGACACCCCTATGTGGATCAGTTAGAGTACATGAACATTGTAAATCTTTGAGATAGAGTTTGCAGGAAAAATGCTTTTAGCATATTTGTTTTTATTATGGTTTGAGGGGTTATCCATTATCCTTGGAATGGATTTGCTTAGGAAACACCATGTATCCTTCGATGGTGTTAGGAGGTGTATTCATATAGATATTCTAAATTTTTTTGCGTCTTAAGCATAGTTACCAAGATAGTGGGGAATCAATCATGTCCATTTTCCTATTTTCAATAGAAGTATTATAAAAAGATATAAGTGATGTTGAGATTTTTTACGAGTTTGAAGATGTCTTTCTAGAAATTCTTGGACTTCTACCTAGATGGGAGGTTGAGTTCAGGATTAATCTTTTACCTGGTACAGGACCTATCTCCAAGGCAGCTTACCGCATGGCACCTAAAGAGCTAGAAGAAATTTAAAAATAACTAGAGGATATGCTAAAAAGATGGTGATAATACCTTAATAGTTTAATAATTTTTTTACTAATTGAATATTTTTTCTTAGTAAGAATAATCCGTTTGAGGTGTGTGTAACCCAGGTTCATACGCCCTAGTAATTCACCATGGGGAGCACTAATGATTTTTGTGTCTAAGAAGGATGGAACATTGCTCTTATGAATTGACTATCATGTTTTGAGAAAAATGATGATCAAGAAAAAATATCCTCTTCGTAGAATCGATGATCTCCTTATTAGTTGAAGGGAGCAGTTCTCTTTTCGCAGTTTGACTTAAGAATCGAGAACCATCAGTTGGGTATAGTCAAATAGAGCATCCATGTTATAGCATTTCATTGTACTGGTTTCTTTGATAATTTAAGAATGAAAGTTCGTGGATGTTCTTGCATATTACAATGTCCAACCAGTTCAGAAGTCCAATAAAGTTTATATTTATAGTTTGATTGTTCAACCAACCTTAATGAGTAAGGTTGGACAAATGCAGAGAACGATTGGATTTTTAGTGACTCGTCTTTATGACTTAGTAATGGATTTACTTGATGACTGTCCCACGGAGTGGTTTATTGACTCTAAAGGAGGTTTGCGCTTTCGGGGTAGACTTTATGTACCAAACATTATAACATTGAAGATGTAATACTTGTGCCCTCGATTTTTTTCTTTTTCCTTGTAAACTTGTGATTGTGAATGAATATTAAGATTTAATCATCATCATAACCCTCATGCTTGTCGAATCGAAGTTTTTGTAACATGAAGTTTGTTTTAAGGAAAGCAGAAGTCGTTCGACCGAGCTTCTAACGACTTTAATGTGGTAATTTCCTCGTGCTCTCTGGAATCTCATTAGAAGTACTGGTTCAAATGAATTCCACTATCATTCGAACAATGGGGCTTTTCTCCTTTAAATGAGGTTCTTCACACACTTGTGTTCAACCTAATTTTTAATGTCTTAAGAACCTTGTTAGATGGTTTGTTCAAATGAGAATGGATCTCATTCGAATGAGACCGAATGTCGTTCAAACAACTGCACCTAAATTTTTAAAATTTTAGTTGCCCTTGTGGGCTGTCATTTTTTGGGCCCATGGATTGATGATGTGTCGACATCTGAGAGCACTTGATGATAAAAAAAAAATGTGTATAACATGTGGGGAATGAGTTTTTAAATTATTTTGTGACTCTTTATACGGAAATAAGAAGATAAAGATGGTAGGCCTTCCCCCATCATTGTTATCAACATTTTTAGCTCTCTCTCTCTCTCTAAGTTCAATAGTTCATCTTTTTACCCAAGCTTTCCCAACATAGCCACACCTTGCCACCACTTTAAAACTCCATTATACACCATTCTCAAACCTTGTTCTTCATCCTCAATCATTATCAAGGAAGCAAGTGGGTATATCCAATCTAGTAGGAGGAACTTTGGAGCATTTTAAAGAGCCTTTGGGGTCTTTGGAGTTAGGAGCTTCTATAGTCATCTTCTCTTTGTATCGTCTTCAAACTTTGAGGTATGGATTTCTTTTTTTAAGATTTTAAGGTTTCTGGGTATGAAAAATGTGTAGAATGCATGTTAGATGATATTTAATGCCAAAATAATGTAATTTGTTATCATATCAAAGTCTTACAAAAATGGATTTTTAAAGGAGACAAACCTTAAATGGGTTTTTTATGAATAAAATGACATTTTTACCTTGAAATATGGAAGAAATCATGAAAAATGTGAGCCCGTGATTCATATATTGTTTAGTGCATTTTTTAAGAATTTCTAGGCTTGAAATCGTCTTTAACATGTGTAGAATCATGTAGTAAGATAGAACATGCCATTCTAGACATGATAAATCATATTGAAATGGGTTTTATGAGGAAATGATTAAATGTAGAAAAACAACCTTAAATATATGTTATAAATATTGTTAAAATGAAGAAAAAACTATATTTTAAGTCACATGTGAAAATAGGGCAAGTTATGGACATTTGGTTAAAAAGGGTATTAAATGATTAAATGTATTTTATGTGGTAGAACATAAAATAGTAAAGACATAAAATCATAAAATAAATGTTTATAAAGGAAAATGTTGGGTTTTAAATGCCATAATGAATTAAATATATTTTTCGCAAAGTTATGATGAAAGAAAGAGTAAAATGGTGATTTTGACAAACATGAGGATTCTAGTGGTTGGACTCCTCATTAGACCTGGCACGTAACAAGGTGCAATAGTGAAAAGACCATAAAATGATAAAAACATTGTCATGTCTGAATAATGTGGACATTAGCTCAAATGTTAACACGCATTAATATGGACTCGGATGATACCGGGATAATTAAGAGAGTCCCAGAGCTTTGGGTTGAAAGACCCAAAATCATTGATCAGAGCATATGGTAGCATAGCTGGCAGTGTGGATCCCGTTAAACTATGCATATATTGGAAGATTTTGAGAAACAATAATTAAAAACAAAACTAGTAATGGTTGTGCTCAAAAAATGTAAAGTAAGACAACCTAATGGAATGGAATAAAAAGGAGACTGAAGGATAAAATATGATTAATGGTCTCTAGACCTGGTCAAGGGTGGTATGAAACTGTTAAGTGTGAGTATGAGCTCATCATTCAGGCTCATTGCATAGTAGTTGATTTAATACTACCTAATTTGTTAAATGTTTTTGGAGTTGATTAAAATACATGTTATATGTATAGTATTCTTTTTTAGAAAACGTATAGGTTAGTATTACTTACCTACTGAGCGTTCGCCCACCCCTCCTTTTATGTTAAAAACCCCACCCCCACTCCAGGAACTTCAAGTAGGGATGTCGGGAAGGACACGGGTAAGGCCCTAGAGGGCAATCAACATCGTTAGTCCTCTATCGTTTTAATGAAATTATGTTTTGGAATTTTGGTAATTTCGGGATTTTAAAATCATTATTAAGGCCTTTGGCCATAGTTTGTAATAACGCAGGGATGAATGTGGTTTATCTCTTATTTAAATTGTATTGTGGATTAAATCGTATTTTTTAAATAAATTTTGAAAATTTACTTAATTGCTTATAGTGGTCACCCTCTTCCCAACTTAAAACCGGTTAATTAGCATGTAATAAATGGTGTAATAAAAGGGTTTTTCTTAAATAATAAAATTGGACTCTTCCCCCTCCATTTTAACTCCTTGACTCTGTGCGAGTTTACCCAATGGTGACCCAAACTCCGATTAAGGCGTTATAAATGGTATCGGAACAATAGGATCCCTGGCTGTGATAGAGTCTTCATGCTTTCTTAGTACGTTTTTCTTATACATTTTTGCTCAGTTAATGCTTTAGTAACTGTTTAGTAATTCGCATTCTCTATCGCTTTATATTTGTATTATTGTGTATTGAACTCTCCCTTCTTATGTAGATGTCTCCACGTCATGATATAGCTAGTGGGTCGGTACTGGCGAACTTAGATGCATGGATCAAGTCGTGCGCCAGCTTACCAACTCCATCTATTAACAACAGCAGGCCAACCGCAGTGGGACAGTTGAGAGTACTACCTCCGCCTCCATCCTTAAGGAGTTATAGAGGCTTCACCCACCCACCTTTAACAGGGCAGTTGGCCCCAAGGCTATAGAGAAGCGGCTCAATGAAGGCACTAGGGTAATGTAGATTCCTAATGTGCCAGTTGGGCACAAAGTCAAGATAGCTATGTTCCAGCTCACGAAGCAAGCACAACACTGATGGAGCGCTTATTCCTCCAGTACTACTTAAACTATTGAGAGGGGTAGCTTCAGGGTTGTTTTCCTTGACATTTACTTTCCCCATGAATTCAAGGATGCCAATAAGAATGAGTTCCTTCATCTAATGCAGGGGAAGACTTTCGTGAATGAGTACTTAGTGAATTTTGAAACCTTGTGTCAGTATGTTAATGTTGTGCAGAGAAATGAGAGTGAGAATATGAGGTTGTTTGTTAAGGGCATTAACATGGGCATTCGGAAGATCCTCGTAGGTATGGATCTTCCAAAATTTAGGATGACAACTAACAAGGATATTCAGTTGGATCATGATGCTAAGGATGTCAAATCCATCAAGGAAAAGAAGAGTCAGCCTAGAGGGTCCCAAGACAGAAGTCACAGGAAGTCTCGGGGAGGGACTCGGGACTTCTTTACGATGCTAAAGGCCTCCATGGGGGTTGGTTCTTCATTATCCTAGTGCACCAATGATGAGAGTCCTATATCCCCCACCGAGAGGACTTGTTTTTCTTGCATGTCCCCGGATCATTTTAAGAGAGATTTCCCATAACGAGCTTTGAGTAGTCAGTAAATTTTCAATTTTATGTCAGACTGGAGTTCTAGTTACACAAGCCCCACCCAGTAGTAGCGGAAGAAGTTCTCCTCGAGCTATCAGCAGCTCGCGAAACATAGTGTGGATGGTTCACGTCTAAGTCAGGGGCGAGGTAGCTGTGGGCCAGGTCAAAATCCCGGTGGTCGGGGTAGCAGGTTTAACCTTGGGCGAGCTTATGCCATGCCTCAATTTGCTGCACTTTTCGACGATCCATCCTTAATAAAAGGTATAAGTCTTTTGTACAGTACATGGGTTAAGGGGATATTTGATTTTCGCACATCACATCATTCATTTTGAGTTCCTTAGGATTCAGCTTGGGACCAGAGGTATATCATTTTTGTCCACCTATCTTTATAGGGCTTCCGATTAGTCGCGGTAGAGTTCTCGATAAGGTCTGATGTAGGTGTGTGGTTATGGATAAAGATTATGTTTTGGAGTATGATTTTATCCTTATGGATATGGATGGATTCGAGGTAATCCTCAGTATGGAATGGCTGCCATGTTTCGAATCTACCATTAAATGCCATCGACACAGTGTCTTAGTATCACATCCATACAGGTCTCTCCACCACTTTAGTAGTGATCAGGGCGTCAATTATCCATCCAATATTTCTACTGTGTGTGACAAAAAATGGTACTTTGGTTGGCTTAGTAGTATAGTGGTTTAGAATGAGATAGATGGTATGTTATTAGACTACCCACTAGTATAGAAGTTTCACGATGTGTTCTCAGATGATCTTCTAGGGTTACTCCCACACCGAGAGGTTGATTTTGCTATAGAGGTACATCAAGGTGTCTCGCCTATCTCTATCCCACCTCACGCAATGGCTCCGACCGAATTGCAGGAGCTAAAAGTTCAGTTGAAGCAGTTAACCAGTAAGGGCTTCATCCTCCCTGGTGTAACTCCATGGGGAGCCCCAATCCTCTTTGAGAAGAAAAAGGATAATTCCCTCTGACGTTTCATCAACTATGAATAGTTGAATAAGGTGACAGTAAAGAAAAAGTACCCAATGCCTCGTATTGATGACTTATTTGATCAGTTACATTAGGGGGAATGTTTTCAAAGATTAAACTTTGGTCGGGTTACCACCACTTGCACATCAGAGAGGAGGATATCCCTAAGATGACATTTTGAACTCGATATGGGAGCTACGAGTTCCTAGTGATGCCTTTTGGTTTGACCAATGTCTCAGTGACATTCATGGATTTGATGAACCTTATTTATCGTCCCTACTCAGACAAGTTTTTGGTGGTCTATGTGGATGACATATTTGTCTATTAGGGTTCAGACATAGACCATGAGGAACACCTTCGCACGACTTTCCAAGTTCTCAAGGGGAACCGGTTGTATGTTAAATTCAGTAAGTGTGAGTTCTGGATGGAGGAGTTCAAGTTCCTTAGACATGTTACGTCTGGAGACGGAATTTCTATCGATCCTTCAAAAGTGGAGGCCCTCCTAGGATTAGACAAGGTGAGGAAAGTTAATAAAGTGCGTGGCTTCTTTTGTTTGGTCGATTACTATACCAAATTCATACAACATTTCTCAAGGGTTTCATTACCCCTCACTATATTGACTCGAAAGGATGTACACTTTGAGTGGTCAGATAATAGTTCGTCCTTTCAAGAGCTGAAGGTTAGGTTTAATTTTGTGCCCATTCTTAACCTCCCAGAGAATCTAGAGGGCTGCACCGTGTATTGTGATGCTTCAGGGTCAGAGCTCCGTGCAGTTTTAATGGAGAATGTGCAGGTATTCGCTTATGCTCGTCAACTAAAAGTGCACGAGAGGAACTACCCCACCCTTGATCTAAATCTAGCTATTGTATTTTCACTCAAGAGATGGAGGTATTATCTATTTAGATAATAATTTGACTTATTTTTCGATCACAAAAGCCTCCAGTACATCCTTATGCAGTTTGACCTTAATCTCCATCAGAGGGGATGGATGGAATTGATAGAGGACTACAACTTCTCATTGGAGTATCATCCCGGTAAGGCCAATGTGGTGGCTGATGCTCTTAGCCGAAAGTCTAGTCTCACCCTTGCAGCGATGAAGTGCCATTGGGTGAAAATGTTCGGTGATTTGTAAAATTTTGATTTGCACATCCAGCGGGGTTACGATAGGGCATACCTTGGGGATACGGTGGCGCGGCCACTCATCTATTAGAAAGTTACAGATGCCTGGTCATGTCATCCTGAGTTCGCTCAGTATCAAGACCATATTTAGAATGGAAAAGTGTTTGACACTCTTATTATGGATAAGGGCAGTGGGGTGCGACATAAGGGTCGATTGATTATCCCTATCATCGACGAACTTCAGGATGAGGTGGTGGTGGATGCCCAACACTCGCGCTTCAGTACACATCTCGGTGACACCAAGATGTATAAGGACCTGTGTAAGTATTTCTGGTGGTCTGTCATGAAGAGGGATATGCCGACATGTACGAAAAAGTGCTACACTTATCAGCTAGTAAAGGCTGACCATAAGAAGACAACAGGGCTATTACAACCACTACCCGTGATAGAGTGGAAGTGGGAGAACACCACGATAGATTTTATCATGGCATTACCAGGGTTTGAGCGTGGTCATGATGTAGCATGGTTTATAGTGGATCGACTCATAAAGTTCGTACACTTCCTATTGATCAAGGTCAAGGACATGATGGCTCTGTTAGCGAGATTGTACGTTCAAGAAATAGTCAGAATTTATATTGTCCTACTCTCGGTCGTCTTAGATAGGGATCCTCAATTTATATCTCGATTCTAGAATAAGTTTCAACAGAATTTAGGTACCGAGTTGATGTGGGTGAAAAGCATCTCACTAATTCAAAGTTAATTCAATATATGACAGATAAGGTTTTGGTAATTCATCAGAGAATCATGATGGTATAGAGGCAACAAAAGAATTATGCTAATAATCATTAAACACAACTGGAGTTTTTGGTAAGTGACCATATGATGTTGACGGTTAGAGCGAGAACCGATAGTCAAGAATTTTGGTAGAAAAGGAAGATAGTCCCACAGTATATCGGTCCTTTGATATCCTAGAGCGAATTAGAGGTGTGTCGTACAATTTAGCACTACCTACATAATTGTCCCAAATACATAACATGTTCCACGTCTCTATGTTGAAGAAGTATCTTCATGATCCTTGTAATGTCATCAATTAGAACCTCATCGAGTTTAAGGAGGATGTTACGTTTCCAATGCGACCTGTATCTATTTTGGACTGCGAGGATAGGGCCCTGTGCAACAATGGGAATTTCAAGGTATTGAATGTGATACCTGGGAACGTGAGTCGTAGATGCGGGAGAAGCACCTGGAAATCTTTCCCTAGTTGGTTATTATTATTTTGGGGATGAAATATCCTAAAGTGGGGAGAATGTAATACCCGTGCCCTTTATTTAATCTCTTTCCTTATAAAGTTGTGATTATGAATTAATGTTGAGATTTAATTGTCATCATAACCTTTGTGCTTGTCGAATCAAAAATTTCGTGACATAAAGTTTATTTCAACTAAAACATAAGTCGTTTGAACGAGAGTCCTTGTCATTTGAACGGGCCCTTCGAATGAGGTTCAAACGAGCAACTTGAACATGGCCATTCCTTGCGCTCTTTGGAATCTCATTAGAACTATTAGTTTGAATGAAGTCGCCTGTCATTCGAACGAGGGGTACTTTTTTGTTCTAATGAGGGGCTTCACATGCTCATATTAAACCTAGTTTTTGACCTCGTTAAAAACTATTTAGATAGTTCATTCGAATGAGGAGGGATCTCATTCGAACTAGACCAAATGTCGTTCGAACGATTGCACCTGAACTCTTAAAATTTGAGTTGACCTTCTGTACTATCGCATTATGGGCCCTTAGATTGATGATGTGTCGACATCTGAGAGCACCTGGTGATAAAAAAATGCATATAACATGTGGGCCATGAGTTTTTAAATGATTTTATGGGGTTATAAGAAGAAAGAGAGAGTAGATCTTCCCCCACCATTGTTATTAACATTTATATCTCTCTCTCCCTATCTCTCTCCCTATCTCTATTTTTATCTATAACTATATATATATATATATATATAAATTCAAGAGTTCATCTTCCTCCCCAAGCTTTCCCCCCATATCCACACCTTGCCACCACTTTGAAACACCATTATACACCATTCTCAAGCCTTGTTCTTCATCTTCAAGAATTATCAAGAGAGGAAGTGGGCAGAGACAAGCTAGTAGGAGGAACTTTAGAGCATTTTGAAAAGATTTTGGGGTCATTGGAGTTAATAGATTCCATAGTCATCTTCTTTTTTTCTCCTCTTCAAACTTTGAGGTAGGGTTTTTCTCTTCCTAATATTTCAAGGTTTCTAACAATGAAAAATGTGTAAGATGCATACCAGATGATATGTAATGACAAAAATAAAGTTAATTTTTATCATACCAAAGTTTTGCAAAAATGGATTTTTAAAGAAGACGAGCCCTAAATGGGTCTTTTATGAATAAAATGGCATTTTACCTTGAAATATGGAACAAAGCATGAAAAATATAAACTCGTGATTTATATCATGTTTAGTGCATTTTTTGAGGATTTATAGACTTGAAATCCTCTTTAACATGTGTAAAATTACCTAGTAAAAAATGGCATTCTTGACTTGATAAATCATATTGAAATGTCTTTAATGAGGAAATGGACAAATGTAGTAAAACAACCCTAAATATGTGTTATACATATTGTTAAAATGAAGAAAAAGTGAATTTTGAAGTCACATGTGAAAATATGGCAAGTTATGGACATTTGATTAAAAACGGTCTTGAATGATTAAATGTATTTTATGTGGTAAAACATAAAATGATAAATAAGATTTTTGACATAAAATCATAAAAAGTATGTTTGGAAACGAAAATATTGAGTTTTAGTGCATAATGAATTAAATATTTGTTTCACAAAGTTATGATGAAGGAAGCAGTAAAATGGTTATTTTGACAAACTTGAGGGTCCTAGCGTTTGGACTCCTCCTTAGACCTTATCGATTGGTTTTTTGGTGAAAAGGGTATAAATAAAATAAAATGGCACATAATATGGTGAAAGGGCGATAAGAACATAAAATGATAAAAAAAATGGTGTAAGAACGGAATAATGTGAACATTAGCTAAAATGTTAACCAACATTAATATGGACTCGGATGAAATCGGGATAATTAAGAAGGGTCTGTAGACCTAGGGTGAAAGACCCAAAATCAGTGTCCAGAGCATGTGGTAGCTTAGACAGCAGTGTGGATCCCAATAAAGTATGCAAATATTGGAAGATTCTGACAAAAAGATATAGAAAAATAAAAATGATAATGGTTGTGCTCGAAAAATGTAATGTAAGACAACCTAACAGAATGGAATGAAAAGGAGACTAAAGGATAAAATATGATTAATAGTCTCTTGACCCGGTAAATGGTGGTATGAAATGTGTAAGTGTGAGTATGAGCTTATGTCTCAAGTGCATTGCATAGTAGTTGCATTAATACTAGCTAAAATTGTTAAACGTTTTTAGAGTTTATTAAAATACAATTTATATGTATATTTATTTTTTGTAGAAAACATATAGCTTAGTATTAGCCCCCCTGGTGAGCGTTCTCTCACCCTTGTTTTTATGTTAAAACCCCGATCCCGACCCCCACCCCCATGTACTTCATGTACGGATGCCAGGAAGGACACTGGTAAGGCCCCATTGGGCAATCAACATTGGTAGTGCTATGTCATTTTAATGAAATTATTTTGGAATTTTGGTTAATTTGGGATTTTAAACTCCTTATCCGGGCATTTGTTCATGGTTTGTAATAAACTAGGGATGAATGTGGTTTATCTCTTATTTTAATTAGTATTGTGGATTAAACCAGATTTTTATAAATAAATCTTGTAAATTCACTTAATTACTTAAAGTGGTCAACCTTTTTCTAACTTAAAACCGATTAATTAGCTTCTAATAAATGGTGTAATAAAAAGGTTTTTCTTAAATAATAAAATTAGACTTTTCCCCCTCCTCTTTAACTCCTTGACTCGGTGCGGGTTGACCCAATGGTTACCCAAACCCGGGTCAGGACATTACAGAATATTGAGATTTTGTATGAAGCCCATTGTCCCGTTACACAATTCATCCAGGTGGGACAAAAATGTATCATGATGTCAAACAAAAATTTTAGGGGGGACGTTTGAAGAGAGATGTGGATGAGTATGGTTCTCATTGTATTATGTTTTAGCAGGTAAAGGTGAAATACCAAAAACCTTATGGGTCACTACAACCTTTGGAGATAGCTATGTGGGAATGGGAATGTATATCAATGGATTTCATAGATGAATTACCACGATCCCAAAGAGGTAGTGAGTCTATTTGGGTTATTGTTGATCGACTTACCAATTTAGCGCATTTCATCCCCATGAGTGTGCATAGGACTACTGATAAGTTGACTCGATTATAAATCAGTGAGATAGTCGCCAGTATCGATTATATCCGATCAAGATCCTCTATTTGGAGGAAAATTTTGAAATATTTTTCAACGAGCTATGGGTACATAGTTGGACCTTAGCACCTCTTATCATCCACAGACTAATGGAAAAATTGAGAGCGTAAACCAAATTTTAGAGGACATGTGCATACTTGATATTGGTGTTGGTTGGGTGAAGCACTTACCATTTGTAGATTTTGCGTACAATAATAGTTACCAGTCGACTATAGGTATGACACTTTTGAGGTATTGTGTGAAAGATCATGTAGGTCATCGATATATAGACAGGGGTAGGAGATTTACATGTTTTAGGACCAAAAATGATTCGGGTGACAAATGTTAGTATAAGGATCATTAGATAGAGAATTAAGATTGCCCAAAGTCGATAAGAGAGTTATGTCAATCTGAAGCACAAGGGAGTTGAGTTAAATGAGGGAGACTTTGTGTTTCTAAAGGTCTCACCAATGAGAGGAGTCATGAGGTTTGGCAAAAGGGGGAGATTTTCTCTAGGTTTGTGGGACCTTATGAAATTATTGGGAAACTCTAGAAATTGTCATATAGATTAATAATTATGCCAGCACTATCATTCATTCATAACGTGTTCCACATATCACTATTGCGAAAATATTCGAAAGACCTGACTTAGGTTATTTCGCCTATCGAGATGAAAGTTTGTGATGAATTGACATACGTTGTTAGGCCAAATACTATATTGGACTGAGATGTTAAACGGTTGTGGAATAAGAATGCCAGGTTAGTAAAGTTACAATGAAGTGATAATGATGTCACATGGAAACTTGAGAATAAGATACGGGAGTCGCATCTTGAATTATTTTTGTAATATTATATGTTGAGAAATCTCAGGACGAGATTCCTTTGAGGTGTGTAAAATGCAACAACCTCAATTTTCATGCATGTATTTTTACTATAAATTCGAGCCTTCGGTTTATTTCTTTCGTTCGCCAACCTTTATCAATATGATTGCCTTTAAATTTTTGCAATATATATATATATATATATATATATATATATATATGAATACAATAAAAACTATATATTTAAAGCACATTATATAGTTGACTCGCTTGAGTCTATACTATATAGGAGTCTAAACTAGTTTGGAAAGATAGACAAAATTGAGTCCCTCCTTCAATACTTCATTGCAACTTCAAGTACATCATCAGTAACAAATATCAAAGCCAAATCAGGTATAAAACTAACACACAAAACACCTGGGATTGCATATTTCATTTCATAATAGAATGGTGTGTGTTGAATTTAATCAAAATATATTTTCTACACTATATAGGAAGTTTTGGGGATTTTAAAACATTTTTAAGAATGTTAAAACATTTAAAATCTATTTTTTTAAAAGAAATAAAATTAGGGTTTTAACTTGTTTGGGGATTAAATTCATATTTTAAAAATTCCTAAAACTTGTCATGGGTAGAATCTAAAACCAACACATAATATTGTGGGTCAAACTATGATTTTTTAAAACACCAAAACACACATTTGAGAAGGATTCTAAGGTTAGCACATGATTGCACTCTACTGGTTGTTTTTGTGTTTTCTCATACTCACATCATCTTCATTACATCTCATTCCTTAGATCTAAATTAATCTAGGGATTGCATGTATTCTTTGACAATCCTTGTGACAATATAAAGGACTAATCAGAGCATAGTTTAGCGCGGTTACATCGCTGCCCTTAGATTAAGAATACAAACAACCATTCTAATCTCAACCCTTCATTTGGGATAGCCTTTCAGATCCTTCCATCCATCATATTTAATGATCCTTCGTCTCAACTATTTAGAGATTTCGGAAGTCTGAGACTTTGAGAGAAAAAAGAGAGAGAGGGAAGAAAAAGATAGAGAAATAGAATTCGTACAAAAACTCTAGCAAAAAAATTTCAAAAAATTAGTTTTGAGAGTTAGGGTTTTTGGTTTCTTATTTCCTCTTGGTTTAATCCTCTCTTACAATAACCTCACATTTTTAGATCTCATTTCTTATTAGAAACTTGTAGATCTAAATCAGTGATTTATTCTCACTTAGATTTATAGGTAGTTTTGATTTCTTTTAGTTAGAAATCATCTTCTCGTGTTGGATACTGTTTATATAATGTTTGTAATACTTTATATCCAACATCCCTTATTTTTTACAAAACTAAAATAATGACTTACCTGCTATAGATCCAATAATTTTGCATTTCAAAAAATTTGTGTACAAATTATTTCTGAAGAATCTCCGTTTTAAAGATTCGTCTAGAAATAAGATCTTGAAACTATTTTGTGAAAAAAAAAATAAGTCTAAATTTCAGAATTGTGAAAAATAACTCTCGTTCTTAGTTCCGTTGTAAATTTGTAGGATTTTTTTGTAATTAAATGTGTGTGAGTTCATGCACAGGATTTTAGGCACAACACCCAGTACAAATTCACTCACCATCATAAAATTGTGTTGTTGGCTCAGAGGTTCTGACTTTTGAGTCGACTTGGTGAAAAACGGAGAAAGGAAGCAGAGCTAAAGAACGGATAAAGGACAAATTCATAAGCCTTAAAGAAGTCAGATTCAATATCGTGGAGTGTAGATATGTTTCTGGACTTAGAATAGGTTTTGTTTGTGTGATCTGTTGAATGCATGTAACCTTAACTATTTTAATGGAATTCTGTTTTAAGGTTTAGAGACCTCCGTGGGGGTTTTCCCAATTGGGTGGGTTTTTACCACGTAAAAAATCATTGTCTCATGTGTGTGATTTTTAGTTTTCCATTACTACAATCGTCTACCTAGACTTAGGTTTAATCTAAAGACCTATTTCCAAGATTCTTAAACAATTTGTTCAAATAAAATGTTTTATGATATCTTGTGTACTGGTCAAGTTTTTCCAACAATTTTTTCAAAAAATATTTCGAAACTCGTTAAACTTTTTTAACAGTTGTTAAAATAACCTAGTGAGGTTTTTCAATTGGTATCAGAGCTGAGTATTTTTCAAAACTTTTGATCCTGTACTTTGAAATTGTTTCAAAAATATTTTATGGACGAAAAGTTTGAGCGTCTTAGAAATCCGTCCTGACCTCCCCTATTTGATGGAACCAATTTTCCTTACTGGAAAGTAAGGATGATTGCTTTCATCCAAGGGACATTGGGAGATGATGTCTGGGAAGCAATTAAAAATAAATATTTTCATCCAACTAAGCCTATTGCAGAAGGTAGTAATGAAAGGATTAAAAATCTCCTCGGTGAGTTTACTAAAGAAGAAAAACAGGCCCCCTTAAGTCACAATAAAGGGAAAAAGCAATATTCATGTCTAATAATGAGCACAAATTCAAACACATATCTATTTTGACTACATCTAAGGAAGCCTGGGACATGTTAGTCACTTCCCATGAACGTGATGAACGTCTTAAGGCAGCCAAAACACAGATGTTAATAAAATAGTACAACACCCTGCTTATGCATGAGACTAAGACCTTTGATGAATTCTATATTAGGTTGACTAACATTATTACAAAACTGCATGAAAATGGTATAATGTATAATAGGAAAGAAATAGTGTCAAAAATTCTAGGTCACTTCCCCTTAAGTTTGATAACAAAAGGTATGCAATTGAGGAGATAGATAATCCATATTTGACACCTGAACTCCTCAGTAGCAAACTTTGAGCTGTAGAAATGGAATTTGAATTTAAAAGGCATCTTTCCAATAACTAAAAAAGATAGTCTAGTCCTAATGTGGGTTTTCAGTCTAAAATGACCTCACCTCAGTTAGTTATGCCTAATGTTGACCTTGACTCTGACGAGGAATGTGATTTGAAGACATTGGATAATGAGATAGACTTTATGTCAATACAATTTAAGAAAATTTTGAAGTTTAGAAACAATTGTGCCTCTAAAAAAGGGAAAGATGGATATCTAAACAACTTCAATAACAAGCTGTAACAACCCAAGACTTTCGGAGCAGTAATTAATTTATTTTGGGAAAAATAAATATTATTTTATTGGAGAAATAATTAAATTGGCAATTGAGGTCAAAATTTGAAGTTGTTAGAAAGTGTGTCGAATGGCGGTTCTGAGGGTACTATAGTGTCCGGAACGGTCGAGAAAGTCGAAATGACTGTACTTGGGGTCTATTTAGGTTCCGAAATAATTTAGGACCGTTTGACTCGAATTAAAGATACCGGGTCATTTAAAGTGTGTATTATCATTTAAAGATGTGTATCTCGGGAAAATAGGCTTAAAAAGCCTACGGGAGAAACAATTATCCAAAGAGAGAAAGATAAATAGAAAGAAAGAAAGAGAGAGGAAAGAAAGAATAAGAGAAAGAAGAAGAAAAGGAGAGAGAAAGAGGATTTTCCGGCATCCACGCGATCTCAAGGCGGATTCAGGCCCTACGAACCCGAGGCAAGTGATTAAACTTGCTAAATAATTGTTGTGTACCATTTATTGCATGATTTGTGGATTGAATATTTGGGTTTTAGGTTTAGTTTAACAAAACCTAACTTTTGGGTATAATCTTAGATTTGATATGTAGATCTTTGATTTGAGGATAGAAATTGGTTTAAATGTATTCTAGGATGAATATTAATGATATATTTGTGATTGGGTTGAAGAGAGATGGAGAGAAAATGATTAAAAATGGATTTTGGGTATTTTAGGCTTACAAAAAGTAGCCATTTTTTAGCGTTCTGAAGGGCCGAATCGATTCAGAATTTTGCAGGTGCCTAGGTATGAGTGACCGAATCGATTCGGACCCCAACCGAATCGATTCGGTCTGAGACATAATACCAGGTCTGATGACCCGAATCGATTCTCCTTCCGGGCCGAATCGATTCACTGGGCCGAATCCATTCAGAATTGGCCCGAATCGATTCGGAAATAGGGCTTTGTGGGATTGTTTTTCTAAAAAGAATTTTATCCCGTTTTGTTCGAGGTTATCGATTGGGGATCTCTATATGAGATATTTGGTGTATGTTTTGGAGACTTTTAGAGAGTTTCCCTTGTAAGAAATTTGGGAGTCATATTTACTAATTTGAGGAATACCAATTAGAGATTTTGGTATCTTTCTAAGTGGGGAAGCCCACCTTGATTTGGAAATCCTACTTGGAGATGATAATTACCTTTCATAGGAGAGAATGAGACTAACTTAGAGATAATGGATCTTAGGATCCAATCCCAAATGGGATAACTTTAAAGGTTCATAAAATGAATTGAACCCTATTATGAATGGAGATTTATAAATGCTAATTAATGTGAAAACGGATATAGGAATATTCTTATTGATGATTGATTTGGGAGATATCTCACATAATGAGAAATGCTAATTGAGGTGCATTAGGATAAAAGAATATCCTTAACTTAAAAGAATTGAGAGAAAATTCATAATAGAAGCGACATGAGAGCTTCAAGCGAGAAATAGTATAGCATATACTAAGTGGGGAAAATGTGTGAGAATTGACGATTAGTGTATCATGAGAGAGATATACTAAACAAAGATATTAATCAAATGCGCCTAAGAGCGTATAATGAAAATGAATATGATGCTGCAGGTATACCTTATATGATGGTATATCTTTATTATGTGGTGATGTACTTATACCTTATATGATGGTATATATACATAGTTAAGCATACCCCCTCCTTGCTATCATTGGGAAGTTACGTGCGTAGAGGGTGAGTATCCTAGCTAGGTGATGCCGGGTGTGGATATTCCCCAGGTCATAGTCGTCCGTGGTGGTTATCAAATGACATACATATATACATTTATTTATTTTGGGGGTGAGAGGTCATGGGTATGTGTCGATCTCACTTGCCGGTTAGGATCTATGACCGCTTCCTGGATGTCGTGTGTGTGAGTTGATCACGAGGTGGGTGTCGTTGAACCCCACCAGGTGGCCCCAGTTTTGCTACGTGTACGGGCAACTGGAAGATGATAGCATGTGAGCCTGCATCCTTCGAGTTATAGCTCGGTTGGATGGTTATCATTGCTTGTGTTTGTACTTGGGTATCAAGGTCATAATGGACCTCAATGACCTACATTGCCAGGATTAGTGTATCGGGGGGTTCCTTGTTTGGATTTCACTTCGGCGAGACGTCCCACGCATGAACTGCAGTGTAATGTTAGAACTTGGGGATAAGTTTAGTCTTTAATGCTCATAATTATTTATATATATATCACCTATCCCGACGATTGACAGTGCCAGGAGTAGTGTAATGGGGGGGTTCCTTGTTTGGATTTCGCTTTGGCGAGACGTCCCATGCATGAAACGCCGTGTACTGTTGAGAATTGGGAATATTAATTAATTAAAACTAAATGATAATAATTTGGGTTACATGCATCATGCATTGAGGTCTTAATGATCCTCAAGGATTAACACGGTCAGGAGTAGTGTAACGGGGGGGTTCCTTGTTTGGATTTCGCCTCGGCGAGACGTCCCACGCACGAAATGCAATGCCGTGTTGAGAATCCAGAGGAGTTTAGTCTTTAAATTCATGATGATAATAACTCATATATAAATACTATAATAATTATATATATGGTTTCATGCCAAATAAGGGCATAACTAGAATATAAAATATTCTAGTAAATGAGAATGTTGATGTATTGTGTGGATGTGGTCATGATTTGATCATGTAACTTTATATATTCAACAAATGAACATTATAAAGATAATTATAACTATTACATTAATGTTAATGTATATAACTTATAGATTATAGAAGTGAGTCTAGATTGAGTGATAGGTTAGATGATTTCACTTAAATACTTCAATTGGGTTTAAGTTAGAATCCTCTTACCTAAATAGAATCGAGCATCCAATTGGAGATCACGTGCCTACGCTTAGTGCGCGCTTTAGATGAGAGGTATGTTGAATTATTATGGAGAGTTCGATTCCACCTTAATCATGTAATAATGCATTTATAATTATTATGCATTTTAATACACTTCCTATAAAATGTTTTTTAACTCGGGCTCTAACCCGTTTATATTTTCTCCTCCATGTATATTGTACTACTTCAGGTGCTCCTCCGCAAGGACGCCTTTGATGTTCATCCATTCAGGATTTGTGGAGCTGTGGCAATTGCGGACTGTCGCGGCATTTTGTTTTAGTCGATTCCTATCTTTGTATATCCAGATTAGGATTCAGTTTGTATGTTGAGTTAGTATTCAAGTGTTGTAGATTAACACTTTCATATTTCATTTCTCAGATTATTGTATTGTCTGTTACCCGGCAGCATATTTGGGTATTTCATTGTTGAGATTTTGTTGTACATTGTATTGCACTCTTGTATATATATTTAGAGTTTGCACATTTCACTCATCATAGTTAGATGTATATAGTTGGTTGAGTTGCATTATTGGTTTTGTTGTTGTTGTTAAATAAAAGTTTTAAATTTTTGACTATTCGCTCTTAATAGTTTCGGGTAGTTAGCCTTATATTATAGTGGTTAGTATGTTGATGTTGAGACTGTGCCATCTGAGATACCTGATTTATTATAGTATAGGGCTGGTCACCCGTTATTATTTGGAGCGGGTTGTCACACAAGCCTCATGAGAGGAACCATGACAAACGCAACACTGAGACCAATCACAAACGTCAAAGAGACCTAAAAAACACTCATATTTTAGATGTGGTAAGATGGTCACTTAGCTTCTATTTGTAGGGTTAAATTGAATAAAACTGCTAAAGCCCATATCAGTAAGACTTGGGATGATTCAAGTGACTCTGATGAAGATGAGCCTGAATCATCCAAAATGTTTGACCCTTGAATGCCTTTCCTTGCAAAAATTCTCTATTCTGATGATATGTCTATAAACAACGTTGAACTTAATGCTATTGTAGGAGGGTAGTGAGACTGGGGTCTATGAATAACTGTAAAGGGTGAGGCATGACCCACTCCAATGGACGCTGCCTGCAAGGTCTTCAAGGTCTTCTGGTGCAGCTTCTCAAGAAACTTTCTTCTTCTGGTAACAATGGAACTCAAGCTTCAACTCACTCCCTGTAAGAAGATGAACTTTCACAGCAAAAATAGTAATTTTCTCAAGAGAAACACCTGAGAATGATGGTTGTCAGTGGGGAGTGAAGGAACAAGGCACTCAGCACTAAGAGAATGAGCAGAGAGAGAATAGTAGGTAGGTCTGGTGAAATTTTAGCAGAGTAACATTGCAATTTCAATTGTGTATCCTCTTGACCTTGCCCAGAGGTCTATTTATACTAGGGTATTAGGGATGAATTATCATTTTTGTGCGCCAAAATTGAGAGGGTTGGTGGGGAACAATGTCTGAAGTGTAACATTTGTCCTTGCCTGCAGGCAGCCCTACCTGTCCCCTCCTGCAGGTGCCACCTGGCGCCGACCAAAGTCAAAAAGTATATATGTCCCCTAATGAAGACAAAATATCAGATTTGGTAATTATCTTTTGAAACGGTAACTTGTGGTGCAATTTTGTAAATCTTGAGAGAGGAGGCCTTAAGGACCCCTTCTCCTCTAAAATTGTTGTTTTTCTTGAGAGGGACCTTGAGGACCCCTTCTTCTGAAAAATTCATTTTCTTATAAAGCGTTTATTTCATGTGAGTAGCCAGCTCTTTGGATGCTCACTTCACTTGTGACCAAGTGTGAAGTGTGTGTAGTCTTGAGTGACTTCTGAGTCTTCCTACTAGTATTCTCTCAATCCTATAGTGCTAAGTGGTTGAGCTTTCTCAACATACCTTGTCCCTCAGCCTCCAAGCCAAAACTCCCAGGAGGTCCCAACTAGCCTGCTTGAGCCCTGCTTGCTCAACTAGGAAACATGTACAAGAAAGCAAAGTGTTAATATTGTTGTTCTTTTAAAGAATGACGTTTTATGACGAGGAGTTTCTCGTGGTAGCTACTCTCTCATCCTGGCCACCCTGGGTGGGTTCCTTCTCAATATGAGTTTCTGTCGGAACCCTTGCAGTGGCACTTCTTGGATAACATTTCTGCAGTGACCCTTGCAGTGGCGGTGACCCTTGCAATGGCACTTTTCAATGTTGGACTTCTGCGGTGGCCCTTGGGGGGGACCTCTTGAATGTCACTGCTGCAGTGACCCTTGCGGTGGCAGTGACCCTTGCAGTGACACTTCTCAATATTGGACTTCTGCGGTGGCCCTTGCGGGGAACCTCTCGAATGTCATTGCTGCAGTGATCCTTGGAGTGGCGGTGACCCTTGCAGTGACACTTCTCAATCTTGGACTTCTGCGGTGCCATGCGAGGCACCTCTCGAATGTCATTGCTGCAGTGACCCTTGCAGTGGGGGTGACCCTTACAGTGGCACTGCTCAATCTTTGACTTCTGCGGTGACCCTTGTGAGACACCTCTCTAATGTCATTACTGGAGTGACCCTTGCCGTGGCGGTGACCCTTGCCGTGGCACTTCTCAATCTTGGACTTCTGCAGTGACCCTTGCGAAGCACCTCTCTAATGTCATTGCTGCAGTGACCCTTGCAGTGGCGGTGACCCTTGCAGTGGCACTTCTCAATCTTGGACTTCTACGGTGACCCTTGTTAGGCACCTCTTGAATGTCATTACTGCAGTGACCCATGCAGTGGAGGTGACCCTTGCAGTGGCACTTCTCAATCTTGGACTTTTGCGGTGACCCTTGCGAGGCACTTCTCGAATGTCATTGCTTCAGTGACCCTTGCAGTGGCGGTGACCCTTGCAGTGGCACTTCTCAATCTTGGACTTTCGCGGTGGCCCTTGCGGGGCACCTCTCGAATGTCACTGCTACAGTAACCCTTGCAGTGACACTTCTCAATCTTGGACTTCTGGGGTGGCCCTTGCGGGACACCTCTCGAATGTCGTTCATGCAGTGACCCTTGCAGTGGCGGTGACCCTTGCAGTGACACTTCTCAATCTTGGACTTCTGCGATGCCCTTGCAAAGCACCTCTTGAATGTCATTGCTGCAGTGACCCTTGCAGTGGTGGTGACCCTTGCAGTGGCACTTCTCAATCTTGGACTTCTGTGGTGTCCCTTGCCAGACACCTCTCGAATGTCATTGCTGCAGTGACCCTTGTAGTGGTAGTGACCCTTGCAGTGGAACTTCTCAATGTTGAACTTCTGCGGTGACCCTTGCGGTGCACCTCTCGAATGTCATTGCTGCAGTGACCCTTAAAGTGGCGGTGACCCTTGCAGTGATGCTTCTCAATCTTGGACTTCTACAGTGCCCTTGCGAGGCACCTCTCGAATGTCATTGCTGCAGTGACCCTTGCAGTGGAACTTCTCAATCTTGGACTTTTGCGGTGACCCTTACGAGACATCTCTCGAATGTCATTGCTGCGATGACCCTTGCAGTGGCGGTGACCCTTGCGGTGGCACTTCTTAATCTTGGACTTCTGCGGTGACCCTTGCGAGGCACCTCTCGAATGTCACTACTGCAGTGACCCTTGCCGTGGCAGTAACCCTTGCAGTGGCACTTCTCAATCTTGAACTTCTGCGGTGGCCCTTGCGGGGCACTTCTCGAAATGTCATTACTGCAGTGACCCTTGTAGTGGCGGTGACCCTTGCAGTGGCACTTCTCAATTTTAGACTTTTGCGGTGGCCCTTGCGGGGCACCTCTCGAATGTCATTTCAAAAATGCATTTTTATTTTATTTACTTTTTTTATTGGTAGACACCCTTCTACATTAGCCCCTCGTGCAAAGATTTTTTGGTTGGGTACACTAAAAAAACTTTGTACGCCATAAATTCAACTTCAACAATTATATATATATACATTTTTTTTAGGGACCCTAGGATCATTAAGTGCGGTGTCCCTTTACCCGAGGTTTTTAATTTTTGAGAATCCACGCGTCAGTGTGAGAACTGTCATCTCATCATTTGGGAAAAAAAGGTCATCACCTTTTTTGCCTTCCTGCACGTTTTTCCATTCTGATGTTAAAAAACATAAGACCCTTTTCTTAAGCTCTTTCATCTTCTTCAAACGCCTCATAGGGTCTTTGGATTTGTAGTGAGAGAAAGTGAGAGAGAGAGAATTTAAAACACCTTAGCCTCCCATCCTTTTTTTTTTCTTTTGTTTTTTCAAACATCCCATTAATGGATTCTAATCCAACAAATACCTCTTCAGATGTAAACACCCCCAAAGCACCCATGAATTTCGGCTCCATGTATCTTTCATTGCCCCTCCCAACCGCTCCGACCATTGATATTACGGTCGCCGGTGATACTTGGTCCCATTCTATCACCAGCGTCGAGGCTTCGTCCGTGCCGCCTGCTCCCTCTCTATCGGGCGGAGATTTAGATTTTGGGTCGAGGGCCCTCATGGTCTCCTCGCCATTTCACACAGTAGGTGAGTCTTTTCTTTTGAGTTCTTCCGAAGCGAGGGGTATCTCGACCAAACCTTCGTCGTCAGCGGGGAGTGTCTCGGCCAGTGGTTTTTTGCTTGAAACGCAGGGTGTCTCGTCTGAATCTTCGTTGGCCACTAGGGGTGTCTCGACCAGTGATATGTTTCTTAGGGAAAAGGGTATTTTGTTTGAGTCTTTGTTGGCCGCTAGGGGTATCTTGGCCAGTGGTATTTTACTTGAAACGCAGGGTGTCTCGTCTGGATCTTCGTCAGCCACTAGGGGTATCTCGACTAGGGGGTTTTTGTTTAGAAGAAGGGTATCTCGTCCAATCCGAGAATGAGTTTGAATTTTTTCATCGAGACGGCTGCTGATAAGAGCTCGAAGCGAGTGGACCCCCCATTCGAGGGTCTCTCGCCAGTTACCTTGGATTTTTCGAAAGCCCTAGTTTCTTTGGGCGGGGGTATCTCGACCTTGGTTCATGAAAATTACCAAGTTGGTTTGGGTCAGGGTGTCTCGAGCTTGGGTTCCAGAGATTTCCAAATTAATTTGGGTGGTGGTGTCTCGACGCCTTCGGATTTTTCAGGAATGGGGGTCTCGACCTATGACAGTATGGTGGCCTCTCGTCAGCAGTCGGGGGTCTCGCGGTTTGGAATCACGTCTACGGGTCCCTCGTCAGAAGCTGGGGGTGTCTCGACATCTTGTCACGTCGAGGGTTCCTCAACCCAGGGTGTCTCGACCCCTTGTGGCTTCGAGGGTTCCACAACCCGGGGTATCTCGACCTCTTCTGACGTTGAGGGTTCCACTTCCTTTTTTTTTACGGTAGGGACGCCCAGGATCTATTACTCGAAGTCCCTACCAGGATGAGTTCTTTTCTTGAGCCAATGACTCTTGGTAGTTCATCAGCTACGTCATCCTCTTCTCAGGCATGGAAGGACTATATGCGCATTCGTCAAGGGCGAGATTTTGGTATTTATCGTCATACTACTTTTTGTGGTCCTGCCGACAACTTCATGGTTTCACTTTTCGAATTTGGGGGGAAAATTTCTGACATGATTCTCGAACGCTCTCATGTGGGGTTAAGTGAGTCTGCTGATCTCTCTACCCTTTCTCTGGATTCCATTCTCGGAGTCCGAGTCGACCGCGGTGACTTTCCTTATTCCAATGTTGAAGCTAAAGCCCCGGGGGGTCCCACGGAGGAGTGGGATAGCTGGGTTGATTATGTTCTGAGCATTCCTGATTATGTGGCTATTCTTAGGGAGGTAGGACTTTTTACCGCCATCAGCAGTCTGAAGTCCTGCACCATATCTCAGAATATTTCTTCGCTCAATCTTTTATTGTCTCGGTGGAGTATGGAGTCTCACACATTTCTCACACGCTGGGGAAAATTTAGCGTCACCCTAGAAGATGTATGTGAATTGTACGCTCTTCCTTTCTTTGGGCAACAGGTCTTTTCTGATGACTGCGAGGATTCTTTAGAGTAGGAGATGGTGGGGGAGCTACGGTCAGCCCTCAGAGAGTGCTCGAAGTATGTGGCTATAAATATAACTGGTCATTCCAAGCATTCCTTTTCCAAATGGCAAAGATACTGGTTCAGAGATTTTGAGCAGCTGCAGAAGGGGGAGACTTCACGCGCAGCCCTTAGATCCCAGGATGGTTCTAAGCTCCACTCTCCTGCACATTTAGCCGCTTTCTTTGTTACATTTCTGACTCGGTTCCTTCTGCCAGGTAAGCCTAAAGATTGTCCTCGCGAACTTATTTTTAGATTAGTTGTACGATTGTCCCGCGGTAGATCGATACCAATGGCCGCCTTGACTTTGGGTTCTCTTTACACCTGGATGGACCGAGCACACATAGATGTAGAGAGGTCTTACGGTCGGTATGATGTCGCTAATCGTGAAAATGCCGCTCTCTTAATGGCCTTTTTATTTGAGCATTTCCCCCACTTTACTTCAGGGGCTCACGCTTGTCATAGCGATGCTGCGAGACTTCCCCGAGGGCACAAGAAAATTCCAAAGAAATCTTTGGGAATGTTGATTGACGATATTAAGGAGTTTCAGTTTTGGCCTTATACCAAGCGCCTTGGGGGAACTTTCAGCTGGCTTTATTTCCCTGGCGATGGCGAGACTTTCTATTGACCTTCAGCAGTGGGGCCTGTTTCCACCTATCCTCATATTAATGTGGTGACGATGCTCTTACCATGCCACCTCCCTTCTTGGACTGAGTTGGGACCGCGTACTAAATCTTATCACTCTGAGAGGGCAAGACGATAGTTTGGCTATGATTAGGGTGTTCACATCCCTCCTCTTCCTACCTACAACGATCATTTTGAGGCGTTCTCATAGGCATGTGCTAGCTTCACTCTTCATGGATTATTTCGTAGGGTCAGTGGTTTGGGTGGTCTCTATGTGCCTCCCTGCGATTATCATCCTTCATTTACTTCATCTTGGTTCCTTCTTTGGCAGTGGCAGGTTCGTCTTATCCAAGAATGTGTAGTTGGCCCCCTCATGAGACCAACCCCATTAAATATACCAAAGCCCAATTTTTGGTCAAGCGGACGCAGAAAGATCCTTGGTTTCTCAGTACCACTTCCACGCCACTCTTGGAGCAGGCCATTCCCGTTTTAGTGAAGCCTCTCATTGACGATTCACTTCAGCCTCCGCCGACTGAGCTTCCCCCTATGAAGTCTAGAAGCCAATCAAAAAGCAAAGGGAAAGTGAGCACCTCTACTACGAGCAAAAGGAAACACCCTGACAAAGATGTATCTGATTTTGTTCCGGCTACTACTGCTTATCCTCCCTCTTATCCTATGAGGACCCGAGCTGCAAAGAAGAAGAAAGGAAACGGTGCTGGCATGGCTGCTTCCTCTACGGTGGATCAAGAGTCCGATACTGGCGATCTTGGGGTGGAGGAGGCCTCCCAAGTAGTGAAAGAGAAAGGTTACTCCTCATCGATCCTTGCTTCCCAGGAGGCGCGGGTCGCGTCTATTCCCATTGCAGAAGGTACTATATCACGACATTCTTTACTTAGTTTGAAGTTCTCTCGGAGTTTCTTTATCTCCCTCCCCTTCATTGGAAGAGGAACTAGTTGATTATGGAAGCACCCCTTCTTATGACGACCATAGTTCTTCTTCGGGTGATATGGGCAGCCTGGGTTTCCATAGCGAAAGCATTAATGACACGTATGCTTTGTTATCAGTCTCGAGAGAGTCTTCTAGTGATGATGAGGCATCCCATTCTCCTGGGGGAGTTAGCCCCACCCATCTCCCTTATGGCCAGACCACGCGCCCCGCTGCTGTAAGCGTTCCCCCTTTACTCATCTATTTTTTTTGCATATGATTTTATTTCTTCCCCCTAATTATTTTTTTATTTGTTAATGAAAGCATTCTATCATATTTTGCAGGTCATTTCCATAGAGGCCAGTAGTTCTCCTCTTCCCCCACTACGACTGACGCCCTTTCAGCGGGAGAGGAACTCCATGATCATTTCTGCCCGAGGCCTTTTTAGAGAGGTTTGTTGCCTCCTTAATTCTTTTACCATCTGATGTAATTTGTTAGTCTTCCAATTACATCTTGGTTGTGTACGCTGTTATTTCCCTGCAGCTTTCATCTGTGCACTTTACTGGCACCAGGACCACTTTTGTGACTTTTACTTCTGCTCAGGTATGCCTCGGCCATTCTCAAAACCTTCATTAAGCCCTTTTCCTCTTTACGTCATCCTTTTATTTACCCATTTACAATGTGTAGAGGGTTGTGCCTTCCGGCGTTGTCACCTCGTCTTCTCTTCTTTCGGCAGTGGGCACTTCTACAGCTGAACCCCTGGGCACTTCTTCATCTAAGGTATGTATTTTTACTTTTGAATATTTGTTTCTTTTCAGTAGGAGTCCTAATGGATTTTGGATTTTCTTCCCAGGGAGGGACTCCTCCCTTACCTGATGTTATTATCCCGGGTTTATCCTCTTCGGGGAGGATTTCTATCCCTCGGGTCCACGACGGTAGACCCTTGGTTCAGGAAATTTCTCGTGGCCCAATATTTACTGTGACTTCAACTAGTGAGCCCACACTTCAGGTCAGGCCTTTCCGTTGGAGCATGGAATCTCTTTTTCCTCGAACATGTGATGAATAACATATTTTCATTCTTTGCAGGCTATCAGCACAACCCCTACTGCGCCGACCGTCCTTTTTCGCTCTTCCCCTTTGGATGGGGCTCAGGTACTTTCCTATTTTCTTAGTTATATATTTCTTCTCTATCCAAACTGTACTTATCGTAGCCCTTTTTTACTTTGTTGCAGTTATCCCTTGGTGCTGTTTCGAGTGTGGCTCCTGCTATTGTCTCTTCAGCAACCCTATACATGGGCCAATTTGCCCTGTTATCGCGCACCTTCGGGTAGCTATCTCTGTTATGCCTTTGAGGAGTTTCCATCTCCCTCTTTTTAATTTAAGGTATTTGTCATTCATAAAATAGGTGATTTATTACCTCTTGCCCTTTCTCATCACTCGCAGCCTCGCCTACCCCTTGAGACCGCCGTCGCTGAGGTTGTTCTTTCGAAAGTGCCTGAGGCTAAGGTAGCTTCTTTAGAAGCACTGGTCGCTGAGACAACCCCTACAGGAGCATCGACCAGTGTGGCGGCCCCTATGGGAGCCCCTGCTCCTCCTCTTTTGACCGTTATGGAGAGCGTTATTCAGGTACAGTGTATAAGGGTATCTGCTTCCCTCATGTCATTCTTATGTCTTTATTATTTTGTTTAAATTGCACGAGCATTCCCATCTTCACCTTTGTGGCATTGTCTCTAGGCGAGCGACGTCGCTCCGATGACTATGGAGCCTGATGAAGTTGCTCCGATATTTGTGGAGTCAGAGAGTGGGATGGCTGCGAGAGAGGTATTAAACTAGCATACTCCCTCTTTTTACTATTTCCCTTCTTTTCTTCTTGCGTATACTGTTCAAGCGTTCTCATTTCACCTTTGACTTATTGTTTCCAGGTGCATGAAAGTACTCTGATGACTGTGGAGTCTGGAATTGGGGCATCTGCGAGAGAGGTATTAAACTAGCATACCCCCCTCTTTTTACTATTCCCAATTTTTTTTATTCTTGCGTATGCTGTGCAAGTGTTCCCATTTCACCCGTGTCTCATTGTTTCCAAGTGCATGAGAGTACTCCGATGACTGTGGAGTCTGGCAATGGGGCAACTGCGAGAGAGGTATTAAACTAGCATACCCCCTATTTTTACTATTCCCAATTTTTTTTATTCTCGCGTATGCTGTGCAAGCGTTCCCATTTCACCCTTGTCTCATTGTTTCCAGGTGCGTGAGGGTACTCCGATGGCTGTGGAGATTGGTAGTGAAATTTATGTGGAGAGAGATCATAGTTCTGAGTTCACTCTTTTGGTCGGTGACACTGATTCTGGTGGAGAGTCTTCTTTCCTTCCTTCTGAGGCGGGGTCTCGCCACTCTGATGACGATGATGAAGTAGAGGATACTGCGACTATTGCGAGTAAGCTATGGAGTAAGGAGTTACCAGGACGATTCAGGGCACATGAGCGTCAGCTCTTGGATCTCATCTTAGAGCACCATCCCGAGACATTCACTTCTCAGAGTATACTTCATATTGACAGTCTTATGGCCTTCAACCTGAGGACTCTCGCCAACCATGTTCATGAGTTCTTGGCTACCTCCCCTGCTAAGCTGACTAGCTCTTCCATTTTGCTATTCTTTGATGCTCTCCGCGACTTGCAGTAGTTCTATCATTTTCGTTTGGATTGGCTTGATGCGGGAGTTTGCCCTTTTCTAAGTGTTCCTTTTGGCAAGATAGTGAGATTTCACACTTCCCGACAGTCTAGAGTTGAGAAGCGGCAGGCTGAGGCTATGAGAATCCGAAATCAAATCACCCTACTGCAGGTGAAGCTTGCCAGACTCGAGTCTGGCGATGAGGAGGACGAGGCTAAATTCATCAGGTTGGAGGAAGAGTTTCTGCGGGAGGCTGGTCCGTCATATGCCGGCGCCATCGCTTATGATGATCTTTTTTTTATCGTTTCTAGTGGATAGTCTACTTCTTTCTTTGTAATGCTCAAAATGTTATCCGTACATTGTTGATCCTACATGGATGAAACACTTCTTTTCTTCTGCACTTTCTTTTCCCTTGTTTTCCGCTTAGATTGTGGGTGTTTTTTTTATATGACTTGCTCTAATTTCTGTGAGCATTTAGTCTACTGATGGCTGCCCCATATACTGCGAGGTACTTGCATTAATATGAAAAGTTATGTGTGTATATATATATTACATATATTTTTCACAAAAATGCAACTCTTGTAAATTTGAGGTATTTTCATGTTACTGTCTGTGACACCCCGACTAATTAAATACCGGGTAGCTACTCCTTTATTAAATCAATACAAAATGCCAAGTTGGTCCAGTTAATAGCATCACTGTCGAAAAACATTTTTAATGATTACTAACCACCTAGTATTTTAAAAGTGAGTTGTCAAATTTTTAAATTAAATCTGATTAACATGCAATAATGAAATATAGAAATGTAACACAACCATTCACGATAAAGTCCAACTATAATGAATCAACAAATAAAGATGAGTCTAGAGGAAATACTCCTCACAACAATCCCAATATGAAAAGAAATAAAACAAGTTTGCATCCTCAATTAATTACAAACCAAAGTCTGAATAACTGAAATATAAAATGAAAATGTCTCTAAAAGAAATGGGCGACATGCCCTACAATTGATGAAATCTGAATATAGAGTCAAGGCAAATGAAGCGTCTACTAGCAAGGCCCTGTAACTTCCACAACAGCTACAGCTCGTCACCTTACTGGAAATACTATGCATGGTGCCCTTGTGGCTGGGCACCTAAAAATGGTTTTTATAAAAAGATAGATTTGAAAGCAAACGGGTTAGAGCCCGAATGTGGAGAGTATTTTAAAAACTGCAAGTGCTTTAATGACAATTAAAACAATGAATGCAAGATACATGTTAGGACGTGCTCTCACATGAAATACTCACCTCTCGTCTAACTGTGCACTCCTAACGTTCCTGTACCCATTCATGTGTTATTTATCTAACTAAACCATCATAAGTTCTAACCCAACTACTCGATTCACAATATGAATTCCCAAGGTTATTACTTAAATAGATAGCTTTACTTGAACTCGGATTCTCAATTATTAGCATTACCGTTTACTGGAGGTTATCCCCTTATTTAACTTCTCAAGGAGTTACTATAAATGATTCTCATAAATAAACATCACAATTCCTTTTCATTCAACCGTATATTATTCACATCATATATATACAATATAGGCACCCCGAGGCTGAGCTGCGGTGCACACATACTCTGCTATCCATCCTGGTACATCACGTACATAAGGATTACAAATTCCGAATCTCTCAGGAATTTCTAGAATAAGCACAACACACAAAAATGGAGGCGAACATAATTCAACATATCCATGGTCACGTACATACCTACGCTCCATAGTCAGCTGGCTTAATAACTCACAATTAAGTCATTCCCTTGAACTATGTCCTCAAGGTACCAAACTAAATCCGGGCACACAAGGATTAGAAGGCCCTAAGCGAACGTAAACCTCCCGTGATAGCAAGTATGGTAGGTATGTCATACACATAAGATCATATACTAAGCATGTGCATATCTTAGATATCTCAATATTAATAAAGGTATTTTCTACATCCTTATACCATTATTCCAATTGTATACATTTTAAGTCTTCCGTTAATACATAATGTAGACTTTCGACACATCTCACGTCATAGATTCTTATACTTAAAACCTATCTCAAAGGGGTTATTAGGTTTCCTATTATTCTCACATTTTACATCATTATTCTTAAGGTCCTTACTTCTGTCCCAAACCTCAATTCATTAATTTATTCAAAATTACTCATTTAACCCTAATATTATCTCACTCATCGAGCTTCATTATCTTTTAGAATAATTCCTCAAATTAAAATCTAATTAAGGTCTAAACTTTATAACCATACCTACTGGTCTTCCTTAAGTCTAAGGACATTCATAAGGTCTCCAATAATATTTTACAAGGGTCAACATCATTACAATTTAACTAGGGGAAATTTTACTCTTTCTGGGAAGGTCAATCGATCGACCTTGACCTTCGATCGATCGATGGTGGTCGATCGATCGACTAATGAATGTTAATCGATCGACTGATGAATGTCGATCGATCGAACGCACCAGGTAGGCTACGGACTGCTTCGTTTTGCAGTTTTCAAATCATCTCAAAACACCATTAACAAGCATGAAACTCTAAGATAACGTTATAATATCCTCATACAACAATCCTACAACATTGTTAACGTTCTAAGATCAATAATTCATCATCCAAGGGCTTTGTTTGGATCAAAACTTCATCAAGAATTCCAGTTTTCTACTTCTTTGAAGAACATTAATAAACTTCTTCTAAAATCCGTTTTTAGATCATCAATAGTTATATTTTGAATTCATAATTCATCCAGAATGTTTCTACATGCAAATTCCTAACATAGTTCATAGTTTTAAATCCTCAAATTCATGGGTCTACTCAATCTTCCAAGATAAATTTGATGATTATCCTAAACATGGAAAAGCATAGCATTGAATCAATTATAATTAAACCACTTGCCTCTAATCTTTCTCTGAATTTGATGTTGAATCTTTGAAGGCTGAGTTGTTCTCTCTCTCTCTCTGCAGAATTCTCTTCTTCCTCTCTCTCTCTCTCTCTACAAGTTCTCCTCAAGATGACAATGGAGGTGGGTTGGTTCTTGGCAAAATAGGAAATGGTTTATTAACTTCTCCCGTAGCCCATTAAGTCCCTTAGTGTAGTTAGTGGGTTTAGTGGATAAAGAATAAGTCAGATTTTTATTTCAAATTTTCGTGGGTTTTAATTCCCAAATTTCCGAAATTACCAAAATGCCCTTTTAAGTTACCGGTATGGCCCAATAATTCCCCGGGACCCAAACTTAACCCCCGACTAGTGTTTTCTGACTATTTTGACCCTTCCGGACACGTTGGCGCACTCAAAATGACCATACGGTTAGAAATAAAATTCACTTTTTAATTAAATAATTACTTTCCTGACGCGACTGTCACACGCGTCTCAACAAAATTTCCAAATTGTCGTATTTCAATCTCACGACAAATTTCATAATTCAATATTCATATATAATCATATATGCACATTATAATCAAATATCAACTCTCATCTTGCTAGTATTTTAATCCGAATTAATTTCCAATTAATACACATTTAATTCAATTAATCCCATAAATAAATATCACAAAAATACAGGGTATTACATACTTCCCCCCTAATAACTGAATTTCGTCCCGAAATTCGGAACTAGAAAGTACCTGGTAAGAACAACTCTGGATAACGTTCGCGCATCTCATCGTCGCGCTCCCATGTGGACTCCTCGACATTATGATGTCGCCACTGAACACGCACTAATGGAACTATCTTTGACCGCAGTTTCCGCTCACTTCGGTCCAAAATAGCAATCGGCCCCTCCTCATAGAAGCTATCAGGCTGTAGATCTATGTCCTCCAAAGCAATGTGAGAATGATCCAAATCATCTCTAAGATATTTCCTTAGCGAGGAAATATGAAACACATCGTGAATCCGATGTAAATGCTCCAGTAATCCAAGCCTATACGCAACCGGTCCAATCCGCTCAATAATAGGAAATGGTCCCACATATCTCGGTGCCAACTTCCCTTTCTTCCCGAAACGCATAATCCCATTCATAGGAGATACTCTGAGCAAAACCTGGTCCCCCACTTGGAACTCCCTGAAGAACCTCTTCGCATCAGCATAGCTCTTCTGCCGATCCTGAGCTACCCGAATGCGACTCCGAATCAATTCTATCCTCGCCGAAGTATCTTGAATCACTTCTAGCCCAAGTAGTTTGTTGTCCCCCACCTCCAACCAACATGCTGGGGAATGACAAGGTCTACCGTACAATGCCTCAAATGGAGCAATGCCAATAGTGAACTGGTAGGAGTTGTTGTAAGCAAACTCCACCAGTGGAAGATACTGCTCCCATCCACCTTCGAAATCAATGATACACATACGCAACATATCCTCCAACATCTGGTTTGTACGCTCGGTTTGCCCATCGGTCTGCGGGTGATACGCCGTACTCAACCGCAATTCCGTGCCCATGGCCTCCTGAAAACTTTCCCAAAATCGTGAAATGCATATATTGTCTCTGTCAGACACGATATTTAGGGGCACACCGTGAAGTCTCACTATCTCTGCAATAAAGAGCTGGGCATACTGTCCCGTAGTGTAGTCTGTCCTTACGGGTAGAAAATGAGCGACTTTGGTCAACCTGTCCACAATTACCCAAATGGAGTCGTGACCCCTCTGTGACGTAGGCAACCCCGTGATAAAGTCCATGGAAATGCTCTCCCACATCCACATCGGGACCTCCAATGGCTGTAAAAGTCCTGCCAGTCTCTGATGATCCACTTTTACTAGCTGACAAGTGGCGCATTTAGAAACAAATACGGCAATATCTCTCTTCATCCCGCTCCACCAATACTTTCGTCTCATGTCTTGGTACATTTTGTCCCCATCGGGATGTACCGCGAACCGTGAGCCATGCGACTCTGCCATCACCTCGTGCCGTAATTCTTCCCCTTCCAGAACTACCAATCTCCCATTGAAGCGTAATCCCCCGTCTGAGCTAACGGTATAGGACTCGGCTCCCTCTGCTAATAATTGAACTATCTGCGCCTGACAGAACGAGTCATTTGCCTGTGCTCTTACTACCTTCGTGAAAATCTGTGGTGTAACGATCATCACTAACATGAATGATCGGACCATTGCATCCTGGTGTCCCAACTCCTTCCATTTGGCCTTCCACACCCCTGCCACCTCATCTACTGGCCTACGGCTCAACGCGTCTGCTACCACGTTAGCCTTCCCCGGGTGATACTGGATATCAAACTGATAGTCCTTCACAAACTCAAGCCACCTTCGCTGCCGCATATTCAACTCCTTTTGCGTGAATAGATACTGTAGGGACTTGTGGTCCGTGAATAATCAAAACTTTTCCCCCAAAAGGTAATGTCTCCAAATACGAAGGGCAAATACAACTGCTGCCAACTCCAAGTCATGAGTGGGGTAATTCTTCTCTTGAGGCTTTAGCTTATGGGAAGCATAAACTATGGCCTGACTCTCCTGCTGTAATACACCTCCAAGTCCTTGCAAGGATGCATCGGTGTAGACTAGATACTCAACTCCCGGTCTCGGCAATGCTAACACAGGTGCTGAGGTCAACTTGTCCTTCAACTCATCGAATGCCAACTGACAGGCATCACTCCAAATGAATGGCACATCCTTACGGGTCAGATGTGTCAAAGGACCCGCTATCTTCGAAAATCCCCGAATGAACCTCCGGTAGTATCCTGCTAGGCCCAAGAAATTACGGATCTCTGTCGGTGTCGTGGGCCGTCCCCACTCCCTCACCGCGGATACCTTCCCCATATCAACCGATATCCCCCGATCAGAAATAATATGTCCCAAAAACTGGACCTCCTTCAGCCAAAACCCGCACTTCTCGTATTTTGCATACAACTCGTTCTGACGTAGCGTCTGTAAAACTTGCCTCAAATGCTCGGTGTGCTCCTCCTCTGTCTGGGAGTAAACCAGAATATCATCAATGAAGACAATGACAAACTGATCTAGGAAATCTCTGAACACCCTATTCATCAAGTCCATAAACACGGCTGGAGCATTGGTCAAACCAAAAGGCATAACCCGAAACTCGTAAGATCCATATCTCGATAAGAACGCAGTCTTCGAGACATCCTCTTCCCTGATACGCAACTGATGGTATCCCGATCGCAAATCAATCTTTGAAAAGAAAGAAGCTCCTCTCATCTGGTCGAATAGGTCATCGATTCGAGGCAACGGATACTTATTCCGTATCGTGACCTTATTCAACTCTCGGCGATCCACACACAATCTCAGTGAACCATCTCTCTTCTTCACGAACAACACAGGGGAACCCCACGGCGAAGTACTCCTCCGTATAAACCCCTGACCCAACAACTGCTCAATCTGATCCCGTAACTCCCTCATCTCAGCTGGAGCCATACGGTGCGCGTCCTATAGGTCTCGTATCTGGTAATAAGTCTATGACAAAGTCTATTTCTCGACTGGGAGGTAGGCCTGGTATCTCCTGAAACACATCGGAATACTCCCTGACAACTGGGATCGAATCTAAAGGAATCACAACCTCCTTAGAGGTATTCTCCTCTATGTAATACAAATGAGCGGTCGAGCCTCCCTATGGGCGAGGCATCGCCACTACAAACATCTCTTGCCTCGGAATGGCAAAAACAATGCTCCCACCGAAGCAATCAATCATGGCTCTATAATCTGCGAGACAATCCATACCGATAATCACATCGTGCACATGCATATCTAATACCAACATGTCTGCAGGTAATACCAAACTACCAATCTCTACCCCCACTCCCCGGCATATAAAGAAAATAAGTGACCCACTCCCCAATGGTGAGTCTACACACGTCACTGTGCTCTCTGCTGTGGCTAACAACCCTAAGGCTTTCGCAAAATGTATAGCTATAAAAAATGGCGTTGCCCCCGTATCAAACAAAACCCGACCCATAGTACCATGGATAGGAAACATACCCTCAATCGCGGGTGGTGCCTGTGGAGCTGCTGCCTGGTGGACGCTATAGACACGTCCATACTATAACTGCCCCTGCTGCACAAGAACTGCTGGAATGGCCGGTAGTGCTGGCACCTGGGCTGGAGCTGGGAGGGAAGGTGGAAAAAGTGGCCTCTATGGCTCATGTCGAGCACCCTGCTGCTGCTGCGGGGCCCTGCCCCTATCAGGACAGTCCTGGCGTTTATGGCCAGTCTTGCCACAAACGAAACACTTCCCCGGGAAGTTCCCCCCTCTCTGTCCCTGCTGCCCCCGGCCCTGGTTGCTGTTACCGTTCCTCCACTAGCCCTGCTGGCCCTGCTGAAACTACTGTTGACCATTCTGACCCTGCTGGTTCTGATGGCCGTTCGGACCCTGATGGCCCTGCTTGAAACCTCCCTGTCCGTGCCTGAAATTTCCCGACCTGAACCTCTTGTGATCCCCCTGCTGGGAACCCTGATCACCCTGCCTCTTCCCCTGAACAGAATGTGCCCCACTGGCACCATTTCCCCCAGTCCTGCCCTGATGGCTGGACTCTCCTGTCCTCTTGCCTTCAGCCATGTGAAAGCGATGGTCCTAGCAGTGTAACAGTGCAGCGTTAACCACATTAGAGTAAGTGGCCAACGATAGGTTCCCCAACAAATGCTGACGGATCCTCCAAGTCAACCCGTCTGTAAATTTCTGTATCTTCTTCTCCTTTGTCGGTATCTCATCCGGAACAATGTTCAGAAGATTAGTGAATTTGGCCTCATACTCGGCCACAGTCTTACCCTCATGCTTGAGGCTCATCAACTTCCTCCTCATCTCCGTGTGGACAGTTGACGGAAAGTATTTGCGGTCGAACCGCACCCAAAACTCCTGAATAGTGAGAGTATCCCTCTCCTCCACGGTGGTAATAGACTCCCACCACTGCAGTGCAGACTCCACTAGCTTAAAGGTAGCTAGTATCTGCTTCTGGACATCGGTGCACTCATACATCCTCAGGTGCCGCTGAATGTCCTTCCTCCACTGACTCGAAATCACAACATCGGAGCTACCTGCGAACTCCGGAGGGTGTGCTTTCTAAAAAGCATCACGTACACGTTCCCAAGCAGACAGGAATGCATGTGCCTGCACTGGCGCGGCTACCGGCGCCTGAGGTGGTGCCTACTGCACTACGGCTAGTGCGGCATTTACCGCCTGGGCCACAATGGCTGCAACCTCGGCGGCATTCATCGTGCCATGTACTGGAGCTGGCTGTGGCTCGGGATGTGCATCCCTGGGAACTCGTTGTGCACGTCGTGGAGGCATCTGAAATAATAATAAAGTATATAAGTTCGCAGTTATAAACTTAAAATAGCAGAAGAGCGAAGCATGCATAAAAGAATACAACAGCCCTAAAATATAGGGCTCTACATCAAAGAAAGCTCAGCGGAAAACATAATAAGCCGTACAGATCCTAAAGGACACTAGAACCTGATGCTCTGATACCACTTGTGACACCCCGACTAATTAAATACCGGGTAGCTACTCCTTTATTAAATCAATACAAAATGCCAAGTTGGTCCAGTTAATAGCATCACTGTCGAAAAACATTTTTAATGATTACTAACCACCTAGTATTTTAAAAGTGAGTTGTCAAATTTTTAAATTAAATCTGATTAACATGCAATAAATGAAATATAGAAATGTAACACAACCATTCACGATAAAGTCCAACTATAATGAATCAACAAATAAAGATGAGTCTAGAGGAAATACTCCTCACAACAATCCCAATATAAAAAGAAATAAAACAAGTCTGCATCCTGAATTAATTACAAACCAAAGTCTGAATAACTGAAATATAAAATGAAAATGTCTCTAAAAGAAATGGGCGACATGCCCTACAATGGATGAAATATGAATATAGAGTCAAGGAAAATGAAGCGTCTACTAGCAAGGCCCTGTAACTTCCACAACAGCTACAGCTCGTCACCTGACTGGAAATACTATGCATGGTGTCCTTGTGGCTGGGCACCTAAAAATGGTTTTTACAAAAAGATAGATTTGAAAGCAAACGGGTTAGAGCCCGAATGTGGAGAGTATTTTAAAAACTGCAAGTCCTTTAATGACAATTAAAATAATGAATGCAAGATACATGTTAGGACGTTCTCTCATATGAAATACTCACCTCTCGTCTAACTGTGCACTCCTAACGTTCCTGTACCCATTCATGTGTTATTTATCTAACTAAACCATCATAAGTTCTAACCTAACTACTCGATTCACAATATGAATTCCCAAGGTTATTACTTAAATAGATAGCTTTACTTGAACTCGGATTCTCAATTATTAGCATTACCGTTTACTGGAGGTTATCCCCTTATTTAACTTCTCAAGGAGTTACTATAAATGATTCTAATAAATAAACATCACAATTCCTTTTCATTCAACCGTATATTATTCACATCATAAATATACAATATAGGCACCCCGAGGCTGAGCTGTGGTGCACACATACTCTGCTATCCATCCTTGTACATCACGTACATAAGGATTACAAATTCCGAATCTCTCAGGAATTGCTAGAATAAGGACAACACACAAAAATGGAGGCGAACATAATTCAACATATCCATGGTCACGTACATACCTAAGCTCCATAGTCAGCTGGCTTAATAACTCACAATTAAGTCATTCCCTTGAACTATGTCCTCTAGGTACCAAACTAAATCCGGGCACACAAGGATTAGAAGGCCCTAAGAGAACGTAAACCTCCCATGATAACAAGTATGGTAGGTATGTCATACACATAAGATCATATACTAAGCATGCACATATCTTAGATATCTCAATATTAATAAAGGTATTTTCTACATCCTTATACCATTATTCCAATTGTATACATTTTAAGTCTTTCGTTAATATATAATGTAGACTGTCGACACATCTCACGTCATCGATTCTTATACTTAAAACCTATTTCAAAGGGGTTATTAGGTTTCCTATTATTCCCACATTTTACATCATTATTCTTAAGGTCCTTACTTCTGTCCCAAACCTCAATTCATTAATTTATTCAAAATTACTCATTTAACCCTAATATTATCTCACTCATCGAGCTTCATTAGCTTTTAGAATAATTCCTCAAATTAAAATCTAATTAAGGTCTAAACTTTATAACCATACCTACTGGTCTTCCTTAAGTCTAAGGACATTCATAAGGTCTCCAATAATATTTTCCAAGGGTCAACATCATTACAATTTAACTAGGGGAAATTTTACTCTTTCTGGGAAGGTCGATCGATCGACCTTGACCTTCGATCGATCGATGGTGGTCGATCGATCGACTGATGAATGTCGATCGATCGAACGCACCAGGTAGGCTACGGACTGCTTCGTTTTGCAGTTTTCAAATCATCTCAAAACACCATTAACAAGCATGAAACTCTAAGATAACGTTATAATATCCTCATACAACCATCCTACAACATTGTTAACGTTCTAAGATCAATAATTCATCATCCAAGGGCTTTGTTTGGATCAAAACTTCATGAAGAATTCCAATTTTCTACTTCTTTCAAGAACATTAATAAACTTCTTCTAAAATCCGTTTATAGATCATCAATAGTTATATTTTAAATTCATAATTCGTCCAGAATGTTTCTACATGCAAATTCCTAACATAGTTCATTGTTTTAAATCCTCAAATTCATGGGTCTACTCAATCTTCCAAGATAAATTTGATGATTATCCTAAACATGGAAAAGCATAGCATTGAATCAATTATAATTAAACCACTTGCCTCTAATCTTTCTCTGAATTTGATGTTGAATCTTTGAAGGCTGAGTTGTTCTCTCTCTCTCTCTGCAGAATTCTCTTCTTCCTCTCTCTCTCTCTCTCTACAAGTTCTCCTCAAGATGACAATGGAGGTGGGTTGGTTCTTGGCAAAATAGGAAATCGTTTCTTAACTTCTCCCGTAGCCCATTAAGTCCCTTAGTGTAGTTAGTGGGTTTAGTGGATAAAGAATAAGTCAGATTTTTATTTCAAATTTTCGTGGGTTTTAATTCCCAAATTTCCGAAATTACCAAAATGCCCTTTTAAGTTACCGGTATGGCCCAATGATGCCCCGGGACCCAAACTTAACCCGTGGCTAGTGTTTTCTGACTATTTCGATCCTTCCGAACACGTTGGCGCACTCAAAATGACCATACGGTTAATAGAAATAAAATTCACTTTTTAATTAAATAATTACTTTCCTGACGCGACTGTCACACGCGTCTCAACAAAATTTCCAAATTGCCGTATTTCAATCTCACGACAAATTTCATAATTCAATATTCATATATAATCATATATGCACATTATAATCAAATATCAACTCGCATCTCGCTAGTATTTTAATCCGGATTAATTTCCAATTAATACACATTTAATTCAATTAATCCCATAAATAAATATCACAAAAATACGGGGTATTACACTGTCTGGGATTGCCCCTCCTGTCTGTTGGGGCACTCCTGCGCACTACTACTTATAGTCATAAAGGCTAGGTTGGAGATGGGGGGTGACCCCTGTCCCCTTCCCGAAAGCCTAATTTTATTAAAAAAACTATTTGAATTAGCTAGCCCCTAGTCTTTGGGGTCCTTGCTCTATATTCTCTTTAAGAGCTTCACTATTCTTTGTAATATTAAAGAGGAGGAATTTAATCTCCCCTCTATATTTTCTATTAATTTATGTCTGGGGGACTTTGCTCAGTATACTTTCTCTTAGGATGGACTTACCTCCCAAGTGTAGTGAGCAAATTTCCTGATTTTTGTGTACTCTCTTCTAACTTAGTAAGGAGTGTATATATATATATATATGAGTAAACAAAGAAAACATCAACAGTGATCAAAAGTGTTGCTATTTCATTTCTATACTTTTGTGTGCTGTTTACAATGTAGTATTGCTCTAAAAAAAAATTTACAAAAAAACTTTTCTGGTATAGGAGCAATCCTTGAAATCTATTACAGACATGACAAACACAAAGAATTTTTTAGCTATTACTAAGCATAGTACCTCTTCAGCCACTTGCAGTTGATGGACTGGAGGCAATCACTCTCTGTTTCTGATATTTGGCAGTATCCCGACTTCCCCACTCCTCCGACGACAAAAGGGCCTTCCCAGTTAGGTTTGAATTTTGATGCCGACATGCTACGGAGATGGTGATTTGATGCTCGCAGGACTAAATCTTCCACTTGGAATTCTCTAGGATTGACTAAGTACTTATAGGCCCTGGACAGTTGCTGAGTGTAGACTTTGAAATTCTCTCTCGCCTTGTCCCTATGCTCGTCCAGCGCCTCCAGCTGCACATGCCTTGGGTCAGGGATGATCCCATTGCTAAGAGAAATTATGGTTGAAGGTACCGCCAGTTCCACTGGTAGGACAACTTCGGTCCCATATATTAGAGAGAAGGGAGTGAACCCTGTTGGCTTTCTTTTCGAAGTACGATAGGCCCATAACACCATAGGCAACTTCTCATCCCATGCTCCCGGCATGTCCTCTAGCATTTTCTTCAAAATGTTTATCAGGGTCTTATTGGTAGCCTTTGCCTGGCCATTGCCCTTGGGGTAGGATATGGTTGAGCTATTATGCACAATCTTATACCTGTCTGTGAGGAGGGCCATCTCCTTGCATACGAATTGCTTCCCCTTATCCGTTAAGATCACCTTGGGTATACCAAACCTGCATATGATATACTCCTTTATAAACTGGGTTACCACTTGAGCGGTGACACTCCTTAGAGGAATGGCCTCCCCCCATTTGGTGTACAATTCTGTAGCCACAATGATAAAATATTTTCCATGAGATACCGGGGCGATCTTTCCCACCAGGTCGAACACCCATGTGTGGAAGGGATAAGGAGCAGCCAAGCTTTGCAGACTGACGGAGGGAGAGTGCACCATGTTTCAATGCACTTGACATTCTCTACACTTCTTCATATACCCAATGGAGTCACCCTCCATGGTTGGCCAGTAGTATCCTAGCATCATCAGTTGATCATACAGTTTGGCGCCTCCTATGTGGGAGGGCTCGTGAGCTTCTTTCAGCACCCTTTCCACCTCCTATTTGGCTATGCACCTTAGCGCCTTCTCATTGTACCCCTTCCTATATAACTCTACGTTGACCAAATAAAAACGGGTTATCCTTTTTCTAAGGTAAATTTCATCCGCTCTCTCGACGGGCAGCTCCCCATTTTTTAGATATGCTAGGTACGGCTGCCTCCAATCTTCAAAGGCTTCCACAAAGTTATCCTCCGTCGGCTGGTCAAAATTAGCTTGGCACTTTAAACAACTTTGTTGTAAGCGGGCCGCTTCTGTGCTCATGGCAGACCAATAATACCCGCTTCGCTGCAGTCGCCAGTAAAGGGGAATATTCGTATCTCCGCAGTGCTTCTGGTGTATCTCTATTAACCTCTCCTTGGCTTCTTGCTCCCCTACGCACCTTTCCAGGAACCCTCCAGGGCTCTTGAAGTAGAGAGTTCCTTGCAACACATAATAGTTGGCTAACTCTAATATCTTCATTGTCCCTTCTCTGGTTTCAAATTGCTTCTCCACCAGACGCCTCCAATCTTCTGGCTCGTTACATGGGAACAAAGATTTTACAGTGGTGGGTACCTTTCTCCGCCTCACTATGAGGGTTGCTTCTGACTCCTCCATGTCCAGCTTATGTGCTATGGTGGCGAGCGCGTCAGGGTGCCTGTTCATCGTTCACGCTTGCCTCTCCACAGTTACTTAATTGTCCTAGCAACCTTTGGATGATGTGTCTGTACGGCGCTAAGTTGGCATGTTTAAGAGAAAATTCTCCATTAACCTGCCTCACTACCAGGTTGGAGTCCCCTCATATGCACAATACCCTAACTCCTCTTCTTAATGCTTCCAACATCCCTCGAATGAGGGCTTCGTACGCAGCTTCATTATTTGAGCATTTGAAATCTAACTTGAAGGAGAGGGTGATCTTCTCTTTCCCATTCGACAGTATGATTTCGGCTCCACCTGTTCCTTGAGCACTGGAACCATCAAACTCCATAAACCACTTCTTCACCTCATCCGCCATGAATGCTTGAAAACTTTCTCTGGGTAGCTCTTCACTAGGTGGTTTAAAAACTCCACTTGGGAAGTGGGCCAGCGGATCTGCTACTACTTCAATTTTAATGGCTTTGGGCACTACACATTTTATATCATATTCTGATAAGATCAAAAACCACCTTGCTGCTCGTCCTACGAGTATAGTCCGCGCAAGGAGGTACTTGATGCGATCACACTTGGTGACTATGTGAACTGTGAAGGCTAGAAGATAGTGTCTGAACTTCTGGGACACAAATACCAACGCCAAGAAGTGTCTCTCAACGCTGGTGTATCTCGATTCTATTCTAGAGATGACTCTTGACAGGTAGTAGATCGACTTTTCCACTCCTTCTTTCTCTTGCGCCAAGAGGGACCCTATCGATCTCTCTTTAGAAGTAAGGTAGAGCAGCAGCGGCGCTCCGGCTTTGGGGGGAATCATCGTGGAAGAAGAGGCTAGGATTTCTTTAATCTTATCGAACGCTTTCTCCTGTCTCTCTCCCCAAACCCACTTGTCTTTGTCTTTTAGTAGAGGCACGAATGGATGAGTTACTTCTGCCAGCGTAGGTATAAACCTCTGCAGGTAGGATACCTTTCCCAGGAAGCTCTTAAGTTGCCTCTGACTCTTGGGCGGTGGCATCATCACAATGGACTTCATCTTTTCTTCATCCACTTGCACCCCTTGTCTATTCACTACAAAACCTAAGAATTTCCCTGCAGTAACCCCAAAGGCACACTTTGAGGGGTTCATTCTCATCTTATACCGACGACACCTTTCGAATACTCTTCTGAGAACCTGAATATGCTTGCTTGATTTCTTAGACTTCACCACCAGATCATCCACATAGAATTCTAGTATATCATGAAATAGGTCATGAAAAATAACCATCATGGTCCGCTGGTATGTGGCCCCGGCATTCTTCAATCCGAAGGGCATGACCGTATAGTGAAAGTTCCCTAGTGGTGTGCGAAAGGCAGTCTTCTTCACATCGGTAGGGTCCATTTTAATCTGGTTATAGCCGATATACCCGTCCATGAAGCTATACATCTCGTGTCCGACGATGGCATCCACTAAGCTGTCTATACTTGGTAGTGGGAATTCATACTTAGGACACGCCCTGTTCAAGTCATGAAAATGTACACAGATTCTGATTTGGCTCTTGTCTTTCTTCGCCACTGGCACTATACTAGAAAGCCATATGGGGTGATGAATAGGCTTGATGAACCCTGCCGCTAACAACTTCTCCACCTCACCTTTTATCTTCAAATCAAGGTCTGCTTTATATGTGCATGTGGCTTGCCTTACCGGAAGGGCATTAGGAAGGATGTTCAATCTATGAGATCTCACTATTGCATCTATTTCTGGCATCTCCGTGTACTTCCAAGAAAATACATCCGTGAACTCCTTAAGTAGCCCAATGTGCTCTTCCTTCTGCTTCGGTTCTAGGCACTTGGAGATTAGAATGGGTCTACTCTCGCCCTCTTCTGGACCCAACTTGATTTCCTCTAATTCTTGCAGTTGCTCTCTGGGTCCATCTTGCATGCACTCTAGAGCTTCTTCTGGTTCCTCAACATGCTCAAAAATATGGGATTCATCAATGATAAAACACTCGGGTGTCGGGTCGTTCCTCTCATCCCAGAACACCGCCCGCGCAGACCGTTGTAAACGGTAGATGATCTTTCCATTGGTTAAGACCACCTTCTTGTAAGTCCGAGGGGGTCTAGCTACCTCCTCTACTTTCCTCTTTCCTTTTACCATGTGGGGGATTATCCTCCCCCCTAGACGGTCATGAACGAACTTCTTCTGCGGAACCCTTCCCTGAGCTACCTTGATTCCTTCTAGTTTTCTTGCAGAGACCTTTCTTTCCTCATCTAACTCGGTGTAAAAGGCAGCATCTACCAGGTGGGCCTCCTTAACGGCGAATGGTCTCTGCGTGGCCTTGATCACTAATGTTTGCCTTCGCGCATTGATGGTAGGTGGAAGGCACTATGCCATGAGTGTGCATCCATACCCTTCTAATGAGTAATTGGTAGCTAGTGTTAGCATTAATAACGTGAAATTTGATGTGGGAGGTGAAATTTCCCAACTTAATTCCCACATTCACATATCCAATAGACTGCATTCTGGGGTTGTCAAATCTGAAAATTACTAGTGGTACCGGAACCACCTTCTCCTGGTCAATTCCAGTTTCATATAATGTACTAATGGGTATGATGTTAATGGATGCTCCTCCATCCATCGACGCCCTAGGAAATGAAACTCCATTAACCATGGCTATGACATACAACGGGCGAATTTGGAAGTAAGGCACTAACCTATCTGCTTCTGAAAACACCACTTCAGAAGTATACTTCTTAATCATCCTTCCGATTGGCCCCTGCCAATTTAGCGAAGGGTCTCACCGCTGCTTCACTGCCTCCAAGACTTTCCTCGTGATGGACACGCTTGTGTCGTACTTCACCCCTATTTGTTCGAAAAACCACTTGAACTTGGGGCTCCTTGCTATGGCCTCATATTCAGAATCTAAGTCTACCTCGTACGTCTGGGCACTGCAAACATAATTCGCTTCGGAGGTCCCTCCCTCATCTAGAGCGAGAATGACATCTACCTCACCCTCTGAGAGAGTCACTTCCTCAACTTCCCCACTTCCATTTTCTTGTTCGGGAGTGAAAAACCACTCCTCTTGCTTTCTTTCTAGCTCAAGTCTGCTTAGTGATAGATTTTCTAACTCTTCGCATAACTGCTCGTCGCTCTCCCACTTCATCAGACTTTTTGTAGCTTCATCGTCATAGGCAACTACCATGTTGGCGGTGCCAAAGTGATGCGCGGGAAGTGGGTTCTCGTTAACATCCACAGGGGGTATCTGCAAGGTACCGCTGGCCGTCTTCTCGCCAATGATCCTTCACAAGTAGTAACAATCTTTGGTAGAGTGTTGTACTCGTTGGTGCAACTCGCTGTACTTTGGATTGGCCTTGTCAGATGCAGTGGGGGTTTCTCCTTTTAGGTGAGGAGGTCTTGCTACACCTTCTCTTACTAAGGTGCGGTAACAATCCATAACTTCAGCTACACTATAGGGTAGTGGCGGCGGGGCATCTTCCCCAAACTTTCTCTTGTTGCCGGGACTGTCAGTCTTGGCCCCAGAGCCTCCCTTCTTACCTTTGTTACTACCGTCCACATAGTTAACTGCTTGCCTCCTCGAAACTTGAAACCTCCCGAAAGTCAGTGGAACTTACATCCTCCAACTCGGGGCTCTTGGTTTGATTATCATAGCTATGTTGCTAGCAGCCCCAGTGAATTCTCTAAAAGTTCCATCTCTAGTTTCGTTGATCAAGTGCAACTTGTACTCTTCTAAGAGTCCTTCCACACATATCTGCAATAACCTGGCCTCCGCCATGTCCTCATGGACATATAAGGCCCTCTCACGAAATCGCTTGATGTAGTGCATCAACTCTTCTCCTGGCTTCTGGACCTCTTGTGCTAGGTGCCTCAATGTAAATTCGTCATTCGCTACAAAGAAATTTTGGAGGAACTGCCTGTGCATCTCTTTGCAAGTAGGGACGTTGTTCGGCGCCAAGTGGGAATACCATGTATAAGCCTTCCCAGTGAGGGTCTTAGAGAACTCCCTCAACCTTAGGTTCTTGTCGCCATCATGTATTCCCAGGTACTCGACAAACCTCTTCATATGTTCTCTAGGATTCTCCCCCCTACAGCCGAACTTGATAAATTTTGGTGGAATATACCCCTCAGGGTATGTCTTCTCACTTACTTCCTGTGGATAGGGGTCTTGCAGCTCCTCGTATAGGTGGGAACCCTCTCTCTGAGAGGAGGATAGGAGCTTCATCACTTCCTCCATAGTAACAGCCTAAGAAGGAGACTCCTCCAAATACATGCTTTTAGCAGCTGGAGAACCTGTTGGCACCAGAACCTGCTCCGGCGCTGCCTTTCGGGATGAAATCGTCTCTTTCGGAATCGTTATAGGGGTGGCTACCCCTCCAGAAGGGACAGCAGCAGGTGTTACACAACCCTGACCCAATCTTGATAGGTCCACATTATTTTGCTTCAAAAATTCAAAAAACATTGCCATAAGATTCATATCTGCCATTGGAGCCACTGCTGGAGAACTGGTCTGCCCTCCCTGAGGCGTAGGCACCTTGGATCCGATCACCACCACTTCTTCCTGAGTAGTCTGGTCACTGTGAGCTCCATTACCAGATGAAATGTCCTCAAAAACTAACTCCTTAGAGACATTGAAACCTTATTTGTCCATTAAAGCAAGAATACCTCCCCAGGAGAGTTGTCAAATTTAGGACGGTAGTGAGACTGGGGTCTATGGATAACTAGAAAGGGTGAGGCATGATCCACTCCAATGGGCGCTGCCTGTAAGGTCTTCAAGGTCTCCTGGTGCAGCTTCTCAAGAAACTTTCTTCTTCTGGTAATAGTGGAACTCAAGATTCAACTCACTCCCTGTAAGAAGATGAACTTTCACAGCAAAAATAGTAATTTTCTCAAGAGAAACACCTGAGAATGATGGCTGTCAGTGGGGAGTGAAGGAACAAGGCACTCAGCACTAAGAGAATGAGCAGGGAGAGAATACTAGGTAGGTCTGGTGATATTTTAGCAGAGTAACAGTGCAATTTCAATTGTGTATCCTCTTGACCTTACCATAGGTCTATTTATACTAGGGCATTAGGGATGAATTGGCATTTTTGGGCACCAAAATTGAGAGGGTTAGTGGGGAACAATGTCTGAAGTGTACCATTTGTCCCTACCTGCAGGCAGCCCTGCCTGTCCCCTCCTGCAGGCGCCACCTGGCACCGACCAAAGTCAAAAAGCACATATGTCCCCTAATGAAGACAAAATATCAGATTTGGTAATTATCTTTTGAAACGGTAACTTGTGGTGCAGTTTTGCAAATCTTGAGACAGGAGGCCTTAAGGACCCCTTCTCCTCTAAAATTGTTGTTTTTCTTGAGAGGGACCTTGAGGACCCCTTCTTCGGGAAAAGTCATTTTCTTATAAAGAGTTTATTTCTTGTGAGTAGCTAGCTCTTTGGATGCTCACTTTACTTGTGACCTAGTGTGAAGTGTGTGTAGTCTTGAGTGACTTCTGGGTCTTCCTACTAGTATTCTCTCAATCCTATAGTGCTAAGTGGTTGAGCTTGCTCAACATACCTTATCCCTCAGCCGCCAAGCCAAAACTCCCATGAGGTCCCAACTAGCCTGCTTGCTCAACTAGGCAACCTGTACAAGAAAGCAAAGTGTTAATATTGTTGTTCTTTTAAAGAATGACATTTCATGACGAGGAGTTGCTCATGGTAGCTACTCTCTCATCCTGGCCGCCCTAGGTGGGTTCCTTCTCAAAATGAGCTTCTGTCGGAACCCTTACAGTGGCACTTCTCGGATAACATTTCTGCTGTGACCCTTGTAGTGGCGGTGACCCTTGCAGTGGCACTTCTCAATCTTGGACTTCCACGGTGGCCCTTCCGGGGCACCTCTAGAATGTCACTACTGCAGTGACCCTTGCGGTGGCAGTGACCCTTGCAGTGACGCTTCCCAATCTTGGACTTTTGCGGTGGCCCTTGCGAGGCACCTCTCGAATGTCATTGCTGCAGTGACCTGTGCAGTAATACTTCTTAATCTTTGACTTCTGTGGTGCCCTTGCGAGGCACCTCTCGAATGTCATTGCTGCAGTGACCCTTGCACTGGCACTTCTCAATCTTGGACTTCTGCGATGACCCTTACGAGACACCTCTCGAATGTCATTGCTGCACTGACCCTTACAGTGGCGGAGACCCTAGCAGTGGCACTTCTCAATCTTGGACTTCTGGGGTGACCCTTGCGAGGCACCTCTCGAATGTCATTGCTGCGGTGACCCTTGCAGTGGCACTTCTCAATCTTGGACTTCTGCGATGACCTTTACGAGGCACTTCTCGAATGTCATTGCTGCAGTGACCCTTGCAGTGGTGGTGACCCTTGCAGTGGCACTTCTCACTCTTGGACTTCTGCAGTGACCCTTGCGAGACACCTCACGAATGTCATTGCTGTAGTGATCCTTGTAGTAGCGGTGACCCTTGTAGTGGCACTTCTCAATCTTGGACTTCTGTGGTGGCCCTTGCATGGCACTTCTCGAATGTCATTACTGCAGTGACCCTTGCAGTGGCGGTGACCCTTACAGTGGTACTTCTCAATCTTGGACTTCTGTGGTGGCCCTTGCGGGGCTCCTCTCGATTGTCATTAAAAAAAGCATTTTATTTGATTTACTTTTTTTATTGGTAGACACCCTTCTAACTCCGCATGTGTCATGCTCAACTTCTTATATTTTTTTTTACACTGCCGGTCCCAAGCCCGGATAAAGGAGGAGGGTTGCGTTAGGTAGCTGACAGCCAGCGTAAAACTTTGTTAGATCCTTATGAATAAGACACCCTTCTACAGCTATCATGCCTAGTGCTGTTATGTTTTATGATGTCTTGCCTACTTCTAGTTTATCTTCTATTTTCTTAGATAATACTAATATTGTTGATATCGCTAGTAGTAGATCTTCAACAATTTGTGTGAGTCAAAGTTTACGTATTGTTGACGAATTGAATGGGTGTGTGAGTATGGAAAATGAAGTGTTAGGGGATAACTCACACACTATAATTAATGAGTTCGACAACGATGATCTCCCTGATATTCTCACACTCTACACTAAGACTCTTAGGAAGAGCACTAAACTAGAAAATATTGTCAAGTAATTAACTAAGAAGATAGAAGCCCTAAGCCTAATAGTTAAACAGAATGCAGAGGACTATACCAATCAGTGTCTGGCCTATGAAACCAAAACTAAATATTTTGTTAAAAAAATTAAAGAACATTATGAATCAAATGAAGTTTGGAAAAGAAATATAAGGCAACTTTGAAAGAATGGGAAGAATCTAAAGAAAAAGTTTCAACGGTCTTCAAAACAATTTCCAACTTTGAAAACAATTTTAATTGTTTTGAAGACTGTGTTGCTTCCAGCAAAACTAATTCTGAAGATAAAGCTGGTATAGGTTTTGATCAAAAAACTAACGTACAAACCAAAACTTTTCAACATGTGAAATTTATTTCCTCTAGAAAAAGACGAGATGACTTGTGTCCTGATTTTCAAGCCTTAAAGAAAGATTTTGATACTATGAAAAAAGGGCCAGACATATTGATGAAAAATTGTCCTAAACCAACTGTCGAACCTAAGGCTAAGTACGTTTGCCTCCTTACTAGGCAAGAAGATTCCTCATTCAAGCCTATTGTAGTTATACATAAGACCAAAGTCCAGCATATGGACAAACCTTTTTTTAAAGGCTTTTAAAATGTGAAAAAACCATTTAGCCACCATTACTGTTCCTAGTATGATGTTTATGGACACTGTCTTGATGAATGTTTTCAAAAATGATTGTATAAACCTATATAAAACAAACCTATATGCTGAGAACTTGCAAAAATACTTTTGGGTTAGGGCATTTCAAACAGCGTGTCATATCATCAACGTGTTTGCCTCCAAAAAAATACCAAATAAACCTCCTATGAACTTTGGTATGTCAAAAAGTGAAATCTAAAATATTTTCAAACTTTTGGGAGTACTTGCTATGTGTGCAAAGATAGAGAACACCTGTCTAAGTTTGAAACCCGTGGCGACAAAGACATATTTTTGGGTTACTCCCCTAATAGCACGGCTTATCACATTTATAATTTTCGTTCCAAAGTAATCATGGAATCGATAAATGTGATAGTGAGTGACACTAATGTCGAGAGTAAAAAACAAGGACTCGTTATCGTGGAAGAGTCTGAAAACTGTTTTACTTATTACTATTCATAGATAGTTGATCCTTTACTAACTAAGACCCCTGAAGTACCTAACTAGGTTTCTAAGCATCATTCCAGAAATAATATTGTTAGTAACCCTGCTGATCTAGTATGTACAATATCCCAATTATGTAATGTTGCCCATTTTTCATGCTTCGCTTCTATAGTATAACTAAAGAATGTGAATGAGGTACTAAATGACTCAGTTTCGATAGGTTCTATGCAGGAAGAGCTCATCCAATTTAAAAGTTATGACGTATGGTACCTTGTGCCTAAGCTAGAAAATAAAAGGGTTATTGGCACTCACTTGAGTTTTATAAATAAAACAATGGAATCTGGGATGATAGTTGGAAATAAAGCTAGATTAGATGCCCTGGGCTACTCTCAAGTTGAAGGAATAAATTTCCAGGAGACCTTTACCCTGGTCACTCGCCTTGAGTCTATTCACTTATTCTTTGCCATAGCTTGTCACTTACAATTCACAATTTATCATATGGATGTAAAATCAGCTTTTTTAGAATGGTATTTTGACCGAGGAGACCTACATTGAACAACCAAAAGGCTTTATAGATCCTCATTACCCAAACCATGTGTATAGATTGAAAAAGGCATTATACGGTTTAAATCAAACTCTTCGGGCCTGGTACAAATGCTTGTTGACCTTTTTAATTAATAAGGGTTTTCAACGTGGTGGAAATAACTAGACATTATATGTTAAACATTTTAACAGAGAGGTCTTAACAGCTCAAGTTTATATTTAGGACATTATATTTGGTTCTACTTCGCCGTCTGAGGTTAAAGAGTTTTCTAAAATTATGCACGAGGAATTCCAAATATCACTTATGAGGGAGCTTCAATATGTTTTAGGACATAAAGTCAAGCAAAAATATGATGGGTTATTCATATTGTAGTCTAAGTACGCAATAGAGTTGGTGAAAAAATTTGATTTAAATAATGCCAAGGTTGCTAGGACTCCCATGAGTACCTCTACGAAACTATCCTAAGATGAGATTGGGAAACCTGTTGATCTACATTTTATGGAAGTATGATAGGCAGTTTATTATACCTTGCTGCTTCTCATCCCGATATCATGTATATTGGATGTGTTTGCGCTCGTTACCAAAGTACACCTAAGGAAAGTCACCTTTTTGTGTTAAAAAATAATCAAATATGTTAAAGGAATAATAAACCTAGGTATATAGTAGACTAAAGACACCACTAGCACAATTTTAGGATACACCGATGCCTATTGGTTTGGTTGTTCCGACGATAGCAAAATCACTTCAGGTGCTTGTTATTATATAGGTAATAATTTAGTAAGGTGGAGCAGTAAAAAGAAAAACTTCATATCCCTTTCCACATCCGAATTAGAATATATAGTAGCAGGAAGTTATTGCGCTCAATTACTGTGGATTAACCAAATTCTTAATGACTATGGCATTAATGAAGAACAACTAAATCTATATTGCGATAACCAAAGTGCGATAAATATCTCTAAGAATCCTGTTTAACATTTGTATACTAAACATATTAAGATAAGACATCATTTTATATGTGAACTAGTTAAGTCTAAAGAACTATAGATTAATTATTTACCAACTAAACATCAACTAGATGACTTATTAACTAAACTTTGGATAATTTACGTTTTGAATTATTATGAAAAGACATTGGTATGATTATGCTTGAATAGATCTCTCTCACCTTTAATATCATCCGGTTACTTTCATACTTATAACTGGTCTTTGAGGATATACGGAAAGGTCGTATGATAAATGACAAAAGATGTCTTATATCTCTATTTTATGTAGGAGACCCTTGAGGTGACCCGTTGTATGAATTAGGTTGTAGATTGTTGCTTACATGCTTGATATATTCATGTTTTGTGTTTTCACACTTTGTCCAATTTAGACAAAATGAGGGAGAGATATTTGAGTTCATATGGACATTTATTGTATAAATTTGACTCATTTTGGATCTTTGACATGAGCTGCTATTTTATTTTTAAGGAATCGGTAAATTTGGATATATTTAGGGTATTGGTCTATTCATAGTTGAGTACGCATTTTTTTTATTTTTAGGAAATGGGATAGTTAGTACTTTTGTATAGGAATAAGGTTTTCTTATTTTTTTTTTTGTATCCTTACGAGTCCTAGATGACTCAAAGGAGATTTTGTCTCTCATTTCCAAAAGTAGAGATTGAAACACACTATATAGTTGACTCACTTGATTCTATACTATATAAGAGCCTTAACTAGTTTGAAAAGATAGACAAAATTGAGTCCCTCCTTCAATACTTCATTGCAACTTCAAGTACATCATCGTCAGCAAAGATCAAAGTCAAATCAGGTAGAAAACCAACACATATAACACCTAGGACTGTATATTTCATTTCATAATTGAGTGGTGTGTGTTGAATAGAATTAAAATATATTTTCTACACTGTTTAGGAATTTTAGGTGATTTTAAAAAAAAATTAGGAATTTTAAAACATTTAAAATCTATTTTTTATAAAAAGAATTAAAATTAGGGCTTTAAATTGTTTGGGGATTAAATTCTTATTTTGAAAGATCCTAAAACTTGTCTTGGGTAGAATCCAAAACTGACAAATAATATTATGGGTCAAACATGGATTTTGTTGTGACAACCCGCGATCCGAAATAAGGGGTGGTCAGCCCGGTACCTCAACATAACGGAATTTCATGGATGGGTATCATTCTCAGCATCATAACAGTAAAATAGGTATACGGGGAAAACCACCTTTAATTCAAAAAACGGGTTGCCAATTTAAGATTTAATTAAAAGTTAAAGAAAACAAATTTAAACAACCCAAATCTGATGAAACAGTGGAGTTCCAAAAGAACTTATATTAATACTGAAACAGCATAGAATAAAAGGACCGAATAAACTGTCGGTCAACAGTTACATCTATCATACTACAACAGTTCAATAATATACATATTATATCCTTTAACATTTACAAAAGTTGGGCCACACATGCCCGAGACAAAAATCCTGATCATATCTAGAACTCAAAAAGAGAAGCATCTAACAAAATGTCCTGTGATAATCTGCAATATCACATAGCTCCTCGAAAGCATTGGAATAAGAATGTCACAACGGGTGTCCTTGCGGAGGAGCACCTGAGTGGATACAATAACATGCACAACATGGGAAAAGAAAACGGGTCAGGGCCCGGTTTATATATGATTACCAGAAGAACAAGAAGCATGACAGATATGGAAAGCTAATCATGAATAATGTGAATGCAAATCTAACAACCTAAGCAACAAGAATAATAAGGCAATTTGAATGATTATAACAATGTTAACTTATTTAAGAGAATTAAATTAAACATCTTTATTCCTCCTATCTTTTCCTTGTTTCCCATTCCTTAACAGGAACATAATTACCATCATATCGTCTTATGGCAATTCACCAAGTTCAAGTCCCACTTGAGTTAGAAAGTTTATACTCTTATACATATTACGATTCTAAGACCCCCCCTCCGATTTTCCCCACTGGGCGCGCCCCTAAATGACTATCATCTTCCAGGGCCTATCTATACAAGACAACCTGGGCACCTAATGCACGTCGGGAAGTGGCCATATACCTGCGAGTGAGTCATAACCACACCCGAAATTACCTCACTAGCGCAGAAAAATATATATATATAAAATCCCGCATATGGCCGAGGACTATAGTCTCCCTGCATTCACTAGCCAGGGGACATCACCTCTTGCGCAATCTTCCCTTATGATAGCATTTAGAGAGGTGTGTTTAAGTAAATTAACATTTACAACTTTCATCGCATTATCATTTTCAATGATCACATGTATGTTTCATTTTATTTGAAACCATTAACCTTGAATATTCTCATTCATATTCATCATATTTTAAGTACCGAGCTATTCTACATTTGATCTCCAAAAATCGCATGAGTCCCAAGGTTTTATGTACCTCAATGGGGCTCCTAACATCTCCAGGTATGGGCTTATACAGCATAGTCCTTAATGAATTGCTAAAAGAAAAGTGATGCCTAAACATCACCTTTGGTACCCATGGAATAAACCCCAAGTGAAACCTTTCAACCCTAGGGCAACGACCAAACTCAACTAAAACTCTAGAACCCTATGTTTACTTCATACAAGAAGGTTCCTAGTCCCTGATTATAAAAAGAGACTTAGAAAGAAAATAAAGTTTTAAGAGTGAAAAACAGGGGACCGATCGACCGGTCCTGAGGCCGCGATCGATCGCGTCTCAAACTTTAGCCTACGTAGAAAAGCAGAAAGTCTGGAAAGAGGGGCCCGATCGACCGGTCACGGATCGCGGTCGACCGTGATCCAAAATTTGGCTTTGGTAGGAAAGCAGTAAGCCCTCCCCCGAAGACCTGGTCGACCAGTCTGGGGATCGCGATCGACCGGTCATGGCAGACCTATACCCCATTTCTTATTCCAATAACCAAAACCCTCCTCATTTATTGCCACTAATAAAATTTAATTGCATCCAACAACCATAAATTACACCATCATCAATTCAAATCAATGTCCAAAGATTTATAGCCCATACATCCAACAAAAACCTAACTTTCTTTAACCCTAAATAAACCACAACTATCAACACTAATTGTTCAACTTAAATCACATAATAGCAAGTATAAAACTTGCATCAAGGTTGCAAAATTCAGATTTGATAAAGATGAATGCAAGAACAATCTCCAATCTTCAATCTCTCTTTTCTCCCAAAGTTTCTCTTCCTCTCTCTATTCTCTCTAGGTTTAGGAGTACAATTAGGCAAATAGTGACTTAATCAAGACATAAATCGTGCCTCTTGTCTAGAATTAACACTTAAGTGATTAATACCGCGATAAAATAATACGCAGCTTCACATTAAACTAAAACCAGTCAAAAGTGCCCAAAACCTCAAAATACAATATGACACATAATTTGACTATCTTGCACCTTCCGGAACTAACTACACCCTCCAAGTTATCGTATGGAAATTTTATAATTCATTTTAAGTTTCGGTTTCATTTTAAGCCAGCTGTCATTTTAATTCATATGACACAATAAAACACATCCTGGTGATATTCACCTACACATAAGGCAAATATGCAACATCTTAATAAATGTTAACTTTTCTTCCTTAAATTAATACCTACTCCGCATGCTAATAGTTTATATTTAGTTACTATACCTAGTAAATAAATATAAAATAGGTTCTCAAAAGCGAGGGTTGTTACATTTGTAAAACACCAAAACACGCATTTCAGAATGATTCTAAGACTGGCATGTGGTTGCACTCTATTGGTTGTTTTTGTGTTCTCTCATACTCACATCATTTGCATTACATCTCATTCGTTAGATCTAAATTAATCTAAGGCCTGCATGTATTCTTTGGCAATCCTTGTGACAATAGAAAGGACCGATCAGAGCATAGTTTAGTGTGGTTACATCTCAACCCTTAGATTAAGAATGCGAACAATTATTTTAATCTCATCCCTTCATTTAGAATAGCCTTTTAGATCCTTCCATCCATTCTATATAATGATACTTCGTCCCAACCATTTAGAGATTTTTGAAGTCTGAGAGTTTGAGAGAAAAAAGAGAGAGAAGAGAGAAAAAGAGAGAACATAAAAGACGGCGAAATAGAATTTGAACAAAAACTCTAGAATTTTTTTCTAGAAAATTAGTTTTGAGAGTTAGGGTTTCTGGTTTCTTATTTCCTCTTCGTCTAATCCTTTCTTGCAATAACCTCACGTTTTTAGATCTCGTTTCTTATTAGAAACTTTTAGATCTAAATCAATGATATATTCTCATTTAGATTTATAGGTTGTTTTGATTTATTTTAATTAGAAATCATCTTCTCGTGTTGGATACTATTTATATAATGTTTGTAATTATTTTATATCCAACATCTCTTATTTTTGACAAAACTGAAATAATGACTTACCTGTTTTAGATCTGATAATTTTTCATTTTGAAAAGTTTGTGTGTATAAATAATTTTTGAAGAATCTTTACTTAAAGATTCGTCTAGAAATCAAATCTTGAAACTCTTTTGTGAAAAAGATTCAAGTCCAAATTTTAGAGTTGTGAAAACTAACTCTTATTCTTAAATCCGTTGTAAATTTGTAGGAATTGTTTGTAATTAAGTGTGTGTGTGAGAGTGCATGCATGGTATTTTAGGCACAACACTCACTACATATTCACTAACCATCATAAAATTGCGTTGTTCGTTGAGAGGTTCTGACTTTTTGAGTCGACTTAGAGCAAAATGGATAAAGGAAGCAGAGCTAAAGAACGGAGAAAGGACAAATTTAAAAGCTTTAAAGAAGTCAGATTTAATTTTGAGGAGTGCAGGTATATTTCTGGACTTAGAATAGATTTTGTTTATATGATCTGTTGAATGCGTGTAACCTTAACTGTTTTAGTGGAATTTTGATTTGAGGTGTAGAGACCTCCGTGCATGTTTTCCCAATTGCGTAAGGTTTTACCATTTTTCTAAGAATTTCTTCAAAATGTATTTCGGAACTCATTAAACTTTTATAACGGTTGTTAAAATAACATAATGAGGTTTTTCAATATTTATGTCGATAAATAAAAACTTGAATTAATTTAGATGTACAATTTTATTTTTGTTGCACCCGTCGCCTTATTTTTAACATGATACCCATATAAATTGTGTCACTTTGTGACGTAGATATATTTTATAAGTTGAAAATAATTCTAAGTATAATAATTTGTTTTTATGCAACTTGTCAATGATTTTTGAAAAAAAAATTAAATAAATCAATTTTTTTATATTAAAAAAAAGAGAGCAATTGGGGCGAATTTGAGGAGGGAGAGAGAGGAGTATGTAAAATGGGAATAAAAGATTATAGTAGATGAAATGAGTGTGTGAGGTAGTGGAATAAAATAATAAATAATATGTTTAATAAAATTATGAAGGAGTATGGGATGTGGGGTAAACATGTGAGTAGGTAGGTAATAAAAAAGTTAAAAAGAAAGGAAGATGATGGGTACGTATGTGAAAAGGAAATAAAGATAGAAAAATGATGGATAGGTGTCTTATTGTGTTGGAAATAATTATGTAATCATTATTTTAAAAAAGGAAGTTATGAAAGAGAGATCATGAAATGATACAAAAATTTATATAAAAGGGAGGGGGCACTCTCTTCATTTTATGAGTTACCAAACCCAAAACAAAATAGAGGTTTAATAGAAGAAGTAGAAGAAAAAAGGAAAATAAGATAAAAAAAAATTAGGAGGATTATTCAAGGAGGGAAGCTTGGATTATTCCAAAATTATTTTTCATCTTCATTTCAGCCTAGATATTATTTCAAGGTGAGTCATAATTGTTCCTTTATTTTACAATATAATAAATATATTTGTAAATGAATGAAATAAATTGTTGAAAATGAAATCTCCATGTTTAGATGTAAAATAGAATTAAATTATGTAAATATTTATGTACTTATATATAATATTGTATATATTTATAATATTGTATATAAATATATTTGTAAATGCAAGAAATAATATTGTCTATAATGTTACAATGCTTTTAATTTTGTTCAGGTTTATAATTTTTTTTAAACTTGCATTAGCAACAGTTGGCACGTTTTGACTAAAAAGATTTCGCACTTGAAATTTTGGTAATTTGTAGCATCTTTACTGTTCACGAAATTTACCATTCATGAATATATGTGAGACCCGAAAGAAAATGAGAGTAATATAGTAATATTCTAGTAATTCTTGTTAGTTTTTCATATTGTTAAAGACCAAAGAGAATATTTGAATATTTCAAAATTTTATACTGCGTGATTATTAATTCGTAAGAAAATTTACCAAAATAACTCATATGAAAATATTCTTTGTGGCAATTATTTATGTGTGTTGATAAAATGTGAAAATAATGAATAGTATTCAATGTATGGGTGTAGTAAACAATTTGAATGAACCCAAATGATAAAATATGTTATTGAATTATCATAATTGATATTTAATAAAGAATGTGTTTTAATATTCCAAAAATGAAATGAAAGGAATTTTTGATGATTGACTAAACTGTGAACAATTAAATATATGAATTTTTGGAAGTACGAAAAGGAGGCATAATGGATAAAAATAAATAATTACTGAATCATCTATGAGATATTTTGAGTAAAAATATCTTAAGTAAATTCTTAGTGTTCACCACTGCTCCGATATATTTATTAACATCTTAAAACTCAAGAGTGAACTTGATCACCAAGATGATTTTCTAAATGTGTTATATAAGGCTAAGAGTGGGTGGGGCTTCCATATTTTTTTGTTATGCCATAAAGCCTTTTTCTCGGCCTTTTAAATTATTTATCTCCTCGTAAATATAAGTCATGGACCATTATTGTGGGGGAGACATAATGTACCACCATTCGGCAGAATAATCAGACCCGAGACCGATGCCCCGGTGAAAGTTTGAATATGGAAAGGTGTTATCAATATGGAGAAGCATGGGGGAGTCATCAATATATGTCACACCAGTAGGAGGCCAAAGTGGAATGGATGAAGGTGAAAAAAAAATTAGAAGTTTTGAGTTTCACTTTAATTTAAGAGTTTTCAATAATAAATTATGCTATGTTAATAAAAGAATGTTATGCTACATCAAAAATTATAAAAGTACATGCTTATATATTTCTCTAAAATTGTGAAAATTCTCAAATGAAAACTTTGATCCTATTTGTAAATTATGCCACTTCACTTTAAGATTTTGGGCCCTATTATAATAAATGTTGGGTTGTCTTTTGTTATTTTAAATACGAGGGGTTAAAAATGAGAAAGTTGAGTATGGAAAATAAACTACTGCCTCCCCTAATAGGAGTCTATATTTTTGTCCCGGAAGGTGATCGGAACTAACTGTCTTGTTCCGTTAAATTATTAATGGTTGGTATATTATTATTATTTATGAGTAATATGGTTATGTTTTTAAATAATTGGATGTTTCAATCTGTGATTCATACTAGTATTTGAAATACTGACTTGTGTTATGTTTGTGCGCACTTGGATGTATCCATTTCAAATGGATTTGACCGAACGTCATAAGCAAGAACAACCATAATAGGAAATTGTTCGTCAATGTAACGTAGTGGAGTAAAACATTTGGAAATAATTGCAGAATTAATTCATAATTCATTTTAAATTTTCGTTTATTATTTTGAACTTTGGCATGTGGGCCACCGTTGATAATTGTTTGTACTTATGATTGAAACTTATTGACTATTTCATTTGGGACTGTAATATTATTATGATTTTTTAAATCATGTATGGGATGACATAGTTTATGTTATGGCAATTTAAATTCTTGTAACATCAGCTTTTGAAAAAATTTCCTTACCAAATGAGTTGTAAGTCTAAAAATAAATTCACGGCGGGATTTTGGGTAATAGAATATTGGTTGGGAATTAACTCAATTGAATATTAAATTGTCTAAAAAATTGGGTCGTGACAATCAAAGTGTCCATCACCGGACTAATATCATAAACACGTATATAAATCTCATAGCAACCACACAAAGGCATATACTTTCGAAAGACCATCGTATGCTTCAATTGGTAAACCCGTAGGGGTCCCTCACCTAATGGATTTCAAAACAACATACATATAATATGAGAACATGGGATCACTACACAATCACACAACCGGGTAGTCCCACACAATAACTCGATCGATGGATCTGATAATCAACCTCTCTCATCATGAAGTCTAGACCAACTGAACGTATAATCAAAATATATATCGCCACATAATCCCATATTGCTGGCTATAAAAAATCTCACCCAGTAGATCAAGTTGTCACATCTCTCACTCAGGAAACAACTATCGATCGAGCATCTGATATAGACCTCCATAAAATCTTACGTCAAAAGTTAGTCGTGCAGTACACAATCACAACCAGTTGAATCCAAAACACCAATCGATAAATTCACCACAAGTAATGGGTATGTTCACAGAAGTAAGTAATTTATATACACATATACTCAATATTTATGATTAGAGGATAATTCATACTCTCAAGTGTTCCTAATTCCCGAACGCCAGATTGTCCAATAAATTCTTAGGGTTATAAAATCTCAACCTCAGTTACACCCACAATAAGACATATCATACATAGGCCACCAAAATAGGATACCGCATACTCTAGAACATACCCACAATGTTTAAATCCCCATTACTAGATTTTACATTGTATCTTAGATATATTAACTCTCAATCCTTAGTTACGTCATACATATGCTATAAATTATGATAACGCGTACTCTCAAAGGTTACCCCACTGTCCCAATCCCCATATCCGGATTGTAATAAGTATCGTAAGGTTTAAGCACTCGAAACTCATATCAACATATCATTTTTTTATCCTCCAGTTTGTAGTACATGTTAGGAAAAATAAACTTGGGATTTCATTTAAATGCGAAAAAATCACATCCGTAAAGATCTTTGATTAATCATGCCTTGAAAAAAAAACTATGTTTAAAAATAAAACTTATATTTTTAATAATCCATACCATTCCAAATCTTGTTGTGATTACTCGGTGGTCCCGTTTAAAAATAAAACCTATGGTTTTAAATATATTATAGACATGTTTAATACATTCAAATCTCACGAGTGGTCCCGTTTAATACATTCCTAGGATGTACCGATCACAGTCCTGTGTTGAAATATCTTACAAGTTCTCAAACCTTTACTAATTCCCCGTAGTTTTAGATAACCTACTAGGATTGCATAGAAACCATTCCTATAGGATGTAAACTCCCTACCTAGGTTTTGAAGATCTTAATATATGTAGAACTGGAGTCCAGATCTCCTAGTGATCAACCCGAAGCCAACTCATCATAATGTTTATTGAGCTCTATTGATTGACATGTCTATAATATATTTAAACCAAATATAAAGAGTTCTCGTAACCATGATTATTATTTCAAAATGAACTGAAACCTTTACTTTAAAGTAACAGTCATACACGATTTTAATAATAAAACCCCAATAATCTCTCACTTAGTCTTAAAGCTATGTATCTAATTCCCAATCCATCTACATGATAGTTTGTTGCCTATCGAAAGAGAATTAATCAAGTGTTATCTGATTTAACCTTGGTAATATACTTATCACCCACCTTATTCGATATCTCAAACTAGGTGAAACCTAATCCCAATATGATTAATCCTTTCATGGGTTATAGGTTCTCCCAAAATTGCAATCGTAACGCCATGAACACTAAAACTATAATCGCTAATTGGCATTAAAGAAACCTCACCCGAGTTACTTAGGAAGTAGCCAAGCCATATAGCCTCTTTAGTTATCTCCAGAGTGGCAATAACATTAGACTCCAGAGTGGAGTTAACAATCTAATATTGCTTCACACTCCTCCAACTAATCGCTCAAACGTTTTTGGATGAACACATATTTCGAGGTAGAAAACTTGGAATCTTTATCTAATTGAAAAACTTTAGTCTTCATTCCTAAAAGTTACAAGACTAATACACTAGAATTTGTTGACCATGCCTAAGGCATAACATATTTCATTCTTTGAAGATAGTACATATCACTTATGAGTCTACTCCACACCAAAGCATTAGGCATATTCCTCGTTCCTTCCATCTAATCAAGTGTCCTAAGACATTGATTTATAGATAGAATGATTCCAAACTTGAAAAGAAACGTTTTTATTGGAATCATGATACTAATATAGTGTGTGCAACATTAATATAATCGACTTTGGCCACACCTAACATCCTTAGTAATTGATCTAGATAATGCTTGATTATAAAAATGTGTCTGGCTTCTCTTAAGTAATTCATATAAAAAAATTCAGACAACCACAATCCTATGTCCGACAATACTCTCACCTCGTTCCAAATTAGGAAAAATATCCTCCACAGATTGCACTTAGAAATACCACCATGCTTCCATCATGCTTCTTATACTAATAAGTGTTTTTTAGACCTTAATCAAAATAAAGACTTGATTACCTGATCAAACTGAGCTAGTCAAGACATTGATGTTATCTTAAATCCATAAATGGATGTTATAAGCTTACATCACTTTTCTTTTCCCGACTATTTATTATATACATGTCAAGACGATCATTCAAGAACAAAGTCTTGATGTTAAAATAATACTTATAGACTTTAACTTGGATACCATAAGAAGGTTGTCTCATAGTCAATCCCTATATTTATTAGAAAAACCTTTTATAAGCTTTGTGTAAAGACCAATTTTCGCTTGATTGAATTTTTATTTATTGGCTTAATTATGGATAAAATATTTAGAGTCATAGGTTAGGCTTTGTATGTTGACATTTCAAGCCTATGACATCTTTCTTTGAAGACATAGTAGCAAATCTTCAGAGATTGCATTATCGTGTCATGTTTAGTGCCATGTTTCATCTTTGTCATTCCGAGGGTCTCTCAAGTGTGAATGAATGTATATTTTGGCCATTGGAACTTAATTTTGGGTGTTTATTTTTATAAAAATTTTGAAGATTTAAAAGAAAAGGTTTTTAATAGAAAAAATAATTTTTATTTTTAAGTCATTCAAATAAGTTTATGTTGTTCACTCGGACGAGTTTATGTTGTTTGTTCGAACGAGATGTGAATATTGTTAAAATGACCTTCCAGAAAACATCAAACGAGATTTTTATGTTAGCAGAACAAATGTCATTCAAATGTCATTCCCATTGTATTCGAGTGAGATTTCCATGTTTATGTTCGAACAAGCCCTTGTTTTTATTCGAATGAGATTTCTCAAAAAACGTGCCTCCTCAAAAATGTGTTATCTATATAAAAAGGTTCTGGAATTTATTTTTAGAGAGACTTTTGGCAAAAATTATGTTCCCATACATATTTGTATATCCCCGTAATCCCACAACTTCAAATTTGTATCAAAGAAGATATATTAATTTATCATGTAGATCCTTGTTTCATGTTGTGTAGGGTGGTTTGTTTCTCTCTCTCTCTCTCTCTCTCATATTTGTTTGTTTATTTTTCTCTCAATGAATCCCCATAATAATAAGTTGTCTGATGAGTTTATCATTAACAAATATTTTGATATCCAAGATGAGTTTAATGAACTTCATAACCATGCTGAAAAATTAGTTGTTGTGAATATGAAGTTTGCAAAAAGATTTAAATATCTTAAAAAATAAATTTTTTTATTTTAATCTTGAAATTGATGTTTTGCGAACTATTTAAACTTAAAGAGATATCCTTCATGAGAATCTCATGGACATGAATCATGATTTTAAAATTTTGAAACTGCCTAAGAAAGAGAGCGAGGATAGAGATCGATTTTTAAAGAAAGAATTAGTGGACTCTCAAAGTTCTAGGGTTGATGTACGTGCCATCGAGGATAATGATAAATCGATAAATGTTTTAAGAGAGCGTGAGAATAGTCTTAGGGATAAGCACGCTTACATTGTGAGGGATAGATATAACCTTCTAAGTATTATTGAAAATTTGAAGAAGGAGTCCCTATCGTTTGAGGAGTCAAATTTTTTTCTGAGGCCTAGTATTTTGAAATTAAAAGATGATCTAAGTAACTCAAGTAGTGATGGTACTGTCCTCGATAATTCAAATTCTTCCCCTCCTAAATCCAAGATCATTGTTCGTTTTAGAGGGTTAACCACATCCCAGAGTGATAGAAATGGTCAAACTAAAGGTTGCATTCCTCGTCGCGTCTATAAGTGCACACATTACGGTAGGAAAGGTCATATTAGATCATTTTTCTATGATCTTAGAAAACACGCTAGGAAGTTAAATTGGGGTGTACCCATGGTTTCCAAAACCTCTATGCATTTAGTATTCATCTATTTATGTTAGGAAATAGATTTTAGAGGCACTAAATGTTAAATTGATCGATTCTTGCATACTTGCACATGACTCTTTACATGCTATATTATAGGGTGATTGCTTGCATGTTTTCATACACTAGCTTTTGTACTTCATGATATATATGCTTGCTAGATGTATGATGTTTATCCGTTTTTATTTTCGTTTTCCTTTTAGGAAATCATTAAAAATTACAAAAAGATTTTATTTATCTGTTGATTGGCTTTTTTTAAATTGGTTTCATTTTGAAATTATAAACCCAAAAATATTTTTGGTTCATGTGTAGGTTAGTTTTACACATTTGTGTGGCGTATTTATGTGTTTAAATCCATTCCATTTCATGTTCCTATGTGTCTAGGACTTTGATTATGATTTTCAATGCTTAGATTGTTCTTAATTATTCTTCCATGGAGGTATTCTACTTTCATTTCCTTAATGGATTCATTTCGTATATGCCTCCACTTACACATGCACGAGATCTTTTGAAATTTAACTTTTTACATGTTATATTTGAGCTAAGTGATATGTTCTCCCAACAATCTTTTCATCTACATACCTTTTGACTATGGGGGGTTTGTGCATGTAAGAATCGGTTCTCTTAAGTATTTTGATTTTTTTGGAATATCTAAGGGTGGACGGGGAAGGGATACGAAATGGGAAGATCTCCTTTGCGAAAAAGTCAACATTGGCAAGAGCCTAACAAATAAGATACATAAAGAAAATATTTAGGGCCAACATATTGGTTTGATTGATTTTTAAAAATTGTTTTCTTCAAAAAATTTAATTGGAAAAAAAATATGATTTTGATTATATTTTGAGGGTGTTATAGTTAAAGATCGACCGATTTGCACAATAAATAGTAGTTATTATTATCATGTCATCAGGATATTTTTTGTAAAATCATCAAAATTATAAACTTATGTCCATTGTGCATATTTGTTCTCCGAGTTCACATTATCTGTCACTTGGGGATAAAGCTTAGTTTGATAAAGTTTTGCGATCAAATAGAACCCTTTGGACATTTTTGAGTGATTGGGTAATAATTCATTTGTTTTTAATTCATGTCCATTCATTCCATCACACATGTTTAGACAAATTGATAATATGCTAATGCGTAAAGCTTATGAGTTTTGTGTCTTGTTTATGGTGTTTATACCTATATATATATATATATATATGTGTGTGTGTGTGTGTGTGTGTGTGTGTGTGTGTGTGTGTGTGTGTGTGTGCGTGTGTGTGCCTGTGCGGCATTGGTATATTTTTCATATTTATATATATGGTTCATTTGTTTTGAGTGTTTTCATTTGAATTTAATCTATGTTCTCCATGTTCTTTATCTTTGAATCAAATTGGCATGGGATTGGTATCTCTTGTTGATTCTTTACATTGGTATCTCATGCTTAATTGTGCATTTAAGTTGGTATCATATTTTTTTCAATATTGGTATTAATTTATCATTGTTTGGATGATTTGGTCTTGTGTTGCCATGTTGTGTTTAATTCACTTTACAACACTGCATGATATTATTATCTGCTCAATTCTCTATTGATATCAAATGTTCACACATTTTGGGGGAGATATAGTTTATGAACGATAAATGGTTTGGTTGCATACTTTCTTTGTCTATTCCTGAATTAAAAAAAATGGGGAGAAATGGTATCTTTCACTTTAGCTTTAAGAGGAGATATTTATTTGGGGCGGGGGGACATCTTATCTAGGTTAAGATTGTTAGACATATGGGGGGGTTTATTCATATGGAGATTTATATAGTTTATATATTCTCTTTGCATTTGAAGGTGCATTTAAATGTACAGGTTTGCTTCATGCAGCAAAGTTTACAATCGTGCAAAGCTACACAACATATGTGTATGTCAAGTATGTATTTTTTCATTTTGGGGTCAGGGGTTGAATATTTTAAAGATTTTGATGGCCCATAGGGGTTTTTATTTTGTGTTTTGTCCTGTAATAGTCAAGGTGGAGATTTGTAAGAAAAATTTTCTGAGTCAATTTATATGTATTGGCTTAGTTCTAGATACAATATTTTGAGTCATAGGTTATGCTTTGTATGTTTACCTTTCAAACCTATGACGTATTTGATTGAAGACATAGAGGAAAGTCTTCATAGATTTCATTATCGTTTCATGTTTATTGCCAATTTTCATCTTCGTGTTTCCGAGGATCTCTCAAGTATGAATGCATATATATTTTTTTATCCTTGGAACTTATTTTTGTGTGTTTATTTTTATAAAATGTTTGAGGGCTATTTTTTAAAAGGATTTAAAAGAAAAATTAATTTTTATTTTTTAGTCATTCAGACGAGTTTATGTTTTTCATTCGAACGAGATGTGAATTTCATTAGAACGACCTTCCAACGAAGATCAAATGAGATTTTTTATTAGCAGAACAAATTTCGTTCGAAGCTCGTTCGAAGTTTGTTCGAAAGAGATTGCCATGTTCGTTCGAAGGAGTTTGTAGTTTGTTCGAATGAGACAACATTTTTGTTCAAATGAACCCTTATTTTCATTCGAACGAGATTTATCGAAAAATCTGCAACCTCGAAAAATGTATTTTCTACATAAAACGATTCTAGAATTGGTTTTTAGAGAAACTTTTAGCAAAACAATCATTTTTCGTACATATTTGTATATCCCCATAATTCAGTAACTTCACCCTGCCTTAAAGGTTTAAAACTTACCATCCATCTAGGTTTTAACTTCCTATAGGTAAATGTATGCCCGATGGGTTTTACCCCATTACTAAGTCTACAAGTCCCAAACCTTGATTCGAGTTCATCGAATCCCTTTTATATCCATAGTCATAAGTCAAAGAAAAAGTCATTGTCATGGAATTATTCATTGTATTTCTCAGGACTCAACTCATGTTTTCCTGGGATTACATTAAAATGATCACCCAAAATACAAACCATTCAGGATGACTCCTTATGCTCCCACTACGACACGGGACCAATTACTTTCTAGTACAACTGACACGTGTATCCTAATCATCAATAATTATCTCACTATGATAAGATAGTGTATTATTGATATTAAGTCCTATTTCATCCTATACGGGTGGTCTAGGAACGTTGGTAATACGATGTTCCATTTTGTCTTTCAAGTCCAACTCACACGTAAGCATGTGGTTTATTACACAATCATCTTATAAGAACTTATGATTGATGCAATAAACATCATTATTATATTTAGAAATATTATAAACCGCCTTTGGAATAACCAACAAAGGGAGATACCTCTATCCTCAATTTTAACTTCCTTGGCTCCTCCTTCCATGGCACGAGTGACAGGAACCCCTAAATTCGAACATGCCCTAGAATGAGCTTAAGCCCACCAATGTTCAATGGGAGATGAAGAGACTGATTAAAAAAAAATTGATAATGTACATGTCATCTCTTATGTAATATCCCAAAAATAATGTTGTAGTCTTAAATAATTAACTAAGGATCTTATCCTATCCAAAAGTTCCTTATTTATGCATATCATCCACACCATTTTAACGTGGAATACCAGGGTACACAGCTGGGATAATATGACAACCCGCTTATTATAATATCAGGTGGCCAATGCTTTACTAAAATATAACAGGAATATCAGTATATATCATCCTCAGCATCACTATCGCAATAATAATATAACATAAAGAATACGAATAATTCATACAACCAAAATACCTGAAAGAATGTGTGATTTATTAGTGTATGCTTTGATACCCAAGTTTTAAAAATCTAAATGAGAGATGATGGTTTGCACAATATACCTGTGGGTACCTGAATTTTCCATCATGGTCCCAGACGAGTAGCCTAATAAAAATGGCCCAAAGTCCGAACTCCTAGCACCTTAACTAAATCCAGTTATGACTTAGTCCTCTCCTAAAATCTCGTATAGAGATATTCCAGGAGAGAAATATGGACGTGGGGGAGTCCAACACCCCCACTTCTCGAAGATAAACATGTATATAATAAACCCTAAGCTTGGGGCAATAGGCACGCACTTTATTCTCTATAAACGTTCCTCGGAGTATATAGAAATAATACTGACTACACCACCGTGGATGTAGGCATTCTTGTTGAACTACGTACATACTATGTCGTGTGATTGGCATTTTATGTTCTTTATTTTCCTTGGTGATTACTCTTTTCTTGTTTATTTGTGTTGAATATAATTGTCACCACAATTGGCGCCGTATGTGGGAAACGTTAGTCTTCTTTGGGAAAACCCTCACCAATAAAGAATCCAGAATGTCTGGTCACAGCAGTAACACCCCTCAAGCAGGGGATATTCAAGAGCAGCCTGCTCCTCACTGGATCATATTCGAAGTTCGTCGTTCAAATCAGAGGGCTCGCCCAGAGCGACAAGCCTCGAAAGAAAGTAAGGGACCAGCGAAGTCCACACAAATCTCTAGATTGATCGATGCCTATGAGGCAAGGCTCCAAGAGCAAGGAGAGTTTGCTCGCAAGCAAGAGGCTGAGAATGCTCGCCTCAAAAGAAGGTTGGAAAGGATGGAGAGAGAACTCCTTCGAAGCACCAACAGACGTCCATACCGCACTCCTAGCCCTCAAGCGAGGAAGTCTCGCAACCGGGGAAGGAGCCCTAGACGCGGATCCTAAAGAGTTGAGGGATACGAGTCGAATGACGATTTGCTCGAGAAACTGTGACTAGCTTGACATTATAGGATCCCAACTCGCAGCAATGAGAACATACAAAATTAGGTTCGAAGGGAGATGGACCAACACCCAGCGCATCGTGGTGCTAGATCTACCAGGGAGCTTGCTAGACGAGCTCTCAAGACCTAGATGAAATCTCCTTTCTCAATGGAGATAGAAGAAGAGGAAGCCCCTAAGAAATTTGCAATTCCGAGATTCAAGATCTATGACAAGAAAACTGACCCTATTGATCACGTTAGGCAGTACAGGCAAGCCATGACTTTATGGAACCAACGATATGCACTGATGTGTCGGATTTTCCCCTCGAGTCTGCATGACGTGGTGCAGAAATGGTTCAAGAGGCTCCCTCACAGTCCATCAGGAGCTTTGAGTCCCTTGTCGAGCTCTTCACGGCTCGCTTCATCACTAGCAGCTCCCATACTAAGAGGATGGATGCTTTGCTAACAATGAAGAAGACGTCACAGGAGAGCCTACAGGACTATGCAAAGCAGTACTGGGAATTATTCAATGAGGTCGAGGACTGATTGAAGTAAGTAGCAGTGGCCTCTTTCAAGATCGGCTTACCAAACTCTTGCCTTCTGCACCAATCCCTGACGAAGAAGGAGGCCACAAACATTGATGACCTGATGGCCCGCATCGAGAAGTACGCTGAGGTGGAGGATGTGATACGCCTCAATACAGGGGAGAATTCTCGAACTAAGCTCGTTGCCAAGGGCAATGATAATACTGAGAACCAGAAGAAAGGAGGCAAGAATGGGGGAAAGAATGTCTCCAAGAATGGAGGCAAGACTGATGCTTTGAAAGCATTATAGGTACTAAACACTGCCTTTAAAGAACCAATCTACAAGATCCTGGCGAAGATCAAAGACAAGCCATTTGTTAAGTGGCCTAGAAACATAGGAGGAGATCCCTCGAAGAGAAATAATGCGCTGAGATGCACTTTTCATAAAGAGGGAGGACATAAGACTAAGCACTGCAAAGCTCTTAAGTCTCACCTCGAAGAACTGGCCCTGTCTGGGCACCTGAATGAGTTTGTAGAGAAGAAGGCAGAGAAAGTCGTTGCCAATGGAGAAACAAGACCTGACAACGTACTCGAGGACGATGCTGGCCATGAATTTGCAGTAGTTCATGGGGCATCTGATATGAAGCAGATTCAAGGAAATTCGGCTCAGATGGAAGTAAAAAAGCTTATAGCGGTGATGCAAGCTTTTCAGATCAATCCAGCAAAGACACAATCAGGAAAGCATCGGTGAGTAGATGATGTCAACTATAGCAAACATATCGTGTTCACGGATGAAGATCTGGTTAGAGTGAGAACCCCACATCATGATGCCTTGATCATTACGCTCAGGATAGCCAACTACGACATCGACAAGTTGCTCATCGACCAAGGAAGCGCATCCGAGGTAATGTATCTCGACCTGTTCAGAAAATTGAAGTTGAGCATCGTCGACCTGAAGGAAGCCACTGTCCCTTTAGTTGGCTTCGTTGGAAAAATGACTATTCCATTAGGAAAGATCATGTTGCCTATAAGGGAAGGAAGTGTCTCTAAGATGATTGAGTTCCTCATAGTTGACATCGTCTCGCCATAGCAAAGTATCCTCGGCAGAGGATGGCTACATGCAATGAAGGCAGTCCCCTCGACCTACCATCAGAAACTCAAATATATGACCGAGCAATGAGTAATGAAGATCCATATAGATCAAGCGATGGCAAGAAAGTGCTTCATAGAGACCATCCGCCCAAAACCAGAGAAGAAGGCCAAAAATCCCAAAAAGAAGGTCAAGGAACAAGAAGGTCTGATACCTTCGAAATAGCAGTTAAAGTACGGAAGACCCAGAATGGAGGAGACCAGGCTCCTCCCCTGTGAGCGGGTCGTCAAAAACCTGGAGGAGGTTACAGCTGGTTGTAGCGATAAAGACAGGATATTCTTGATTGGAGCCTCTCTCATAGATCAAGAAAAGAAGGAATTGATGATTCTGTTGAGAAGCAACATAGACGTTTTTGCGTGGGAACCATACGAGATACCTGGAATTAATTCCAATATGGTTTGTCACTGGTTGCACATCGACCCACTTTCAAACCTATCACGCAGAAGGTACGATGAATTGCACCCGAAAAGGCCAAAGCCATTGAAAAAGAAGTTGAAAAACTGCTGGATACAGGATCCATACGGGAAGTTCAATTCCCTAAATGGTTATCTAACCCAGTATTAGTTTCGAAGAGTAATGGGAAATGGAGAGTCTGCATTGACTTCACCGTCCTTAACAGAGCATGCCCTAAGGACAGTTTTCCTCTCCCAAAAATCAACAAATTGGTGGACACCACAGCAGCTCACGAAAGAATGAGTTTTCTGGACGCATATTCAAGGTATCATCAGGTCCCTCTGTATGCACCAGACCAGGACAAGACATCGTTCATCACCACTATCGGATTATACTATTACAAAGTCATGCCCTTCGATCTCAAAAACGCAGGGGCAACTTACCAGCGACTAGTCACCAAGATGTTCAAAGACCAAATGGGAAACACCATGGAAGTCTACATCGATGACATGCTCATCAAGAGCACGAACAAAGAAGACCACCTCCCAGACCTATAAAGAACCTTCGAAATCCTCAGGACATACTAAATAAAGCTCAACGCGAGCAAGTGTTCTTTCAGTGTCCAGTCAGGAAAGTTCCTTGGGTACTTGGTCAGTAAGAGAGGCATTGAGGCTAATCCAGAACAGATCGATGAAATCAGCAGGGTACAGCCCCTTCGCACAGTACAAGATGTACAGAAGCTCACCGGCATGCTCGCTGCCTTGAATCATTTCATCTCGAAGTCCTCTGAGAAGTGTAAACCATTCTTCCAGCTCTTGAAGGGAAATAAGACAGTGGAATGGAGTCAAGATTACTCATAAGAATTGGACGAGCTCAAGGCTTACCTTAGCTCACCACCTCTGCTCATCATACCTCAAGAAAGAGATCCCTTGTACTTATAACTCGCCGTTTCTAGCCACGCCATCAGTTCTGCACTGGTGAGTGAGAAAGAAGGACACACCTATCAAGAACCTTCAAAATCCTTAGGACATACTAAATGAAGCTCAACGCGAGCAAGTGTTCTTTCAGTGTCCAGTCAGGAAAGTTCCTTGGGTACTTGGTCAGTAAGAGAGGCATTGAGGCTAATCCAGAACAGATCGATGAAATCAGCAGGGTACAGCCCCTTCGCACAGTACAAGATGTACAGAAGCTCACCGGCATGCTCGCTGCCTTGAATCATTTCATCTCGAAGTCCTCTGAGAAGTGTAAACCATTCTTCCAGCTCTTGAAGGGAAATAAGACAGTGGAATGGAGTCAAGATTACTCATAAGAATTGGACGAGCTCAAGGCTTACCTTAGCTCACCACCTCTGCTCATCATACCTCAAGAAAGAGATCCCTTGTACTTATATCTCGCCCTTTCTAGCCACGCCATCAGTTCTTCACCGGTATGTGAGAAAGAAGGAATCCATCACCCCGTTTATTACACGAGCAAGACCTTATTAGACGCCGAGCAGCGGTACCTACCACTAGAGAAGCTCGTCTTTACATTCGTAGTAGCTTTAAGGAAGTTGAAGCACTACTTTGAAGCTCACACTGTCGTCGTCCTTACATCGCACCCCCTTAAAGTAGTCCTGTGAAAAGAAGATTTGTCGAGCAAACTGACTCAATGGTCGGTTGAGCTCGGACGATTTGACATCCAATTTCAACTAAGAAATGCAATCAAAGGGCAAGTTCTTACTGATTTCATAGCCGAGTTCACAGACGGGCAGCCTCTTGACCAACTTTAACCCATGAAGAAAAGAGAGAATTGTGCAACAGTGGGAGTTTGGCGATTATTTATTGATGGAGCCTCCAACTCAAAGGGGGCAGGAGTAGGCATTGTGCTTGTTACTTCGGAAGATACAATCCTCGAACAGGAAATCAGACTTGGATTTGAAGCCTCCAATAATGAGGAAGAGTATGAGGCCTTGATAGCCGTCCTTCAGAAGGCACAGACGTTGGGGACGAAGCAGTTATAGGTGTTCGTCAACTCATAATTGGTCTCCAATCAGATAAGTGGGGACTATAATGCAAAATATGAAAGAATGGCAGCCTACCTCACGTTGGCAAAGAGGCTCATGTCCAGCTTCGAGGAAATCAGTGTCCAAAAATTTCCCAGAGGTCAGAATAGCCATGCCGATGCCCTGGAAGCCCTGAGTTCGACAATTAATTCTGATTTAAAAAAATGATCCCCATCCGAGCATTAACCAGAGTGATGAGTTGCCAAGCGTAAAGCATGTACTCCAAATTGCACCCAGTTAGATGAACCCTTTAAGGGACTATTTGAAAGATAGCGTACTTCCAAATGATAGAAAGATCGCTCACTAGATAAGAGTCAAAGCTTCTCACTTTTACTTATCTCCTGAGGGCAAGATATATAAGAGATCATTCTTCGGCCCTTACCTTCAATGTGTCCACCTAAAAAATGTCGAGCAAATTCTACATGAGCTCCACGAAGGAATATGTGGAGGCCATATTGGAGGAAGGTCATTATCTTTACGAGCAATGAAGGAAGGCTATTGGTGTCCATATATACAAAGAGACTCTGCAGTATATGCTCGCAAATGCGAGAAATGCCAACTGCATGCTCCTATGGTCCATCAACCTGCCAGTGACCTAAGATCATTTTCCAGCCCATGGCCATTCTCCCAATGGGGAATGGACATCGTGAGACCTCTTACTATCGCTGCCGACAATCATAAATATCGGTTGGTCGCAACTGACTACTTCACCAAATGGATCGAGGCAGAACCACTGGCGAACATCCGAGATGCAGATATAATGAGATTTATATAGAAAACTATAATTACCGGCTTTGGTATTCCCAGAACCATCATCACCGATAATGGAACATAGTTCGAGAGCGACTCTTTCTAGAATTTCTGCAATGACCACGGAATCAGGCACCATTTCGGCTCGGTGTCCTATCCTCAGAGCAACGGTCAAGATGAAGCTTCCAATAAAACAGTGATCGATGGGTTAAAGAAACGATTAGAGCGGGCCAAAAGGGTGTGGGTGAACAAACTACCACATATTCTGTGGGCCTACCAAACCACCCCACGACAGGCAACGGGGGAAACCCCATTCTCACTAACGTATGGAATGGAAGCGATCATCCCATTGGAAGCAATCCTACCAACTATGAGGTCTACCCTTGTCGACCAGGACCAGAATGATGCAGCATTGCTCACTGAACTCGACCTAGCTGACGAACGTAAAGAACTTGCCTTAGTGAAACTTGCGAGCTATCAGCAATAGCTCACAAAATAGTATAACAAGAAGGTCAATCCAAGGGAATTCTGAGTTGGGGACTATATCCTAAGTAAAGTCCTTGGCAGCGCAGTAAAACCATCAGACGAAAAATTAGGACCAAACTGGGAAGGACCATTCAAGATAACAAGAGATGACCTGCAAGGAGCCTATCACTTAAAATCGCTGGAAGGCAGAGAGATACCCCGAGCATGGAATGCATCCAATCTTAAGAAATTTTATTTTTAGTTTTTTCCTTCGTTTTTTATCAGATTTATGAAACTGACAGCTCATTTGCTTGTGATTAATAAAAGTTGTTTTTACAGTTGCATTCTATGAAGTGTCAGTTAACTAGTATATAAACCTTATAACTTGCACACCCTTTCCAAGTGACAGGAAAACTGCTCAATACACTATAGAAGGGAAATCACCTTCCTCAGGTTTTCATCATGAAGCATGAACAACCTCTTAGCATTGCCCCTGGCAATATATGAAGCCCTACAGGAGATCCTTAGGCAGTCTGGCCAAGTTAAAATTGCTCGCCAAACAATGTTTGGTTAACAAAACCCTGATCGGATAGAGCATCCAACACCAGGTGTGTCCTCGCCAATTGCTACAGTTAGTCCTAAGGGAGTGTGATGACACGACCTAAAAGGTAAAGTGAGGCAGAATGGTATCTCATAAGCATACTGGACTGGAGGGACACTTACTCAACAATGCAAACTTACCAATCTAGTCGACCACGAGAGGCCCAAGATTATTCAGCAAAGGATAAATGACGTAAAAGATATAGAACACATGTTTAGTCAGCGAGATCGCCCAAAATATAGATATTATATCACTTCATCACATTTACAACAAGAATGTACAACCCGTGTTTAGTCGGTGAGATCGTCCAAAACATCAATATTGTGTTACTTCATTACATATGTACACGGAGTTACAACTGGTAAAATCCTAGTGAGGTTGTGTCATCTGAACAAGATAATTAGCCACTTGTTCTCTTCAACCGTCATCTAGATGAGGAGCTAATTCCTCCTCGACCTCATTCGTATCTGACTCCAATATCTTCCGAGGGATGGCATCGATAGGGATCCACTGATCATCCCTCCTGAAAGGGTTAGGCCTTAGAGTGGAATGGGAGATCTCATGACGATACCAAAGTACTGAATTCCTTGGAACCTATAGCTCCCTGAGGGAACTCAACTATCCCCTAATAAAGGAGAGTTCTTCAAACTCTGTCAGCCTCGTCGGAGCATCTTCTCAACCTTAGTCGTAACTATCAGCCCACACTTGCTTAGGACCTTTCTTAAACAAATATCTCAGCCGTGTGACATCCATTTGAATCCTAGTAGCAATCACGTATGCTCAACGGACATCTTCTCAGAGTTTGTTCATTTCCCTAGATGAACCACCTACGTTTGGACCAGCTCGCGGAGTCGTTGATGAGATAGAGCCCCGCAAAGCTTTGGGAGCGTCGCTCGGCTCTGTGCAAATTTACGAAGTAGCTGAGGAAGAGGAACCTCATAGAACGCGAGGTGCGATGCTCGATGCATGCTCCCTGACTCGCGACACCTCCCTCCTCGGAGTCTCTTTCTCTTACTGAAGAATTTCTCCAACTTGATTGATTTCAGAAGCATCTTAGAGCCTAGCTCTCAGAGTGTTTACTTCTTCTTGGACTGAGGCACCAACTTTTTCCATCTCCTGAAGCCTGTCCTTCAGCTTGGTGATGCGATCAGACTGTTCCTTAAAGCTCTTATTTCTTGACTTGAGAGATTTACAAATCATAACAAAGGCCTTAAGAACTTGGGTGCTCGCATTAGGACTGAGAATTCTTCCTAGCTGAGAGGTGGAAGGTATATACTCGTCCACATCAATTAACTACAAGACATATAAGTAGTAACAAAGAAGAAGAACTAATGACCAGAAAAGAAGGAACTTCCATTTCATTAAAATAAAGAGTTATAATTACATCAGTTTGTTCAAAAAGAAGCACGAGTACAGAGAAGTCCTAAGAGCAGTCTAAAAAGCAACCTCAGCTTGTTCAGAGGAAGTCGACTATTTTCCCTTATCAGCAGCAGCGAGAGATTCACCCTTAGAGGGAATAACTACTATTCCCTGAGCACGAAGAGCACCAGCAGAAACAGTCTGGGAGGAAGGGGTAACACCTTCAATGACTAGGGTAGGGGCTTCATCTATAACAGGCTTTGGGCCTAGATCATGCTCGTCAAACAAAGGAGAGTCAGTATCCACCTCACCATCCAGAAGATCCTTATTCTAGCCCTACTTAAAGTTCAGCCGACTGATGTATCCAATCTAAACATCGGAATCTTCATACGCCACGACCCAGCCATCATTGTAAGAGCTTTCCTTCAAAGTAGCTCCCTCAGACTCCTTATCCTTCAGCTTCTGCACCAGCACCTAATTCTCCTCCACCATTGCTAGCTTGCTCGAGAAGACTAAATTATAGGCATGTCAAAGCTCGTTTAGATCTTTGACTGCTGCCTCCCTAGCCCAATTGGCGTCAACGAGGGAAAGATCATAAGACAATCGAGCAGCGTCAGTAGTCTCCAAGATGACCTCGAGCTCGGTACTCTTCCCTTTTAGAGAAGTGTTCTGCTTCTCCAGCTCATCATTCTTATTCACCAGCTCATCGCGAAAGCGATAGAGCACGACAAATTCAGTCACGAACTGCAAATAAAAAGAAGGCATTAGAAGAAAGCAGCAAACAGAGTTTTACAAGTGTTAAAGAAAAAAGAAACAGACTTACCAAGGCTAGCCTCTAGATCACTTGCAAGCCTAACTGGTCAGTCACCATTGCCCTTTGGCGATCAGCACGTAGGACTGCTCTCTCGAGCAACGCAAGATCCAGTTGGGGAGAGATGGCAACCGAGGCCCCCTCAAGCGATGCAAATACGGGCACTAGAGCTTGTCCAGCCTTCATCCTCGCCTCCACTCTTCTCCTCTCCTCCTCTCTCTCCTTCTCCTTTTCTGTCCTTTTCCTCTCCTCCACCTTCTTTTTCTCTTCAGTCTTCTTCCTCTCCTATTCTATCTTTCTCTCTCTCTCTCTCTCTCAACTACTCTTCTTCTTTTCTCTTCTTATCCTGCTCATGAGAACAAGACTGAGAACCAGTGACAATAGGCCTACTGCTAGATTTTTGCTTTTTCGAATGCTGAGCGAGAAGCATATCATCCTCATCATCATCATCATCATCACGGATCAAGTTCCTCCTGGGGGAGCCATTTCCTCGCTAGAACTTCCGGATGTACCTAAAGATTCTTGAGCCTCAGAAACCTCTTCTGATCTGGAAGAACTTTCACTACTAAAGCTCACCTCATCAGAACTGCCTTCGACACCTCCTCTGATATCACTTTCAGAGCTCTCTCTTCCTCGTCCAACTGAATGGGATTGTCAGCATCTTCAGAAATATCTAAGTCAGGAATGCTGTCCACAGGCCTCACAATGAAACTGGACCCAATGTTCTTGTACTCCAACTGGAAAGCAGCAGACCGGGGATGTTCACCGTTAGCCAAAGACTCCCTGATATTCCAAGCTTTAATCTCGAACCTTGCTAAAGGCAGGTTCCAAGTTTTTTGTCCTTGCTAAAAAGAAAATAGGAAAGTATCAAAAAGATCACACATTAACAATGAGATCCAAAGAGCATAGAGAAGACTACCTATGTGCTCTTCCCCATAAAAGGGAAAAGTGAATCTATCAGACCTCGCCCCCTCAGTCTGGGGGGAGAACTGCCAATTCCTAGCAAGAAAGCCATCTTGACAGTAGTCCTTATGGGAATCAGGTAAATTTACTACCAATACCCTGTCAGGACTCCTGGCCTTGAGGTAAAGAAGACCAGAGCTCGTTCGAGAGAAGGAATAACAAAAATAAACTTCAGTGACCCTTAATTTAGTGCCATAAAGTTGATTTATTCTATGGACACCATTGACTATCTTCTAGACGTTGGGCGAACACTGTGCAGGGATAATGTTGAAATAACCAAATAAATGCAGGAACAAATTGTTTGGAGGAAAAGTAGGACCCCCTTAGGAAAATAATAGGGCATGAATCGAATGAGCTCCCTCTATCTCTCTAAAATTCTTAGGGAGAGAGGTGCACTCAATCTCTACCCATTTTGGAATATTATAAAACTTTCTAAACTCAGACACTGATCTATTACCTATCTTTGTCATTTGTAAACCCTAAATTTCAAATTCAAAGAAGACTTAACAGAGAAATCACAGAGAGGGAGCGAAGGGGACTTATGAGATGAAAGTTTGGCTTGGACGATGCCAGTTCACAAGCCTATATGATGAGGGAGATTGAAAGCCAAGAAAATTAAGACCTGGAGAATAGGGCACAACATATAAAACTCGCAGAAGATGAGGTAACACTTAGAACTTTGAAACAATATCTACGGAATGCTGCTCCAAATAACTTTTAAATGCTCTTAATCATAGCGCACAGGACACGAAGCAACTTCCGCCTAAATTAGTTCTCAACTTTGGGAAGAGTTACACAATTTACAAAAGATCCATTATGACAAATCATTTAAATTTATTGAGCCCAAATTATGGCCCAACAACTTTAGGGGCAATTGTGGGTACCCGAATTTGCCACCATGGGCCCAGACGGGTAGCCTAATAAAAACGGCCCAAAGTCCGAACCCCTAGCACCTTAACTAAATTCAGTTATGACTTAGTCCTCTCCTAAAATCTCGTATAGAGATATTCTAGGAGAGAAATATGGATGTAGGGGAGTCCAACACCCCCACTCCCCGAAGATAAACATGTATATAATAAACCCTAAGCCTAGGGCAAGAGGCACGCACTGTATTCTCTGTAAACGCTCCCCAGAGTATATAGAAATAATACTGACTGCACCACCATGGACGTAGGCATTCTTGCTGAACCACGTACATACTGTGTCGTGTGATTGGAATTTTATGTTCTTTATTTTCCTTGGTGATTGCAATTTGTTTTTTATTTGTGTTGAATATAATTGTCACCACAATACCAAATTTTAATTTTCTTATAAAAATAATCAAATTTTAATTTCTTCAAAATTAAAATTAAATTAAACTTAAAATGATAAATTTTTGAATTTTTCTTTTAATCACCATTAAACAAAAATTAGTTCAATTCAAGTTAAAATCATGCCAAACAAACTTGAGCATGCATTTTTCCAAATTAATTATGCCAACTTGAATTAAATTAGACTAAAATTACCCTAACTAAAATTAGCACCAAAGTTATGTTTTAACCAAATTATATATGCATAGTCCTAATCATGCATCTAGGTGTTTTGCAATATAAAATAAACAATCACGGCACACATGAGCGATGTACAAGGAAAACCCACAGCGAAAAAAACCTCGGACGACCCAGCCTACAAATCCGCCAAGTATGGTATTTTTACAAAGACACGATAGAAGAACTTACAACAACGACTTGAATCCATTCAAGCCTTGGCATTCCTTTGTTCTTGTACCTCCACCTAGTAGATAATTCTAGAATCCACCACAGTCTCGAAAGCCACTGATGGGACTCAGCTCCTGTTAAAACATACGAAGGCCTTTCTTTCGTATCCACACCAAGAACCAAGAACGTAAACCTTCGTACGAAACTTTTTCTCCTTTTGGGGATGAGAATAAACCCGGTGCCAAATTGATTGTAACACGTCGTAAATATATATTGGTATAATTTATATTAATTATGAAATTTGGGGGAAAATAAAATTTTACAATTTATTAATTTTTAGTAATTTAAAATGTTGAGTTTTAAAATTGAAAAGTATAATTTAATCGAAATTAAAATCAGAGTTAAATTGGAATTCAAAATTGGGATTTATTTACTTATATATAAAACTAGGCGAACTGGGCAACTCAGCAAGGGAGAATCGATTTGATTCTGTTTTGATCATAGCGGTGGAAGGGTTAGGGGTTAATTAGAGTTCTATCAACACTTAAACTCTTAATCCTTATATATTAAAACCAACTCGAGGATTAGGACTTTTAATACACTTTTTCACAAACTTTTCACTAGAAGGCTTCTCCAAAATATTTCCCTTTCATAAATAAACACTAGCCCCAATTTTAATCAAGTGTTCAGCCCGAATTTTGAAGGCTAAATTGGTGTTTTCTCAAGATCATGCAACAACAGAACTTTGTTAATTTTTCATGAGGAACATAATCATCCCAGCAAATTTTTCATCCAACTTTTATTAGGCATGGATACTCTATTCTCTTCCTTTAGTAATATTCGTCTTAATTATCGCCTAAACAACTAATCACATGTTTTCTTAAAACAAATTAGCAAATTTAATTAGAAAAAGTAAGAACTAATTTGGCACTGTATTGATGAAAAGTTTTAATATTAAATAAGACTTGAAACTCTTGGGTGCATAAGATAGAGTATTGGATTTTGGTTATTATTGGTGTAGGATCGCATGTAAAAAATTTTAGATGCTATTTAAATGAAAAAGGGGTGCATAGACACTCGAATAATTGTGTAGTTAATAAAAGTAGATTATTATGCGTTTTATAAACTTGCACGTTGATTAATATAAAATTATTATATGGAAATAAATTGTGTTAAGAATGACGATGATGCTATTAATTAAATTAATCAAATTAAATTGTGCCATCACGGATAAATTTGTGATATTGTTTAAATATGTTGTTGAAATTGTGTGATTGGTTAATATTTATATTTGTTATCATGGGTAGGATGGGATTTTTGGTATTATGCTCTCACCTATATTTTTAGGATAGTTGCTAGGTATGGGACTAGTAGGTAGGCCTTATGTGACACCCCGCCTAATTAAATACCGAGCGATCACTCCTTTATTAAATTAAAATCAAGGTGAACAGTTGGTTCATTCTTAGCATCACTGTCGAAAAATAACTTTTCCAATTTAAGCACCCTAAATAATTAAGCTAAGTGTCAAAACCATTTTAGACATTACTTTCCAAATTTTATTTTATATAAACCAACATTTACAACTTTACGAAATTCCTAATTAAAGAATCACACAACAACTATACTGGAACAAACAATCCAATAATTAAACATCCATCAAAGTAATAAATCCCAAAGAGTAAAATACTGGAAATAAATGAATCACAATGTCCATTAAACAACTGAATAATGGAAAGGGCGACACATGCCCAACTGAATAAATAGTGCTAGAAGTGGAATCAATAAATGAGGTCATCTAAGCAAGAGGCCTGCAACTCCCACCTAAGCTGCAGCGTGTTCCTTCTAAAGGATCCAATGCAAGACGCCCCTGTGGCCAGGCACATGTAATACATACATATATATATACAAGAGAGAAAAGACAATGGAAACGGGTCAGAGCCCGATTGTAAAAATGATTTAAAATTTGTTTAGAAAGTAATTAAATTGTTTACTGGCCAATGCAACAACATATTATTGCGGCACTCCCCTGAGAAATTCTCACCTCTCTACTAATGTGCACGCCTATCGTACTAACCTTCCCAACGGTTTAACTTATCTTATCTTAGGTTGCTCGTAAGATTTAAACTGACAAAATCAATTGTTTAAGGGGTTAATTTCATTTAAGAACAAAGTTCTCATTTAAACCTTATTTACTAATAAAGTTCCTCAGTAACACATTATACTTTTCAAACACTTATTCCCCAATTCAAATAATTATTCCATTCCTTACTTATCTTAAGCACAGTAGGTAGTTCCCAAATTCAGATTTAAACATATATATTTATCCTCATATAATATATATATTCTAACAACACCCCACATAATAATTATGGTGCGGGCATACTCTGCTATCCAGTCCTCGTATCACTCGTACTAAGGGAAATACAAGTTTGGAATCACTCTCGAACTGTATTTAAACAAAACACAAACAATAATGAGGCGAAGTATAGTTTCCAAGTCCAAGAGGTCATCACATACCCTCACGTCTCTTAGGACCGTGACTATCGATCCGATAGCCTGTACCTAGGATTCCTATCTTCTAGGGTACGAGTCAATATCCCCCATAAAGGTCCCATTGAGATAAGACTGTCCCAGCGCGATAACCTCAGGGATAGCAAGTAGCGCGGGTATGATTTTTACACGTAAATAGTATATGCATAAACACAGTCATATAAATATATCACTATTACCATATCAAGTTTAGGTACATACTCATGACCCATAATTATGATATTTATTCTTATTTCTCATTATTTAGTCATCACGTATAACGGTTTGTCTCTTACTTTAATTTTTGGGATTATTCTAACTCACTACGTACACTCGTGGATTCTTACCTTTCCATGTGAAATTTCAGTAGGTACTTAATCATTATCCAACATAACTACATTACACGTCTCCCCCTTTTTATACATCGTTCGATCGTCCCTTATACGTAAGCATCTCTGAAAATGTGAATCTCATTCTACATTAAAGGTTTCGTACTTTTATTAAATCCTACTGGCCTTCTACACCTCCCTAAAATATTTTAATAAGGATGTCCAAGGATCATTATTAATTTAAATTTAATTCAACTATTTAAGAGGGGAAATATGAGTCTTCCAGGAGGGGTCGATCGATCGAACCTTCGATCGATCGAACCTTCGATCGATCGAAGCTCTTGGCTCGATCGATCGATCAAGCAGGTATGGCGAATTCTGCAGAAAACCAGTTACGGGTTCTATCATCCAACCTCATCCAAATCCAGATTCTTCATTCCCAATCTTCCAGAAATTTATACCACAAACGTCCTAAACCCAAATAGACAATATTTAACGTAAAGCATGCGAGTTTTTATCAAGATTCATGGATTAAAAGTACCCCAAATTCATACAATATTCATGAACCCTAAAAATTTCTTCAACTTAATTCAAATCATCTTTCTCCAGTAATTCTACTTCTAATTCATCATAAATCTATGGTTAAACCTCTACATATGAAGGGGATTTCCAGATTATCATATAAATCATTACTACATGCAATTTTCCTATCTCCAACATGGATTTTCTTTCATGAAACTCATCCTAATCATTCCTAAACTAACATGAATGAAGCATTAACGAAATTAAGCAAGATAAATACTTGACTGGGAATTTTTGGTCTCTGATTTGTGCTAAAATCAGTATGGATACGATCCTTGCGACGTGATCTATCGTTTGGCGGCGACGGCGGCGCAAACGGAGGAGTTTTCTGCATAGAACTCCTTGGCAAGCTCTCTCCTTCCTTCTCCAATGGCCGTCACTTTCTTTTGTTTGTGTTAACCCCAAAAGGCAACCCTAAGCATCTTATATAACCCTTGTAAATTCGTTGGTTTAATAACCCAAAATTACAAAATGTCCAAAATGCCCTCCCGGGGTACTAATTAAGTCTGAAAATGCCCCGAGACCCAAACGAAACCCCTGGGTACACTTTTCTGACTATCTCGACCCTTCCGGACACTTTGGCACACTCGAAATGACCATACGGGTGACTTATAATTTATTCACTTTTATTAATCAACATTTAGTCCGACACGACACAGGCGCGTCTCGACTTAATTTCCATAATTATCATTTACTCGCACGTGAAATTTTTTATAAAATTAATCTCATATATTACTATACTCATCCAGTAACATTAATCAAAATTCCAATAATTACTAACTCTCGTCACGCTAGTAAATATTTAAAATAACTTTTTGGATTAAAATTAAATTAATTTATCTCAATTAAATTTAATAAATCCCTAAATTTAAAAGCCATAAAAATACGGGGTATTACACCTTAGTTGTTATTTATAATTTCTAGGTATGAAACTAGTTCGTGTAGATTTTTACGGATGGGTGATTCCGGGGCGAGGTTGATTTTCATGTCGTGTCGTCGATTCGCTTGCCTAGGCATAAGATTATGAAGAGATTATCGATAGAAATTCATCCTATAATTAAGGTAGGGTGTATTTATGTGTTGGGGACCCTTAGGTATGGGACTAAGGGTATTTTTTAGGATCTCACATCGATAATAAGGGTGGGGTAAATAAGTATTTGAAGAGGAGAAAAAAATGAGAAATTGAGAATTAAGGCCTAAGATAATAAAACGGGTATTAAAATATATTTGTGGCGAGAGTATGTGCATGGCTGACAATTAAACGGGTCGACCGTCTATATAGTCGTGGGTGTGTGGGTATGTGATGCCACAAGTATGTGTGGGCTGACAGTTAAACGGGCTGACGGGCTATAGTGACGTGTCATGCATGGAACCTCACGAGTGTGTACAGAGCTAACATTATAGCGGTCCGAATGGACATAGTGAGGGGAAGGGTGTGGTGAAAAACATGTCGGAGTCCCACAATCAAACAAATAATTATTTTAAGCGGGAGTCCTGCACTAAAAAGATGATAATTTGTTGGAGTCCTACTACTAAATGGTGTAATATTTATATGAGGGAGCACCGCAACTGATGATAAAAGGAGAAAATAATAACAAAGTTGAGTAATTTGATTAAATGATGTTAATGTAAATTAAATAATTGAACTTGTACTTTGGGTAGTAGTTCATGATTTACCATATGTCATTGTTTATGTACTCGCATCGTTATTAATTATATCGTAAATTTAAAATATTATATTGTGATATTTATCATGTAAAATGTTAATGTCTGGTTTCACGGACCCTAATTGAGGGGACTAGTATGTATTCATGCTTGGGGCTCTGACCCTGTGCATTGACTAACTTTTTTCCAGGTATTAGTGTTGGAGTAGCAGTCTAGGAGTATTTAGAGATATATCTTGGAGGTGCAGTTGGAGTTTATTTATTTTATGCTTAGTATTTTAGTTTTATTTCCTTTCCTTCACATGTATATTGAGAATCAGTTTATGGATTTGGTGGGTCACTTGGTTCCACAATTGTAACGGTTTTTATCCAGATATTTCATTATGGATTCAGTTATTGGAGAATATATTTATTTCGAGATGGATATTATTGGAGATTGTCATGGTGATGGATTTTATATCGCATTGATGATTTATTTTTGGGATTGATTTAAATTATTATCTTGTGGAATGAATTTATTACGTCTCATATCTGTTACATGCTAAGAATGGCATTTAATTTAGTGACGCCCAGCTTAGTTTTGGTGGCGGCCGATGCCAGAATTAAGCAGGGTGTTACATTTTTTCAAGGCAAGTATATATAAATAGAACTTGGATCAAACTAAAACAATGGGTGTAAACATATGTGTTGGTAGAAATTAAACCATTAAAAACAAACATACAAAGTGGGACTTTTTGGTTAAGGTATTTTTCACTCAAAAGCTCTTAAAAAATGGTAAAAAGTCTTACAAAAAATGTTGTTCCCTCAATTCTTAAATCTGGAAAAGTGTTAGTGGAGTAGATGGAAGTTAAAATTAAAAAATGATCAAAACTGATAAAAACCTCCCAGGTCGTTCGAACAACTTGGTTTGAACGATCTTTTAATGAGAAAACAAGGTTAAAATGAAAAAATCTCGTTAGATATCTCGTTCGAACGGACTCGTTATAAAGAACTATCTAACGACATTTCAAGAAAAAATGACAAAAGTCCGTTCGATGCCTCATTCGATGTTCATTCGAACAACCTCGTTTGAAGGAGAAAAATGTCATTCAAACGACATATCACAAAATCCAAAATGATTTTTAAGACCAAAACATTTATGTAAAGGATGAAAATGATTTTTTGGGAAAAATAAAAAGTCTTTATGACAAAAATTTAATTAAAATACACCCATAAAAATATATTCACTACTTTATATACATTAAATGCATGCATACCTTAAGAGACCTTGGAATCCTAATGTTGATGATGTGAAACATGGCACAAAACCCTTAAGGATGAAATCTTCACTTTGGACTTGACCGTTATGTCTTCAACTTAAACATCAAATGGCATAGGCTTGGAAGGATACCACAACATCTATCCTATAACTCAATTAGTTTTGTCCAGAATTAAGCCAACACTACAAGACTCGATTGGAAATTTTCCCTTACAAATCTCCCCCTTTGGTTATTCCGAGACAAAACCCAAAACAAAAATCCTATGGGTCGTCAAGCTCTTCAAAAATGACACAAACCCACCCAAAATAAAAAATGTAGATGCTTGACTCAACATGTGATGAAATGCTTTGCCGCTATAAAATTGTCGCTAAAGATGAAATTTTGCACACATAAACACACCATTAAACGCATAGGGAATATACATAATTAAATACTCTCCCTTTGTCTAATATGATCTACCTAAGAAGGTCGCTTCTCCCCCTAAGTTAGATGTCCCAAATTAAAAGATTTAGATACCATTTCTCCCGCTTTTTGTTCAAGGATAGACAAGTATTAAAATGTATATTTTAACTCATTTCTCCCCAATTAAAACAAATACTCCCCCTAAATGAAACAAGGGATATGAATAATGGAAAAACGGGTATATCATGAAATGGTGAATAGAATAATAAAGCACGTGGCATGAGAAGCAACGAATCCAACGCAAAGATTAATAAATACCAACTGTGATGCGATAGAATAATGATACTAAATAGAGTAGACTAATATAAGCAAGAGATATCAATCTCAACAAGAAGAATATCTATATCAACATGAATCGTATATCGACTAAAAAGTAGGGCAAATACTCAAAAGCAAAATAATACCATATATATATATATATATATATATATATATATATATATATATACGAACACAAAAACAAAAGATACCAATAATGCACACGCACATATACATAGGTATAAACACCACACATGACACAAAATACATTAAGTTTTCCACACTCATATGGCAAAAATATGTTTAGATAACATGTGGTAAACGGAAGTGAAGGGGTGTGAACTACAGACAAGAAAAGTAAGACCCAATCACTTAAACATGTTCACGGAGTTCTTATTTGAATACAAAACTTTATCAAACCTAAATATAGCCTCATGTGATAATATAATGTGAATTTAAGGAACAAACATACACAAGGTACACAAGCCTACAATTTTGATGATTCTACAAACCAATAGAGTCATGACAAAAAGAGCATAACTAGGATACATTGTCATTGTGCAAACCCATTGATATATCCATCCAAACTTCCTCAAATGTAATAAATCTTTTTCTTTTCTTTTGAATGTTCATATCAAACTCAACTACTTTGGCCTTGGCTAATTTTTAACAATGCCACATTTTTAGGCCATATTTCAATGGTGGCTATTCATGCAAAGAAATTTTATCTTTTGCAACCCGATTCCATTGATAAACAACTACACTAGATAAATATTTTTTTTTAATTTTTTAAATCCGAGCAATGGTTTTTACATGCACAAATCCTCCATAGTCATAGTAACATGCAGATGACTAAATTGATAGGAGAACATCTCACTTAACTCAAATATACATGTGAAGTTAAAGATCGAATTAGCCCGTGCATGTGTGAATCGAGGCATATAAAAAGAGAATCCACTAAGCAAGTCAAAGTCAAACTACTCCATGAAAGCATGATAAAAAACACTTTAAGGATTGAAAATCTTAACCAATAGTTCTAGCCACATGGAAGCGGGCATGATATTGGATTTAAACACGAGTATATGCCACATAAAATATGCAAAGCAAAAATACACAAAAATAGGAATTTTTTTTAATTTTTTAAATTTTTAAACAAACAAAAAGACAACCCAAAAGATATAACAAAAATCTTTTTGTATATTTAAATAAGATACAATAAAAAATTACATACACAAGATACGCAAGTCATAATTCTAGCAACACATATATGATGTAACAAGGACTAGAAAATGACAACCAAACATACAACTAACAAAAATCTATCATGAAGCACAAAAGAGAGTGTATGTTAAAAAACTAACACAATCAACCTTTAGATTTTTCAAGGGAGAAATCATGTGCAAGTAAATCAGAATCATAAACTCTATCACGTAAAGTCTTCAAATCAGATCTCTTAACCCACATAAGTGATACACGACACTCTCGGTATTTAGTGACCTTGGTGAGTCTACCCTTTGACTTTCTAGGACCATTTTTAATTCAAAACAAAATTTCCTATGGTGCCCCTTCCGACCACAATGTGTGCAAGTGAAAACACGGCATAAAGTGTGACCTAAGGATTGATCTTTTAAAGTGTTCCTAGATGATTCTCTCAAAACTATGGTTTTTTCTTTATTAGCAAAAGTATCATGGGTATCGAAGTCAATACCATATTTGTCGTCTTTGATTTGGACGGTCCCTAAGATTTTATCTAATTTCTCCAACCTACACTCCAAATCAAATATGACCCGACTTGTGTCTTTCAATTTTTCTTGAAGTTCTACTATTAGAGACTCAAGTAAACACCTAATCTCTTCAAACTCGAGAAGCCCTTTCATCATAGCCTTCATTAAACCTCTAAGGCTATACTTTCAGCTTCTACGTACTCTAGCTTATCACGAAGAATTCTCTCACGTGCCTTAAGATCTTCAACTAAAATACTCTCATCATTAGTCACGTCACGTTCTCTCCTTTTATCTTCTAACTACAAGTTAGCCCTTTTTAAATTTAATGATTCCGCATATAACTCACGAAAGGCTACTTGAAGTTCACTCTCCTCTACCTCTTCTTCATTCTCACTTTCTTCTCCACTTTCTTTACCATTAAACTCATGGGATTCACAAACAATGGGCCTCAAAAGTGTCATCTAAAGGAATATCTTCATGGAAAGATTCATTATTTGTGCTCACAAGACTTTCCATGAATGCAATGAAGTTGTGCACAATGGGGGAATTGGGTCCCTCCTCCGATTCAGTATCACTAAGGGAGGCATTATATGAAATTGGTTACTTTCCCACCTTCCTTAGTTTAGTAGGACACTCGTATGCCCTATGGACATAAGCCTCACAACCATAACATCTCTATGAATCACCCCTATTAAGATCTTCATTAAGATTTTTAGGTATTTTCTCAGCTTTACTATGCTTAGACTTCTCAAACTTCTTATAATAATTTTTAAGTTTCTCTTTATTAGTCTTGAGAAATTTTCTAAACTTCCTAGCAAACAAAGCCATATCATCCGAGTCAATCTCAAACTCATCATCAAAAGCGATGTTTCCTCCTTTTGGTCTTTCAAATATATGCCCTTAACTTTCTTCTTCTCATCTGTAAAGGTAAACATGTCAAGTTCAGAGGTTCGTAAGTCACCTACAAGCTCTTCAAGTTTTGTCGACTTCAAATTGATTAAAGAATTTAAAACGGCCACCTTAGCATTAAATCTCTTGGTTAATGACCTCAAAATTTTCTTCACTCCACATTTCGACAAGTTTAGGAACACTAACCTCTCCTTCTAGAGATGTTGGTGGGGTCCACCCTTTAACTACGAGAAGCCAAACCCTCCCAATTTTAAAGTTCAAAATGAGAGATGATCGTTCACACAATATACCAAATTTTAATTTTCTTATAAAAATAACCAAATTTTAATTTCTTCAAAATTAAAATAAAATTAAACTTAAACAGATAAATATTTTAATTTTTCTTTTAATCACCATTAAGCAAAAATTAATTCAATTCAAGTTAAAATTATTCCAAACAATCCTGGGCATGCATTTTGCCAAATTAATTATGTCAACTTGAATTAAATTAGACTAAAATTACCTAAACTAAAATTAGCACCAAAGTTGTGATTTAACCAAATTTTATCTTTTTAATCCTAAGCATGCATCCATGTGTTTTGCAAAATAAAATAAATAATCACAACACACAAGGCGCGATGTACGAGGAAAACTCACAACGGGAAAAACCTCGAATGGCCCAACCTACAAATCCACTGAGTATGGTATTTTTACAAAGATACGACAGAAGGACTTACAACAAAGACTTGATTCCCTTCAAGCCTTGACACTCCTTCATTCTTCAAACTCCGCCTAATAGATAACTCTGGAATCCATCGCAGTTTCGAAATCCACCGATGTGACTCGGCTACCGTTAAAACATACGAAGGCCTTTCCTCCGTATGCACACCATGAACCAAGAATGAAAACCTCTATAGGAAACTTTTTCTCCTTTTGGGGATGAGAATAAACCCGGTGCCAAATTGATCTCAAAGCAAGTATATATAAATAGAACTTGGATCAAACTAAAATAATGGGTGTAAACATGTGTGTTAGTAGAATTCAAATCATGAAAAACAAACACACAAGTGGGACGTTTTGGTTAAGGTATTTTGCTCTCAAAAGCTCTTGAAAAATGACAAAAAGTCTTATAAAAAATGTTGGTCCCTCACTTCTTAAATATGGAAAAGAGTTAGTGGGGTAGGTGGAAGTTAAAATTAAAAAAATTTTAAACCTGACAGAAACTACCCAGGTCGTTCGAAAAACTTTCGAATGTCATTCGAACGACTTAGTTTGAACAAGCTTCTAATGAGAAAACAGGGTTAAAATGACAAAAATCTTGTTAGATATCTCGTTCAAACGACCACGTTCTAATGAACTATCTAATCACATTTCAGGAAAAAATGTCAAAAGTTTGGTCGACGCTCATTCGATGTTCGTTCGAATGACCTCGTTTGAACGAGAAAAATGTCGTTCAAACGACATATCAGAAAATCCAAAATTGATTTTTAAGACCAAAACCTTTTTGTAAAGGATGAAAATGATTTCCTGAGAAATATTAAAAGTCATTATGACAAAAATTTAATAAAAATACACCCATTAAAATATATCCAATACTCTATATATATTAAATGCATTCATACCTTAAGAGACCTTGGAATCCAAATGTTTATGATGTGAAATATAGCACAAAAATGGCAAGGATGAAATATTCACTTTGGACTTGGCCTTTACGTCTTCAACTTAAACTTCAAACGTCATAGTCTTGGAAAGATGCCACAATATCTATCTTATTACTCAATTAGTTTTGTCTAGAATTAGGCCAACAGTACAAATAGACTCGATTGGAAATTTGCCCTTACAAGACCTGAACTAAATATCATGCATAAATAAATAATAAGGGTGAATCAACTAAACCATCAGTCACTAAATAAAATCCACAATGTAAATTACAACTAACTGAATATGGAAGTACAAGTCTGACACAATATAAAAGTCTACAATACGATGAATATGATCATCTAAGGGCAACACACACAGTAGTAAATAATGTGGAGTGCATGTTATTCTTACGATGGATTAAACTTATTTAATTAGATGTCAAAGCCACAACCAAAAATTCTAATTAACCCTAAGCATGCAACTATGTGATTCAAACCAATCATGTAAAGAAGCAAACAATTTAAGGAAAAATCCTTACAGGGAAAAACCTTTTATTTCAATATTAAATATAAATCACAACTTACAAATACATAGATAAATACAACAATGAATTTTTTCAAGAACCCACAAAGACCGTAGCCTTGAACACAAAACGATTCCCTAGAGAATCTTAAGAATCTCGGTCCTCCTCCTTCAGCAGAGAATACCCTCGAGTATCACAAGATTAACACTGAAGAAATCTCTCCACATGAATAACTTTATTACAGAAGTGTTTGGGTTCCAAAAAAGATTCACAAAAGTATTTGGTATTGTTTATGTGAATCAAAAAGATGTTTTTGCCCGAAAAAGTGAACAGTATTTTGCAATTGTTCGGAAGTTTACGTAAATGAAAAGTCTTAACAAATTTATTCACAAAAGCAGGTATTTATAGGTGAACATAAATTTCGAGGTGGAGGAGTGTCATTTGAACGAGTTCATAGGTTCGTTCAAACGAGATTGACATCTCGTTAGAAGCCCCTTCGAACGACGTATCAAACAAGCTTGAAAACACAAAATTGTACAGGTTCGTTTGATCCATATGAGAAGAAGGACTTCAAACGACATGTCAATGTCGTTTTAATGACATAGAAAAGTCGTTTTAACGTCTGTAAAGCAAAAAAAATATTTTTAAAGATTTAAAACCTGTTTGAAAACATTTGAATAAAAATGCCTCGGTTTGATAAAAACTAGTTTAGAAAAATATCCCAATACTTAGTAAAAAATCTAAGTAACACAAAACTAATTACATACCAAAATTACATCTCATCGTAGAACTTTGTTAAAGATTATTGATACTTGGATCCGTCTTCTTGAACATGTGAACTTCAATTGCCTTGATAGATGTAACGGAATAGGCCATACTCAATGTAGACTAGGTACTAGGGACATGATGGAAAATATGTCCTTACAAATCTCCCCCGTGGCTCTTTCGGTACGAAATAAAAACAATTTGAATTATCAACAAATATCCTATACAAATTTAATACCCTCCCAAGAACCCAAAAGTGGAAAGATACTAAATATGTAAGTCTTCAAAATATTTAACTTATAAATCTTCAAATCTCCTTGTTTCACTTGGTCTCCTTTTTGTGTCCTTATCAAATGCTCGTAAAAGAGTACCTACACACAATAGACAAAGAAAATACATTCGTGACGTATTGAGTTTGAAATAAGATAAATCGCATAAATCAAATCAAATCGATTATCTCCCCTATAATTCAAGATCTCACTCCCCCATAATTCATAATTCGTTCTCCCCCTTTTTATTCATCTGAAATAAATGAGGAAAAGAATAAAACATAATAAACCAGAGTAGGTCATAATAATCATAGCAAATTGTTTATTTTTCAAATATTTTTCAAGAAAAAATAATTTTATATAAACAACACATCATGAATTAACACTAAGATAACCAAATCGTGGAAACGGAATGCATGGGTATGAACAAACTCGATAGGAAAATTGACTTAAATGACCATAACACATGTGCATGATGAATTTTGGATACTCCGAATGAATGACCTCAAAATCGTCCTTAGGTGTAAAAATTGTTGAATTCATATGATATCGACCTATTCTAATCAATAAATTAAAGTCCAAAATGTTTTTCACACCAATAACGTCTAAAACTATGTAATGCTTACTTTTTCAGGACGTGCAAACCCATTGATTTTCGAATAAACTCCCTTAAAACTCACATATAGAATATTCCATTCAACTCTTTTGTTTTGAAGAAATCAATGCTCATATGTAGCGAAGCATCAATGTTCTTTTTAATTTTTCCTAGGACTTTATATTTTTTTCTTTTGAGTGCTTTAAATCTTTTAGGCTCTTTTCTTTTGCAAATGGTAGCTAGTCACGCGAAGATCTATATACTTTCACAGCCGGAGACATTACATTAAACTAACACATTTACCGGAGATATAATATTCATTTTTTCCAATCCGGACAATGGTTCTTACAAGAACTACTTTCATTGTCTTATTTTATCGCATTTGGTTCGTTTAGAAGATAGGATTGAGATGAAAATACTTTGACCAACATGTGATAGACAAGTACAACATTCAAACAAATTCGTGCATCTTTGGATTAAAGGAACCAATTAATCAAACATGTAGAAAGTAATCACTAATCCCATCTCAATGACCCCAAACATTATAAAGAACATAAATGAAATGATGTTATGTCTCAAAACACTATCAAAAAGTCACATGGATAATGGAATGATATTGTGATTTGGTCATCCTAAATGTCCATTCATATATGCTGTAAAAAGAAATACAAAATCTTTTTCTATTTTTCAAAATAAAATTTATCAAAAATAAAATCTTTTTTGATTTTTCTCCTTTTCTCTTTTTCTAAAAGAATCGAAAATATTTTTGTATTTTTTCAAAAAATTTTAATAAAAACAAAACTCTTTTTAGATTTTTCAAAAAATATATCAAAATGGAAAAAAAAAATACAATAATAGTACACATTAGCAATAGGCATGAATGATATAACAATGAAAATCAACTTATGCTAGCAAACAAGTCTAAATCTCAATCATTAGGTCCGAAGGAGCTTTTCAAAGGTGGTGACATCCTATGAAAAACATCCATCAAATCGTGTAAAGTTTTGACCAAATACTCAAATTGCTCAAGAAAATGCTCAAAATCTCCATGTAATCTGCGGGAACATGTGGAGTAACACGTGTGGGAGTGTGTATGGGAACACGTGTAGTAGCATAATGAGGTAAATACCTATGAGACACACTATGCAACTTGAAGAAAAATTCCCTAAGGTGTCCTCTTTTCTTGTAATGGGAACAAACAGAGACGGGCCTAGGAACACCACTCTCAAAACATCTAGGACGTGCTCTCCTATGGGAAACGGAGGCCTAGATGGGTTAGGTTAAGAGCCGTATGGATCTATAATAAACTCGGGAATCGGATCGGGTGCAACATGGGAAGTGGACACACCATCATAAACTATTCCTAGTCTCTCAATATTACCCAAAATGGGACCGAGGATCATCTTTCCAACCTCATAGATGTATCCTCTAAAATAACCTTGACCTCCCGGTCACGTTCGAGATCTATCTCGAGTTGGGATACACGGGCTTCAAGTTTCTCACGATTCTCTAATGAATATTGAAGATATCTAATAATACTAGCCACGGTATTGGTCAATTCACTCTTTTTTGGCCTAAGACGATCATCTGGTCAGATAAAGAAACTCTCACCTTTTGGGTTTGACTCACGACGCCTCACACACCCTTAAAATTTATATATATCTCTCCATATCTATCACCCTTAGAGACAACTCCTTACTCATATTTTTTCATCTCCAAAGTCTCAGTGTACAAATCACTAAATGCATTTTGGATATCACCTTCACCCTCACTTCCAACCTTATCCTCACACTCATTATCTCCAGAATGACTCAAAATATCATCGAGTCTCTCACGTTTAAAAGTGTACTTATCGTCTTGGGAAAAACCAGATGTGCTCACGTGACTAGCCATGAAAAAAACACACTTTTCATGTGGTGATTCATTCCTAGAATCATCCAACTCGGATTAATTCACAAAAGCAAGTATTTATAGGTGAACACAAATTTTGAGGCAGCGAAATGTCATTAAAACGAGTTCATAGGGTCGTTCGAATGAGACTGACATCTTGTTAGAAGCCCCGTCGAACGACGTATGAAACGACCTTAAAAATACAAAATAGTACGTGTTTGTTTGGTCCATATGAGAAGCAGGACTTCACATAACCTATCAAACGACATGTCAATGTCGTTTGAACGATGTAGCAAAGTCATTTGAACAACTTAAAAAAGAATTTTTCTTAAGATTAAAAACTTGTTCGAAAACATTTGAATAAAAACGCCTCCTTTTGATAAAAAACAGTTTAGAAAAATATCCCAATACTTAGTAACACAAAAATAAATCCATACCAAAACTAAATCTCATCGTAAAACTTTGTCAAAGATGCTTGATATTTGGATCCGTCTTCTTAAACGTGTGAACTTGAATTGCCTTGATGATTGTTACGGGATACGCCATACCCAAAGTAAACTAGGTACTAGGGACGTGATGAAAAATATATCCTTACAAATGGAATAATGACTGATCCTATCTAGAAAAGAAATAGATGAACGTCTAATAAAGGATCCAACTACCATCGATAAAAACATATCTATCCTCGTTGTCCCGGCAGCTATTGCTACACTCCTGGGGTGTAAAAAGGAAAACAAGGAAAGACAGGAATACGCAGATCAGTGCCCGTTGAGTAAAATATTTTCACAAGTAAATAATCGTTTTAAATCGTTTAAGACTGCAGTGTATTACTTTCAAGATTAACCGACCACACTTACTTGAGATACACTTCACCTCTCAACTACAGTGCGCACCTAACGTGTTGATTTTATTTATCCTACTTAAATAACCCGGTCTAACTATGATATATAGCCTCTATTTAATCCCAACCCCACTAATACTCTCTATTAGATAAGTCAACTACCTTCACAAGGTATTCATTTAAAATTATATTTTAGCGACTTGCTATAATTAAATAATCACATGATAAACATACATAGCTACGTCATGTCTATAAATAGATATACACACTATATCATATAAGATTACATACATATATCACTCACTATATACGTATAACTGTATCCTCAAAGCTTGGACTCCCCGAACATATATATTCATCATGCGCTATTCGACTCTAGGCATCACGCCTCACATCGAGCCATCGGCTTGGAATCTTTCCTCTGATCCCAAACGAATACATATACAATATAGGTAGTCATATACATACATCCGTGTTTTGCAACATACCACATCGCACCAAACTGAACTCTAAACCAACAATTATATTCACACATGGACAATGGTCATGCAATAGAATTATAACTCGGGGAATCAACCCAACACCTACTGGTCAACGCCAGGGTGGTCGCCTAATATGCGTAACCTCATACGATAGCACCTCCGAGTAGGTATGTTTGAACAAATAAGTAGCATACACACAAAGCATATATATATATATATCACTGAACTCGTTCGCATATCCTATCGCGTACGTTTCCCTCAAATCTCGAAGTTCATCCCAACTTCCCGTTTTATTTATTTAACTATACCCTCGTTCGAGCACCCTATTTAATTATTGAATTCCCAATAATAAGTTGCAACACAAATATATTTTTAATTAAATATCCATTTATTTGGTTTACCTCCCAGATACTCGCTTGAGTTCATAAAAATATCGTGAACATTTTTTTATTCAAACCCAACCCTAACCAATGGGTTGTTCGAACGAAAAACAAATATCATTCGAACGAAAAATGGTACCTCATTCAAACAACATTCAAACGTGATTCAAACGAGATTCCAGATAGCAGACCTTAAGCACTTTTCTTTGGCGGGATTCACCTCCAACCTCCCAACTTCGTTTCCAGTGTTCTCTAAACCCGAATTCCCTAAATTTTAGTTCATTGATCATCCATAAAACACAATCCCATCACCATATACATAAATCTAACAAATAAATCATCAAAAATTCAATATTTAAAACTCTTATACCAGGTTAATCATCAAAGATCTTATCTTTCGTCTATGTTCATCCTCCTTCATTAAGAAACTCAATTTGTTTTATTAACAAGTGTAATCATTCTTAATGTATCTTTTATTCGAGATAAATAAAATTTTATCAATAGGAATATATATCCAATCATCAATTTCAATTTTTCATGATCAAATCCCCGACTTCTAACATAAATTAAGAAAGGAATTAACTATTAAATAAAAATGCGATATAAAGCGAGTATTTACTTGCCTATACGGATTACAAATCCGAAGTTCTTTAATTCGACTTGATTCTCCTCTTCAATATCCCTCCTCCTTTCCTCTTTTCTCTTCCCTAGGGTTCTTTTCTCTCAACCACTTCTTTGGAAAGTAAAAGGTGGATTGTCATCCACCTTTCAAACCCAATAAGCCTTCCCACAATCCTAATCCCATTTTTTATAAATATAAAAGGACTTTCCTACCCTTATGTGGACCCTTCTATGTCCCACAAGTCGCTGGAACCCAAACACAACACATGGATATCTATTATGGACTATTTCGACCCTTTTACGGACCACTGGTGCACTCGAAAAGGTAATCCAAGTCACCCAACCTCAAATATGCTAACTTTTAATTAACTGCTCTGACACGTGTGTACCCTACACATGTTCGATAAATTATATTGATTCGTCAATGTCACACCCTATCGACTTATCACTAATTAAACCATTGTTATCACTCATACTTGACATATAATAAACTGTCTAACTATTAATTCATCACACACAATTAAATAATAATTCTAATAAATATTGATAATTTATCTTGATAACTAATATTTACTGAATTCAAATTTAATTTTTCACATAATTAAGTTAATAAATAAATAATTTAATTATTACCAAAATTATGTGGTATTACAGATAAAATCCCAACCTAAGATAAATGATCCCTTAATATCCGTAGAGGTAAACATCTCCACGATTAGATCGAAAAACTTGGATTAGTTTATCTCACCCATGCTCCACCTTAGCCTTTCAAACATTGAACTAATCAAAATCTTTCGACTTATGGTGCATAAGGAAAATATATCCATACCTTTGAGTAATCATTAATAAAATAGATAAAGCACTAAAATTCACATGTAGACTAGATAGTCATCGAACCGTACTAATCAAAGTGAACCATTTTCAACATATCTCAGGCTCTTTAGTTATTGGTCGTGTGGGGACCTTGGTCATTTTACCTTCCAAACTAGGATTCAAGACTTTAAGTGACTCCATTTACAATGAACTCGATTATTTATTTTAAAAGTCTTTCAATTCCTTTCAGAATAAAATAACCTAAGCGTAAGTGCAAAAATTGTGTTTGGTTCCAAAAGTAAACTTTCTTTCTAATGAATGTCCATTAGTTGTTCAATTCAATATTTAATAGTATTGGTGAGACGAGCCTTATAATATAGGAATTGTTTTCCAATGTACCGGGACGAAAAAAATATATCCAATTTTGATAATGAAAAATCCATCGAATAGCCATTCAAGACTATTTTAGAAAACAAAACCAAAATTTCTAAAACAATGGTACATTTATAATTTACCCACATTAACTTTATGTCTATACCAATATTCATAACAACATTTCACCACTAATACCACTACATTATTCTAATTTCCCATAACTCAAGAACATCTCTCTTTAGACTAACTGTTCGGTTCCCTAGAACGTCTACAACAAGTTTCAATCCTGATTTATTGGTCTTGAGTCTACATACCAGGTTATCGTAGATCGGACCATAAATCATGCATTTACTTTAAGAGAGAAAACATTACCGTGTCATTTTCCTTACAAAGGAGAGAAAAACATGGACATGTTTTATAAGCGTTCAAATTACTTGTAGTGAAATACATGCCTTTCGGCTCTCTCACTACTATCGAGGAATATAAACCTTTTTTAAGACAAACTGTTGTATCTAAGACTTAGTCTTATCCTTCTAAACCCCTTTCAAAAAATAAGTAATGATACTCTCAAATTGTAGGCCCCTTTTTTTAAGTATGCCTTAAGGTGACAAAACAATTTTCTTTCAAAAACCTTTTTCCAACTTTAACACGCACTAAGTTTGTGAACCAATTTCAATTAAGCCCAATTTTATATTGTTTAATCCTAAAGATTCATATAGATGATTAGATCAAGTAAAATAAAGTAAAGTTCACAACACCGGATGTACGAGGAAACCACTAAGGGAAAAAAACCTCGGACGGTCCAAGCCGGACAATCAATATGATGCGAAGTTTACAAAGGTAGACAGACAGACTTACACAACGACTTAATCCCCATAAGCCTTGATGATCTTCTTCTCTTTAACCGCTCCTCCACAGTGCCCAAACAGAAATCTTTTTATGATACTCCTCCACATCACACGCGTCCATGAGTGCCTCGTTGTTCACCGATGTAGCTTGGTAGCCGTCTACAATTTGAAACACGACCTTCACCATTTCTTCATTACAAAACCCAACAAACAATATTCAATAGACATGAACAAACTCCAGTGGTAAAAACAAGGTCTCAATAGCAATTTTATGTGAAAGCTCGGATCTTTAAACACTAAGGATGTTTTTAGACTTTGAAAAGCTTAGAAAACTTATGCAGAAAAATGAAAATGTTCTAAATTATATTTTGGTTCTGCACACTCCAAAATTCTGAAAGAAAAACTATTTAAATAAAAAAGTTAAGTTGTCAAGTCATTTTAAGGATATCTCCATGTTGTTCGAACAACTGAGACATGTCGTTTGAACGATTGTTCAAGTTGTTTTAACCACTTAAACCAAAGTCAGTGTTTCATATGACTCTACGCATCAAATAAGCTCAGAATAAATGATTTAAAACATTTTAAAATCATTTTTTAATAAATTTCCCATCATTTAAAACTCTTTCCAAACTCCATTAACATAATGTGTTCATACTTGAGAGATATTCGAAATACTATCTGAATGAAGACGTGAAACGTGCACTAATAAAAACTCGGTATGATATATCTTTGAAGCTTGTCCGCTATGTGTGTAAAATACTTATTAAATGTTGGAATGAAAATATTAATATGATCCATGAAGAAGATGAATTTATGGTTAAACTGTTAATATATGAATTTGAACCCGTAGTTGTGCTAAAATCGTGTTTAATCTTGTAGAAACTTGTTATAAACATTAGTTCATGAGTTATATGTATCGAGGAAGGGTTTTGTTTACTGTTTAGAGGATTTCGGATGAATTTTGGGTATTTTCATCCGCCATTATTGTACCTTGAAGACGAACTCATCATACTAGACTCGAAGGATCGATCTATTTTAGGGGTGGATCGATCCGACCCTGTAGACTTTGCGATTTTGGGTCATTTGGGGGATTTTATTGTTTGGACGTATATATATATATATATATAAGGTGATAAATTAAGAGAACATAAAGCTTGGGTTTAAAGTAGGGTTTGAGAGTAATAAAATGTTTGTATAATCTGGTTTGGGGATTTGGACGGCAAATGACTATATTAGTGATATGTTATATCTTAGGTGTGCATTATGTTATGTATAACTATGTATTATAGATTTTTGGTTTGGTTACTCGGTGAGACCACACGGTTGAGGTGGGATTCGTTCGAGTGCAGTTATTTGTATTAAGGTGGAGTATTACACACATTGGCTTATACTAGTATACGTGGATATTGGAGTATAATTATTAGACTATGGGCTTAGTCACGGGTATGTATGTATGTATGTATGTATGTATGTATATATACACACACATACACACACACATACATATACTATCGGAATGCCCGTGCTTGAAGACACGGAGAAAAAATTCCAAAGTATTGAACCGTGTACAATTTAAGTCGAAAAGTTTTTTTACAACACAAATAAGCGTAAACAATTTTGAAAATTCGAGCAAAGCTTTCTTTGTTTATAGAACTATCCATCCTGTTTAAAAAATAAAATATATTCCAACAATAATAATACTAATAGTTCATCCTCGTATAAACAACATTAGTGTGATTGTAAGAAACTAACAGATGAGCCCATATACAATAATAAACTAAATTATCCAAAAGAAACATAAACCCCCTTAAACATATTTTAAGATTCAGTTTGTTCACACTAAAAAAGTTTAGACCAACAACAAATTCTAATTCCCAAATCAAATATACAATAGAGATTAATAGTAGAGAACACTAAATGCTCATAAACAATAAACATCTTTTGTGGCTTTTACTGATGAATCGGTAATGATTCTCATCCACTATCATCAGCCAAGAAACCGCACATCTAAAAAAGTAAAATACTCCAAAATTCTTTGCCATAAAATAACAATGATGTAAGCCCCTAAATCTACTTACGCTTAGAAAGAGAGTGCAAACCCCAAACCTTAGTTTTAAATAGGGGGGGGGGAGTGAAAACCCCAAACCTTATAATTAAATCACTATGGGGAGGTTCATGATGTGGGTTGCCTAGAGTAGATGTCAGCCAAAAAATACACAGCAATAAAAATCAAGATATTTCAACCATTCTCGCAAGAAGCCATGGGTAGGACGAGGTGGGTTCACGACACTATAGGGACAAAGAGATTGGATGGTGGTTATATATGGTGAGATACTCGCATATACATAGACCGAACAAAAAAAATAATGAATAAAAAATAATTATTCATCGAGATTATTGATATCTATTATGTGAGAGAAATAGTTACCAAATGAGTGTAGTCCGCCATCTTCTTTGATAGAGTATAGTTTATGTGGGATATCATGTAGAAGATTTAAATTAAAGTCACTAAAATGTTTGGGCGGGATAAATGGAAAACAACATGGAATCACAATCATCCCTTCATAGTTATTTACCCCATCACAACCCCTAATTATCTTATCTCCTTAATTTAACCAGGCAGGTCGATCGTTTACAAAGAATTATGTCCCACGAACACATTTTGACGATCCTCCATACAAGTGATTTGTAGGACCCACCTCGAGGATCCTTCACAACAAGTAGCTCTTAGCGCCCTATCTTGAAGAGTCTCCAACGGACCTGGCTCAAAGGATCAAATTTGAAGAACAAAGTCACCTGGATGATAGGAGTTGTAATACAAACTATAATGTTGTATTATGTATTTTATCTTATGAATGTACATGTTGAGTGAGGTTTTTTGGTACCTATGAGGGACCATGCTTAGCAAGGCATGGGGGAGCTTTCATGCTCTATCAAGCAACCTCCTCTTGGAAACTTCATAGGGGCATAGTTTGGAGGATTGAGAACAAGGCAACATTGGGAATTACTAACAACCCTCTTGACACACTTGGACAAAACTTCACCCAGGATAAATGTCACTCAAGCCTACTCATTGTTTACCTATTCGAGTGAACCTCCTCGAGTCACCCGATCTCCCTCAATACTTGTCCCCTCAAGGTTACCTCCTCGAGGTACCTTCGGTGCTAGCCCACTTGACTGATGTGACTAGATACCTAACAATATTCACTATTTGAACCACTTACTGATGTCACGATGTCTGACATTCAGGGACTCAAGAATGTAGCATTAAAATGGCTTTACCTTTAGGATGGTAGGTCTAGTTCACTAAACCTGACCACCTAGCCATCCTTGAATAAGCCTCAAGTTCATGGGTCATATCCCTTATTAATTCCATCAATACTTTGAGCCAATATAATGGTTTCCCGCCAAAACTATTAGATCCCATGCATTAAATGCAATATCTCATGCATTTAATGCACTCTACCAGAGGGATTGAGGGCATGCTGACTCAAGAAGCCTCTTCCCCATATAAATAAGACCAAACAAACAAAGTAGAAGAAAGATCATTCGGAGCCCAAAATTTCTGCCCAAATTTCCTTATACCAGAGAAGCCTTGCAAGAGCATTAACTCCCATACACATTTAATTCACCCATCATTGGGAATTAACTGAGCTTGAAGTTGTTGCCTTATCTTTATTGTGACTAGAGTGCTTGTTCTTTCTCCCTCCGACCGTGCCACCTGCTGGTCCCATTTATTTCTTGTGATTATCTTATATTTCCTGTGTTAATATACTCTTGAATGCAAGCTTGAATATCGAATCTATTTGTCTCTGATTTACCTGTGGCCGTTGTTTATATTATGTACCTAATGGTGTTGGTCCCGATCTTGATAAGGGGCTACGCCTCACTTAATACTAACTGTATCCGAAGAACCCACATCTTACAGGCGGGATAAATGGATAATAATATGGAATCACAATCGTCCCTTTGTAGGCTTATTGGAACCATCACAACCCCTAATTATCTTATCTCCTTATGGAATAGTAAAAAAAATATATGGTCCTTACTATATAGATATATATGTCTATATTTAGTCCGGTTAGGAGGACATGTAAGTACGATAATGTTAAATATCTCTGTTATTTAGAGGGTAGTTTAAAATTTGCATGTGTTTGCTTCAGTAGCTATGGATATGTGGGTTTATTCTATTTGCATAAAACTATAGGTACACATAGTGGTAGGTATTGAAATCGTGTGAGACCAAGGACTCAACAGGTTACCCGCACAGGACCTCAGAAGGGTTAGTGGGGAGATATATCATAGTGGATAAGTATATAAAGTGGTTTGGACCTCAGTTGAGGATCCTACGTCCACTGTCAAAGGTGTTTCATTATATGTTAGATTTTAAAAGGAGTATTACAAACTATGAGACCTATTGAGATTTGGTCTATAGAATTTGAGATCACTGTTGTCTTTATCACTAACATAAAGGACCTGAGGAAATAACTAATGGACATCTATAAGGGTTATCAAGTCGTAGTTTAGGACCCAACAGAGTATATAATATATAAACAGTTGGAACTGATCCAAACTATAGCTATTTACTACCAACGGTTGCTTGATAGCATATATTACAATGGGTAGATACTTTATTGGTATGTTTTCCATCTGTTCTACTTGTGTCTAATGATTTCAGTGTATTTATGATCGAATAGCTTGATTAACCTGCCTTTTATCATTCACCAATCTTCCATATATATACATTCCCTTTAAAGAGAAAATGAGTGGACTAATACATCATGGTAGGGGCCTTCTCTGAGGTCTGACATCTATAGTAGCATGGTGGAATGTGGTAGAAAGACTTACAAGTGGTGTAAGTTAGTTTATGGGTGCATTTAATGCAGATGGGGGTCATTAATGATGGTGGAATTAAGTGTTGGCAGTAGGTAAAACATTATATGTCCTTTCTACCTGCCTTCTAGATAAGGTGCAGAAGTTTAATCACACGTTTGAGGGGAAGAAAATTGAATAGGGGTTTCTTCTTAGGTGGTCATGTAGTATGTTTCAATAATATTTCCCTCAAAGATGAGTTATAGGACCTCATGCGGCCATTTCTCTTCATATGGAGGTCCGTTGTGCACATCTGAGATGGAGGAACGCTAGTGCTTAGGTCTTAAAGCATGGTTATTGAGATGTGTTAGAGATACTGAAAATTTTATGGAGTAATAAGGCGAACGAGTACTATGACATTTTTATAGTCCCCTCTCCAAGGCAGTTGTGGTCTTAGTACACTACTTATGGCCTGGCAGAGATCTCTAATTAACTTTAGTACCTCTTCCAGAAAAACCCTCACTAAGTTATTTTAACTTTTATTAAAAAGCTTAATTAAGTTCCGAACTACTTTTTTAAGAGACTCTTGTAAAAATCTTGATTAATACATAAGGTGTTTTAAAAACAGTTTGTAAGAACAAAATATTCAAGATTTTTGGAAATAGGTTTTTAGTTTAAAACCAAAGTCTATGCAGCAGATTATAGGTATGGAAAATAAAGAAGCACACACAAGAGTTAAAAAAAATTACACGGTAAAACCCCACCCAAATTGGGGAAACATGAACGGAAGTCTATACACCTCAAAACAAAAATCCATTTAAATAGTTTTACGGTTACAAACATTCAGCGAGATACACACATAAAAAATACCTATTCTAAGTCCATAAATATACCTACATTCCTCAGTTATTTCCAGACTTCTTTAAGGCTCTAATGTTATCCTCTCAATTCTTTAGCTTGGCTCCTTTTCTCCTTTAGCTTTACGTCGACTCAAATGGTCTGAATCTCTTAACCAACAACATTATTTAGTGATGGTGGGTAATTGTGTTGTGAGTGTTGTGCCTAAATCACATTCATGAACTCACACACCCTTAATTACAAACAATACAGACGAATTACAAAACTTCTAAGTATGAAATCTGATTTTAACACTACTGAAATCAGACATAGACTTTTCTCAGAATGTTTTCAGATCTGTAAATCTCTAGAATCTTTAAAACAAAGATTCTTTAGAAATTATTTATATACAACTTTTTCAAAATGAAAATTTAACAAATCTGAAATACACAAGTCTTTATTTCAGGTTTGTAAAAAAGCAGGGAAATGTTGGATAAACAAGATTACAAATTTTACAAAACAAATCCAACATAAGAGAATGATTTCTTAACAAAGAAATCAAAACAACCTATGATCTAAGTGAATATATATCACTGAAATAGATCTACGAGTTTCTAAAATAGAAACAAGATCTTATTCTGTGAAACTGTTGAGTGAGAGATTTAGACCTAAGGTGGTAGAAAATGTAAACCAAAAAACCCTAACTCTCAAAAATATTTTTTGAAGAAAATATGGTAGAGTTTTGTTTGCGATACCTATTTTTTTCTCTCTTTTATTTTTCTTCTCTCTTCTAGCTCTTTTTTCTCTCAGACCCTTAAACCTATTAAAGATTTGAATTTTGAAGACAAAGGCCTCTATTTATACAAGTGATGGAAGGGTTTGGAAGCTTAAGGCAAATCAAGGGTTGAGATTAAATTGATTGTTCGAACTCTCAATCTAATGGCTATTAATGGACCGCACAAGCTAACATTTGGAATTGTACTCGTTAGTGTCACATGGATTGTTCAAGATAATATGCAAGACTTAGATTAAAAATGATCGAACGGTGAAGATTGAATCTCTCATCACAGACACATAGAAAACACAAATCCAACCATCAAAAGATCAACACGTCTACGGATATAACTGACTAAAAAATGCGTGTTTTTTATCTTTTAAAAATCCCATTTGCACCCACAAATGTCTCTAGCTCTTTTAGATTCTACCCAAGGCAATTTTTAGGAAGTTTCAATATATGAAAAATAACCCCAAACATTTTAAAACCTAAAATTTAATTCTTTTAAAATACATTTTAAATGTTTAAAAATTCCTAATTAATGTAGAAAATTAATTTTAATCCAAATTAACACACACATGTCATTTATGAAATGAAATGTGGAAATGTGCAATCCTAGAGTGTGTTGTGCGTTGGTTTTCTACCTCAAGACTATTGATCGTTGCTATTGAAGATATTCTTGAAGTTCTTGAAGATGTAATGAAGTAAATAGGATTGACACAATTTATTCTTGTTTTCCAAACTAGTTGAGCTCCTATATAGTATGGACTCAAGTGAGTCAATTATATAGTGTGCTTCAATATCCCCCTTTGGAAATGAGAGACATAATCTCCTTTGAGTGAAATCCTATATAGTATAGACTCAAGTGAGTCAACTATATAGCGTGCTTCAATCTCCCCCTTTGGAAATGAAAGAAAAAATCTCCTATGAGTTAATTTCCCCCCTTGGAAATTAAAAAGTACATAGCTCAACTATATACAGACCAATACCCTAAATGTATCCAGCGGTAGTAATGGTACTAAATAATAAAAAAATACAACAGCTCATGGCAAAGAACAAGAATTTTAGTTGAATTTATACAATAGAATGTCCAGACAAACTCAAATATCTCTCCTCCATTTTGTCTCAAATAGATAAGGGGTAAACTAACAAAGTAAGCATATATTAAGTATGAAATTAGAAATCTATTAACCTAAATTATACAACGGATTACTTCAAGGGTCTCCTACATAAAACAGAGATAGGAGGTGTCTTTTGTCATTTTTGTAACGATCGTGCCCTATATCCTCAAAGAGCAATTATAAGCAAGAAAGAAACCGGAATATATAATAATAGGTGGTAGAATTATATTAAGGAATTATCATACCAATAGATTTTCTTAAAGATTCAAATCGTATATTATGCAAAGGTTTAGTGAAAAAATTAGCCAATTGATATTTAGTGGGTAAATAGTTTATCATTAATTCATTAAATTCAAGTAATTCTCATATAAAATGATGTCTAGTCTTAATATATTTAGTACGAGAATGTTGAACAGGACTCTTAGAGATATTTATCGCACTTTAATTATCGCAGTGTAGGTTTAATTTTTCTTCTTTAATGCCATAATCACTAAACAATTATTTTATCCACATTAATTGAGCGCAAAAACTTCCTGCTGCTATATATCCTGATTCTGTTGTGGAAAGTGAAGTGTAATTTTTCTTTTTACTGCTCCATCTTACTAAATCATTACCTATATAATAACAAGCACCTAATGTGCTTTTGCTTCCATCAAGAACACCCGGCCCAATCAGCATCGTTGTATCCTACAATTGTGCTAGTTGTATCTTTTGTGTACCATATTCCTAGGTTTACTGTCCCTCTAACATATTTAATTATACGTTTAACATCTAAAAGGTGACTTTATTTAGGTTCACTTTGGTAATGGGGACAAATAAATACATTATATCAGGTCGAGAGGTTTTTAAGTATAATAGGTTGCCTATCATGCTTCTATATAGGGTAGGATCTATAGGTTTCCCAGTTCATCTTTAGATAGTTTCCTAGAAGTACCCATGGGAGCCCTAGCAATTTCGGCATTATCTAAACAGAATTTTTTCACTAACTCTATTGCATACTTAGATTGCAATATGAATAACTCATTATCTTATTGGTTGACTTGAAGTCCTAAGAAATATTGAAGCTTCCCCATGAGTGACATTTGGAATTCCCCGTGCAAAATTTTAGAAAACTCTTTAACCTCAGAAGGGGAAGTGGAACCAAATATTATATCATCAACATAAACCTGAGCTATTAAGACTTATTTGTTAAAGTGTTTAAAAAATAATGTCTGGTCATTTCCACCTCGTCAAAACCCTTTATTGATTAAAAAGGTTGATAGGTGTTCGTACCAGGCTCGAGGGGCTTGCTTTAAATCGTATAATGCCTTTTTTTAATCCATACACATGGTTTGGGTAATGAGGGTCAATAAAGTCTTTTAGTTGTTGAACATAAGTCTCCTCAATCAAAATACCATTTAAAAAGGCGAATTTCACATCCATTTGATAAAGTGTGAATTGTAAGTGACAAATTATGTCCAAGAGTAAGCGAACATACTCAATGCGTGTGACCAGGGAAAAGTTCTCTTTGAAATCTATTCCTTCAACTTGAGAGTAACCCTAGGAAACTAATCTAGATTTATTTCTAACTATCATCCCATATTGATCTTTTGAATTGAACTATCTCTTCTTGCATAGCACCTATCCAAAATGAGCCATTGATTTCTTCATTTACATTCGTTGGTTCTATTAAAGAAACAAAGCATTCAAAATGAGGAACATTACGTAATTTAGGATCTTGTACGCACGGTCTCTTCAGGGTTACCAATAATATTATCTAAGGGGTGACCTTATAAAACCTAATTAGGTACTTCATGGGTTTTAGTTGGTAAAGGATCAACAATCTTTATAGAGTCATAGGTAAAAAAATTTAGACTCATCCACTATAGTTGGCCCTTGTTCTTTACTCTTGACATTAGTGTCACTCACTATCACATTTATTGATTCTATTATGACTTAGGTCCGTAAATTATAAATGCGATAAGCCCGCCTATTAGTTGAGTAACCCAAAAATATGGCTTTATCACCACAGGTTTCAAATTTAAACAGATGTTCTCTGTCTTTACAAACATAACAAGTGCTTCCAAAAGTTTGAAAATATTTTAAATTGGGATTTTCGCCATACCAAAGTTCATAGGATGTTTGTTTGGTATTTTTACGAAGGTATACTCTATTGATAATATGACATGCTATTTGAACTACCTCAACTCAAAAATATTTTGGCAAGTTCTTAGCATGTATCATTACCCTAGCCATTTCTTGAATTGTGCGATTTTTTTTCTTGGTAACACCATTCTATTGAGATGTTTTAGGTGCACTGAACTCAAGTAGGTAACCATTACATTTACAGTATTCTGTTACACCTAAGTCTTTAAATTCACCTCATCTATCGCTACGAATTTGATTGACTTGGGTATCTTTTTCATACTTGATTCTTACAAGAATTTTTTAAAATTCTCGAAATGTATCAAATTTTTATTTTAAAAAAGCTACCCAAGTTAATCGAGTAAAATCATCCACTATAATGAAAATATTACTGTTACCACAGAGGCTTACAGTTTGGGAAGGACCCATGAGATCCATGTGGATTAGCTCTAGAGGTTTTGTTGTTAAAGAATCTTTAACTTTCTTATGAGCAGATTTAACTATTTTTCCTTCCTGAAACGACCCATAAACAATATTTGAAATAGGTATTATTTATTACAAACCTATAACTATATTCTATGAGCTTAATTTACTAAGATTCTCAAAATTTGTGTGACTCAAACGATTATGCTAGATTTAATTGTCATCAAGTCTGGTTAACTTTCAAGTCTCATTACCCGGATTTATAGTGTAACAGTTATCTGGGATCCTGTGACCAGTAAAAATGCAATCACCATTCTCATTTAAGATTTTATAATTACTTTTTAGGAATGTCACTGTATTATTGGAGTCGCAAAATTGTGATACACTTAACAGATTAGCTTTAAGACCTTGCAATAATAAGAAATATTTGAGAATAGGGAGTCCTTTTTCTTGGAGTGTTCTTTTGCCTATGATCTGAGCTGATACTCCATCCCCAAAAAAATATTTTTTCCTAAGAAGTGAGTTATGTTGGATAATTTAGTTTCATCTCCAGGCAGCCAAAGTCTAAGTACCAACCAAAAGTAGTGTGTTCAGCTTTTAAAGCACTTATCACTATGTTACACTTCAACTCGGGTATTAGATCGTCCTTTCCAATGCATATAGCTCTAGTTTTAAAAGGTTTGTGAGCTTTTGGTTTAGTAATAGATCTAGACCTATGTCTCTTAGACTTCTTCTTAGCATGAGATCTTTTATTTCTATAACTATAGTTAGAATTTTTATTGGGCTATTTAGGAAGTATATAATTATTTATGCTCTATCTAGAATAGTTAAAGTTTTTATAAATTGGTGATTTATAGACAGGCTTATACAGTCGATTTTAAAAACATTCATTGAGACAGTGTCCATAAACATCACAGTATGAACAGTACTGGTGGCTAGACGGTTGTCTCTGATTTTTAGAATCTTTGAAAAGAGGTTTATCCATTTGCTAGACATTGACCTTAGGTCTAATTGCAGTAATTTTCCATTTAAGTTCAAATCTCCTAACAGGGGGCAAACATATTTGGCCTTAGATTTAGCATCAGACTTTGGATAATTTTTCATCAAGGTGTCTGGCCTTTTTGGTTTATTCTCAAAATCAAGTTTTAAGGATTGAAAATCAAGACGTAGACCAGTAGGTATTTTTCTAGAAAACACAAATTTAATATTTCGTAACAGTTTGGTTTGTGCCTTAGTTTTTTTATCAAGACCTATGCTTGTTTTGTCTTCAGAATTGGTTTTACTAGAGCCAACACAATTTTCAAAACAACTGGAATTGTTTTCGAACTTAGAAATTCTTTTGAAGACAGTTGGAACCTTTTCTTTAGATTGTTCCAATTCTACCAAAGTTGCCTTACATTTCTTTTCCAAAACTTCATTTGACTCAGAAAATTCTTTAATTTTTAAACAAAAGATTTAGTTTTGGATTCATAGGCCAAACACTAATTTGTATAATCCTCAGTGTTATGCTTCACCATTAGGCTTAAAGCTCCAATTCTTTCAGTTAGGTCATTGACTGTCTTTTCTAGTTTGGTGCTCTTCCTAAGAGTCTTAGGGTATAGTGTGTGAATGTCAGGGAGATCATCATTATTAGACTCATTAGCTGCAGTGTGTGAATTTTTCCCTAACGTTTCATGCTTCGTACTCACTCACACATTTAATTCGTCATCGTTGTGTTCATTTTGACTCACACACATCATTGTAGAGTTACCACTAGTAGTATCAACAACATTAACATTATCTAGGCACATTGGAGATAAAAACAAAAACAGGCAAAACATCATACAACATAATAATACTAGGCATGATGGCATCAAGTTCATTATTACTAGTAGACATATAATCAGCATAGACAATTTTAATAGAAAATGACATCTTTTTCATGATTCATGCTCATCTTCTTCAGAATCGCTTGAATCATCCCAAGTCTTACTGATATGTGCTCTAGCAGTGTTATTCAGTTTCACCCTATAATTAGTAGCTAAGTGACCCATTTTACCACATCTGAAACACAACGTGTTTTTAAGGTCTATGGTTGTTTCTAAACATTAAAAAAAATTAATTTATTTTGACATAAAGGTTATCTGGTTATCCAAGGTTTCGAAATCACATTCCTCATCAGAGTCAAGGTCAATAGTAGGCATAACTAATTGAGGTGAAGTTATTTTGGACTGAAATACAACATTTGAACTAGACTGCCTTTTTTATTATTGGAGAGATGTTTTTTAAATTCAATTTCCATGTCTATAGTCCTAAGTTTGCTACCGAGGAGTTCAGGAGTCATGTATGGATCGTCTATCTCCTCAATTGCATACCTTCTATTGTCAAACTTAGGGGGAATGGATCTTAGAATTTTAGATACAGTTTATTTTCTATTGTACATTATACCATTAGCATGCAGTTTTGTTTTAATATCAGTCAATCTAATGTAAAATTCATCAAAGGTCTTAGTCTCATGCATAAGTAAAGTGCTATACTATTATATCAACATCTGTGTTTTGGCAGTCTTAACACATTCATCCCCTTCATGGGTTGTGACTAGTGTATCCCAAGCTTCCTTAGATGTTGAGAAAATGGAGATACGTTTAAATTTGTGCTCTTTGACAGACATAAAAATTGCATTCTTCCATTTATTATTATTTACAGAGGCATGTTTTTCTACTTTAGTGAACTCACTGAGGAGCGTCTTTATCCTCTCAGTGCTAACTTCTACTATAGGCTTGGTTGGGTGAGAATAACCATTTTCAATAGCTTCCCAGACATCATCTCCCAATGTCCCTTGGATGAAATCAGTCATCCTTACTTTCCAGTAAGGTAAATTGGTTCCATCAAAGAGGGGAGGTCTAGACAGATTTCCAAAATGGTCAAAATTTTTGTCCAGAAAAAGATTTTGTGAACACTCTCAAAGTACAGGATAAAACATTTTTGAGAAAAAAAATACTCAGCGCTGATACCAATTGAAAAACCGTCACTAAGTTATTTTAACTTAAAAAGGGTTAAATGAGTTCCGAACTACTTTTTGAAAAGACACTTCTAAAAATCTTGATTAGTACACGAGGTGTGTTAAAAATAGTTTGTAATAACAAAATATTCAATATTTTTATAAATAGGTTTTTAGTTTAAAACCTAAGCCTATGCAGCGGATTGTAGCTATAGAAAATAAAGACGCACGCATAAGAGTCAGAAAAAAAAATTATGTGGTAAAACCCCACCCAAATTGGGGAAACATCCACGGAGGTCTCTACACCTCAAAACAAAAACCCACTAAAATAGTTTTAAGGTTACAAGCATTCAACGAGATACACACATAAAACAGACCTATTTTAAGTCCAAAAATATACCTACACTCCTCGGTTATCTTCTGACTTCTTTAAGGCTCTGATGTTGTCCTACTCGATTCTTTAGCTTAGCTTATTTGCTCCTTTAACTTTACATCCACTCAAATGGTAAAAATCTCTCAACCAACAACCCTATTTAGTGATGGTGGGTGATTGTGTTGTGAGTGTTTTGCCTAAATCAAATGCATGCACTCACACACGCTTAATTATAAGCAATGCCTATGAATTACAAAACCTCTAAGTATGAAATCTCTTTTTCACACTACTAAAATTAGACTTAGAATTTTTCTCAGAATATTTTTAGATTTGTAAATCTTTAGAATCTTTAAATTTGAGATTCTTTATAAATTATTTATATACAATTTTTTTGAACTGAAAAATTTAATAGATCTGAAATATATAAGTCTTTGTTTCAGGTTTGTAAAAAAGCAGAGAAATGTTGGATAAACAGTATTACAAATTTTACAAAACAAATTCAAGATGGGAGAATGATTTCTTAATAAAGAAATCAAAACAACCTATGATCTAAGTGACTATGTATCACTGAAATAGATCTACGAGTTTCTAAAATAGAAATGAGATCTTATTATGTGAGGCTGTTGAGTGAGAGATTTAGACCTAAGAGGATAGAAAACATAAACAAGAAAATCCTAACTCTCAAAAATATTTTTTGAAGAAAATTTGGTAGAGTTTTGTTTGCGATTTCTATTTTATTTTTCTCTTTTTTATTTTTCTTCTCACTTCTCTCTCTTTTTTCTCTTCTTTCTCCCAGACCCTTAGATCTCTCAAATATTGAAATTGTGAAGATGAAGGCCTCCATTTATATAAGTGATGGAAGGGTCTGAAAGCTTAAGGAAAATCAAGGGTTGAGATTAAATTGACTGTTCGAACTCTCAATCTAATGGCTATTAATGGATCTCACAAGCTAATGTTTTGATTGGTTCTCATTAGCGTCACATGGATTGTTCAAGATAACATGCAGGCCTTAGATTAAAAATGATCGAATGGAGAAGATTAAATCTCTCATCAGAGACACATAGAAAACATAAATCCAACCATTAAAAGACCAACACGTGTATGGATATAACTAACTGAAAACACGTGTTTGTTATCTTTTAAAAATCCCATTTGCACCCACAAATGTCTCTAGCACTTTCGGATTCTACCCAAGGAAGTTTGTAGGAAGTTTTAATATATGAAAATTAACCCCAAACATTTTAAAGCACTAAATTTAATTCTTTTAAAAATAGATTTTATATGTCTAAAATTTTCTAATTAATGTAAAAAAATCATTTTAATCCAAATTAATACACACACATCATATATGAAATGAAATATGCAAATGTGCAATCCTAGAGTGTGTTGTCTGTTGCTTTTCTACTTAAGGACCATTGATCTTTGTTGATGAAGATAGTCTTGAATTTCTTGAAAATATAATGAAGTAAATAGGAGTGACTCAAGTTTGTCTTCTTTTCCAAACTAATTGAGCTCCTATATAGTTTAGACTCAAGTGAGTCAACTATATAGTGCGATTCACTTCCCTTGCATGATGTGGTATAAATGGGTTGTGAACCCTTGGAATTCCAATAGTCAAATATAGTATCATTATTATCCCTTTTGTTTCTCTTTTTAAAAATTACAATGGGCAACACGTTTCCACTCAGGCAAGTTAGGGGTAGCATTATAATTAACCATCGAGATTCCCATTATAATGAGATTGCATTGGCAAAGAACTTACATTGAGTATTTAGTGGGCAGAGAGTATTGATGAAACTGGCCTTGGGGGCTATAAAGTATCCCCTTAGGCTTGTTAGAAGTCTTCACCATTTTCACCAGTAACTATCTCTCTCTTTCTCAAATATTCTTTATAATCAGCTACTCTTTACCCTTTTCATAACAAAAATGTCTTCTAAAACCATTTATCCCTCAAAAATTTTGAACCCCGCACCTCTTTCAAATGTGGGACCCCACCTTTCTCTACCTCCAACCATAGAAAAAGGGGCTGGAATTTCTTCCTTACCTCCCAAGTGGTCCACTCCCTTTGGTACTCAGGTGCTCAACTACATGGGACAAAATGACCCCAACTTCAATGGTGGAGCCTAGGGGGGCTTCGTGAATCAATGATTAAGACCTAATGGAGATCATGAAAAATTACAAAATCCCTTAGTCGGTCGTTCTTAGGGTTACAAAACCTAAGGAAAGGTCATTTTCTTTATTCTCTAAACATGTCTACTTCAATGAGTCCTTTTGTAATACCACTTATTTGTATGCATATTATTCAATTAATTAAATTGTGGAAATTAATTATATGTGCTTGTTATGACTAAAGATGCCACCATTTATATCATTATGTGATATTTAAGTTAGATTGCAATTTGTACTTAAGACACGATGATTAATTAATTGAAATAATTAATATTTAGACTCGTATCATAAAATTATTAAATAACTAAGTTATCGGTTATTTTTTTGGGTATATTCGGTAATTGAATTTGGAGATGTGTAGAATGTCCATTTTTAGTTTAAAATGATGTTTTAAAGGCCTATTGGTTTAGTATAAGTCTCGGGCGTGTTTCTAAGTCATTTAGAGTTGTTTTAGGGCTCTTTAAAGTGAAGCCATTTAGGGTACAAATCCAATTTCGGGATTAAAGGCTTGAAACAGTTCATTAGGGTTCTCATTTTATCCAAAACACAATAGGGAAGAACTAGAGGGGCTATAGAGAGAAGGCAACAAGAGGAAAGGAAGACTTGGGTGATTTCTCAATCAATCCATAAGTAAAGTTCTACATACAATATCATTATGATTGGATATGTGTTAATATAGTTATTATTCATTGGAATCTGAATATAATCATAACCTAAATATGATTTGAATTATTAATTTGTTTAAATTCAATATTAACCTAATTTGGATGTTAATTAGATTGAATTCCACTTTATAATGATTGATTTCTTCATGACATTGGATGAAAACTAATAGAGGATGGCTTAAATATGTTTTATATTATTAATCATATAAAAAAACCTATGTTTAATTGAATCAGATCATGAGAATTTTTAGTTTGGGATAAACTAGGGTTCTTAGATTTTGAATTAAGTTTTTTTTCAATCTTGGGATATTTTTGGGGTTTGATGATGGAATTAGGTTCCTATGGTTATTTTGATGTGTTTTTATCAATTGAATGTCGATTATGTGCATGGATGGTGTTTTGGGGTTATTAATGCAGGTTTGAGAGAAGAAAATGGGGGTTGTAGATGATGAATCATATAATAAGGGAATTTGGGGAGTTATTGTGTTGACTGGTCATCCGATCATAGGGCCTTGGGCGACCGGTGGTCTTAGACATTGCCTAGGTGGAGGATTTTATGTTTTTGGTTGTAATTTTGGGTTTTAGGCCTTGGTCTAGGATTTATTATCCCATAGTTTTTATCTACTCATAAAATAGAGAGATATATATTCTTATGATTTGCATCATTGGAAAAAGATTTTGGGGTCTCTGAATATTTTGGAAAATCGTTGATTTAAAGGGATTAAATGAAGGATTTTTCATCCAATGGTAGACTTGAGGGTAGAATAGGTTGGTTGATTGGGAATTGGTAAGTTAGAGGATTAGGCTTGTTGATTGAGATTGATTTGGATCATTGTGATGTACGAGTGGCGTGAATATCCTTTAGGTGAGATAGGGTTTGGGTTATAACTAATCCGAGTAAGGTAGTTAGTATGTTTCGTGGTTTCATTTAAATTAGGTGTGCGATTATACCTGAACTCAATTCCTTGGGAGGATGAGTTGATCTCCCTCCTATCATTGAGGAGGTTCTGACCTCTTCTAAGGGGGTAGTTATTGTGGAATCTAATTTCTCTCCTAGTAAGTGTCTTGACCTTTGTCTGCTTTTTTATTTAGTTTCTTTTATAGACTTCAATAGTGACTTTAATCTCTCGTTGTCTCAGTAGATAAACACGAGTAATATAAGATGGTCTGACTCTACTTCAGTCAAACCTCTGGCCCACTTAATGTGAACAAAGGTAAGAGGTCAAAGGCCATGAAGCGCATTAAATTCAGCACAATGTGGATATCCTAGTCCTTTTAGTAAAACTAGTGGAAGAGACTGGGTTAAAGTCTGGTCAACATGAAGGTGCATTGTTAGAGTCATCCCTGAAAGTCCTTCACTTACTACAAGCATCTTTGGAGGTAGGCGGGACTTCTGGGGAAACCTAGATTGGTTCTTCTAATTTAGGGGAATTGCAGGCCCTAGTCTCAAAAGTTATTCAGACAAATATGATGATCCTAATCATAGGGGAAGAAAGTGGTGGTGTCTCCTCCAAACGAGGGGGAAAAGGCAGGTGCCCTTGAGGTCTATGGTCATCTAGGCGGGCCAACTGAAGGGGGAGAAGAATGTATGAGGTTCTCTAAGGTAGAAAAATACTCCAGGCCCTCTTCTTTTGAGGAGAGAAATTCATATACCGCTGTTATGGAGGTTTTAACATCGAGGACCATAGCCAATTTTTTTGCAATAGTAGCCACGCTAAGGAGAAGGGGGGATATGGTTAACTCGGAGAAGTTGGTCTATTTTCTTGGCAAAGTACCGTCATACATCTTTATTTCCTTTAGTATTTTCTTTTTCTTAAATATGCCCTATTCTCATACCCTTTCTTTGTTTTGGCAGGCTAGCAATGGACGAAAGACCTCGTGGATGATGATGTTGAGGGGTCAGAGGGCTTGAAAAAGTCCTTTGTTATGGATGATCAATGGGACATATCTAAGATGGAGTTGCACCAGGTGGTTTCTTATCAACGGCTATAAATGGTCGCCTTAAAGGGTGATATGTGGAGTTTGTGGACACAAATCAACACTTGTCAGAGGACTCAACTTCTAAATAACATTACCATTAATGACAATATCGTTTTGTTTGATGGAGATAGGGAATCCTTAGTTAAGGTTGAGGAGCTTGGTGTTAAGGACTTGATTGAGCACAAGGTGGTCGTGATGGCCCTCAAAGATCAAGATATCAAGCTCCAAGAATCCCATGATAAGATTCTCCACTCAATTAAGGAACTTGCCTATATGGAAATGAAGATTCTCGATCTTAATGTTGTAAAGGATCTACTAATATCGGAGCGCCAATTATTATAGGAGGAGTAATCTGAGCTTGGAGTGAAGTATTAAGAGCTTCATGGGAGGATTAATTATACGATGAAGATTAAATTGGATGAATACTTATACTTTGACGCCTACCAGAAGTATGCTTCGGGCTTCAAAGCCTGCAAAGCCAAGGTTCAAATACTCTTCCAAGTGGTTGACGTATCTGGTCTCTTTCTTAAGAACCCTTACTTTTGGCAATGAAATATTTGATTATGAAGTTACAAAGGTTTTTGCTCAGTAATAGGGATGAAGTTACTAAAGTTACTGAGGTTTTTGCTCTGGTAGCTAAGGAACCCCCCCCCCCCCCCCCCCCCGGTGAAGGGGATCGAGAGTGAATCAAGAATTGGAAAGGCTTTTATATGTTTTTATTGCTTTGGGATATGATCCACTTAATATTAATCCCCAAACTCTCCAACTTTTAATGACAATTGTTTTTTTTTTGGAATTTTGACACCTTCTTTACTGCAATTTCCTTTATTTTCTTTCCCGAGGAATGTTTGATTTTTCATGTGTTTATCTAAATTCTAACAAGTATGATCTCTGCCAAGTAAATGGTATTCTCTTTAGCCCCACAAGATTTCTTGATAAAGCAAAAAAAACTTCAGAGGAGGCTTTGAGGGTCCATAGACCTTTGTTATCTAAATGCGATAACATTTGAAGTCAAAATGGAGGTTCCATTATAGGTCATATGACCACAGAACCATAATAACATTAGTAAAATGTAACTTCTTATTTTTAAGATTAAGTGTCTCAAAATTTTGTACATAGACACTTAGCCCCTAAAATAATTTGAGAATAGAATTCAAGTCGGTAATCCATTAAGGGCCTGAAGGCCTCAGATACATAATTAACTAAGGCTAGAGCCTTATGTATAATAAAAATATTTCTTCATAAAGGATCCTAAGACCTCTTAAATATATTTTACTAAGGATGGAAACCTTATAGTTTTAAAATTTGAAATTACATGAAGGTTCCTAAGACCTATGGATTTAACTAACTAAGGATTAAAGGCTTGGAAGTGTAACTCGTTGAAGTTTGTAATGGGCTCTAAGGCCTATGAACTATAGCGTGTTATGAAATTTGAGGTTCCAAAACGGGTCCTAAGACCTCTGAACCATATTAACTAGGGATAAAATCCTTAGAGACCTGATACTTTTGTGCCCTTGCTTTTAAAACTGAATTTTGAACCATTTTTTCATATGAACACTTAGCCCCTCAAAATATTTTTAGAATTGAAGTTTCTTCTAAGTCTAATATTTTTTAATCATGGAATTTAAATTTATTTTCATCTATTTTAATATTGGACTTATCTAAAGACTTAAAACGAGGGTTAGAGAAAAAATTGAGAGATGGTTACTAACATTTCTGCATTTATTGTATACTTTTATTTTTAAAAACATTTTTCTAGTTAAAATAGGTCCTTTAGGACGACCATTTCGGGTCCTTAGACCTTAGTTACCTTAGGTGGAATCAAGGATGAAAAATTGGCAATTACTCTAGTCTTTTTGGGTCATTATACCTTTGACTATTTATTTGAGCCAAGGCTGAATGCCTTGCAACTCTTGTTGAGTTGTTTAAGGCCTTAGAGACTTTGGGAGCCAAGGATGAAATCCTTTCAACTCCAAAAGTCATTTGTCTAAGGTCTTTTGTACCTCAGCTATTTTATTTTGACAAAAAGAGAAAAGCCATGCAACTGGTATTAGGTCCTCAGACCTTAGGTTACACCTGGAGCCAAGGATTGAAGTCTTATAATTCATATTGGGTCCTTAAACCATAGGTTAAACCTTAAGTCAAGGATTGAAGACTTGTAACTCATATATATCAATGTATTGAGACATAATAGGTACAAAAAGGGTTGTTTTTCATTTCATTTCAATAATAGAGTACATCATTGGAAGTATTTCTTAAGATACTCTACATTCCAAGGGTTAATAAATTTGTATCCATCCATGTTCTTCAGATAATAGCATCTTGAACTTGTTATTTTGTCCACCACATAAGTGCCTTCTCACTTCAAATGAGCTTTCCCTTGCTTGGATTTCTGGTGGAAATGGTGACCTCTCTTAACATCAAGTCTCCCACTCTGAATTTCTAATAGAGAATGTTTGGTTAAAGTAAGAGGTTGTTATCTGTTTGTAAGCGGACATTCTTACTAGTGTAGTTTCTCATATCTCTTCCATATTATATAGGGATCTTTTGAGACCTTTGTCACTAGCTTATTAGAAAAACTGAGCTATCCTTTGCGTTGGTATCTTTATCTCAATTAGGACAACTTTCTCAATGATAAAGGTCAAAGAGCATCGAATTTCCTCGATTGCATCTCTAATTTTTGTTTTATAGGACTATAATATGTTTGGTAGGTCGTCATCCCATATAAACTTAGCTTTCTATAAATTTTCTTAAAGTTTTGGAAGATGGTTTATTTAGTTACCTCAATTTGGTCATTTGCCTAAGGGTGCCCTGAAGATTAGTAGTGGTTGCTTATCCCATATTTTGAGCAAAACTCTTTGAAGGAAGGGTTTCCAAATTATTTCCCATTATTAAAGATGATGATTCTTGGAAATCCAAACCTGCAGATGTTGTTTTTCCAAATGAAATTGGTGGTATTGTCCTCTATGATGGTGGAAAAGGTCTCAACCTTAACCCATTTCATGATGTAATCAATCTCCATAATGAAAATTTTGTTCTAGCCTTTGTTGAGATACAAGGCCCCTACTAAATCCTATCCTCACATGGACAAAGAATTGGGGACATTTTCTCTAATGGTTTCTTTGGAACAAAATCTAGCCTAAGGCATTTATCACAGCATTGAAATAAGTCTTTGGATTATTTTCCCAACGTAAGCCAGAAGTATCCTTTCCTAAAAATCTTGTAGACTAAGGTCTTAGGGCTAGTGTGAGAACCATACACACCCTCGTGGAGGTCTTTAAGGATGTAATTATCTTTTAATGGGATGAGACATCATTGAGGTTTTGAACAGTACCTTTCTTGAATAGGAACCCATTTTTTAGATAATATCTAGAGGCTAAGGACTTTAATCATCTAGCTTGAAATTTGTTCTTAGGAAGGACTTTGTCTTTCAAGTATAATTTGATGGGCATGGTCTAGTTTGAGCTTTGATCAAACTCTATAATGTTAATTTGGAGTTGAGTACTACTTGGTTGATCCAGGATAATAATCACTCCATCTCAATCTACCTAATATAAAGAGGCCACTCATGCAAGGTGGTCGGCCTCAGAGTTTTCTGCCCTCGCAAGTCTTCTGATGTTGAGCTTGGGTATTCTTTGAATGAGGTGTTTTGAAATTGCTAAGTAACTTTCCATTCTATCAACTTTGGCCTCATAGACCTTAGTGACTTGATTGACTACCAACTCAGAATCGCTGATAGCCTTTGCCTATTTTTCTTTTAAATGGAGGGACAAGCCTAGGACTGCCACCAAGGCTTCATACTCTTCCTCGTTATTAGAGGCTTCGAATTGAAAATGGAGGGAAAGAGAAATTGTACCTCCTTCAGGATCACAAGATGAAGTCCAACTCCATCTACTGGAACAATGGTTGCTTGGGATCTTTGGGCATTATTTCTTCTATTTATGAGATTTTGAATTCTTTATCTACTTATTTTAGGTTGCTGAACTTCACAATGAAACCAGCTAAGTTTTAAACTTTAATGGCACTCTGTGTCTACTACTTGATGTTAAATTTTCCCAGCTCAATAGACCAATTGACAAGCCTTGCTGAGGTATCAGGACTGTGTAAAATTTGTCTGAGGGTTTGATTGTCTATGACTATGATGGTGTGTGATTGGAAGTAAGGCCTCAATTGCTTGGCTAAGGTCATAAGGTAAAATGTGAGATTTTACATCCTTGAATATTTGCCCGTAGTCCCATTCAAATCCTGATTGGCATAATACACTAGCTATTGAATCCCATATTCTCCTCGAATCGGGGGTGAGATGATAATGGTTGGAGAAACAGGAAGGTATACGTGCAAGTCTTCCCCTACGATGGTCTCTAATATCAGGGGTGGAGACCCCACGTACTTCCTCAGTATTTTGAAAGATCCATCAACCTTTGGAGTCCATTGGAAAGACTTTTCGGTACTTTAAAAAAATGCAAGCACTTGTCTGTGGCTTTTAAAATAAATCAGTTGAGGGCATCAAATTTCTCAATAAGGCTTTGGACCTTCTTGACTATCCTTAGGGACTCTATATTTAGAAGAGCTTGGATCTTCTTTGGGTTTGCCATTATGCCATGTCTGGTGATCATAAAGGCCAATAACTTTCCCCAACCAACCTAGTAGCATATTTCTTTGGGTTGAGGTTCATCTGATTCCTTTTGAGGATAGTGAAGGTCTCCCTAAGGTTATGAACATAGTCCTGACCTTTTAGAACTTTGACCATCATATCATTAATGTAAACTTACATAAATTTGATAATAAGGTCTTTAAAGATGGAGTTCATCACGCTCTAGTATGTAATGCCTGCATTCATCAATCCAAAAGGCATAAGCCTATAGTAGTAGGTACCTTTAACTATGATAAATGAGGTATTTCTTCATAAATAAGAGCCATTCTGGTCTGATTGTACCTATAGTAGGCAACCAAAAAGGAAGGGAGCTCATGACCAGCAGTTGAGTCTATTGAAGTGTTAATGTGAGGCAGGGGATAAAAATCTTTAGGACAAGCTTTATTAAGGTCAGTGAAGTCAACAAATAACTGTCATGTTTTTTTGCTTTGGGCACTAGTACCACATTTGAGAGCCACTTTGGATATTTTACTTCTCAAATGAAATTGGATGCTACGAGTTTGTCAACCTCTTCAACAGTAATGATGTTTCTTTAGATGGAAAAAACTCCACTTTTGTCATACAGGCTTGTGGTTTGGGTCCACGCTGAGGTGGTGGACTATGGCCAAACACATATTTGTTTTCCTTTAGGAACTGGGTGAGATCTTTGATAGACTGGGTTTTACCGCGGCGCAAGAGTCACCTACGCGCCAGTCATTTTATATTCGGCTCACCTGAACTATACAAAAACCTAAATTACGACTACACTCAACTAGTGAGTATAGCGGTAAGTCGGGTATCGAAAATCCACAGGGACGAGTTGCTAGAATTTATAACGTTTAATATTCCTAAATAAAAGTGTAAAAGATGATTATAAACAAAAAGGGAAAGATGCATAAAATGGAAATAGTAATCTAGGCGAGGGAAAATAAAGCTAGATTAAGAAAGCGAGTAAAAACTATAGGTTGCATCGAATATCCCTCACCCGAGTTAATTAGTATTAAATGGTTACATTGGTCGACGAGTTATTACAAATGCGGGTTTTCATGCCCCTAAATTTGTATAAAATCCTAATACGATTTTGGTGTCAACAAATACCCCGAAAATTACGCACGCAAAGTCGTACGTACGGAACAAACATGATATACCCCGTCAAATCCCCTAGGCATAATAACTAGGACAACACACTCGAAATAGACTCGTAAACTCCATCACCAAAGCAAAGCAACATGTCAACCCTAGGTGAGTTCAATCCGACACAACCTAATTTAAACCAGCTACAAATCATGGTAAATAGAAAGAAATAAATCAAAGAAAGTAAATCTACACTAGAAGGCAATAAATGAAAAGCAAGTAAATAAAGCAATAAACTTAAATTAGAAAGCAAGAAATGAACAACACAAAGCTTAAACAAAGAAACAACAATTAAAAACAATGGAGGAGATAATGAATAGTGCTTACAATACCCAAATTGGTGCAAACCCTAGGAAGAGAAGATCCATCCAAAACTCCCCTATCTCCAACCTAAAATGAAATATATCCCACAAATAAAAGCCCCCAACATTCTATTTATACCCCAAACAAAACCAAGCTAAAACCCCAAAATAAGTCAATTTTCATTCATATCTGATGGGACCGGTCGACCTCATGTTTGGGACCATTCGAACGCAGTTTTGAGATTTGCCTTGGACTGTTGACAGCCCCCTTTTCCTCCCCGAACCAATTTTGATGTGTTGCACGGAAATGTCCATAACTCCCTCATACGGAATCAAAATGAGGCGTAGTCAAAACTGACGCGAAGATAATTCAATTATATACATGATTATATTTTTAAACCCTCAAAATTATGCAGTATGAAATTACCAAAATTCCCTTGAAGTAGAAGAAAATATCAAAACCTTCCGAAAATGGGCATAATTTCCACATACGGAGTCAGAATGATGCACGGTCAGTGGCTACGAAAAGATAATTTGATGATATACATGTGGGTAACTTCATTACATAAAAAATAATGAGTTTAAAAAGACCAAATTTCCCTTGAAGTAGCTTCCGTTGGCAAAACGTCTCCGAAATGCAACCGAAACTCACTTTTAGCGTTCCAATACCTACAAAAGCACAATTAACCCCTGCAAAACATATATATGTCCAAATTAGAGGTTGTCTGGTTAACGAGCATAAATATAGATATTAAGAACGTAAAAGTGCTAGAAGCATAAAAATAAAGGGCGCAAATATGCAATATTCGTGATGTATCAATCTTCTCTAAGGGGGATCTCAAACCAGCCTAAATCTGGATGACCTTGGTGGGATCATGTGCATCGAAGCAGGCAGTGAACAGAACCTCGCCCCAAGTCTCTTATTTATTCCTTTTCTTCATCCCGTGGATCCAGAGTGTCCATGTTTATTAGCTTTATGACCAAACTCTCTAGTGGGAGCTCAGGCATCTCAGGTGGGGGGTAGGACCTCTACTAGAACTACAACACTTTTTTTAGAGATACATGGGACCTTAAACAAGCTTTGGAAGATCTTAAGTGACCTCTTATTTTCTCTCGTGGAAGCTTGTAACACTCCAAGACCTTAATTTGGTCCCTAAATACTTCTCCCACACTCATGGGGGTTGGGAACCTCATCACCATCTTCCGAGTTGACACAAAAACATCTAAATCATTGAGTAAAGGTCTGCCCAAGATCACATCATAGGATGATGGCATATCTACCACTAGGAACTTGTTCTAAATGGTAGAAAAGCAGTCTTTCGAATCCATTATGAGGGAGGAGTGACATACCCCATGGAATAGTTCAGTTATATGTTGAAACCAAGCATAATGGTGGTGATAGGTTGCATGTGCTTCATGGTGAAGCCCATGTCCATGAAAGCATCTGATAACAAGATGTCACTTGATTTCTCGATATTAACTAGTATTCTCTTCATATTGGCATTGCCCATGATCACCGTGATGACTAGAGGGTCGTGTGAGGGAGGAGGACTCTCCTGAGGTCTGTATATGGAAAGATCATTATAGGAACTCCCTTTTGGGGATTGGTGTTGGTATGTACACTATTGAAATTCACCCCTTCATGTTAGATTCTTCTGAGATGAGATTTCCTGGCTATGGAAGAAGATTCATCACTAATAAACAATCTAGAGATTATATTCACAATGATTAGAGTGACATCATCATTGTTTTTGTTATTGTTGTTGTTGAGTTGACCTTTTCATGCATATTTTGTCACAAACTCTTTGAGATAACGAAATAGTATCGTTTAGATCGTCAACTTGGAGATCCTCTTAATTGAATCTCTAGGAATACTTTCTGATTGATTCGATAGTCTTGTGTCTAAAATGGTGGAGATAAGCAACTAGTTTCCTCATTTTTTAGGTTCCAATGAAATGGCTATAAAAAGATGTAGGAAATTCTATAAAGATTCCAATGGTCCCTAGTTTGATCTTGGAAAAGTAGTGCCTAGATGTTACACTTAGAGTAGTGGGAAAGGATCAGAATAAAACCTCATTCAGAATGGATTGGAGGAGCATAAAGGATCGGTAAGTCTCCAGGTGGTCTATGGGATCTTTGGATCCATCAAATGAATCAATATTAAAAATCTTACACTTATAGGAGAGAGAGTAATGTTGAACCTCAATGGATAATGGATATAGTGTCTTCTCTAGGGATAGATCAATGGTATAGGGAATATGCATCTTGTACACTACACCAAAAAGGCCAAATTGTCACCTTTGAGCCGACCAGCTATGTCATGGTTATTAATCGTGACAAAAAAATATGCATTTTTTGTCATGGTCATTGACTGTGACAAGGCCATGACAACTAGTTGTCACGGTCAAAGAGCTTGACAGGTCCGTGACAACTTTTCCATTAAAAAAACCCTACCCTCTTTTTTCCCACCGTTTCCATTCCCTCCTTTTTTTTCCTCTCTTGCACGACTACTCTCTCTCTCTCTCTAAGGTACGTTTTTCTCTCCCTCTCTCTTTCCATTATATGTGTGTATATATGTATATGTACATTTTTCTCTCCCTCTCCTTATTTTTGTGTGTGTGCTGGTGTGTTTGTGTGTGTGCAGGTGGGTGGGGGGCAGTGGGGGAGGTGCGTAAGTGTGTGTGCATGTGTGTGTGTGATGGTGTGTGTGTGTGCGTGGGGGGGAGGGGGCAGGGGGCGACAGGGGGTAGGTCGCAAGGGGGTTGGGGGGGATGAGTTCTCCTCGGAGCCCTAAAATCTCTGTTAATATTAACATTATAAATATTATTTAGAGAATAAAATTAACTTGACATTATAAATATTGTTATGTATTCTTATTTAGGTTTGAAATTGGTTAGAAATTGTTAATGTTGATTGAGTGTTTTACTCAGAGTATAGCAACAACGAGTCGTGGTCAATCGTCCTACATGCGCCAAAGCGTCTAAACAGTAAAGTGGATGACTCGGTTGCACCTACCGAATATCAATCCATTTTTATGATAACCCGAATCTGAAATAATTTTTTGATTTGTAATAAGTATTCAAAGTATTTCTAATGACCAGTGGATGTATTGTTCTATTGATCTATTATTATCGGACGAAAATTTAATGTTAATTAGAATTTTCATCAATTTAAGCACAAACATCATTTTAATGCTAAGCAGGTATTGGCATAAATTGAAATTGGTATAAATTTGTATTGGTATTGGTATTGGTATAAATTTAAATTGGTATTGGTATTGGTATTGGTATGTATTGTTATTATCGGATTTGAGCGTGAATTCAAATTTCATATACATCTTTGTACTAATAATAACATTTTTTATAGAAAATTACTTCATCAGGATGCGGTGGTGGAGGCGATGAGGACTCCTCGAACGGTAGGCTCCAAATGGGGCAAATTTGGGCCGTCGTCGAGAATAAGACAGCATTATTAGCTAGAGCGCTAGAGTTGTTGAAGGCGATTATCGGCCCGGGGTACACTCATTAGAGGGTCATGCCTAGTGATCTCAAGATGAACATCTGGGGAGCGCTATAGGTTGAAAATTTAATATTTATATCTATATTTATAACTGTAATAATTACTTACAGGATGGTTTGCATTTATTTGACAGGAATAATTCGGCCTGTCCCCATATCTCCGCGACCCCACGTTGGAGCAATTAAGGGATCAATATAAGACATGGAAAAAGAATTTACAGGCACTATATTTTGGGAAGACTCGGGAGTCCATTCTGAGACTCCGTGATACCCCCCCCCCCCCCCCCCCAAGAAGCCAATCTCATTGGCACAGTGGCAGAAATTTATAGACAATGAGACCAATGAGCGGCAACTGGCATCTTGCCAATTGAGGAGGGAAAATTGGGCGAAAAAGTTGGATGTGAACTACTCCGGGACGTCTTACGCCAAGGTGGAGCACAGGATGGTAACTTTTTAATTTTCTTTAATTTTAGTTATTATAATTTAGCATTATTTTTCATTACTTACTAATTTTGTATTATTTTATTTCAGGAGATGGGGAGTGGCCCTAGGGGTAGGACACATAGGCTCGATGCTTATGTGGTAATTCAGACTAAAAAGGGAAAGGACAAGGAGGTGGTCCCCAGCGTCGCAGCCACCATTGTAAGTTATAAATGCTTAATTTTTTTCAATTATGTTATAATTTTTTTATTTACTTAATTGACTAATCGTGTACTTTTTGTTTTTTTAGGAAAAGCTTAAGGAAGTGCATGGGTCGCGGACTGATGCCGATAAATAATCTTTATCTACGGACTCAATCAGCCAAGTGCTCGACCCTGATCACAAGGGGAGGACTAGGGGTGAGCTCGCGGGTGGGGAAGGCAGGATCATCGGCATGGAGACGAACAACAGCGGGTTGGACCATAAGGTGGACTACCATAACGATAAGCTATCAAGGTTAGAGGCAACAGTCCTAGATATGTACGCCTTCACAAAGCGTTAGTTGGGAAAGGGCAAGGGGAGAAGGTGGTAGAAGAGGAGGACGAGGACACTAACATTAACGAAATTGCTTCATCATCGATACGCATGGACTCGGTGCTATATGATGATCTATTTCCCATCATGATCCCCGTCGAGCGGCCTATGTCAACACTCGATTGGACGAGCATGCATTTACTCGACATATATTGTGGCCTGACGATAGTGAGGGGGTTGAGGGATCCGAACTTTCGCCCGGGTATGCCGGTTCATGGACGCCCCCTTGAAGATATTGAGTCAAGAGTGCGCGTGATACATGGGGGGGAAGGAGAACTCACCTATGTGGTTGCGCGAACAATGCGGCGTTCAGCATATTGGGTGTGTGTGAATTCATATATTGTGTGGCCTTCCTTCCTCCTCCTACCTCCTAAGGATTGACATTGTTTCTATCTCTTTTGATTTTAAAAATTGGATTGCATTTATATTCTTTTGATTTTGGTATAATTTGGCTTGGATATGATGGATATTTGCATTTTTATTTTATTTGGATTTGGATTATAAATGCCTTGATTTGGTATATGATTTGCATTTTATTTGGATATATATACTTTTTGAAAAGGTACAATTTTGTTATAACAAGTACAAATATACTGTTGGGCAGTGGCAGTGGCAGTGGCCATACTACCGAGTAAATTTTTTAAAATTCTAACCAGAATTGTCACAGTCAAAAAATCGTTATAAAGAAACTTTTCACGGTGTTTGACCGTGATAAAAACTTATCAAGGTCAAAGTCCGTGATAATAGAAGTTGTCACCCCCATACCTGTCACTGTCATTGACCTTGACAAGTTGGACTTGTCACGATCAATGATGGTGACAAGTCGATAGTTTTGGTGTAGTGGTACTAGTTGAGGAAGTTCCCCAAATGATCTTGTGTCATCTTAATCTCATTATCTCGGGGCTTAGTTGATTATCTAAGGTATAGTTTTATTTCTAAATAATGAATATTTTGAACCTTCAGCCTCATACATTGTGCCTCATAACCCTGGCCTCATAACCTCAGCCAAATTGCACCAGAAAGCAAAAATCATAATAATTCACCAAATTGGTATTTTAGTCATATCAGTCCTGGTATAACTAAAATAACACCTACGCTTAAATCTGCTGAATTATTTCAACTGAAAAAACCTCATTCATAACTAATAAGGGTACGTACTTCAATAAAATGATTCCTTTTAGCCTAAAGAATGTTAGAGCCACATACCAACGGTTGGTGAACAAAATCTTTGAAGACCAGATAGTCCAAACTGAGGAAATGTATGTAGATGATATGATAATTAAAATCCTTAAGGTCGACGGCCATGTGAAGGACTTAGATGATACTTTTGATATAATGGAAAAACAAGGGATGAAGTTAAATCCAACCAAATGCATTTTGAGGGACGGATCAGGAAAATTAGTCAACTTCATAGTGAACCAGAGAGGGATAGAAGCCAATCTAGAAAAAAATCAAGGCCCTTGTTGATATGAAGTTTCCAAGAAATCGAAAAAAAGTTCATAGACTCACAGGATGCATAGAGACCTTAATAAGGTTCGTTTCTAGAGCCACTAACAAATCGTTACCATTATTAAAGTGTTATGAAAACCATTCGAATGGAATGAAGAAATTGAAAAAAAATTCAAATTTTGAAAGTTTATTTAGGTTGAGATCCCTCTTTGTTAAAGACTTTTTATGGTGAAAACCTATACTTGTATCTTACAGTCTCAGAGTCGAAAATCTGTATAACAATGGTTCAGTTGGATCAAGGAATTAATAAGTTGATCTATTATATAAGAAAAGCTTTTCAAAAGGTAGAAACTCGATACCCAAATATAGAGAAATTGTAATTTTCACTTATTCACATAATAAGGAAAATGCAGTTATACTTCCAAGATCATGCAATAGTGGTGCTAACAGACCAGCCTCTCAATCAAATCATGCATAAATTAAAAAAAATATGGTCAGTTGATGGAACTGTCAATTGATCTAGGATCTTATGACATAGATTTCCAACCGAGTAATGTAATTAAGGGCCAAGAACTGTAGATTTTGTGGTAAAATTTACTTGGGAAGAAGGAAGACTCATCCTCTAAACTAAAATCTTCAATTATAGCATTGAATCCCACACGGGAGGTTCTCGCTCAACCTTCGGCTCTAACTTTAGGAGCCGCCTCTCAAGCATCAACTCTAATAGTGCATCCTCCCTCTCATGCCTCAGCTTTGGCTCTAACTTTAGGGGCTCCATATCAAGCACCGGCTCTAATAGTGAATCCTCCCTCTCAAGCCTCGACTCCAACTCCAACTTTGGGGCATCCCTCTTAAGCTTTGTCTCTAATTGTTCAGCCCCCTCCTAAGCCTCGGCTTTATCTTCGGTACGACCCTCGATAGCGATAGGTGCAAGCCAAGAAAAATGAAAAGAAATTGCTTTATAAAGAGATAAAGATATTTAAATAGCATCCTCGACCAATATGAAGAGGACCATGAACCTTTTTGTTTAGATATTCCAATTTGGAAATTACATATTGATGGATCCTCGTGTGCAGCAGAAAATGGTGTAGGTGTCATCCTATCAGCTCCTAGTGAAACAAACATTGAATATGCTCTTCGGTTCAGCTTCTAGGCCTCTAAGAATGAGGAAGAGAATTAAGCTTTGATAGAAGGAATTAATCTTGCCCTGTCAATTAGAGTAAAGAAAATTTAGGCTTATAATGACTCTCAGTTAGTAATGAGGAAAATATTAGGAGAGTCTCAGGCTAAAGATTATAAAATGGCCAAGTTCTTGACAAAATTTAAGACACTCATATCCCGATTTGTGAGGGTAAATATGCAAAGAGTTACATAGAGAATGCGAGAGTATACGTATTGAATAATTAGCTTCAGCTACAAGAACTGAGAAAAAAAAGGGTCATACCAATAGAAATATTGGTAGAGTCGATCATTAAATGAAAAGACCCTGAAATAGAAATCTTCAATCTAAATCTCAGTCCATTATTGATGGATCTAATTATAAACTACCTATGAGATGGGAAACTATCAAAAGCAAAAAAAAACCGAAATATCAGGTTCGGAGTAGCCAAATTTTCCATTTTTATGAGATGTTGTACACAAAATGCTTCCTCTTACCCCTCTTATGGTGCGTTCATCCTAAAAAGGCAGAATATATTCTGAAGGAATTATATTATTGGCCAACCATAGCCAAGGATGCTCATGCATATACAAACAAGTGTGACTCATGTCAAAGATATGCAAATATAACCCACCAGTCGCATTAACTCTTCATTCCCATAACAACATCATGTCCATTTGTTCAGTGGGGAATGGATATTGCCAACTTTCTCCCCCCAGTACCAGGGCAGTTTTGATACCTCATAGTGGTTGTTGATTAATTTACAAAGTGGTTCGAAGCTGAACCTTTGATCGATATCACAAAGGGGAAGTTCTTCTAATTCATGTGAAGGAATATTATGTGTAGGTATGGAATACCTCGGGCCATCGTCACTTATCACAGGGAACAATTTGATAACGACTAAGCCTATTATGAAAAGGAAGGAATCAAGCATTTTTACTCAACTCCATATCCTCCACAGATTAATGGTCAAACTTAGGTGACGAATCGGATGCTGCTCTTAAGTATTAAAGACCGATTGGAAGAGGCTAAAGAAAATGGATAAAATAGTTTTATAGTGTATTATGGGCATATAGAACTACCACTACACCATTCTAGCCCTTTGTCACGGCCAATGTCACTGACAATAGAACATTGTCACGATATTGTGATAAATCTGGGTTAACAATGATTCATATCACGAACAAGAACCGTGACAACACACTTTTGTCATGATCATTTTCACACTTTTAATATCACTATTAACTCATGTTGGCCCATACTTGTCACGGTCTGGAACATGACAATAACCATGCACATGGTTACTTTGTAGTTGTGAACATGGTGAAGCTGTGTGTGGACGATTAACTTTGATCGTGTGCACGGACTAAGGGCTATGCGTACGACTACAAATCAAGGTTTTTGAACAAATTTATTAATTTCCTCAGTGACTGTGACAATCGATATTTGTCACATTCCTTAACCGTGATAATACTGTAGAAAATGAAAAAAAATATTAGGCAGTAGCTACATCCCAATGGTAAACTTGTTTCAAAAAATTCATGTTTTAGCTTAACATCAACACTGTCAACAATATAATAAGATTTAATAATGAAATCAAAACTGATAAACATCTACACTATATATTAAACCAAATTTGGCAATATCCATTTGCTCAGGTTAATTACATCAATGCATCATAAGTTTAACTACATCTAGTTTGTTTTATCAAATATAACATTCTATAAAAAAAAACTTAGTAAGGCCTGAGGAGAAAATTCAATCAAATGAAGTATGCCCCCAACATGTCATCAACATACCGGACACCGGCTTGCTCATCCAACCACAATACGTTGTCCTCTTTTAGCACCATAATCTCTGTAATTCGAACCTGAGACTCAAAATCTTGTAGTGGACGGTTATAAACCATTATACCAGGAGTGATGCCCATGTCCTTAAATCTCTTGGCAAGTGGGGAACTTCTACGCATGTCAAGGATATATACTCTCTCGCCAACTGGCTAAAATGGACTTGAGATAGTTAAAATAATATAAAAATATGTTATTAACTTTGAAAAATAATGTTAGTAACCATTAGAAAATTGACAATACAATTTCAATTATAACTTATAATGGTCTCGGCGATCTATGGGTTAATTGGCTTACCCTTCTTCATTTAAATCTTTATATACAAGTCGATCTACTTTGGCTTTTCCCCGGGCCGCTCCCAGACTCTTGCAAAATGTGACCAGATTAAAGAAAAGTGTGATCAATTTAGAGTTATTTACTTACCACTAAGCAACATATGATTTAAATCAATTTACTTACCATCCTATGATCCACCTTCGTGTAATATGTCCACTCGGAGTAGTGTACGTCCACCTTCTTTGATTGGTTAATTCTCCTCAGCCACAGGAGGGCAACTATCTGTAGGACACCTTGCTATCCACAAACCTCATATAACTGACCAACATGATTCGCTCCTTCTCTAGGATGATGTCCCTATATGCAAGCACAGACTCTCGATCCTACCAAAATAATGGTGATGCATGTTATTCTTCCACGTCTTCCATTGCAAGCATATACCCGCCAATATACTTTCATGCGCTTCCGGGGGCAAGTTGAATTGTTGTTGTCCAACAAAGATATAATATATGAAAGCTAGTGAATTACCAATAAAAATATAATAATAAATTCCTATATGAAAGCCAAATATCTAATTTAAATATTTATATTTTTAGACCTCTAAAGCCCCCCAAATGGTCACCTTCAGTGCCATGGGCACGATCCTCCAATTTTCATACCCGAGGCCAATTCGTGATTTCACCAACACTAATGCCCTCATATTGAAATTAGTCATGTTTTTAACTAAGGTCCCAAACTTATCGAACTTGAGGGGCTTATTTTTAAACGATCCCTCGTCAACCCCTTTTTTTCCCGAGATCCTCTAGCCTAATGAAGTCATATTGTGCAAAAAAGAGAGGCTTTAGTATCATCATATATAATATAAATCAAATGTAAATACCCAATTTCGTTATATAAGAATTTAAATAACATAAAATTGTTCCACCCAATTGTTTTCATTAGTGAATCAAATGGAAATACTCAATCGGGATATACTCATATAATTATTTTAATACAGCAACCAACATTAAAGTTAATGAATAATAAAGTAATGTTTGATATTGTTTCAAACTAAATATTACAAATTACGATTCGGAATCCTCAATACATTTTACAACCCAAATAACTCTACTCATGTAAAGTATCTAGAAATTATTTCAAGTTTGGATTATCATCCAAAATGGATTTATATTCGATAGAGGCATCTAGGTCATCCACACTACTGGTTAGATGTTTTGGCGCGTGCAAGACGACTGACCATAGTCTATTGTTGATATATTCCGTGTAAAACACTAATTTGACCTATTCTGATGCATAAACAAATGTCTCACCATTCATACGCTCCTCACTCTTCATCTTGGACAAGTCTACCATTATCAAATATGTAACTGAATCGACTTTACAAGAATTTGTGCCCTCAATTCTTACCCAATCACAGTGAAACATAACCTTTTTGAAATATATATATATATATATATATATATATATATATATATATATATATTGTCTAATTCAAAAATATTTTGAATGACATCATATTAAGTCCTTTCTACTTCAACGAGGTTTTTGTCTTTGGCACCCGACCTGACATACGTAAGAGCCTTATATTAAATAATGTTATTTTTTACCAACGTATTTGGCTCGTACAACCTCAACGAGAAAAAATAACCATTCAGCCGATACTTCTTATACTAGTGTGCCGTGAAATTGATTTCAGTGGTGAGATGAGCAAGCCTTGATATGGAATCACCCATCTTTAACAACTAAAATTATGCATTACATAAGTTAATGTGATAATTTCTAAAGCTGATAACTATTTATCATGTAGTAAGGGACGTTTGACCTAACGATTACCTCATGTGGTACCCAAAGTCTAAATTCACTGTCTGAATGTGAAACCGTCCTTCATTTTTCATAATTCCCAGACTCAATATATTTTCTACACTGAATGAAAAAAATTATCAAGAAGGTGAACAAGTATATAAGATAACAACACGAAGTAAAGTTACAACACGAACTTACTCTATCCGTTCGTTGACATCTTCATGGGTTTTAAACATATAATGAGTCACTTAATCATATTGTAAACTTGTTAGTTTAACTTGTTTGTCCATGACTTGACCAACCTCATAGGTAAAACTCATCTTCATCATCTACAATGTTAAGGTCGGTCATCTATTCCCTAGTGAACATGGATGCCTCCATAGTAATATACTCTTCCGCGATGGATCCTTCGATGTAACTCTTATTCTTAATATACTCTTTGAAAACTTTCTTCAATGCTTCAAACCGGTACATTCATTAATATCTTACTGGGCCACAAATAAGAGCCTCATCGCATAAATGTACCAACAAGTGAATAGTTATGTCAAAGAATGTTAGGGTGAGTACTTCTCTAACGCACAAGTTGCTTCAGCAAGAGTTACTTTTATAGCCACAGTGTGATTTTGGTTGACTACTTTTGTGAACAAAAATGTGAAGCATAGGCTAATCTCCATAATGGCCCTCAACAAATCCTTATGTTTAGAGAAACAGTTCTTAAACAACAAAGGGACCAGTTACATCACATGCCAATCATGAGACTTGCAATTTTTTGATCATATGTGGCATAACTCACAATCCTCTATAAATTTGATGAAAAATTAGAGGGAACTTTAAAATTATGTAGTGTGTCTAAAATAAACTTTCTTTCTTCGCTCGTCAAAGTATATGCCCCAGGGGAAATTATATTCCTCCCTTTACTCTCTTCTTTTAACCATAATTGTGACCTAATTTTCAACACTTTAAGATCACACCGTGCCGTTCTCCATCCTTCTAATGACTTCCACCTGGACATGTGCTCACAAGATGTTAGATGATGTTCTTCTTCGCATACATGATATCTAATACATGGCGCACGGGGTTACCCTTCCAATATGACAAGTTAAATAATATTAACCTCCTACACCACAATTTCCCTTTCTCGGCTTCATTCTCAACAGGGGGCTTTTTATGATTGACATTCTTAAATTTAGGATTCTTCCCCAGCACATTATCTCCACATTTTTAAGACCTTCTTTAAATTTCTAAATTTGAAAATTTTCTTGGAGATAGCCTATGTTTAACCCCACCCGGTAAAAAATATAACCTTTATCAAATCTAAACCTATGATCGGGAGTCAAGAATCCCATACGAGAATGATATATAATTTTCCACTATCCTTGAGATGTTGAGATTAAGTTTTCCTCTCCAAAATGGGGCACCCAAAGTAACCATGAACATTACAGCTCGATAAATCCCATAAGCTGGTAAATTATGAATTGCCCAGATCAACATAGCTTTTAACATTAAATATTCATTTTTTTCTAGAGTAAAAAGATTTCACACCCTCTACCCACAATTCATTCAATTCATATACCCATGGTGCCAAGTAGACATCAGTATCGACACTTGGTGCCTTTGGCTCAAGTATCAATAAAGACAACATCGATAATTCGGGTTTCATGCATGGTGAAAAAGGGGGATTTAGGGATGCTAACATCACCGACCATACCCATTGATTGGTGCTTAGATTGACAAATCGACTGAATCCATATGTTCATATTCTTAAATGAATGTCACATTGTTCATTGGAAAAATATGGGTAGTTAAAACTGCCAACTTGTCATGGTCAAAAACCTTGACAAGTCAAACATGGCACGGTCTTTGACTGTGATAAGTTTGGGGGTGACAAATGACCTTGTCACGACTTATCATGGTTAAAGACCATGACAATTTCATTAGAGTTCTCACGAACTTGTCACGATCTTTGACCTTGATAAATTTGTCACGGTCAAAGACCGTGAGAAGTCTGTGACAAAAACTTAAACTTGTCACGGTTTTTTACCATGACAAGTCGATGACAAAGTCAAAAATAGTCACGGGATTTAACCGTGACAAGTCCATTACAAGTTTCTTTGTCACGGACTTGTCACACTCAAAGTCGATGATAATTCTGGGCCGAATTTTAAAAAAACATGTTGGGCAGTATAGCCACTACCACTGCCCGACATTATATTTATACATGTTGTAGCAAAATTGTACTTGTCCAAATAGCATATATATAGAGAGCAACCAAACCAAAATACAAATATCCACAACCAACATGTAAATATCAATAACCAAATACAAATATCCATATTCAAACCAACATGTACCAAATAAAAAAATACAAATATAAACCAATATCAAAATAAAATAAATAGAAATAATGTCATGGCATAGGGTCTTGAATAGGTCGAAGGAGGAAGGAATGCCAGACGATATATGCATTAACACACCCATCAATTCTTTGAACGCCTCATTGTTCGTGCAACCACAAAGGTGAGTTCTCCTTTTTGGCCGAAACACGTGTGATGAGCACCCTTGCATTAATGGCTTGGTGGATACGCCCATAAACTACCATACCCGGGAGGAAGCCCGGGTGCCTCAACCCCCTCATTATCGAATCCCCAGTGAATATGTCAAGTAAAAACACGCTCGGACAGTCGATTATTGACATAGGCCATTCGACGGGGGTCAAGATAGGAAATGGATCATATGGTGGCAAGTCCATGCGTATCGACGATGAAGAAGTGACTCCCTCATCTACCTCCTTATCCTTCTCCTTCCCCTTGTCCTTGACCTCATAGGAGGTGGACCCCCACTGACACTTCATGAAGGTATACATATATAGGACCGTCGCCTTTAACCTTGATAGCTTATCATCATGGGTGTCAACCTTCTGAGCCAACCTGGTGTTGCTCATCTCTATTCTAATGATCCTATATTTCCCCACCCGTGAGCTCACCCCCTAGTCCTCCCCTTGCGATATGCGTCGAGCACTTGGCTGAGTGCATTCGTAGCCAAAGATGCTTTGTTGGCATCAGGCTGCGACTCATGCACTTCCCTAAGCTTTGCCTGAAATGACAAAAGGTACACGATTAGTTAATTAGGTAAATAAAAAAATTATAACGTAATTAAAAAAAATAAAGCATTTTTAACTTACAGTCATGGTTGCAATGCTCGGAGACACCTCCTTGTCCTTGCCCTTTTTCGTCTGAATTGCCACATAGGCATCGAGCCTATGTGGCCTGCCCCTAGGGCCACTCCCCGTCTCCTAAAATAAAATAATACAGAATTAGTAAGTAATGCAAAGTAATGCTAAATTAGAATAACATAAAACTAAAATTAAAGAAAAATAAAAACTTACCATCATGTGATCCACCTTGGGGTAAGACGTCCGCCCAGAGTAGTGCACGTCCAACTTTTTCACCCAGTTTTCCCTCCCCAATTAACGAGATGCCAATTTTCGCTCATCGATCTCATTGTAGACAAACTTTTGCCAGTGTGCCAATGAGATCAGCTCCATCGAGGCGACGGTGTCATGCCCTCTCAGAATGGACTCCCGGGTCTTTCCAAAGTACTGTGCCCCTATTTTTCTTCCACGTCTTATATTGATCCCTAACTGTTCCAACGTGGAGTCGCAGACATGTGGGGGCAGGCCGAATTGATCCTGTCAAATAAATAAAAACCAAAAAGAAAGTAAGTGTTAGTTGCTTATATATATAAATTTATTTAAAAATAAAAATATAAATACACTACCTGTAGTGCCCCCCATATGCTCATCTTGAGCTCATTTTGCATGGCACTCCAATCAGTGTAGCCCAGGACGATGATTGCCTTCATCAACTCTAGGGATCTAGCCAATAATATCATCTTATTCTCGATGACGGACCCCAATTTTCCCCATTTGGGGGGCTTAGTGGCCGAAGAGCCAACATCGCCTCCGTTACCGCGTTGGGATGAAGATATTTTCTGCAAAAATTGTTATTATTAGTACAAATATGTATATAGACTTTGAATTAATGATCAAACCCGATCATAACAAAGCAATAAAAGAATACAAGTTAATGACATTATAAACCTAAATATTGTTTCAATATCGGGTCATGTCATGGACTTTGAATTAATGCTTAAATTGATTAAAATCCTAATTCACATATTCATTAACCATTAAACCAATTTTGATTCAAATCCGATAATAACAAAGCACTAGAAGAATACAAGTTAACGACATTATAAATCTAAATATTATTTCAATAGTGGGTCATGTCATGGACTTTGAATTAATGCTTAAATTGATTAAAATCCTAATTAACATATTCATTAACCACAAAACCAATTTTGATTCAAATTCGATAATAACAAAGCACTAGAAGAATACAAGTTAACAACATTATAAATCTAAATATTATTTCAATATCGGGTCATGTCATGGACTTTGAATTAATACTTAAATTGATTAAAACCCAAATTAACACATTCACTAACCATAAACCCAATTTTGATTCAAATCCGATAATAGCAAAGCACTAGAAGAATACACCCACTGGTTATTACAATCATGAAACTGATTAGGTACAAATGAATAAAAAACATTAAATTATCGTTCGATAATAATAAAGCACTAGAATAATACTGCCACTGGTCGTTACAAAGAATTGGAATACTTATTACAAATCTAAAAATTGTTTCAAATTTTGATTATCATAAAAAATGGATTGATATCCGGTAGGGCAGCCAAGTCATCCACATTACTTTTTAGACGCTTTGGCGCATATAGGACGATTGACCACGGCTCATTGTCGATATACTCCGAGTAAAACACTTGCTTGGTTTTTTTAAAAGGCACAAATAAATAGCTAATCGTTCACATTAAGGTTGCTTTTCAACTTGGACAAGTCAACCATGATCAAATTGGTGCCAGGATCAACTTTATAAGCATTTTTATCCTCAACTCTTACCCAACCTCAGTAGAATACAACCTCTTTGAAGATTACATAGTCCAATTCAAATATATTTTGAATTACACCATAATAAGTCATTTGAGATTCAATATAGTTTTTTTCTTTTGCGCTCGCTCAAAAATAAGTAAGGGCCTTGTATGAAATTCTCGAGTTCTGTACATTTGAATTTTCCTAGTACACCCTTGCACCGAATACGTAATCGTTAAATCGATACTTTTCTCTTGTGTCATAAACAAAGTTACAGTGGCTAGACGAGAAAGCCTTGATGTCGCATCACTCGTCTTTAAGAGATGAGAATATAAATAAATTAATTAGATTAGTTGTAAACCTTTCTTGTAATGTGACATTTAATAACCACCATTTTCATTATAATTACCTGGTGTGACAATCACGGCCTAAATTCGTTGTCTGATTGTGCCATTGTTTTCTTCTTTTATTATTCTCACGGGCTTCATATTTTCTACATAGATCGTGACCAACGTATTACAAAATTAATCATGTATAAAATTAAATAATGTAAAAGTTAAAATAATTTAAACTTACTTTTTCCATTCTTTGACTTCTTCATGTGTGCCAAATAGATAACGAGATACTTGTTCATGTTGCAAACTCATTAATTTCACTCGTTTGCCCATCACATGACCACCCTCATCGACGAACTCATCAATGTCATCCACGCTAGTCGAGTCAGGCATATATTCTCGAGTGTAGATTAATGACTCCACGGTGATGTATTCCGCTACAATTGATCCTTTAATTTATCGTGTATTCTTGACGTAATCTTTGAAAAATTTCATCAATCTTTCGAACAGATACATCCACTGATATCTAACTAGGTCGCAAAGAAGTGCCTCGTTGCATAGGTGTACCATCAAGTGAACACTTATGTCAAAGAATGATGGGGGAAAGTACTTATCTAACACACAAATTGCTTCAGTCACCGCCAATTTTTCGGCCACTATGTGATCTCGATTGACTACTTTCTCACATAAAAGGAAAAGGAAATACTAATTTTCATAATATCCCTTCGCAAATCCTTATGCTTGGAGAAACAGTTCTTAAACAATAGAGGAACCAATTGCATGATCACATGCCAATCGTGGGACTTACACTTATGTAAATCATGGGTAGCATAATTCACAATCCTTTGCAAGTTGGATGAAAAATTAAATGGAACCTTCAAATTATATAGTGTGTCTAAAAGAACCTTCCTTTCCTCACTCGTCAAAGTAAACGCACCAGGGTGGATTATTGTCCTTCCCCTACTATCTTCTTTCAACCATAGTTGTGGCCTAAGTATCAACGATTTAAGGTATTTTCATGAATTTTCTACATCCTTTGAATGACTCCCCCAAGGCATGTGTCCACAATATGTTCAGCGATGTTCTTCTCTACGTACATCACATCCAATACATGGCCCACCGGGTTATTCTTATAATAAGGCAAATCATATAAAATTGACCTCCTAGACCATGCCTTTATTGTATCAGTTTCATTCCCAGTTGGGGTCTTCTTATGCTTGACATTATTAAATTTAGGATTCTTACCTGGCATATTAAGGTCACAATCAGAAGATTTACTTTCAATTTCTGAACCTGAAAGTTTTATCAGAGGTAGCCTATATTCAACCCCGCCTGGTAAAAAATTGGAACCTTTCTCAAATCTAAAACTATGAGCGGGGAAAATACCTCCTATGGAAATGGTATTTTTTTTCTAGTGGGGAGACGAAGAGATTGAGTCATTTCCATAAATAAGACACCCGAAATAACCATGTACTGCACAACCGAATAATTTCCTATAAGCTGAAAAATCATGAATTGCCCACGTCAACATAGCTTTCAGCTAAGCTCTTCTTTTTTAAAAGAGTCATATACTTGCACACCCTCTTCCCATAACTCATTTAATTCTTCTACCAAAGAATCCAGGTAGACATCGATGTCCTCACTTAGTGCCTTTGGTCCAAGTATCAACCAAGACAGCATCGAAAATTCAGGTCTCATACACTGTGAAGGAGGGAGGTTGAGTGGGGCTAGGATCACTGTCCATACACTCTAATTGGCGCTTAGATTTCCAAATGGATTGAAACCATATGTTGATATTACCAAACGAATGTTACGCTTTTCTTAAGCAAAATCGGGATACTTAAAACTCATCCTCTTCCAAGATATAGAATCAATAAGATGATTCATGAGATTATCCCCTACTTTTTCCCTAGCATGCTAAGTCATTGCCTCCGCTATCCATGGGACTCTGAAAAATCACTTTAATCTAATCCCAACGGGAAAATATTTCAACACTTTTTTAGGCATTTTTGAGCTTGTGCCTTCCTTGCCAGTAGATTGGACATATTTAGGTTCATCTCATATCGGACAATAATCGAGATTTTCATACTCCTTTCGGTATAGTATACAGTCATACACACAAGCATGAATTGATTTATACTTCATTCCCAAACCTTTCAAACTGTTCTTCATAGTAGGATAGCTATTTGGAACCATATTCTGCTTGGATAGCAAGCCATTCACCCAATTCAAAATTACTATCACGCTATTGCCAGATAAACCATATTGGGTCTTCAAACTATGCAAACCAACCATGGCATGTAAAGTTATTTGATCTTTTTCATATCCAGAGTGCAGTCGATGGGTCACCTTCAAATTTAAACTTTGGTAGTCATCGTCAAGGTTTATCTCGATATTTTTATGAGCACCTGAATCTTATACATTGTCCGTGACCTCATTTTCTTCCACTTCATGAACTCCATACGCGTCATTAATTAAATCCTCTAGCATTTTATGATCTACATTTTCCTCTCCTTATACATCTATCATACTTGTTGAAGGTTGTTATGAAGTTTGCTTGGGGACAAAAGGAACTTTTGATTCCCTGTGAAAATTCCAAAATCGATAACTATCTTGCATACCCCATCTTAACAAATGTAGTTCAACTATTTTCCACTCAAACAACTTACCATTCTTACATTTAGCACACGGATACAGGAACTCTTCATCATTACGACATCTCTTTGTGTATTTCATAAATTCATTAGCATCTCTGCGAAACACATCCCCTAATCTATTTGTCTCACCCATCCACTCTTTGTATTTGGGATATCCCATCACAACTACTACAAATAATCACCTATTATGGGTAAGAAGCGTATATCCATGGGTTAGTATAAACAAAAGTGTGAACATTTAGTTCCCATTAAATAATTTACTACAAGATTGACATCTCATTTGTCGGTGTTATATTATAAAAACAATATAATTCCTATTTCCTCCATATCCTCTAAAGGGTGAGTGGTCCTATCGCATTCAAGACCACATATTTCTGTAATATACTTAACGGCTCATGCACATTGTTCCAATTTGAGAAAAATTCGATAGCATATCCCCATAGTTCTCTAAGTACACGACATAGATTCGCAAGTGTAAATGTTATTTCAATTTATCAATTGAAATAACACTTAACATCGCATCATTTAGTATGTGCCCAGAGAACAATAAGATATGTCATCAGAACTTCCCCCAAAAGTAACAAGTTTAAGCCACTAAGAATATTATTATACATAAATTATGCAATCCTAAACTATCAAAATGGGATCATTCGAGAGATCTCATTACAGGGGTAATGACTCTCGAACGAGTCTAAGGGCATTATAGAACCGTTATGTCATGCATTCAAATGAGAATACTTGGAGGCATGGAGCCCCCAAAGCAAGTGTTATATAAGAAGTTGACTTAATGAAAATTTAAACATGGGTTGTCTACTGTGGTTCCCGTTATTACCTTTTACCCTCGTTACTTGTTATATAACACGTGCTTTGCGGGATACATGCATGCATGTATTCTCATGTGAATGCGTGATTACTTATTACTTGTATAAAATTTATAGTATGTTTTATTTAACTATGTCTTATTTATATTCAATTTTTACATTATTATGTTTCATTCTACATCACAACCCTAAATGTTAGAGAATGCCTAAAGACAACCAATTCAATGGTCATCTAAGTGTTCAAATCCACCAGTCAACAACAATGCAAATAATAATGTCTTTTATTAGAAATTCCTAGGGCCAACTAACTCAATAGCCATCTAAATGTTCAAATCCACTAGTCAACAACAATTTAAGAAGCCCAAACATTTCAACAATCTCTATGTGTGTGTGTGTGAGTGTGTCTATATATATATATATATATAGAGAGAGAGAGAGAGAGAGACCAAAATGTTTGTAGAGAGAGAGAAATGGCAACCGCTGCTACAATTAGAGATAGAAACCAAATTTCAATTTCAGGATTAAATACCAAAAATCAAATAGTCACTATACCAAAAACCAACTACCAATTTCAACTTCTAATACTAATTTCAATTTCAAATTCAAATTCAAATTCAAATTTAATTTCAATTTGATATTGAAATTAAAACTCAATTTATAATACTAATTATTATTTCCTCTATCTCCTCTAAAGGGTGAGTGGTCCTATCCCATTCAAGACCGCGTATTTCTGTAATATACTTAACAGCTCATGCACACTGTTCCAATTTGAAAAAAAAAATCGACAGCATATTCCCATAGTTCTCCAAGTACACGACATAGATTTGTAAATGTAAGTGTTATTTTAATTTATTAATTGAAATAACACTTAACATCGTATCGTCTAGTATGTACCCAGAGAACATTAAGATACGATCGCAAAACTTCCCCCAAAAGTAATAGGTTTAAGCCACTGAGAATATTATTATATAGAAACCATGCAGTCCCAAACTATCCAAACGGGAAAATTTGCATGTTATCCTTTCACTCCCACGTCGACTTGATGACATTGTAGTGTTCCCACTGCACATGCATTAATGATACCACCTTTGACCAAAGCTTCCACTCACTACAGCCAAAAATGGCAATAGGTCTCTCGTCATGAGAAATGTTCGGCTGTAAGTTTATCTCCTTCAATGTTATGTGCCAGTAATCTAAGTCACCCTTGAGATACCTATTCAAGGATGACACATGGAACACGTCATGAATCCACTACAAATTCTTCGGTAAGGTGATCATATACACAACTGACCTTACCCTCTCAATAATGGGAAAATGCCCCACATACCTCAGCATCAACGTCCCCTTCTTCCCGAATTGCATCACTCCCTTTATGGGAGATACCCGGAGTAACACCTGATCACCCACATCAAAATCCAAGTGTCTCCGATTCACATCAATGTAATTCTTCTAACTGTCCTGAGCTACCCGAATACAGCGCCTGATTAACTCAATCTTTGCCAATGTTTTCAGGATTATGTCTAGCCCGAGAAGCTTGTTGTGCCCCATCTCTAACCAACACGAGGGCGAATGACAAGGTCTCTCGTACAAAGACTAAAAAGGCATCATGCCAATAATAAACTGGTGTGTGTTATTATACACTAACTCTACCAACGGTAAGTACTGTTCCTAACTACCATTAAAATCTAGAATATACATCCTCAGCATATCCTCTAGCATCTGATCCACCCTCTTCTTCTGCCCATTGGTCTGAAAATGATACATCGTGATCAAATGAAACTCCATCCCCATCGCCTCCTAAAACCTTTTCCAGAAATGGAACACAAAGATCTTATCCCGATCCGAAACAATGTTGAGCGGCACTCCATGCAATTTCACTATCTCTGCAATGAAAAGTTGGGCATATTGTCATGTCATGTAATCCACCCGAACTGGTAAGAAATGAGATACCTTAGTTAACCGTTCCACAATAATCCAGATGGAATCATGACCCCTCTGCAATATCGGTAACCCTGTAATAAAATCCATCGATATACTCTCATATTTCCATACCAAAATCACTAATGGTTGTAAAACCCCGGCTAGTCTCTGGGGATTAACCTTCACCATATGTTAAGTGGTTTACCTGGAGATGAAATTTTCTATTTCACGTGATAAGAGCTCAATATTTTCATATATAGTGATATATATGGGAAATACATCTCCTCGAGGCCTATATTCCTACCCTTTGAGATATTTTTATATGCATAAATTTATTTGAATGTTATATGTTATTTAACTTTAAATGTATGCTTTTGTAGGGTCATAAAAGCATCCTACATGTGAAGAGAAGCACCTTTCCCACAAAAAGGCATGTCTCGACTTTAAAGGAGAATGTCCAACTCTTCAAATAATGATTAGAGGAGTTTCGGATGATTTTTGGCATTTTGGACAACACACTGCATGATCTATAATGCCCCTGTTATGATGTATTTTGCCCTATCAGGAAGTATTTTTCTCCTATCAGGATGTATTTAGACCCGTCGGGATGTATTTTGCTATAGCAAGATGTATTTTCCTTTTCCAAAAAGTCACAACAATGCCATTACAAGATTTTACTTTTAATATAGCATATTTTAAGCCTTTTGGAGGAAGTTTTACATCATTCTTAGCTTAGGGACAATGGATACTTTTTACTTAAAGATTAATATAGAGAGAAAGAGGAAGAAACAAAATATTTGTACCAAATTTGAGGCTAATTGAAGATTGAAACCCTATTTTCATCCAAGATCCATGGCTTGCTTTCTCTACATCATCTCTATTTCTATTTCTTTTGAATTCTCAACTATGAATTGCTAGATCTATATGGTTAGGGTAGTGAATTCAATATGAATCCTATTTAATTAGTTGTAGATTGATTGTAAAATGTATTGATTAGTGAAGTTGAGTTATTATTGTAGGGATTTCTCTTCATCCATATTGTCAAACAACATGGATAGTTGGTAGATCTCCATAATTCTAATTCAATTGGTTTTAATTATTCACAATAGATCTTAATTAGTTGTTGTTGGTTAATACCTTCACACTTGATATTTGAATTTACATAAGGATTCACCAATTTAATACATCTCTTTAGCCAATCAATCATATGTGCTAAGATTCATATTGAACTCATGATACCTAACCTTCACTCTCATTTAATTTCTCAATTACTTGTTGTTTTGGGGTTTACTTTCTAGTTACCTTCAATTAATTCAAGCAACTTCACATTAAATTTCATACTCAGACTACATGTTTGATAAAATGACTCTATAAGTGTAATTGATCAATAGTTTTACCAATCTTCGTGCAATTTGACCTCATGTTTTGTGGTTTGCATTTGGGTCAGTGATAAAAACTTTTTAACCATAAACAAGTTTTTGGCGTCGTTGTTAGGGATTGGAAATTTACATATTTGATCAATTTAGGATTTTATAGTGTAATTTTCAAAAAAGAAAAAAAATAGAAAATAATTATCTAATTTGTTTCACTTATTTTTGGTTGTAGGTACTTGTTAATGTGAAGCTTGTGAAGATTTATTGTGTATGAACCCTTGGGCCGGTAGGGATGATGTACACCGCTTAGTGAGATTTTCTAGTCCCAATTATGAATCTAGTTACATTGTTGGTTCCGTATTCACTTCCTTCACTAACACATATTCATATACCACAAGTACCATGGTTGATAACCTAAGTGAACACGGAGATAACGAGCTACCCCATGATCCTCTAATGAGGACACTTGGCGATTATCTCCAACCCGAGCGAAGCACAAGGCCTTCATGCATAATTATACCCCAAAATGAAGGTCATTTCAATATTAGGCACGGTCTGATCCAACTCTTGCCCGCATTCCATGGGGTTGAGAGTGAACAACCAGACCTTCACCTTAAGGAGTTTGAAGAGTGTAACACCCCGTAATTTTGAACTAGTATTAATTTAATTTAACTAGGAAGTTGGAAAAATAATTTTTTATTGATTTAATTATTTTTGGTACTTAAATATGTTGATTTTCATTTATGGAAAATAAAATTTAAATCGGAATGGAAATCAGGGAAGAATTGGGATTTTTATAAACATATGTTCATTTTTAAGGGAACCTGGCGAACTAAATAGGCCGAATCGATTCGTCGATTCAGCCTGGACAGATCGCACAGGTTTGTCCATTTTTAATGAGTTGCACTTTTTTATTAAAACTCCACCACTTCTCTTATGTATTTAACACGGGGGTAGGAATTTAAACCTCATTATTTGAAAACCTTAAGAGCAACAAACCCCTATATTTTCATCTTCTTCTACCTCCAATCCCTAGCACCATTTAAAACAATATTTCAGTCCAAACTTTGGCCAAAACCAGATATTTTCAAGATAGTCCAAGAGAGGATGTTTGTCACCATGTCTCTAGGAACACGTTCATTCACTCATATTTCTTCGACTAATCTCAGGCATGGTTACCTCTATTATTTTCCCTTAGTATTATGCGTCTTGATCATGGCCTACACTAATACTCATGTTTTTTAAAATAAATTAGAGATGTTCATTAAGAAAATTGATAGATTATTTGGGACTGTTTTTATGCAAAACTTCAATATGGTTACGACTCAAAATGCTTGTATGTTTAGTGTAGAGATGGAGTTTCCGGTAGATTATATGACGTTTGCATGTAAAGGTTACGTACGAATGTTATAAATCGTGTAAACTATGTAAAACCTTGTTAAAAATAGGTAACTTGTAAAGTTAGGTATCATTATGCTATAATTAGGTAACTTTGTATGAAATTAGAATTTGAAAATATTTACGTAATTGAATCATGTATATATTTATGATAAATTAAATGGAATTAATTAAAGGAATATTAATGTTGAAATAAATGGTTAGAATTGTTAAAAAAAAATTATATCTCGTCCCACTTAGTGATTTAAATTATTATGTTCGATACCACGAGGACGACGAGGTGAATGGGTAGTCGTTGCTTCCACCTTTCTTAGGATGCTTACTAGGTATGGGACTAGTGGATAGGCCTTTATGTGGTGATTACTTTCTAAGTATGGGACAAGATAGTGTAGAATGGTTATAGATAAGTATTTCGGGGTGAGGTTGATTTTTACATTGTTCCTTGGTTTAGTGAGCCTAGTGGTGAGGCTAAGTGGTGTTTGTTTGTAGGTTTTCTTCCTAGACGTTGGGCTAGAAAATACTTAGGTGTTGGATACCTTTAGCTATGAAATTATGGGTGTTTTGATGATTTTATGTTGATAAAAAAAGGGTGGGGCTAAATTGAGATAATAATGAGAAACTTGAGAAATTGTGAATTAATGCCTAAGATAATAAATGGGTATTAAAATTAATTTGCGATGCGAGTATGTGCATGGCTGACGGTTAAATGGGTTGACAAGCTATAGCGGCGTGGGTGTGTGTTGACATCACGAGTATGTATGGGCCGACAGTTAAACGGGATGACGGACTATAGTGACATATCGTGCGTGGAACCTCATGAGTGTGTGCAGAGCTGACAGTAACACGGGCTAACTGGTCGTAATGAGGGGAATGGGTGTGGTGTAGAACAAAAGGCGGGAATCCCGCGACTGATATGGTGTAAAACTTTAGGAGGGAGTCTCGCGAATGATACTAATTATATTGGTAAAATAATAACTTGATTAATTAAATTAATCTAAATGGGTAGCTATTGGGAAAATTAAATAGTTGTACTTGGACTTTGGGTGTACTTACTACATAGTGACTTACTTTGCTCGCATATTAATATGTCTCGTTTAATTTAAAATATTATATTGTTGTGATTATTATGTATAATGCTATTGTCTGGGTTTAAGGATCCTATTTGAGATAAGTAGTTGGTATCCATGCGATGGGCTCTGACCCATTGCGTTGACTAATATTTCTGGTGTAGTGAAGGGGTAGCTACATAAGATTTATTGGAGATCATTTTAGAGGTGCAACTAGAGTTTTATTTATTTATTTGCATTATTAGTATAGATTTACTTTACTCAGTCATTTTATATTATGAGACTTCATTATAGATTTTATTGGGCCATTTGGTTCCAAAGTTGTTTATGGATTCAGTCAGTCACTTATATTGGACTATTTCATTTGGAGTTTTTATAAATTGGAGTTGGATTATAAATTTTGGCGATAGCGTGTGATGGGTTTTATATTGCATGGATGGTTTTATATTATTGGATAAAATTGTTATTTATTATGGAGAAATTCTATGCCTCATATTTGTCACATGCTAAGAATGATATTTAATTTAACAATGCCCGACTTAGTCTTGGTGGCGGTCGGCGCTAGGAATACATGGGGTGTTACAAAGAGGTGTGCACAATATTTTTCGACCAAATGTGCACTAAATAAGTGGCAAGGTTAAAGTTTTTCCAATTTTCATTTAAGGATAGAGTCAAAACTTGGCTCAACTACTTGCATCCGCGTTCTATAGGAACTTGGAATGAAATGCAAGCTCAATTTTTGAAAATAATCTTTTCGGTACATAGAGCCAATATACTTCGGAGACAAATCAGTAATTTTGTTCAAAAAGAGAATGAGAATTTCAATATGTGTTGGGAACAGCTTAAGGAGCTTTGCCATGCCTTCCCACATAATGGGTATAAGCAATATTGAATATTGAATTTATTTATTGAGGGTCTATCTCCCCAAACTAATCAATTAGTTGAAGCAATTTATAATGGGGAGGTCATGAACAAGGACCCCAAGCAAGCCGAGAGATACTTTAATTGGTTGGCGGAGAAATCACAATCGTGGGAGGTCACAAATACCAATGATAGAGCACCACCATTTAATCCCAACGCTAACACCTCAGGGAGTGGTCTATATCATCTTAGGGAAGAAGATGTGCTTAATGAAAAAATTGCACAACTCGCTGAGAATGTAGAAGCAATGGAGCTTAAAAAATTGACGAGGTCACTCCATGATATGATTTGGAGAAGGTGTGTGCTATCTGTGACACACTTAGGCATCCTACACAAAAGTGCTCCAGCATTTTAGCATTTAAAGTGGTTTTGCAGAAGCAAGTAAATGCAATGAATAACTTTAAGAATCTATTTTCCTCACCTTACAATGAAAGTTATAATCCGAAGTGGAGGAACCACCCAAACTTTGCGTATATGAACAATCATGGGCACACATAACCCTCGTTTCCAACCACCACATCCATCATATCCATCCCAACCACAAAAACCATTTTCCCAACCATCTACACCACCATATAAAAAAAATCAAGGTTCTTCATCCATTACTTCTCATGGGTCACCACATAAGAATAGCCTTGAGGACATATTGAAAAAGTTAATGTTAAGCCAAAATTCCATCAACACTCAAAACAAATAGAGTTGGGATAGAAATGAACAATCGTTGAGTCAAATTACAGCCACTCTATCTCAATTGACCACATCCATGAGTGCGCTATAGAAAGAAAAATTTTGGGCTCAACCTTAACCCAACCCCAAAGGTCAAATGTTGATAGGTTCCACATATCCAAATTATACCCAACTAAAACATACTAAATCTATAAATACCTTAAAAGTGGAAAAATTGTTGAAAAAAATATTCCTTTGGTCATAAAAGAGCCTGAGGTGCAATCTAATGATCAAGGTAGTGATAGATTGGATGTGGCGAAAAATGAGCCGGTTGAGGTTGATAAATATCCCATTCCGGCACCTTTCCCATAAAGATTCAAGCCGCCCTAAAAAGAAAGTCGGAATGAGGATATTTTGGAACTTTTTAAACAAGTGAAAAACAACATTCCTTTGCTTGAAGACATTAAGCAAGTTCCAACTTATGATAGATTTTTGAAAGATTTATGCATGGTGAAATGCAAGATTCATGTTAGCAAGGATGCATTTTTAGTCGAGCAAATAAGTTCAATAATACAACGCAACATCTTTCACAAATACAAGGACCCCGGTTGTCCTATAATTTCTTGCTACATTGGTAATTTTTACATCGATAAAGCTTTGCTTGATTTAGGAACTAACGTCAATTTACTCCCATTTTTGGTCTATGAAAACTTAGGAGCCCACCCGTGTCACTTTGCAACTAGCGGATCGATGGGTAAAAATCCTTCATGGTATTGTTGAGGATGCCTTGGTGCAAGTAGACAAATTTTATTTTCCCGTTGACTTTGTCGTGATGGATACCAAACTGGTAGCAAATGTTGAGTCACAAATTCAGGTCATTTTAGGTCGCCTAGTTTTGGCTACCTTGGATGCAATTATTAGTTGCTGGAATGGGGTGATGAAGTTGTCATTTGGTAATATGAAGCTTGAATTGAACATTTTTAACATTGCTAAACCACCACTTTGCAAGGATAAGGATGATAATAATATTAATGATGAGGTGAGTGCTAATGTGTGTCATGTGGAGAATGTGGAGGACCTAGTTGAGGAGTTAAACCCATTTGTTAACTCTACGTGCCAATAGGATGAACATCCCATTTTTCACGAGGAAATTTTGTCTCTCTTTGTTGTTATCTCTTCCTCTCGTACCTTTCATAAAATACCTCATCTTGGTTTAGAGTTCAATGCATTGCCAATTCTCATTGACTATTTTTTCTCGGTGAGAGAAAGGTAAGGGAGAGTGCTTTCATGAGACCTTGCACAAATGTAGACCATTGCCAATGTCCAATGAACCCTCATTAATAAATAAGGAGCTCATTTGGTTTTCACCTCACATGGAGTATAGATAAGAATGTCCATATTTGAATTTAGTCCCTTAGTTGAGAAAGTTATGAGAATATGGCGCATTGATGAGTTACTACAACATTGCAACTCAATACTTCCCCCTTTCCAAAAACAAGTCACTCACGTTTATAGAGAAGAATTGCATTTTTGTGACTTATTTTGCATTAAACGAGATGACACATTTGTGGGTTGTTTAAATAAATTTGGGTCTCATTTATGGAAAGACATTGATTCATGTTACATTCTATCTCATGTATGTGCTTTAAAGATCATCTCGTTATCTCCTCGGATTTAAAGTCGGACATACGTGTTATAGATTAGTGCCCATATGTCTTAATTTTGGCAAACTTGTCACCGGATCAACAATTTGCCCCACCATGTCATACTAGTGAATTTTTTTGGGTCATTTGTTTTTTTGTAACGCTCGTATTTTGAAAAGACCCTCAAATTTTCCTTTTTTTGGTCTACGACGGTGTGGATATTTTTGTATGTGCAGTGGACCCTTGTCTCCACCCGGAGGAATGAGTGATTCCATTTTCTTGACTTATGTATATTAGTGAGTGCATCCTTCCATATTTATTGCATTCATGAGTGTGAGGGCATTAGAATCAATTTAGCATATTCGGGGCATTGTGATAATTTTTGCTTATTGTGGCCATTTTGGAAAGTGATGATTATTTTTGGTAATTATAAATGTTGCAGGTGTTGCGGTGATTTTTTTTAACTAGTGGGGGCCATGTTGGTAAATTTGTGCATTTTTGTTGTTCATAATCAACTTGTATTTTTTTGTCTTTTGGGGCTTATTTTCAAAGTCATGTGGCGCTATTTCTTTTTCTTTTTTTGAGTTATTAAAAATTTTTGGGGTGATTAAATCAATTTTTGAAAATCTTTCAATTTTGGGTGTTTTGGGGATCTTTGAGTTTCCAAACATCATTTTAGTTGTTTTAGGACTTCAAATAAAAAAAATTCCTTATGAAAAATAATTGTGTTTTTGATAACATAAAAAAACAATAATAACAATTTCGGAAGGTGAATCAATTTTTTTGAAAGCTCAATTGTAATATTGGGAAAATATGAAATTTTTTGAGTCATTAGACATCTTTTTTTCAAAATTCGTCTTGTTTGGCTGGGTTTAATAGGAGCAAGAGACTTGGTAGCAACAATCAGAATGAAATATTATTTGACCGTGAAAATGGCATGTCAGGTTCACCTATCAGAATCGGAACTGACCAATTATCAAATCCACCTATCATCACCGACATAGTCATAAAAAATGATCATTAAAAAAGCGAGATTCATTATTAAAAAATTATAAAATTGATGATTCCCATCCAGAATTTTGTTTCCACATTTTCTAATCGCCCAAAACAGTGAGCACCAAAACCTACTTTGACTAGGCAAAATAAACATCTGTACCCATTTCCCAGGCCTAGCTACTTCCTCACCATAACACAAGACACTTTAAGATGAGCCCACCCCGTACCTAATTTTTCCAACCACACAGCCACCCCACACTCAACTCACATATCTGTTACGCACTAAACCCCCAACTGCCCAACACACGCACTCAGCAACCCGAGTTAACCCTACTGTCATACAAACCCACCTCCCATCAACTGCTCCCATCACAACACCCTTCCCCAGCTACTCCCCTCCTCTCCCACACCCCTGACAGCTGCCCTCTGCGCCTACTCAAATACGAGTGCGTCGATTTTTAAATTACTCAAATTTGAAAGCGTCACCCGTTAACATATAAATATATATTTTAAATATATAATTATGATTTTTAATATATATATATATATATATATAGAGAGAGAGAGAGAGAGAGAGAGAGAGAGGCTATAGTACATCATGCGCTATACATCATTCATGCATCACGCTTAATTCTACGCTCTAAAAAACTTTTTTTTCCAAATTTTATATTTTTTTCCTTGAAATTTACCTTTTAATCAACTCATATGCAAAAAATTCGCTCAAAATACAATTTGTAGCGATTTTTAAAAAATTCACAAAAATTGCTAAAAATACCTTATTTATAAGACTCTGCGCCAATAGTTTTTTGTGAATTTTTTAAAAATAACTACAAAATGTATTTTGACCTAATTTTTTGCATATGGGTTGGTTGGAAGGTTTATTTCAAGGAAAAAATATATAATTTTAAAAAAAAGCTTTCTAGCGCTTAGAATTAGGCGTGATGTATAGAGCATGATATATATGAGTCTTCCTATATATATATATATAATGATACATATACCTACTCCTAGTACCAACCAAGTACCGAATGCGCTTTAAATGATTGTACAAAAATATGGTCCTCATGTATTAAAGTGTAGGTCTCATGATGGTACAATGCATTTAAAGCACAGTCGGTATTGGATTGGAACTAGGAGTTGGTGTTTGTAGCATTACCCGTATATATATAAGCATAATATATAATAATAGAGAAATATTTTATTATTTCGTATGTTTAGTTAATATTTTATTTTTCATGTTGGTGTAAACATTATTATATTTTGTTACGAGCTTATGTGTCAAACACATGTAGAGTGATGTTTGTAATTCATATGAGTCATTTGAAACAACACTCAATGTTTGTTTGAATCACTAATGGAGTAACAAAAAAAGGTTACAAAAAATGATAGTCTTAGTGTTACTCTTATAAAAATATATGTAAATAATTTCTTTAAAAAATGTACCCAAATAACCATGTTTACTTAATATTCTAATTTTAGTCTTCATTTATATATATACAGGGGTGTACCCATGCCGATGGTACGGTAAAAATATAGAGTATTTGATAATTTTATACACGAAACGAATATTAATACATTGATTCGAAATTGACATTTCTAAAAAATATTTATGTCGAGATTTACTTACATGAATGTGTCATGTTCATTTCAAAATTTTCACTTGTGTTAGTGGTGTGCGTGAGTTGGTATTTTAAATAGATTAGCATGATAATGTCAAAAAAATGAAAGTTATTTTTTTTTAAATCATAAATAGTTCTAATAAAAAAAAATATTTTGATTTGATATTTTTATGATTTATTTATTTTAACTATTAAGTGGTTACTTATAAATATAGATACGATGACACGACATTAATATTAGCAAACTTATTCAAATTGGGATAAAATGACATATTTGAGTCTAGATATTCACATTTAATTTATAACCGTAAAACTTGTATTAATTTTTGTTCTTACATGTTTAATTGTGAGGAATATATTAATTACCTAATTCGTGTTTAATTGAAGAATATTGGTTATGGTGCCTTTGTGTGGCAGTGAATATAAAAAATATTTTTCATTTTTACTTTACATTTATGATGAGGTGAAACAAAGAGACCTGCTTGTATATATGTGTAGAGCTATGGACAAAGTCCCCATTTAACAAAAGAAGAAAAAGAACACTTAATTAATAATTTAAAAGGGGAAAAACATGTATTATATCTTTACTTTAATACATTTTTACTTTGCAAATTTAATCTATTGTCAGGTGATACAGTTGGAATTTTTTCCACATCTTAGTGTGCACTGTCAAATATTACCTGGGTGGAACTAAAAAAACTGACATTTTAATGTCATTTATTTAAACTGTTAGTTGACTTATTAATTGGGATGGACAATTTCAAATAACAAAAATATTGTATAAAATTTTTTTGTTGAACTAATTTTAAATTATTGAACTAAGAGGATTTCAATTCAAATATTTAAAGTAAATTCCATCGATAGTAAATTTTACATCAAATATATTTTTTTATCGACTTTGAGTTAAAGTTATCTAGTGCTACTAAAATTCAATTATTTCAATTCACACCATAAATTGTTAAAAGTTATCTTAATTCAAAATTAATTTTCTGATGTTATTGCGTAAACTATTTCTAAAAAACTTAATGGAATTTAGAGAAATCTTACATGTTTTGAAAGATTTGTCCTTTGAATATAAGTATGCATTTGTCAAACTTTGGCACCGAGCCTGGAGCCTTATTTGTTTGAGCATTGTTCTTTGTCCTTTTGAATAAGTCTACATCTGTCAACTTTGACCACTGATGAATAGTAGCATACCTCTACTATCCTTATCTAGTATCCCTAAGAAGTATTTACTATTTAGACATAAGGTAATGAACCTGTGACACCCCGCCTAATTAAATATCGGGCGATCACTCCTTTATTAAATTAAAATCAAGGTGAACAGTTGGTTCATTCTTAGCATCACTTTCGAAAAAAATAACTTTTCCAATTTAAACACCCCAAATAATTAAGCTAAGTGTCAAAACCATTTCAGACATTACTTTCCAAATTTTATTTTATATAAACCAACATTTAAAACTTTACGAAATTCATAATTAAAGAATCACACAACAACTATACTGGAACAAACAATCCCATAATTAAACATCCATCAAAGTAATTCCAACATTAAAACTTAAAGGAAAAACATCCTGACAGTAATAAATCCCAAAGTGTAAAAGACTGGAAATAAATGAATCACAATGTCCCCTAACCAACTGAATAATGGAAAGGGCGATGCATGCCCAACTGAATAAATAGTGCTAGAAGTGGAATCAAGAAATGAGGTCGTCTAAGCAAGAGGCCTGCAACTCCCACCTAAGCTGCAGCGCGTTCCTTCCAAAGGATCCTATTCAAGACACCCATGTGGCTGGGCACCTGTAATATATATACGTATATATACAAGAGAGAGAAGAAAATGGGAACGGGTCAGAGCCCGATGGTAAAAATGATTTAAAATTTGTTTAGCAAGTATTTAAAATGTTTACTGGCCAATGCAATAACATATTAGTGCGGTACTCCCTTGAGAAATTCTCACCTCTCTTCTAATGTGCACACCTATTGCACTAACCTTCCCAACGGTTTAACTTATCTTATCTTAGGTTACTCGTAAGATTTAAACTGACAAATTCAATTGTTTAAGAGGTAGATTTCATTTAATGACAAAGTTCCCATTTAACCTTTATTTACTAATAAAGTTTCCCGGTAATATACTATACTTTCAAAACACGTATTTCTGAATTGAAATCATTATTCATATCTTACTTACCATAAACACATGAGGTAATTCACATATTTTAGAATTTAATATATATATTCAATATCCACGTAATATATATATTCTAACAGCACCCCACATAAAAATTATGGTGCAGGCATACTCTGCTATCCAGTCCCCGTATCACTCGTACTAAGGGAAATACAAGTTCAGAATCACTCTCCAATTGTATTAACACAAACATAAACAATATTGAGGCGACGCATAGAGTTTCGGCCTCTAAGAGGTCAGTACATGCCCCCACGTCTCTTAGGGTGTCTGACTATCGATCCGATTAGCCTGTACCAAAGGATCTCTATCTTCTAGGGTACGAGTCAATATCCCCCATAAAGGTCCCATCGAGATAAGACTGTCCCAGCGCGGTAACCTCAGGGATAACAAGTAGCGCGGGCATGATTTTTACACATTTATAATATATGCACAATCACATAGTCATATATATACAACACTTATTCACATTTCTCAATTTGGTGTACCCACAACGTATAATTATAACTTCTTGTTCTGAAGACATTTTACTCACTTATCCCGTATAACGGACTCATATCATTTATTACAGTTATCTCCCTCTCGTGATTTTTAAAGTAACCTCACCGTCCCAAATACTTAAATCGTCACACCTACACAACCCCAAAAATTTTGTACTAATCTGAATTCCTCGAATACTTGTTTTCCTCACTCAAATTAACTGATTTCTAAGATAGGGGTAAAAATAGGAATTTCCCTAAAAATTGAAAATCTTGCTCGAACCAGAATGGTTCTCGCTCTAACGACTTCCACGTGTCGCTCGAACTACTTCGAGCGACTTGTCCATCTCGCTCGAAAGACTTCGCGCGACATTGACATCTCGCTCGAACTACTTCGCGCGACATCGCGCGAACTGCACTGTTTCGTCTTCAACCTTTGGCAGATTCGTTTTTCACCATTTTTAAGCCTAAAAACCTCTATAGTTTAATCCCAAACGTCTCCTCTTCAACACCAATCAATAATATCATGATTATATAACATTAATAACTTCCTAGAATCATTAATTCATCAAAAATCATTTAGATTACATGAAATCCCCAAATTAATTCGTAAGAACCCTAATTCCCAAATTTTCAATTAAAGAACCTAATCAACATCAATTCGTTCATCCATATTAATTCCAAATTTCGTAATACAACCTCTACATATGATCAAGGTTCAAGCTACACAGATTCTCCTTACAACACATGCGATTTCTTCTTCCAAAACATATAATTTTTCAATCAAAATACGAAATTTTTATTCCTAGACTAACATGAAAGGAACATTAACTAGAATTCAGCATGATAAATACTTGCCTGTAGATTTCAGGGTTCTGATTTGTGGACTAATTTGTTGTGGTTGCATTCCCCGTCGCGCGATCTACGCGTTGGTGGTGGTGGCGGTGCAACCGGATGAATTTTTGGCCTTGGATTGCTTGGAAAACTTTCTACCTTCCTCTCTAATGGCCATTCTAAGGTTTTGAGTCTTCTAACCCTAAAAGACCTTTCTAAATGGCTGACATAACCTAATATATTTCGTGGGTTTAATTACCCAAAAATACAAAATGTCCAAAATGCCCTCCCGGGGTGCTAAATAGGCCTAAAAATGCCCCGAGATCCAAACTAAACCCCCGGGTACACTTTTCTGACTATCTCGACCCTTCCGGACACTTTGGCGCACTCAAAACGACCATACGAGCGAATTATAATTTATTCACTTATATTAATCAATATTTAGTCCCGACGCGACACGAACGTGTCCCGACTTAAATTTCCAAAATTGTCATTTTATTCACTCGTGACATTTAATAGTACCAATATTATATTACTTTACTCATTAGTAATATTCAAAAAGTTTCCAATGATTAATAACTCTCGTCACGTTAGTAATTAAAAATATTTAATTTTCAGATTTATATTAAATGTGTAACTCACATTAAATTTAATAAATCCTCAAATTTTGAAAGCATAAAAATACGGGGTATTGCAGAACCTTGAATACCTACCTAAACAGTTAGCCTACATATCATTTTTTTCAGTTAATAACCAAGCATGGATTAAGTACACTATATATTGCTCAAAATAATAAAAAATAGTCCAACAATTAAAATGAAAATTTACTTTGATTAGACCTTAGTGAGGATAAAACAATATCACAAACCATTTGTTATGTACACCACACAAATGAACTAATAGCAAATATCACCTTAGGACATTACACTCAAAAGTGTGTAGATTTTTTTAAAGAACTAATAGCAAATGAGTAGAAAGTAATAACAATGCAAATCATTGAATATCCAGATCAGTTTAGCACCTTCATCAACAGTAGTAAATTTAAAAATTTCAGAAAATAAACTTTAAAATGAAAATAAATAAATAAATTCACATATTAAACGAAAATTGAACTGAGCAAAAAATGATGTTAATATATTTGTGTTATACTCACCAGTGCAACATGTTTAAATCATTTCCCATTTCTCATATGAAACAAATATATAATTATGATACTCCAATTAACTCTAGTGATCCCCGAGAAACATTTTTGATATGGAGATGCTATCTCATTCTTCTGCAACAGAAATTCATTTATAATCTAATTTTTCAGAAACAAAAAATAAAATTGGAATTAAAAAGTCATTGAAATTAAAATTAATTTCAGAAACCTAAAACAAATCTAAAATGAAGCAACACGGGGGAGGTGGAAAAGGAGTTTTAAGAGAGAGACAACTTCCATATTCAATACAGAGGTGGAGGCGGTCATAAATTAGGAGAACTTCCATGTTCAAATAGGTATGAACCTGCAGCGTAGGTGGTCCCAACCATCTCCAAGCACAAAACCCAAATAACCAAACGACATACCTAAATATTTTTCACCGCGCCTCTCTAGCTGACTCACCGGACATACCCCATATCTCCGATATGGGTTTATCTCTTCGATATGACCTTCTCTTTATGATTTGGTTCTTCTATTTGAATCTGTACATCCTCTCATTATTGTGTAGTGCGGGGATTCAAGAGATGTTTTTCTTATAGAAGAAAAGGGCAGATGACTCTTGCAATTAATAGATGATTTTTGCTGAAGGAGATGAAGGGGAGTATATAGTACACCAGCCATCGATGAAGGGAGATGAAGTTTGGATGGCCACGATGCATCTTGGTGTACCCTGTGGTGAAAACCCAACAATCCTTCAATGGAACTTTTCAAAAATGTTAAAACATTGAGAGAGAGAGAGAGAGAGAGAGAGTACCCACGCCAAATTCCTTTCATAAAAACACAGAGGCACCAAAAATTAAAACAAAACTAAGCTGAAGCATAAACATTCACTATCGCCCAGTCATCACCAGAAAACAGATCTGAAAAAACACTTTGTGTGTGATTCCAAAAAAAAGCTGTAAAAATAACAGCTTTGTCAAAGAAATAACACCAGAAATAAAAAAATAAAAATAAAAACAAATCTCAAAATCTCAGAACTTCCAATCTCTACAAGAAAATCCCAGAAGGAGAGATCTCAAGGCTTGCCCCCAAAATCGTCAAACACATGAATATAAAATACATATCACCAGTGAAGACATTCCGGAGAAGGTAAAACAAATATGGGTCTCAATTTCTTGATTTACCACATTGGATTTTGAACTCCAGATAGTACCGAATTTGAAATGCAATAATTCATTCCTCAATAGAAACACGTCCAGTGGAAACACGTTAAGAGTACGGGCTTTAGGCTTTGCAATCGCCTTCCTCTCTGGGTTGGCGATTTCGTGGGCTTCGGTTCATGCCATTTGGCTTAGACTCAGTTGCTACAATCAACTGAACTCAGTTTTCTCCCTAACAACTACCAACACAGTGGAGGCACAAAGCCTAGATTTTCCACGGAAAAACCCTCAAGAATTTATGGGTGGGGAAGAAAAAACCCTTTAGTTCAGGCACCGAAAAAACCCTCTAGAGATGTGCAAAAAGTAGAGATGTGCAAAAAAAATTATAGATTTAAAACCCAATAGCAGGATACCTAAAGTTTGGAAATCGTAACTTACAACACTTTAGATAAATACTACATTGAATTCCCGCAAGAACCCATAAAGACCGTAGCCTTCAGTCATCAATGATTCCCTCGAGAATCACAAGAACCACAGTCCTCCTCTTCAGCAATGAATACGCTCAAGTATCCCCAAGATCAGCACTAAAGAAAGCTATCCACAAGAATAAATTTGATAAATAAGTGTTTGGGTCCCAAAGATGATTCACAAAAGTATTTGGGATTGTTTGTGTGAATCAAAAATAAATTTTTGCCCGCAAAAGTGAAGACTATTTTGCAGTTGTTCTGTAGTTTGCGTAAATGAAAAGTCTTAACAAAAATCTTCACGAAAGAAGGTTTAAATAGGCGAACACAAATTTCAAGGTGGCAAAAAGTCCTTCGAACGAGATCTTGATATCATTTGAACGAGATTGACATCGCATTAAAAGAGGCTTCGAACGACCCTTTCAAATGACCTTTAAAACATGAAACAGTCCGCGTTCTCTCGAGACATATGAGAAGCAGGGCTTCAAACGAGGGATCGAACAACATGTCTATGTTGTTTGAACGACATGACTAAGTCGTTTGAACGACTGTTGGGCAAAATTTTATTTTTTAAAAATAAAATCGATGTGCGAAAACTGTTTGAAAATAATTTATTTAAAATGCCTCATTTTGATAAAAACTTGTTTAGAAAAATATCCTAATACTTCGTAAAAAATCTAAGTAACACAACACTAAATTCATATCAAATATACCTCATGTCGCGTAGATGTTTAAGGTGCTTGATATTCGAATCCATCTTCATGAACGTGTGAACAAGAATTGTCTTGACGGTTGGAACAGAATACGCCACACACAATGTAAACTAGGAACTAGGGACAAGATGGAAAATATGTCCTTACAAATATCCCCCTATGGCTATTCCGGAACAAAATTAAAAAAAATCTGAATTATTAAAAAAATTCCTATACAAATCTTATACCCTCCCAAGAACCCAGAAGTTGAAAGATACTAAACATGCAAGTCTTCAAAATCTTTAACTTTCAACTTTTCAAATCTCTTGCTTTTGTTATTCTTTTTGAAGCTTTGTCGAATGTTTGCTTTTCAATTGCTCATCAAAGTGTACCAACACACAATAGGCAAAATAAATTCCTTCATGACGTATCGAGTTTGAAATGAGATAAACATAAATCTCCCCTATAAGTCAAACTCTCACTCCCCCCATAATTCGTAATTCGTTCTCTCCCTTTTTTTTTATCCGAAATAGACAAGGAAAAGAATAAAACATAATAAACCGGAGTGTGTCACAAGAATCATAGCAGATCATCATAAATATATATCAAATAAACTCATGCAAGGATAAACTCAAAAGGTTTATTTTTTATTTTTCAAAATTTTTAAGAAAAAATAATTTTACAAAAACATCACATGCCATGAACTAATGCTAAGATAACCAAATTATGGAAACGGAATTAATGGGTGTGAAAAAATTCGATAGAAAAATCAGCTCAAACAATCATAACGTATGTGCACAACGGATTTTGAATACTCCTAACGAATTAACTCGAAATCATCCTTAGGTGTAAAAATGTTGAATTTACATGGTATCGACTCAATCTAATCAAAAATCAAAGTCTAAAATGATTTTTACACCAATAACGTCTAAAACTATGTAATTCTTTTGCGAGACTTTTTAAGGACGTACAAACCCGTTGATTTTTAACCAAACTCCCTCAAAAGATAAACATGAGCATTTTCTATTCTTTTCTTTTGAAAGATCAATCAAACTAAACTATTTGGCCCCTTTTTGGCAAAATGGTTCTTTTTATTGCCTTAATTTTTTCTTGGGCTCTTTTCAAACGGTGTCTTTCACGATGAGTTCACTTGACTCTCGTAGCCTTTTTCCGTGTACACTCATATTTTTTCCATTAAACAAACTGTCATGGGCAACAGTTCTTACATGCACTACTTTCATTATCTCATTTTATCATATTTAGTTCGTTTTAAAGACATGATTGGGATGAAAACACTTTGACCAACATGTGACAGACAAGTGCAATAATCAAATAAATTTGTGCATGTGTGCATTAAAGGAGACTATGAGTCAAACATGCAGAAAGTAGTCGCTAATAACATCTTAATGACTCCAAAATATTATAAAGCACGTGGATGAAATGAAGTTGCGTCTCAAAACACTATCAAAAAGTCACATGGATAATGGAATGATATTGTGACTTGGTCATCCTAAATGCCCCTCCATATATGGTGCAAAACAAACTACAAAAATCATTTTGTGTTTTGTAAAATGTGTCGGTGTGATAATTGATTAAATTAATTCGCAAAATTCTCTGTTGGCACAGTCATATAATTAGAGTCAATTTGAACCAAAATAATTCAGCCCATAAACACGCATCTATGTGTGTGCGCGTGTCAAACCATAAATAGATAAAGCATGTGACACAAATATTAATGAAAAACCCTTTCGGGTAAAACCTTTTATTTTTAGAACTTTAAAGAATTTACAAGACCATTGACTTACATACAACCTGATAATCGCCCACAAGTGTAATGCACGGTGTCTTCGTCAAACCTCGAAAGCAACGGATAGAAATAACGTCGGCTGGAATCTCCCGCAAGAACTCTAGGTGGTCAGGAATGAAGAAGAAAACGACTTCTCCACAAGTGAACTTATAAGGACTCCCTCCACAAAAGCACCCAGCTGTCGGTTGTAAAGCTCTCCCCACAAAGAATAAACCAAGGCAAAATATGTCCTTGGGTTCCACAAAACAACTCACACAAAAGTAACTGGGATTTTTGTGAATTGTAAACAAAACAAATATTTGAACCCTTAAATTGTTGGACAAAAACTTTCTACCAAAAGGTATTGAATTAAATTTTGGGCAGATAAACAAAAGTTTTCAAAGGATCAAACTCTTTAAGGTTGAAAACTGTTCTCCACGTTGAAAGAAAAGGGATGACATCCTTTTTATATGAAATTTTGAGTCGGTCAAAGGATAAACATGAGGTCAGCGTGTCAGCCAAAAAGTAGCGTCGCTCGAACGAGAATCCCATCTCTCTCGAACGAGGGACGCATATCGTTCAAACAACTACGCGTGACATTTCAATGTCGTTCGAAACAGATGGTGATCTCGCTTGAACGACCTTGGCATCGAATCCCAGGTCCGCTTACTGCCTTACAAATTTTTTCAAACCTTTTCAAAAAACAATATTTTCTCAAACAGTTAAGAAACCTTTTTATAAAAAACATTTATAAAAACATTTTTATGTAAAAGCCTTTTTAAAACTCCTTTTAAAAATATCCCAACACTCTTAATATGAACTGTAAATGAAACTTTAAACATTATCTTACCAAAGATCATATTGTTGGCCATGAATGTTGAAGACAACTTGTAATTCAGATTCGTCTTTTGTAGATGAAAACTTCTTTATTTCGTCGATGATTGTAGATACGAAATAATAAATTGTGATGGACATTTATAAAAATATGTCCTTACAAATCTCCCCCTATGTCGATGCCCGTACATACATAAAAACATCTGAATTATCAAATACCCATACAAATCTATCCTCCCATGACTCCCAAAACTGAAAAGGTAAACTTTGCAAGTTCTCAAATTACTCGTCAACACAAAACTCTCAAAGATTTTCTCATCAGGGTGTGCAACATATCAATCTTCAATTTTGTACCTACACACGTGAGATAAAGCAAAAACCTTCGTGATGCATCGAGTTTGAAATGATATAAGAATAATCATTAACAAATCAAATCTCCCCCATAATGTAAAAACTCCCCCATAACATGATAATTCTTTCTCCCCCTTTTTATGATGTCCCCAAATAGACAGATAAGAAGAAAAAAATCAAAAGATGGAGTGTCACGATAAAATTGCATAGCAAATATGAATCAATCAACGCACATGTAAAGGAGTATCCCACAAACATCCACAAACTATTTTTGGATTTTTCAATTTTTTATACAAAAATAAGATACTAAAAATCACACCATGGATTTAAACTAAAACAACCAAGTCATGGAAATGGAATGAATGGGTGTGAACATATTCGATAGGTAAATAAACTCAATCAATCATATATGCACGATACATATGTGTACTCCTAATGAATGAGCATCAAAAGTATCCTTAGGTGTAAAAATTTGTTGAATTTAGATGACATCGTTTTATGCAAATCAACAAATCAAAGTCAAAGTGATTTTCACACCAATAACGTCCAAAACTATTTAGCGCTTTTTCAAGATTTTCAAGGACGTGCAAACCTGTTTAAATTCTCCAACCAAACTCCCTCAAAAATATTTTCTTTTAGAGGTGTATAAACTAAATTCTCAAAGTTTGGAGAATTGGTGCAAAAACCTAAATGGCCCATAATTGGCATGAATTTCTTTTTATTGTCTTTAAACCTTTTGGGCTCTTTTAAACATCATTGGACCCCTGATAATAAAATTCCTCAATTTTCAAGGTCCAATTTAAACGGCGGCTTAATCGCAAAGGATAAAAAATAATCTTTCGTAGCCCTTCATCATTTTCAAATAAAGCACACAAACTCACAAACGACTCTTACATGCACAACTTTCTTATCAAGTTTTATCGTGCTTGGTTCATTTTAAGGACAGTATTAAAGTGAAAACACCCAACCAACATGTGATAAGACAAGCACAATAATCAAACAAATCCGTGCAGGTGTGCAATAAAGGAAACACGAGTCAAATATGTAGGAAGTGACACTTAATTACATCTTAATGACTCCAAATATTATAAAGCACAGGGATGAATTGACCTATTGTCTCAAAACACTATCAAATAGTCACATGAAAAAAATAAAATTGTGTTGTGACTCGATCATCCTAAGTGTCCATCCATAAACCGTGTAAACAAAATACAAAACTCTATTTGTATTTTTCAAAAAAATTATCCAAAATAAAAATTTTTGTATTTTTCAAAAATTTTCAAAAATAAAAATTTATACAAAAAGTTCATGTCAACACACTAGCAAATATATAACATGAAAACTCAACTAGTATATGACAAACATGCAAACACAATCATCTATATGATATGGCAAGAGAAGAATCATGTGCAAGCAAATGAGAATCAACTTGTCTAAAATCTAGTGTAACCAAAAGTGATTTCCTAACCCAAATAGATGTGAAACGTCGTGTAGGGGATTTGGGAACCACGGGAACACTAGACATAAACTTCCTTGGACATTTTACAAGATCAAATCAAAATCTCCTAAGGTGACCTTTTCTACCACAATATGAACATGTGTAAACGGGTGGAACGATACCTATGGGTTGATGTTTTTTAACACTCTTAAAATTGGTTGACCCTCTAAAACAAATAATGATTTTGGCTTTTGCACTAGAAGCATGAGAACAATATGAGCCATTACCATCACTATCAAACCTACTCGAGTCTGTCAATCATTCTGTAACTTCAAAATTTTTTAATCAAGCTAATAATTAGACTCTTCCAATTTAAGGGACTCTGACGCGACTCAGAAAATGTCTCTAATGTGCGTTCTCTTCTAGGAGCATGTGCAAGTCTGTCGCGTTAGTAATAAACCCGATAAGTCGGGCTCGTATCAAAAGGGTAACAGGACAACAGAGTTGTAACGACGTTGGATAGATAAGGAAATCCTAACTCTGACTCAAAAGGAAAAAGAAAAAGTGATTGGTATGAGAATTTACTACAACAGATGCAATTATGAAATTATGAAAAAAAAGCAGCTATGATAAATTACCTAAAATCCTGATGAAGAATTATTTGAAACTTTAAACTATATGACGAGGAAAACAGGAACGGAATAAAATCCCCCAATCCTAGTGTATTGCAGGTAAAATACTAATCGTAAATTCAAATGATTAATTAGACCCAGAATTTAGTACTTCCAAGCATTAGGTATATGAGGTTCAAGCCCGTACCATACTTAATCAGAGGACGAGTAAATCGGTATTGCGATAGTGACACTCGAATTGCATTCTGAAGCATCCCGGTTACCCTGAAGCAAACGAGATCCAAAGATCTACAATTGTCGTGTTTCTACGCAATATGATCGTAATAAATCATTAAATTTAGAGGACTAATTTTATACACATGCAATTAACACATCGGATTGAGTTCATGTATCCCTACATTTAAAAACCTAGCCTAACATGGTGAAATTAATGAAAACTACATTTTCTACGCTGCATAAACTCATAATTGCTTCGAAAGAAAGATGAAACATGAGAAATAATAATAAAACTGCTGGAAATAAAAGTTACCAAGATTGAAGAACACAACCATGCGAGAAGAAATCAAAGATTGAAGAAAAATTGGAAAAGCTCTTCAATTAATGGTGCAAAGTATGTAAATTCTTCTCCTAGATGTTCCTACTTGTTATGGAGCTTTTACATCCATGAAATCTTTATAAAAAGAGTCTTAATGACCAAATATATAGGCTAGAGGTCGTTTAGAAGAGTCCCCAAAACCCAAAACACTTTTGGCTAAAAGATAAGCACAAAATAAAAATCCCGTATCTGGAACTTTATCACACTTGGAAAGCGTGACTAATTTTGTAACGGATTTTGAGCGTGACTAAATATCCGGATCGGTTCGTTTAATTTTCATCAACTTCGATCCGTTTTCGGTCCGGGAGTTCTCTGGAATTTTGTATTTCGGATTGGTCCGATCCGGATCGGTCCCAATTTTTCACACTTATAAAAGCGTGACTAATTTTGTAACGGACCTGGAGCGTGACAAATGTGCGGGCGGGTTCTTTTTCCCCAGCTTCGGTTCGGTTTGGGTCTGACACCTTTTTTTCTTGGATTTCTTCTCAACTTCAAATGGGCATAACTTCTTCACCGTAGCTCGGATTGAGGTGCCGTTTTTTCCTGTGTTCTTGTAATGGAAAGATCTTCAACTTTATAGTTGGCCCCACGTCCAGACTAAGGCTGAAAAATTACAGAAATGCCCTTTAACTCCCCATTTCTTGGTGTTCTATCACTGTTTTGAGTTCTCTTTGGCACTAACTTGCATGAAATATCTGTAAAACACATAAGAGATACACAAAATACAAAATACTTGCCAAAAAGGGTTAGTAGCATAAATATGAGACAAATCCAAGCTATTTACACTACACGGGATCATAAAAATACCGAAATTAAGGGGATAAATGCGAAGAATTTATGCCTAATGAAACCCCCCTAGCTTAGAACTTTGCGCGTCCCGAGCAATGTAAAAGAACGAGAGTATGAGTTAAGGACCCTTCAAAAACTTTATTGGGATAGAATACCTCTTTCGCGGGCAAACGATTGCATTTAGCGTATGCAACAAGCCTTTAAACCTCTAGGTTATCCTAGTAGGATGAGTTGTGTCTCGTGAGGGTTTGCAGAGAATATACCCTCAAAATTCGACTCAAAGAAACTTCAAAATAAGCAAAAATTATATAATTCAAACTTTTCCAGAAAATAATCATCATCAAGCCATGCTCAAGGGTCTCAAATCATAGTGCGTGTGTGCGAAGCCGAAAATTTAACCGCGAGTTTCCACCGATTGATCATTATGTTACTTATCCAAAAATTCGTTTTGATTTCAAATTCTCACGGGATACTCTCACAAACGAATCTCTCAGATTATGGCTATTCTCTTGGTATGCGTGATATAAAGAGTAAATATATTGGATGCAAAGTCATGAACACAAGTAGAAAGACGGAAATTTTATAGTGATAGGATCTCATCAATGGAATACGATTTTTCAAAACAGAAACATTGCATCTTATTCACGCATTCAATCTCTTTTTATTATCTTTTGGTGTCTTAGCTCTCCACGCGGTAATCAATTTTGCAATTTGAACTCGGTTAGGACTTTTTCGGGTTTTAAGGTATATTGGGTAAAATGAAAATGGTAGGGAAGGTTGGAATTGGAAAAGTCATTCATGATGTCCATTTGTGCTTTTTCTAGGCTATTGCTCATTTTTTTTCTTCTTTTTCTCTATTTTTTCTGTTTTTCACTTCTTTTCTTTTATTGCTATTTTTGTTGAGCATATCTATTTTTTTCTTTCCCCTTTTTATGCACTTTTCGGACCTTATTGAATATTCTATTTTCGCAATTCCGGGCTACTTGGGTTTTCGGGTTGTCAAACGAAAGGATAAATTTTATTTGGCTCAATTGGGTTATCAAAGGGATAATTTTTCACATCTTTTTATGCCTAATATTTTTGGGTGACAAACGAGGGCCTACTTCATTGTCTAAAATACTAATTGCATTACCATATGCATCTTGAGATTAATTTAATTTAGAGATTTGTAGCGCGCTTTGTACGGTAATATCACACACATTTATCAAAACCGATCAAAGTGAAAGGATTGAGATCTTCGACGACTTTTTAGACGCTAAAAAGAACTTTGAGTTAACAATTAACTCGGATTGATTTATAATTTTCACAAAGATGAAAGACCCAAATCTCACCGGGTTTGTTAATCTCCACACTTATTCGTTAAGTCGTCAATTTTCGCTCAATTTTCATCTTTGGTCAACTTCAGCTTTGTGTATTTGAATTTTACAACTTTAGACTTTACACCGACTTTAATGATCTTTTTGTAAAATTTGAATTCCAATTTTTATTTATTTTGAACAAAAATATTTTTGGATTTTTCAAAATTTTATGATTTTTTTGAGATTTTTGGACATTTTTGAAAATTTGTGAACTTTTAGAAATACGCACTTATGACCCCCCTAACTTAGACTTTTGCATTGTCCTCAAGCAAAAAGGACTAAAATCTAAACAAGGCAAAATAAGAAGTGCGATAAATAGAACAAACAAATGGAGAAAATGCATAAAGACACTAAATGACCCGAACACATGACTCAATAATACAATAAAAATCACCTCATACGCGTCGGGGGTGCGACGACTTCTCATCTCTCCACAAACTCACCCAACCCCACTCACGGGGTTCAATGCTCTCCTCATCTCACCCGTCTTCATATCGTAAACCAATAATCGTAACAAGTTGGGACATCGCCCATAGATAAGGGAAAGACCGAGAGACGCATCGTGACTACTTGGAAAGGGATCCCTGTGATGCTTACCCAAAGCATGGCCGGTGTGCAACGATTCGAAGGGAACACCTAAGTTTCTTTTATTTTTTTGGAACGCATGGGTCGGGCTCTAAGTCGGACGAAACCCAACTTTTCTCCTCAATAGCCTTCGGGACTTCTAGTGGTATGGGTGTATGGCCACAAAAAGGGAATTCCTCGATTTTATCTTTCCATTCGGTTTCTTCAAGGTGACTACATGAATCCGATAGAGTTTGGACTTCATCGTTAAGGCTCTCATCCACTGGAATGAATTCTTTTTCAAATTCTTCCATGCTCATGTCCCCTAGCTCTCTCTCTCGAGTATTGCATACGTCCTTCCATACTTTCTCGATCTCTAACTCCACCATTATTCTCTCTTCTAACCCATTTCCCTCTCTCTCAATCGCGGTCACCACACACATCTCCCCCGCTTTTCTCTCATCATCACAACTACCGCTATTTCTCGATGACATAAGGCACACCCCTAACGGCTCTCTCTTATGGGACCCCTCATTCTCGTGGTTCGATACTAAACAGGAACCTAGGGCATCTCCACAATAATTTTCCTCAAAATACTCCTCTACGATCTCGTCTATTAGGTTCACCACGTGAAGATCATCTTCTTCCCCCGTCTGTTGGGCGATATGGAAGATGTTAGTCTCTAAAGTCATGTTCCCAAAAGTGAGTTGTATTTTCCCATTCCGAGTATTGATGATTGCGTTAGCCGTAGCTAAGAAAGGGCACCCAAGAATGATGGGAACATGATTGCTCGAGGAAAAGGAGGGCTCCGTGTCCCAAATGACAAAGTCTACCGGGAAGTAGAAAGTGTCAACTTGGATGATCATGTCCTCAACTATACCTCTTGGGATCTTCACGGTTCGATCCGCTAACTGGAGAGTGATCTTTGTGGGCTTGAGGTCACCCAAATCAAGTTTCCTATAGATGGCGAAAGGGAGGATATTGACACTTGCTCCCAAATCAAGTAAGGCTTTTTTTATTTTATTTTCTCCAATGATGCAGGAAATGGTGGGTGCAGCGGGATCTTTGAATTTAGGCAGGAGATCGTTAAGTAGGATGGAGCTCACATTCTGTGCTAGAAAGATATTTTATTTTACCTCCATCTTTCTCTTTACCGTCAATAAGTCTTTGATGACTTTTGCATAAGCTAGAATTTCCTTAATGGCATCTAGGAAACGTAAATTCAGCTTTACTTGCATTAGCACGTCTAGCACTTCATCACGGGGGTTTCCTTTATGGGAAGGAATCAACCTTGGAGGAAATGGTGCTGCGGTGGGTGGTTTCACTACTACCTCGGGCTCACTAGTGTCTTCTTTGTCACTCTCATTCAAGGGGACATCTTCGACCTCTTTCGTGCCGGGTGAAATCTCTTGATCTTTCGTTGTGTCGTGTGGGGGTGGTGATAAATCAATGACTCTACCACTAAGAAGAGTGGTCACAACTTGTCATTGCTCCTGATGTTCTGTCGAGGTGGAGCTAACACTAGTTTAACTTTGGGACGGTCTTTGGCCCTGGGCTGGAAACTTGCCTTTCTCTTGGATACTCAACGAAGATTGCAACTGTGAAATCTTTGCATTCATGTCGTTCATCATGCGCTCATGCCTAGCATTATTGCAGTCTGGGTATTGATAAAGTGGTTGATCGTATCCTCGAGACTTCTCCGCGGTGGAGGGATGTATGCTCCTTAAGGTGGTGGTGCTTGCACATGTCCTTGCATGTGTGGAGCTTGTTGAAAATGAGGTGGTGGAGGAGGGGAAACATGTGAATTGGGATTCATTGCAGCATGTTATTGCCCATAGCTAAAACCAGGGTGGTTTTTCCATAAAGGGTTGTAAGAATTCGCGTACGGGGCCACTGACTTGCTCTTAAAGCATCACTTTGTAGGCGGGTATAGTCGGGCATTCCTCAATTGAATGACCCGCCTCATAAATCGCACACACCATCTCAATAGGGTTTGGGATGGATCCACTTGGTCCTCTTCCACATACCTCACGTAGGTCTCGCAGTCTTTTCTCAAGCATATCGAGTCGACTGTCCGCTATAGAATTCTTTTCTACATGAAATAGGCCGGACGCCGATGGAGTGGTGGTCACTTGACGATTTTGATTTTGGGCATTAGGGTCAGATGTATCCCATGATTGGGTAGTCTCGGCGACATAACTCAGGTGAAGCTCAGCATCGTGAGCGTCTAAGTCGACAAACGGACCACTACCCACGGTTTCAACAAGTTGCTTGGAATTAATGTTCAGCCCATTAAGGATGAAGGAAATGATTTGCATTTTATCAAAACCATGATGGGGGCACGAAGTAATTAACTCATTGAAATGCTCATAACATCAATGAAATGGCTTATTTTCCAATTGTCTGAAAGCTTGAATTTGAGCCTTTATGGAGATTGTTCAATGTCGTGGAGAGAATTTCTTGTGAAACTCAGATTGCAACTCGTTCCAAGATGCAATCGATCTTGGAGGTAAAGACCAAAGCCAAGTCTTAGCTTTATCTTTTAGCGAGAATGGGAAGAGTTTGAGGAGGATCACCTCTTGTGTGCAAGTTTGATCATTGAGAGTTTCACACACATCCTCAAATTCCCTAATGTGGAGATATGGCTTTTCAAAATCCATACCATGGTAATGGGGTAACATCTGGATCATTCCATTTTTAAAACAAAATTGCCCGATATTATACGGGAGTATAATGCATCCCGGAGTGACAGTGCGCTCGGGATACAAGATTTCTCTCAGCGGGCGGTACGGGGCATCTTCCTCACCGACGCCTGCACTACCATGTTACGATATCTCTCTCTCTTTTAGCGACTCGGTATCCTCACTTGGTGTGCTCGGAGTGTGCTCTGAAGTGTGTCCTAAGAAGGAAAACGGAGTGTTATTTGAGATTGAGTGTGACGGTGTGGGAGGTGGAGTACAGAACTATGGAGCGTTAGGAGTGTGAGGGCTATCAGGGTCGTACTCAACTATTGGATTTTCGTGAATGTGGGTTGGAGTATTATGGGGAGTGGGAGTGAGCTCAGAATTTTGCATTAACAACTTATGAGAGATGATGATGAATCTTTTTGCGCTTTTTAAATTTTTTTATGTTTTTGGATTTTTGGAAATTTTTGGTCAAAGTTTTAGATTAACTCGATCTAGTCCTAAGTCTACCTAATTCCACGCCAACGGCGCCAAAAATTTGATGCGACTCAGAAAATGTCTCTAATGTGCGTTCTCTTCTAGGCTCCAATGCAAGCCTGTCGCGTTAGTAATAAACCCGGTAAGTCGGGATCATATCCACAGGGAAACGAGACAACAGAGTTGTAACGACGTTGGATAGATAAGGAAATTTTAACTCTGACTCTAAAGGAAAAAGAAAAAGTGATTGGTATGAGAATTTACTACAACAGATGCAATTATGAAATTATGAAAAAAATGCAACTTTGACTGGCTCTTGAAGCATCACTTTGTAGAGAGATGGAAGATGTTAGTCTCTAAAGTCATGTTCCCAAAAGTGAGTTGCATTTGCCCATTCTGAGTATTGATGATTGCGTTAGCCGTAGCTAAGAAAGGGCGCCCAAGAATGATGGGAACATGATTGCTCGAGGTGAAGGAGGGCTCCATATCCCAAATGACAAAGTCTACCGGGAAGTAGAAAGTGTCAACTTGGACGATCACGTCCTCAACTATACCTCTTGGGATCTTCACTGTTCGATCCGCTAACTGGAGAGTGATCTTTGTGGGCTTGAGGTCACCTAGATCAAGTTGCCTATAGATGGCGTATGGGAGGATATTGACACCTGCTCCCAAATCAAGTAAGGCTTTTTCAATTTTATTTTCTCCAATGATGCGGGAAATGGTGGGTGCACCAGGATCTTTGAATTTAGGCGGGAGATCGTTAAGTAGAATGGAGCTCATATTCTGTGCTAGAAAGATATTTTTCTTTACCTTCATCTTTCTCTTTACCATCAACAAGTCTTTGATGACTTTTGCATAAGCTGGAATTTGATTAATGGCATCGAGGAAAGGTAAATTCAGCTTTAGATGCTTTAGCACGTCTAGCACTTCATCATGGGAGTTTCCTTTATGGGAAGGAATCAACCTTTGAGAAAACGGTGCCGCGGTGGGTGGTTTCACTACTACCTCGGGCTCACTAGTGTCTTCTTTGTCACTCTCATTCAAGGGGACATCTTCGACCTCTTTCGTGCCGGGTGAAATCTCCTTATCTTTCGTTGTGTCGTGTGGGGGTGGTGACAAATCAACGACTCTACCACTATGAAGAGTGGTCACAACTTGATATTGCTCCTAATGTTCTGTCTAGGTGGAGCTAACACTAGTGTAACCTTGGGACGGTCTTTGGCCCTGGGCTGGAAACTTGCCTTTCTCTTGGATACTCAACGAAGATTGCAACTGTGAAATGTTTGCATTCATGTCGTTCATCATGCGCTCATGCCTAGCATTATTGCAGTCTGGGTATTGATAAAGTTGTTGATCGTATCCTCGAGACTTCTCCGCGGTGGAGGGATGTATGCTCTTGAAGGTGGTGGTTCTTGCACATGTCCTTGCATGTGTGGAGCTTGTTGAAAATGCGGTGGTAGAGGAAGGGCAACATGTGAATTAGGATTCATCGCAGCATGTTGTTGCCCATAGCTAAAACTAGGGTGGTTTTTCCATGAAGGGTTGTAAGAATTTCCGTGCGGGGCACCAAAATTACCCTTAAATCCTCCTATGCTGACTTGCTCTTAAAGCATCACTTTGTAGGCGAGTATAGTCAGGCATTCCTCAGTTGAATGACCCGCCTCAAAAATCGCACACACCTTCTGAATAGGATTTGGGATGGATCCAGTTGGTCCTTTTCCACATACCTCACGTAGGTCTCGCAGTCCTTTCTCAAGCATATCGAGTCTACTGTTCGCTATAGAATTATTTTCTACATGAAATAGGTCGGACGCCGATGGAGTGGTGGTCACTTGATGATTTTGATTTTGAGCATTAGGGCCAGATGTATCCCAGGATTGGGTAATCTCGACGACATACCTAGGTGAAGCTCAGCATCGTGAGTGTCTAAGTCGACAAACGGACCACTACCCACGATTTTAACAAGTTGCTTGGAATTAATGTTCAGCCCATTATGGATAAAGGAAATGATTTGCATTTTATCAAACCCATGATGGGGGCCCGAAGTAATTAACTCATTGAAATGCTCATAACATCGATGAAATGGCTCATTTTCCAATTGTCTGAAAGCTTGAATTTGAGCCTTTATGGAGATTGTACGATGTGGTGGAAAGAATTTCTTAAGAAACTTAGATTGTAACTTGTTCCAAAATGCAATCGAGCTTGGAGGTAAAGACCATAGCCAGGTCTTAGCTTTATCTTTTAGCGAGAATGGGGAGAGTTTGAGGCGAATCACCTCTTGTGTGCAAGTTTGATCATTGAGAGTTTCACACACATCCTCAAATTCCCTAATGTGGAGATATGGATTTTCAAAATCCATACCATGGTAATGGGGTAACATCTGGATCATCCCATTTTTAAAACGAAATTTCCCGGCATTATACGAGAGTATAATGCATCCCTAAGTGACAGTGCGCTCGGGATATAAGATTTCTCTCAGCGGGCGGTACGGGGCTTCTTCCTCACCGGCGGCTGCACTACCGTGTTGCGACATCTCTCTCTCTCTCTTAGAGACTCGTTATCCTCACTTGGTGTGCTTGGAGTGTGCTCTGAAGTGTGTCGTAAGAATTTGAGATTGAGTGTGATGGTGTGGGAGGTAGAATCCAAAACTGTGGAGCGTTAGGAGTGTGAGGGCTATCAGGGTCGTACTCAACTATTGGATTTTCGTGAATGTTGGTTGGAGTATTATGGGGAGTGGGAGTGACTTCAGAATTTTGCATTAACAGCATATGAGAGATAATGATGAATCTTTTTTGTGACACCCCGACTAATTAAATACTGGGTAGCTACTCCTTTATTAAATCAATACAAAATGCCAAGTTGGTTCAGTTAATAGCATCACTGTCGAAAACATTTTAATAATTACTAACCACCTAGTATTTAAAAAGTAACTTGCCAAATTTTAAGTTAAGTCTGATTAACATGCAATAAAAGAGTAATGGAAGAACAACATAAATCCATTCACCATAACGAAGTAATGAAATAACCAACAATTAATAAATAGAAATCCAGAGGAAAACTCCTCACAACAATCCCACAACTGAAAATAATATGACAAGTCTGAATCCTGAATAATTACATGCCAGAAGTCTGAATAACTGAAATAAATGAAATGTCTCTAAAACGAATGGGCGACATGCCCTACAACTGATAAAATGCTGAAGATAGAGTCAAGGTAGATGAAGCGTCTACAAGCAAAGTCCTGTAACTTCCACAAACAGCTACAGCTCGTCACCTGAATGAGGGTCCTAAGCATGGTGTCCTTGTGGCTGGGCACCTAAAATGGTTTTTACAAAAATAGATTTGAAAGCAAATGGGTCAGAGCCCGAAAGTGGAAATCATTTTGAAAACATCAAGTGTTTTAATAACATTAAAACATTAAATACAAAATACATGTTAGGATGTGCACTCACATGAAATTCTCACCTCTCGACTACATGTGCACTCCTAACGTACCGTACCCATCTAAATAGCATACATATCTAACCAAACCGTAATAAGTTCTACTCCTTACTACTCGATCCCCATATTACATTCTAGCGTTATCAATTAAATAGAGGGCTATACTTAAACTCAGATTTTCAATTTGTAATACAATTCACTATCGTTTAATCCGTTATGTTTCCTCAAAACATTACCATAAATATATACACAATATCATCATGAAAGTTCCCATTAATTAAGTGTATATTATTCACATCATAAATATACAATACAAGCACCCCGAGACTAAGTTGCGGTGCACACATACTCTGCTATCCATCCCGGTACATCACGTACATAAGGATCACGCATTCCGAATCTCTCAGGAATCGTTCTCAGATAACAACATCACAAATAATGGAGGCGAACACAGTCACATCACATGGGTCACGCACATACCTGCGCTCCCACGATCAGCAGACTTACTAACATCCCAATAAGTCCTTCTCTGACCTATGTTCATCGAGGTAACCAGTCTAAATCCGGGCAACACAAGGATTAGAGGGCCCTAAGCGAACACAAACCTCCCCTGATAGAAAGTATGGTAGGTATGTCATACACATAAAATCAATACATATACTAAGTATTCACACATCTTAATAATCACCATAATATAATGGTGGTACGCTTCTCATTCTCGTACCGACATATAATACTACACAATTATTATGTTCCCGGTTAATATAATAAATTAGGCCGTCAATAGTTCTCGCATCGTAATAGACACTCACGTCCTACTTCATATTTTCCCTTAGGTTCAAACTACACTTCTAGGTTTGACTCCTCATTATATCCCAAACATCCCAACTATATCAATTAATCATCAAGGGAAGGTTATCTCTACATATACACAAGGTTACGGAACACTCGGGATCAAAACAGGCTAAAAAGCCTAAACTGTCAACTCGTTAGAAGTCTCGTTCGAACGAGGCTGTTCGAACGAGAGTTCGTTCGAACGAACTGGGCTTTCTAACGAGGTCTCGTTCGAACAAAAACATCGAACGAACTTCACCCTCGTTAGAAGTCAAAGGTCAACTCGTTAGAAGCTCGTTCGAACGAGCTCGTTCGAACGACCTGGGCAGGTCTTCTAACGAGTGGCCAGTTTCGAGCCCAGAAATTCCTTATTTCATTTTTCCATCTTTTCTTCACCTCTAATCTCACCTAAGTGTCATTCCAACAATGTTCCAAGGTATCTAATCCTTCCTAAACATGTTTCAACCGTATTACAACCTTTATATGGGTTCAAGTCACCTTAAACTACATCAAATTATCAAATCTCCACCATTTTTCCCAAATCTCAAGAACATGAACCCTAGAAAAATCAAGTCATTCATAGACATAACTAAATCCGTCTTATATGATGTAAAAGATGTAATTTCATCCGACTAATCATCCTATCAATGTTCTACATGCAATTTCCTCAATAGATTCTTAAATCTCTACATCCAATTAAATGGGTTTTCATCATACTCCAAGAACAATACAATTTATTTGAATTTCCTACGCATGGAAGAAGTATTGTCTGCAAAATAATGAAATTAAACCACTTACCTTATATGTATCTCTGATTTTATGACGAATCTGATGAATGGTTCTCTCTCTCTCTGCAGAATTCTCCTCTCTTCTCTCTATACCAGCTTTCTTCTCTAATAGTAGCAATGGTGGCTAGGGTTTGTCTTAGGAACTTTTGGGGCTAATTATAATAACCCCCGTAGCCCTCTAATCAGTTAATGGCTGGTAATGGGTTAGTGGGTCTTTTAATTTTCCATTTAAAACTCCTAAAATTCGTTAATCAAAAATCCCAAAATTCTAAAATTACCAAACCGCCCTTTTTGGTTGCCGGTATGGCCTAAAAATACCCCGAAACCCAAACCAAACCCCCGGCTAGTGTTTTCTGACTATTTCCACCATTCCGGACGCGTTGGCGCACTCAAAATGACCATACGGATAATAGAAATAAAATTCACTTTTTAATTAAAATAAATATATATACCTGACGCGACTGTCACACGCGTCTCAACAAAATTTCCAAATTGCCGTATTTCAATCTCACGACAAATTTCATAATTCAATATTCATATATAATCATATATGCACATATAATCAAATACCAACTCGCATCTCGCTAGTACTTTTGACCCGGATTAATTTCCAATTAATACGCATTTAATTCAATTAATCCCAAAAATAAATATCACAAAAATTACGGGGTATTACATACTTCCCCCCTAATAACTGAATTTCGTCCCGAAATTCGAAACTAGAAAGTACCTGGTAAGAACAACTCTGGATAACGTTCGCGCATTTCATCTTCGCGCTCCCATGTGGACTCCTCGACATTATGATGTCGCCACTGAACGCGCACTAACGGAACTATCTTTGACCGTAGTTTCCGCTCACTTCGGTCCAAAATAGCAATCGGCCCCTCCTCGTAGGAGTTATCAGGCTGGAGATCTATGTCCTCTAAAGCGATGTGAGAATGAGCCAAATCGTATCTAAGATATTTCCTTAGCGAGGAAATATGAAACACATCGTGAATCCGATGCAAATGTTCCGGTAACCCAAGCCTATACGCAACCGGTCCAATCCGCTCAATAATAGGAAATGGTCCCACATACCTCGGTGCCAACTTTCCTTTCTTCCCGAAACGCATAATCCCCTTCATAGGAGATACTCTGAGTAAAACCTGGTCCCCCACTTGGAACTCCCTGAAGAACCTCTTCGTATCAGCATAGCTCTTCTGCCGATCCTGAGCTACCCGAATGCGACTCCGAATCAATTCTATCCTCGCCGAAGTATCCTGAATCACTTTCGAGCCAAGTAGTTTGTTGTCCCCCACCTTCAACCAACATGCTGGGGAACGACAAGGTCTACCGTACAACGCCTCAAATGGAGCCATGCCAATAGTGAACTGGTAGGAGTTGTTGTAAGCAAACTCCACCTGTGGAAGATACTGCTCCCATCCACCTTAGAAATCAATGATGCACATACGTAGCATGTCTTCCAACATCTGGTTTGTACGCTCGATTTGCCCATCGGTCTGCGGGTGATACCCCGTACTCAACCGCAATTCCGTGCCCATACGATATTTAGGGGCACACCGTGAAGTCTCACTATCTCTGTAATAAAGAGCTGGGCATACTGTCCCGTAGTGTAGTCTGTCCTTACGGGTAGAAAATGAGCGACTTTGGTCAACCTGTCCACAATTACCCAAATGGAGTCGTGACCTCTCTGTGACATAGGCAACCCCGTGAAAAAGTCCATGGATATGCTCTCCCACATCCACATCGGGACCTCCAACGGCTGTAGCAGTCATGTCGGTCTCTGATGATCCACTTTTACTAGCTGACAAGTGGCGCATTTAGAAACAAACTCGGAAATATCTCTCTTCATCCCGCTCCACCAATATTGTCGTCTCATGTCTTGGTACATTTTGTCCCCACCGGGATGTACCGCGAACCGTGAGCCATGCGACTCTGCCATCACCTCGTGCCATAATTTCTCCCCTTCCGAAACTACCAATCTCCCATTGAAGCGTAATCCCCCGTCTGAGCTAACGGTATAGGACTCGACTCCCTCTGCTAATAATCGAACTATCTGCTCCTGACAGAATGAATCATTTGCCTGTGCCCTTACTACCTTCGTGACAATCTGCGGTGTAACGGTCATCACAGACATGAACGATCGGGCCACTGCATCCTGGTGTCCAAACTCCTTCCATTTGGCCTTCCACACATCTACCACCTCATCTACCGGTCTACGGCTCAACGCGTCTGCTACCACGTTAGCCTTGCCCGGGTGATATTGGATATCAAACTGATAGTCCTTCACAAACTCGAGCCACCTACGCTGTCGCATATTCAACTCCTTCTGCGTGAATAGATACTGTAGGGACTTGTGGTTTGTGAACAATCGAAACTTCTCCCCCAAAAGGTAATGTCTCCAAATACGAAGTGCAAATACAACTACCGCCAACTCCAAGTCATGAGTGGGGTAATTCTTCTCGTGAGGCTTTAGCTTACGGGAAGCATAAGCTATGGCCTGACTCTCCTGCTGTAATACACCTCCAAGTCCTTGTAAGGACGCATCGATGTAGACTAGATACTCAACTCCCGGTCTCGGCAATGCTAACACGGGTGCTGAGGTCAACTTATCCTTCAACTAATCAAATGCCAACTGACAGGCATCACTCCAAATGAATGGCACACCCTTACGAGTCAGATGTGTCAAAGGGCCCGCTATCTTCGAAAATTCCCGAATGAACCTCCTGTAGTATCCTGCTAGGCCCAAGAAACTACGGATCTCAGTCGGTGTCGTGGGCTGTCCCCACTCCCTCACCGCGGATACCCTCCCCGGATCAACAGATATCCCCCGGTCAGAAATAATATGTCCCAAAAATTGGACCTCCTTCAGCCAAAACCCGCACTTCTCATATTTTGCATACAACTCGTTTTGACGTAGTGTCTGCAAAACTTGCCTCAAATGCTCGACGTGCTCCTCCTCTATCTTGGAGTAAACCAGAATATCATCAATGAAGACAATGACAAACTGATCTAGGAATTCCCTGAACACCCTATTCATCAAGTCCATAAATACGGCTGGAGCATTGGTCAAACCAAAAGGCATAACCTGAAACTCATAAGAACCATATCTCGATAAGAACGCAGTCTTCGAGACGTCCTCTTCCCTGATACGCAACTGATGGTATCCAGATCTCAAATCAATCTTCGAGAAGAAAGAAGCTCCTCTCAACTGGTCGAATAAGTCATCGATTCGAGGCAACGGATACTTATTCCGTATCGTGACCTTATTCAACTCTCGGTAGTCCACACACAATCTTAATGAACCATCTCCCTTCTTCACGAACAGCACAGGGGCACCCCACGGTGAAGTACTCCTCCGAATAAACCCCTGACCCAACAACTGCTCAATCTGATCCCGTAACTCCCTCATCTCAGCTGGAGCCATACGGTACAGTGCGCGTGCTATAGGTCTCGTATCTGGTAATAAGTCTATGACAAAGTCTATCTCTCGACTGGGAGGTAGGCCTGGTATCTCCTGAAACACATCGGAATACTCCCTGACAACTGGGATCGAATCTAAAGGAATCACAACCTCCGTAGAGGTATCCTCCTCTAGGTAATACAAATGAGCGGTCGAGCCTCCCTCTGGGCGAGGCATCTCCACTACAAACATCTCTTGCCCCGGAATGGCAAAAACGCTCCCACCGAAGCAATCAATCATGGCTCTATAATCAGCGAGCCAATCCATACCGATAATCACATCGTGAACATGCATATCTAATACCAACATATCTGTAGGTAATACCAGACTACCAATCTCTACCCCCACTCCCCGGCATATAAAGAAAATAAGTGACCCACTCCCCAATGTTGAGTCTACACACGTCACTGTGCTCTCTGCTGTGGCTAACAACCCTAAGGCTTTCGCAAAATGTGTAGCTATAAGCAATGTGTTGCCCCCATATCAAACAAAACCCGACCCATAGTACCATGGATAGGAAACATACCCTCAATCGCGGGTGGTGCCTGCGGAGCTGCTGCCTGGTGGACGTTATAGACACGTCCATACGGTAACTGTCCCTGCTGCACAGGAACTGCTGGAATGGCTGGAAGAGCTGGCACCTGGGCTGGAGCTGGGAGGGCTGGTGGAAAAAGTGGCCTCTGTGGCTCATGTCGAGCACCCTGCTGCTGCTGCGGGGCCCTGCCCTTATCAGGACAGTCCTGGCATTTATGTCCAGTCTTGCCACAAATGAAACCCTTCCCCGGTAAGTTTCCCCCTCTCTGTCCCTGCTGCCCCCGGCCCTGGTGGCCGTTACCGTTCCTCCACTGGCCCTGCTGAAACTGCTGTTGACCATTCTGACCCTGCTGGTTCTGATGGTCGTTCGGACCCTGATGGACCTACCGGAAAACTCCCTGTCCGTGCCTGAAATTTCCTGACCTGAACCTCTTGTGATCCCCCTGCTGGGAACCCTGATCACACTGTCTCTGCCCCTGAACAGAATGTGCCCCACTGGCACCATTTCCCCTAGTCCTGCCCTGATGGATGGACTCTCCTAACCTCTTGCATTCAGTCATGTGAAAGCGATAATCCTGGCAATGGAGCAATGCAGCGTTAACCACATCAGAATAAGTGGCTAACGAGAGGTTTCCTAACAAGTGCTGACGAATCCTCCATGTCAACCCGTCTGTAAATTTCTGTATTTTCTTCTCTTCCGTAGGTATCTCATCCGGAACAATATTCAGCAGATTGGTGAATTCGGCCTCATACTCGGCCACAGTCTTACCCTCCTGTTGAAGGTTCATCAACTTCCTCCTCATTTCCGTGTGAACAGCAGACGAAAAGTACTTGCGGTCGAACCGCACCCAGAACTCCTGAATCGTGAGTGTATCTCTCTCCTCACGGTGGTAATAGACTCCCACCACTGCAGTGCAGACCCTACTAGCTTAAAGGTAGCTAGTATCTGCTTCTGGACATCGGTGCACTCATACATCCTCAGATGCCATTGAATGTCCTTCCTCCACTGACTCGAAACTACCACATCGGAGCTACCAGCGAACTCCGGAGGGTGTGCTTTCTGGAAGGCATCTCGAACACGTTCCCAAGCAGACGGGAATGCAAGTGCCTGAACTAGCGCGGCTACTGGCGCCTGAGGTGGTGCCTGCTGAACTACGGCAAGTGCGTCATTTACCGCCTGGGCCACTATGGCTGCAACCTCTGCGGCATTCATCGTGCCCTGAAATGGTGCGGGCTGTGGTTCTGGCGTTGCATCCCTGGGAACCCGTTGTGCACGTCGTGGAGGCATCTGAAATAAGAATGAAGTTTATAAGTTCGCAGTTATGAACTTAAAATAGCTGAAGAACGTAGCATATACAAAAGAATACAACAGTCCTAAAATATAGGGCTCTACATCAAAGAAAGCTCAGCGGAAACATAATAAGCCGTTCAGATCCTAAAGGACACTAGAACCTGATGCTCTGATACCACCTGTGACACCCTGACTAATTAAATACCGGGTAGCTACTCCTTTATTAAATCAATACAAAATGCCAAGTTCGTTCAGTTAATAGCATCACTGTCGAAAACATTTTAATAATTACTAACCACCTAGTATTTAAAAAGTAACTTGCCAAATTTTAAGTTAAGTCTGATTAACATGCAATAAAAGAGTAATGGAAGAACAACATAAATCCATTCACCATTACGAAGTAATGAAATAACCAACAATTAATAAATAGAAATCCAAAGGAAAACTCCTCACAACAATCCCACAACTGAAAATAATATGACAAGTCTGAATCCTGAATAATTACATGCCAGAAGTCTGAATAACTGAAATAAATGAAATGTCTCTAAAAAGAATGGGCGACATGCCCTACAACTGATAAAATGTTGAAGATAGAGTCAAGGTAGATGAAGCGTCTACAAGCAAAGTCCTGTAACTTCCACAAACAGCTACAGCTCGTCACCTGAATGAGGGTCCTAAGCATGGTGTCCTTGTGGCTGGGCACCTAAAATGGGTTTTAAAAAAATAAATTTGAAAGCAAATGGGTCAGAGCCCGAAAGTGGAAATCATTTTGAAACCGCAAGTGTTTTAATAACATTAAAACATTAAATACAAAATACATGTTAGGACGTGCACTCACATGAAATTCTCACCTCTCGACTACATGTGCACTCCTAACGTACCGTACCCATCTAAATAGCATACATATCTAACCAAACCGTAATAAGTTCTACTCCTTACTACTCGATCCCCATATTACATTCTAGCGTTATCAATTAAATAGAGGGCTATACTTAAACTCAGATTTTCAATTTGTAATACAATTCACTACCGTTTAATCCGTTATGTTTCCTCAAAACATTACCATAAATATATACACAACATCATCATGAAAGTTCCCATTAATTAAGTGTATATTATTCACATCATAAATATACAATACAAGCACCCCGAGACTAAGCTGCGGTGCACACATACTCTGCTATCCATCCCGGTACATCACGTACATAAGGATCACGCATTCAGAATCTCTCAGGAATCGTTCTCAGATAACAACATCACAAATAATGGAGGCGAACACAGTCACATCACATGGGTCACGCACATACATGCGCTCCCACGATCAGCAGACTTATTAACATCCCAATAAGTCCTTCTCTGACCTATGTTCATCGAGGTAACCAGTCTAAATCCGGGCAACACAAGGATTAGAGGGCCCTAAGCGAACGTAAACCTCCCCTGATAGAAAGTATGGTAGGTATGTCATACACATAAAATCAATACATATACTAAGTATTCACACATCTTAATAATCACCATAATATAATGGTGGTACGCTTCTCATTCTCGTACCGACATATAATACTACACAGTTATTATGTTCCCGGTTAATATAATAAATTAGGCCGTCAATAGTTCTCGCATCGTAATAGACACTCACGTCCTACTTCATATTTTCCCTTAGGTTCAAACTACACTTCTAGGTTTGACTCCTCATTATATCCCAAACATCCCAACTATATCAATTAATCATCAAGGGAAGGTTATCTCTACATATACACAAGGTTACGGAACACTCGGGATCAAAACAGGCTAAAAAGCCTAATCTGTCAACTCGTTAGAAGTCTCGTTCGAACGAGGCTATTCGAACGAGAGTTCGTTCGAACGAACTGGGCTTTCTAACGAGGTCTCGCTCGAACGAAAACATCGAACGAACTTCACCCTCGTTAGAATTCAAAGGTCAACTCGTTAGAAGCTCGTTCGAACGAGCTCGTTCGAACGACCTGGGCAGGTCTTCTAACGAGTGGCCAGTTTCGAGCCCAGAAATTCCTTATTTCATTTTTCCATCTTTTCTTCACCTCTAATCTCACCTAAGTGTCATTCCAACAATGTTCCAAGGTATATAATCCTTCCTAAACATGTTTCAACCGTATTACAACATTTATATGGGTTAAAGTCACCTTAAACTACATCAAATTATCAAATCTCCACCATTTTCCCCAAATCTCAAGAACATGAACCCTAGAAAAATCAAGTCATTCATAGACATAACTAAATCCGTCTTATATGATGTAAAAGATGTAATTTCATCCGACTAATCATTCTATCAATGTTCTACATGCAATTTCCTCAATAGATTCTTAAATCTCTACATCCAATTAAATGGGTTTTCATCATACTCCAAGAACAATATAATTTATTTGAATTTCCTACGCATGGAAGAAGCATTCTCTGCAAAATAATGAAATTAAACCACTTGCCTTATATGTATCTCTGATTTGATGATGAATCTGATGAATGGTTCTCTCTCTCTCTGCAGAATTCTCCTCTCTTCTCTCTCTACCAGCTTTCTTCTCTAATGGTAGCAATGGAGGCTAGGGTTTGTCTTAGGAACTTTTGGGGCTAATTCTAATAACCCCCGTAGCCCTCTAATCAGTTAATGGCTGGTAATGGGTTAGTGGGTCTTTTAATTTTCCATTTAAAACTCCTAAAATTCGTTAATCAAAAATCCCAAAATTCTAAAATTACCAAACCGCCCTTTTTGGTTGCCGGTATGGCCTAAAAATACCCCGGAACCCAAACCAAACTCCCGGCTAGTGTTTTCTGACTATTTCGACCCTTCCGGACGCGTTGGCGCACTCAAAACAACCATACGGATAATAGAAATAAAATTCACTTTTTAATTAAAATAAATATATATACCTGATGCGACTGTCACGCGCGTCTCAACAAAATTTCCAAATTGCCGTATTTCAATCTCACGACAAATTTCATAATTCAATATTCATATATAATCATATATGCACATATAATCAAATACCAACTCGCATCTCGCTAGTACTTTTAACCCGGATTAATTTCCAATTAATTCGCATTTAATTCAATTAATCCCAAAAATAAATATCACAAAAATTACGGGGTATTACATTTTTGTGATTTTGGAATATTTTATGCTTTTAGATTTTTGGAAATTTTTGGTCAAAGTTTTAGATTGACTCGATCTAATCCTAAGTCTAACTAATTCCCTGGCAACGGCGCCAAAAACTTGCGTGACTCAGAAAATGTCTCTAATGTGCATTCTCTTCTAGGCTCAAGTGCAAGCCTGTCGCATTAGTAATAAACCCGGTACGTTGGGATCGTATCCACAGGGAAACAGGACAACAGAGTTGTAACGACGTTGGATAGATAAGGAAATTCTAACTCTGACTCTAAAGGAAAAAGAAAAAGTGATTGGTATGAGAATTTACTACAACAGATGCAATTATGAAATTATGAAAAAAATGCAGCTATGATAAATTACCTAAAATCCTGATGAAGAATGATTTGAAACTTTAAACCATATGATGAGGAAAACGGGAAGGGAATACAATCCCCCAACCCTAGTGTATTGCGGGTATAATACTAATCATAAATTCAAATGATTAATTAGACCCAGAATTTAGTACTCCCAAGCATTATGTATATGAGGTTCAAGCCCTCACCATACATAATCAGAGGACGAGTAAATCGGTATTACGATAGTGACACTCGAATTGCATTCTGAATCATCCCGGTTACCCTGAAGCAAACGAGATCCAAAGATCTACAATTATTGTGTTTCTACGCAATACGGTTGTAATAAATCATTAAATTTAGAGGACTAATTTTATACACATTCAATTAACACATCGGATTGAGTTCATGTATCCCGACCTTTAAAAACCAAGCCTAACATGGTGAAATTAATGAAAACTAGGTTTTCTACGTTGCATGAACTCATAATTTCTTGGAAAGAGAGATGAAACATGAGAAATAATAATAAAAGTGCTGGAAATAAAAGTTACCAAGATTGAAGAACACAACCATGCGAGAAGAAATCAAAGATTCAAGAAAAACTGGAAACGCTCTTGAATTAATGGTGCAAAGTATGTAAATTCTTCTCTTAGGTGTTCCTACTTGTTATGGAGCATTTACATCCATGAAATCTTTATAAAAACAGTCATAATGACCAAATATATAGGCTAGAGGTCATTTAGAAGAGTCCCCAAAGTACAAAACTCTTTTGGCTAAAAGATAAGCACAAAATAAAAATCCCGTATCTGGCACTTTGTCACACTTAGAAAGCGTGACGAATTTTGTAACGGATTTTGAGCGTGACTAAATATCCGGATCGGTTCGTTTAGTTTTCATCAACTTCGATCCGTCTTCGGTCCGGAGTTCTCTGGAATTTTGTATTTCGGATCGATCTGATCCGGATCAGTCCCAATTTGTTACACTTAAAAAGCATGACTAATTTTGTAACAGATCTGGAGCGTGACAAATGGGCGGACCGGTTCTTTTTCCTCAGCTTCGGTTCGGTTTGGGTCTGACAGTTTTTTTTCTTGGATTTCTTCTCAACTTCAAATGAGCATAACTTCTTCACCGTAGCTCGGATTGAGGTGCCGTTTTTTCCAGTGTTCTTTTAATTGAAAGATCTTCAACTTTATAGTTGGCCCCACCTCCAGACTAACGCTAAAAAATTATAGAAATTCCCTTTAACTCCTCGTTTCTTTGTTTTCTTTCACTGTTTTGAGTTCTCTTTGGCACCAACTTGCATGAAATATCTGTAAAACACATAAGAGATACACAAAATACGAAATACTTGCAAAAAGGGTTAGTAGCATAAATATGAGACAAATCCAAGCTATTTACACCGCACGGGATCATAAAAATACCAAAATTAAGGGGATAAATGTGAAGAATTTATGCCTAATCAAACCCCCGTAACTTTGAACTTTGCGTATGCCGAGCAATGTAAAAGAACGAAAGTATGAGTTATGGACCCTTCAAAAACTTTATTGGGATAGAATACCTCTTTCGCGGGCAAACGATTGCATTTAGCATATGCAACAAGACTTTAAACCTCTAGGTTACCCTAGTAGGACGAGTTGTGTCTCGTGAGGGTTTGCAGAGAATATACCCATAAAATTTGTCTCAAAGAAACTTCAAAATACGCAAAAATTATATAATTAAAACTTTCTCAGAAAATAATCATCATCAAGTCATGCTCAAGGGTCTCAAATCATAGTGTGTGCGTGCGAAGCCGAAAATTTAACCACGAGTTTCCACCGATTGATCATTACGTTACTTATCCGAAAATTCATTTGAATTTCAAATTATCACAGGATACTCTCACAAATGAAACTCTCGAATTATGGCTATTATCTTGGTATGCGTGATATAAAGAGTAAATATATTGGATGCAAGGTCATGCACACCAGTAGAAAGATGGAAATTTTATAGTGATAGGATCTCAACAACGGAATACGATTTTTCAAAACGGAAACATTTCCTCTTATTCACGCATTCAATCTCTTTTAATTATCTTTTGGTGTCTTAGCTCTTCACGCGGTAATCAATTTCGCAATTTGGACTCGGTTAGGACTTTTTCGAGTTTTAAGGTATATTGGGTAAAATAAAAATGGTTGGGATGGTTGGAATTGGAAAAGTCATTTATGATGTCCATTTGTGCTTTTTCCGGGCTATTGCTCATTTTTTTCTTCTTTTTCCCTATTTTTTCTGTTTTTCACTTCTTTTCTTTTCTTGCTATTTTTGTTGAGCATATCTATTTTTTTCTTGCCCCTTTTATGCACTTTTCGGACTTTATTGAATAATCTATTTTCGTAATTCCTGGCTACTTGGGTTTTTAGGGTTAAAAACGAAAGGATAAATTTTATTCAGCTTAATTGGATTATCAAAGGGATAATTTTTCACATCTTTTTATGGATAATATTTTCGGGTGACAAACGAGGGCCTACTTCATTGTCTAAAATACTAATTTCATTACCATATGCGTCTTGAGATTAATTTAATTTAGAGATTTGTAGCGCGCTTTGTACGGCAATATCACACACATTTATCAAAACCGATCAAAATGAAAGGATTGAGATCCTCGACGACTTTTTAAACGCTGAAAAGAACTTTGAGTTAACAATTAACTTGAATTGATTTATAATTTTCACAAAGATGAAAGGCCCAAATCTCACCGGGTTTGTTAATCTCCACACTTATTCGTTAAGTCGTCAATTTTCGCACAATTTCCATCTTTGGCCAATTTCGGCTTTGTGTATTTGAATTTTACAACTTGAGACTTTACACCGACTTTTAATGATATTTTTGTAAAATTTGAATTCCAATTTTTATTTATTTTGAACAAAAATATTTTTTGATTTTTCAAAATTTTATGATTTTTTTGAGATTTTTGGACATTTTTGAAAATTTTTGAACTTTTAGAAGTACGCACTTGTGACCCCCCCTAACTTAGACTTTTGTATTGTCCTCAAGCAAAAAGGACTAAAATCTAAACAAGGCAAAATAAGAAGTGCGATAAATAAAACAAATAAATGGAGAAAATGCATAAAAACACTAAATTACCCGAACACATGACTCAATAATACAATAAAAATCACCCCATACGCGTCGGGGGTGCAACGACCTCTCATCTCTCCACAAACTCACCCGACCCCACTCACGGGGTTCAATGCTCTCCTCGTCTCTCCCATCTTCATATCGTAAACCAATAATCGGAACAAGTTGGGATCTCGCCCATAGATAAGGGAAAGACCGAGAGACACATCGTGACTACTTGGAAAGGGATCCCTGTGATGCTTACTCAAAGCATGGCCTGTGTGCACCGATTCGGAGGGAACACCTAAGTTTCTTTTAATTTTTTCGAACGCATGGGTCGGGCTCTAAGTCGGATGAAACACAACTTTTCTCCTCAATAACCTTCGGGACTTCTAGTGGTATGGGTGTATGGTCACAACGAAGGAATTCCTCGATTTTATCTTTCCATTCGCTTTCTTCTAGGTGACTACATGAATCCAATAGAGTTTGGACTTCGTCGTTAAGGCTCTCATCCACTGGACCGAATTCTTTTTCAAATTCTTCCATGCTCATGTCCCCTAGGTCTCTCTCTCGAGTAGTGCCTACGTCCTTCCTTACTTGCTCGATCTCTAACTCCACCATTTTTCTCTCCTCTAACCCATTTACCTATCTCTTAATCGCGGTCACTACACACATCTCCTCGCTTTTCTCTCATCATCACAACTACCGTTGTTGCTCGATGACATAAAGCACACCCCTAACGGATCTCTCTTGTGGGAACCCTCATTTTCGTGGTTCGATAATAAATAGGACCCTAGGGTATCTCCGTAATAATTTTCCTCGAAATACTCCTCTACGATCTCGTCTATTAGGTTCACCGCGTGACGATCATCTTCTTCCCCCATCTGTTGGGCGATATGGAAGATGTTAGTCTCTAAAGTCATGTTCCCAAAAGTGAGTTGCATTTTCCCATTCCGAATATTGATGATTACGTTAGCCGTAGCTAAGAAAGGGCGCCCAAGAATGATGGGAACATGATTGCTCGAGGTGAAGGAGGGCTCCGTGTCCCAAATGAGAAAGTCTACCGGGAAGTAAAAAGTGTCAACTTGGACGATCACGTCCTCAACTATACCTCTTGGGATATTCACGGTTCGATTCACTAACTGGAGAGTGATCTTTATGGGCTTGAGGTCACCCAGATCAAGTTGCCTATAGATGGCGTAAGGGAGGATATTAACACTTGCTCCCAAGTCAAGTAAGGCTTTTTCAATTTTATTTTCTCCAACGATGCAGGAAATAGTGGGTGCACCGGGATCTTTGAATTTAGGCGGGAGATCGTTAAGTAGAATGGATCTCACATTCTGTGCTAGAAAGATATTTTTCTTTACCTTCATCTTTCTCTTTACCGTCAACAAGTCTTTGATGAATTTTACATAAGATGGAATTTGCTTAATGACATCGAGGAAAGGTAAATTCAGCTTTACTTGCTTTAGCACGTCTAGCACTTCATCACGGGGTTTTCCTTTATGGGAAGGAATCAACCTTTGAGGAAACGGTGCCGCGGTGGGTGGTTTCACTACTACCTCGGGCTCACTAGTGTCTTCTTTGTCACTCTCATTCAAGGGGACATCTTCGACCTCTTTCGTGCCGGGCGAAATCTCCTTGTCTTTCGTTGTGTCGTGTGGAGGTGGTGATAAATAAACGACTCTCCCACTACGAAGAGTGGTCACAGCCTGACATTGCTCCTGATGTTCTGTCGCGGTGGAGCTAACATTAGTTTAACCTTAGGGCAGTCTTTGGACCTGGGTAGGAAACTTGCCTTTCTCTTGGATACTCAACGATGATTGAAACTGTGAAATGTTCTCATTCATGTCGTTCATCATGCGCTCATGCCTAGCATTAGTTGTAGTCTGGGTATTGATAAAGTGGTTGATCGTATCCTCGATACTTCTCCGCGATGGTGGGATGTATGCTCCTTGAGGTGGTGGTGCTTGCAAATGTCCTTGCATGTGTGGAGCTTGTTGAAAATGTGGCGGTGGAGGATGAGAAAACGTGATCTGTGTGATAATTGATTAACTTCGCAAAAATATAATTTGGCACACTTATTTAATTATAGTCTATTTTTTAATCAAACTAATTTAGCCCCCAAACATGCATCTAAATATGATAAATCATTCAAACCATGCATGAAAAATAAAGACGAACGTTATAGGAAAAAAAACCTTTCGGGAAAAAACTTTTTATAATACTTTGAAGAATTCACAAGACTTTTGACTTACATACAACCCGATAATCGCCCACAAGTTTGTAATGCACGGCGCCTTCAGCAAATCTTCAAAGATACGAGAGACAGCGAAATACCCTCCAGGCATCGGTTCGTCATCTTCGGCTCGTCCACACGCAGAATGACTACACTCGGTATCCACCGATCAAAATATGGAGATGCCTTATCCACCAAGGTTGAACAAAAGCAAAGTTGTGCTTAAACACCAAACATAATTCACTAAAGAAAGATGGGAGTTTTGTGAATTGAAAACAAAAGAGGATTAAACCCCTAAAATAAGAAGCCTAACGAATACTGCTTTGGCAGTGTTTCTATTCTGGAAAACGTGTGGACTTCTTAATGAAAATGTTACCATTTAATGAGTATTTGTACAAAAATGCACTGCCTCGAAATCCGAGCTCGTTCGAACGAGAAGAATATGTCGCTCGAATGAAGGACGTGTGTCGTTCAAACGACATCGCGCGACTTCCAATCTCGTTCGAACGAGATGCTTATCTCGCGCGAACGATCTGGGCATCAAAATCGAGGTCCGTTTCAAAACTTAGAAAAAGTACTCATTCTCAATATTTGACGAAAAAGTCTGCTCCAACACTTAGAAAATATTTTGTAAAAATCTCCCAAAATCTCTAAGTGAAAAGTAAAGGTATTTAAAACATAACCTTACAAAAGTAAACTTCGCGGAGTCTTGAATGATGAAGAACTGGAGCAATTTGGATCCGTCTTTGATGTAGATGTCTCTTGAATGCTCTTCAACAGTGTAGCGGTATATGACATAATAAATTGATAATGGACCTATGAAAATATGTCCTTACAAATCTCCCCCTATGTTTCTTTCGGTACATACATAAAAAATCCGAATTATCAAAAACCAAATTGCCTATACAAATCTACACTCCCATGAATAAATTTGCAAGACCTCAAAACTGTTCTTCAATCATCTTCGTCAAATCTCAAAGCTTTTCTCATCGGGGTGGGCAACATCATGATCTTCAATCTTTATACCTACACACATGAGATAAAGAAAAATACCTTTGTGGCGCATCGAGTTTGAAAGGATATAAGAATAAAGCATTAATAATCAAATCTCCCCCATAATGCAAAAACTCCCCCATAACTGATAATTCTTTTTCACCCTTTTTATGATGTCCCCAAATAGACAGATAAGAAGAAACAATCAAAACATGGAGTGTCACGATAAGAATGCATAGCAAACAAGGATCAAACTACGTGCATGCAAAGGGATATCTCAAAAATCTCACAAACTATTTTTGGATTTTTCAATTTTTCATACAAAAATAAGATACTAAAAATCACACCATGGATTTAAACTAAAACAACCAAGTCCTGGAAATGGAATGAATGGGTATGAACACATCGATAGGTAAATAAACTCAATCAATCATATGTACACGATGAATACGTGTACCCCTAACGAATGAACATCAAAAGTATCCTTAGGTGTAAAAATTTATTGAATTTAAATGACATCGTCTTATACAAATCAGCAAATCAAAGTCAAATGATTTCCACACCAATAACGTCCAAAACTATTTAGCGCTTTTTCAAGATTTTCAAGGACGTGCAAACCCGTTATAAAATCTCCAACCAAACTCCCTCATATATATTTTCTTTTAGAGGTGAATAAACTAAATTCTCAAATTTTGGAGAATTGGTGCAAAAACCTAAATGACCCATAATTGGCATGAATTACTTTTTATTGCCTTTAAATTTTTTCGGGTTCTTTTAACCTCTTTGGACCCCGGTTAATAAAATTCCTCCATTTTTTAGGTCCAATTTAACGGTGGCTTAGTATTTGCAAAGTAAAAATGAAGCTTTCGCAGTCCTTCCCCGTTTTTAAATAAAGCACACAAACTCACAAAACGGTTTTTATATGCACAATTTCCTTATCAAAATTTTATCGCGCTTGGTTGATTTTAAAGATAGGATTGAAGTGAAAACAACCAACCAACATGCGATAAGACAAGAACAATAATCAAACAAATTCGTGCATGTGTGCAATAAAGGAAACATGAGTCAAACATGTAGGAAGTAACACTTAATTACATCTTAATGACTCCAAACGTTATAAAGCACAAGGATGAATTGACCTATTATCTCAAAACACTATCAAATAGTCACAGGAAAATAATGGAATGATGTTGTGACTCGATCATCCTAAGTCTTCATCCATAAACAGTGCACACACACAAAAAAATCTTTTTGTATTTTTTAAAAAATTTCAAAACATATATATACAAAAACTACATGTCACAACGCTAGCAAAAATATATAAAAAAGCATAACTAGCGTATGATAAACATGCAAACACAATCGTCTATATGATATGGAAAGAGAAGAATCATGTGCAAGCAAACGAGAACCAACTTGTCTAAAATCTAGTGCCTCTAAAAGTGATTTCCTAACCCAAATAGATGTGAAACGTCGTGCGGGGGATTTGGGAATCACGGGAACACTAGACATAAACTTCCGAGGACATTAAGATAAAAAACAAACACGCCTAAGGTGACCTTTCCTACCACAATATGAACATGTGTAAATGGGTGGAACGACACCTATGGGATGACATTTTCTATCATCCTTGGAATTAGTTGACCCTCTAAAACAAATAATGATTTTGGCTTTAGCATTAGAAGCATGAGAACAAGATGAGCCACTACCATCACTATCAAACCTACTCGAGTCTGTCAAATCATTTTTTAACTTCAAAATTTTTTACTCGAGCAAAGAATTAGACTCTTCCAAATTAAGGGACGCTTTTTTCAAGTTTTAAATAATTCCTAAAAGCGTATCTCTCTCTCCCTGAATTAAAGAAAACTTTTTCCTAAGAGTCTCTTCACGTGCCACAAACTCATTGACTAAAATATTTTTATCATCTTTGGCACAAACACAAACCATTGAATTTTTAAGGTCCTCCAATTCTTCTTCTAAAAATAGGACCTTATCATCACTCTCCTTCTTGGACGATTTTAAAGAAACAAAGTCATGGTCCAAGGAAACAAGTTTTTCATGATAAAAATCTCTTTGATTTTGAACCGTTTGCAAAAGATCCAACGCGGATTTAAAACGAGAATTTTCTTTTTCCAAAACTTTAATTCGTTTTGCAAACGTTAAATTCAAACGATTTATATCATCAAAATTCTGACTCATGTCATCAAAGGGGTGCATCCGATTAGATAAGTGCCCATTGAAAAAATTGCGATTTCTCACAAAACTGATTTTTCAAAAAAAATCTATATCACACGATTTTGCGGAAAATATGAATACGCGATAAATTAGCCCAACCTGCTCTGATACCAATTTGAGAAAACGTGATCAGTGTGATAATTGATTAATTTAGCATAAATCTAATTTGGAACACTTATTTAATTAGAGTCTATTTTTTAATTAAACTAATTCAGCCTCTAAATATGCATCTAAATATGATAAATGATTCAAACCATGCATGAAAAATAAAGACGAATGTTATAGGAAAAAACAAACTTTCGAGAAAAAACCTTTTATAACACTTTAAAGAATTCACAAGACCTTTGACTTACATACAACTTGATAATCGCCCACAAGTGTGTAATGCACGGTGCCTTAAGCAAATCTTCAAAGATACGAGAGACAGCGAAATACCCTCCAGGCATCGGTTCGTCGTCTTCGACTCGTCCACACGCAGAATGACTATGCTCGGTATCCACCGATCAAAATATGGAGATGCCTTCTCCACCAAACACAATTCACTAAAGCAAGATGGGAGTTGTGTGAATTGTAAACAAAAGAGGATTAAACCCATAAAAGAAGAAGCCTAAAGAATACTGCTTTGGCAGTGTTTCTGTTCTAGAAAACGTATGGACTTCTTAATGAAAATATTACCATTTAATGAGTATTTATACAAAAATGCACCGCCTCAAAATCCGAGCTCGTTCGAACGACAAGCATATGTCACTCGAACGAAGGACGCATGTCGTTCAAATGACATCAGGCGACTTCCAATCTCGTTCGAACGAGATGCTTATCTCGCGCGAACGACTTGGGCGTCAAAATCGAGGTCCACTTCAAAACTTAAAAAAAATACTCATTCTCAATATTTGACAAAAAAGTCAGCTCCAACACTTAGAAAATATTTTGTAACAATCTCCCAAAAGCTCTAAGTGAAAAGTAAAGGTATTTAAAACATAAACTTACTAAAGTAAACTTTGCGGAGTCTTGAATGATGAAGAACTTGAGTAATTCGGATCCGTCTTTGATGTAGATGTCTCTTGAATGCTCTTCGATGGTGTAGCGGTATATGACATAATAAATTGATAACGGACCTATGAAAATATGTCCTTACAGAGGAGGGGAAATAAGTGAATTAGGATTCATCACAGCATGTTGTTCCCATAGCTAATACCAAGGTGGTTTTTCCATGAAGGAATGTAATAATTACCGTGTGAGGCACCGAAATTACCCTTAAATCCACCTATGCCACTGACTTGCACTTGAAGCATCACTTTGTAGGCGGGTATAGTCGGGTATTCCTCAGTTGAATGACCCGCCTCACAAATCGCACACACCTTATCAACAGGGTTTGGGATGTATCCAGTTGATCCTCTTCCATATACCTCATGTAGGTCTCGCAGTCCTTTCTCAAGCATATCGAGTCGACTGTCCGCTATAGAATTCTTTTCTACATGAAATAGGTCGAGCGTCAATGGAGTGTTGGTCACTTGACGACTTTCATTTTGAGCATTAGGGTCAGATGTATCCCAGTATTGGGTAGTCTCAGCGACATACCTCAGGTGAAGCTCAGCATCGTGAGCGTCTAAGTCGACAAACGGACCACTACCCACGGTTTCAACAAGTTGCTTGAAATTAATGTTCAGCCCATTAGGGATAAAGGAAATGATTTGCGTTTTATCAAAACCATGATGGGGGCACGAAGTAATTAACTCATTGAAATGCTCATAACATCGATGAAATGGCCTATTTTCCAATTGTCTGAAAGCTTGAATTTGAGCCTTTATGGAGATTGTTCGATGTGGTGGAGAGAATTTATTGTGAAACTCAGATTGCAACTCTTTCCAAGATGCAATCGATCTTGGAGGTAAAGACCAAATCCAGGTCTTAGCTTTATCTTTTAGCGAGAATGGGAAGAGTTTGAGGCGGATCACCTCTTGTGTGCAAGTTTGATCATTGAGAGTTTCACACACATCCTCAAATTCCCTAATGTGGAGATATGGCTTTTCAGAATCCATACCATGGTAATGGGGTAACATCTGGATCATCCCATTTTTAAAATAAAATTGCCCGGCATTATACGGGAGTATAATGCATCCCAGAGTGACAGTGGACTCGGGATATAAGATTTCTCTCAACGGGCGGTACGGGGCTGCTTCCTCACTGGTGGCTGCACTACCGTGTTGCGATATCTATCTGTCTCTTAGCGACTCGGTATCCTCACTTGGTGTGCTTGGAGTGTGCTCTGAAGTGTGTCCTAAGAAGGAAAATGGAGTGTTATTTCAGATTGAGTGTGACGGTATGGGAGGTGGAATCCAGAACTGTGGAGCGTTAGTCGTGTGAGGGCTATCAAGGTCGTACTCAACTATTGGATTTTCAAAAATGTGGGTTGGAGTATTATGGGGAGTGGGAGTGAGTTCAGAATTTTGCATTAACAGCTTGTGAGAGATGATGATGAATCTTTTTTGTGCTTTTTGAATTTTTTTATGTTTTTGGATTTTTGGTCAAAGTTTTAGATTGACTCGATCTAATCCTAAGCCTACCTAATTCTCCGATAACGGCGCCAAAAACTTGACGCGACTCAGAAAATGTCTCTAATGTGCGTTCTCTTCTAGACTCAAGTTCAAGCCTGTCGCGTTAGTAATAAACCCGATAAGTCGAGATCGTATCCACAGGGAAAGAGGACAACAGAGTTGTAATGACGTTGGATAGATAAGGAAATCCTAACTCTGACTCTGAAGGAAAAAGAAAAAGTGATTGGTATGAGAATTTACTACAATAGATGCAATTATGAAATTATGAAAAAAATGAAGCTATGCTAAATTACCTCAAATCCTGATGAAGAATGATTTGAAACTTTAAACTTTATGATGAGGAAAACAGGAAGGGAATACAATCCCCCAACCCAAGTGTATTGCAGGTATAATACTAATCATAAATTCAAATGATTAATTAGACCTAGAATTTAGTACTCTCAAGCATTACGTATATGAGGTTCAAGCCCGCACCATACTTAATCAGAGGATGAGTAAATCGGTATTGCGACAGTGACACTCAAATTGCATTCTGAAGCATCCCGATTACCCTTAAGAAAACGAGATCCAAAGATCTATAATTGTCATATTTCTACGCAATACGGTCGTAATAAATCATTAAATTTAGAGGACTAATTTTATACACATGCAATTAACACATCGGATTGAGTTCATGTATCTTGACCTTTAAAAACCTAGCCTAACATGGTGAAATTAATGAAAACTACGTTTTCTACGTTGCATGAACTCATAATTGCTTGGAAAGAGAGATGAAACATGAGAAATAATAATAAAAGTGCTGGAAATAAAAGTTACCAGGATTGAAGAACACAACCATGCGAGAAGAAATCAAAGATTGAAGAAAAACTGGAAAAGCTCTTGAATTAATGGTGCAAAGTATGTAAATTCTTCTCCTAGATGTTCCTACTTGTTATGGAGCTTTTACATCCATGAAATCTTTATAAAAAGAGTCATAATGACCAAATATATAGGCTAGAGGTCGTTTAGAAGAATCTCCAAAACCCAAAACTCTTTTGGCTAAAAGATAAGCACAAAATAAAAATCCCGTATGTGGCACTTTGTCATACTTAGAAAGCGTGACTAATTTTGTAACGGATTCTGAGCATGACTAAATATCCGGATCGGTTCGTTTAATTTTCATCAACTTCTATCCGTCTTCGATTCGGGGTTCTCTAGAATTTTGTATTTCGGATCGGTACCTTTTTGTCACACTTAGAAAGCGTGACTAATTTTGTAACGGATCTGGAGCGTGACAAATGGGCGGGCGGGTTCTTTTTCCCCAGCTTCGGTTCGGTTTGGGTCTGACAGCTTTTTTTCTTGTATTTCTTCTCAACTTCAAATGGGCATAACTTCTTCATCGTAGCTCGGATTGAGGTACCATTTTTTTCCAGTGTTCTTGTAATTGAAAGCTCTTCAACTTTCTAGTTGGCCCCACCTCCATACTAAGGCTGCAAAATTATGGAAATGCCCTTTAACTCCCCGTTTCTTGGTTTTCTTTCACTGTTTTGAGTTCTTTTTGGCACTAACTTGCATGAAATACCTATAAAACACATAAGAGATACATAAAATACGAAATACTTGCCAAAAAGGGTTAGTAGCAAAAATATGAGACAAATCCAAGCTATTTACACCGCACGGGATCATAAAAATACCAAAATTAAGGGGATAAATGTGAAGAATTTATGCCTAATCAGACTCCTTTTTCAAATTATCAGCAATTCCTAAAAGGGTATCTCTCTCTCCCTCAATTAAAGCAAACTTTCCCCTCAGAGACTCTTCACGTGCCACAAACTCATTGATTAAAATATTTTTGTCATCTTTGGCACAAACACAAACCATCGATTTTTTAAGGTCCTTCAATTCTTTTTCTAAAAATAAGACCCTATCATCACTTTTCTTCTAGGACAATTTTAAAGCAACAAAGTCATAGTCCAAGGAAACAAATTTTTCACGATAAAAATCTATTTGATTTTGAACCGTTTGCAAAATATCCATCGCGAATTTAAAACGAGAACTTTCATTTTCAAAAAATCAATTCTTTTAGCAAACGTCAAATCAAACGATGTATATCATCAAAACTCAGACTCGTGTCATCAAAGGGGGGCATCCGATGAGATAAGTGCTCTATCGAAAAAATTGCGATTTTTCACAAAACAGATTTTTCAAAAAAATCTATATCACACAAATTTTGTGGAAAATCAGAATACGCGATAAATTAGCGCAACCCGCTCTGATACCAATTTGACGATGTGAGAAGTCAAATTGTATCAAAAAAAATAAAACCTTGAAAAATCAGGATCACGCGACAAATTAGCGTAACCTGCTCTGATACCAATTTGTAAAACGTGTCTGTGTGATAATTGATTAAATTAAGTTGCAAATTTCTATGTTGGCACACTTATATAATTAGGGTCATTTTGAACCAAAATAATTCAGCCCCTAAACATGCATCTATGTGTGTGCGTGTGTCAAACCGTAAATAGATAAAGCATGTGACACAAATATTAAGAAAAAAAAACCTTTCGGGTAAAACCTTTTATTTCTAGAACTTTGAAGAATTTACAAGACCATTGACTTACATACAACCTGATAATCGCCCACAAGTGTAATGCACGGTGTCTTCGTCAAACCTCCACAGCAACGTCTAGAAATAACGTCGATTGGAATCTCTCGCAAGAACTCTAGGTGGTCAGCAATGAAGAAGAAAACGGCTTCTCCACAAGTGAACTTTATAAGGACTCCCTCCACCAAAGCACACAGTTGTCAGTTGTAGAGTTCTCCCCACAAAGAATAAACCAAAGAAAAATATGTTCTTGGGTTCCACAAAACAACTCACACAAAAGTAATTGGTATTTTTGTGAATTGTAAACAAAATAAATATTTGAACCCTTAAATTGTTGGAGAATTATGCCAAAAGGTATTGAATTAAATTATAGGCAGATAAACAAAAGTTTTCAAAGGATAAAACTCTTTAAGGTTGAAAACTGTTCTCCACGTTGAAAGCAAAGGGCTGACATCCTTTTTATATGAAATTTTGAGTGGGTCAAAGGATAAACATGAGGTCAGCGTGTCAGTCGAAAAGTAGCGTCGCTCGAATGAGAATCCCATCTCGCTCGAACGAGGGACGCATGTCGTTCAAACGACTACGCGCGACATCTCAATGTCATTCGAACGAGATGGTGATCTTCCTTGAACGACCTTGGCGTCGAATCCCAGATCCGCTTACTGCCGTACAAATGTTTTCAAACCTTTTCAAAAAATAATGTTTTCTGAAACAGTTAAGAAATCTTTTTTTAAAAAACATTTATAAAAACATTTTTATATAAAAGCCTTTTTAAAACTCTTTTTGAAAATATCCCAACACTCTTAATATGAACTGTAAATGCAACTTTAAACATTATCTTACCAAAAACCATATTGTTGGGCATGAATGTTGAAGATAACTTGTAATTCGAATTCGTCTTTTGTAGATAAAAACTTCTTTAATTCTTCGACGATTGTAGTGGTATACGACATCACAAATTGTGACAGACATTTATAAAAATATGTCCTTACAAATCTCCCCCTATGTCTATGCCGGTACATACATAAAAACATCCGAATTATCAAATACCTATACAAATCTACCCTCCCATGAATCCCAGAAATGAAAAGGTAAACTTTGCAAGTTCTCAAATTTTTTCGTCAACATCAAAACTCTCAAAGCATTTCTCATCACGGTGTGCAACATATCAATCTTCAATTTTGTACCTACACATATGAGATAAAGTAAAAACCTTCGTGACGTATCGAGTTTGAAATGATATAAGAATAATCATTAATAAATCAAATCTCCCCCATAATGCAAAAACTCCCCCATAACATGATAATTCTTTCTCCCCCTTTTTATGATGTCCCCAAATAGACAGATAAGAAGAAAAAAATCAAAACATGGAGTGTCACGATAAAATTGCATATCAAATATGAATTAATCAACGTGCATGTAAAGGAGTATCCCACAAACATCAACAAATTATTTTTGGATTTTTCAATTTTTTATACAAAAATAAGATACTAAAAATTACACCATGGATTTAAACTAAAACAACCAAGTCATGTAAATGGAATGAATGGGTGTGAACACATTGGATAGGTAAATAAACTCAATCAATCATATGTGCACGATGCGTATGTGTACTCCTAACGAATGAGCATCAAAAGTATCCTTAGGTGTAAAAATTTGTTGAATTTAGATGACATCGTCTTATGCAAATCAACAAATCAAAGTCAAAGTGATTTCCACACCAATAACGTCCAAAACTACTTAGCGCTTTTCTAGATTTTCAAGGGCGTTCAAACCCGTTTAAATTCTCCAACCAAACTCCCTTAAAAATATTTTCTTTTAGAGGTGTATAAACTACATTCTCAAACTTTGGAGAATTGGTGCAAAAACTTAAATGGCCCATAATTGGCACAAATTTCTTTTTATTGCCTTTAAATTTTTCGGGATCTTTTAAACCTCTTTGGACCCAGGATAATAAGATTCCTCAATTTTCTAGGTCCAATTTAAACGGTGGCTTAATCGTAAATGATAAAAAAATAATCTTTCGTAGCCCTTCACCATTTTCAGATAAAGCACACAAACTCACAAACGGATCTTACATGAATAACTTTCTTATCAAGTTTTATCACACTTGGTTCGTTTTAAGGGCAAGATTGAAGTGAAAACACCCAACCAACATGTGATAAGACAAGCACAATAATCAAACAAATCCGTGCATGTGTGCAATAAAGAGAACATGAGTCAAACATGTTGGAAGTGACACTTAATTACATCTTAATGACTCCAAACATTATAAAGCACATGGATGAATTGACCTATTGTCTCAAAACACTATCAAATAGTCATATGAAAAAAAAATGGAATGATGTTGTGGCTCGGTCATTCTAAGTGGCCATCAATAAACGGTGTAAACAAATACCAAACTCTTTTTGGATTTTTCAAAAATTTTATCCAAAATAAAACCTTTTTGTATTTTTCAAAAATTTTCAAAAACAACAATTTATACAAAAAGTACATGCCAACACACTAGAAAATATATAACATGAAACCTCAACTAGTGTATGACAAACATGCAATCACAATCATCTATATGACATGGCAAGAGAAGAATCATGTGCAAGCAAACGAGAATCAACTTGTCTAAAATCTAGGGTATCCAAAAGTGATTTCCTAACCCAAATAGATGTGAAACGTCGTGTAGGGGATTTGGGAACCACGGGAACACTAAATATAAACTTCCTATGACATTTTCCAAGATCAAAACAAAATTTCCTAAGGTGACCTTTCCTACCACAATATGAACATGTGTAAACGGGTGGAACGACACCTATAGGTTGACGTTTTTTAACATCCTTAAAATTGGTTGACCCTCTAAAACAAATAATGATTTTGTCTTTAGCACTAGAAGCATGAGAACAATATGAGCCATTACCGTCACTATCAAACCTACTCGAGTCTGTCAAATCATTTTTTAAGTTCAAAAATTTTTACTCAAGCAAATAATTAGACTCTTCCAATTTAAGGGAGTCCTTTTTCAAATAATAAACAATTCCTAAAAGGGTATCTCTCTCTCTCTCAATTAAAGCAAACTTTTCCCTCAGAGTGTCTTCACGTTCCATTAACTCATTGATTAAAATATTTTTGTCATCTTTGGCAGAAACACAAACCATCGAATTTTTAAGCATCTCCAATTCTTTTTCTAAAAATAGGACCCTATCATCACTTTCCTTCTTGGATAATTTTAAAGAAACAAAGTCATGGTCCAAGGAAACAAATTTTTCACGATAAAAATCTAGTTGATTTTGAACCGTTTGCAAAAGATCCATCACGGATTTAAAATGAGAATTTTCTTTTTCCAAAAAATCAATTCTTTTAGCAAACATAAAATTCAAACGATATATATCATCAAAACTCTTACTCGTGTCATCAGAAGGGGACATCCGATTAGATAAGTGCTCTATCGAAAAAATTGTGATTTTTTACAAAAATGATTTTTCAAAAAAATCAATATCACACAAATTTTGCGGAAAATAGGAATACGCAATAAATTAGCGCAACCGACTCTGATACCAATTTGACGACGTGAGAAGTCAAATTGTATCAAAAAAATCTTTGAAAAATCAGGATCATGCGATAAATTAGCGTAACCCGCTCTGATACCAATTTGACAACGTGAGAAGTCAAATTGTATAAAAAAAAATCCTTGAAAAATCAGGATCACGCGATAAATTAGCGTAACCCGCTCTGATACCAATTTGTAAAACGTGGTTGATAATAGATTAAATTAAGTCGCAAACTTCTATGTTGGCACACTTATATAATTAGAGTCATTTTGAACCAAAATAATTCCGCCCCTAAACATGCATCTATGTGTGTGCGCATGTCAAACCATAAATAGATAAATCAAGTGACACAAATATTAAGGAAAAACCCCCTTTCGGGTAAAACCTTTTATTTCTAGAACTTTGAAGAATTTACAAGACCATTGACTTACATACAACCTGATAATCTCCCACAAGTGTAACCGGTGTCTTCGTCAAACCTCCAAAGCAACGTCTAGAAATAGCATCGGCTGGAATCTCCCGCAAGAACTCCAGGTGGTCAGCAATGAAGAAAAAAATGGCTTCTCCACAAGTGAAGTTTATAAGGACTCCCTCCACAAAAGCACGCAGTTTTTGGTTATAGAGTTCTCCCCATAAAGAATAAACTAATGCAAAATATGTTCTTGGGTTCCCTAAAACAACTCACACAAAAGTAATTGGGATTTTTGTAAATTGTAAACAAATCAAATATTTGAACCCTTAAATTATTGGAGAAAAACTTTCTGCCAAACGGTATTGAATTAAATTCTGGGCAGATAAACAAAAGTTTTCAAAGGATAAAACTCTTTAAGGTTGAAAATTGTTCTCCATGTTGAAAGCAAGGGGCTGACAACCTTTTTACATGAAATTTTGAGCTGGTCAAAGGATAAACATGAGGTCAGCGTGTCAGCCAAAAAGTAGCATCGCTCGAACGAGAATCCCATCTTGCTCAAACGAGGTACGCGTGTCATTCAAACGACTACACGCGACATCTCAATGTCATTCGAACGAGATGGTGATCTCGCTTGAAGGACATTGGCGTCGAATCCCAGGTCTTTTAACTGCCTTACAAATTTTTCCAAACCTTTTCAAAAAATAATGTTTTCTCAAACTGTTAAGGAACCTTTTTATAAAAAAACATTTTTATATAAAAGCCTTTTTAAAACTCCTTTTAAAAATATCCCAACACTCTTAATATGAACTGTAAATGAAACTTTAAACATTATCTTACCAAAGATCATCTTGTTGGGCATGAATGTTGAAGACAACTTGTAATTCGAATTCGTCTTTTGTAGATGAAAACTTCTTCAATTCTTCGACGATTGTAGCGATATATGACATAACAAATTGTGACGGACATTTATAAAAGTATGTCCTTACATGTTTTTCAAAAAATTTATAAAAATAAATCTTTTTGACTTTTTCATTTTTCTTAAAAATAGAAAATATTTTTTACTTTTTCTCTTTTCTTAAAGAAACCAAAAATATTTTGTATTTTTCCAATTTTTCTTAAAGACCGAAAATCTTTTTGGATTTTTTCCTAAAAATGTGAATAAGAAAAACTCAATAGAATGGTAATACATACTAGAAATAGGCAAAAATATGATCATGAAAAGCATCCTATGCTAGCAAATAAGTTTAAACCTCAATCATTAGATCTGGAGGAGTTTTCCAAAGATGGTGACATCCTATGAAAAACATCTCATGTGAAGTTTTGACCAAATACTCAACTTTCTCTTGGAAATGCTCAAAATATATCATGTGATGTGTGCGAGCATGCAAAGTATCATGTGTGGGAGTGTGTGAAGAAACACGTGTAGTAGCATAACGAGGTAAATACCTATGAGACACATTACCCAACATTAAACAAAATTCCCAATGGTGTCCTCCTTTCTTGCAATAGGAACAAACATACACGGCCTAGGAACACCTCTCTCAAAACGTCTAGGACGCACTCTCCTTTGGGGAAAATGACGCCTAGGTGGGTTAGGTTAAGAGCCATAAGGATTTATAACAAACTCAGGAACCGGCTCGGGTACAACATGGAAAGTGGATGCACCGTCATAACCTATTTCTAGTCTCTCAACATTATCCAAAGCAGGACCGAGGAGCATCTTTCCAACCTTCATAGATGTGTCATCTATAGTGACCTTGACCTCCCAAGCACGTTCGAGATCTCTCTTGAGTTGGGATACACGGGCTTCAAGTTTTTCACAAGTCTTCAATGAATATTAAAGATCTCTCGTAAGACTAGCCATGGTGTTGGTCAATTCACTCCTCTCCCGGCCAGATATGATCAACTGCTCACACAAAGAAACTCTCACCTTCTCGAGCTGACTCACTGACGCCTCACACACCATCAAAACTTATATCTCTCTCTCAAAATCTAACACCTTAAGACCTAACTATTTATTTAACTTTTTAGTTTTCAACTCCTCGGTGTATAAATAACTAAACGCTTTTTGAAGATCCCCCTGTCCCTCATTTACGGTATCATCCCCATTCTCACTATCTCCCGAATGACTCGTAACATCAACAAGGCTCTCACATTTACAAGTGTCCTCGTCGTCGTGGGATAAACAAAATGTGCTCAAGTGACTAGCCATGAAAGCAATTCACTTTTCATGTGTTGATTCATTCCCGGAATCATCCAACTCGATGTCACTATAGCTAAGAGTGTCATATTAGCAACTTTCTTGCCCCTTCTCTTTAGCATAGTGGGACACTAAAATGCCTTATGCCCTTTTTCCCGTGCACTCAAAATACTTCACCTCTTCCTTTTTCTCACCGTTATCCTTGACCTCATCTTTCTTTTTATTTTTCTCAAAAATATTTTTATTGGAAGAATTTTCTTTGTAAAATTTGAGAAACTTTTTTAAAAAAATCACAAATAAAGCCAAGTCATCAAAATCATACTCTCCCTCAGAATAAGACTCGCAAACTCTCTCTTTTTCTTTTTCTTAAATTGAGTCTTTAAAGTTATTCCTCTATCCTTAGGCTTAATGGTGTTGGGGAACATGTCGATCTCATAAGTTTGAAGGCCTCCTACAAGTTCCTCTAACCTAAGTGAACCTAACATTCCCAATGAGTTCAAAACAGTGACTTTAGGAATAAATAGGGATGGAACTCACACCAAAATCTTTTTCACGACTCTCGAATCATCAATCTTTTCACCTAAATTAAAATTCGTGTTCACAATGTCCGACAACCTAGCATAAAACCCATCAAAACACTCGGACTCTAACATAGTGATAGTCTCAAACTGGGTGGTCAAAATTTGCAATTTCGATGCCTTAACAACGTTGGTACCCTCATGTGTCAATTAGAGGATATCCCATGCCTCTTTTGACGTGGTGTCGCATCATAATATGTCGAAACTCGTCGGGGGTGACAACTCCGAAAATAGTACAAAGGCCTCGGGAGTTATAGTTACACCACTTAAATTCATCAACAGCCCAATCAGACATAGGTTTGGGATTAATGACATTATTAACGTTGATAGTGGAGGATTCCACCCTCTTTCACATATAAGACATACTCTTTCATCAATATCTTTTAAACACGATCTCATACGGGCTTTTCAATATGCATAATTTGTGCCATCAAAGACGAGCATCCGATTATATAAGTTATCCATCAAAAAAATTATAATTTTTCAAAACAATTGATATCATAAAAAATATTGCGGAAAAAAGATCTCACGATAATTTGGGAAAACCCGCTCTGATACCAATTTGTAAAAGCAGATGTTATTAGAACGATATCATAGGGTCGTTCGTAATATTCCAATGGATTATACTTATTTAATGAAATGCCAAACTCCAAACAAATTCCAATTTTAATTAAATCCTAAACATGCAACTACGTGATTCAAATCAAGCATGCAAAGAAATCAAACTTCAGGAAAAATTCCCGCAGGGCAAAACCTTTATTTCACTAAAGTTTGGAAATCTCAACTTACAACACTTTAGAGAAATAATATAATGAATTCCCGTAAGAACCCACAAAGATCTCAACCTTCAGTCAGTAATAATTCCCTCAAAAATCATAAAAATTGCAGTCCTCCTTTTCAGCAGTGAATACCCTTGAGTATCCCCAAGATCAGTAGTGAAGAAAGCTCTCCACAAGAATAACTTCGACAAAGAAGTTCTTGGGTTCCAAAGATGATTCACAAAAGTATTTGGGATTGTTTATGTGAATCAAAAATAAGTTTTTTCCCCAAAAAGTGAAGACTATTTTGCAGTTGTTTTGTAGTTTGCATAAATGAAAACTCTTAACAAAAATCTTCATGAAAGATGGTTTAAATAGGAGAACACAAATTTCGAGGCGAAGAAAAGTTGTTCGAATGAGATCTTGATATCGTCCGAATAACATTGACATCTCATTAGAAAAGGCTTCAAACGACCCTTTCAAATAACCTTTAAAACATAAAACAGCATGCGTTTGCTCGAGCCATATGAGAAGCAGGGCTTCAAACGAGGGATCAAATGATATGTCAATGTCGTTTGAACGACATGTCAATGTCATTTGAACGACATGACTAAGTCATTTGAATGACTGTTAGGAGAAAATTTATTTTTTAAAAATAAAATCGATGTATGAAAACTGTTTGAAAATAATTGATTTAAAACGCCTCGTTTTGATAAAAAACTATTTAGAAAAAATCCTAATACTTCATACAAAATCTAAGTAACACAAAACTAAATACATATCAAATATACCTCATGTCGCGTAGATATTGAAGATGCTTGATATTCGGATACGTCTTCTTGAACATGTGAACGTGAATTGTCTCGATGGTTGGAATGGGATACACCATACACGATGTAAACTAGGAACTAGGGACAAGATGGAAAATATGTCCTTACACTTGCTTATGCTTCGTTTCACTTCTTCTTTTTCCTAAAGCGAGGTGATATCCCTTCCCTCTCTTCTCTCTCATTTATGCTTACATGATTCGTCCTATGTCTTTTTTGTGACATTGAGGATAATGTCAGGATTAGTTAGTGGGGAGTAGAATGCCATTACTTTGCTTGCATTTTGAAAGTGCTATAAAAAATGAAAAAAAAAATCAAAAATCCAAAATCCAAAAAAAAACCATTGAAACCTTAAAAATCTAAAAATATTTTCTTTTTTAGTTTATATTTAATTTTCTTTCTCTTGTTTCTTCTCTTTTCTTTTGTAACTAGCGTTACTCCAATGATATGTTGTTTACACCGATTTCCCGTTGCATGCTCGTGATACATGTCCATAAAAATTTGAATTTTCTAGTATGGTATGTTGCGTAGTATCCTAGTCCACCTAGTATTCTAATCACAAATTTTTTATATTTTTGAAACCTTAAGATTTATGAGCTCATTACATGGCCTAATTGTTGAATCGAGGTGACTTAGCTAAACTAACTTGAAAATCTTGAAAATAAAAGTGGAGACTTAAACCCTAGAGAGTTTAGTGTCATTCCCATTGTGGGGTATAATTATATTTACTCTTCTCATCATTTGAAAAGAATACTTCGTTGCACAATCTCATTTTCATTATTTTGGCCAGTAGCTAGATAAGTTTATCATCGAAGTGTTAACTCAAGTAAAAGAATCAACGCTTTAATGCAGACAAGTCATAGGAAACTTAGGATATGATCTTAGTCCATCATTCACTTAACCCTTAACCTTATCCTACCCCTATTTATACATCTACCCATCGCTAACCCCTTTGAGATTTTAATTAACCTTCTTTTTCTTACACCCCCAATATTCCTACCCCTCTCCATATTAGGCGAATAACCTATGTATATTACCCATACCCTTATGTCTAGGAATGTGTAGGGACATTTGGTATGATAAGTGTGTATGTTTGTAAAAGGGCATTTCGAATGAAAAAAATTGAAAAAAGAAAAAAAAGGAAAGAAAAAGAAAAGAAAAGGAAGGAAACTGAAAAAAAAATATGAAAAGAAAAAAAAAAGAGGATTGAAGAGAAGAAATTGTATATTTGAATTCAAATTTTCAATGCCCTATGCCTATTATGTAATCTTCATTATAGTTCCCAGCACATGTCCTAAACATCTTCAAATCCCTTTACCCTTCGTTTCTTAGCCTTTAAACAAGCCCCGTTACAACCTAAATAAAAGTCCTATGTGATCCTAGGTAGAAGTTGATTTGAAGGTAGAAATAATTGAGAGGATAATTTGAGTGAATTTCAGCTTAGCTAGTGAATGAAATCCTTTCATGAGATTATTAATTCTTCAATGCAATATGTGTTTTCTCATTAATATGTGAGATCTCATTTTTTAATACATATAATCTATTTTATCTCACTTATAACGAGAGTTACACCAAATCTGAGCATTTTATTTATAAATGTACTCCCAGTGAAGATAGAGTCGAAGCGTAACTTTGATAGGAATCTAGGTTGTTTAGCTTTGGGACCTTGTCTTGACTCATAGGCCATAGTTCACTCACATCCTCATATTTCAACCATATAAAACGACTTCATGATTAATATAATTTATGAACTTTTATGCTATTGTGAAGTTGTTTGCTAGCTAATTAAATTTGTTTTGGAAATTTTACTGAGCACTCATATAATGAGAATTCAGGGTAAAATATTGAGGAGTTTTGAATTTTGTAGGTATATTCATTGTAAACCTTCATCAGACTTCACTCGTCCTCTAAGGTAACCTAAGGGTTTAAAAGGCTTGTTACATACGTCAAATTCAATCGAGAGGCCCGCGAAAGTGGCACTTTTATTTTTATTTTATTTTTTCTTTAGGTTAATAACTAAGTCCTCCTTCTCCGTGTTTTTTTATCACTCCAAATTCTAGGGACTAGAATAAGCAAGTTGGGGAGTTATTGGAGCTCAATATTGCACATATATAGTGATATATATGGGCAATACATCTCACCCGAGGCCTTAGCTCCTACCCTATGAGCTATTTTTGTGTGCATACATTTTATTTGAATGTTATATATTATTTGACTTTCAATATATGCTTTTGTAGGGTCATGAAAGCATTATGCATATGAAGTGAATTACCTTTCCCACAAAAAGGCATGTCTCGGCTGTAAAAGAGGATGTACAACTCTTCAAATAAGGAATATAGGAGTTTCGGATGATTTTTAGGCATTTTTTACAGCACAGAGCAAGATCTATTTCGCCCCTGTCAAGATGTATTTTACCCTGTCATAATGTATTTTGCTCCTGTCATGATGTATTTTGCTATAGCAAGATGTATTTTCCTTTTCCACAAAATTACAACAATGCCATTACGAGATTTTAGTTTTAAGATAACATAGTTTAAGCCTTTTGGAGGAATTTTTACATCATTCTTAGCTTATGGATTGTGGATACTTTGTACTTAGAGATTTCTAGAGAGAAAAAAAGGGCGAAACAAAATATTTATATCAAATTTGAAGCAAGTTGAAGATTTAAGCCCTATTTTCATCCAAGACCTATGGCTTGCTTTCGCTACTTCAATTCTAATTCTATTTCTTTTGAATTCTCAACTATGAATTTCTAGATCTATATGGTTAGGGTAGTGAATTCAATATGAATCATGTTCAATTAATCATAGATTGATTATAGAATGTATTGATTGGTGAAGTTGAGTTAGTATTATAGGAATTTCTCATCATCCATATTGTCAAGCAACATGGATAGTTGGTGGATCTTCACAATTACAGTTCAATTGGTTTTAATTGCTCGTAATAGATCTTAATTAGGTGTTGTTGGTTAATACCTTCACACTTGATATTTGATTTCATATAAGGATTCACCAATTTAATACATCTCTATTGTCAATCAATCATATGTGTTAAGATTCATATTGAACTCATGATCTGTAACCTTCACTCTCATTTGATTTCCAGATTACTTATTGTTTTTGTGTTTAATTTCTTGTTTCCTTCATTTAATTGAACCAATTTCACATTTAATTTCATACTCACACCATATGTTTGATAAAATGCCTCTATAAGTGTAATTGATCAGTAGTTTTACCAATCTCCATGGAATTCGACTCCATACTTACCAGGATTTACTACTTATTTTTTGGCTTGCACTTGGGCCATTGATAAACATTTTTTAAACACAAACAAATTTTTGGAGCCTTGTCAGGGATTGGCAATTTCATATTTGATTAATTTATAATTTTAGAGTCTAATTTTCTAAAAAGAAAAAAAATAGAAAAAAATTCAAGAACTCAAAAAAAAGTTTTATCTATAAATATAAAAAAAATATCTAATTTGTTTCACTGGTTTTTTGTTGTAGGTACTTGTTAATGTGAAGCTTGTGGAGATTTCTTGTGTATGAAACCTTAGGCCAGTAGGGATGATGTACACCACTTAGTGAGATTTTTTAGTCTCGATTCCGAGTCTAGTTCCATTATTAGTTCCGCATTCATTTCCTTCACTAACACATATTCATATACCATAAGTACCATGGCCGATAACCAAAGTGAACACGAAGATAATGAGACACCCCATGATCCTTAATATAATACAAATAAGTGATTAACCCTCCCTCGAGACTAGGCATCGCCGGAAGAAACATACCCTATCCTGGAATTACAAACACGGTAGTTCTACTATAATAGTCCACCATCGATCTATACATCGCTAACCAGTCCATACCCAAAATAACATCATACTCGTACATCTTTAAAATGAGAAAATCTTCTACTAAGCATAACCTCCCAATGTCCATACCTACTCCCCTACAGATGGGACGAATGAGAGCCTCACTACCTAACGGTGAATCAATAGTCATAATGATATCAAACGTTGTATCCAATAAACCCGTCTCTTGCGTGAATCTAGAGCTAACAAAAGAATGTGACACTCTCGTGTCAAATAATACCCACCCCATGTGCCCATCGATAGGAAACATACCCTTAACGGCTAGCAGTGCAGGTGGTAAAAGTGACCCACGGACGTTATAGACAAATCCCAACTGCAACTTCCCCTGCGTAGGAAGAAATGCTGGAACTACTGGTGGGGTTTGAGGTTGCGGTGGTTGTTGCCCCTACTGGGCATCCTGCTACTGACCCCTAGTCCTATTCGGGAATGCACGCCGCATGTGTCCTTAATCCTCATCTATGAAACATCTCCTCGTAAAATCTGTCAGCCTCTAGCCATGCTGGCCCTAGCGAGGTGTCCCCTATTACTGGCCCTGGTAGCTCTAATATCCTCGACCCTGATAGCCTCCAGTCTGGTCCCCCCGGCCCTGAGGAGCACGTTGTTGGCCCTCATAGCCCTGCCTGAAACTACCATCACCCTGCCTGAACCTCTTAAATGAGTCCCTCTACTGGAAACCCCACTCCTGCAGCCTGCCCTACTGCTGCGGTTCCCCATTGGTACTTCTACCCCCAGTCTTGCCCTGCTGGCTCGACTCTCCGATCCTTTTTTCTCCCCTCGAATAGAAGCGACGATCCTGGAAGTGTAGCAACACAACATTAACAACATCAATATAAGTCCTCAATGTTAGGTTCCTCAATAAATGTTGTCAGATCCTCCAAGTAAGCCCATCCATAAACTTGAGAATCCTCTTCTCATCAGTGTTAACCTCATCTGAAATAAAGTTTGCCAAGCGAGTGAACTCCTCCTCATACTTGGCCACTGTTGGGCCCTCCTACGTGACATCCACAAATTTTATCCTCATCTCAATCTGTACGGCTCACGAAAAGAACTTGCGATCAAATCGCACCTAGAACTCTTAAATCGCCATAACATCTCTCTCATTTGGTATGGTAGCTGACTCCTACCACTCTAGAGCTACCCCCAACTAGCTTAAACGTAGATAGTATCTCTTTTGAGTGTCACTTCACTCAACTATACGAATATGCCTATGAATATTCTTCTTCTATTGTCTTGCTACTACCATGTCTACACTGCCCTGAAACTTCGACTAATGACCCTTCTGAAAGTCCTCCTTGACTCGCTCCCGCACGCACGATAATGGGTGAGTCTGTTTTGGTGTTGCCATTGGTGGTTGTGTCTGTGCCTGATACAAATGCTTCGCCATGGTAGTTATGGTAGCGTTAACTACCTGTACTACTATGGATGCGAGCTCTGATGCGGTCACAGTCCCCTGAGCTTCTTGTGGCTCCGGCTGAGGTTCCCTATCTACAGCCCTCCTTCTGTACGAGTTGATCGATCTCTCCTGGTGTTTGTCATCTGGAACCAAACCAACATTATATGAGATTACACTTTCATATATAATAGTAGCAGAAGAAAAAAAATAAGCAATATGAAACAAAATTCCTAAACAAATCGATTTACATCAAAGAAATGCAACGCTGACAAAATAGCAAGTCCGCACAGATCATAAAGGACACTAGAACCTGATGCTCTAATACAAGTTGAGACACCCTCTATATTCTAATACCGTTTGATCAGACCTTCATTAAAATTTAATGGGAATCAAATATGATTCCATTCATAGCATCATTGTTGAAACAAATATAAATATAAAACCAAATAAACCATATAACAAAAGAAATTACAGTAGACCTGATAAGCATAAATAAATAATGTGAAGCGAATAAGCCATCGATCACTATAAGTAATCATCCAACAAAATAAATACTGAGAAATGATAAACATCTTTACATAAATAAAATCTTATCAAACTACGGGCAACACGACCAAAAGAAAAACTAGAATTGAAACTGAATCCTATCTAAATAGAAACGAACAGAAGCGATTACAATTAAGCTCGTTGCATCCATACCTACTGCTCGAAACGGCATGAAAGAACTAACCCTGATGTCACTGCTGCTACACATCTGGGATTTTGAAAAAAAAATAGATTTGTCAGTGGGTCAAATCCCGAAAAATGTTTGAAAATATTTTTTAAGTATTTAAATGCTTTAAATAAAACACGCAGTGTATTACCTTCACAATTAATAAACCAGTCTCACTCACATGAGACGTATTCTCACCTCTCATCTATAGTGCGCACCTAACGTATTAATTTTATTATCCTAATCATACTACCTAGTATAACTAGGACAATAACCGCTATCATAGCCCATTTCGCTAATAGTCTCCATTAGCTAAGTGTATACTACCCTCACTAGGTATACTTTCATAAATAATAACACAGCTACACACGTGTTACAATTGGATATACACACAATATCTCCTATACACATACATATATATCACTTACTATATACGTATAAATCGCATCTCTAGATCATGGACCTCACGGATGCATCCCTTGTGTGTTATTGGGCTTCGGGTATACCACGCACCACAACTAGGCCACGAGGTCGAAATATCACCACCGAACCCAAACGTAAATACAACTTAACAGAGGCGGTCTTAAATATACATCTAGGGGTTGCAACCATACCTCATCGTACCAAATCGGTCTCCAAACCAACACTTATCCTATCACATGGATAGTGGCCATGCAACAGTACTATGGCCTGAAGAATCAATCTGACACATGTTGGTTAATGCCAGGGTGGACTGCCCACTGCGTGCAACCTCCTACGCTAGCACTACCGAGTAAGTAAGTTCATAATAAACAAGAAATACACACACACACACACATACACACACACACACACACACACACATACACACACACACACACACACACACATACATATATATATATATATATATATATATATATATAAAGTAATGAATTCATACAAAAAATCCCTCAACGTGCTAGCCTACCAAATCCTGAAGTCCCAATCGACTTCCCTATTATACAAATAATTATTCAATCACTTGAATTCTAGTCCGTCTCACCCTAACCCATCTAGCCGTTAGCCTAGCACACGTACCACACCATGAAAATATTCCCCGGTAGTCTCAATCGACCCCATACGCCTATTTATCCTGCTCTAATGGGTCAAAACGACACGTAACAAAAATCTGGGTAGGCCAATAAATTGAATCGATTCGCTTGGCAGATCGAACCGATTCGCTAGTCCAAACCAATTCGCTCCCCTAGCGAACTGGTTTGGTTTGCTAGGCTACCAATCGAATTCTTCCTTGGGTTTTCACCCCTAAGCCTCCCAAAACTTTAAATTGACATCCACCGTCAATATATAACCAACCCATAAGTATTCTAACGTAGAAATAAACCCGAATTCATCATCAAAACAAAAGGATTCCTAAACATCAATCAATTCTGACAACTTAGAATTAATCAAACCTTGAAATTTATTGACTTCTAATATCATATCAATTTCATAATTATAACCCAGATTGATATTACGAATGTCTCATCTATTCATTATGAATTTGAAGCACATTCTATAGTTGACTCACTTGAGTCTGCACTATATAGGAGCCTCAACTAGTTTGGAAAAAAAAACTAATGTCAAGACAGCGTATCGTATCATCAATCGAGTCTACTTTGGAAAAATACCAAACAAACCTCCTATGAACTTTGGTATGGTAAAAAGACCAATCTGAAATATTTTTAAACCTTTGGGAGTACTTGCTATGTTTGCAAAGACAGAGAACAGCTGTCTAAGTTTGATACTCGTGGCGACGAAGCCATATTTTTTGGTTACTCCCCTAACAGTAGGTCCTACCGCATTTATGATTTGCATGCCAAAGTAATCATGGAATCAATAAATATGATAGTAAGTGACACTAATGTCGAGAGCAAAGAACAAGGAGCAATTATCGTGGAAGAGTCTGAAAACTGTTTTACTATGACTCTTCAGAGATAGTTGAGCCTTTATCGACTGAAACCCTTGAAGTACCTAACTAGTTTTCTAAAGATCATCCCATTGATAATGTTATTGGTAACCCTGATGAGCCAGTCCGTACAAGATCTCAATAACGTAATATTGCCCATTTTTCATGCTTTGTTTCTCTAGTATAACCAGAGATTGTGAATGAGACGCTTAATGACTCATTTAAGATAGGTGTTATACGTGAAGAGATCGTCCAATTTAAAAGTCATAACATATGGAATCTTGTACCTAGTCCATAAAATGAAAGGGTTATTGGCACTCGTTGGATTATTCAAAATAAAACAGATGAATCTGTGATGATAATTAGAAATAAAGCTAGATTGGTTATCTAGGGCTACTCTCAGGTTGAAGGAATAGATTTTGAGGTGACCTTTGCCCCGTTCACTCGCCTCGAGTATGTTCACTTACTCTTGGCCATATCATGTCACTTATAATTCATCCTTTATCAAATGGATGTAAAATCCACTTTTTAAGTGGTATTTTGACAGAGGAGAACTATGTTGAATTGTTGAAAGGCTTTATTGATCATCGTTACCCAAACTATGTGTATAGATTGAAAAAATCATTATACGATTTAAAGCTAGCCCCTCGGGCCTGGTACGAACGCATATTGACCTTTTTAATCAACTAACATTTTTAACGTGGCGAAATTGACCAGACATTATTTGTTAAAAATTTTAACAAACAGGTCTTTATTGCTCGAGTATATGTTGATGACATTATATTTGGATCTACATCCCCGTCTGAGGTTAAAGAGTTTTCAAAAATTATGCACGAGGAATTCCAAATGTCGCTTATGAGGGAGCTTTAATATTTTTTAGGTCTTCAAGTTAAGCAAAAAGATGATGAGTTATTCATATCCCAGTCTAAATACGCGATTGAATTAGTGAAAAAATCGGTTTAGATAATGCTAACATTGCTAGGACACCTATGAGCACCTCTACGAAGCTATCCAAAGATGAAAATGGGAAACCTATATATCCTACACTATATATAAGTACGATAAGCGGTTTATTGTACCTAACAGCCTCTCGACCCGATATCATGTATGATGCATGTGTTTGTGTTTGTTACTAAACCACACCTAAGGAAAGTCACCTTATATGTGTTAAATGAATAATCAAATATGTTAAGGTAACAATAAACCTAGGTATATGGTACACAAAAGACACCACAAGCACAATTGTAGGATACACTGAAGCTGATCGGTCCGGCTGCTCAGATGACAAGAAAAGCACTTTCAATGCTTGTTATTACATAGGTAACAACTTAGTAGGGTGGAGTAGTAAAAAATACAACTGCATATCACTTTCCACAGTCGTATCAGAATATATAGTGGTAGGAAGTTATTGCTCTCAATTATTATGGATTAAGCAAATGCTTAGCAATTACGGCATTAATGAAGAAAAACTAAATCTATATTGAGATAATAAAAGTGCAATAAATATCTCTAAGAATTCTTTTCAACAATGGCGTACTAAACATATTAAAATAAGACATCATTTTATTCATAAACTTGTTGAGTCTAAAGAATTAGAGATTAACTATTTACCCACTGAACACAAACTAGTTGACTTGTTCACCAAATCTTTGGATAATTTATGTTTTGAATCTTTAAGGAAATCAATCAATTTGATTATTTTTTAATAGATATTTATCTCCTATCATACCCTCCGATTGCTTTCATGCTTATAATTGGTCTTTGAGGATATAGGGCACGGTCGTTTGATAAATGACAAAAGATGCCTCATATCTCTATTTTATGAAGAAGATCCTTGAGGTGACCCGATGATTGATTTAGGTTGATAGAATGCTTGTTATGTTCATTTTATGTCTTTCACCCTTTGTCCAATTGAGACAAAATGGGGGAGAGATATTTGAGTACATCAGAACAACTATTGAAAAACTTGACTAATTCTTGATTTTTGCCATTAGTTGCTATTTAATTTTTCAGGAATCAGTACCATCAGATTTATTTAGGGTACTGGTCTCTTCATAGTTGAGTTATGTACTTTTTCAATTCTAGGAAATGGAGTGGTTAGAATTTTTGTATAGGAATAAGTTTTTCTTATTTTTTTTTTATCCCTACAAGTCCTAAATGACTCGAAGGAGATTTTGTCTCTCATTTCCAAAGGGGGAGATTGAAGCACACTATATAGTTGACTCACTTTACTCTGCACTATATAGGAGCCTCAACTAGTTTAGAAAGATAGACAAAATTTGAGTCCCTCCTTTATATTCAATATAGCCTTTTCATGTTCTATATCATCATCAAAGATCAAAGTCAAACAGGTAGAAAACCAACACACTCAACACATAGGATTGCATTTCGTCTCATATTAGATTGGTGTGTGTTAAATTGAATTAAAATGAATTTTTAGGAATTTTAAAATAATTAAAATAGAGTTTTAAATTATTTTGGGGATTAAACTTGTATTTTATAAGTTCCTAAAAGATAGCTTGGGTAGAACATAAAATCGGCACAAACTACTATGGATTAAAGTTGGATTTCTAAAACTCCAAAAACACGCGTTCTATAACTGATAATAGCTCTCCACGTGTTTGCCTATGACTGGTTAAAAATGTATTTTCTATACACACATCACATGCATCTAATCTTGAACGTTGGATCTCATTTATCAAATGTCTGGATGCGTTCATTTATAATCCATGTGAATCTTAGTTTAACCAATCAGAGTTTAGATTTGTGAGGTCATTATCAGCCATACGATTTGAATTCTAACCATTTTTTTAATCTAAGCCGTCCATTTTCCATCAATCTTGCCGACCCTTCTAAGCCAAGTATAAATAGATTTCCTTGGGTCCTCATTTGAAGACTTTTGGAAAATTCATCAATTTATAAAATAAAATAAAAAGATAAGAGAGAAAATAAAATAGATAGAAAAATATTTTCGTACCAAAACTCTACTAAAATTTCTTCAGAAAATATTTTTTAAGAGTTAGGGTTTGCTAAATTCCTCATAGTTTCAATCTATCTCCCAATAGCCTCACATGATTTCTGATCTCCTTTTTTTTTAGAAAGTTGAAGATCTAAAATCAAAGTGATACAGTACAGGTTTTTTGTTCTTAGACTGTTTTGATTTCTTATTTTAAGAAATCGTCTCTTATTGAATATTGTTTGTCAAAAGTTTTAAAATCAATTTTTTATCTAACATCTCTCCTTTTTACAAAACCGAAATCATGACTTGCATGTTTTAGATCTGAGAATATTTTTCACTTCAAAAATTGTGTTTATATATAAGTTGGAAGGATCTAAGTTTTAAAGATCCTAAAAGCATTTAGATCTTGAAATATTTGTTCAAAAAGAACAAGTATAATTTCAGAAGTGTAAAAAAGATATCATTTCTAGACTTGTTGTAATTCATAAGAACCATCTATAATTAAGTGTGTGTGTGTGTGTGAGTACATGCATGGCATTTTAGTTAAATCACTCACTACACTATCACCCACAGACATTAAAATGTGTTGTTGATTGAGAGATTTTAACTACTGAGTCGACATCGTGTAAAAGGAGAAGGGGTGCAAAGCAAGGAAGAAAAGAATAGATAATCAAGTCCCCTAAATAAGTCAGAAAGGATACAGTGAAGGAGTGGGATCTGGGTTAGGTATATTTCTGGACTTAGAATTGAAACTGTTTGTATGATTTGTTGTATGTTTGTAACATAAACTATTTGTACTGGATTTTGATATTGTAGAGTAGAGGCCACTGTGGATGTTTCCCCAATTGGGTGGGGTTTTACCACGTAAAAAATTATTGTCTATTGTGTGTGTTGTTTAATTCTCTATTGCTACATTCTGCTATTCAGACTTTGGTTTATTCTAAAACCTATTTCCCAAAGATTTAAATAATTTGTTCATAAAATTGTTTTAACACATTTTGTGTTCTTGTAAAGATTTTTATAAGAGTTTCTTCAAAAAGTATTTTCGGAACTCATTACACCTTTTTAAATTTTGTTAAAATAACATAGTGAGATTTTTCAATTGGTATCAGAGATGAGTACTTTTGAAAACTTTTTTGATCATGTACTTTGAAATTGTTCTAAAAATCTCTTATGGACGAAAAGTTTGAGCGTCTAGGAAATTCGTCCAAACCTCGAGTCTTTAATGGAACCAACTTTCATTACTATAAAGTAAGGATGATTGCTTTCATCCTAGACACAATGGGAGATGATGTCTGGGAAGCAATTGAAAATGGATATTCCCATCCAACTAAGCCTATTATAGAGGGTAGTACTGATAGAATTAAAAAGCTCCTCAATGAGTTTATTAAGGAAGAAAAACTTGTCTCCTTAAGTAATAATAAAGGAAAAAATGCTATATTCATGTATGTTAATGAGCACGAATTCAAACACTTATCTATTTTCTCTACATTTAAGGAAGCCTGGGATACGTTAGTCACTGCTCACGAAGGTGATGAACGAGTTAAGGAAGCCAAAATACAGATGTTACAACAGTATAACTCCCTGCTTATGCATGAGACTGAGGCCTTTGACGAATTTTATATTAAGTTGATTGATATTATTACAAAACTACATGCAAATAGAATTATGTAAAATAGGAAAGAAATAGTGTCAAAAATTCTTAGGTCCCTTCCTCCTAAGTTTGATAACGAAAGGTATGAAATTGAAGAGGTAGATACCCCGAAATACCTCCGTAGCAAACTTAGGAATGTAGAAATGGAACTTGAGTTTAAAAAGCATCTTTCCAATAATCAGAAAAGATAGTCCAGTTCTAATGTAGTTTTCTATTCTAAAATGACCTCACCTCAGTTAGTCATGCCCAATATAGACTTAAAATCTAATGAAGAATGTGATTTAGAGAGTTTGGATAACCAGATAGCCCTTATGTCAAAACAGTTCAAGAAAATTTTAAAGTTTAGAAACACTATTTCTTCTAAACAATGGAAGGTTGGATATCAAAACAACTCTATTAACAGGCCTCATGATAGAAACCATGACAAATAAAACACTGAGAACAATAGCAGACCTGAAAAGACTTAGAAACACTCAATTCTATAGATGTGGTAAAAAGGGTCACATAGCTACTAATTATAGGGCTAAATTGAATAACTCTACTAAAGCCAACATCTGTAAGACTTGGGATGACTTAAGTGACTCTGAAGAAGATGAGCCTAAGTCTTCCAACCCTTTTGATCCTTACACGTCTTTCTTCAAAAAAATATTTATTTTGAAGATATGTATGTGAACAATGTTGAACCTGATGCCATCATGCCTAGTAATGTTATGTCTGATGATGTTTTGTCAACTTCAAGTATCTACTTTTTTCTTAGATAATACAAATGTTGTAGATATTGCTCGTAATAGATCTTCGACGATGTGTGTCAGTCAAAGTGTTAGTACTGATTATGAATTGAATGGATGTGTGAGTTCGACAAATGAAGCACTAGGGGACAACTCACACACTACACATAATGAGTCTGATAACGACGATCTCCCAGACATTCACACATTATACACTAAGACTCTTAGGAAGAGCACTAAACTAGAAAAAATAGTCAAGGACTTAGCTAAAATGATAGATTCTTTAAGCCTATTGGTGAAACTATCTAACCTATGAAATGAAAAATAGATCTTTTGTTAAAAAAATTAAAGAACTTTTTAAATCAAATGAAGTTTTGGAAGAGAAATATAAGGCAACTTTGATAGAATTGGAAGAATCAAAACAAAAGGTTTTAACTGTCTTTAAGAAATTTTCTAAATTTGAAAACAATTCCAACTGTTTTGAAGACTGTGTTGTATTAAGCAAAACCAACTCTAAAGATAAAATAGGTTTAGGTTTTGATGAGAAAACTAAGGCATAAACCAAAAAATTTCAATATGTTCAATTTGTTTCTTTTGGAAAAATACCAAATGACCTATGCCCTGATTTTTAAACCTTAAAGAAAGATTTTGAAAATAAGAAAAAGAGGCCAGATAATCTGATGGCAAATTGTCCTAAGCCAACTATTGAACCTAAGGCTAAGTATGTTCGCCCCTATTAGGCAAGGAGATTCCTCATTTAAAACTGTTGCAGTTAGACATAAGACCAATGTCCAGCAAATGGATAAACCTCTTTTTAAAGGTTTCAAAATGTCAACAAACCGTCTAGCCACCAATATTGTTCTTATTGTGATGTTTATGGACATTATCTTACTGAATGTTTTCAAAAATGACTATATAAGCCTATCACTAATTCACCAATTTATAAAAACTTTAACTATTCTAGGCGGAGCAAGAATAATTATGTAATTCCTAAACAACCCAATACAAAATTTAACTACATGAATAGAAAGAAAAGATCTTGTGCTAAGAAGGAAGTCTAAGAGAAAGATTCCTAGATATATTTATAAACCAAAAGCTCATAAACATTTTAAAACCAAAGTTATTTTGGTTAGAAAGAACGGTCTAATACCCCAGTTGAAGTGTAACATTGTTATTAGTGCTTTAAAAGCTAAGAACACTGCATTTGGTTGGTACTTAGACTCTGGAGGCTCCAAGTATACGACCGGAGATGATACTAAACTAATCGACAAGACTAACTTCTTAGGAGGGAATGTTTTGTTTGGAGATGGAGTATCAACTCAGATCATAGGCAAAGGAACACTCCAAGAAAAGGGACCCACTCTCAAAGATGTCCTATTAATAAAAGGTATTAAAGATAATTTATTGAACATATCTTAATTGTGTGACTCCAATCACACTGTCACATTCTGAAAAATTGATTGCAAAATTTTAAATGAGAATTGGTATCCTTACAGGTCACAGGATCCCAGATAACTGTTATAAGGTATTCGGGAAATGTGACTTATTTGTTAGCCAGACTTGATGATAAAGAAATTCGGCATAATCGTTTAGGTCACATTAATTACGATAATCTGAAAAATTGAGCTCTCAGAATATAGTTAGAGGTTTACCAAAGATAAAAAAAAAATTAAATGTCATTTGTCGGTCGTTTCAGGAAGGAAAAATGATTAAATCTGCTCATAAGAAAGTTAAAGACATTTTAACATCCAAACCTCTAGAGCTAATCCACATGGATTTTATGGGTCCTTCGCGAACTGTGAGCCTTTGTGGTAATAGTTACATTTTGGTCATTGTGGTTGACTTTACTCGGTTCACTTGTGTAGCATTTTTAAAACAAAAATCTGACACATTCCGAGAATTTTTGAAAATCCTTTTAAGAATCGAGAATGAAAAAGATTCCTAAGTTAATCGAATACATAGCGATAGAGGAGGTGAATATAAGGACTCAGGTGTAACAGAATACTGTAGTTGTAATGGTTATCAACATCAGTTCAGTGCTCCTAAAACACCTCAACAAAATGGTGTTGCTAAGCGTAAAAATTGCACAATTTAGGAAATGTTCAGGGTAATGGTACATACTAAGAACTTGCCAAAAGGGGTTGAGGCAGTTCAAACAGCATGTCATATCATCAACCGGGTTTATCTTCAAAAAATACAAAACAAACCTCCTATGAACTTTGGTATGGTAAAAAGCCCAATCTAAAATATTTTTGAACCTTTGGGAGTACTTGCTATATTTGCAAAGACGGAGAACACTTGTCTAAGTTTGAAACCCATGGCGATAAAGCCATATTTTTGGGTTACTCTCCTAACAGTAGGGCCTATCGCATTTATGATTTGAGTGCCAAAGTTATCATGGAATCTATAAGTGTAATAGTGAGTGACACTAATATCAAGAGTAAAGAACAACGACCAATTATCGTGGAAGATTCTGAAAAAAAATTACTTATGACTCTCCAGAGATAGTTGAGCCTTTATTAACTGAGACCCCTGAAGTACCTAACTGGGTTTCTAAAGATCATCCCATTGATAATTTTGTAAGTAACCTTGATGAGACAGTTCGTACAAGATCTCAATTACGTAATATTACCTAATTTGCGTGCTTTGTTTCTCTAGAAGAACCAAAGAATGTGAATGAGACACTTAATGACTCATTTTTTATAGGTGCTATGCAGGAAGAGCTCATCCAATTTTAAAGTCATGACGTGTGGAATCTTGTACCTAGGCCATAAAATAAAAGGGTTATTGGCACTCGTTGGATTTTTAAAAATAAAACAAATGAATCTAGGAGGATAGTTAGAAACAATGTTCTAAAAGGCGTGCCTAGGCTCCGCCTAGGCTTGAGGCTTGGGAGAAATACCTCGCCTTAAGCCTTTTACGCCTTATTCTTGGTAAAAGGCTTAAGGCGGACTTTTTTCAAAACAAAAACGCTTTAATGAAATGATATTGCCTTCTAAAAACTTTTTTTTTAAATCGGACCAATATCTCATTCAAAACAATCGAAAGACAAATAGTATCCCAAACCTCTCTGCCTCTCGTCCAAAAAAACACGTATTTTCTCTTCTCTTTTCCTTTCTTTTTTTTGGGTTTTTTCTTAGTATTTTAAATAAATAGTATTTTAGTTTCCATATATTCAAACATATTTTAAGGTATGTTATAGTTAAAAATATTAAAATATATTAAAAAGGGTCAAAACGCCTTTTCACACCTTTTTACACCTAAGGCCCGCCTAGGATTCTGAGGCTTAAGATTTGGCCTCCACGCCTCGATCACGCCCCGCATTTTTTAGAACTTTGGTTAGAAATAAATCTAGATTAGTTGCCTAGGGATACTCTCGGGTTGAATGAATAGATTTTGAGGAGACCTTTGCCTCGGTCACTCACCTCGAGTCTGTTCGCTCACTCTTGGACATAGTCTGTCACTTTCAATTCAACCTTTATCAAATGGATGTAAAATCCTCTTTTTTAATTGGTACTTTGACGGAGGAGATCTATGTTGAACAGGTGAAACGATTTATTGATCGTCATTACCCAAACCAAGTTCATAGATTGAAAAAGGCATTATTCGGTTTAAAGCAAGCCCCTCGGGCCTGGTATGAATGCCTGTCGACTTTTTTAATCAATAAAGGTTTTCGACGTGGCAAAAATGACCAGACATTATTTATTAAACATTTTGACAAATAGTATTAATTTCTCCGGTATAAATTGACAACATTATATTATAATCTACTTCCCCGTCCGAGGTTAAAGAGTTTTCAAAAATTATGCACGAGGAATTCCAAATGTCGCTTATGGGGGAGCTTTAATATTTTTTAGATCTTCAAGTTAAGCAAAAAGATGATGGGTTATTCATATCACAATCTAAATACGAAATAGAATTAGTGGAAAAAATTGGTTTAGATAATGCTAAAGTTGCTAGGACTCCCATAAGCAACTCTATGAAGCTATCCAAAGATGAAACTGGGAAACCTATATATCCTACACTATATAGAAGTATGATAGGCAGTTTATTGTACCTAACAGCCTCTCGACCCGATATTATGTATGATGTGTGTGTTTACACTCGTTACCAAAGCACACCTATGGAAAGCCACCTTATCTGTGTTAAACGAATAATCAAATATGTCAAGGGAACCATAAACCTAAGTATATGGTAAAAAAAAGACACCACAAGCACAATTGTAGGATATATCGATGCTGACTGGGTCGGCTGCTCAGATGACAGGAAAAGCACTTCTGGTGCTTGTTATTACATAGGTAACAACTTAGTAGGGTGGAACAGTAAAAACCAAAACTGCATATCGCTTTACACAGCTGGATAAGAATATATAACGGTAGGAAGTTGTTGCGCTCAATTATTATGGATTAAGCAAATGCTTAACGACTACGACATTAATGAAGAAAAACTAAATCTACATTGCAATAATAAAAGTGCGATAAATATCTATAAAAATCATGTTCAACATTCGTGTACTAAACATATTAAAATAAGATATCATTTTATGCATGAACTTGTTGAGTCTAAAGAATTAGAGATTAACTATTTACCCACTGAACATCAACTAGTTGACTTGTTCATAAAAACTTTGGATAATTTACTTTTTGAATCTTTAAGGAAATCCATCAATTTGATTATGCTTGAATAGATATCTATATCCTATCATATCCTCCGGTTGCTTTCATGCTTATAATTGGTCTTTGAGGATATAGGTCACGGCCATTTGATAAATGACAAAAGATGCCTCATATCTCTATTTTATGAAGGTGATCCTTGAGGTGACTCGATAATTGATTTAGGTTGATAGAATGCTTGGTATATTCATTTTATGTCTTTCACCCTTTGTCCAATTGAGACAAAATGGGGGGGGGGGAGATGTTTGAGTACATCATGACAATTATTGTAAAAACTTGACTAATTCTTGAGTTTTGCCATTAGTTGCTATTTTATTTTTCAGGAATTAGTACTATCAGATTTATTTAGGGTATTGGTCTGTTCATAGTTGAGTTATGTACTTTTTGATTTCTAGGAAATGGGGTATTTAGAACTTTTGTATAGGAATAAGTTTTTCTTTTTTTTTACCCCTATGTATCCTAGATGACTCAAAGGATATTTTGTCTCTCATTTCCAAAGGGGGAGATTGAATCACACTATATAGTTGACTCATTTGAGTCTGCACTATATAGGAGCCTCAACTAGTTTGGAAAGATAGATAATATTTGAGTCCCTCCTTCGTATTCAACATAAACTCTTCATGCTCTACATCATTAGCAACAAAGATCAAAGTCAAACTGGTAGAAAATCAACACATAGCATTGCACTTCATCTCATATTTGGCTGGTGTGTGTTGAATTGAATTAAAATAAATTTTTAAGAATTTTAAAACAATTAAAATCTATTTATTAAATATTTAAAATAGAGAATTAAATTGTTTTAGGGATTAAAATTGTATTTTATAAGTTCCTAAAAGATGGATTGGGTAGAATATAAAATCAGAACAAACTACTGTGGATTATTTTGTTGGATTTTTAAATCTCCAAAAACACGCGTTCTATAACTGATAATAGCTCTCCAATGTGTTTCTATGACTCGTTAAAAGTGTGTTTGTTTATACACACATCAGATCCATCTAATATTAATTGTTGGATCTCATTTATCAGTGGTATGCATGTGTTCATTTATAATCCATATGCATCTCAGTTTAACCAATCAGAGTTTAGATTTGTGCAGTCATTTATCAGCCATACAATTTGAATTCTAACCATTGTTTTAATCTAAGCCGTCCATTTTGGATCGATCTTCCAGACCCTTCTAAGCCAAGTATAAATAGAATTCCCTGGGTCCCCATTTGAAGAATTTTGGAAACTTCATCAATTGAGGAAAAAAAAAGAGATGAGATAAAATAAAATAGAGAGAAAAATATTTTTATAACAAAACTCTACCAAAATATCTTCAGAAAATCATTTTTTGAGAGGTAGGGTTTGCTAAATTCCTCATAGTTTCAATCTCTCTCTCAACAAACTCACATGATTTCTAATTTTCTTTCTTTTTAGAAAGTTGAAGATCTAAAATCAAAGTGATATAGTTCACATTTTTAGTTCTTATGTTGTTTTGATTTCTTGTTTTAAGAAATTGTCTCTTGTTGGATATTGTTTGTAAAAAGTTTTAAAATCATTTTTTATCCAACATCTCTTTTTTTTACAAAAATAAAATCATGACTTGCCTGTTTCAGATCTGAGAATATTTTTCACTTAAAAAAATTGTGTTTAGAAATAAGTCGAAAGGATCTAAGTTTTAAATATCCTAAAAGCATTCAGATCTTGAAATATTTGTTCAAAAAGAACAAGCCTAATTTTAGAAGTGTAAAAAGGATCTCATTTTTAGACTTGTTGTAATTCATAAGAACCATTTGTAATTAAGTGTGTGTGAGTACATGCATGGCATTTTAGTCACATCACTCACTACACTATCACCCATAGACACTAAAGTGTGTTATTGGTTGCGAGATTTTAACTACTGAGTCGACATCGTGTAAAAGGAGAAAGGGTGCAGAGCAAGGAACAATGAAAGGACAATCAAGTCCCTTAAAGAAGTCAAAAAGGATACCATGAAGGAGTGGAATCTTGGTTAGGTATATTTTTGGACATAGAATAGGAACTATTTGTATGATTTGTTGTATGCTTGTAACCTAAACTGTTTATAGTGGATTTTGATTTTGTGGCATAGAGGCCACCGTGGATGTTTCCCCAATTGGGTGGGGTTTTACCACGTAAAAAATTATTGTCTCTTATGTGTGTTGTTTAATTCTCCATTGCAACATTCTTCTATTCAAACTTAGGTTTATTCTAAAACCTAGTTCAAATAGACTTAAATAATCTGTTCATAAAATTGTTTTAACACATCTTGTGTTCTTATAAAGATTTTTTGAGGAGTTTCTTTAAAAAGTATTTTCAAAACTCATTAAATCTTTTTAACTTTTGTTAAAATAACATAGTGAGGTTTTCCAGAATCGATATCAATTACAATCAGAGGTTAAACACAACTTAAATCTCTTCAATTAATTCTCAAAGTTTTCATCTTTTAAATCTCATATTTGTTACTAATTAATCATGAACGTAATTAAGCCCATAAATTACAATCTAAATCAAGTAAGCACTTGATTTTTGGATCTAAATATGCAATCCCGACTAGGTGATTGGATTAAGAGATATTCTTCCTCTCTTATCCAAGGTTGCTTCTCTTTTTTTCTTTCCTTTTCTCTTCTCTTATGCTCTTCCTTAAACACAATTATGCAGAGGCAAAAATAATGTTGTCATCCACCTCCATAATCCTTTAATACTCTTTAATCACACCATGATACCATTTTTAAGTGTAGGCCTAAGGGTAAAAAGACACCCATACCCCCCATGCAGGCCCTACTACATCTAAATAGTCCCCAGAACCCAACTATAACCCCCGAGTACCTATTATGGACTATGTCGACCCATTTCGGATCACTAGTGCACTCAAAAAGACCGTCCGAGCCACCAAACTAAAAAATATGACATCATATCATTAACGGGGTCCGACACATGTGTACAGTGAGCGTCGCCCATAACTATATAAATTCGTCGATGTAACTCTCTATCGGCATAATATAATAAATCGTCATTTTTCACTCATAAACGACCTATAATAAATCACATCTCTATTTTCTTATCACACACAAGTAAATAATAATCATAAATATTAATCCTTAACTCACAAATTAATATTTACTGAAACCAGTTTAATTTCCCCAATTAAATTAATAATTAAATGCACAAATGGAAATAAATTACTAGCAAAAGTATAGGGTATTAAAGACTTCAAAGAGGAGCTCTTTTGGCTGAGATTTTGATCCTCTCGGAGATTGGGCCATGACAGTACTAGTTGACATCTCAAAAAGAGAAAGATTCTCACAGAGGACACCAAACTGATGAGTATTAAAATTGTAAGTTACTTTAGACCCACGGGTGCTCCTATTTGGACCTTATAAGGGTAAGAGGGAAGAAGTGTCAATGTATGAGACAAAGGTTTAAAGTGGTTCGAACCTCGAATGAGGGTTCTACGTCCACTGTCAAAGGTGTTCCACTAGTGTAATAAATTATAAATGAGGTTTTCAAGTCTATGAGACCTCTTGAGCTTTAGTCAAAAGAGATTGAGGTCTTGCGACCTTTATAAGCAGCACAGATGATCTTAGGAAGTAGCTGAATGACTTATCTAAGTGTGTCAAGGTACTGATTTAGGGCTCTACAAAATATACAAATAGACTAAATAATAGATTTGGTCCAAGTTACAAATATAAGTTCACGACATTGGGTCATGAGTATGGAACGGAGTTCAAACACTTGTGAAATACTAGAGCTCTGTGAGTCTGATTATTTGAATTCTCAAGATCGATCCCCTTTTATCATTACACCATCCTCCTATTTATAGGAGAACTCTAAGAGAGAATACAAGTGGACTGTCACAGCATGGCCGTGACAGCTCTGAGGTCTAACGGTGCCAGTGAAGAGGTGGAGTGTTAGATAAATTATTTGTAGGTAATGTAAGGTGCTTGTTGGGTGCATTAGCTGCTAATGGGAACCTTCAATGCAATTAGAATTGGATAGTGGTGATAGGTGTAATAGTGTTATGCTTTTACCTACTCTACTATATTGGTTGTGGAGGCTCTATCGAGGTCTTCTGAGATCGGTACCTACCATAGGTTGGCTTTTCATTATTCTCAAGATGTCTCAGGGTGGTAAACCTTGGCGGTGAGGGCTAGGCAACTCGAATAGGTCATTTTCCTTCCACCTAAGGTATATTCTGGGGTTCGTACATGGCGTATTCAACCTCTATCTACTATATCTATTTGCTACCAAGAATGGGTAGATACTTACTTGATCTGTTTAACCTCTATCTACTTGTGTCTAATGATTTCAATGTATGTCTTATCAGATAGATTGATTAGCACTCCTTCTACCATTCACCTACATTCCCTTTGAGAGATAATGAGTGGACTACAATATGGCCAAGGCTTTTTCTGAGGTCTGACGGCTACAGTTTTAAGGCAGGGTTTAGGAGAAAGACTTGTAGGAAGTGTAAGGTAGTTGATGGGTTCATTTAATACAGATATGGGTCATCAATGTTAGTGGGAGTGAGTGGTGGCCGTAGGTAGAGCAGTGTATGTCCTTTCTACTCACCTTCCTGATAAGGAGCATAAGCTTAGTCAACCGTTTTAGGGGTTGAGAATCTGCAGAGGTTCCTTATTAGGTGATCATGTGGTATTTTGCAATAATGACTTCCTAAAAGAGGGGTTATGAAACCTCTAGAGGCCATTTCTCATCATACCGAGGTCTATTGTACATGTTTGAGATATAGGGACGTCGATGTTGAGGTCTCTCAACTTTTTTAGTGAGATGTGTTGTAATAACTGAACATTTTGGGGTTGTAGTGAGATAATTAAGGCCTATAACACTTCTCTAGTCCCTTCCCGAAGTAAGTTGTGGTTATAGGAGCTTAGCTATGGTCTGGTAGTGGTTTATGGTTGACCTTAGGACCTATTCTCTTACGTGAGTGAAGATAAAGGGGTTACAAACCCTTAGAATTCCAACAGGTAAATTTGGTATCATCATACAGGACTCGATTATTACTATGAGTCTAATTCGGTAATATATTGGTATATGTAAAACGTAATTCATGGTGATGTACATAACAAGTGAGAAATTTTAAAATACATCAGGAATGGAGGTTTATCTAAGAAGTTAAAAATCTTAAAATACACTAAGAATGGGTTAAACATGATGAATGAATAGAAATTAACAACATATGATTATGGTATCATCTTAATGTTGAATTTATTTAGAGTAGTTACACTCTTTGTATGATTTATAGGTGGGTTCTGACTTGGTTTATCATTCGACCATAGGACGGTTATAGTTTGGTTTCTTTATGTGAATGATTGGGCGGTATGAGTTGGGTCAATATGCTTTGTTTGGTGGATCCAGGGTTAGTTGATTACTTTGGTACATTGTATTACATGTATAATGGATTGTGTATCATGTGGTATAGGGTAGTTATGGGGTATGATATTTCTCATCGGTTGTTAATGTGAATATATGAGTTGGGTCAATACTCTACGATGACTTTTATAGTACATGAGTCGGGGTAGTGCTCTATGGTATCGAATCTAATGTTAGTTGAGATCATTGGTATTTTTTGAAGGAGTCTTTTACCATTATCTCAGACGAATAATTTGACTAGAAAAAAGTGTATCAGGGGGTTCTTTATTTGGATTTCATTCGCGAGACGTACCACATATAGATTCTAGTTCGGTCGGGATTTGGGAGCATTTAGGTATAATATCCTTAGGACCTACCTGGTGATAGATCATTGGTTTATGATGTGATTTTTACTATGATATGTTAAGTCTTGTGCCAATCGATGTTTAGGACCAACTAAGCTAAGAAGAAGTGTATCATGGGGTTCCTTGTTTGGATTTCATTTATGAGACCTCCAATGCACGAATTTTAAACAGGTTTGGAGTTAGAGACGATGGGGCACTGGGACTATTAGTTTTTACTTTATGTTCTACTTATGTGGAAAGGTAGACGTAGTATGCTAAGGTGTGGATTGGGTTAGTTAGAACTATATCTAGTTAGAGGAGAGGTGAGGTATGATTTTTATGAGTACTAACAGGTGACGACATGAGGTGTAAATAGGTCGCATTTAATATTTTTAAGTAATATAGATATTTCTTGAAATTTTTTGGCTATGACCCAAATCTATAAAACCTTTTCCTCCCAGGTTTTATTTTTATACAGGAGCAATAGAGTTGAGCAGTTAGACTATAGTGATTGGAAATGTAGTTCATCTTCCTTAGTATGGGAGTTTCTATTTCATTTCAGTTTCCATTATAGTACTTAAATTCAGGTGTTTATTTATGACCCAGGTGGTTCTAGTTTATTTACATTCCAATTTGAGACTTTTGTATTACAAATATTTTTTATAGTGATAATTCAGTTTTACTGGGGAGTCTTATTCTATTGTAACTAAATTATTTAATTTTTTTGTCCATTATTATCATTAGATAGTCGTGAATGGTTTTTAATTATTATCATTTTTATTTATCATTGATGCTGAGAATGATATAAATTTCATAGCACGCCCTATCTTTGTCATGTCAGTCGGGGTTTTAGGTTAGGGTGAGGTGTGTTTTTACAAAAATGCCCATCTTATTTTGTCACCAAAATACCCTCATGTGCCATGAACATCACTAACTTTCCATAAAAAAAATTAATACCAAACATTTTAATCAACCGAGGGGCTTAAGTTCAGAAAATGAAAGTACGAGGTGGTAAAGTGAAAATGAGGTCAAAATTAAGGGGGCTGAGTGTAATCAACCCATTAAAGTTTGTCTTACGCTTACCCATCTTCTTTGTGAAAGGGTCATTCTAAAGGCCCCAATGTTTAGATCCCCCCTCTTTCTCTCTCTAACTAAATTCTCTCAAGAACATAAACCCCAACTCAAGAATAGAAAACTCAAACCAAGAAAGGAGAACACTCAAAACAAGTAATCAAATCAACCGAAATCTCTACTATATATAAAGGATGGTACACTACCTCTAAGTTAGCATTAAATCCACCCGTGCATTAAGTATTCAACCCCTAAATTTAATTCAAAATCATAAGAACACATTTGCATGTAAAAAATTAAAGGTTATTATGTTAATGTTAGTAAGTAAAAATGATCAAGAAACAAGATGTGTATGTATGTTTCAACCATTAAAAACCATTTAGGGGTGTTTTTAAAAAAACCTAATTATAACTTCGGCACCTTAGTGCCAAGAATGAAGATATAATTCGGCACTCTAATACCAATATAATTCGCCATTTTAGGCAATAAGGTAACGTAGACAAGATTTATGGGTATAAATTCAAGCCGGCACTGTGTTACCAAAATGTATCTCTTTTTCGCTATTGTACAACCGAACCAGTTTTCTAATGTTGTCACTATGATTATTTTTTGGCAGTAAGGTACCAAAACTATTTATTTATTTATTATTATATCCAAAACTAACATAATTTGTGTTTAACTATATCTTTTAGATTAAACCATGGGTAGGGAGGCAAAATCATATAAAAAGGTCTGTAAAATTAAAGGCAATATCACTGGCCAAATCACAAGCTAAAGTTAGAAACCACCGACGAATTTAAATCAGAAGAGGTGGGAAAGTGAGAAATATGTGGGTGTTACTAGGAATAAGACAAATGAAGAAATATAAGTTGGTTCTGAAAAGGATAAAAAATAAATAACATGTACGGCACGTGGGAGCAAAAGTGATATTGGGGAAGATGAGAGGTTGATAGCAGGAGTCAAAGTGAGAATGTGTAAGAGAAGGGTGACGAAGAAGGCGATAGTGGGATTTAGAGTGAAAAATAGGGTGATGGTGAGGGTAATTTTGAATGTGATAGTGAGGATGAGAGTATGGATCATGTAAAGGAGGTTTAGGCGACCCTATTAATGGGAAAAAACATAGATGTTGAGGAGAGTTAATGTGACAACCCGGATATGATTATAATAAACCATGTTTAAATCATGCTTATCGTATGCGATGGGGATAATGTGTTATTAGAATATATAATGTTAAGTTAATGTGTTTAGTCTAATTCTACTTTCATAACTTATGAAATATTAAATTAGTCACAAACACAAATTTGTGAAGTTTTCGATAAAAAATATTCGGGTTGGAGGCTAGTTTTGACCCTTATAATGTAACAATTGATTTAAGGTCAAAACTATATAATTGTATACATGTGATTTATGTTTGTAACACAACAAACGGTGTGTTGAACGGAGGTCCGAGCGAGAAGTTATGCTGGAATTACGAAGCAGGGGAAAATTTGTCCATTCGTTAAATGATATTTCGTCTTATTAGGCTAACAAATGGTGGATTTTGATTGGTTGAGGAAGGAGGTGGCTTTTTGCCGACTTTGAAGGCTTTAAATAATCTATTCCTTCAGCATATTTCAGCCATTAAAGATTTTGGCTTGAGAGGAAGAGAGAATTGGAAAGGAAGAAAAAGTGAGGAGAAAAATTGGAGAAAAATCCGTAGAAATTACGTAAGAGCCTCGAAGGTAATCCTAACTGCAAATCTTGTTATTTTTATTATATTACTGTTATAGATGATAGAAATAATAATTTTTTTACTAAACTTTCAGCCCTTAATATATATGTGTGGCTAGTTGAAAGTTTAAGTTAAGTTGAATGTGTAAACCCTTGAAATTATTTTGTTTAGAAACCTTGTTTATTCAAACTTCCATATCTTTTTGTATACTTACTGGAATTGATTGATTCCAATTTTAGATTAACAAGGACTCGTATGTGTGTGACATATCCGAAAATCATGTGAAAATACCAAGAAATGAGTCTTTGGTGAGAGTTTGAAGTTCGGGTATGAAATCTGCCCCAAGAGTGAAAGTATGCCCGCCATGTGTTCGATGTTTTACTTGACCTAGCAAATGAACCTTAAAAATTATGAAACTTTAATTATGTATTTTTAAAAATGTTTACTGATGTTGGGTTAAATATCATAGAAATTTATGATGTTGAAAAATTATGAAAATTCCTGGAAGCTGACTGAACGATAAAAGAGCCTATAGGGCAGATTTTCTTTGTAATAAAGAAATGGACACATCTTGCTCTAGGAAACTTGAAATGATGTGTTGTATTTTATATTGGGAACCTAATATGATGAGAATTGGATTAGCAAGAATAAATTAAAGTATGTTTGGGCTATGGATCGGATATGTTAAATATTTTAACATGAAATTGGATGGGACTTCATTTACGATGTATGATTGGAATGGGATCATATAATGCTTATAAATTGGGTTAAGTTTAAGTTATTCTTTGGATTGTTAATATCTTATTATGATAATAATATTTTAAGAATTTATATGTGAAAGGGGAAGAAGAACCGGATGAACAAGTTCCAGACAAAGGCAAGGGAAAAACACATGAAGTGGTCAAGGTGAGTGTACTCACTGGAAAAAGATGTATTATACATGGCTATGGAGATGATTTGAATATCACTCATGGGTAAGATGTATTACACATGGTTATGGATTTGATATGGATATCACTCACTGGTAATATGTATTATACATGGCTATGGAGATGATTTGAATATCACTCACGGGTAAGATGTATTACACATGGTTATGGATACGATCAGAATAATATTGAATATGAATTTATTCATTTCAGTTTACCGAAATAAGGGGTTACTCCTCGACCAGGAATGGGGGAGAATTGTCTATTGCAGACAGGATATGTGAATCATGATTTGGATAAGTTGGTCATTCTATATGAATGAGCCGGATAAGTGTATAATTGATAATTCTTTCTGAATGAGCTGGATAAATATATAATTGGTAATTATTTATGAATGGACCAGATACGTAATACATAATTGTTAATGATCTGGATAAGTACATATGTATCAACACATGTATATGATTTATTGCATTTAATTTTATGCAATAGTTTAGTAGTGATTCATTCACTGGGCTCTTTTGCTCACGGTTACTATGGTTATGTGTTTCAGGTAACATGATGTCACTGCCAAATCTAAGAGGCAGGGGATGCATAAAACCATAATTTTGGTCAAATGAAAAAGGGGTAATTTAATTTTACTTATCCTTGAAGCAAGTTTGAATAAGCATAATCACTTTAAAATATGTGAAAAGTTTTGGCTTTATGGCTTCATGTTGTTAACGAAAAAGAATACTCTTGAAGATGGTTTGGTTAAGGTAATTATGATTTGACTCACCTTGACTTTCAAACTTAATTATAAGTAACTGGGTTGGGGTGTGTCAGTTAAGGTGAAAGTGAAGGAAGTGAGCATGTAAATGAGGCACCCATCGTTAGCAAGCCAAAATCACATGGCAGGTAGAAGATGGAGGAGTCTAAGGGAAAGGGAAAATTAATAATTAAAGATAACGGTGGTCCTAAGGATGGTAGAATATTGAAGCATTCCATGCACCATGTTTATTATGGAATATGGCGAGGGGTTGGAAGTATTCTAGTGTTTTAGTGTAATGAATTTTAGTAATTTATTTCTTTTTAAAATAATTATGGTTATTTTCCCATTTCATGTTGCACGATCATGTTTGTTTGAAACCACGACATCATTTCACCAAGAAGGGGTAGTCGGATTGGACAAAAGATAAAACCTAAGTTAAATAAATTGTTTGGGCTTTTGGATTGGGTCATCTATCTAAAGTGACCCATCGCTATATCGACTATGTATCCGTCATTGCATTTATTGAAATATGGCAACCAAAACAAACACATTTCATCTACCATTCGATGAGATGAAAATAACATTGGATGACGTGTATCATGTTTTAAGGATACAAATAATGGGACATTGTGTATATAGAGGCAAAGATGGTAGGTTAATGATAAAGGATAAGTCTTTGCAAATGGTGTCTGATTGCGTGGGAATTAGTATCGAAGAGGTATGGAATGAGTGCAGGGATAGTTGGGTTGTACGTTTGGATTGGATCAAAACAAATTATAAGGCAATGACATTGAAGTATAATCTCGCGAGAGTAGAGATTGAGCAAAATATCAGGGCATATCTTTTTTTTACTGGGTTCTACCATTTTTCCCAATAAGACGTGACATAAGATATCAATTTAATATATTCTTACTTTAAAAGAATTGTCTAGGCTAAGTGGGACGACTTGGGGTACTTGTGTGCTCACTAATTTATATCGATAGTGGGGCTTGGCGTCGAGAGTGGATGTAAAGCAAGTTATTGGTTACTTATCGCCATAACAAGATTGGATATACAAATATTTCCACACTGGGCGAGGTGTTTTGAATATCAAATAAAATGAGGTTGAAGCCAGGTTATTTCACTGGAAATTCCGTACGGTTGGTAAGCACCCCAATCATTAACTAATTCAATCACGGGAACAACTTGATTATCTTACTCCCATCGATGTAAGTTTTTGTTTTAATTTTTTTCAAGTATTTAAATTATTTTTAAAATTATAATTCTAACATTATATCAATTCATGTAGGTGACATGGGACTTGTACAAAAATAACTGGTATGCGTACCCAATTTAAGAGGTTACATGGTATACTAGGATTTTAGTATGCCAAAATTTGGTTGAGACGTATTACCCTGAATGGGTGGTACAAGAATTTTTTGACGTCCAAACGGTTCCAAGACCACCAATGATACTGACGGTCGAAAAATAAGGGAGTAGAAAATGAAACATAACAATCTCATAAAATGGTTCTAGGATAATTAGATGGACCGCCTACTAGCCGATAGGAACTGATCAGTAACTATAGGTGAGGATCCCTGGGAGTGCACGTCGGACGACAAGGAATGGTTCTTGTCAATTTCTCACACAATTTTACAATATCCTCAAAAATGACTCATAATGAATAAGAAATCCCCGCAACTAGATAAGCTTGTATAATTACTGAATAAACTTCAATTACTTACATGCCTAAATACATTATTATAAATATAATGAGCTAATATTTTGTAATGCATAGGTCAGATATCAATGAGTTGTTTGTTGTACTTTATCATTCAATTGGTCAGGGGGGTCGTTAGGTTTGGAACAATAAGTCTATTCAGTCTTGTGTACCACACATGGTACCATTAGTGGCGAAGGAAAGAAAACGGTTACCCATTGCCTCAAAACACATGAGATAAGGTCCAAGCGGGTACACGATAGTCAAATAGTCAGAGAAAATTCGAAGACATTGAGCAATATAAGGAAACAAAGGAAACCATGGCTTTGTGGAATGTTTAATGTTTGTTGTTGAAAGTTTGTCAGTTTTAATATTTTTAGAATTTGTTACTTTTGTATTTGCAAACAATGAATTTGTGGTTGATGGTTTGTGGTTGTTTTCAATGGACATTTTAATTATGAAAAATTGAAACATTTTGATAGATGTTATTATATAGATATGTTCAACAGTTCATGTTAAATAAGTTTGTTTTATGTTGGTGTGAGTTTGAAAATATGAATTGACAAAAAAATGTGGGAAATAAGTTGTATAGTAGTCAACAATCGAAATTAACGAGCACTTTCAGTATTTTGATATTGTGTCATAATTCACCACCGAGAAAAAAGGGAAGAAATCCAACTGCCAAGTGAAAACCAACAACATCAAGGTGTCGAGTCATGAATGATTTCTCGGCTCTTTATTGTTGAGTCGACATCATAACGCCGAAAGATTTTCTTGCCAACTTTCTATTTGGTACCTAACTACCTAATGAATCAACTCGGTGGTTGGGTACTGCGATTGTTTAGTTATGTCAGTGGTTTGGCACTGATTATCCTTATTTCGACACTAAGAGGCCGAGCATGTATAATTATTATACAAGATGTCGCTAATAAATATATGCCATTGTTGGTGGTGCCAGGGCTTGTTTCAAGAATATAATACCGAACTTGTCATTTGTTTTCAGTAATATAATACCAAGACCACTGGAACTTGTTATAATTGGATTTCAAAATTTTATTAACACTCAAAACATGTTAAAATCGTCTCAAATAAATATGTTAAGATTGTAATAATAGGATTTCAAAACTTTATATTAACATGTCATCAACATTCGACATTAAAAAAGATAAAGAATCAAGTGTTAAATCCCATAAATAAAGTATCCATTGATATATATAATCTACTTTACATGTGCAGCCATTTACATTGGTTAAATCCCAAAAATACAAGTTAAGACTCAAAAAATATAAGCCTAAAAATATCAACATTCAACTGTTCACATGTAACAAAAAATATCATCTACATTCATCGACATATCATTTGTAGCAACATCTACTGGACATATCGTTTTTTAATGTTGAATCCAGTCATTTAAAAGTTGCTTTCACCTGTCAGCTTACGGCTCATGATGTTCATTCCATATACATGTTATTGGTGGGAGTGGGCAATCTTCCTTAAGCTTCACATGAACATAGTTTACATTAGTCACATCTCTAATGGTTATGATGTTAATTTTATCTTCAGGTAGAGGGTTTCGAAATGACATAAATGTGAGTCATAATGATTTTGATAGTGACACAATGATACAATTACATGCTTGGGATGCCAAGTATGCCATCTTAGGAACTTGAAACTAATTATCCTTACCGCACAGGAATTTGTCACAGTTCAAATCCCCCAAAATCTTGGAGTATATCTTAATGTCTCCCAGAAACACATTAGACCAAAACTTTTCATTGGTAGTTACACAACACCCAAAACACTAATCTGGCATGCTTGTACAAGGAGAATCTGATACGATTCTAAACCGTGCCAGAATTTCACACGATTTTATTATAATTTGGTATAGTTTAAAACCGTTCCAAAATCTGGCACGATTTAAAACGTGTTAAATTTGGAAAGGTAAGTAATAGAAACAAAATATTAATAGTCATTATTCTTTTCATTTGGAGCCAGGTAACTTTCATTCTCCCACTCACTCCCCCCAAAGCCCGACTTTCTCTCTCTCCCAAGATCGGATCTCCGTCCTGAGCATTGCAGGCTATCAATGGTTTCATTCTATGCAATAAAATCCCCTTCCAATTATTATGTATAAAGAAAGGCTACCACGCGAAATTAGCATTTAATCGAACAAGACCCTAACCTTTATTCATTGTTAACAAGCAAACCACACATCTAACCGCAAACATGTTGGAGATAATTATGTTTATGATAGTAATAATTATGTTTCTTAGTACTCCTTTTACTTGAACTTAGGTTTTGGATGCAAGGGGTGTATTTAGTGAAACAATGGGTCTTCTAGAAAATATTGATTGAGGAATATAAGAAGGGAAATAATGCATGGAATATACTAATTTATTGATGTTCATTGGTTTTTTTAAAATATCTAATTATGGCGTTTCAATTTGTAATAATATATAGTTTCTGATCTCTAACATCTCTAATTTTCCACAGCTGTGAAAAAAAATTATTAACTTTTAAAATTATGGGGGTTCAATCTGTTTTTTATCATTCATCACATTGCAGTTGTGATATCCATCATTAAGATGTGAGTTATTTGGGCTCTAAACATTTTATACTTACACGTACCATATTGATACTTTTCTTCTTAATTTCAGTTGGACTTAACTGCTTTTGAATTGAATATGGCCATAGAACTTGGTTTGTGTTTTATTAAGAGATAATTATATTTAAGTCCCATTTGTTGGGTCAACATTTATATAAGTCCTATTGACTTTTCAACAATCCTATAGGTCATATTCCAACTTTTTAGGGAATTTTTTCACAATTTTACCCTTTTATAACTAATCATCCGTAACTTCCTTTAGGAAGTTACATAAGTGGTTGAAGTTTTTTTTTAATCTTTAAATGATCATAACTTTTGATTCACAAATCCGTTTTTCGCAAAATTACTATTTTTGAAATCTGGTTGACGAGATCTATCAAACAAGATCCATGAAGGCTATAAAATTCCAAAGAAAAAAATTTACACAAACAGTAAACTTTACTGTATGCATTAGAATATGAAATAGTTTTATATATGTGACATTTTCACAAACAGACAGTAACATTTACTGTGGTAATATTACATAGTATATATATATATATATATATATATATATATATATATATATATATATATATATATATATATATATATATCCGGTGGATCCAAACCCTCTTTTTTCAAAATAACCTTATATTTAAAGGTTCGCGCTAATGGCATCCAATCCTTACCACCATTATTGGTGCTTCAACGACCTTCGTCAGAGATCCGATTTGGGGTGGGTAAGGGTGGCATGTGGTGCCGCTGGCGCGGACCGTTGAAAATAAGATTGGATAAATGGGATCTGGATACTCATGAGCACCGGTTTGGGGTGAGTAGGGGTGGCATTAGGTGCCGGTGGCGCAGAGCTTTAAAAATATAAGCATATATATATAATGTGATAACACAGTAAATGCTATTGTTTGTAAAAATGTCATAGATATTAAACTTTTTTGTATACACCAGAAAATGAAATAGCTTTATATTTGGGACATTTTCACAAACAATAACATTTACTGTGTTAATATATTTATAAAATAGTTTTATATATATAACATTTTCATAAACAGTAACATTTACTGAGTTAATATTACACAATATATATATAACATTTTCACAAACAGTAACATTTACTGAGTTAATATTAAATAATATATATATATATATATATATATATATATATATATATATATATATATATATATATATATATATATACACACTCACGGTAGATCCAAACCTCTTTTTTTTCTAAATTACCATATTTTTAAAGGTTTACGCTAGCGACATTCAATCCCCACCACTATCCACCCCCATTGTCGGAGCTTCAACGACTTTTATCAGAGCTATGATTTGGGTTGGTAGTAATGGCATAGGGTGCCGCTGGCACGGACCTCTGAAATTAAGAGAATATTAGATAAATGGGGTTTGGATCCACCGGAGCTCCGATTTGGGGTGAGTTGGGGTGACATTGATTTAGGTTTATATCTATAACATTTTCACAAACATTAACATTTACTGTGTTCATATAACACAGTATATATATATATACATATATATATATATAAACCTCTTTTTTCAGATATTACCTTGTTTTTAACGGTCCGCACCAGCGGCATCCAATCCCCACCACCACCCACCCCCTTTATCGGAGCTCCAACAACCTTAATCAGAGCTCTGATTTGAGGTGGCATGGGATGCCGATGTAACATTTTCACAAACAGTAATATTTATTATTTGTGAAAATATTACAAATATAAATCTAACCCAATGCTACCCCTACTCACCTCAAACTGGAGCTCCGGTGGGTAGTGGTGGGAATTGAATGGCGCTAGCGTAAACCTTTAAAAATATGGTAATTTTGAAAAAAAGAAAGGTTTGGATCTACCGTGTATATATATATATATATTCTGTAATATTAATTCATTAAATGTTACTGTTTGTAAAAATGTTATATATATATTGTGTAATATTAACTCAGTAAATGTTACTGTTCGTGAAAATGTTATATATATAAAACTATTTCATAAATATATTAACACAGTAAATGTTATTGTTTGTGAAAATGTCACAAATATAAAACTATTTCATTTTCTGGTGTATACAATAAAGTTTAATATCTATGACATTTTTACAAACTATATATATATATATATATATATATCCAATATGCTCCTATTTTTAAAGTTCTATGTCACCCCTACTCACCCCAAATCGGCGCTCCAGATGATCCCGATCCCATTTATCCAATCTTTTTTTCAAAGGTCCGCGCCAGCGGCACCCCATGATACTCCGGTGGATCCAAAATCCATTTATTCAAAAGTCTCTAGTTTTCAAAGGTCCGCGCCAGCGGCACCACATGCCACCCTTACCTACCCCAAATCGGAGCTCTGACGAAGATCGTTGAAGCTCCAACAATGGTGGTAAAGATTGGATACCGCTAGCGCGAACCTTTAAATATAAGGTAATTTTGAAAAAAAAATGGTTTGGATCCACCGGATATATATATATACTATTACCATAGTAAATGTTACCGTCTGTTTGTGAAAATGACCCATATATAAAACTATTTCATATTCTAGTGCATACAGTAAAGTTTACTGTTTGTGTAAATTTTATTCTTTGGAATTTTATACCCTTCATGGATCTTATTTGATAGATCTCGTCGAGCAGATTTCAAAAATAGTAATTTTGCGAAAAACGGACTTGTGAATCAAAAGTTAGAATCATTTAAAGATTAAAAAAAAAGTCCAACCACTTATGTAACTTCCTCAAGGAAGTTACGGATGGTTGGTTTTAAAAGGGTAAAATTGTAAAAAAAAGTTTCAAAAAATTAGGAGTAGGACTTATATGTAAGGGAAAAACATGGTGGGACTAGAATGTCTAAAAAAAATCTAATAGGATCTAAACGTGAATGCACTTTTTATAATATGGTCTTCATTACTTTTGGGAGACACTTGCATTTTGTTTGTTAAAATTCCTCAATGACCTATTATTAGATGAGTAATGATATACTAACCTGGTGTTAACCCCGGGTTAGTACATGGAGATAATTTTTTATTTTTTTATTTTTTTTTTTGGTTTTTTATGTGACTTATTAGCATTATTTGACTTTTTTTTTTATTTAAAAAAAACTGTTTTATTAAAAAATAATATTTTTTATAAACAAAAAAAAATGTATTGTTTAAAAACACTATTTCAATATAATTTTTTTTTTCTGAAAAAAACTGTTTCCAAAAAGAAAAGTTGTTTAATATAAATATTTTTTTTTTACATTTTGAAACAGTTTTAAGAAATACAAAAATTATTTTTAATGTTGTAAAATTAAAAAAAAAATTCAAAAATAACGAGTACCGCTGGCGCGGACCTTTAAAAATAAGAGAATATTGGGTAAATGGGTGTTTGAGGGACTAAATAAGTTGAAAATAATAAAAAACATAATTTTTTATTAATTAGTTTTTAAATGCAAAAATACAAAAATTATTTTAAATGTTGTAAAATTAAAAAAAAAGGTTAAAAATAACGAGTGCCGCTGGCGCGGACCTTTAAAAATAAGAGAATATTGGATAAATGGGTGTTTGAGGGACTAAATAAGTTGAAAATAATTAAAAACATAATTTTTTATTAGATTAATTTTTTAATGCAAAAATACAAAAAATATTTTAAATGTTGTAAAATTAAAAAAAAAAGTTAAAAATAACGAGTGCTGCTGGCGCGGACCTTTAAAAATAAGAGAATATTTGGTAAATGGGTGTTTGAGGGACTAAATAGGTTGAAAATAATTAAAAACATAATTTTTTATTAGATAAGTTTTTTAATGCAAAAATACAACAATTATTTTAAATGTTGTAAAATAAAAAAAAAGTTTAAAAATAACGAGTGCCGCTGGTACGAACCTTTAAAAATAAGAGAATATTGGGTAAATGGGTGTTTGAGGGACTAAATAGGTTGTAAATAATTAAAAACATAATTTTTTATTAGATTAGTTTTTTAATGCAAAAATACAACAATTATTTTAAATGTTGTAAAATAAAAAAAAAGGTTAAAAATAACGAGTGCCGTTGGCGAGGACCTTTAAAAATAAGAGAATATTGGGTAAATGGGTGTTTGAGGGACTAAATAGTTTGTAAATAATTAAAAATATAATTTTTTATTGGATTAGATTTTTAATGCAAAAATACAACAATTATTTTAAATGTTGTAAAATTAAAAAAAAAAAGTTTAAAAATAACGAGTGACGCTGGCGCGGACCTTTAAAAATAAGAGAATATTGGGTAAATGGGTGTTTGAGGGACTAAATGAGTTAAAAAAAATTATTAGATTAGTTTTTTAATGCAGAAATACAAAAATTATTTCAAATGTTGTAAAATAATAAAAAAAAAAAAAGTTTAAAAATAACGGGTGCCGCTAGCGCAGAGCTTTAAAAATAAAAGAATATTGAGTAAATGGGTGTCTGAGGGATAAAATGAGTTTTAAAAAAAATAATTGAAAAAAACAAATAAACTATTCTAATAAAAAATTATTTTTTATAATTGTTTTTAACTCATTTTATATGAAAAATAAAATAATAAAATAAAAAAAAAAAAGAGAGAGAAGAAAATGGCCCCTGTGCTAGCCCGGGGTTAACACCCGGGTAGCCAAACATTATTCTTATTAGATATGATTACCTATCCGAGGATATATAATTAATTCTTACTGGAAAATTATCATGGGCCAGTTTAGAACGGCAAAAATTACATTTTTAGTGTATGGATCGCAAACTAGAAGTTCGATTATGCATTTTCAATGGAAATGATATATCAGATAGTTATAGTTGTTCTTATTACACTTGCGAAAGTTTATATTTGTTCAAATGTTAGTTCTTCAAATATTTGACTTTTTTCAATATATACCCTCTAAAAGTATATATGAAGCACTTTCTGCAATTTTTTTAATGTGGATATATTTTTATTTTTATGGGTTGTAGTGGAGCTGAAATGCTCCGTTTTTATTGTAGTTTACTTATTGCATAATTGGTAGGTTCTTCTATGTGCACTTTTATCAAGGATTGGTGCACTTTTAGCAAGGCCTGCTTGCAGAATTGGTAGGATCTGCTATGTTTTTTTTGGATTTCAAGGTTTCTTTTCTCCTCCTTGAAAAACTGATCAATAAAAGGCTTGGTCCAGCCAAGAGATTTTATTGTTCAAGCTACAAGAATTCAAATAGATAGACACAAAATCATCTTTTATTGATTTTGGAGATGCAGACTTCTAATTCATGGAGATCTTATATAATTCCAGCAGCTGTACTAGGCGGATTTAGTGTGGTGGAATTTCTTTCTCATTATAATGACGAAAGGAGAGTTGTTCCGAAAAGGCCAGCAGCTGTACTAGGCGGATTTTATGTCGGTCCGAAATAGAATGGCAAATTTTTTTATTTACTGCATTAACATTACATATGACTAGGAAGCAATATAATCAATTTTGTGTTAGGATATATGAGTTTTAGAGGACAAGTCAAAGGAAATCAGGCATGAGGGAAAAAAAGATATTTTTTTTGCAAAAAAAAGCCATGGAAAAAGTTGTTTGAGATTGGAAAAATTAGTTGCAAACCTAAGTACCTTTTGTGTGTTGCTATTGGATTCTCACTTTTCACATTTACAATGGTAGTTATATATATCTTACTCACATGAATGTTTTTTTTGGTGTAGGCTTTGATAGTGAGATGAAATCTGGAACAATGTGAAATCGATGGATGTGAGTATACAATACAAATAGGTATTATTTTTCCTTTACTAACGCGACACCATTATTGTAAGTGCTAACAAATAAAAAATGATATTGCATTGGTTGATTTGATATCATTGTTGTGGAATTCTAGAGTTGTCTTTACTATTTAGTAGAGTATTGAAATGTTTGCACTATATCGGTAAATATTGTTGGTTGTAGCTTAAGTATTGGAGTTTATTATATGAATGAGTAGGTGTTGGAGTTTCTTGGGAGTTTCTTACTCAAATCATGCCTGGGATTTCCCACAACTGGCAAATTGTTTCATATAGTTTATTGGTCATGTTCATTAAAGCATTCAATCGGTCGTTATACACACTACAGAGTAATGTTTCAAATGCTTATACCTTTCCATCATTTTCTTATGTTGATATTTCTATTTAAGCTTAACGCGTGCTATTATTTGATACCAAGCGAAAACAGCTATGTATATATGTTACAAACTACAAAGTTGTAATACCCCGAATTTTTATGGCTTTTAATTATGAGGTTTATTTAATAAAATCGCTTTTAATTATGGGAATAATTAAATTAACTTGAGATAATTAATTGGAAATTAATTCGGATTTAAATATTAAAGAGACGAGAGTTGGTATTTGATTATGATAATAATGTTGAATATTACTGAGTGAATATGGTAATATATGATTATTGAATTTATTAATATTGTCGCGAGTTATAAATACGGCAATTCGAAAATTAAGTTGGGACGTGCATGTCAGTCGCGTCAGGAATCAATTTAAATGAAATTGTAAGTAAATTATATCTGTATCAACCGTATGGTCATTTTGAGTGCTATAACGTGTCCGGAATGATCGAAATAGTCAGAAAACACTTGCCGGGGGTTTAGTTTAGGTCCTGGGGCATTTTTTAGGCCTAACCGGCAACCCGGGAGGGTATTTTAGTCATTTTAATTTTTAATGAATAGTGACCTACGAAAATTAGGTGTTATTTGTTAGCCAAGCTTAGGGCACTAGGGTCATTATCTGTCAAAACCAAAGAGTGGGCAACATGAATAGAGAGGAGAAGTTCCAAGGGTTTCCATGGTCATAACCACCACACACCACCACTATCGCCGGATTTGTGATCGGAAAGAGAAAGAGAACCAACCTTTATCGTCTTCAAAGGATCATAATCTTCATTCCCAGGAAAGTGATGTAACTTGCAATAATTCAGTGCATATATCATCCATGTTAAGTTAGAATTGGAGAATAACCTTGAATAGTGATAATTGAATGGATTTGAAGAATTAAGATCGTAATCTGGGTAGGTTTTGCATGTAGTTTAACTTCTGGGAATATAGCAGCCACGAAATTATGATCCATGTGTAGAAGATTATGAATTTCTGATGAATTATTTAGTGTTCTTGAAGAAAATAGAAGAACTAGGTTTTTATATGAAAATTATGTGAATTGATCCAAGAAATTGATTTCCCATTTTTATTTGATGATTCTAAAATGTTGAAAATTATGTATTTATGTTGGTATGATGTTAGGAATAGATATTTGGGAGTTTGGGATATTATAGTAGAGGATTTAAGGATTAAGTTTGATGAAACCCGTCGGCAGAATTTTGCAGATTCACAATACCTGCTTGATCGATCGATCGATCGACTAGATCCATCGATTGATCCTTTTCATCGATCTATCGACTCCTCCTTATTTTTGTAGATTGTTTCCCGTTAAGTTTAGACAAATCCCAAGTTTGTAATAACTCTTAGGGGATTTAATAGAATGTTAGGGGACTTGGTTAAGGTCAGTAGGGTTGTAGTTAATTCCCAGAATATGTTATACATTATGGGATTGGATGGAATACTTTCGAGTGTTTACCGAGTGAGGTACGATTAGAAGTTTCATAAAATTGGGATTTAAAGGGGACGAGTGTTAATTTAAGGTTAGGACCAGTAGAAGAGGAACTTGGAATTACTGAGATAACCTTAGAGGCTAGTGGGAGATTTAGAAACCTATAAGGTAGGTTTAAGTATTCGTGCTTACACGACGAGAGTAGTTGCGCGAAACATCTTACATAGAATATTCGGGATGACACTATGATACGTATGAGACGTAAGATATAGGGATGGTGTATACCTATATTAATGTGATGATTACCTAAGTTGTTTGATTACTTAGTATTAGGATTATTATGTGTATGACATACCTACCATACTTGCTATCACGGGAGGTTGATTTTCGGAAAAGGACCATCTCATCTTTGTGTACCTTCGGAAGGATTTAGATTGGTACCTTAAGGATATAGGACTGTGAATGACTTATTTATGAGTTGATAAGTCAACTGACCATGGGGGCATAGGTATGTGTGTGACCCATGGATATGTGAACTATGTTCGCCTCCAATGTGTGATTTGTATTAAGACCGTTCATGAGTGATTCGGAACGCGTAATCCTTACGTACGTTATGTACATAGATTTGATAGCAGAGTATGCGTGCACCGCAGCTTAGCCTAGCGGTGCCATATATGTATTTATGTATTGAGAGAGATTTAAATATATACTTGTGACTGGTTCACTGTTGCTTAGTAGATGTGTATAACTAAGATAATTGAATGGGCTACGAATATGAGAATTTAAATAACACTTGTGATAAGTAATTTAATGAATGTGAATGTGAGATATAAAAATAACTTGGTCGTGTAATACGAGTAGACACCTCATAGTAGAATGTAAAAGCAAGGGGTTAGTACGGACTAGTTAGATAGTGGCATAACTAGGATGGGTTAAGGGTATACATTAAGTGTGCACGTTAGTTGAGAGGTGAGAAACTCATGTGAGAGTGCGCAACTAACATGTATATAATATTTACTGTTTAATGCAATAAAACACTTGCTATATTTTTAAACTGTCTTCACCTCGGGCTCTGACCCGTTTGCTTCCAAATCTATTTTTTATAAAAACCTTTTAGGTGCCCAGCCACAAGGACGCCAAGCATAGGAGTTCCATTACATTGACGTGTTGTAGCTGATGTGGAAGTTACAGGATCTCGGTATTAGACGCCTTCACATTCTGTACTTGATTCTACTCAGGGTTACTCATCTCTTAGGGCATGTCGCCCATTTCCATTTAGAGATAGCATTCTCTGACTTTTATTTTTATTTTAGATGTTGGTTTATTTATTCAGACTCTTGTATCGGGATTTTATTTTACTATGGTATTATTATTGGAGTGTTTACTACAGACTCAGTTTACTTCATTTCGTTGGTTATTCATATGATATTGTTTATGCGATTAATGCTTGGTGATTTAATTACTTGGTTATTGTTTATTTAATTAATAAAATTTGGCATCTCTATTTTTAAATATTAGGTGGATAGTAATAAATTAAAGGTTTTCGACAATGATGCTAAGACTGAACCAACTTGATATTCTGTATTAATTTCATAAAGGAGTAGCTACCCGGTATTTAATTAGTCGGGGTGTCATGGGTGGTATTAGAGCATCAGGTTCTAGTGTCCTTATGCTTCTAGCGTAGCTTTCTTTGATATAGAGCCCTATGTTTAGGATTGTTGATTTCTGTGGTGAGGTTTTGTTCTCCTACCATAATGTATATAATAGTGAATCTTATTTGCATTCATGTGTGTTCGTGTGCCGAACAATGTAGTATGTCAGGCGAGGACAGTTGGGCGGACAGCAGGAGGCAAAGTTCAATTAAGGTTATTGGTTATGTTTAAGAATGATGACCGTAGTTGAGGTCACTGATCGAGCGCGAAAAGTGTGCGCGTGTAAAGTGCACAATCGTTGTTTTCGTTTCGCCAACTCAATACAAAAACCTAAGTTACAACTACACTTGCGGGGCAAGTAGAGCGGTAAGTCGGGTATCGAGAATCCACAGGGACGAGTTGTTAGAATTTAAGTGGTCTAATATTCCGAAATAAAAGTGGAAAAGGTGAATTACAAACTAAAAGATAAGATGCATAAAGGAAAAGATTATTCTAGGCAATGGTATTGAAACTAGATTATGAAAGCGATTAAAACTATAGGTTGCGTCGAATATCCCTCACCCGAGTTAATTTGTATAAAATGGTTACATGGGTCGACGAGTTATTACAAGTGCATCTCGTTTCGACAGTTAATTAAATCAAGGGTTGTTACGCCCTAAATCATCATAAAAGCCTAATAATATTTTGGCGTCAACAAATATCCCGGAAATTACGCGCGAAAGGTCGTAAGCACGGGACATACATGATATGCCCCGTCAAATCTCCTAGGCGTAATAACTAGGACAACGCACCCGAAATAGACCCGTAAACACCATCACCAAAGCAAAGCAACGCGTCAACTCGAGTGAGTTCAATTCAAACACAACCTAATTTAAATTACCTAGAAAGCATGTTAAAAACGCGATAAATGGAAAGCGGTAAATAAACGCGGTAAATCTATACTAGAAAGCGTGTAAATCAAAGCATGTAAATAAAGCAAGAAAACCTAAATTAGAAAGCTTGTAAATTAACTAGAAAGCAAGAAATGAAGAAATACAACTATATTCAAATGGTAGGGGAGATGAATAGTCAACTTACAATCCAAATGGGGTGTCAAACCAAAGAGAAATGAAGAAGAACCAAGCAAAATCCCCAAACCCTAAGCTAAACTAACCTAAAATCGTGTATATTATGATATTAAAACCAAAAAATGGGTTTATATAGTAAGTGGGAAAAGATAAGGGAAAAAGGAAAGAAAGAGGAAAGAGCCCAAAATATCTGGCACAACCGGTCGACCGGTCGCAGGGGCGCGGTCGACCGGTCCCTTAAGCCAAAGCATACTGTCTCCTTCCCACGGTAAAAGTTGAAACCGCGGTCGACCGGTACCAGGGACGCGGTCGACCGGTACTCTGTTTTCAGGCTGCATTTGGTCCATGATGAGGGGGAAATGGTCCATTACGGAAACGAGCCTAGCTTCTTCGTCCGAACTCCAAACGACGCACCGTTTGCGGCCACGCGATGCTAACTCAATGAACTACGCATCCGTGGAATTTCCAAGAGCCGAATAAGGAATGTGAATTGACTAAAAAGCCCTTGAAGTAGCGTCCATCGACGAAACTTCTCCGAAATGCAACGGATCCTCACTTTTAGCGTTCCAATACCTACAAAAGCACAAATAACCCCTGCAAAACATGTATCTATCCAACTCCAAGGTTGTCTGGTTAATGAGCATAATTATAGGCATTTAGGACCGTAAAAGCGCTAGAATGCATAAGGATAATAGGTGGAAATATACAATATTCGATACGAATCAGTCACCCCTATTATGGCAGGGAAGACAAATATGGTAAAAATGGCTAAGGCACAACATATGACTTCCAGGTACCACTATAGTAGAAAGTGGGGTCAAATTAGACTCACCAAGCAAGGTTGGATTGGGAGAGTGTCCGACGAAACATTGAAGAGAACCAGCAGTGGAAATTCTAGAAATGCGAAAATGGCGTGTGTTAGCCAACGAAGGTAAAATATCCAAAGTCTTGGGCATATGTCGGAGTATGAATAATCCGGAGTGAAAATTTAGGGTAAAAATTTTCTTGGCTCGTAGAGGAGAGTTACAATGGTGAGAGGCAACCACCACACTTAGAAGTGGAATATTTTGTCAAGAGAAGGCGCATAGGTATGGTTTGACCATAAGTTCCTTCATCAGATATTCAGGATAAGATGCGAACGTTGTTCTGAACTCACACAAGAGGGTCGGACAGAGGTCACTTTGTGAAAATAAATTTAATTAATTAGTCAACCTTGCACCGGATGAAGTAGGTGCAATGGAAAAGAGGACATTAGAGGGGGAAATTCACTTACAAGAACAATTGCTAGCACTTCTGGGGAATTCTGCTCGGATGGTCAATGCAGATGGTAACAATGTAGCGTTTTGTTAATATGGAGGTAATCGCTTCCTGGTGTGGGGAGCTACAAGAATCGAAGAATTTAGTCAGAGAATAAAATTGGAGGAAACGGTGTTAGTGAAGCACTACCTGGGGGAGACCCATCAGGGGACTCATTTAAACGATTTGGATAGTTGAACTTTTACCAATCAATGGTGAATTTAGTAAGGGTTGTTGAAGCCAATAGCATATTCCTTAGGGCCATCAAAGCTAAGGGAATAACAGAGGTAGCCATCGGAGTCAAGACTACCAAAGTCCAATGAAGGACGACCGTAACATGGTTAGTATGACTGGAGATAAGTGGAGTATGTATAGAGGTATTTTGTGGGAGTGAAACCCCATGTGTTAAATTTTCTCGAAGTGAGTAAAGGGATAAGGGTATGATGCCTAGCAGAGGCATAATTATTGTAATTTTTGGTTTGGTTCGGACAGGTGTGCTATATCCAAGGACCATTTAAGCAACCAGGGCGATTGCAAGATAGAAGTATGAGTTTTACCCTTTGAAGATGAGGTGTATTTTATATTACACAAGCAAGTTACTACATTTTTATTATTGCTAGATTCGCATGTGAGATGAGTTTAGTGCATATATCGACGACGTTATTGCTATATGAATATTTTTCCCTGGTATAGAGGGGTTACCCTTAGTGTTATCCGCGGAGGATGAATGGGTGTATAGAAAGTAGTATATACTTTGTTTAAATTACTCATTTTAGTGATGTATTATACGAGTATGATATTATCCAAATTATGGTTTTATATTGATGCTTAGACCGATAGTGGGCGAATATTGCAAGTCTATCGGGGTTACTACCTTGGTGTAGAATGTTTTGTTCTGGCGAGACCCCATCTACGAGAGGGTCGTGAGAGAGTATGCGCTTGCATTCAAATGAGAAAATTATATATTAAACACCTTTTAACTCAAACAAACCCTAAACATGCAACTAGGTGTGATTTAATCAAGAAGTAGATCATGAACATTAATCAAGCACACACAATTGAGGAAAAATCCCCCAAAGGGGCAAAACCATTTATTTTCATTATAATATTGTAACTGTACAATTTCGGATTACAATGAAAATAAAAGTGACTAAGAATTACCCTCAGGTGTCGGATTCTGTAGTCGGCGGCTGGAAATATCCCTTTCCAGGAGGGCTGCAATGAAGAAGAAGAAGAACGGTCTTCTTCACAAGGGTTGAACAGCAACTGGTTGTGTTCCAGGGTTACAAACAGATTCACAAATGAATGAGAATTTGTGTGAATCAAAAACCTAGAGTCTTGGTACTCAATAGGTGAAGACTTAGAGTTTTTTGTACTCTAAAAATCGTTTATAGAAGTCTTGGAAAACCACTTCCCGTAGTGGGTTTATAAAGGAAACGTTTAGCCTAGAAAATCTGACCACGATCTGCTGAATATTATCCCAGGCGGACCGGTCCGGGTCTAAGGCGGATCGGTCCGGGTAGGCGGATCGGTCCGGGTAGGCGGACCGGTTCTTTTTATTTTTAGCTTCTTCAGTTCGCTTGCGGTCCGGGGTGTAATGGATTTTCAGCAGGCGGACCGGTCCGGGTCTGAGGCGGATCGGTTCTTTTTCCAGGGTGGACCGGTCCGGCCTGTCAGACTTTGATTCCTCTTCTTCTTTTGATATTCGGATCCGTTGATGACTGTATGAATCTTTGAATTTCTTCAACGGTGTAACGGCGTACAACATAAAAAATTGATATTGGACAAAAAATGTCCTTACAAATCTCCCCCTATGTCTATGCCGGTACATACATAAAAATAAACATCCGAATTATCAACCAACTAAAAATGCCTATACAAATCTACCCTTCCATGAACCCAAAACCGGAAAGATACAATTGAATAAGACTTCATCGTTTGTTCTTCAACTCTTCAGGAATATTCAACGCTTTTCTCATCAGGGTGTTCAACCCAATGTTAATCCATGTAGTACCTACACACATGAGAAAAAAGCAAAATACCAAGTGACGTATCGAGTTTGAAATGAGAAAAACAGATATGCCAAAATGCTAATTGGTGATAAATAACTCAACACTACAAAACTCACTCCCCCTTAATGTGATAATTCTTTCTCCCCCTTTTTATGATGTCCCCAAATAGACAAATGAGAGAAATAATGCAAACAAGCAATGACGGGGTGTCACAAGGAAATACACAACTATTTTTTTAAATTTTTCAAAATTTTTCAAACAAAATCACACCATGAATGAACACAAAGAAACCAAGTCGATGATAGCGTTAATGAATGGGTGTGAACATAATTCGATAGGAAGATCAATGCTTACAAACATGACATATGTGCACGATGAATTTTGGATATTCCTAGCGAATGAACTCAAATGCTTCCTTTGGTGTAAAAGAATGATAATATAAGATATTGACACAATCAAATCAACAAATCAAAGCTCAAAGTGATTTTCACACCAATAACGTCCAAAAAATTTTATGCTTTTTCAGGACTTTCAAGGAAGTGCAAACCCGTTTATATTCTCCAACCAAACTCCCTCAGATATAATTTTGAATAGAGACTTTCTAAATTCTCAAACTTTGGAGAATTGATGGTGAAACCTAAGTGGCCCATATTTGGCATGAATTGCTTATTATTGCCTTTAAATTTTTTCGGGCTCTTTTAACCTCTTTGGACCTCGGATATTAAAATTCCTCCATTTTTTAGGTCCTTTTTAATGGTGGCTTTTGCGCAAAGGATAGATGATTACCTTTCGCAGCCCCTCCCCGTTATACAAAAACACACAGTCTCACCAAAACGGTTTTTACATGCATTCCAATCTTGTCAAGTTTTATCGCATATTGAAAGTTGTATAGACAGAATTGAGATGGAAACACTCAAGCCAATATGAGATAGACAAGTGCAATAATCAAATATAGCCGTGCATGTGTGCAATAAAGGATATAGGAGTCAAACATGTAAGAAGATATCACTAATTACATCTCAAAGACTCCAAACAATGTAAAGCACATGAATGAAATGATGTAGCCTCTCAAATCTCTATCAAACAGTCACAAGGATATATGGAATGAAGTTGTGACTTGGCTATCTTAAATGCTCATCCATAAAAAGGAGAAAAAACAAAAAAATTTATCAAAATAAAATCTTTATGTGCTTTTCTTAAATTTTTTCTTAAAGGAAAATCTTTTTGTATTTTTCAAAAGAAATATAAAAAGAAAAAAGAATACATAAATACTTGTACAACTAAGCAATGGTACATATAAAACAGACTAGCAATAGGAAGCATATGATATGAACCTGAAGAAGCATCATATTCTAGACATAGACCAACCCCTCAGTCAACTGTGCAAATCCCCAAAGACTGCCTAAGACTCTCAAATCTAAGGGTATCTAAAGGTTTCGTGAAAATGTCGGCTAACTGACGGTCGGTGGGAACAAAACTCAAGGATACGACTTTCTCCTCAACTAGCTGTCGTATAAAGTGCTCACGTATCCTGATGTGCTTGGTGCGCGAATGCTGGATTGGATTGCGGGATATGTGTATCGCACTCGTGTTGTCACAGGAAATGGTCATGGTGTCCTGTGAAATCCCATAATCCTTCAGCATTTTCTTCATCCACAAGAGTTGCGTGCAACAACTCCGGTGGCTATGTACTCAGCCTCCGCAGTGGATAAAGAAATGGAATTTTGCTTCTTGCTCCGCCAGGAGACAAGAGCAGAACCAAAATAGAAACACCCACCAGAAGTGCTCGTACAACCATCTACATCCCCGGCCCAATCGGCATCTGAATAGGCGGATAAACGGTCATCAGTATCAAAGGAATACCAAATACCGTATGAGAGAGTCCCACTCACGTATTTAATAATACGTTTTAGAGCAAGTAAATGTGACTCTTTTGGGGACGCCTGATATCGTACACAAACTCCAACACTAAAGGCTATGTTGGGACGACTGGCAGTCAAGTAGAGAAGACTACCTATCATACTCCGATACAAGGTTTGCTCTACGTCCTTGCCTGAAGTGTCCTTACTAAGCTTGGTAGTGGTACTCATAGGTGTACGTGCATGCTTAGCGGAGTCTAAACCAAATTTCTTCACTAGGTCTCTAGCATACTTGGATTGGGAGAGGAACATCCCATCCTCTAGCTGACGAACCTGGAGACCAAGGAAGAAAGTAAGCTCACCAACCATGCTCATCTCAAACTCACTTTTCATTTCCTCTTCAAAGTTATGAGCATATTGAGAGCATGTGGATCCAAAGACTATGTCGTTCACATAGACCTGGGCAACCAAAATAGCACCGTCATCTCTCCTGACGAACAACGTCATATCTACTCCCCCTCTCTTGAAGCCATGAGCTAAGAGATAGGAAGTAAGCCTCTCGTACCAAGAACGGGGTGCTTGCTTCAAACCATACAAGGGTTTCCTCAGATAGTAGACGTGCTCCAGGTGCTGTGGGTCTTCAAACCCTTTTGGTTGTTCCACGTAAACCTCCTCCTATAGAATTCCATTCAGAAAGGCACTCTTGACATCCATCTGATATAACTTGAAGCGCAGATGACATGCGATGGTGAGCAAAAGACGGATAGACTCAAGCCTCGCAACAGGAGAAAATGTCTCCCCAAAGTCTACACCCTCTATCTGTGTGTAGCCTTGAGCGACCAACCTAGCCTTATTTATGATTATGGTACCATTTCCATCCATTTTATTCTTAAAAATCCACCGGGTACCTATCACATTAGTCTCACTAGGTCGGGGGACTAGTTCCCAGACATTATTCTTTTTAAACTGAAGCAACTCTTCCTGCATAGAAGATATCCAGTGTTCATCCTTGAGAGCTTCTTTAAGATTTTTGGGCTCGACGTTGGGCGTGTAGCAAAAGTGGCTAAAGACGTTCTCTAGTTGAGCACGAGTCTTGACCCCAAGAGTGGGATCACCAACAATGGCAGAAGGGTCATGACTCTTGCGAACCCAAGCAGGTGTGTCCCCTAGCACAGGAGTAGGGTCCACAGAGTGTGAGAGAGGGACAAGTAAATCACTATCAGAAAATTCCTCATCCTCACACTGAAGGTTAGGATCAATAATCGTCGAAAGTTCGCCATCTTGCACGGTGACGTTTATTGATTCCATAACCTTAGAGCTCTTCAGGTTAAAAACCCGGTATGCTCTACTAGTCGATGAATATGCTAGCAATATTCCCTCGTCGCTCTGGGAGTCAAACTTTCCTAATTGCTCTCTATCCCGTAGGATGTAGCATTTACTCCCAAAGACAGGGAAATATGCAAGGTTGGGCTTCTTGCCAGTCCACAACTCATAAGGTGTCTAAAGTGTGTGTGGACGCAGATAAAACCTATTCACCGTGTGTCATGCAGTAGACACTGCCTCTGCCCAAAATCTCCTAGAAACTTTACGACCTAGAAGCATAGATCTAGCCATCTCTTGGATAGTTCTATTCTTTCTCTCAACAATCCCATTTTGCTGAGGAGTTCTCACAGCAGAAAACTCATGTTTGATCCCGAGGCTATCACAGTAAAGATCTACCTTTGCTTCTGTGAATTCAGTGCCATTGTCACTACGCATCATGTTAATAGTGACACCGTGTTGATTTTGTAGGACACGGCACTTGGTCGTTAAAAATTCTACAGCATCGGATTTCTCTCTCAAAAAACCTACAATGGAGTACCTGGAGAAATCGTCTACCATCACTAGGATATACCTCTTACTACCTAGACTCTCGGTACGAGTGGGACCCATAAGGTCCATGTGTATAAGCTCAAGAACACGAGAGGTGGTAATGGAATGCAACTTCCTATGGGGACTACGAATTTGTTTTCCCATCTGACAGGGTCCACAAACTATCAAAGTTGGCCTTCCAAGAGATGGTAAGCCACGTACTAGGTCCTTTCTAGCTAAGCGATTGAGATCTCTAATATTTATGTGACCTAGACGTTGGTGCCACAGATCCATAGGAGTGATCGTGGCGCTGTTGCAGACAAGTGAGGATGTGGGCTCAGTCCCATAGCAATTATCCTTTGTCCTCATCCCTTGCACTAATAGTTTACCGACTTGATTATAGACCTTACAAGTGTCCCGGTCAAACTTTACTGCAAAGTCATCGTCCCACAGCTGGCTAATGCTGAGAAGGTTTGCTTTCAAACCTTTGACGTACAAAACATTTTCTAGCTTAGGAAAACCAGGTAACTCGATACTACCTCGTCCTATAATGCTAGACTTGCTCCCATCTCCAAAGGTGACTCTGTCGTCCTGATAATCCTCATGAAATGTAAAAAATGAGGCATCACCTGTCATATGTCTGGAGCACCCACTGTCAAAATACCACTGTGAGGTATTATGTGCTTTGAGAGGAACATGAACAACAAAATCCTTTTTATCTTTCTTAGGTACCCAAGAGGTGGTGACCTTTTGTTTGCCTTTGTTGTTGTTGGTTTTAGCTGGAATGTGAGAAGCATTCACTAACGGCAAGGACATCCGTCGAAATTCTTCCATCAAACTCTGAGATGTGTCAGATAAGCACTCAACTCGCTCTCTCAGACTAGAAAACTCATCAGTATGACGTGGTGGAGCAGTAGTACGTCGTGTCCGACCCATATTATAGCAAAACTCCCTAAGGTGATCTTTTCTTTTGCAATAAGTACAGAAGAACACAGTCAAATGCGGACCTTAGTTTGCTTTTCTTGGTCGAACTCTCCTTCGAGGTTTTTGACGATGACCATAAGGAGTAGTAGTAAACTCAGGAACTGGACCAGGTGCAATTTGAGAGGTGGAGCCACCATCATACCCAATTCCCTACCGATCACCAAAACCTAAAGCGGGGCCAAGGAGCATCTTTCCCATCTTCCCAGATATGTCCTCGATTTGTACCTTGACTTCCCGTGCTTTCTCAAGATCATGAGTCAGCTAGGCAACAAGGGCTTCAAGTTTCTTCCGAGTCTCCACGGAGGAATGGAGCTAACTCGTAAGACTATCCACTTGTTTAGTCAAGTCCCCTCTCTCTTTCTCAAAAACACTCTTTCTCGACGCAGGCAGATTCTCTCTCTCTCAGGGCGGTGAAGGTGGAGGACTCTCTCTCTCTCACCTTTCTTAAATATTCCTCTAAGTCGGTGATCTTAAGAACTAGCGCTTTGTTACGTTTTTTAGTTTTAAATGACTCAGAATATAACTCAGCATAGGCGCGTTGAATATCACTCTCGCTCTCACTTGAGTCATCCTCCCCCTCACTCACATCGTTCTCACTATCGAGGTGTCCCTGTGAAGCATCATCCTCATCGTTGTGAAGAGAACTAGGAGTGCTCACTTGGCTGGCCATGAATGCGATGAAGTTACACTCATGCGGTGACTCATCTCCTGAATCCACCGTCTCGACCTCACTGTCGTCGCTAAGAGTAGCATTAAGGACAGCTTTCCCTTTCTCTCTATTCAGACGAGTGGCACACTCAAAAGCTCTATGACCCCTACCATCGCACTCAAAGCATCTCTCACTTTCTTTATGAGGAAGATTTTTGGAATCTTTTTCATTTCTCTTTTCAAACTTATTTTTCTCAAATTTCTTTTTATCTTTAAAATTTCCATTTTTCTTAAATTTAAGAATCCTCTTGAAATTTTTTGCAAAAAGAGCCAAATCATCTAAGTCAAAATCACACTCAGAATCTGACGTGCCAGTCTCTCTCCTTCTTGATGACTCTTCCCTCTTTCTAGCCGACCCCTCACTCTTTTTCTCTTTGGAGTTAAGTGCAATTCCCTTATCTTTAGACCTAGCAGTTTTAGGGAACATATCAATTTCATAAGTTTGCAAATCTCCTACAAGTTCTTCCAATTTTAGCGTATTTAAATTGCCCATAGAATTTAGCACAGTGACTTTAGGGATAAAACGCTTAGGCAAAGAACGAAGAATCTTTTTGACAACTCTAGCATTAGGAATATGTTCACCAAGATTAAAGCTAGTATTAACAATGTCAGAAAGTCTAGCATAGAAATCATCAAAACATTCAGTCTCATGCATGGTGATGGTTTCAAATTGAGTTGTCAAATTTTGCAATTTAGACTCTTTCACGGCATTTGTTCCTTCATTGGTGAGTTGTAAAACATCCCATGCCTCCTTTGACGTGGTGCACGTCATGATACGTCAGAACTCATCGGGAGTGATGGAACCGGAAATAGCACTCAAACCTTTAGAGTTAAAAGAAGACCATCTAAATTCATCTTCAGTCCAAGAGGTGACAGGTTTTAAATTAGTCACGTTTTCCACAGTGACGGAGGGAGGTGTCCACCCTCTTTCAACTAAAATACAAACCCTTTCATCTATGGATTTTAAAGCCGACCTCATTCGGGGTTTCCAATAAGCATAATTTGTCCCGTCAAAAATAGGTAATTTATTATATGATTTCTCCATTTGAACATGCATTTTTCAAAAATCACAATTTTTCAAAAAAATGATATCTTAGAAAAGATTTTGCGGAAAATAGGAATACTCGATAGATTAGCGTAACCTGCTCTGATACCAATTTGAGAGAGTATGCGCTTGCATTCAAATGAGAAAATTATATATTAAACACCTTTTAACTCAAACAAACCCTAAACATGCAACTAGGTGTGATTTAATCAAGAAGTAGATCATGAAGATTAATCAAACACACACAATTGAGGAAAAATCCCCCAAAGGGGCAAAACCATTTATTTTCATTATAATATTGTAACTGTACAATTTCGGATTACAATGAAAATAAAAGTGACTAAGAATTACCCTCAGGTGTCGGATTCTGTAGTTGACGGCTGGAAATATCCCTTTCCAGGAGGGCTGCAATGATGAAGAAGAACGGTCTTCTTCACAAGGGTTGAACAGCAACTGGTTGTGTTCCAGGGTTACAAACAGATTCACAAATGAATGAGAATTTTTATGAATCAAAAACCTAGAGTCTTGGTACTCAATAGGTGAAGACTTAGAGTTTTTTGTACTCTAAAAATCGTGTATATAAGTCTTGGAAAACCACTTCCCGTAGTGGGTTTATAAAGGAAACGTTTAGCCTAGAAAATCTGACCACGATCTGCTGAAGATTATCCCAGGCGGACCGGTCCGGGTCTGAGGCGGATCGGTTCGGGTAGGCGGACCGGTTCTTTTTATTTTTGGCTTCTTCGGTTCACTTGCGGTCCGGGGTGTACTGGATTTTCAGTAGGCGGATCGGTTCTTTTTCCAGGGCGGATCGGTCCGGCCTGTCAGACTTTGATTCCTCTTATTCTTTTGATATTCGGATCCGTTGATGACCGTATGAATCTTTGAATTTCTTCAACGGTGTAACGGCGTACGACATAACAAATTGATAATGAACAAAAAATGTCCTTACAGGTCGGGCTCGCGTTTATATATTTATATATATGTATATATATATTATCGAGACTTCGAAAGGTATAATGGACTCGGATATTTGAGCCCGGTATGTGTAGGGACATTATTGATATAATTCAAAGTATATTTGGTTTACGATATAAGACCAGTAGAGCCAGTTATGTGGTGAGGAAGTATTGAAAATTTTGTTTTATTCTAGCGGGTTAAAGGACGGAATGATGTTTAGGAGGATTTAGAATTTCAAATTCAGGGGTAATTGAGAACGCCCAAGTGGTATAGCCCCGTTGTGAATGCAGGGTCAATAAAGAGTTTGGACTATATATGAAGCGTATATGATGTTTAGACTCGTATGCACGGTTTACAGGGTGTATGGACACCTTGCTGGTGTCTAGATTGCCGGAAGAAGAGCCATGGAAATAGATGGGTGAAATTTATGCTTAAAATACTGATATTACAAAATGGTAGTGGTAGAATGAATTAAACGTCATAAGAGAAGGATGATAAGCAGTATATTTGTGTGCAATCAGAGTATCACGTCCGAGTTTGGTTGAAAGGCAGTAGGAAGCCATTTAAATGGGGGGTATCCCTTGGGAAGGCAAATAATTATCTATTATGGACAAATTAGAGCAGAGTTCTACCCACTAGAATATTGAGAGTGACGTGCGCGTAAATAGAATGATGATGTCAATAAGGTATATAGATTCCAGAAGTGCACATCGTAGTGAAAAGTGCACGGGTCAGAATTTTTGGGAATACGCCGAAGTAAGAAAAGAATTATTAAGTACCACTAAATGGGAGAAAATTATAAGTGGAAGTCGATGTTGAGCGGGACACTGTAAGTAGTCTCCATGTGCACCGCTCATAGATAAAAACAGTTGGAGTAAGAAGATCAGCCAGATATTGCGTATCCAGCCGACGATTCCAGTAATAGTAGAGTCAAATGGTGGATTTCTTTAATGGGTGGCCAACCTAAGATAAGTAACGAGTTCCTTAGAATGTGTGGAATAGGTTGTCCGGAAGGAAAGTAATTGTTATATCCTTGAGTGATTTACACTATTAGATAATGAACGCGCCGATACGTGGTCATGCCCAGTATTATTTTGAACTAGGATGAGATCCGTGTAACCCACCTTCAATATGGGGTATCAGAAAATAGTGGGGATAACAACTCATTTTGAGAAGGGTGTCTCACCTATAGCTCGAGGAGTAAGCACAAGGTGATTGACGACTGGTGGAACTTTATGAAAGAAATTTTGGACTCATTATGATCATTTCATTTCCACAACGGGTATAACTAGTAAGTGTAGTACAATATGTAATGGGAAGAGGATATTACCTAATGGTAGAGTTGTGTGAAAGCAGTCGTACCTATTTATAGTGTACAAGGTGCTTACTGAGGCTTTGTGTGGATAAACCTTACTATTCTTCCTCTGGATGTTTAGAGGTGAGCGGATTATTAGAGTTTTGGATCAGTCAGAAGTTAAAGTCCGATGACTATAATGGGATAACCACCAACCGTATTAAGTGGCTTTTTCCTTTGTAAAAGTCACACCACCGGGAGCAGAGATTTGAAGAACGGACAAGAGTAGTCGGATGTTATATGATTTCTCCCAGAATGGGAGTTTTGTGTTTAGATAAACGCTGGAGTTGATACGAAGTGAGGTGCATCCTCCCAATAATATTGAGATAATGCGGCCAATAAGGTATAGGCTATTCTTATTCGAATGTTATTTAGTAAAAGCACAACGTGAGGTGCATTTATTGAGGTGTGACCCTATAACTGATAAAGTGTTGAGAGTGGGGATTGTAGTGATTGAGCCTTACTTTGAATTTTGTTTTGAGTACTGAAGGATACGTAATTTTTCCAGGTATGCCTTACTTTTCCGAATTTCGGGAAGAAATTCCATTATTAGGGGGGAAGTCCGTAATACCCCGTATTTTTATGGCTTTTAATTATGAGATTTATTTAATAAAATTGCTTTTAATAATGGAAATAATTAAATTACTTTGAGATAATTAATTTGAAATTAATCCGGATATAAATACTAGCGAGATGAGAGTTGGTATTTGATTATGATAATAATGTTGAATATTACTGAGTAAATATGGTAATATATGATTATTGAATTTATTGATATTATTGCGAGTTATAAATACGACAATTCAGAAATTAAGTTGGGACGCGCGTGTCAGTCGCGTCAGGAATCAATTTAAATGAAATTGTAAGTAAATTATATTTGTATCATCTGTATGGTCATTTTGAGTGCACCAACGTGTCTGGAAGGATCGAAATAGTCAAAAAACACTAGCCGGGGGTTTAGTTTGGGTCTCGGGGTATTTTTTAGGCCTAACCGGCAACCCGGGAGGGTATTTTAGTCATTTTAATTTTTAATGAATAGTGACCTACGAAAATTAGGTGTTATTTATCAGCCAAGATTAGGGCACTAAGGCCATTATCTGTCAAAATCAAAGAGTGGGCAACATGAATAGAGAGGAGAAGTTCCAAGGGTTTCCATGGCCATAACCACCACACACCACCACTATCGCCGGATTTGTGATCGGAAAGAGAAAGAGAACCAACCTTTATCATCTTCAAAGGATCGGAATCTTCATTTCTAGGCAAGTGATTTAACTTGCAATAATTCAGTGCATATATCATCCATGTTAGGTTAGAATTGGAGAATAACCTTAAATAGTGATAATTGAATGGATTTGAAGAATTAAAATCGTAATTCGGGTAGGTTTTGCATGTAGTTTAACTTCTGGGAATATAGCAGCCACGAAATTATGATCCATGTGTATAAGATTATGAATTTGTAATGAATTATTTAGTGTTCTTGAAGAAAATAGAAAAACTAGTTTTTTATATGAAAATTATATGAATTGATCCAAGAAATTGATTTCCCATTTTTATTTGATGATTCTAAAACATTGGAAATTATGTATTCATGTTGGTATGATGTTAGGAATAGATATTTGGGAGTTTGGGATATTATAGTAGAGGATTTGAGGGTTAAATTTGATGAAACCCGTAGGCAGAATTTTGCAGATTCACAATACCTGCTTGATCGATCGATCGACCCATGAATGTCGATCGATCGACTGGATCGATTGATTTATCCTTTTCATCGATCGATCGATCGACTCGTCCTGATTTTTGTAGATTATTTCCCGTTAAGTTTCGACAAATACCAAGCTTGTAGGAACTCTTAGGGGATTTAATAGAATATTGGGGGACTTGGTTAAGGTCAGTAGGGTTGTAGTTAATGCCCGGAATATGTTATACATTATTGGATTAGATGGAATACTTTCGAGTGTTTACCGAGTGAGCTACAGTTATAAGTTTCATAAAATTTTGATTTAAAGGGGACTAGTGTTAATTTAAGGTTAGGACCAGTAGAAGAGGAACTTGGAATTACTGAGATAACCTAAGAGGCTAGTCGTAGATTTACTAACCTATAAGGTAGGTTTAAGTATTCGGACTTACACGACGAGAGTAGTTGCGCTAAACATATTACGTAGAATATTCGGGATGACACTATGAAACGTATAAGATTTAAGATATAGGGATGGTGTACACCTATATTAATGTGTTTATTACCTAAGTTGTGTGATTACTTAGTGTCTGGATTATTGTGTGTATGGCATACCTACCATACTTGCTATCACGGGAGGTTGATTTTCGGAAAAGGAACATATTTTCTTTGTGTACCTTCGAGGGGGAATTGGATTGGTACCTTAAGGATATAGGACTTTGAATGACTTATTTGTCAGTTGATAAGTTAGCTGGCCATAGAAGCGTAGGTATGTGTGTGACCCATGGGTATGTGAAATATGTTTGCCTCTGATATGTGTGATTTGTATTAAGACGGTTCATGAGTGATTCGGAACGCGTGATCCTTACGTACGTGATGTACATGGATTTGATAGCAGAGTATGCGTGCACCACAACTTAGTCTAGGTGTGACATATATGTATATATGTATTGAGAGAGATTTAATTATATACTTGTGACTGGTTCACTGTTGCTTAGTAGATGTGTATAACTAAGATAATTGAATGGTCTACGAATATGAGAATTTAAATAACTCTTGTGATAAGTAATTTAATGAATGTGAATGTGAGATATAAATATAACTTGGTCGTATAATACGAGTAGACACCTCATATTAGAATGTGAAAGCAAGGGGTTAGTACGGACTAGTTAGATAGTGGCATAACTAGGATGGGTTAAGGGTATACATTAAGCGTGCACATTAGTTGAGAGGTGAGAAACTCATGTGAGAGTACGCAACTAACATTTATCTAATATTTACTTTTTAATGCAATTAAACACTTGCTATATTTTTAAACTGTCTTCACCTCGGGCTCTGACCCATTTGCTTCCAAATCTATGTTTTGTAAAAACCTTTTAGGTGCCCGACCACAGGGACGCCAATCATAGGAATTCCGTTACATTGACGTGTTGTAGCTGCTGTGAAAGTTACAAGATCTCGATATTAGACGCCTTCACATTCTGTACTTGATTCTACTCAGGGTTACTCATCTCTTAGGGCATGTCGCCCATTTCCATTTAGAGATAGCATTCTCAGACTTTTAGTTTTATTTCAGATGTTGGTTTATTTATTCAGACTCTTGTATCGGGATTTTATTTTACTCTGATATTATTATTGGAGTGTTTACTCCGGACTCGGTTTAGTTCATTTCGTTGGTTATTCATATGAGATTTTTTGTGCGATTGATGGTTGGTGATTTAATTACTTGGTTATTGTTAATTTAATTAATAAAATTTGGCATCTCTTTTTTTAAATATTTGGTGGCTAGTAATAAATTAAAGGTTTTCGATAGTGATGCTAAGACTGAACCAACTTGATATTCTGTATTAATTTCATAAAGTAGTATCTACCCTGTATTTAATTAGTCGGGGTGTCACAAAAGCATTCTTGTATTACTAATGCAAATGACGTTTTAAAAAATTGTTGTATATTTGTGTACTTATTAGAATTTCGTTCGACGCTAAAGTTTTAGTAGTTGAGAATGTTGAATGGGCGAATACTGCCATTATTTGTAAACACTAAATAAACAGTTCATAAAGTGGTGTATCCCATACCTTTTTTACAGCCAGAGGTTTATATGTATATTGAGATATTACAATTGGATTGTTTCCCTGCAGTTTTGTTTGACTGCAATTTATGGTATGTCCTTTTTCACAACCTTTTGTCCCTAACTCAATATATGGCAATTTATGGCTTTTAAATCTACTTTCTTCTTAATAAAGAAATTATTGTATAAACAAGTGTGCCCTGGGCAAGTTGAACGTGCGGCATGTACCACAGCCATATGGAGATTTAAATAGAAACTTGTGACATTCTTCAACAAACAATACTAAATGAAATTATACCAGTGCCATCGACATGATTAAGATGCTAAATTTTTACAAAACTACTTATATTCATTCTTTATCGAATTTTTGTTTTAATGGTGTTATTTGATTAACTTTTTGTTGCCCCACTTCAGGTGGATTTGACACTGGTCATGCTCCCTCTAGGTGAGAATTGCTTAGACATTAGTTTTGAAAATGATACTTGGATGACCACTAATTTTGAAAATGATACGAACCAAATACACACATGTAATATATTGTTGAAATGACCATCTCATTGCTTTCATTGGGTTGAATCATTTTCTGATTACTTTTATTTGTGTTCGGCATGAGTTCAATAAATTTGGGGATATATATAACGTAATATCAACACTGATTTTTTTCAATTGTGAAGCTACATTGATATGATTTTGGGGGTATGATATTGCTACCCTGATCTCAAATTACAATCTCTCTAAGTATGCGTGTATGTGTGTGTATTGACTGAGTTTCATACTACTTTTGTTCCTTTGTGTTTTGCATCAATTTGATAAATTTTGTGATAGAGGTGTATATATATATAGTAATGCTCTTGTGTGGACTTTCTCACATTTTAACAGTGCAGACTGTACATATGTCACTTGGCGATGAGCCTGGAAATTATCGGCTAAATTATAGGCATTCTCTCTCTCTTTTCTGGGCTCACTGTCAGGTGACACGTCCATTCCGCACTGTTAAAATGCGAGATAGTCCTCACAAGAGCAGTACTATATATATACTAGTGTATGCCCATTCCTGAAGGCACGTAAAAAAATTTCCAAAGTACGTAATTGCAAAACAACAAAAAATTCCAAAGTATGTAACTGCAAAACGGTAAAAAAATCGCTCTCCGACAAAACAAAGTGTTATTTTATTAAGAAAAATGACCGTAATATCCTTTATTTATAGGACTATCCACCCTGTTTAACAAATAATCAATAGCTCAACATTAATGAACAACAAAAATAATACGATCCATTCTAACTACAACGATAAAATAAAGTTTACAACATGTGGATGTGTCAAGTGGTGTATAATAAAACTTTTCTCAAGTTCCATTCATAATAAAAATATTTTATAAAAATTGGGTAGAGTTTTCTTTGTTTATATGACTATCCACCCCGTTTAGACAATACAAAATACCATAATAGTAATAATTGTGGGTACCTTATTTATCTTTTAGGATCATAAGAGTAGCCGAAAAAGCCCATCTAAGAATAAGAGATGTCCGGCCCAAATTATGGATCCTTTAAGAAATAACGGTTAGAACTAAGAATTTGACCCATTCTATCCCCAAAAATATCGGAGGAGATATTCAAGGGATAGTGGGCTAGAGGGACAGTTACCAGTGCCCCTCTTTCCCTCTTATATTGTACCCATGGCCCGGGGTAAAGGGGCATGCAGAAAAACCTCTCTTGAGAGTTACTTAATATAACAGTAGACCTCTTCGCAGACGTAGGTAATTTTCCGAACCACGTACATCTTCGTGTTGTGTGATTGCAATCTTTGTTGTTCTTTTCTTTATAATGATTGTCTTTAATTATTCTTTCATTATTATTTGTGTTGAGATATTTATCACCACAATAATAATAGTTCATCGCGGACCTCGCATATGTCATCAACTATTTAACTCGAAAAATATCATGTATCACAATAGATAATTCAAAATTTCAAAGAAATTCTATTTACACCCAGTTATTGATTTAATATTTGATTGGCTGGATTCTGGGCAAAGATGGAACGAGGGCTCGCATTATGAGTAGCATTGGGAACAACATTTGGAGTAGATGACTTAATAGTATTCAACTCAACAACAACATTTTCAATGACATAGTTGCACACATCTGAAAACAAAAAGACTTCGAATAAATATTTTTCAATTAAATATCATATGCCATTTTTGTCAATAAATATGGTTGTACCAATAAATAATACCTTATATGCATTTTCGATCAAATGACATTATAAAATAACTCTCTAGTAAACTCACACTAACAAAAAAATTAATTAAAATCAAGTATAAGATCTATTTAAGCCTTTAGCTCTCATAACCAAGCAATACATACACAAACTGAGCAGAAGTACTTTTAATATGTACAATTCTCAATCACATGACAACTTCAATTCAACAACTTTAACATAATATGTTCACATTAACAAAAGAAAACTCAATCTATTAAAACATGTCTAAAACTAGTAAGATAAATGCACAATGAAAAGAAAAGCAATGGTAATATTTATCAATTGATTCAAATATAATGAAATCCAAACTAACACTCACATCCTTACCAATTGATTCAAACTAACATAATGAAATTCAACTCACAGTGATAAAAAATAATTCAAATTCAATCAAAGTGATTCAAACTAATAGTGATAAATCATTACTTTGAGCAGAAGATGAATTTCTAGACTAACATCCTTACAACCCTCTTTAAACTACCAGCGGCTGCTACTCTGTTGAGGTTTTTTCAAGTAGAAAATTTACTAAATTTCTAGACTAACATCCTTAGAAGTGATTTTCCTTATAAAACTACCTTATTCCTACTTCAAAAACTGCCTTAATCCTACTTATGAAACTCTATTTTTTTAGCTTAAAAAACTGCCTTATTCCTACTTAACCAAATCTTCCAGAAGATGATCAAAGGAATAACTTTGAACAGCCATTTGGAGGTCTTTTATCCTTGCATTTAACCACCAGTTAATGATAGTTCCATGAATAAAATAAGGTACTCCCCTTTTTATTACTGGGAGCATGGAAGCAATGCCCAAAGTTGCAATATGGAACCATATATCATAGCTGCAATATGGAATATGGAATTAAGTATAACATCCAAATCCAAAATGTTTTAAAGTTTCAATAACAATTTTGAAGTTTAAAGAAAATGACAATTGCAACCCAATAGACCTTAATCATTTCCAAACTAAGAAGAAACCTTTATGGATTAAATCTTGATGACTCAACGGAGTATTCCACCTTAATCATTTTGATAACAAAAGCCTTATAACTGCAACAACATTTACATGTGGGTCGAGAGCTGCTATAGGAGCATAATCAATAATTCAACCCCTAATCTTCCCCATTAAAGAAATGTCATGCTTTCTAATCTTCTCCAAAATATCTCGACATCTGTAAAGGCAACAAATAAAAAACTAAACATAGCAAAGAACTATACCCACAACAAGATATCTTGCTCAGCCATCTCTCAATGGTCCTTTTTTTCACACAATATATATCACTCCAACTAACTAAACATATGGAAATGGTAAAAATTCTTTGAGATGTGAAATATTCATAAGATTTGAAGCAAACTATATTGAAAAATAGAAATGGAAGAAATCAAACAAAGAAACAAAGATTTGGAGAAATAAATAAATACATATAAGAGATGGAACACTTATTTTCAAATGCACCTTAAAAAAACAAAATCATCCTGACATCCTAAAGAACATCATTTGCAACTACATTTCCTAATAAACCAAAGCATAAAACATATGTTTAAACTTTTCGATGATGAGAAATTGATTATATCTTTTTGAACATCTAATTTAAAAAATTTGAAAAAAGTTATAAAAGTCGTACCATTTAATTACTTCGCGAGATTCAATATCTGAAATGAAAAGGAGAAGATATGGTATCAAGCATAAAACATACACATTTCAAATGTCGGGTTGCGATTGTGAAAAGGATGAGTAGAGGTGATGTGATATGAGGTGATGTGGTTATTGAGAGAGTAGGAAAATATCGTGTGAAAGTGAGAGAGTCGGGAGTGTTTGAGAGAGTGAGGACAACAAGTCTATCCATTTCACCATTTTTCTTAAAGTTTGAACTAGCCGCAATACCTACACCGCCGAATGTGGACAAACTAAACAAAAACTTAGCAAATGTGGATAAACTAAACAACTTAGCAATGTGGACAAATTTAACAAATGTGGACAAAACCTGAGGGAAAATACATTTGAGTTTATGTTAGTCAAATGATCTTACCTTGAAGGATAGAATAACTAACCTCATCTCCAAACTTCACTCAACTTGATTCTCAAATAACTGTCTCGTTGAGAGAGTCTAACCACCTGCTTGACCTCTCTGTTCTCTTTTTTTGTCACAAAATCTCCCACTATCTCAGCACCTATATAAAAGAATATGCAAGAGAAGGTTCAATATATTAACACCACTAAAATCCAATATAAAAATGAAGATAATGACACCACTAACAACCAAAGGTTGAATATATTAACACCACTAAAATACAATATAAAAATGAAGACAATGACACCACTAACAACCAAAAACTTCAAGTAATGTAGCCTATCGTCGTTGCCTTATGAATGGAAAATAATAACAGAATATATATGTTTTCGTTCCAAAATGTGCGTTGAATTCTAGAATAATCCAATATGAATGGAAAATAATAATATTATGCATACATCTTTAATTAAATAATAGATTAAATCATTCAAAACTTCAATAACATTATGCAAGAATGAGAAAAAAATGCCGAGTGACCACACAATGCTCGATGCTCTTTAATCAAATAAAAATGTTCGATGATCTCTAATGTTTATGTCAATAAATATTTTTATGATATTTCATAAAAGAAAAACTCATAATACAAAACTCATAAGATACACTTGTATGTGCAATATGTGTAGGCACGATGAAGGATTGGATTCCACTAACAAATGACGGTGATAACTGTGGCTATCCCCAATCCTCGCCTGTGGGCGGGCGCGTGAAGAAAGGATCCTCGGGTCCTGCGCGTCCCTCTCGGGAGCGCTTCGGCCGTCGTCATTTGAGATGAGGTGTAAAAATGTAGAGAGATTTAGAGTCGCTAGTCTGTTTTACTCAAAACAGACAAAAGAAAAAGGGGAAGCCATCTCGAAGGACGGCATCCAAAGACATACTGGTGCATACGAAACCAAAATGGTTCGAGAAGGTTTTGGAGGCAAAGTTACGAAATGTGAAGGTGTTAGGCACCCATTCCGCCCTTTCGATCTCTCATGGATGTCTGCTATTTTTCTTTTTTATTTTTCCCATGATATGTGTGCATGTGTAGATATATAGTGGAGATAGGAATCCTCGACTTGTATCATGGGAGCGATAAAGCGAGTCATCCGTAGGAAGGTATAAAAATAATATTAGAAAATAAGATTTACGCGATTACTCTTACGTTGATCGTTATAATGGAATGATAACACATATGGAGTAATACGTCACTAAGAACAAGTATATAGAATATAAGAAAATTGGATTTAGAGAAGATAAAAAATGAGAGAGAAATTGAGAATAGGACTCGAGTCTCGAGTTTTACCCCGAGATGCCTACATAGCCTATAAAGGCATCAAAGTCCACGTAGTTTGCATTCAAAATGAGGGGTGGGGTTTATCCCATAAATCCAAATGGAGGATCTCTTATTTGTGAGTGTGTGTGTGTGTAGAAAAAGTGTTTTAGTTGTGAGAAAAGTATGAGAATCCCTATTTGGAATTTATGAGCAAACCCTATTTTTCTTTTTTTTGGGTTTTATTTATATGAAAATAAGAGATGTGCAATAATACTAAATAAAAAGTATATTAGGATGTGTGAGATGAGATAATAAAAGTGCTAGGTAATAAAATAAGTTATTGCGAATTTAAGAGAATTTGAAGAGAAAGTTGGACCTTCTTGAAGATCTTGAGCTTGATCTTGAATGTTAGAGAGCAGAACTTGCACTTGGATGATGGTGGGGAGTGGATAATTCACCAAGTTTGATAGAAAGGATGATGAAAAGTGGAAGTTAGAAAGGGATTTGGATATTGAAATCACGCTGCCTTCGAGAGAGGTTTGTGGGATTCGCTGAGAGCGATTTTTATCAGATCTGGGCTCCTTTTGCAAATGAGGTGAAGGCCTCCTTTTATAGGCCCAGGGAATTTCCGATCGGCATAGCCCTAGTCCTGCCTATCGGCACCTGCCGATAGGCAGGGTCTGGAACCTGCCATTTGGCAGTGTGTTTTAGGCCTTTTTGGAAAAATGGCTGTCGAGGGAAAACCATTGGTCAGAATTGCGCACGGGTCAGGCTCTTGGAAAGGTAATTCAGAGACCTTTTAAAGTCCTTTAGACCGCTCCCAGGTTCGGGAGTTGACTTTGGGTTAAATATGGCTTGGAAGCGTTTGTCGATCCATTAGATGGGGAATCATTCGGACGCAAACGGATCTTTCGTCCACATGGTAAGTCCTAATCATGCATGGGGCGGACTGTTGGAAAGGTTAGGTGATGTAATTCGACATTCTAAAGAGTTTGACCCGATTTTGGGAGTTAACTTTGGTCAACCGGGCCCTGGAAGCATTCGATGACCTCTTGGAGTCAAACGGATCGTTCGTCCGCATGGTAAGTCAGAATCGCACATGGGATGGACCATTAGAAAGGGATTTTAGTGCCCTTCCAAGATTCATTCAGCCTTAGTCAAGCTAAAGAGTTTGACTTTTTGGTCAAACGAAGCCTGGGAGTGCCCTATGGCTTCTAGGTCAGTACTCGGGGTATGACCTGGGTTTGTAGTGATGAAGGGAGGTACTAGGGACCTAAGGAGAGTTAGGGGTAACAGAATAGAGTGTCTACAGAGCCCCTCAGCGGGTGAATTTGGAACAAATGAGAACCGTCGAATAGACACCATATGATGCTTTTGAGGGAGTATGACTGATTCAGAGGGTTGAGGTTGATTCTGAGGACCTGAAGGGTGTACTGGGGATGGTTTGAAGGACGATCAAAGGTTTAGGCCTATTTTGAGGACCTGAAGTGATGCTGGAGGATGACCACTTTTGTCGGTAAAAGCCAAATCTACGGGCTTAAGTGATGAGGGTGACCAATTTTGTGGGTCAAAGGCAATTATGCGGGCTTAGGGTGAAGATCTAATAACCGAGGTCAATTCTAACCTAAGAGTGGTGAGGATCGAGAACCGAGGTCAATTCTGACCTAACTCAGGTGACGATCCAAGAATGGGGTCAATTCTGACCTAAGAGTGGTGACGACCGAGGACCGAGGTCATTTTTTACCTAACTCAGGTGACGATCCAAGACCAAGATCAATTCTGACCTAAGACTGGTGACGACCGAGGATCGAGGTCAATTCTGACCTAACTCAGGGGACGATCCAAGATCGAGGTTAATTATGACCTAAGAGTGGTGACGACCGAGGACCGAGGTCAATTCTGACATAACTCAGGTGATGATCTAAGACCGAGGTCAATTCTGACCTAAGAGTGGCTACGACCGAGGACCAAGGTCAATTTTGACCTAACTCAGGTGAAGATCCAAGACCGAGGTCAATTCTGACCTAAGAGTGGTGACGACCGAGGACCGAGGTCATTTCTGACCTAACTCAGGTGACGATCCAAGACCGAGGTCAATTCTGACCTAAGAATGGTGACGATCGAGGACCGAGGTCAATTCTGACCTAACTCAGGTGATGATCCAAGACCGAGGTCAATTCTAACCTAAGAGTGGTGACGACCGAGGACCGAGGTCAATTCTGACCTAACTCAGGTGATGATCCAAGACTGAGGTCAATTCTGACCTAACTCAGGAGATGATCCAAGATCGAGGTTAATTCTGACCAAAGAGTGGTGACGACTGAGGACTGAGGTTAATTCTGACCTAACTCAGGTGATGATCCAAGACCGAGGTCAATTCTGACCTAAGAGTGGTGATGATCGAGGACCAAGATTAATTGTGACCTAACTCAGGTGACGATCCAAGACCGAGGTCAATTCTGACCTAAGAGTGGTGACGACCGAGGACCGAGGTCAATTCTGACCTAACTCAGGTAACGATCCAAGATCGAGGTCAATTCTGACCTAAGAGTGGTGACGACCGAGGACCGAGGTCAATTCTGACCTAACTCAGGTGAGGATCCAAGATTGAGGTCAATTCTGACCTAAGAGTGGTGACGACCGAGGACCGAAGTCAATTCTGACCTAACTTAGGTAACGATCCAAGATCGAGGTTAATTCTAACCTAAGAGTGGATAAAGATTGGATTTTGATTCTGCTGGAGAAAGTGCTTTGTGATTTTGATCTGAGCTGGGGAGCTGATAGCTGGCGAAGCCTTTATTTCTTTAGGAGGCCTCGCAAGGGGGAACAACCAATTTTGGTGTTGTCCGCTGGGGAAGTGATCAGGCGATCCTTAGAGATCCTCTGGGGCTTTATCGGGAGGAGATTCACTTGGTTTTTGAGGACTTAGTTGGGAAAGAGGGGTTTTGCTTGAGGGAATGCGAAATTTTCCTGGTGGAAATGTTCTAAATCCTTCCTGGGATTTTTAGGAATTTTTCGAGGATTTTTCGGGGCTTTCTGGTATTTTTTGGGAATTTCTGTACGAAATTTAAGGGGGGTGCCAGTCGGTATGGTATGAGGGGTGCCATTCGACAGTGGCACAGAATTTTGGACTACCTCGGGAAGGTAAGGACTCAGTGCTGAACGGTATGGTTGGGGTCAGTGCCGATCGGCATGGCGTTTGGCATCCTATATAAAGGGGGCGAATCCCTTTATATTTTCACAGCTTCTTTGCTTTCTCTCTTTCTGTGATTTCTCTGCAAATCGTCTTAGCATTCCGATCTTCAAGAAATGTCCGCTTTTGTGAACACTGTAGTCCACAGGGAGTGGTTGACCATTGATGACTGGGCGAATGTGGAGTGGAGGGCCATGGCGCCTCTTGCTTTGGGGAGTGAGAACTCCTTTGACGCGTTTGAGCCTATTGCGGATGAGTGGACTTTAATGCGAGAGTTGTCACGTCATCGCTCTTCGAGAGTGAGTCCCGACGGTTATGTAAGTAACCCAACCTTTGGCATTCCTTTCTTTTTGGTGATTTTTCTTTCTTTCTTGACTTCTGATGAGATTTTTCATTTTTATCAGTCTGATATTTCTTTGAAGAACATGCGCGCCCGTGGGACGACGGGGCTTAGGGATGTCTGGGAGCATCTCCCACCTGTGGTGCGTTGAGTGGTATCATCAGCGGGTTTTGGGAGGTTGGCATCTGTGCTGGATAAGACGCCTCGATCAACAGCGGTCCTGTGCGCTTTGGGGGAGAGGTGGTGGGATACTACCCACACCTTCCATTTTGGCTTCAGGGAGATGACTATGACTCCCATAGACATGCAGCAGCTGTTGGGGTTGTATTATGATGGAGAGAAGGTAGAGGTGGATTGCTCTTTGCGGGTGAGACCGGAGGTAATGCGTGCAGCACTTGGTGATGTAGGGAGGATAGTTTTGGGGGATTCTATTCGGATGTCCCTACTGAAGGATGTTCTGTTGGGCAAGGTGATTGATGTAGAGGATAGGCTGCAAGTGAGGCAGATGTCCCATTTATTTATTTTACTAGTGTTGGGAGGTTTCATGGTGGCGTCGAGCGACGATGTCGTCCATATGTGGTTCTTGTCGTACCTGAGGATGTTTTCGAACATCCCTTTCTATGATTGGGGGAGTCTGACTTTGGCGACCCTTTACTCTTCTCTGGATGCATTCATCTGGTGCTGCCGGCAAAAATTTACTGGAGCCACGTACCTTCTTGAGGTATTCTTCAGTTTGCGCATTTATTTTCATACATTCGCATTTTCCTTTCATGTATTCGCATTTTCCTTATGCGTCTCTTTTTATTTGTGAATTCTTATCTTTGACAGACGTGGTTTTATGAGGTGATTGTGTGAAATACCCTGTTGATCGCTCTGAAGGACGAAAATGTTAGGGACTCCTGTCGATTGTATCGATGGCATAAGGCCAATCGGCAGTCGAAGGGATCTCTCTCTCTGGAGGCGGTGCGTCAGGTTTTAAATGACCTGACCAGTGGTAAGGTAAGACTCTTTCCATTTCAGTCTTAGTTTTTGCACTTTCTGATCTTGTATTGATTTATGCCTGCTTGGAGATTTTTAGGTGACCTTTTATCCCTGGGGGACAGCCATTCAGGATGTGGGGGTGGCCGGGTGAACGCATAGAGGAGGCGTTTGCCGGCGCATGAGTTTTGCCATTCCTGGTATCTCGGGGAGAGGGTGGTTCGCCAGATTACTGAGGAGGAGGTGGTGGTTCCACCTGTTCAGCCTCCTACGCCCATGAGGCGGGAGCGACTGCTATCGGAGGATGCGAGGATCGCGGTGATGATTGGCGAGTCCTACTTGTTGTCCACTGATACGTCTGCGCCGTATGACTATATGGACTTTATGATGAGCTAGTTGATGGCGCCCAGCGTATATGATGCCCTGCCTTTCCCTCCTGCGGTTTCGATTCGAGCGGTGGGATCTTCCCATAGTGGCGGCACTCCGATGGCATCCGTGTCGGCGGCGACCTCGGAGGTTAATTTTTTGCGGTTGCACATTCCTTCATATAACATCCGACGGGCTGATGGAGGGATAGTGCCTATGCTACATCGTCCTTATGCGATGGATCCGGAGGAGTTGGGTTTGACAGAGGAAGTCCTTCGACCCGCGGTATACCTTTCTGTTCTTCTCTTTCTTTCTTTTCTATTTTGGTCATCTCTGCTTTGATACTGATTTTTCCTTTTTCTTGCAGAAAGTCCGAGTGTCGACCACTTGGCTAAGAGACTGGATATCTTCGGCGACTGCCCATATTCGGGATGCGGTTCCTGTTCCTTCTTGCTTGGTGCCGTTTGCTTCGTCCGGAGAGGACTCTAGCTCGGGTAGTGGTGGTGAATCGTCTCACCGTAGGGGAAAGAGAGCACGTCATAGGGGTGGAAGCTCTTAGAGAGAGAGAGAGAGAGAGAGAATGTGGGTTCGGGCTGAGTCCCGTTGTTTTTGCTTTTTCTTTTTATTTCCTGCAAAATTGATGTAACACATAAAGAAAATAGATGCAATGCAATGGAGTTTTTTATTATCTTTTATTAATGATGAATGAATGCATGCGCATGCGCTTTTTACTTTGCTGCTAAAACTGTAAAAAGGATTATTTCTGGAATTTTTGAAGGAAAGTTTTTAATTAAAAGGGGAAATTATATAACGAGGAAAAGGGATTTTGAAATTCTGTAGAGAATATCAATTTATTTTTATTGAGTTTTCTGATTTGACAAAAGAGGAAAAAAGGGAAATTTCTAAAAATGGGGGGTTGCCGATCGGCAAGCACCCTGTCCTGCCCATCGACAGTTCAGTCCAGTCCCATCAATTCAAAGCTTTGATTGGTACCCTCTTCAGCCTTTGGTACCTTGTGGGGTAGGATTCCCTTCGATATCTGTAGGGATTATGTCTCTTGTGAGGGTTCTCAAGTATAAAAAGGGGTAAGGGTGGAGTGTTTTCATCACACCTTCGCATTCTTACTTACTTGTCCACTATCTCTTTGCCTTGCAAGATGGATCTCCCTGGTAGCATTGAGTTTTCTAACTACCTCGAAGCCTTGGAAGCAATGTGCTCTTATAATGTCGACTATGATGCTTTCAACATGTGTCGAGTCTCCTTGTGGCACAATCGGCCTATTGAGTTGATCATGCTGATGGCGGCAGTACAATTCTGGTACCCCGAAGACCATGTATTCCACTTTGGGTTGGATGAAGTTTGTCCTACCTATGAGGAATTTTCTTTCATGCTGGGTATAAATCCCATTGTTGCAGCGGCTTTGCTCGAATTTTCCCGTTCTCCCAGGGATTTGTTGGCCGGGATTCTTCATATTTCACCTTCCACGACCAGATCACTAGTTGCTGGAGGAATGATCTCCCTCTCGACGGTGCTGCAGTCCATGCATTTACAGGAAGTAGGTGATGCTGGCTATGTTGGAGCCGTTGCTCTGGGCCTGGTTTCAAAATTTCTGCTGGTGACTAGGGAACTGCTGGTGGACCCACAACTGGCAGCCAATACCTCGTGGATGTTATACCGTCGCAATCCTCCGGCAGTGATATTGGCGGAGACCCTGAATGGCCTGGATGCCTGGAGAGAAGGTCGTTCTGACTTTATGAGGGGTAGCCCCGTGATGCTGTTCATGTGGTTGTCTGAAAGACTCCGCTTAGTAGCCCCTCCAAAGTATCCTTTGTCGGCTATACCCAACTTATATTTGCGTTACTTCTTCAGCGTTGGCTTAGATATTGAGAGTTGGGAGAATGGGTTTGTGGAGAATGGGGCCCGGAATTTGTATTGGCCAGTGCCTTGGTGGGGGAAGTTACAGACGGTTCTGGAGCTAGGAGAGTACTCATATGTGCGGCTGGTTGGTCTCAGACAGACCTCTTTTTATTTCCCTTGGTGACTTCTGTGCCAATTTGGTTGGGCACAGGTTGTGCCACCTCAGACCTCAAATTTCTTTTCGGTGGACGTTTTGACCGAGCGTCTGCGTCTGTTGCTTGGATCTCTGTGGGAGAATCGACGTCCGTCGACCCGTACCTCTCAATCAGTCGGGAGAGTTTGGCATGTCCCTGGGAATTATATGAAGTGGTTGTGGAGGAGAGTAGTCAGCAAGATGTTGGCAGTGAAGACTGGACAAAGGTGGTTTATTTTATTTAACACCATAGAAGGGGGTGTTGTGGTTTTTTCAAAGTTGGTTCAGGCTTATCGGTCCATGGAGTGTTTACGGCACTCTATTCAGGCGGGGGAAATTTGGGGACCCCAGGATGTAGATGATGAGGGTGCAGGCTCCTCTGGTAGCTGTGGGTAGGACTCTCAGAGAGTTTATTTGTGTAATCGGGAATAGATGTGGGGATTTTATTTGGCTTTTTATGGCAGTAGGGGGAAGGGAGTTATCAGTTCCTTTTCTTATGTAATCTTTGCTGTAATTTCTTATTAATGAAATAAAAGTTTCTGATCATCCAGCTGTTCCTTTCGATGAATTTTGTAATTTTGAATTATCTATACCGATCGCTAAGGCATACATATTCCTTTTGTTCAAGTATTTGTTAGAATGTACTGCCGTCCTTGGAGATAAGAAAAGAATAGTATTTTGTGAAAAATAAAGGGTCGTTCTCCTGTAAGATGTATGAGCTGCCTACGTACCTCTGGGGTTTTTGAAATTTTTTTATTTCTCTTGAAAAATGATTTTTTGCAGAGGATCAGGCCCACTTAGTTCTAGGTAGAGGGAAATGAAGATATTTTTTTTAGAATAGAAAGGAGGTGAGAAGAGTCGTAGCGCGCTGAGATTCCAGACTAGGGGTAGGATTTCTTGAGACAGTCCAGGTTGACTGGACGAGCCATCTCCTCCCCATCTAGGTCAGTGAGCATGACGGCACCGTCGGATAAAATTTTCTTCACAATGTAGGGGCCGCTCCAATTGGGCTTGAATTTCCCTCTGGGGTCCCAGATGGGTTCTATTATCTCCTTGAGGGCTAAATCCCCTTCCCGGACACCGCAGTCCTTGACTCTCTTGTTGAATGATCGTGCTATTCGGTGATGGTACCCCTGTATGTGGTAAATAGCTTTCAATCTCCTTTCATCTTGGAGGGTCAGCTCATCGAGAAGGCTTTGGCACCAGTCTTCTTCACTAACTTTGATTTCGAGCATGACGCATAGCGAGGGTATTTCCAGCTCCACAGGTAGGACTGCTTCCATGTCGTAGACCAGAGAGTAAGGGGTAGCCCCAATAGAGGTTCGAATTGAGGTTTAATAGCCCCAGAGGGCGTACGGGATCTGGTCGGTCCAATCCCTATAGCTTCCGATCTTCTTGTTGATGATGGCTTTGAGGTTCTTATTGGCGACTTCAACTGCACCATTGGTCTAAGGTCGGTAGGGAAAAGATTTGTGTCTCTGAATCCCGTACTCGTTGACTACTTCCGTGACTTCTGCTTCGAAGTGCAACCCATTATCTGACACTAACTCGTGTAGGACCCCATCGACAGATGATATTTTTCATGATGAATTTGACCACTTTGTTGTCCTTTAATGCTGCGTATGACTCAGCTTCGACCCATTTGGTGATGTAATCAATGGAAACTAGGATGAATTCATGTCCGTTTGAAGCCTTTGGTGTAACCTTCCCTATGATGTCAACACCCCAGGTAGAGAACGACCAGGGAGAGGTCATGTTATATAATTCTCGCAGAGGTAGGTGTTGAAGATTGGAGAACTGTTGACATTTGATACATCTCCGGACATAGGCGGTGCAATCTTGGGCCATGGTGGTCCAGTAGTAGCCCTGTCGGATGATCTTCTTGACAAGCATGTGACCGTTCATATGGGTCCCGCATTCCCCGCTGTGGATCTTCTGCATTATCTTCTCAATCTCAGCCCCTGCAATACAGTGTAGATGAGTTCCATCGAAGTTCCTCTTGAGTAGAGCTTTATGATAGATGATGTACTGGGCAGCCAGTCTTTGGAGGGTTATTCGGTATTTCTTATTGGAACCCTCGAGATACGTACCATGTTTGAGGAGGCACTAAATATCATAGTACCAGCAATCGGCTAGTTCGGGATCTTCGGTGGAGACAAGCTCAATATGGTAGCAGTGGGTTGGTTTGTCTTGCTTTTGAACTAGGAAGGGGATCATTGTTATTCCTTCGGGCATATCAACTATGGAGGCCAAGGTAGCGAGAGAATCAGCTAGGTTATTCTTTGCTCGAGGTAGGTAATGGAATGTGATATCTCAGAATTAAGAGGCTAACTCTTCTAAGTGGGCATGGAAGGGTTAGAGCTTTTCGTCCTTGACTTTCCACTTTCTGAGCACTTGATCGATGATGAGGGAAGAATCCCCGTAGACATCAAGGTATTGAATACCTTTCTTAAGAGCAACTTTGAGGCCTACTGTGCATGCCTCGTATTCCATCATGTTGTTGGTGCAAGGGAAATCCAATTTGATGGCGATGGGAGTGTGGGAGTCATCAGAGGCGATCAGAAGTATCCCAATGCCATATCCCTTTTTTTTGGCAGCGCCGTCAAAGAACATTTTCCATCTAAGGTTGTCTTGAGCGGTGTAGAGGATATTTTCATCTGGGAATTCTGAGATCTAAACATATGCTTCTTCTACGGGGTAATCAGCGAGGTAGTCAGAGATGGCTCTTCCTTTAATGGCTTTCTGCGTGATGTACATGATATCAAACTCGGTTAGGAGCATCAACCATCGGGCCATTCGACTGGATATGGAGGGTTTCTCGAGCAGGTATTTGATGGGATCCATTCAGGATACAAGTTTGATGGGAAGGCGAGCATGTAATGTCGCAACTTTTGGGTCACCTAGAAAAGTGCGGCACATGCCTTTTCCAAAGCAGTGTAGTTGACACCATACCCGGTCAATTTATGACTCGCATAATAGATGGATCTTTCTTTGCGAGAGTCTTCAAGGTATTGGGCTAGCAAAGCCCCAGCTGTAGTGTCGGTTATGGTTAGGTATAGGAGCAAAGGGAGACCAGGCTTTGGTGGCATGAGCACTGGAGGTTGGGTCAGATATTATTTGATTCGGTCAAGAGCTTCTTGGCAGGCCTCGTTCCAAACCTTAGTTGAATCCTTTTGGAGGAGCTTGAAGATCGGTTCACAAATGGAGGTTAGCTGGCTGATGAACCGGCTGATATATTGTAATTTCCCAAGAAAACCTCGGACTTCTTTCTCTGTTTGGGGAGGTGGCATCTCAAGTATGGCCTTTAGCTTTACAGGATTTGCTTCTATCCCCTTCTCACTGACCATGAATCCCAAGAGTTTTCCCTTTGTAACACCGAAGACACATTTCTGTGGATTGAGTCTCATCTGATACCGTCGCTGTCGTTCAAAGAACTTACGGAGAGCGAGAACATGAACTTCTCTAGTTTTGGACTTGATAATCATATCATCCACATAAACCTCAACTTCTTTTGTGAATCAGATCGTGCAGGATGGTTGTGGAAGCCCTTTGGTAGGTAGCCCAAGCATTCTTGAGACCAAATGGCATAACGGTGTAGCAAAAGGTTCCCTATGGGGTGATGAATGCAGTTTTTTCTTGGTGGTCTGGGTGCATCTTAATTTGGTTATATCTCAAAAATATGTCGACGAATGACTTGAGAGAATGACTGGCTGTGTTGTCCACGATCATGTCAATATTGGGTAGCGGATAATCATCCTTTGGAGAAGCTTTGTTTAAATCTCGGTAGTCTACACACATTCGAACCTTCCCTCCTGATTTCGGCATAAGTACTATGTTGGCTAGCCATGTGGGATATTCGATCACACAAATGAAGCCCACGTTCAACTGTTTGACCACCTCTTCTTTGACCTTGAGCGACCATTCGGTGCCGATATTTCTCAATTTTTATTTAATAGGCTTGTAATCTGGGAGAGTGGGGATCTCGTCCTGAGCTATTTAAGGATCAATGCCGGGCATATCATCATAGGACCATGCGAAGACATCCACAAATTCCTTTAGCAATTTTTTGAGTTGTGCGCACTCATGCTCGTCAAGGGTGGCCCCTATCCTAATCTCGCGCAGTTGGCTACTAGAACTGAGATTAATAACAACAGTCTCTTCTTCATTAACTTGAACACGGTTATGTTGTTTATTATTAACCTTATTTAGATCAGTTAAGAATTTTTCATTTGCAAAATCATCATCATCAAAAGTTTGATTAAAATCCAAGCAGTTAATGTAAGGCACATCAAGATATTCAAAATCTTCGTTTATTTCATTGATAGGAAAAACAGCATTGAGAACCTCGTCAAAAGAGGACTCGATTACATTTGAACAAGGATAGACAACAGAAGAAGAAATGAGGTGAACATTGGGATTAGGGGAGATTTCAAGAGGTAGAACTTGCGCAGCATGCCAGTTGAGGAGGGGTATATCAGCAGCTTTAATCAGATGGGATGGATCCATTGATGTAGTGTTTGAATGAACCATGCAGAGTGCCATCCCCAGTGTCTGTAAGTTGAAAGAATCTTCGGAATCACTTTCCTCAGTCTCTTCGGTATCTTTGATGAGCGACTGTACTCGTTGTTGGAAACTTTTGGCCCATGGGTAGCTATCTTGGAAAAAGATCTCCATTTCAGGCTTCATCTTCTTATTTGTGTGGTCATACCATGGTTCTGGAAAACAGCAAAAGGGGAAGTCTTCGCCTTCTTTGATGAATCGTCCATTCAAGGAGTCTCCTGGGATAGTTTGGACGCAGTCTAATCTTCTCGTTGGTAGAGGCTAGTGGATCATTCTGAGCTCTTGTTCTGATGGTTGATACCCTAAGCCACAAGGAGGGAAATCTTTCTTCAGTTCGATGGGCTCAAGTATCCCTTGTTGCCTTTTCCTTAGCCCCAGTCCGGGCATGAAGTACATGTTTCTGAACATCTGAATCACATTGACATTGCCATGAGGGTCATATTCTGGACAAACCCTTTCTTTAAAATCGTCCCCTGCCGGGAGTAGGAGTGGCTCAACTCGGAATCATGATAGGAGCATATCATTTGACCCGTGCTGTATCTCAAGGATTGGACAACTGGTGATTGCACCCTCGATATTTTCGTCGTTGCCCAAAATGGTGATGACTCGCCCGTCGGCAAAGAAATTCATTTTTTGATGGAGTGAGGAAGACACACCCTTGATACTGTGGAGCCAGGGTCGTCCGAGCAACAGGTTGAAACAATTTGGGGTGTTTATGACTTAGAATTCAACGACGAGGTTTATAGGGCTAACCCCTATTATAAGTTTTATGGATCCCATCACCTCTCGACGGGTATTATCGTAGGCACGTACATCGGCGGAGGTTGGAGCGAGGACGCTTTCTTTTAGACCTATACACTTGAAGGTTCTCAATGGGCAGACATTCAAAGCGGATCCGTTATCGACAAGAAAGAGTGGCATGGACTTCCCCGTAACTTCGACGGAGATATTGAGTGCATGATTGTGATTTGGCCCAATTCCGGGGATTTCTTCTTCAGAAAATGATAGCATTCGGGTAGAGGTCAAGGATTCGACCAGATTTACCGCCTCCTTTGGTGTGGTAGAAGGAGGAACTGTGGGTCCAGTGAGCAGCTTGATTAAAGCATTTCTGTGCAGCTGAGAGGACATGAAAAGCCCCCATAGAGTGATATTAGCTTGAGTTTTCTTTAGTTGATCGAGGATCTTGCTCTCCTCGATGGTCATCTCTGGCATAGGAAGGTTTTCAACACCCTTCCCTTTGACATTTGTTGTTAGTGAGCTTGGAACCTGGTAATGTCTCCCTAATCTGGTCATGTGATTTACTGAAGAAGGGAAGAACATGAATCCCATTTTCTCGTCAATCTTAGATTGTTCTATCACCCAGTTTATTTCTTCGAGGAGTTCTTCAAATGATATCATCCCACATATGTCGGCTACCGGGCCAGTTCTTCCTGAAGCTTGTTCTTCACTCGAATCTTCGAATTCTTCCCCCCATCTGGTGGCAATAATTTTGTCTTTCCATGTAAAGTCAATGCATTCCACAACTTCAACGTCTTCTTCATACAATTCTTCCCATTCTGTGGGGATATGTATGGTTGAAAGGACCAAGCGCCCTTGTAACTTCAAAATGTCAAGTAACCCGGTGATACTATAAATGCTATTTGTTTGCCCAAATAATTATGCCATAATCTGGACAACATCATCTAGGATGACTTCGTTGGTTAGTACCACCCACTTATCTGAATCTCAGGCCCATTTCCGTGCTTCCAAGAACAGTGTACTGAACCTCTGGCAAACGATGACCATCTGTGAGGGAAATTTCAGCCCGAACTCTAGGAGTTAGTTTAACACCTCTGACAATTCCATACTTTCATTTTTAGAATGGGTACGGACAGCGATGCATGCTCTGGTAAGGAGTGACAGTGCTTGATCAGCGAGGCTAGTAGGGTGTAGGAGGATATATGGGCAAATTTGAAGAGGTTTAGGAGAGTATGTGGGTGTGATTTGAGTTGAGGGATCAAAATCTCGGTTTTCTTCTAAGAAGATGGAATTGGCATGATTTGGGAGTGGATTGTGAGTAGTGTTTAGCTTAGGATTAGCTGGTGGGGCGATGGTACCCCGGTCAATGAGATCTTGGATTATGTTTCGGAGGTGAAAGAATTGGTCGGTGGTATGGCCAACAGTTTGGTGAAAGGCGCAATGAGCATCGGCCTTGAAGTTTCTTGGGAGTGGATTTGGCAATGGAGGGGGATCCAAGGGTTTGATGAGGTTTCGGGTTAACAGGGCTTCGTAAACTTTTGAGAGGGGAGCATGGAGCTCAGTGTATTCCCTTCGGATGGGGCAGGGCGGCCTTTTGGTGCCGCTAATGTGGTTGGTTGAGAGATATTGTTGATAGTTGAGACTGTAGCACTGGAAGGCTTATCATACTTTCTAGGGGTGAACTGTCCGGACACCTTCTTCGGTTCAACCTCTGTTTTAATAAGGCTTTCCTCGATTTCTACTCCCGCTTCTCTGAGAACTCAAAAGTGGGGATAGTATTATCCTCCCATCATCACTCGGACATGGGGTAAGAAGTTCTTCTTCACTATGTTGACCTGTTCTTCCTCAGATGGCCGATTGGTCATGGTAGCTACTTGCTCCCTCCACCGGGTTATGAAGTTACTAACTGATTCCCCAGGGCTCTGTTTGAGCAGCTCTAAATCACGACGGGTGACCTCAAGCTCTTCGTTTTATTTGTACTGCGACATGAATTCTCGAGCTACATCCTCCTAGCTACGGATTCTGGATTCCTCGAGAGATAAAAACCATCGGAGGGCACTATCCTTCAAATTTTACTGAAACAATTGGGCCATCACTTCTTCAGAAGCCCCTAGTTGAGTCATGGAACGATGATAACTGTGAAGATGAACAATTGGGGGTCCACTCCCTCTGAACTTCTCGATATTTAGCATTTTGAACTTCTCGGGTAACCTCGCTTTAGGATAAGGAGACATGTGGGTGTAGTCTATTTAATTCCCAGAGATTCTAACTTGGTCGAACTTCTTAGTGAGCATCTTGAGATCCTCTTTGACTTTATTCAAATCATCCTCTTTTGGATCGACGACCATAGGCTAGGCAATATTTGGCATCAAAAGCTGGGCAGGCGGCGGCCCATTGACAGGAGGGACACATGGAGTGTGCTGATATTCTTAGAAAACCCAGATAGGCTCGGGTGGACCCATGGCACTAGGGAATAGGGCCTCGAGCTCTTGAGGAATAGAAACTTGGTTTCGTTGCATCTCTCGGACCTCAGTTTGGAGGTTGTCAATCTTGGACACGAGCTGAGCTAGGACTGCCGTCAGATCCGGTTGTATGACTGGTACTTGATCTGTATTCTCCATGGAAAGTGTATGGATTCGGAACTCGAAAGAAGTAGTAGAGGAACAGACAAAACTATGGGGTGATTTGACTGAAGACCGAAGCCAATAGGGAGCCAGGCCAAGGGCTTGCGATCGACCTGAGAAGGCGTAGAATGGGATTTATTTTTCAGAAAAAGAGAAGAAACTATTTTTGGATTTTTGATAAAGAAAGGAGAAATGTTTTTGGAGACGGAACTCAGCATGATTATTACGATTATGTTCTCACTTGTATTTAATTCTCCTAAATGCAATGTCGGACGGGACCTGAGCCTGGAAAAGTGGGGTTTTCAATATATGCGAAGCTACGACTGGACTTGTAACTAGGCTCACGGACAGTGTCCCATTTTAAAAATGCACAAAAATTTGGGCGACAGTCCGAATCGGAATTTTAGCAGAGTTTCGGGTTGAAACCGACAATTTAAAGTGCGTGTCCTAGGTTTGACACCTATATGCGGGTATGCAGTTGGTTAGGTGAATCGGAATGGGTTCCCCCCTTTGGCATGACTTCCACGATATACGTCTTGCTCTTGTGGGCAATCGGTACGTGTGGATAAGACATTTTATATACCTGAGTGTACATGAATTGCCTCACTATATACCTCGTGGGGACGATACATGTGAGAGCGAATTCGATATACTCGGTGTACGTAAACGAATTCCCTGCGATATACCTCCCGTCATGAATTCGATCAAGCGGTAGGATGCGGGGGAACCATTCGATAGATGTCGAAGGTACTTGGCCAATGGAAGGTGAGAGTCATATCGCTTAGGCTAACTGTGCCCTGCCGGACCAGCGCCCATCACGAAGTGACCCTCCAGTTACTGGGTAAAATTTGGTCAATAACAATGCTCTTTGGTGATGTCGTGTGAATCATGCATGATTCTCTTATTAGTATCTTATGATGAGAATGCTTTTCTTGATTATGTCAAACAGGGAGCAAAGTAAAAGTACCAAAGGTACACCAAGTATGGATGGGTGATGCGTGAAACATGTGCATATATGTGATCCTAGTTGCACGTGGTGTGAAGTGTACATGGAGAATTTTCTACAAGTGTGAAAACAGAAGTATAAGCATGGGATACATATGGAAAAGGGGAACATGCATATATAGAGGAAATATAAACAAATATAACATCCACTTAAATAGTGTCAAGCCCTCAATAACATACAAGTCCCCAGCAGAGCCGCCACTGTGGCCATCCCCGATCCTCGCCTGCGGGCGGGCGCGTGAAGAAAGGATCCTCGGGTCCTGTGCGTCCCTATCGGGAGCGCTTCGACCGGCGTCATTTGAGATGAGGTGTAAAAATGTAGAGAGATTTAGAGTCGCCAGTATATTTTACTCAAAACAGACAAAAGAAAAAGGGGAAGCCATCCCGAAGGACGGCATCCAAAGACATACTGGTGCATACGAAACCAAAATGATTCGAGAAGGGTTAGGAGGCTAATTTACGAAATGGGAAGGTGTTAGGCACCCATTCTGCCCTTTCGATCTCTCATGGATGTTTGTTATTTTCCTTTTTTATTTTTCCCGTGATATGTGCGCATGTGTGTATATATATATATTGGAGATAGGAATCCTCGACTTGTATCATGGGAGAGATAAAGCGAGTCATCCGTAGGAAGGTATAAAAATAATATTAGAAAATAAGATTTACGCGATTACTCTTATGTTGATCGTTATAATGGAACGATAACACATATGGAGTAATATGTCACTAAGAACAAGTATATAGAATATAAGAAAATTGGATTTAGAGAAGATAAAAAATGAGAGAGAAAGTGAGAATAGGACTCGAGTCTCGAGTTTTACCCCGAGACGCCTACATAGCCTATAAAGGCATCAAAGTCCATGTAGTTCGCATTCAAAATGAGGGGTGGGGTTTATCCCATAAATTCAAATGGGGGATCTCTTATTTGTGAGTGTGTGTGTGTGTGTGTAGAAAAAGTGTTTTAGTTGTGAGAAAAGTATGAGAATCCCTATTTGGAATTTATGAGCAAACCCTATTTTTCTTTTCTTTTTTGGGTTTTATTTATATGAAAATAAGAGATGTGCAATAGTACTAAATAAAAAGTATATTAGTATGTGTGAGATGAGATAATAAAAGTGCTAGGTAATAAAATAAGTTATTGCGAATTTAAGAGAATTTGAAGAGAAAGTTGAGAAAGTTGGACCTTCTTGAAGATCTTAAGATTGATCTTGAATGTTGGAGAGCAGACCTTGCACTTAGATGATGGTGGAGAGTGGATAATTCACCAAGTTTGATAGAAAGGATGATGAAAAGTGGAAGTTGGAAAGGGATTTGGATGTTGAAATCGCGCTGCCTTCGAGAGAGGTTTTTGGGATTCGCTGAGAGCGATTTTTATCAGATCTGGGCTCCTTTTGCAAATGAGGTGAAGGCCTCATTTTATAGGCCCAGGGCATTGCCGATCGGCATAGCCCTGGTCCTGCCTATTGGCACCTGTCGATAGGCAGGGTCTGGAACTTGCCATTTGGCAGTGTGTTTCCGGCCTTTTCGGAAAAATGGCTGCCGAGGACAAACCGTTGGTCAGAATCGCGCACGGGGTAGGCCCTTGGAAAGGTAATTAAGATACCTTTGAAATTACTTTGGAGTTTCGGGAGTTGACTTTGGGTTTAATATGGCTTGGAAGCTTTTGTCGGTCCATTGGACAGGGAATCGTTCGGACGCAAACGGATCGTTCGGATGCATGGTAAGTCCGAATCGCGCACGGGGTGGACCGTTGGAAAGGTTAGGAGATATACTTAGACATTCCAAATAGTTTGACCCAGTTTGGGGATTTGACTTTGGTCAATCGGGCCCTGGAAGAATTCGGTGACCTCTTAAAGTCAAGCGGATCGTTCGTCTGCATGGTAAGTCAGAATCGTGCACGGGATGGACCGTTGGAAAGGGGTTTGAGTGACCTTCGAAGATTCATTCAGTCTCGGTCGATCTAAAGAGTTAACTTAGGTCAAACAGAGCCCGGGAGCACCCGATGGCCTCTAGATCAAGTTTCAGACGCAAACGGATCATTCGTCCGCATGGTAAGTCGGAATTATGCACGGGATGGGCCATTAAAAAGGGATTTTAGTGCCCTTAGAATATTCATTCAGCCTTGGTTGAGCTGAAGAGTTTGACTTTTTGGTCAAGTGAAGCATGGGAGTGCCCGATGGCTTCTAGGTCAGTACTCGGGGTATGACCTGGGTTTGTAGTGATGAAGGGAGGTACTAGGGACCTAAGGAGAGTTAAGGGTAATAGAATGGGGTGTATACAATAACCTTGCATGGAAATCACTAACAAACGATGCCATTCATAAAAACCCAAAGGTTTTGAATCAAGTTCCTAATCACTAACAAACGATGACATTCATAACTGACCAAAAAAACAAATATCACTCTGGATTGGCTAGATGGGAAAATAAAGAAAATCCAAAATGTTGGATATATAGCTAAACATTTATAAAGATAATCATAAAATGAAAGTAAATAATTACAATAATATCCTCAAAAGTACAACACTGTGGTCACAAATAAAGCGTACAAAACAATGCGACTAACATGGACTCATGCACTCAAACGTCGACTTGATTTGTTAGATATCAGTACATATCAATTCAGTCTATTGATACCATGGAATCAATGTAGTATATATATTATATAGAAGCAAATGTAATGCTCCGAATTTCTTTGATGTTTATCGTTTTATGAATTATAACCCATGATTCATACTAAAGGGCATCAACTCACATATTTTGCAAATAGCATCAACAAAACATATTTTTCATACATTTAATTGATATCCCCACAGTATGTATATGGGGAAAACCACCATCCTGGAGTATTAGAAATTACAAATAAATATGATTCAAAGAATACCACCATCCTGTCAGACTACCAAAGTTAGCATGTATTTTAATAAAGTGACTAAAGGATTATCTCCAATTGAGATTTATTAAGTGAAACATCTCCTTAAATTAAATTATATGCTAAATAAATAAAGTTCTAAAAAAACAAGAATACAATGATTTAGAATAAATAAAAATAAAGAGTACCGATAGATACAAACTAAGAACAAATGGGGACATATGTCCGGTTCTTCCAGATCAAATAAAGTTTTACATCCCACACTTAGAAGTGATAACTGAACAGAATTAGTGAAAAACTATAACCCTTTTAGGAAAACTGATATTAAGAACCATAAATAGCAAGATGTGGGTGAGAGATGGAAAAAGATAGATCAATATGCTATTTCGAAAAAATTCTTTAAAGCAACAACCTGTAACAGTCTTTAGATGCAGTCTTGAGATGAGATACTTAAAGCCTGGACTCTAAACTTGGTATGCCTAGTAGTTTACGATATGAAAATTATCAACAAATAGCCAAAATGTATTGTCCTTGTGGACCACATCAGAAATAAGTGACTAATGTTGTTCAATTCTAGGAATTGATGAAGCACCAAATCAAAAATATAGTAATATTATTACCGACATCAAGTGAGATAACAAACACCATAAAATTTTTGCAAGGGATATATATAGAGGTGAGAATTTCAAATAAAACAAAATTCCATGGTGAGATATTGAATGACTAACCATGTCATATGTTTTAACAGTGGTTTTCTATTGCTTGTGAAGAGCCGAAAGAGTAAGCACAATTCACCTCACTGCCTCTTCTATTCAATTCTCTCTTGTGTTTAATACATAGGGCAGTTAATATTAACATGATAACAACCAACCCTATACAAAAAATAAAGGGAGGAATGAATCATGTACATGTAAATTGGGAATCCGGACAATTACTCCTTCAATCAGTGGCATAGTATTAAATTCTTGTAATACAATTTAGTGTAATGAAACAGAAAACTACATAGATAAAAAAAAAAGATGGATGCCAAACATATAACATATGACAATTCAAACTCTGAAGCCCCATCCACTGTATTCCCTTGCACCCATATCTTTTACTCCTTATTTGTCAAAACACAAAAGATCTGAACCACAAAAAACACACCAAACAAACACAAACAACTGGACATCTTACAAAATTACAAATACCAACAAAATATGAGAATAAAATAGTAAAGTAAAACATTGATTAAAAATATGGGTTTAAAACCTTAACAACATAACTCAAAGGTCTCTCTAGAGCCTAGGCGCAGAGTGATGTGCTTGACTGATTGAAATGAGGGGTGCATTGGTCAAAACATGAAAAATATGGAGGTAATTTTTTAATGTAATTTTGCATATGCTATACTATTTACAAATAAAGATTGCATATGCAGGCAGACCGTGGTATTAGTGTGTTACTAATAAAATAATACCTAATTAATTAGTGCTTAACTTTCCTGGTCACTTCTACCAAAACTGAAGTGGTAAAGATAAAATCAACATACAAATATGTATCACATGTTGATCATCGTATCAGGGAACTGTAGGGAAATACTTCAGTAATCCAAATACTCACCCAAACCCCTATAACTAAAAGACTCACTTTTGCATTGTTTCAAACAATTGGTATGCAACAAAGCAATGTACAATATACGATACAACATTATACCCACTAAATAGGGTAGAGAATATCAAAACATTTTACCCATTAAACGAGGCAGAGCATAAAATACATTAGGATGTGTTATAATTACAAAGTAAATATTAACATTTCATGTATATTTCAATAGTAATATTAAAATTTCAGCATCAAAAGGACCTAATGAAACCAACTTCTTGTGAAATCAATGAAACCAAATAATACAAAACAAAATCTGGAATTGTGAAATTAATACAAAACAAAACAAACATATAAACATTTTATCAAACAAATAAGAGGGAAAATGTGTAAATAGAACCAATTTTAGTGGAAAAATAAGATATAAGAACTCGGATGAGGATGAAAAAAAACTACTTACCAAGTTCAATCCGACTTTTTTTTCTCACTCTCGGAATATCATACGCATAAATACAAAAGAAGAGGAAAAAATGTGTAAATAGAACCAATTTTGGTGGACAAAAATAAGATATAAGATCAAAATATAAGAACTCGGATGAGGTACGAAAAAAAACCTCTGTTTCCAAGTTCAATAGAACTTTTTTCTCACTCTCTGAATATCTTCCACATAAACACGAAATAAGAGAAAAAAATGTGCAAATAGACCAATTTTGGTGGACAAAAATACGATATAAAAACATAATATAAGAACTCGGATGAGGTATGAAAAAAAAACTATGTTACCAAGTTCAATCCGACTTTTTTTTCTCACTTTCAGAATATCCCGCACATAAACACAAAATAAGAGAAAAAAACGTGTCCCAATTTTGGTGGAAAAACTCAAAGAAAAATGAACACATTTCAGCATCAATTTTGAACGCTTCAGCATCAGATCTTTGTGTTCTACTATCCCAAAGAACATATTTCAAATTTTCAAAACACCAACAACCCAAATCCAAATGCCCTAAATTATAAAAGTCGAAATCACATTACGTGTGGGATAGATTACCTCGTGGGGTAGCGTGGGAGGGGGTGGCTGCATGGGAGGGGGAACAACAGCGTGGGAGGGGGAGACTGAGAGTGAGGAGTGGAGTGGGTTTAGGTTTAGGGGGTAAAGTGAAATGAGGGAGAGATAGATGAAATGAATGGGTGTATGGGGGAAACTAAAAGCTGAAAAGGTATGGGGGAACCAAAAATAATGAAAATTTTAAAATTACTGGAGGGAGTTAATCTCAACCCCCAATTTTGACAAAATATGTAAGGAGGTGTCATTCATCCTCACCGTTAAAATGTGTAAATTTTCAAAAACCACCCTATCATATTATATATATATATATATATAGAGAGAGAGAGAGAGAGGTTCACGAATGAACCAAAATAATGAACTTTTTAATGAACCCAATAAGACATTAAAAATAACCCTTAATTCTTTGTCATAATTGGTCCACGCCAGCGGCAACGGACACGCGTATGACACGCGTGTTTTAATATACACAAAAACCTTAACCACCCCCACCCACCCTCTTAGATAAATGACGTTCTGCCAAATCAATTCTCTCACCATTCCATGACCCCAAAAAAATTCGGCGCCAACCACTTTACTTCCACCATCTAAACCCCACTTTAAACTACTCCATTAACAAACTTCATCCACCTTGACCTCGCTGAAAATTTTAGCGCTAGCGACTACCTATCATAACCCGTCGACAAAACCTAAAAAATTCGTCTGCTCCTCACCTCACCCAACCTACTACCCTACTTGAGTCGCCACCTGCTAAGCACCACTTCAGTCGGCTTACTCTAAACCCGCCGACGACCTAAGATCCTTTTCTACCTCATCCAATGTCCCAAACGGTATCCATAACCTCCAGCCGAAGATGAAAACTAACCACAACTCGAGTTCATCTCAACCCGTCGGAGTTGTTACCGGATTTGGGTCGGGTTAGAGGTTTAGGCAGCTCCGGGTTCTTGAGTATGGTGGTGTTGGATTTGGAGTTGGTATCAAATTGGTTTTTCGGATTTGGGTAAGTGGGAATGGAAGTGGTCAATTTTTCAGGTGGATATGGGTTTTGGTTTGGAGGATATCAGGTATGGTCTAATGGTAATCATTTTTCTCCTTCGTTTTAGAAGGGGGTTAAGGTTTGTCAGTGTGTATTTTAAAGTCCGCGCTAGCAACATGATGAGGGACTTTTTGGAACAAATAAAAAGGCTTGGACTAGACGTGTATTAAAAAATGTTTGAGGGAGTATTTGGTATATGCCACTATATTTTAATGTCTTATTAGATAATTAAAAAGTTCATTATTTTTGTTCACTTGTGAACCTCTCTCTCTCTCTCTCTCTCTCTCTCTCTCTCTCTATATATATATATATATATATATAACCTAATATCAACATTAATTTTCAATTGTCAATTCATGTTGATATGATTTTGGGGATGTATGGCTAACCTATACTCATATTGTAATCTGTTTTTGATTGGAGTTTTCTTCTTATCTTTTAATTAGTTTTATGGATTTTAGTGTGGTTAATTTCATGTAATTATGCATTTGGCTTGTTATGGTATGACGTGGGTGGTTAATTTGATGTAATTATGGATTTTTCTTAGTACTTCAAATTTCATGGCGTGATGTGTGAGGCTAAGTAGAAATTTTCATGTAATTCTAGGCATAATCCAACCCCATCATTTTTGTAAGCCACATGTGTTGTAGTAGAGTGGTGACTTTTCCATGGTTGAAGAACTTAAAACTTTGATGATCAATGTGAATGATGAAGTGATGCCCCTGGATATAATATTTCTACTTTGTAATTGCAGGTTTTTACTTGTAATCGATATGACAGGAAATTCAATGTCTATATCTTTGGAATTTTCTTTTGGGAGATATATTGTTGTGACATGACATATTACAACCTCAACCCATTATAACAGACTTCAGCTATTATTTATCAGGTACATATTTTAATATAACCTATTGAGTCATTGTATTATACCACTCTTGATGGAAGGTTTGATTACAAACACCAAATAAGTTTAAAACAATTAATTTTTGATAACGAGTTAGTATAGACATGTTTTGATAATTGTAATCCACGAGATTGTGAGTTCTACATATTTTTTTTATATTTAAGGTCTAGAGTCAATTATTTTACAATAGATGCATTTTTATTTATCATTCATTTTATTTAATCAAAATTCATCACTGAATTGTACATATGTGGTTCTGATGAGGGCCATGTCTTTTAACCATTAGCGTATCATACTACCATGTGATGTAAATACTAATGGAAGAAAAATTATTTGTTTGTATAAATTGAACTAGTGTCTGAGTTTTACAAATGGAATTGTTTGAAATTTAAATGTTTTAAGGTTTTCTTAGCTAAAACAATTAAATAATTATCAGTGCAATGGTAAGACTCTTTTAACATATTGTACCTAGGATCATGGAAGGTTCAAATCAATATGCCTCATTAAAAAACACTCAGTGTTATATTCTTATTGGAACATTGGTTGTGACTGGCGATTACTGCTATGTATATGTTTTCGATAATTTGATAATATCTAGATTATGCTTAAAAACATGCCACTAGAGGGTGAAAACCCGAACCAACTCCCAAACGGCCTTGTAAGAGGCACGAACACCTCGCATGGGACAAATGTAACTCGTAGGAACTGATTGCGTAATTACGGGACTCTCAGTTTGAGAATATGATGATAATTTGAGAATATCTAGATTAGGCTTAAAAATAATGCCGTTAGATGGTAAAAAGCCAAACTAGCCCCCAAACGGCCCTGTATAAGGCACTAACACCTCGCACGGGACCAATGTAACTCGTAGGAACTGACCGCGTAATCACGAGACTCTCGTCTTGAGAATATGATGATAATTTGAAAATATCTATATTAGGCTAAAAAAACATGTCGTTATAGGGTGAAAATCTAAACCATCCCTCAGATGGCCCCGTAAGAGGCATGAACACTTCACAAGGGATCAATGTAACTCGTAGGAAGTGATCGCGTAATCATGGGAATCCCGATTTGAGAATATGATGATAATTTGAAAACATCTAGATTAGGCTTAAAAACATGTCGTTAGATGGTGAAAAGTCAAACCATCTCCTAAATGGCCCCATAAGAGGCACGACCACCTCGCACGGGACCAATGTAACTCGTAGGAACTGACCATGTAGTCACGAGACTCTCGGCTTGAGAATATGATGATAATTATAAAATATCAATACTGGGGTCGAAAAACATTTGGCAAGCAAAACTGAAGTTGGGTGCATAAAAAATAAATCCTCTAAGTCATCAGTAGTTTTGTCGCTATTTGTCCAATACACATTATGTTACTTCGATTTGAGTTTGAGTATTTATTACATCATCATTTTCCCTTACGAATCTTTGTAATTTAACTTGACTTTTGCATTATATATGGTGCATATAGTGGACATACTGTTACCTGATCTTTATTTTAGAGTATGGAGTACTGGCTTCGATTTAACCCCTTTAGCAATTAAATCCTTTGTGATTTCATATTCTTCATGAGTTAATCACCCCGCATGTGGATGGCCTACTAGTGACTTCACAATTTTGTGGTTTTGAAGACCACTGGCCACTTGAAACTTCCATCTACTATCCGTTAATAGAACACCCTTGAGAGGAAATGGGTAATTAGACTTTTGGGTAGACGAACCCCTATCACCCTAAGGATTTTATGATGTCTTCTTAGTTCCCTTATCGTTATGAGAATGGTATACTCCACCCCATTAGCAACCCATTACAAACCTTCCCCTCCTTCCTTGCGATGGATTTTCTGAGTTTAAGGGACATGGACTTTCACTATGTACCCCATATGTTTACTATTGAGATTTCTTATATGGATTGTTATATTGGGATTGGGTTCCTTGAGGTAGAATGGATTTTTAAAGTTGTGCATATTAATCTTATAAGGTTTTATACTTAGATCTTTGAAAATATAGGTTACGAGTTATTTCGAGTTTAAACCTTCATTTTACTAAATTATCCTAGTTATTTGAAGATCGGGAGTTCAACTACTTCGTTGAGGCCGCAAACTTAGGCAATATAAAATTATGCTTAACTTATGTGTGATGTCGTTGGGTTTTGGTGTTGAGGTCGTGGAATTATTACGTTAGGCTAAGGCATCATGTCTGGAGATCGCCTCATGATTATTTCTTGAGGTCAAGGTGACTAGTTTTAGGGATTTTGAGAATAGAATAGTTATGGGACTTGCACCTTGGAAGAGCTCGGCCAAAGCTGTGGAACTAATAATAGACCACAAATCACTCATCGTGGAATTAGGCAGGAGAGGAGGCCATAACATGTGGTTGGATTGGGTTAATAGAAACCTATGATAAGGTCGTAGAGATTAAGAAGTCTAAGGATATAAATCAAGGTCGCAGACTACTGGGGGGGACCAAGGGAGATTGACTCTTGGGGGAAGCCGTAAAGTGGTGGACCAAGGGAGATTGAGCCTTGGGACATCATAGTACTCTGTAGAGCTGGGAATAAAGCATTTGTCTTCATTCCTATCTATTCTTATTTATCTTAATCTACAATTTCTTATATAACTTCGTTTGTGTGTGTGTGGGAATACAACCAAAAGTTATTAGAAAATTGAGTTATGAGGTGATATAAACACTATCATACAATAGTAATCCAAATCAAAATATAATTCAGTTTCAAGTGTTGTGAATAAAAATATCACTCTAAATACTAAAGTCTATTAACAGTAATTGAAATATCATAGCACATAACCAACAAATGGATTAATTATTCAAACAAGCAAACTAAGATAGAGTGGCAAATTATTACATTAAAGAAGTATTCCGAGTTAAAAAAAACTTATGGAGATCAGTCTCTCATTTCTTTTCGGGAAAGGCTTTACTGAGATGATTCCTCCACCTATGACAAAAGATTATTATAATTATTTGCAGGTATGTGGATATAAGATAAGAAGAAAAACATGTAACGATTAATGAATGTCAAAGAAGGCCAACGCCTCATGAGTTTGAACATTAAAAATTTGTAGAATAACAACCTAATCTTGAATTCAGATACTTAATAGCCAAAGAATAAAGAGTTCATTTTAATCTCCAAATAAAAACATGTAACAATAGGATAAAAAAATGAAAAAAAAGATATTATTGATTAACACCAAATCACATTCATCATTCTATAATAAGTGAAAACAATAATAACCAAATAGCAGTAACAACACATCACAAACTCCAAAGACCATTTTGCCTTTCATGGTAACAACATGTATCAAACCCAATATTAAACCACAATAGGAAATCATTAATATCCTCAGCTATAACAAAAAATGACAATCATTTAGTTTTCTATCATTTTGTGTTCTTACATGAAGCATGTTTCTAATGCACCCATTATGATTGCAATTTACAAAGTAATTGTATTATGTGCAAACTCATACCTATAACAATTGTGTACATCATGAGTCATTATATTTACAAGTACCTAACAGATATTAAATAACTACAACATGACCTCGTTGAATAAGAACATAATATGAGTTTGAATATATTCTCATAAAATATTTAAATGTATTTTATATACCCAAACACTCCATATATACACCCAACTCACACCCATTATCTATATAAACACCCATTTTCAATCATTTGGCTATCTTCGCGTGGGCTTAAACAATATGGATATTAGACATTTTAACATTGACATATCAATATAAAATAACTGGATTTGAAACATACCTAAAGAACTATTTTATTCTCGAATGTGTGCATATATGTGTGTACCTACAAATAGAGAACATAAAGTTCAAATACCAATCTATACACAGAGTCTCTTCTAATAAAAGGCAAAAAGTTCAAAACTATCAAAACTATTATCTTTAAGCCAATGAAAATATATCTGTACTATGTATGCTGTAATGCATATTACTACGCTAACAATAGCAAGATGCAGTAAGCATTAAAATATAACTCGCCCATGGTCATTATGTAATCCATATGACTCGTCCATGGTCATTATGTAAGCATTAAAAGATGATATAGTATGCACCATGTCCATATTTAGAAATGTTTTATTATGTACTTACAATCCTAAAACATTTTTAAAGGAAAAAATAGCAATCTGAAAATTATTCAACAGTAGTTAATATATGCCTAAGCACCATATAGTCCTGTAAAAACCTCATAAATAGCATGACCGTTTGAACCATTACATCTAGGTTTACATCTATCTTTTTTTTCTCAAAATCATGCCTAAAAGTTAACATTGACATGACATTAAAGAAAGGGAAAAAAATAAAATGACAAGTTACCTTCATTAATAAGATGAAAATGCTTTATTATTCCCCTCAAAAACTACCTGGAATCACAACAACATAAGAATTTTGAAATCGCCTACGATTAATACAATGTTTGGAACTCCATGTAACAAATTTCATCATATTTAGAACTTATAGCGAATAGTGAGAAACTAATTGCAAAAAGTGAAAAACATCCAAAACATTTCACACCGAATTTGAAGGGGAACCACAATTTTTAATTGTCATAAAGCTGCACAAATAGGAAAGTGTATTATTTGCACAAATACTATTAACCGACACAATAGATGACATACTAATATCCAAACAATAACATAGAGTGATCTGATGTGGTGCTAACATAATAAAAATAATCCATGCTAATACCAAAATATCAACCTCAAATTTCGATAAGGCATATAAAAGAACATTGGCATCCATCGTGACATGTCTTTTATTCCCTTTATATAACTGGTGCAACTTTGGGATAACTCCATCTTAACAAGTAATTATATAGTTTTATGAAAGTTATCAACAAAAATTGCCAAGATTGCATGAAACATAAGCTTTTTAATCACAATGAAAAATTAGCATAATTCCAATGGGAGAAAATAATTTACAAAGCTAAAACCAATCAAAAATAGGAAGGAATGAGGAATGACAAATGCATGAAGGAATACAGACTTTTAGATAGTTTTACAAAAATGGATATGGCTCTGCATAATTTTTCTTTTTTTAGTCGTATAAAGAGCTCGTGTACAAAGAAAAAAATGTTTATGTCCATTAATAACTTATTCATGTGTCAATCAAGCACGCTAGGGAATTAAATTAGCATAACATAGTGTATCACATTATTCATATAATGTTAAGATAGTAAAAGTATTAGCAAGACACCTAAAACTGGTACGAGAAAAATAAAATGAATTTGATATAAAAATCAGGGAATTATTGCTGTACTTTTAAGCCTAGCGAGGTGAACGATGTTCTTAATGTTGTTCATTAGTCATTGATATCTTCTAAAGAAGAAATACCCGATATTCTAAATGGAATTTTTTGGGGATTGTAAATATTATTTTTAAGGGTGTGGACTCATTAGCAATGCATTAACTAATTTCACTGGTTAGATGATTATAGTCAACGTAATCTGGGCTGAACTACCATAAGGAACATAAATGATAGCACAAACTTAACACACTTAACAAAAATTCATATTTTACGGACATAAAATTCTTAGCCATTACAGCCATTCCAATAAAACAGACTACATCTACAAATTGAACTAAGTTTGACAAAAAATTCATAATATATTTGTTACGCGAAAATAACTGAGTAATTACACGAAAGGAACTTCCCTTCCATTGGTTTTATAATGTTTTGGATCATTCCAAATTCTAAAATGTCAATTACACCAAAACATCATCATCATCCAACTAAATATCAAATTCCCAAGCAAAACATAAATTTATATACTCTACACTCTGCTTTTCCTAATTGGACTTATTCTTCTTTCCCACTTACTAAGTAGTTGTTCAGATTCATAATGGTCGAGTCATCTCTAACCACACACTTCTTCAAAAGGGATCTTGAGGTAGAAAAAGTTATCATTTCTGTTTTGCATTTGATATCATTTTAAAGTTCATATTAGGTATTGTGACACCCTGCCTAATTAAATATCGGGCGGACAGTCATTTATTAAATTAAAATAGGATTTCCAAATTGGTTCATTCTTAGCATCACTGTCGAAAACCAAATTAATTACTAATCACCTATTAGTTAATTAAGCCGGTGCCAAATTTTATCTTGCATTAAATAGATAAATAATAATATGTGAAAAACTGAATTAAAACATTCACACCAGACTAGAGTCCAAATCACCACAAGAAAATAAATAATAAAGTCTTGTCGAATAAACTATCGGCTAAAATCACAAACCAAATAATAATCCAACTGATAAGAAATAATCTGAATACAAGTCTGAACTGAATACTGAATCAGTAACGTCTAAATGGGGCAACACGCCCAAATGAAATACTAAAATACTGCTGAGAGATCCTACACTAGGAATAAAGAAATGATGCTTCTACTCTAACTCCTGCATGCATCCACCTGTGTTGCAGCTGCGAATCCCTGGAATAAAATATCAAGTCTGGCGTCCCTGTGGTTGGACAACTGAAAGGTTTTAAAAATATTTTTTTACAGCAAGGGTTAGAACCCAAAACATTTTGAAAACATTTATCAAGTATTTATCAAAATTTAAAAATCAGTTATTGATTACACATGTTAGTTTCACGTACACTCTCTTGAGTTTTCTCACTTCTCAACTATTGTGCACGCCTAACGTTATTTACTTAGCCCACCTAGTTGTACTACCCAAGCTTAACTAGACATAAGTATTTGACTAGACTATCGACATCTATAAGTCCCTGTACCTCCCATACAGTATTTTATCCGAATTAACGTCTCTCGTATATTGTTAATATAATTGGTAATATTCTACACTTTACCATTTTAATCATTCAATTAAGTTTCACTACTAAATTTATTTCTTTAAAAGTCTACTCGTTAACTACTTACTGTCACAAGCAAGTAGAAGTATATATATATATATATATATATATATGTCTCACCTATATATATAAGTTCGGTGTCTCTCAAAATGACCATCGTGAAATAGACATACTCTGCTATCAGTCCAAGTACCTCTCGTACTAAATAGGGACTATTGGTTCGGTACATCTCCTCGAACCCAAAATCAAACAACAAGCAATGGAGGCGAACATAGTTCTAAGACTTTGGGCTACGCACATACCTAGCATACCCAAATGACAAGCCGGTCCCACTAATAAACATCACATAGAGAGTCACCCTAAGTTTTATGTTCTGGGGCACAAATCCAGACCTCCCTGGAATAGGCAAGGTGGGATCACCCACTGAGCGAGAACCTCCGTGATAGCAAGCAACGTAGGTATGTCAACACATAAAATCAATCAGATAATTAGTAAACTCACAACATATATATATATATATATATATACATATTCATTAGTATTCACACAACCTAATCATCCTCATTCGCGCATAATATATATATCACTTGAATACTCACCGTAATTTCAATTTACAATTAATCCCACTATCGCATTTAATTGAGTATTATTCTCTACTCTAAGGGCCCTAGTTACCCCTTATTTTATTTCAGTAGCTAAGTCTTCCTTACCCTACTGGTCTATACAATAAGCTCACTTATGCTTTCTCATAATTTTATTATCATTCTCACGAATTAATTACGTTAACAATTAATCCCATTTAAATATCGCTATAATCCTTTCGATTAGTCTTAAGCCCATAACCCTACCATAGGCCTACTGTAATATAATAAGTCCCTCATTATATTAGAACCAAGTCCCAAAAGTTTCCCCGATAACAATTTAGTAATTCTAGGCTTAAAAAGGGAAATTACATCTTTTTGGGGAAACCAAATCGATTCGCTAGGAGGCCAGATCGATTCGATTTTTGAATCAATTCGCCTCTGGGCCGAATCGATTTGAAAATCTGCAGAATCGTCTTCTTCCTTACGAACTTTCATTTTTCACCATTAACACCCACATAACTTACATGTTTCTACACTAAACTTGAACCCAAATGTCCCAACCCTTTTCTACACATGTTAGGACAGTTTCTAATGTAATTTTAACACCAAAGCATTATGATTATCATTCAAGAACGAATTTAATCATCTAATCCTCGAAACCCTAGCTTTTATGTTCTTCCACCATTATTCATCAAAAACCCATATATAATTCGCGGAGATTATCATATATCATCCGATTTCTTATCCTCTACAGATGTAAAATAAACTACATGCAATTCCTACCCAAACATGAGTTGTAATCATTCTTTTCATTCCAAAATATCAATATAATCAATCTATCATGAAACCCTCACAACATGGGTATTATAACTTTAAAAAAATTTGCAATAAACACTTACCTTATACTAGTAGGGCTTGATTTCGTGATTGAAAGGTTGGTTTGGTTGTCTTCTCCTCCAATCCACACTCCAAGTTTGATAAGGATGCAAGAACACACTTTAATCCTTAAAGAACCCTTCAAAGCCTCTAAGAATCCTCTCATTTTCTTCTCTAATGGCCTCCCTTTGTCCTTTGAGTTTCTAAACCTAGCCTCGTCCTCTGATCAACTGATATAATGTTATGGAATTCGTAGCTCTATCTACCCTAGGCTACCAAAAGACTAAAATACCCTCATACGGTCCCTCTTTAGTCTAAAAATGCCCCGGGATCCAAATAATACCTCCGGGTATACTATTCCAACTATTTTGACCCTTTCGAAACCATCCGTGACCTCGAGATCCTCATCCCAGTCACTCTACACAATTATACTATCTCGACCTCAATTAGTCTACACGCAACTCCCAGTTAAGATAAATCAAATTACACTAATATCACTCGCTATTACACATAATAATTCGCATACATTATTTATTATTCACTTAGTAAATTTAATTCATAATATTAATCATTATCTCTCTCTCAATTAATATTTAATAAATCATTATTATTCAATTAAACTAAATTACGTCTCTCATGTAATTTAAAATAAAATGAATTAATTGCCAAATTAATTAAATATCAAATATGTAGAAAATACAGGGTATTACATACTCCCCCTACAAAGGAATTTTGTCCCCGAAATTAGGTCATACCTGCGGTAAACGACACTGGATACTACTCTCGCATGTCATCCTCCCGCTCCTAAGTAGACTTATCAACACTATGGTGTCACCACTGAACTCTGACTAGTGGCACCACCTTAGACCGTTTCTTATACTCACTACAATCCAGAATAGCCACGGGCCTCTCCTCATATGAGACGTATGACTGCAAGTCGATCTCCTCGAGTGGAACGTGCCGAAAATCTCTCTTTCTCCTCTTGTGTTTCTTCAGCAATGCCACATGGAACACATTGTGTATCCTATGAAGGTGCTCCAGTAAACCCAATCTATATGCACTGGTCCCACTCTCTCAATGATAGAGAAAGGTCCCACGTACCTCGGCACAAACTTCCCCTTCTTGTCGAATCTCATGACCCTTTTCATGGGAGACACACGAACCAACACCTGGTCACCAACCTCTAACTCAATGTGTCTCTGATCGGCATCAGTATAACTCTTCTACCTATCCTGAGCTCCTGTATCATCTCCCGCCCCAATAACTTATTGTCCCCTACCTCTAGCCAGTAAGCGGGCGAACGACAAGGTCTCCCATATAATGCCTCAAACGGTGTCATGCCAATAGTAAATTGGTAAGAGTTATTATATGCAAACTCTACCAATGGAAGGTATCGCTCCCATCCTCCCCCAAAATCCAGGATGCACATCCTCAACATTTCCTCCAACATTTGATTAACCCTCTCAATCTGTCCATCTATTTGTAGATGGTACGCGGTGCTCAATCGGAATTCTGTGCCCATGGCCTCCTGAAAAACCCTGCCAGAAGTAGACACTAAGATCCTATCTCTATTGAAAATAATATTAATCGACACCCCGTGGAGCTTCACTATCTCAGCAATGAATAGCTACACATACTGGCTTATCTCATAATCGGTGCAGACCGACAAGTAATGGGCCACCTTGGTCAGTCGATCCACTATCACCCAAATGGAATCGTGACTCCTATGCGTTGTTGTCAACCCTATAATGGTCAGTCGATCCACTATCAGTCATAACCGCATGCCTCAAGTCCTTATCCTCTGGCACTACAAGTCTCCCATTAAAATTTAGACCTCCCTTTGAGCTGATCAAGTAAGACTCTACACCCTCAGCTACTAACTATCGCACCCTGTCCTAACAGAAATGATCCTCTTCCTGTGCTTTCACTACTCGTATCATAATCTCGGGAGTGATATCTAAAACGACCATACACGCTCTAGCGACCTCATTGTCATATCTAAGAGCACTCCACTTCACTTTTTAGACCTCTGCTAACTCCCCCATAGGTCATCAATCCAACGCGTCTTTTCCCATGTTAGCCTTACCAGGATGATACTGTATATCAAATCGGTAGTCCTTCACAGACTCTAGCCACTGCCTCTGCCTCATATCCAGATCCTTCTATGTGAAGAGATATTGAAGTGACTTATAATCCATAAACAAAGTAAACTTCTACCTCAGCAGATAGTGTCTCCATATCCTCAGAGAAAAAATGACCGCTGCCAACTCAAGGTAGTGAGTGGGTCAATTCGTCTCCTGGGGCTTAAGCTTTTGAGACGCATAAGCTATAGCCCTCTCCTCCTACTGTAATACAACCCCAAGTCCCTACAAGGATACATCAGTGAAGACCCGTTACTCCTCCCCACTCCTAGGCTATGCAAGTACAGGTGCTGACATTAATTTATCCTTTAGCTCATCAAACGCTAACTGAAAATGATCGCTCCACAAAAATGGCACCCCTTTGCGAGTCAGGTTTGTCAGTGGGCCTGCAATCTTCGAAAATCCCTTAATGAAGAGACAATAATAGCCAACCAACCCCAAAAAGTTGTGAATCTCTATCGGTGTCATGGGCTATCCCCATTCCCTCACTGTCGATACCTTACTCGGATCAACAACAATGTCCCTGTCGGATAAGATGTGGCCAAGAAACTGTACCTCCCATAGCCAAAATCCACACTTCTCAAATTTGGCATACAAATGATGGTCCCGTAACGTCTGTATAATCATATGAAAATGCTCAGCGTGCTCCTCTTAAGTGCGTGAGTAAACCAGAATGTCATCTATAAGCACGATCACAAAATGGTCCAAAAACTCTCTCAATACTCTATTCATGAGATCCATGAACACTATTTGCACATTGGTGATCCCAAACGACATCACCCTGAACTCGTATGACCCGTACCGCGATAGGAAAGCAGTTTTGGGCACATCCTCCTCTCGAATGAGCAACTAGTGATATCCCGATCTCAAGTCAATCTTGGAGAAGTACACCGCCCCCCTCAACTGATCAAACAAGTCATTGTTCTTCGATAAGGGATATTTTTTCCATATTGTGACCTTGTTTAGCTCTTTGTAGTCAACACACAATCGAAGCGAACCATCCCTTTTCTACACAAATAACACGGGCGAACCTCACAACGATGTGCTTCGCCAAATAAAACCCTAACCCAAGAGCTATTGAATCTACTCTCTCAATTCACGCATCTCTATAGGGACCATGCGGTAAGGTTCTTGGGCCTATACTAAGTGGTAATCTTGGTATCTCCTGAAATACGTCCTCGAAGTCCCTCACGACTAGAATCAAGTCTAATGGAATAACTATCTCCTTTGAGGTCTCCTCCTCAATATAATATAAGTGTGTGCGCGACCCTCGCCACAAGGAACATCTCCTGGCCCAGAGTGGAAAACACAATGGTCCTCTCATAAAAATCTAATATCTCCCTATTCCCTGCCAACCAATCCGTACCTAGAATCACATCGTAACCCTCCATATCTAACACAAGAAGGTTTGTCTCTAAGCTCAGTCTCCCTATAACGTTATAGACTCCTCTACAAATCAAGTGTATTAGTGAACCACTACCCATCGATGACTCTACACACATAAGGAGACTACCGGTTGTCTCTAATAAACCGATAGCTCTAACAAATATGGTCTTAATAAATGAATGTGAAGCCCTAGTATCAAAAACAATCCTACCCTCATGCCCATGAATAAGAAACATACCCTCTACTGCTTGAGGTGATGGTGGTATAGGTATATCACGGACGTTATACACACCTCCGTAGTGCATCTATCCCTGCTGCTGCTAAAGGGATGGTGGTGTTGGTGCTACAGGGGGTAAAGGAGCTTATTGTCCCTGCTGGGCACCCTATTGCTATGCCCTGCCCTGCTGTGGGAAATCTTTCCTCTTGTGACCCTGCTAGCCATAAATGAAGTACTGCCCTAGGAACTCTCTCTGTCTCTGGACCTGTTGGCCCTGACGTTGTTGGCCCTGCTGTTGGATCTAATGGCCTTGACCCTACTGGCCACCTCCATTATGCCCTTGGCCCTGACGGCCCTGAGGAACCTGTTGCTGCGGATTAGGGCCCTGTTGGCCCTGCCTGTAATGCTGCCCCACTAATTGGTACCCTCCAAACCTGAATCTCTTGGCATTATTCCCCTGCTAGGAATCCTGCCCCTGCTGACTGTGTGCCTGTTGATGCGGTGCTCCACTATCACCACCCCCATTTGCCTTGCCCTGCTGGCTCAGCTCCACACTTCCCTTGCTCCCATTCGGGTGGAAGAGATGATCATAATAATGTACAAGCACGGCATTGACAACATTCGTATATATCACCAATGCGGGGTTACCGATCAAGTGTTGTTTGATCTTCCAGGCCAAACCATCCATAAACTTTGCTTTATTTTACTCCTTATTGCTCACCTCGTATGGCACAAAATTTTCCAAGAGGGTGAACTTCATCTACCGAGCAGTCACCCCGTGTTACCTCCCCAAACTTCTTCTACATCTCTGACTCGGCAGTAGGCAGAAAGTATTTGTGGTCGAACTGCACCCAGAACTTGGTAACAGTCATCATATTGTAATACCCGTACTTTTATATATATTTAAATTACCTAAGTGATGTGATTTTATAATTTGAGGAATTTCAGTGAATAGTAAATTCTAGATTAATAAGTGTGAGATGATTACTCACGTGTGTTACATTTACTTAGGTAACTGAGTAAATGAGTCGGAATGTTTTTATGTCCTGTTGCGGTTGGGTTAAGTGACGAGTGATAGTTTATGTTGTAAAAAAAGCGTGTTGAGAAGGGTCGAGTACGACTAGTAAATTTTAGTTAAGTAACTCGAATGAGATTTCGAGTGCACCGTTGGTTTCGGAATGGCCAAGATAGTCAAGATAGAGTATACAGGGGTAAAGTTTAGATTCCATGGATTTTTGGACAAGTAGGGACTCGCAATCGAGTAAACGAGTCAATTTTTGGTTTATAAGGGACGCGGCCTTATTTCTCTCTTATAAGTCATGAGAGAGAGGAAAAAAAGAAAAAAAAAAAGAGAAAAGAAGAAGGAAAAGGAAAAGAGGAGAGAAACGGGGATTTCTGGCCAAACTCCACGGGATTTGACTCGAGATCGTCGGATCTTATCCATGAGGTAAGTGTTTACTTGCTTTATTCATTTGAGCGTGTGTATCTCATATTATAATTGGTAAACTATATGATTTTTGGGTTGAAACCCTTGAAATAAATTTGGGGAAATTGATTTTGAGTTTAAAAATTGATGTCTTGTTAACTCTTGATGATCTCTAGTGTTAAACCCATGTAAATGGTGTGTAGAAATGGTTAGAAATGGGAGAAAATGATAAATTGGGGTTTTAATGGTTTTAGGGTTTAAATCTAAGTGAAATGGTTTAATACCATAAAATAATTGATGTGTTAGTTATAAACCAGTGTTAGGATGATTATAGTGTTGTTGGTTGAGGTTAGAAACCATAAAATGGAGTTTGGGATGATATTTGGGTATTTTGGAGAAGATGAAATCGCCCAAACAGTGAGCTCCGAATAGGCTGAATCAATTCGGGTCTAGACCGAATCGATTCGCATAAGGGGACCTGTAAGGCTGTCTTAGGTCGAATCGATTCGCCTTTGAGTAACTTCTTGCAGAATACTTTTCAAATCGATTTGTATTGAGACCGAATCGATTTGCTAGCCCGAATCAATTTGCATTAGGTGTGAATCGATTCGCCTTTGCTGAATTTGTCGATTTTTTTCCCTCAAGGGTATGGAGAGTTAAGTTATAACTTGGAGATTATTCTAGGGTATTCTAGATATGATATTAGGACTCCTAGACAATGGAATTTAGGGTGAGTAAACCTTGTAATGAAATAGGGAACCTAGGTTCAGTTAAGGGTACAATCTGGGGTATGGACTTAATGAATGGCTAGGACGTGCAACATTCGAGAGAAGTCTTTAGCAAGTGTGTATAAATATGTTTATGCGGTTAGAATAAATATAGGCTGAATGCATTTGAGTAAATCCTAAGATGCGATTAGGATGGAATTTAGGGCTAAAGGGGGTTAAGCGACTATCCGGTACGACTATTATTATAGGTAATGCGATACCTATGGCGCTAAAATAAGTTAATAGTATACTTATTTAATTATTACGAATTGGTATATTCAGGATTATATATAAATCCTTATAAGTGAATAAGGTGTGAATAAATCTTAAGTAAGATAATACTTATAAGTTTAGTATATTAAGTGTGTAAATACTTATATACTATTACGAATGGGAACATTCAGGGTTTTTGGCTATCGCTATAAGAGTTTGGCAATTATATCCATAATACATTGAGAAGCGATATATATTATATATATCGGAGTTGTTACAGTATATATATGATATGATACGAAAATTAATATATATGTGTGTGGTTGGTATATTTATATCTTAGAGACTGGTTCCAGGAGCATAGGGATGGACAGCCATATTATATTTTTCTCTAGTGCTATCCAGGGAGGTTGCATGATGTGGGTAAATCCCCTGGCTTGAGGATCAGGGAGAGTATAGTTCCCAGGTCATACCATGATCGCCTCCACCATTTACTGTTTTTTACCATGTTCATCAGAGTTTCTGGCTTGGTACCGTGGTTGGTTGAGGAAACTCGAATTCGGATAGGCACTATGAGACTGCATCCTCGATTTATAGCTCGATGGGATAGTTATTATACTTATGATCGTAATAGGTATAATTATACTTGTTGTGTATAGTATATTGCTTGTGTATGAAGATGCGAAATCATATAATTGGACTTGAGTAATGTGTAAAATGAATAAGGGTTTATTCTTCTTTCGGGAGACTTATATCCGGATTAATATAATGTAAATCGTATATTAAAATGAGAATTATATATATACGGCACTTTATATACTAAAGTGAAAATGGTATTTTAAACTAGTGGAAGTTACGAATTATGAACGGTGTAGTTATATATAGAAATAAGAACTATATATATAGCTCATTGATGATTACATCAACTAAAATCTTATGTAATAACTTATGGTATAACCTATATTATATCACGCAAGGTAGGTGATAGTTAGGAGGATTTAGAAGATGGGTGTAAGAGATTAGTTAGGCAGGGTAGCTTAACTAGGTTGTTTAAAATGTATGCAATAGGTGTGCACTATTAGAAGAGGGGTGAGGTGTATCTCATGAGAGTGTGATACCGGTTCAAATATTAGAGATTTCATATTTTAAAATATGGCTTTTAAACACTTGCTAAATATTTTCAAAACTCGGGCTCTGACCTGTTTCTCTATTTTTCCCCTCTCTTGCTATATATGTATATATATTAGGTGTCCAGACACAGGGATGCCTGGATGATGATTCTTTTGAGTCAGACGATGCTGCAACAGTTGTGGATGCATGCAGGTTTATTGTAGACTCTTTTATCCTTGTGATCTAGATAGGAGGTACTATAGAAACGTTTGGGCCGATAGCCCAACTGTATCCATTTATTCTTTTACCGCATTTTAGTTGCGGATTCAATTTGGTTGTATTATGTTGTACCGAGAGTTCGGTTATTTTATTTTATTTCAATTGTTGTATATAAACTGTTGGTATTGTTTTACTTGATTGGTTTGGTTAAAAAGATTAGCTAATTAAAATTTTGACGCCAGCTTAATAAGTCATTAGTAATTAAATTGGTTTTCGACAGTGATGCTGAGAATGAACCATATGTGATTCCTATTTTAATCTGATAAAGGATTGATCACCCGATATTTTATTAGGCGGGGTGTCACACATATCTCGCTCCTTACCGGTGGTCACCGACTCCCACCACTGTAAGGCCGCTCCAGCCAGTCTAAAAGTAGCCAACATCTGCTTCTGCATCTCAATACACTCCACCATTCGCAGATGGCGCTGTATATTCTTCTTCCATTGACATGCCATAACCACATTAATGCTACCCTGAAACTCGGGCGGGTGGCCCTTCTGGAAGGTCTCCCTGACTCTCTGCTATAGTTGTCATAACTGCATTGACTGCCTGGGCCACTATCTCGGCCACCTGCAATAACACCGACATAACTTACATGTTTCTACACTAAACTTGAACCCAAATGTCCCAAACCTTCTGTACACATGTTAGGACAGTTCTAATGTAATTTCAACACCAAAGCATTACTATTATCATTCAAGAACGAATTTAATCATCTAATCCTCAAAACCTTAGGTTTTATTTTCTTCCACCATTATTCATCAAAAACCCATATTTAATTCGTGGATATTATCATATATCATCTGATTTCTTATCCTCTACAGATGTTAAATCAACTACATGCAATTCCTACCCAAACACGAGTTGTAATCATTCTTTTCATTACAAAATATCAATATAATTAATAAATCATGAAACCCTCATAACATGGGTGTTATAAATTCAAAAGAATTTGCAATAGACACTTGCCTTAGATCGGTAGGGTCTGATTTCATGATTGAAAGGTTGGTTTGGTTGTCTTGTCCTCCAATCCACATTCCAAGTTTGATAAGGATGCAAGAACACACTTTAATCCTTCAAAACCCCTTAAAAGCCTCCAGGAATCCTCTCCTTTTCCTCTCTAATGGCCTCCCTTTGTTCTTTGAGTTTCTAAACCTATCACCCTCCTATCAGCTAATATAAGGCTATGAAATTCGTAGCTCTATCTACCCTAGGCTATCGAAAGACTAAAATACCCTCATACGGTCCCAATTTTGTCTAAAAATGCCCCGAGATCCAAACAATACCCCCGGGTATACTATTTCTATTATTTTAACCCTTTCGGAATAATCCGTGACCTCAAAATCATCAACCGAGACACTCTACACAATTATGCTATCTCAACCTCAATTAGTCTACACGCAACTCCCTGTTGAGATAAATTCAATTATGCCAATATCACTCGCTATTACGCGTAACAATTCTCATACGTTATTTACCATTCACTTAGTAAATTTAATTCATAATATTAATCGTTATCTCTCTCTCTTGATTAATATTTAATAAACGCATTATTATTTAATTCAATTAAATTACTCCTCTTGTGTAATTTAAAATAAAACGAATTAATTACTGAATTAATTAAATATCAAATACGCAGAAAATACGTGGTATTACAGGTATATAAATTACAATTTAGAGTTTAAAAAGTGGTTTGCGTGATTGATTTGGAACATAAATTATTGACAACTAGAGAATTATTCAAATTTTATTGGTATAATATGACATTAATTCATGGATATTTAGTACTCTACCTTCACAAAGCACCACCTTTAAGTTAGAAATCATGTAGTGGAGATGTGATCTAGATCAAAGAGAAGATATTTATTCTGTCTCGAGAGAACAACTTATCTATGTAACACCCGCCCTCGCGACTTTGACCATACCCAAGTGATTCGGTAACCTTATGCGACCCAATTGGACTTTGGACCTTGTGGGATGAATTATGGGTCAAATTTGGGTCAACATAGTGGCCTTGGTGCAATTACTTTGAAGAAGAATGGACAAAAAAGTAAATTTTGAAAAAGTCAGGGTCGTTCGAACGACATCTAAGTTTTCGAACGAGATTGGAATCTCGTTCGAACGGCTTTATAACGACCATCGAACGAGACCCCGCTGCATAAGAATGGCCACCCTCATTAGAACCTCGTTCGAAGCAGATCGAAAGAGATGTCTTTCTCATTTGAACAAGTTGTAACTTGGTTTGAACAAATAGGAGTCCTCGTTCGAACAAGACCTGTTCTCGTTCGAACGAGACGTTTTGAAATCGATTTCTGTAGTTTGAAAAGTGTTGTCAAAATGTGGAGCCATGGATAAGGACACATGCCGTGCTCCTGTTGCAATGGATCAACTCGTGAATAGGGTTTGGAGTATTTTAGGTATTTTGGCCAAAATGGTTTTTGGGTATTTGAAGAATATTGGGGCCATTTGGGGATTATTTTTATCAGATTTCCCTCCTCTCTCTCTAGCTTTAAGAGCTTCCCCACCACCTCCTACCACCCTATCACCACCATCCCATAACCTTTTAACCACCATATTTACCTCTTGTTTCTCCACATTTTAGTCAATAAAACCCACTTACACTATTTATTAAGCAAGATGGAGATTTTAGAAATATTATTGGGGGTCTTTGAGGCAGAAGAAGTTGAAAGTAGTGGAGTTTGATGGGGGTCTTGCTTGTATATTTCATGAAAACAAGCTTGGTGGAGCTAGGAAACCTATTTAAGGCCACCTTAGGAGGTGGGAGGTTGCCATCTTCTTCTACATTCATTCTACCATTATTGAAGCTTCTTTGAGGTGTGTTTGAGGCTCAATTTCCCTAGTATTTGGTCATATGTGTATGGTTTAAGAGTATAATGCATGAATAATTTAAGAAAGTAATTCCTATGGTTGGTATAAAATGGCTTCTAAAACACTTCAAGAATGTTGAGTAAAATGTCATATTCAAGAAAACTTAGTGACAAACATTTTTACAAAATAAAAATGTTGAAATAATAATTATCTTGTCAAATATATTTTTGGAACAAATGTTTCAATGTTTTCTTGCAAATTGGGATTTTCACAAAGATAGTCATTTATTCAAATTCTTGAAGATTAAAAATGTCTTTAGTCTTGAAAATAATGTTGTTACAAATATTATGAATTTTTTTGAATAAGTCATGTGTTAAACCCATTTTCTTATATTTTGGACTTAAAATCCCTCTTCCCATGTGTATAAATATATAGCATTTTTATAATAGGCATATAAACAAGTTTAATGGAGATTTTAATGAGTTTTAACTTGGAATAAAGGAAATGGAAAATTCAGCCCTGAAAGTGTGTGAAAAAGTGTTGCAAATATGATAAGAGTATGGCCTTAAGACTACATGGGTTAATAAGAGATATGGTGTTTTCTTATAAAGTAGTCTTCAAATGTTCCTTGATTTCCTAAAGGAGGAAAGTAATGATCCTTGGTGTAGTTTCATGTCATAAGCATTTGATAACTCGGTGGGCATGTAAACCCATGTCGTCATTACCCGAGGATGTGTAATCGATCGTAATTGATAGTATACTATCATTATAGGTAAGTGCCTTAGTAATTGTCGATTGAAAGTTGTATCTCGTAAGTTATGATCAAAGTTAGGGGACATTAGTGGTGAGTGTGTCACATGCATAACAATGATGAGTTAAAGTAACATAGGTGTGAACCGTAAATAGTCTTCCATAATATGGTTATAAAGAGTGTGATGCAACCTTTAAGGAATAAGATCCCTGGTGTCGTCGGTAGTGAAGACTTAAAGGCTTATAAGTTATACGCGACATCCGATATCCTGCCAGAATCCTTAGTAGTGTGAGTCGGCGATTTGATATGTGGTTTTTTCCATAGCCGTTTGGAAGGAAGTTTTCAAACCTTTATGGGATCTCCAGGAAAGGGTCATAGGTTAAATTTATGCCAGGGTTCAAACAAAAAGAGGATATAAGATTTTATCTAAATGTCATAGCCATCGTAGTGGCCTAAGAGATGACTGAATGCGATGCAATTTTGGTGTAAGTATGGTTAAATATGTCTTGGAGTGTCTGTGGGACTAATTATATATGGCGTCGTTGGGAATAGAAATCGACTAGTTGTGACGCCTTAAGGTGTTTAGCAGTTGAAGTGGGCCATGTGTAGAGGCTTGTATACTAGTGTCTTTATGAGTACTGGATAGTCATGATGTGGATGTTGAGAGATTTGTAAAGCGTACCTACGATGATAAAGTAATAGGGGATGAAATTTTGTCAGGGTTTGATGACTTCTACGTGGGGTATGCTTGGTGTCCTTAGGGGACCATAAGTTCAGTATTGTGAAACGCTAGTATTCTAGTGATGATCGTATTGAGGGTCAAATAATGATCTTAGGTTGTTGGTCAGATTCTGAGGAGTCGAATTGTGTAGTCCTTGGTGAGTCCATCCAATTTGATATAAATAAGTGAGGTAACCTTCTAAGGGTAATTGAAGATTAGTGTCATGATAGGACATAATGTCTATTGTTGTAAGATGTCTAGTGTAGAAGTGTCTTACTTAATTATAAAAGGTACTAGGAGATGCATTTGGGACTTAGATTGATGATGTCATGATAAGGGTTTGGGTATGACACCCCAGATGGGATATTAAAGCATGATTAGGATATCAACATGTGTCGACAAAGTAAGTTGGAATGGACCTTGAAGGGGCAAGGATTAGTCCATAGCAAATCTTTCCAGACTAATATGGATTAGGAAGCATAGACATATGTAGTACTTGTTATCCTTATAGCGTTAATGGCGACCAGTGTGGCCGTCACATAAATTCAGTTTCGGTAAAATCTAAAGATAAGCACAGTGATGGCCTTGTGTCATTAGAGGTTACAATAAGGTGAATGTTTTGCCTAGTTAGTGTAACACCCCGACTAATTAAATACCGGGTAGCTACTCCTTTATTAAATTAATTCAAAATGCCAAGTTGGTTCAGTTAATAGCATCATTGTCGAAAACATTTTAATAGTTACTAACCACCTAGTATTTAAAAAGTAAGTGCCAAATTTTAAGTTAAGTCTGATTAACATGCAGTAAAAGAGTAATGAAAGAATAAAAACCATTCACCATAATGAAGTAATGAATAACCAACAACATAAATATAAATCTGGAGGAAAACTCCTCACAACAATCCCACAACTGAAAAATAATATGACAAGTCAGAATCCTGAATAATTACATGCCAGAAGTCTGAATAACTGAAATAAATGAAATCTCTCTAAAAGAAATGGGCGACATGCCCTACAACTGATAACTGAAGAATACTGAGTCAAGATAGATGAAGCGTCTACAAGCAAAGTCCTGTAACTTCCACAAACAGCTACAGCTCGTCACCTGAATGAGAATCCTAAGCATGGTGTCCTTGTGGCTGGGAACCTAAAATGGTTTTTACAAAAATAGATTTGAAAGCAAATGGGTCAGAGTCCGAAAGTGGAAATCATTTTAAAAACAGCAAGTGTTTTAATAACATTAAAACATTAAATGCAAAATACATGTTAGGACGTGCACTCACATGAAATTCTCACCTCTCGACTACATGTGCACTCCTAACGTACCGTACCCATCTATAAGACATCCATATCTAACCAAACCGTAATAAGTTCTACCCCTTACTACTCAATTCCCATATTACATTCTAGCGTTATCAAATAAATAGAGGGCTTTACTTAAACTCAGATTCTTAATTAGTAATACCATTCACTAACAGTTAACCCGTTTTATTTTCTCAAAACATTACCATAATATTATTCACAATACCAATCATGAAAGTTCCCATTAATTAAGTGTATATTATTCACATCATAAATATACAATACAAGCACCCCGAGACTAAGCTGCGGTGCACACATACTCTGCTATCCATCCCGGTACATTACGTACATAAGGATCACGTATTCCGAATCTCTCAGGAATCGTTCTCAGATAACAACATCACAAATAATGGAGGCGAACACAGTCACATCACAAGGGTCATGCACATACCTGCGCTCCCACGATCAGCAGACTTATTAACATCCCAATAAGTCCTTCTCTGACCTATGTTCATCGAGGTAACCAATCTAAATCCGGGCAATACAAGGATTAATAGGCCCTAAGCGAACGTAAACCTCCCGTGATAGCAAGTATGGTAGGTATGTCATACACATAAAATCAATACATATGCTAAGTATTCACACATCTTAGTAATCACCATAATATATTGATGGTACACTTCTCATTCTCGTACCGACATATAATACTACACAATTTATATGTTCCCGGTTAATATAATAAATTAGGTCGTCAATAGTTCTCACATCGTAATAGACACTCACGTCCTACTTCATATTTTCCCTTAGGTTCAAACTACACTTCTAGGTTTGACTCCTCATTATATCCCAAACATCCCAAATATAACAATTAATCATCAAGGGAAGGTTATCTCTACATATACACAAGGTTACGGGACACTCGGGATCAAAACAGGCTAAAAAGCCTAAACCGTCAACTCGTTCGAACGAGGTTGTTCGAACGAGAGTTCGTTCGAACGAAGTGGGCTTTCTAACGAGATCTCGTTCGAACGAAATCATCGAAAGAACTTCACCCTCGTTAGAATTCAAAGATCAACTCGTTAGAAGCTCGTTCGAACGAGCTCGTTCGAACGACCTGGGCAGGTCTTCTAACGAGTGGCCAGTTTCGAGCAGATTTTCCTAATCTCATTTTTTCAACTTCTCTTCACCTCTAACCTCATCTAAACATTAATCCAATGATTTTTCAAAGCTACTAATCATCCCTAAACATATTTAGGTCATATACTAACACATTTTGTGGAGTTAATTCATCCTAAACTCATACAATTATCAAATCTCTTCATTTATCCCCAAATTACATGAACCCTAAAATTTATAGATCATCAATGAGCCTAATTAAATCCGTTTTTGTTTCATCCAAGATATTATTATCATCAGAATAATCACCTACATACAATTCTACATGCAATTCCTCATCAATATGCAAGATTCTAATCTAAATTTAATGAGTTTTCATCCAACTCCCAAACAAATACAATTATAACAAATTCCTACGCATGGAAGAAGCATTCTCTAAAATTAATTGGAATTAAACCACTTGCCTTATTTGAATCTCTGATTTTGATGTCGATTTGATGGAGTATTCTCTCTCTCTCTGCAGAATCCTTCTATCTCTCCCTCTACAAGCTCTTCTCTAATGGTGGCAATGGAGGCTAGGGTTTGTCTTAGGAACTTTTGGGTTTAATTCTAATAACCCCCGTAGCCCTCTAATCAGTTAATGGCTAGTAATGGGTTAGTGGGTCTTTTAATTTTCCATTTAAAAACTCCTAAAATTCGTTAATCAAAAATCCCAAAATTCTAAAATTACCAAACTGCCCTTTTGGGTTGCCGGTATGGCTTAAAAATACCCCGGGACCCAAACCCCCGGCTAGTGTTTTCTGACTATTTCGACCCTTCCGGACGCGTTGGCGAACTCAAAACGACCATACGGTTAATAGAAATAAAATTCACTTTTTAATTAAAATAAATATATTCCTGACGCGACTGTCACACGCGTCTCAACAAAATTTCCAAATTGTCGTATTTCAATCTCACGACAAATTTCATACTTCAATATTCATATATAATCATATATGCACATTATATTCAAATACCAACTCGCATCTCGCTAGTATTTTAATCCGGATTAATGTCCAATTAATACGCATTTAATTTAATTAATCCCATAAATAAATATCACAAAAATACGGGGTATTACATACTTCCCCCCTAATAACTGAATTTCGTCCCGAAATTCGTAACTGGAAAGTACCTGGTAAGAACAACTCTGGATAACGTTCGCGCATCTCATCCTCGCGCTCCCATGTGGACTCCTCGACATTATGATGTCGCCACTGAACACGCACTAATGAAACTATCTTTGATCGCAGTTTCCGCTCACTTCGGTCCAAAATAGCAATCGGCCCCTCCTCGTAGGAGCTATCCGGCTGGAGATCGATGTCCTCCAAAGCAATGTGAGAATGAGCCAAATCATCTCTATGATATTTCCTTAGCGAGGAAATATGAAACACATCGTGAATCCGATGTAAATGCTCCGGTAATCCAAGCCTATACGTAACCGGTCCAATCCGCTCAATAATAGGAAATGGTCCCACATGTCTCGGTGCCAACTTCCCTTTCTTACCGAAACGCATAATCCCCTTCATAGGAGATACTCTAAGCAAAACCTGGTCCCCCACTTGAAACTCCATGAAGAACCTCTTCGCATCAGCATAGCTCTTCTGCCGATCTTGAGCTACCCGAATGCGACTCCGAATCAATTATATCCTCGCCGAAGTATCCTGAATCACTTCCGGCCCAAGTAGTTTGTTGTCCCCCACCTCCAACCAACATGATGGGGAACGACAAGGTCTACCGTACAACGCCTCAAATGGAGCCATGCCAATAGTGAACTGGTAGGAGTTGTTGTAAGCAAACTCGACCAGTGGAAGATACTGCTCCCATCCACCGCCAAAATTAATGATACTCATCCGTAGCATGTCCTCCAACATCTGATTTGTACGCTCAGTTTGCCCATCGATCTGCGGGTGATACGCCGTACTCAACCTCAATTCCGTGCCCATGGCCTCCTGAAAACTCTCCCAAAACCGTGAAACAAATATCTTGTCTCTGTCAGACACGATATTTAGGGGCACACCGTGAAGTCTCACTATCTCTGCAATAAAGAGCTAGGCGTACTGTCCCGTAGTGTAGTCTGTCCTTATGGGTAGAAAATGAGCGACTTTGGTCAACCTGTCCACGATTACCCAAATGGAGTCGTGACCTCTCTGTGACGTAGGCAACCCCATGATAAAGTCCATGGATATGCTCTCCCACATCCACATCGGGACCTCCAATGGCTGTAGCAGTCCTGTCGGTCTCTGATGATCCACTTTTACTAGCTGACAAGTGGCGCATTTAGAAACAAACTCGGCAATATCTCTCTTCATCCCGCTCCACCAATACTGTCGTCTCATGTCTTGGTACATTTTATCCCCACCGGGATGTACCGCGAACCGTGAGCCGTGCGACTCTGCCATCACCTCGTGCCATAATTCCCCCCCTTCCGGAACTACCAATCTCCCATTGAAGCGTAATCCCCCGTCTGAGCTAACGGTATAGGACTCGGCTCCCTCTGCTAGTAATCGAACTATCTGCTCCTGACAGAATGAGTCATTTGCTTGTGCCCCTACTACCTTCGTGACAATCTGAGGTGTAACGGTCATCACAGACATGAACGATCGGGCCACTGCATCCTGGTGTCCCAATTCCTTCCACTTGGCCTTCCACACCCCTGACACTTCATCTGTTGGCCTACGGCTCAACGCGTCTGCTACCACGTTAGCCTTCCCCGGGTGATACTGGATATCAAACTGATAGTCCTTCACAAACTCAAGCCACCTTCGCTGTCGCATATTCAACTCATTTTGCGTGAATAGGTACTGTAGGGACTTGTGGTCTGTGAACAATCGAAACTTCTCCCCCAAAAGGTAATGTCTCTAAATACGAAGGGCAAATACAACTGCCGCCAACTCCAAGTCATGAGTGGGGTAATTCTTCTCGTGAGGCTTTAGCTTACGGGAAGCATAAGTTATGGCCTGACTCTCCTGCTGCAATACACCTCCAAGTCCTTGCAAGGACGAATCGGTGTAAACTAAATACTTAACTCCCGGTCTCGGCAATGCTAACACAGGTGCTGAGGTTAACTTATCCTTCAACTCATCGAATGCCAACTGACAGGCATCACTCCAGATGAATGGCACACCCTTACGAGTCAGATGTGTCAAAGGACCTGCTATCTTCGAGAATCCCCGAATGAACCTCCTGTAGTATCCTGCTTGGCCCAAGAAGCTACGGATCTCTGTCGGTGTCGTGGGCTTTCCCCACTCCCTCACCGCGGATACCTTCCCTGGATCAACAGATATCCCCCGGTCGGAAATAATATGTCCCAAAAACTGGACCTCCTTCAGCCAAAACCCGCACTTCTCATATTTTGCATATAGCTCGTTCTGACGTAGCGTATGCAAAACTTGCCTCAAATGCTCGGCGTGCTCCTCCTCTGTCTGGGAGTAAACCAGAATATCATCAATGAAGACAATGACAAACTGATCTAGTAAATCCCTGAACACCCTATTCATCAAATCCATAAACACGGTTGGAGCATTGGTCAAACCAAAAGGCATAACCCGAAACTCGTAAGAACCATGTCTTGATAAGAATGCAGTCTTCGAGACGTCCTCCTCCCTGATACGCAACTGATGGTATCCCGATCTCAAATCAATCTTCGAGAAGAAAGAAACTCCTCTCAACTGGTCGAATAAGTCATCGATTCGAGGCAACGGATACTTATTCCGTATCGTGACTTTGTTCAACTCCCGGTAGTCCACACACAATCTCAGTGAACCATCTCTCTTCTTCATGAACAACACAGGGGCACCCCACGGCAAAGTACTCCTCCGTATAAACCCCTGACCCAACAACTGCTCAATCTGATCCCGTAACTCCCTCATCTCAGCTGGAGCCATACGGTACGGTGCGCGTGCTATAGGTCTCGTATCTGGTAATAAGTCTATGACAAAGTCTATCTCTCGACTGGGGGGTAGGCCTGGTATCTCCTGAAATACATCGGAATACTCCCTGACAACTGGGATCGAATCTAAAGGAATCACAACCTCCTTAGAGGTATCCTCCTCTAGGTAATACAAATGAGCGGTCGAGCCTCCCTCTGGGCGAGGCATCGCCACGACAAACATCTCTTGCCCCGAAATGGCAAAAATAATTCTCCCACTGAAGCAATCAATCATGGCTCTATAATCTGCGAGCCAATCCATACCAATAATCACATCGTGCACATGCATATCTAATACCAACATATCTGCAGGTAATACCAGACTACCAATCTCTACCCCTACTCCCCGGCATATAAAGAAAATAAGTGACCCACTCCCCAATGGTGAGTCTACACACGTCACTGTGCTCTCTGCTGTGGCTAACAAGCCTAAGGCCTTCACAAAATGTGTAGCTTATAAAGCAATGTGTTGCCCCGTATCAAACAAAACCCGACCCATAGTACCATGGATAGGAAACATAACCTCAATCGCGGGTGGTGCCTGCGGAACTGCTGCCTGGTGGACATTATAGACACGTCCATACTGTAACTGTGCCTGCTGCACAGGAACTGCTAGAATGGCTGGAAGAGCTGGCACCTGGGCTGGAGCTGGGAGAGTAGGTGGAAAAAGTGGCCCCTGTGGCTCATGTCGAGCACCCTGCTGCTTCTGCAGGGCCATGCCCCTATCAGGACAGTCCTGGCGTTTATGGCCAGTCTTGCCACAAACAAAACACTTCCCCGGGAAGTTTCCCCCTCTCTGTCCCTGCTGCCCCCGGCCCTGGTGGCCGTTACCGTTCCTCCACTGGCCCTACTAAAACTGCTGTTGACCATTTTGACCCTTCTGGTTCTGATGGCCGTTCGGACCCTGATGGCCCTGCCGGAAACCTCCCTATCCGTGCCTGAAATTTCCTGACCTGAACCTCTTGTGATCCCCCTGCTGGGTACCCTGATCACCCTGTCTCTGCCCCTGAACAGATTGTGCCCCACTGGCACCATTTCCTCCAGTCCTGCCCTGATGGCTAGACTCTCCCGATCACTTGCCCTCAGCCATGTGAAAGCGGTGATCCTGGAAATGGAGCAATGCAGTGTTAACCACATCAGAATAAGTGGCTAACGAGAGGTTCCCTAACAAGTGCTGACGAATCCTCCATGTCAACCCGTTCGTAAATTTCTGTATCTTCTTCTCCTCCGTCGGTATCTCATCCGGAACAATGTTCAGAAGATCAGTGAATTCGGCCACAGTCTTACCCTCCTGCTTGAGGCTCATCAACTTCCTTCTCATCTCCGTGTGAACAGCTGACGGAAAGTATTTGCGGTCGAACCGCACCCAAAACTCCTGAATAGTGAGAGTATCTCTCTCCTCCACGATGGTAATAGACTCCCACCACTGCAGTGCAGACCCTACTAGCTTAAAGGTAGCTAGTATCTGCTTCTGGACATCTGTGAACTCATACATCCTCAGGTGTCGCTGGATGTCCTTCCTCCACTGACTCGAAACTACCACATCGGAGCTACCTGCAAACTCCGGAGGGTGTGCTTTCTGAAAAGCATCACGTACACGTTCCCAAGCAGACGGGAATGCATGTGCCTGAACTGGCGCGGATGTGGCGCCTGAGGTGGTGCCTTCTGAACTACTGCTAGTGCGGCATTTACCGCCTGGGCCATAATGGCTGTAACCTCGGCGGCATTCATCGTGCCCTGAACTGGTGCGGGCTGTGGTTCTGGCGTTGCATCCCTGGGAACCCGTTGTGCACGTCGTGGAGGCATCTGAAATAAGAATGAAGTTTATAAGTTCGCAGTTATAAACTTAAAATAGCTGAAGAACGTAGCATATACAAAAGAATACAACAGTCCTAAAATATAGGGCTCTACATCAAAGAAAGCTCAGCGGAAAATATAATAAGTCGTACAGATCCTAAAAGACACTAGAACCTGATGATCTGATACCACCTGTAACACCCCGACTAATTAAATACCGGGTAGCTACTCCTTTATTAAATTAATTCAAAATGCCAAGTTGGTTCAGTTAATAGCATCACTGTCGAAAACATTTTAATAGTTACTAACCACCTAGTATTTAAAAATTAAGTGCCAAATTTTAAGTTAAGTCTGATTAACATGCAGTAAAAGATTAATTAAAGAATAACAACCATTCACCATAATGAAGTAATGAATAACCAACAACATAAATATAAATCCGGAGGAAAACTCCTCACAACAATCCCACAACTGAAAAATAATATGACAAGTCCGAATCCTGAATAATTACATGCCAGAAGTCTGAATAACTGAAATAAATGAAATGTCTATAAAAGAAATGGGCGACATGCCCTACAACTGATAACTGAAGAATACCGAGTCAAGATAGATGAAGCGTCTACAAGCAAAGTCCTGTAACTTCCACAAACAGCTACAGCTCTTCACCTGAACGAAAATCCTAAGCATGGTGTCCTTGTGGCTAGGCACCTAAAATGGTTTTTACAAAAATAGATTTGAAAGCAAATGGGTCAGAGCCCGAAAGTGGAAATCATTTTAAAAATAGCAAGTGTTTTAATAACATTAAAACATTAAGTGCAAAATACATGTTAGGACGTGCACTCACATGAAATTCTCACCTCTCGACTACATGTGCACTCCTAACGTACCGTACCCATCTATAAGACATCCATATCTAACCAAACCGTAATAAGTTCTACCCCTTACTACTCGATTCCCATATTACATTCTAGCGTTATCATATAAATAGAGGGCTTTACTTAAACTCAGATTCTTAATTAGTAATACCATTCACTAACAGTTAACCCGGTTTGTTTTCTCAAAACATTACCATAATATTATTCACAATACCAATCATGAAAGTTCCCATTAATTAAGTGTATATTATTCACATCATAAATATACAATACAAGCACCCCGAGACTAAGCTGCGGTGCACACATACTCTGCTATCCATCCCGGTACATCACGTACATAAGGATCACGTATTCCGAATCTCTCAGGAATCATTCTCAGATAACAACATCACAAATAATGGAGGCGAACACAGTCACATCACATGGGTCACGCACATACCTGCGCTCCCACGATCAGCAGACTTATTAACATCCCAATAAGTCCTTCTCTGACCTATGTTCATTGAGTTAACCAATCTAAATCCGAGCAACACAAGGATTAGAAGGCCCTAAGCGAACGTAAACCTCCCGTGATAGCAAGTATGGTAGGTATGTCATACACATAAAATCAATACATATGCTAAGTATTCCCACATCTTAGTAATCACCATAATATATTGGTGGTACACTTCTCATTCTCGTACCGACATATAATACTACAAAATTTATATGTTCCCGGTTAATATAATAAATTAGGCCGTCAATAGTTCTCACATCGTAATAGACCCTCACGTCCTACTTCATATTTTCCCTTAGGTTCAAACTACACTTCTAGGTTTGACTCCTCATTATATCCCAAAAATCCCAAATATAACAATTAATCATCAAGGGAAGGTTATCTCTACATATACACAAGGTTACGGGACACTCGGGATCAAAACAGGCTAAAAAGCCTAAACTGTCAACTCGTTCGAACGAGGTTGTTCGAACGAGAGTTCGTTCGAACGAAGTGGGCTTTCTAACGAGATCTCGTTCGAACGAAATCATCGAAAGAACTTCACCCTCATTAGAATTCAAAGATCAACTCGTTAGAAGCTCGTTCGAACGAGCTCGTTCGAACGACCTGGGCAGGTTTTCTAACGAGTGGCCAGTTTCGAGCAGATTTTCCTAATCTCGTTTTTTCAACTTCTCTTCACCTCTAACATCATCTAAACATTAATCCAATGATTTTTCAAAGCTACTAATCATCCCTAAACATATTTAGGTCATATACTAACACATTTTGTGGAGTTAATTCATCCTAAACTCATACAATTATCAAATCTCTTCATTTATCCCCAAATTACATGAACATGAACCCTAAAATTTATAGATCATCAATGAGCCTAATTAAATCCGTTTTTGTTTCATCCAAGATATTATTATCATCAGAATAATCACCTACATACAATTCTACATGCAATTCCTCATCAATATGCAAGATTCTAATCCAAATTTAATGAGTTTTCATCCAACTCCCAAACAAATACAATTATAACAAATTCCTACGCATGGAAGAAGCATTCTCTAAAATTAATTGGAATTAAACCACTTGCCTTATTTGAATCTCTGATTTTGATGTCGATTTGATGGAGTATTCTCTCTCTCTCTGCAGAATCCTTCTATCTCTCCCTTCACAAGCTCTTCTCTAATGGTGGCAATGGAGGCTAGGGTTTGTCTTAGGAACTTTTGGGTTTAATTCTAATAACCCCCGTAGCCCTCTAATCAGTTAATGGCTAGTAATGGGTTAGTGGGTCTTTTAATTTTCCATTTAAAAACTCCTAAAATTCGTTAATCAAAAATCCCAAAATTCTAAAATTACCAAACTGCCCTTTTGGGTTGCCGGTATGGCTTAAAAATACCCCGGGACCCAAACCAAACCCCCGGCTAGTGTTTTCTGACTATTTCAACCCTTCCGGACGCGTTGGCGCACTCAAAACGACCATACGGTTAATAGAAATAAAATTCACTTTTTAATTAAAATAAATATATTCCTGACGCGACTGTCACACGCGTCTCAACAAAATTTCTAAATTGCCGTATTTAAATCTCACGACAAATTTCATACTTCAATATTCATATATAATCATATATGCACATTATATTCAAATACCAACTCGCATCTCGCTAGTAATTTAATCCGGATTAATTTCCAATTAATACGCATTTAATTGAATTAATCCCATAAATAAATATCACAAAAATACGGGGTATTACAGTTAGGTAATGCCTAAGGAGACATTAGGATGTGATAATGGTACGATAAAGTAGATGGTAACTCAATTGAGTTAGGTGGGTCATGATGTCACGTTGACTAGAGAGATAGAAAAGGTCGATGTCGATAAAGGCATTGGCATTCGTTGACCGAAGTGGCTCCCATTCGTCAAGGGTTAAAGAAGGAAACCTTATTCTTAAGGAGGGAAGCCCGGCGTCTGACTTTCCAAGAAGCAATAGGTTTGTAAGTTAGTTTTATTTTGAGGAGATAAGTGATTCGTGGTTCAATTTTTCATGGTTAATGACTCAAGCCAGGGTGTGTGGCTATGCTAGGATTCGATGAGAATGCTTGGGAGGAGTCATGGACTCTGAGCGTACGATGTACATTCATCTTTGTAGACCATAGTAGTTGCATACGGATGGGATTCTCTCGAAACGATTATTATTCATTCTAATTCATTATGTTCGTTCAGTTTTGGTAATAGGGGATCTTGTTCCTCCAGTTCCAATGGTTGAGGATAATGTCCTTTCTAATTTTAGTGGTCTGGTATTGATCCATGTGACAGTTTGGTCATAGCGCGACTTGGCTCAGTATGAGTGCGAATGGACTGGATGTGGTCATTGCAGCTCGACAACTGGGAGCGCTCTTATTTAAAATATCCCTTTGTTTGTACAAATATCTTATATGTGTGGTTGCACATTCTGCAGCACAGTTTGCTTGTAGTATCGGCTTTCCTTAGGATTAGCGATCTTATAAATTAATCGGTATGGCGATTAGAGGCCCTAGGTCTAAAGAGCATAATTATGATTCGAGGATATCGCCAGGTTGGGGTGGAAAAATGGGTCAACGGGTCGTGTTTTCACACAACCCGACATAATACGATAAGAAACCAGTGGACCTGAACATGACACGACACGATAACGTATTTTTTTTCTTTAACTAGAACACAACACGTTAAAAACACGACATGACACAATAACACGATAAGTAAATATGATTCGATTGGACACGATTAGACCCGACCCAACATGAGACGGTTGGACACGATTAGACCAGTTAGTGAGGAATTAAAAAAATAATGAGTCTAAATAGTGGGTTGATAATGGGTCTAAATGGGTTTAATAGTGGGTCAACATAAATTATATATCGTGTTCACTATCGGGTCCTTATCGGGTCAATTTCATGGCAGAAATTGGACACGAACATGACACGACTCGATGTCGGGTCCAAAAATCCATCCCAAACACAACCCAAACACGAAAGACCGTGTTAATTTCATGTCAATTCCATTTCGTGTTGTGTCGTGTTATCGTTTCATTTCCAAAATTTCCACCCTTATCGCCAGGTGTTAGAACTCAATAAAACTTGGCACGTAGTGTTGTTTTGCCATAATGAGTGGATTGGTACAATGCTTGGGTGAATGTTCCATAGTTAGACAACTAGAGTGATCCTAAGTTCAAAGAAAATTCTTTTGGAAGGTGTTAGTCAGCGCACGATCGGGAGTTAATTAGTGTGTTGCACCTCGGAGGAAGTAACTGGCTATATGAGGTTAATATCAAGTTTAGTGAATTTGCTTGGTAGGGAGGACCCGGGAAGTCGAAGGGACTCAAGATGTGTAGTCCTATGAACTGAAATAGTTTATGATAATGGATTAGGTGATAGTTGTGTATCGTTTTGCTTTTGGGTGAGCATCTATCACTAGAGAGTGTTTCCCCATAGAGGCACCGATATGCCTTGGGTATTAGCAAGTAGTCTTAGGACTTGATTGAGCGTGATCATCAAGTAAGTGGAGACTCAAGGACGGTTATGTGACTTTTATTTCTATCCCAATGGTGAGAGTTAAAGTATGTCACTTGTCAAGCTCTTTGGTGACAGCCCCTTGTGAGGAGCATATGACAGCATCTTAATGATTGAGGACTTCTATGATCTAGCCTTGCAGGATCCTTGTAACTTAGAATAATAATTGATAACCTTCAGGAACTTGAGGAATTGATGGGTTAATAATTTCGAGGATGAAATTTCCTAAGGAGGGAAGAATGTAACACCCACCCTCGTAACTTTAATCGTACCTGAGTGATTTGGTAACCTTATGCGACCTAATTGGGCTTTGGACTGTGTAGGATGAATTATAGGTCCAATTTAGGTTAATATAGTGGCCTTCGTGCTATTAATTAGAAGAAGAAGGGACCAAAAAGTAAATTTTGGAAAAGTCAGGGTCGTTCGAATGATCTTCTAACGACCATCGAACAAGAACCCGATGCATAGGAATGGCCACCCTCATTAGAACCTCTTTCGAAGAAGATCGAACGAGATGTCTTTCTCGTTTGAACGAGTTTCAACTTGGTTCGAATGAAATAGGAGTTCTCATTCAAATGAGACCTACTCTCATTCGAACGAGACATTCGAAAATCGATTTTTGCAGTTCGAAAGTGCTGTCAAAATGTGGACCCTTGGATGAGGACACTTATCGTGCTTCTACAACAACAGATCAACTCATGAATATGGTTTGGGGTATTTTAGGGATTTTAGCCAAAAATGGGTATGGGGTATTTGAAGAATGTTGGGGCCATTTGGGGATCATTTTTATCAAATCCCCCCCCCCCCCCTTTATCTTTGAGAGCTTCCCCACAACCCACCACCTCGTACCACCCTAGCACCACCATCCTACCACCCTTTAACCATTATATTTACATCATGTTTCTCCATATTTTAGCCTCTAAAACCCACCTGCACCATTTATAAAGAAAGATGGAGATTTTGGAGATATTATTGGTGGTCTTTGAGGAAGAAGAAGTAGAAAGTAGTGGAGTTTGAAGGGGTTCTTGCTTGGAGCTTTCATGAAAACAAGTTTGGTGTATCTAGGCAACCTCTTTGAGTCCACCTTAGGAGGTGGGAGGTCGCCATCTTCTTCTAGATGCATCCTACCATTATTGAATTTTCTTTGAGATGGGAAAAACTCTACTCGTAAGTTTAAGGCTTTATTTCCCTAGTATTTGGTCTTGTGTGTAAGGTTTAAGAGTATAATGCATGAATAACTTCAAGAATTTTGTGTAAAATGGCATATTTCAAGAAAACTTACTGATAAACATTTTTATAAAATAAAAATGTTGAAATAATAATTTTCTTATCAAAGATATTTTAGGAACAAATGTTTCCATGTTTTCTTGAAAATTGGGATTTTCACAAAGATATGCATTTATTCAAATTTTGGTAGATCAAAAATGTCTTTAGTCTTGAAAAGAATGTTGTTACAAATATTATAAAATTTCTTGAATAAGTCACGTGTTAAACTCATTTTCTTAGATTTTGGACTTAAAATCCCTCTTACCATGTGTATAAACTTGTAGCATTTTGATGATAGGAATATAAAGAAGTTTAATGGAGATTTTAATGAGTTTTATCTTGGAATAAAGGAAATTAAAATTTCATCCCTCCAAGTGTGTGAAAAAGTGTTGAAAGTGTGATAAGAGTAGGGTCTTAAGACTACATGGGTTAATAAGGAAAATGGTGTTTTTCTTGTAAAGTAGTCTTCAAATGTTCAATGATTTCCTAGAGGGCAAAAGTAAAGAAATGAAGAGATTTCCAACTTGTAAAGAATTTCATTCCAAAGTGTTAAAATAAGTGTTATTGAGTTAAAAAGACTAGAGAAATCGGTATGTATAACTTAATATTGTTTTAGGAGAAAATAACACTTGTGAAAATGGAGGAAAGTGCAAGTTTCGAAATAAATGGGTAAAATGATAATTTTACGTAAAGTGGAACATTTTTATGAAATAAAAAAATGAAAAAATGGGTGTTACACAAATAGTCCTAAATGAAAGTGATTTGGGGTGAAAATCAATGCAAGTGTAAAAAAGACAAGAAACGGTAATTTTCATAGTGTAACACATGGTGGGGTGACATCCCCAGATTTTGGCTCTCGCCGGTAAAAGTGGAATAATATGGACATTTAATAAATGTTAAAACATACTAATATGGACATGGATGATACTGGGAATAATTAAGAAGGGCCCGGAGCCCTAGGGTGAAAGATCCAATATCACTAGCCAGAATATATGGTAGCATAGCCAGTGGTGTGGAGCCGGTTAAAGAATGTGAATATTTAGAAGATTTCGAGAAAAGATAATAAGAAAAGTGGAACACGTCAACAAATGGGTTGTGTGGTGAATATAAAAAAACACAACCTAACTTGAATGAAATTGATAAATACAGGTTGAAAGATAATGTGGGCAAGTAATGTGAGAAACTTGCTAATGTCCATGAAATAAAAAGAATGGCAAAGTGAAGTGGTTAAATGGATAATTAAGTAACCTAACGAGGTTGAACCCATAATTATTACAAGAGTGTGTTTATTATAGGTTTTAAGGAAAAATAAGTATTTTTTAACACGGTGCGTGCGTGTTTTGAAAGTTGGTTTTCAAGGAAAATACTAAGGTAAATTGGGTATGAGAAAAAGAGTAATTTCAGTGAAGAAATATTTCTCCTTAAGCAGAGGGTATTTGTTTAAACCGGGTGTGTTAAATTAAGAGATAAGTGTCAAGTCAAGTAAAAAGGGGTTCTTTTATAAAATTAAGGCGAAATAATCGGGATAAGTAACGTTTTTGGAAATAAAACGGTTTCATACATAAAGTATATATATGTATGTGTATAAATAAGATAGTTTCATGTGCATGTAATTATGATGTGTTAGAGTCTCCCTTCTGTCGTTCGATTCTATATTGATTATTGTATTTTTTCACTAGGCATTTAGCTCATTCCCTCGTCTTTGTTACGACAGGTGGGGTGCAGTTTCGTATTTTAAGAGTGTTGTACAGGTAAGTATCCTTTTTTATTATTTTAAGTTAGTAGCGCTGTATGCTTGGATTTCGGGGACGTTTCCCACCGGTCCCTCACGTAGTTTAATTTAAATTGGGATCGCATGCTAAACAAGTGAAATATTAATTAAATAAAAATGGACTAGCAACATTATATAGATCATTTCATTGCACCTCACATCTAATACTCGGGTCGGACCGGGTTGACCATGGGTAACCCATAAATTCGGGTCGGGGAGTTACAATCTAATACCCATCTAGTCAGAATTTACCCTTTTCTCTATTAATTGGTTCTTTCAACGTTAAAAAACCACTTAAGATTCAAAAGGTGATTCTGTATATGTTAACCAAAGGGAGAGAGATGGATGATACTGATTATGATAATTGACTTTTGTTGCTTAATTCTTTAGAATCGTTAGAAGTAGAGCGCAAGTGCTCGTTTGATCCGAGTTTAGAAATTGAGTTTCCATCTTGTTTTTTAATGTATTGACACAAATTTGATACTTGAAATTTGAATTTAACAATGTAAATTATCATATAGAACAAAAACTAAAACCAAATAAGCATTAAAAGTGAATAGAAAAATCATAATATGTGTACTCATATCTTTATATGTCAAACACTAATTTGAAATACATACTTTCACTAAGAAAGTTTGTCAAATACAGATGTTGAAAAGATGAATATATTACGTCCTCTTGCTTAAATATGACATTAACCTCTCATCTTTCAAAGATTTGTCCAGTTTACATCCTAGTGTAAAAGAAAATTATGATGTTGATTACAATGAATTACCAATTTATTGGTCTATTTATGTGCGTTTTAACACTAACCTGACCTGAACTCTGAAATAGATACCATTGATGCACATCTCTAGCAGCCTTTTATTTTTTCAAGTACTTGATGAACTTGTCCAGCAGTTAGTTTCAACTCAATATTAGTATGCCAAAAACCATGCATCATGTCTATCGAGATGAGCACACGTTATGCCAAAAAAAACTCGTATATCGCGTCTACACGCGATAGCTCGTCTTGTCTATAGCATTTATCGCAAGTATACTTGACAATGACATAACCAATAGTTTAAAAGGTATATCAAATTTTAAATTGCAATTTTGATTCGTTGTACTTGAGCTTGCGACAATTAAATAAATTTTTCTTATTGACTTGCTCAATATACGTACGATACATTTGTACATCACACGACGTGCCATTGTAACTATTTCTATTGCACTTAATACACATCCTCAGTTTAATTACTTTTAAACTATAAACTCAAGAAAATATAGTCGTTAAATTCAATGGCAATCCAACCATCAACATAGTTTTGTTAAATAAATCAATATCATCTTGTGAAAAAATAAACCATTGTGCAAAAATCGTAATCGTAATCATAAAATATAAATTGATTATTTTATTAGACTCGGTTAGTAACAGACGATAACATCAATTTTATTTAGTATTTGTTTGCCAAATTCAATTCGATCGTTTGGATGATGCAATACATTATTTTTCAAAGTTAATAATTATTAAAGCAATGTGACGTGTTTATTTGTGATTTTGGAGACAAAGGCTAAAGAATATTCTTATTATCTAACCATGTGGTATGTTCTTTCACGGCTTAGTTATCAATGAAGGTCTACAAAAAGAACATGCTTGAAAATTTGCAAGCCATTCACTACAACAGAATGTTTCATTAGTGATAAAAAAAATTAGGACAAAAATTTTTGTCACTAAAAGTTACCCTTGTGTGAGGAAAATTAATTTCGTCACTAATTGAGTGAAAAGATGTTAAATTGGTGACGAATTAATAATATTTGTCACCAAATAATCATTAAAATTTTGGCGCCATCATTCTCGCGTGCTAAAATATTCCATTCATCTATCCGTGACAAAATTATTATACATTTAAAGACAAAAATGTTTATCACAAAAAATAATTAATTGGAACAAATTTCCTCACTTATTCCTTAAAAAAATAACAAAATACCTCTTTACACACACACGGTCCCTCTTTTACTCAGTAAAACCCCCAAAAAAACCTTCCCTTTGTCGCCTTAGCCCAGGTAATCTCCCTCTCTCTCTCTCTCTCTCTCTCTATTACACACACTGGCCTTCTTTTTTCAGATCCACCCTCTGAGCCATATTTTTGTTCTATTTTGTGAGTTGATTTCTACCGCCTCACCCCCCGCGTTGCCTCATAACCACAAGTAATCTCCCTCTCTCTCTCACACACAACCCGCTTTGTTTTCAACACCCTAAAATTTAGGTTTGTTAATATATTAGACATTTACCACATTAACAATCAAAAAAATTTAAGTTAGCCTAAATGGAAGAGTAAATTTTTAGGTTTTTTAAAATTTAGGTTTCAATTTTAGGTGATGGATTATGTGTTTGGGCATTATATCTAAATTTTTATGGTGTTTGAATTGTGTTGTTCCAGCAGCAATTAATTAAATAAATGCAGAATTAAAAAGTAGGAACGAAATTACCCAATTTTTGGAGCAAATAAATCTGGGACTGAAAAATATAAGAAATCCCGAACTGGACAGTCTAGAACACGGCTGAGTCGCGGACAATGTCGCTCTCTTTAAGGTGTTTCGCGTCTCTGCCCAAAGTGTGCTGACAGTCTCGAAGCCCTGCCACCCCCAGGATAAAACAGCCTCCAAAATCAAAAAATAAGGATCGATAAAGCACAAAAATCAACCCGGTCTGTGTACACCCATTCTGTATAATTGCTCGATTTTAATAATATAATTAATCTGTAAAACGAGATTAATTATTCTGGGAGAAAAATTTCGGAACTGTATCAATGGGGAAGATGAACTGTAAAGAATTTTTTTTTTTTTGTTGGAACTGTATTGAAAAACGAAGGTCTCAACCTCTTTTATGCAAAAAATAAATTACCGTTAGTGGGCAAAAACGTGGAGAGAAAACTGGAAACGTGGGTGGAATAAATCAACAGTAAAAGGCCCACGTTTTTCTGGAATTAATTACCGTTAAAAATTAATTTTTAAAGCCCAAAACCGTTAATTTATTTATCCAAAAAATTATTTCTTAATGAGCCCAAGCCCAAGACCCGGGACCCGGACACGGGCCGGGCCGGACGGACGGCAGCGGCGGCGCGCGCGCGCGTGTGTGACTTGGCCCAATAAGTCCCCCACCCATACACACAAAACATCTAATGCCCAAAGGGCTTACCCTTTAGACTCACAAAAAAGGTATATTAACTCATCCCATTTCCTCCAACCCACCGATGTGGGACAAGAAGGAAATCCAAGTTTTGTAACTCAACATAACAGCTGTCAAAGATAGCTGTTTCCAACAATCCCCCACTTGCAAAATTTGAAAACATTTTATCGAGCAATAATTCATAGAATTGTACATAAGCAAAGGTGTCTTTCGACTTGAACCTTCACGTAGTAAAGATGATTCAGAATATACTAGAGTAACCGTAGTTTTGAACTCTATCTCTGACAACATCCCACACACAACCCTACTTGGGTGTAGTTCTAATATCTAGCGCGTTACGTCCATGTGCTTCTATCCCAGTATAGTGAACGCTCTAGGAATTTGCCCAAAATATCCATAGGGAGCGGCCACACTTCCACATTCACATAGGTGGGTCTATCAAGAATACTCCTGCAGCTAAGTACCCCACTCAAAATATAGCTATAGATCTCATTAAGAGTTATAATAACTCATCCTTAACTTGCTTCAGGATATCATGCTCCATAGGGATGGACTCGGAGTAAAACCCCGTCCTATTTTAATTACTAATAGCATGATTCAACCCATATCACTTGTGACTTGTTATTACCCTTTGAACATATTTCTTGGGATCTCCAGTCTATATGTTGGGTTACCATCAAAAATGACTCATTTATCCAAGGCCTTTAGTCCCATCCCTTTCGAGGTGTTCCACACCTTCTCCCTCGCTAGTCCTTTCGTAAAAGGATCAGCTAAGTTCTGTTCAGACCGTATATGATCCACCCTCACAGCACCCGTAGAGATAAATTCTCTAACAGTACTATGCTTACGATGTATTTGTCGTTTCTTACCGTTATAATAACGGTTCTCAACTTTCGCAATAGTCGCGGTACTATCACAATGAATCAAAACGGCCGGTATCGGTCTTTCCCATAAGGGGATATCTGACAAGAGGTTTCTTAACCAACCTGCCTCTTCACTAGTAGTAGCTAACGCTATCATCTCAGACTCCATAGTGTATTGAGCCAAAATAGTTTGTTTCTTAGATTTCCTAGAAACTGCACCACCAGCGATGCTAAATATATATCCACTAGCAGCCTTAGAATCATCAGATAGGGTGTTCCAATCAGCATCACTATATCCTTCAAGGACAGCGGGATGCTTATTATAGTGTAATCCGAGGTTCATAGTCCTTTTAAGGTACCGCATGACCCTCTCAATAGCATGCCAATTCTCCATACTAGGTCTACTGGTAAATCTACATAGTACTCCCACAGCATAAGTTATGTCAGGTCTAGTGCAATCTGTAGCATAACTTAAGCTACCTATAATGCTTGCATAAGCATTTTGATTTACACTGTCGCCAGTGTTCTTAAATAACTTTACACTAGGGTCAAATGGAGTACTAGCAGGTTTACAGTCAAAGTAATTATATTTCTTTAGAATTTCTTAATGTAATGATATTGATCCAAAGAAAGTCCCTTTTCTGACCTAGTAATATTAATTCCTAATATTACACTAGCTTCACCCAAATCCTTCATATCAAAATTGGCACATAATAATGATTTAACATTTTCTACGGCATGAATGTTAGAACCAAATATAAGCAAGTCGTCAACATAAAGACATATGATAGTGCAAATGTTCTCTACATATTTATAATAAATACATTTGTCATTTTCATTAATTTTAAACCCATTAGAGATGACTAAGCTATCAAATTTATCATGCCATTGTTTTGGTGCCTGTTTGAGTCCATAAAGAGATTTATCTAATTTACATACTTTATTTTCTTGACCGTGTATAATAAACCTTCAGGTTGATCCATATAAATCTCTTCTTCTAATTCTCCATTAAAAATGCAGTTTTAACATCCATTTGGTGTACAATTAAATCATTTAAAGTAGCTATAGAAAATAGTACACGTATAGACGTTATTCTAGTCACGGGTGAAAATGTATCAAAAAATTCTACATTTTATCTTTGTCTAAAACCTTTAGCAACAAGGCGTGCCTTATATTTTTCAACAGTGCCATCAAGTTTTAATTTCTTTTTAAGAATCCATTTACACCCAATTATTTTACATCCAGGAGGAAGGTCCACTAAATGCCAAGTTTTATTTGTTTTCAAAGAATCCATTTCATCATTAATAGCCTCTTGTCATAAATCGGCATCTAAAGAAGATAAAGCTTCTTGAATAGTGTTAGGATCCTCCTCTAAAGTGTAAGCATAAAAGTCGGGACCAAAATCTTTTTCTACACGAGCCCTTTTACTTTTTTGAATTTCTAAAATGGATTCATTATTTTCTTTATTTTTATTTAAAGAAATATTAGTGGATGACTCGCCCCCACTATTCCTTAATTTAAAAGGAAATTTATCTTCATAAAAATCGGTGTCATTTGATTCAATGATTACTTGATTTTTCAAGTCATAAAATCGGTATGCTTTGCTATTAATAGCATAGCCTATAAAGACGCACTCATATGCTCTACTTGCCAATTTAGACCTTTTAGGGTCGGGTATACGTACATAGGCTAAGCACCCCCACGTTCTAAAGTATGACACGTTGGGCATAATATTTTTCCAGATTTCATAAGGAGATATTTTCATTTTAGTCTTAGGAATTCTATTAAGCACGTGACACATAGTCAAAATAATTTCACCCCACCAATGTGAGGCAGCCCCTGAATTTAATAAAATAGCCACAACTAATTCAGTTAATGTCCTATTTTTTTCTTTCGGCTTTACCGTTCATTTCGGGCGAATAAGGGGCAGTTTTTTCGTGAATAATACCGTGGGTTTTATAAAATTCAATAAATGGTCCAGAATCATATTCGGTGCCTCTATCACTACGTAACCTTTTTATTTTTCGATTAAATTGATTTTCAATTTCATTAAGGAAAATTTTAAACATGTCAAACGCTTCACTTTTATTTTTCATTAAATACACAAATGAATAATCAGAACAGTCATCAATAAAAGTTATAAAATAACGTTTGCCATTTCTAGTTGTGACACCATCTAATTCACAAATATCCGAATGAATTAAATCAAGTGGTTCAGATTCTCTAAAAACAGATTTATGTGGTGTCTTAGTGATTTTTGCTTGACTACACCATTCACATTTTTCAAAATCATTTAATGATAATTCTGGAATTAATCCTAAAGTGCTCATATTTTTAACAAGTCGTTTATTAACATGACAAAGCCTAGCATGCCAAATATTAAATGAGCAAGCAATATAAGCAGAAGGAGAAATTTTATTCATTGCATCAACATTCAATTTAAACATCCCATCAGTGGCATAACCCTTGCCTACAAAAATTCCATTTTTGGTCAAAGTAAATAAATCAGCACCAATAGTTTGAGTAAAGCCAGCTTTGTTGAGAAGATAGACCGAAACCAAACTTTTCCTTATCTCGGGAGTGTGAAGAACTTCTTTGAGGATAATAGTCTTTCCCGAAGTGAACTTCAATTCCACATTTTCAGTACCAGCAACCTCAGTGGAGTGAGAATCACCCAACAACACCTTCTTATCTGCAGTCTCAGAATAAGTCTTAAAAAGACTACGGTCATAATAGATATGGCGGGAAGCGCCAGTATCCAACCACCACCCTTCGGCACCGCTAACCATGTTGATTTCTAAAATCATAGCACATAGGTCCTCTTCGATCAAATTCGCTTATGCTTGTGGCACATTGCGAGATTTGCGAGCCATATGGCCAGGCTTGCCACACTTGAAACAGAGAAACTGTCACAAGTTGCTAGACTGTCCATTTCCAGGGTTCTTATACTTATTATGAGTCTGAGTCTAATTTTTAAAATTCTGGTTGTGGCTCTTTTTCTGATTTTTCATATTTTTTCCCGTTTGCCTTTAAAACAACTGGAGTGTGGTTCTTTTTCCGATTTTTGTTGTTAGACACAACAAGAATTTCATCTTTATAGTCATGTTTTCGGGATTCCTCCTCCATTCTCAATTTAATAATAAGTGACTCTAGTGAAAATTCTTTAGACTTATGCCTCAAAATATTTTTAAACTCTTTGAACAGTGGAGGCAATTTATCAATAATTACAGCCACCTGAAATTGCTCATCTAAAGCCATGCCTTCGGAAATAATTTCATGGGCGATCATTTGCAAATCATGGGTTTGAGCAATAACAGATTTGTCATCCGTCATTTGAAATTTCAAATAACGGCTGACGGCATATTTTTTAGCACCAGCCTCCTCCGTGTCATATTTTTTTAAAAGTGCGTCCCAAACATCTTTCGCAGTTTTATAATTGGCATAACAGTCATAAAGTTCGTCACTTAGAGCATTCAAAATATAGTTCTTACACAAAAAATCATTTTACTCCCAAGTTCTAATTGTTTTGCTTTCCTCAACAGTAGGTGGATTATTTACTACAGGTTTGTCAAATTGAACACACGATGCGACTTTTTTCGTAGTTAAATAAAATAGCAGTTTTTTGCTCCAACGTTTAAAATGGGTGCCTTCATATTTGAAACGCTTATTAAGGTTACTTGAGTTAATTTCGTCCATGGCAGAATTTTCCTAAACACCTTAAAATTTTTGTTCCAGCAGCAATTAATTAAATAAATGCAGAATTAAAAAGTAGGAACGAAATTACCCAATTTTTGGAGCAAATAAATCTGGGACTGAAAAATATAAGAAATCCCGAACTGGACAGTCTAGAACACGGCTGAGTCGCGGACAATGTCGCTCTCTTTAAGGTGTTTCGCGGCTCTGCCCAAAGTGTACTGACAGTCTCGAAGCCCCCCCACCCCCAGGATAAAACACCCTCCAAAATTAGAAAATACGGATCGATAAAGCACAAAAATCAACCCGGTCTGTGTACACCCATTCTGTATAATTGCTCGATTCTAATAATATAATTAATCCGTAAAACGAGATTAATTATTCTGGGAGAAAAATTTCGGAACTGTATCAATGGGGAAGATGAACTGTAAAGAATTTTTTTTGTGTGTTGGAACTGTATTGAAAAACGGAGGTCTCAACCTCTTTTTATGCAAAAAACAAATTACCGTTAGTGGGCAAAAACGTGGAGAGAAAACTGAAAACGTGGGTGGAATAAATCAACAGTAAAAGGTCCATGTTTTTCTGGAATTAATTATCGTTAAAAATTAATTTTTAAAATACTCTGTATTGTATTTTTCGCATTATAGCTGCATATTTTGAGAGTTTACTATTTTTCATTTGTACATTATATGGTAATTTTTGTATTACCATGTCGGCAGCAGCCACGAAGGTTGCAGCGGCCTCCAGCTTAGTGGTTGATGCCACGCAGAAAAAATGTCGCAACTCAAGCAACACCAACAACTCCACATTCCAAAGTATCTTCAACAATTACCACAGCGCGACACCACGGCAGCAGCTTCGACCACAGTGCAGCCGGCACGGCTCTATAAAGCAACAGCATTGGGATAAATATATATATTAGAACGTAAATAATATATATATATATATATATATATATATATATATATATATATATATATATATATATATATATATATATGTGTGTGTGTGTGTGTGTGTGTGTGTGTGTTTGTGTTGAAATTATCTTTGATAACAAGTGTGCGTGTATTTGTGATTTGAAAATTGATTGCTCATGTTAGTTGACGTCTTGATCTGTAAAACTTAGCACTTGCTTAAGCTTTTGTTGAATTTACAGGTGATGGAATGTGCTTTAACTCTTATTTGTGTTGTTTTGGTAATACTCCATTGTCTCCACGAAATTAAGACTTTTGTTCTCTTCTTTGGCTTTAAGAATCTCGATGCTAAAAATAGTAATAAAACAGGGTGAAATTCCAACATCACTTGGGCACAGTTTATGTTTATGTTATTCATGTGTGCCAATAAAGTTGGGTGGCTAAAATTTCTAAACAGGAACTCTTAATTTAATTTGGGGTAGAGGGAGTATAATGTCCATTCTACTAGCTCTCTCTCATTCACAGACAAGCACACACATTATTTTTGGTTGCTGCAAATCCAAACTGCATAATTTCTAACACAAAACATATAATGTAGATATAAATCGTTTTGTAAACTAGATCATTTATTTTAGAACGATTATGCATGCGGAAGCTGTTCTAATATGCATAGAGCGTACATCTATAATCATTATTCATGGAGCATAACTGTGTAATTTCATTATTAAAAGACTTTTAGATGTTTTATGTAACAAGTATATGCAAGGCCGACATTATATTCTTGGTAAGAATGGTCGAATTACCTCGCATAGCAGGATTATTCATTCATCTGTTCAAAAAGTGGTCTATGGAATATGCTGGAAGGTTAGCTCATAGCATCTTTTACTACTATTATAAATGTTATATCTTCTCACTTTATGATGGAATTGCATCATCTTTTCCTGGCTTACATAGTTAAGTGTTCTTATTAGTTATTCATATGATCCAAAAGTCCCTTAACTATTGCTCTGGTTGAAAATACACCCTAAATTTGAAATAACTCCCTAAATGATGGAAAATTTTCAAATACCCCCTTATGTGTTACAAAAAGTGCCACTATAAACACATTGGGGAAATTTCAAATGATAGTGTGATAGTTCATGGTGTTTCTTGCAATTTACCTAGGGGTGGCAATTTTTGACACGACACGATAACCCGACACGAACTCGACACGAAGTTAGCGGGTTAGGATTGACGATTTCTTGACACTAACCCGAATATGACACGACCCGCGAACACGAATAATAAACGGGTTGGGTTAGTGTCAAACACGTATAACTCGAAAATGACACGAATAGATCCGTTTAACTCGTATTTTATGGAAAATATATTAGATAATTTATATATCTTGATAGGCATTCTATAAAATTCATGGAGAATCGGATGATAAATTATTTATGTGTTGCAAGAAGTTGAAATTAATTAAATTTAAGTTATTGTAGGCCTATGAGTGGTTAAGAGAGAAGAAAAAATTATTTTATATTTTACTTAATGGGTTATGCGGGTCAACCCGAACACGACATGATAATAAATAGGTCGGGTTAATGTTTGCTCATCTGACACGATTAGTTAAATGGGTCGGGTTAGGATTGATTAATACTTAACACGAATCCAACATAACACGACCCGAACATGACACGACGCACACGAATTGCCGCCCAAGTTTGAACACAATTATTCAGTGGTGTTGCAGGGATAATTCTTGCTATAAGTTGTTGTGCTGCTATTGGAAAGCTGGTTCCAGGGCTTATTTCTCATCCCTTATGATCAGTATCAATTGAAGATATATTAGTATAGCTAATGGACTTATCATATAGACTTATTTCAGTGGATAAGTTACATCACCTAGAAATAGAGGCAGGATTCGAAAAGGATTTCATGTCCCATTTCGGTACGAAGGTTGTGCCTACGATTTCCTGTCCTAAATCATGGACAAGCCCGCAGGTGACATACAACGAATCATTCATTCTTATATCCAAATCCTAGCCCAAGTCCTCGGAAGGTACTTACTATAACCATTCATCTCTCTCATTTCATATTAATATACTGATGTATCTTCTTTTTTATATGCATATCAAGATCAATAACCGCATAATTGAATAACATTTTTAAATCATTATCACTGTTGTGTTAATGAAAAAAAATTTCGGTTATAAAAACATCTGTAACTATATGTCATCCAATTCTCAATCCTGCATAGGAAACACAAGGGAAAAGAAAAACAAATTGTACTACTCATCGTTATTACTTTTAGGTTGCATTTAATAACAATGTTTCGAAAAATGATTCACTTTTATGAGAAGTTATAGGGGGGAAACGAAATAATATGTGCATGACCTTTTAGATTTGCTCTTAATTTTTCGGTTTATCATAGAATCTAATTTTTTCCCACCCTAAATTATTCGATTTAATGGAAACCCAGTAAAGTAAGAGAGTCATGTTTATTTATCCATCTTTTTTTAAACTTAATGTAAAAGTAAATTATTTTCAATTTTTTCCAACTTCTTTATAAAATGCGCTATTAGTACAATTTTGTTGTTCTTTTCCTAATGTTTTGTTATATACCTTTTTGAGATCCAGACATATTGTTTCGTTTTTACTATGATTGTGTTATGGATCAAACTAATATTTTGGGTTGCATTAAATTATAGGCATTGGTGCCACTTTGAATGTTGCCAAACCCAATCAGGGTTCATCAGTGGCTATCTTCGGATTAGGAGTTGTAGGCCTTGCTGTGAGTTTCTCTAGTTTCATATTCTAGATATTTTGTTATCTTTTCCCAGCAATTATTGGATGAGGATCTTATATTGTGATAATTCTATGTTATTAGGCTACAGAAGGAGCCAGAATTTCTGGGGCTTCAAGGATCATCGGCGTGGATTTGAACTCGAACAGGTTTGAACAAGGTAATCTATGTTATCATTATAGAATTGAAAATGTTACATGTGTACACAATTTTTTACAAACTATTGTGGTGGTCTACTACTACTACATAATAAATTAATACCAAATTTATATTCAAAATCGATTCGAATCAAACTGAATCGAATCGAGAGAGGAAACTCTTCTAAAAATGAGCGATTTTAACCTCGCCCTCATCATCATAGCCATAATCGTGTGCGTACTGGTATTCATCTTCAATGTCTACCTCCTTGTCAACTACCAACACCTGAATGATAGAAATCAAGCCTACTTCCCTAAAATCAATTGAATTTGCTAAATCTGTAACATCTTCAATGTCTATTTTAATTTGCTAAATTTCATCTACCTATTATATTGTTTTGTTAATGTAGCTTTTAACCTCACCCCACTCACCTTTTTTTTAACAAAAAATGAATCTCAATGCGATTCAATGTAGATTTTGTATGCAAGTATTTTTATTTTTATTTTTCAAGTGCTTTTAGAGTGAATTAAACCGTACTAATTGTCTCTAGAGGTTACTTTCATCATTGAAATGATATATACCAACTTGGTTTGCAGATTGAGATTGAAACGGTTGCAAGTTGAGCCTACTCCCAAGGTAGTGAACCTTTGACTCTCGATGAGATAGCTGATCGAATACTTGGTACTAAATCGGGATATATCATAGGTCTTAGGCATGGACCAAAAGCTACCAAATCAAAAACATCATGATGAGATGCAGTATTGGAAGAGGCCCTTAGGGAAGCTCAAAGAGAGAATCGTGAGTTAAAAGAAAAACTACAGGCTCGTGATGAGCATTTGGAACGTGTAGAGGCTCGTCAAGTTGGATTCGACAAGATGTGTGATGCTTTAAAAGCATCGGGCTCCCTTCCTCTCACATTTACTATATGGTAAGTTTTAACAATTTCAATGTTGAATTTATCGAAATTACATTATTGGATTCACATACTTCGACTTATTTAATATCTCTATTGGTGATGCTATTACCTTATTTGTTGAATCGATGGAAGGGGTATTTTGGTGGATTGTCATTGGGTTTCTTGATTTTTTTATTTTTTTAATTAACAGGGTGGTTTTAGTCTATAAACAAACGAAACTTTGTAGATTTTTTTTTAAATATTGGCGATGCTATTTCCTTATCTTCTGAATCGATGGAAGGGGTATTTTGGTGGATTTTTTTTGGATTTCTTGATTTTTTTTTATATAACAAGGTGGCTTTAGTATATAAACAAAGGAAATTCTGTCAAATTTTTTTAAATATTAAAAATAAAATTGAATTTCGTAATTTTTTTGGTGTTTAGCTCAATGTGTGTTATTTCTTAGTTAATGTTATTCTATTTATCAATTGTTAATAAACTTATAAAAGTTAGAAACTAATGCCTTGGTACGTTTTGAATTGCAGATTGGGACGTTGTGAGGATGCTTTTTTGGAAATTATTTTTGGAATGATGATGAAAATGGAAAGAGAACTCAACAAACTTGTTGGGAATTGTGTTTTGGAGGCTACTTTGTAATTGATTAGAAACTAATGCCTTAGGAAATATAAAGTTAGAAACTAATGCCTTATGAATTATTTTTTGGAGGCTACTTTGTAGTTGATGTGTTGTAACAAACGATGTAGACTACTTTGTAATTGATCAATGGTTTTGAGATATTTGTATGAATGCTTTCGTATCAATTATATAATCTTTTGAACCTCAATTTTGAGTATGTATATGATGGTAGTTAGGTACTTATATAATGTCAATGAAATTTAGTTGATTCTATAATTAATATTTGTTTGACTGAATATCTATATGGGAAATGAAAACATTATGAGTTCTAAATTTATAATATTTTGACTATCAAATTCATTTCGTGACAAAAATATTTTGTCACCAAATGGTTATCCTTTTGCATATTAATATATACATTAGGTGACAAAATTGGCATTTTTGTGACAAAAAAAAAAGATCTTTGGCGATAAATAATTTTGTCACTAAAAGCTTGCTATTACGTGACAAAGAATATTTTGTCACCAAAAGGTATACTTTTTGGTGACGAAATTTGTATTTCGTCACCAAAACCTTTAGTGACGGGGCTTTCGTGATGGACAATTGACGAAGAATTTTTCGTCACCAAATGTTTTGGGTGACAAAAAATTTTCATTTGGTGACGATTTTTTTTTGCCGCTTATTATCTATTTTGTTATGGTGATTCACTAACAACAAAATAGTTGATTAATGTGAATTATCTAAATCGAGATACTTCCTAACCTTTCAATACAAAAAATCAATGTGAATTATTCAAACGTGCACATTTGCGTGGATTATTGAGAGATTCAATACCAAGAAAACAATATGCATTTGAGTTAAAAATCATTCAAAAACCTTAGACAATATTTTAACCAACCTTTTGAATAACATGCCCTCACAAAGCAAACCAACCTATGTTTAAATATATGGTACTGAATAAATTAATGCTTAATCTTAAATAAAATCAGTTAGCTTGTGTTTGTTATGTGTGTGAACAAATGATCCATTTATTTACTCAATGTTTCAAGTTAGTTCCTTAATATGTTCAATGCACGAAACATATGTGCAATTTGTCCGATAAATACCTTGTGTGAAATTAGGTAAATGTAATACCCCGTAAATTTGTTGATTTTTATTTAATGGATTAATTAAATTAAATGAGAATTAATTGGAAATTAATCCGAATTTAAATACTAGCGAGACGTGAGTTGGTATTTGATTATGATGATAATATTGAATATTACTGAGTATATATGGTAATATATGAGTATTGAAAGTATTAAAATTGTCGAGAGTTATAAATACGACAATTTGGAAAATTAAGTTGGGACGCGCGTGTCAGTCGCGTCAAAAATCAATTTAATTAGATTTAAAAAGTAAATCATAATTTTATCAACCGTGTGGTCATTTTGAGTGCGCCAACGTGTCCGGAAGGGTCGAGATAGCAGAAAACACTAGCCGGGGGTTTAGTTTGAATCCCATGACATTTTTAGGCCAAACCGGCAACCCGGAAGGGTATTTTGGTGATTTTAAAAATTAAGGAATTAAGACACACGAATTTTAGAGTTTATTTATATATTATTAGAAAAGCCATTAGTTCCATTATCAACTAAAAATAAGAGAGTGGGCTACGTGAGTTAGAGGGAAGTTGCAAAAGGGTTTCCAAACTAAAACCACCACCCACCACCACCATTTTGGACGGAAATTGTGAGCGGAAAGAAGAGAGAATCAGCCCTTGAACACCAACAACGAATCAGAACATCAAACTTAAGGCAAGTGATTTGGTTTCATTAGTTTCAATGAATATTTCCTCCATGTTTAGTGTCGAAATCAATAATTGTCTTGAAAGATTTAATGAAAACCCAATGAATTTGATGTACAACTCTAAACTTTGGTTAGGAATTACATGTAGAATTGTTCTGGACAAATTCAATACCCAAAATATAACTTTTTATGATTTAAAAATGGATTAAAGAGGAGAATTATCATTGTTCTTGAAGAAAATAGAAAACTGGGGTTTTTATTGAAGTTTTTATCCATATAAGGCCAATGATTGATGATTAAAAGGTTTTGGAATGTTAACAATGATGTATTTTGGTTGTATGATAATCCTATAACATTAGATTAGAATCTCATACCTTGTAATGAAGTTTTGGGACGAATTTTTTACTGAAAAACGAAGCAGTCCGTAGCCCATCTGGTGCGATCGATCGATCGACATTCATAGGTCGATCAATCGACCACCATCGATGGATCGACACTCAAGGTTGATCGATCGACCTTCCCAAAATTGGTTATATTTTTCCCTTTGTTGAATTTTAAAATTTTCGACCCTAGAGAATTATTGTTGGGAACTTTGTGAACACTCTTAGACTTGAATAAGACCAGTAGGTGTGTTGGTGAGACCACCAGAGTATAATTAGGATTCAATTTTGGGAATTATATAAAACCTAATAAGGCTCGTTGAGTGAGATACTATTAGAGTTGAGATTAAATGATTAACTTCTATATAGTTTGATAATATAAGGTTAGTGGAAGGAGTGAGGACCTTAAGAATAGGGGATTTAAATGTGGGGATAATATAAGACTTGGTAACCTTTTTGGGTTAGGTTTTAAGTACTTGAAACTATGACGTGAGATGTGTCGGCGGTCTATATTATATATTATCCGGAAACTTAAAAATTTACAAATTGGAATAACGGTATAGGGATGTAGAATATACCTTTATTAATATTATAAGATATCTAAGTTGTGTGAATGCTTAGTATATGGACTTATATGTGTATAACATACCTACCATACTTGCTATCACGGGAGGTCGGCTTTCGAACTGGACCATCTAATCTTTGTGTGGCTACGGGGGGATTTATATTGGTACCTTAAGGACATAGGGCTGTGAATGACTTATTTATGAGTTAATAAGTCAGCTGACAATGGGAGCGTAGGTATGTGCGTGACTCATGGGTATGTGAACTGTGTTCGCCTCCATTATGTGTGATTTTGCTTATTGAGACGGTTCTTGAGAGATTCGGAACATGTGGTCCTTATGTACGTGATGTACCGGGATTCAATAGCAGAGTATCTGTGCACCGCACTTAGCCTAGGGGTTCCCTAATTATATATTTATGTTGGGATTAATATACTGGTAATTTCCATAGACTCTTTATTAAAGTGTAAATGTGTATTCTTGAGACATTTTTAGTAAAGATAAAAATGAGAATTTCATACAGTAAATACTATAAGTAATGACTGAGAAATAAAAGGAAGACACGCACAGATTATATTAGAATGTCTTGAATAGACCCCTTATATTATAAAGTGAAGTCAGGTTGTGATTTAGACTAGTTAGTTAGCGACATGACTAGGACGGGTTACGGATACGTTAGTAGTGCACATTAGTTGAGAGGTGAGGAACTCATGTGAGTGCACGTAACTAACATGTATTTAATATTTACTGTTTAATGTTATTAAACACTTGTTGTATTTTAAACTGTTTTCACCTCGGGCTCTGACTCGTTTGCTTTCAAATCTATTTTCTTGTAAAAACCTTTTAGGTGTCCAGCCACAGGGATGCCAAGCTTAGGAGTTCCATTCCAGTGACGTGTTGTAGCTGCTATGGAAGTTACAGGACCTTGATGATAGACGCCTCCACATTCTATATTGATTCCATTTCAGACTTATTCAGTTGTTAGGGCATGTCGCCCCATTTCTTTTAGAGACAATTTTATCATACTCGGTTTCCTTTCAGTTTTGGAGTTAAATTCATTTATTATTCACACATTGTATTTGGTTTTATTCAGTTTTTGGGCCTTTTCTGAGGAGTGTTACTCCAGACTCATTTATTATTCCATTTATATTCTGTTGTGACTGTGATGTAATTGTGTTATCATTAGTTGATAAATATTCGACGAATTGCATGTTAATTTAATTTAATAAAATTTGACAACTCACTTTTTAAATATTAGGTGGCTAGTAATTGTTTAAAAATGTTTTCGACAGTGATGCTATGAACTGAACCAACTTGACATTTTGTATTAATTTGAATAAAGGAGTAGCTACCCGATATTTAATTAGTCGGGGTGTCACAGTAAATAAATTTTTCCAAAAATCAATGTGATATATGAAAGGAAAAGAATCATACTATAAGTAGTTGTGTCATTAGACAAAAGTTTTGCTTATAGCTTCCTTCACTCAAAATTCCATTCCCAAAGTCTTATTTAAATCATATTTCCTGTAAGCATTTGAAAACATCAAATAAACTTACAACTGCCTCACTTTCTCACTAAAATGACATGATGCCTAGATAATAACAAAAATAACATTAAAAAAAACTATTGAGCCTTGGGACATTAGAGTACTCTATGGGGTTGGGAATAAAACATTTATCTTCCTTCCTATGTATCCTTGTTTATCTTAATCTACAATTGCTTATATAACTTCATTAGTGTCTGTGTGTGTGTGTGTGTGTGTGTGTGTGTGTGTGTGTGTGTGTGTGTGTGTGTGTGTGTGTGTGTGTATACATATTTTTATGAATACTAACACTGGTAGGTAGGTTGAGGACATTTTATTTAACCTTTAGTGGGTTATTTGAGCTCATCCCTTTATACTCCTTGTCTTTCAAAGGTTAAGTGGTCGTGGACAGCCGTAGAGGTCGTGAAGATCATTATAGGTCGTGGAATATAATGATTGTGAGAGATAAAGTAGATTTTGAGTTAGACCACACATAAATTTAGAGATTGCATACTTAGTTATGATTATTCCTGTATTTAGTTTTTTGTTTAATTTGCAAATATGGTTGTATGGAACCAAAATACTATTTGATGCATGTATTAGAAACCATTACTATTGGCATGATCATTTTATTTTATGTCTTACTGTTGTGATGAATGAATATTTCGTCAACTCTGATAGTATGGTCGAGGCCACTCAAAGGTTGCGGCTTAATAAACCCGCCCTCATTATAAGTTTCAAAATACTGCCATGTGAGATCAAGTGAAATAGCCCTCGGCCTAATAGTGGAAGGCCGTGGGCATTACATCAACAGTAAATTCGATTGAATGAATGTACATTGATGGTACAAGCTCATTAACAACAACAATTTCTTTACCATTCGAGTTAAATTAGGTGTCATCCCCGTCGGGTGTCACCGATATTCTTTCATGCTCACTGAGCATAAATCGTCAATTTCTTCGCATAGTTTTTCATCATCAAACATTGATCCATCCTATAAAATAAATGATTGTAAAAATGTAAACAATAAACTGTTTAAAATTGCAAAAAAAAGGACTCCTCGGTACCACAATGATGAGTAATGGATGCTATACGAGTACCACAATGCCAACACAATACCATAATGCTGAATTGGTATTATGGTGACAAAATTGATCTATCCTATAGGTATTTGTTTATTGAATCAAAATTATCAAGCATGTTCTCTCCATTCGGTATTACAGTACCGAAAAACGTCATATTTTTCGGTTATGTAACATCGAAGCAACTGGAACGACATTTTTTCTTCTTCTTTTATGTTCATTTAGATCATTTAATGTTTAAAATGTTATATAAAGATATAGACGCTATTTTATACCTCTAGGGTAGCAACTTATTTTTGTTCCTTTGATTTTAAAACATCGGGTTCATTCACACTGTTGAAACTTGTTTTGGGGTTCTCCATTATCTATAAAAACCTTCTTGCAAACACCAATCACTTCTAACACCACTTTGTTAACAATTTTTTGGAAAAATAGGGTGGTTTATGATGAGCAACAATGGAAATTTAGGAAGGTTAATAAATAGTAACAATGGAGGTTTGGGAGGGAAATACTGTGGCTTTTGAAAAGATTCAGTGGTTTGGCTTTTAAGTTTCTTTTTTTTTTTTTAAAGGCATGTGGGTGCCAAAATTCCATGCACATATTTTTTTAGGTACTTGCACATCCCCTTTGGTTTCAAACATTTGGAATAAAAAAAACCAAAAGTAGTGCATTTTTAGTGATAACCCCCTCTTCTTTTAGAGTAGACCAAAATACCCTTAACCATAACTAACCCACTATTAATTATTTCTCTTTTTACCTTAACCCACTCCATGTCGACAACGACACTTCGAAGAACTCCAGTGACACTGCAGTGAATTCTAACGACACTCCAATGAACTCCGACGATACTCCGGTAAATTCTGACGACACCCTAGTGACAATGGTGAGTACCTGGAGACATATATGTGGCTCCGATGGAGCTCCGATAAAAAATTCAAACTTTCAAATTAAATATCCCTCGTGGATCTATTTTAATAGATCTCGTCGAGACCTTTCCAAATATATAAATTTTGTCTCAAATGAGCTTGTACTTTGGGAGACCTTTCCAGATATATAAATTTGTCTCAAATGGGCTTGTATTTTGGGATACATTTAATTTTAAAGTTTGCACAAAAAAGACAAAATAAGGATCATGAATAAATCTGTCCAGAAAAATATGGTTGGATTTTCACTAAATATTTTTATAGTCGAGTTAACTATTCTACATGTTTAACAAAAGGAATCACTTATAAGAAAATTAGTTTTTTTTTTCTTTAGTCCCATCACCAAAGATTTGTAAGGCTACACTTTCATGTATTTTTAAAATTATAATAAGACCCATAACCACTTAAAACTATCCATAATTGCTCTGTAACCACCCATGTTTCTTTTTGCAGAGAATGACACTTGTCCCATATTTGTTACAGTAGGACCAACAACAAAAAAAACGTGGGAGTGGATACACATGAATCTTTAAAAATTGGACTAAGAGATGATAGGCTCATGTGAGGTATAAGTATGAGGTACATATATGCGGAATTTTTTTATAAATAAAAAAAAATTGTATGGTCTTAAAAATTTAAAGGGATCCTTAAAAAACCATCTCAAACTGATTTTTTTTACTATTTTAAAAAAATTGGATCAATATTTTATAGTTTGTTAAGCACCTTAAAAACTGTCAAATGTTGACCCATTTTTTAAAATACAAACAAATCATTTTTATTATAAAATATGTGTTTAGTGAATGTCTACTTGCATTTAGCAATTAATAAGGGGCCTCTTGGGATATCTGGAAAAATACCACTTAAGTCGTTTAATTCAAGATTAAACTATCAAAATGGTTCCGAACAGTTTGTTGAAGAAACTATTTTCTTAAAATAAATTTTAAACACAAGATGTGTAAAACAGTATGAACGAGTAATTTCAGTTATAGGTTTACCAGTTTTGAAAAATAAAACTTTAAGAAAATTCAATCAACACAACCTTAAGAAATGGATGAGAGGAAGAGGAAATATACACAAGCAATTTTAATGTGGTAAAACCCCACCCAATTGGGAAAACATCCACGGTGACCTGCAGGTCACAAAAACAAAAATCCACTAAATAAGAATAACAAGTTACAAGTTATATAACAATCAAGACACATAATCAAACCTAAACTAAGTTCAGAATTTGTACCAACTCCTCTGGCATTTTCTGACTTCTCCCGAGGTTCTGATGTTGCTAATGTTCTCCCAGCTTCGTAACTCTATTCTTTTTAGCTTTACGTCGACTCTAAAGTCAAATATCTCAATACCAACACTTTTCAGTGTAGTAGTGTGAAGGTGTATGTGGTGATGTGCTCTAAATCACATGCATGCAACTCACACACACTTAATTAATGACAGTATGAGTAATAAATTACAAAAAGATCACTCAATATGCAAAATTTCCAAAATCAATCTAGCCAAAGTAATCAGACTTTGGATCTTTAAGATATCCGCAGATCAAGAGGGAACCTTGCAATAAAAACTAGCCAGGATCCTATGCACTTCTTTATTTGAAAATATGTACTTATTTCACAAAATGTGAAATTTTTGAAAGTGAAATCCCCAATCACGATCTCAACTAGATCTAAGTCTGAATATTTGAGTAAACTGAAATTAGAAAAAAAATTGTTGGTTTAGGTTTTGAAATCAACATAACAGTTTGAAAATAACCAACAAAAATATGATTTCTTGAAATAAAAAATCTAGACGAAGATCTATCTAAGTGAACTGTATCATAGAGGCTTAATCTCAAGATTCTATTAAAAGAAACAGAGATTTAACCAACGTGATTAAGTTGGGAAAGAGATAAAGAACTATAGAGGATAAATTTCTCAAATCTCAAAGTGATTTACTCTCAGAAAAGGGTTTTCTGGTGAGTTTTGGGATCAGTTAGGTTTGGGGTTTCATTTCTCTAACTATTTCTCTCTCTCTCTCTCTCTCTCTCTCTCTCTCTCTCTAACTCTTATTTTCTCTCTGGTTTGGACGAAGGGCAAAAGTCTCAAATGGCTGAGGCTTAGGTCGCTTATATAGTGAGCGAGGAAGGATCCATAATCTCAGAGGCAATCCAATGGCTAGAATTAATTTTGACTGTTTGACTATCAATCTAATGGTTAAAATAAAGCGGTGCAAATAGCCAATGTTGATTGGTCAAAAAGGATTCACTTGGATTAAGTCTAAACACAAGCAGATCGTTGATAACATTGATCCAAGGGTTCTCAAAGAAACATGAGTCTGTGAGAGGGAAGAAACACAAAATCCACCAATAATATACCATCGCGTGTTGGAACAATGCAGGCTACAAAATGCGTACCAAATTAATTAAATTTTACACCCTGAAGTCTCTAGCTCTTTTGGTTTCTACCCAATCCAACTTTAAGCCATAAAAACAAATTGCACAACAGCCCCTAAGGTTTATATACAACCAAACTTAATTTCTAAAAATCATTTTAGAAACTTAGAAATTATTTAACACATCCCAAAAATAGTAGAAAATTAATTTTAAGGGATTTAACTCCCAAACAACAAAATATAGCATGAGATAATGTATGTATGTAGTACTAGTGTGTGGTGTTTGTATACTACCTTTAGGAACTTGTAGAGGAATCAAGTGTAGAGTCTGAGGTTCTTTGGAAAATAATGAAGAGACTCAAATTTTATCATTCTTTCCAAACTAGATGAGCACCTATATAATATAGACTCAAGTAAGTCAAAGATATAGGGTGCTTCAATCTTCCCCTTTGGAATTATGAGACAAAATCTCCTTTGAGTCAACGAGGACACGTAGGGATACAAAAGAAATAAGAAAATCCTATTCCTATACAAAAAGTTCTATCTACCTAATATCCTAGAAAGAAAAAATTACATAACTCAACTAGATACAAACTAATACCCTAACAAAATTCTTTTACAACTGACGGTACTGATTCCTGAAAATAAGATAACTAAGATCAAGCTTTTTAGTTGAGAATACACCAAAATTTCCAAGAGGAATCGAATTTCTCCCCCATTTTGTCTCAAATGGACAGAGGGCAAAGAAAACTAGAAGAAATAATAATTCAATTTTCTTCCATGACCATATTAATAGAATTGCGTAAAGATTCAAATCGAAAAAGGTCTAAAGGTTTGGTAAATATATCAACTAATTGCAATTCAGTAGGAAGGTAATTTATTTCTAACTCCTTAGAGTCAACTAACTCGCGTATGAAATGATATCTGACTTTAATATGTTTAGTACGAGAGTGTTGAACAGGATTTATAGAAATATTAATCGCGCTTTGATTGTCACAATAGAGATGTAACTTATCTTCAGTTATACCGTAATCTTTTAGCATTTGTTTTAGCCAAAGTAATTGAGAACAACCGCTTCCGGCTGCAATATATTCGAATTAGGCAGTAGACAAGGAATTGCAGTTTTATTTCTTACTACTCCATCCTACCAAGTTATTACTAATGTAGTAACACGCTCCTGAAGTACTCTTACTATCATCGATACAACCGGCCCAATCAGCATCTGTGTAACCTACTATAGTACTAGAAGTGTCTTTAGTGTACCAAAGTCCTAAATTTAGAGTGCCTTTGATGTATTTGATAATTCTTTTAACGCCCAATAGGTGACTCTCTTTAGGATTATTTTGAGGGCACACACGCAAACAGAGTGCAAGTTGTTAGGATGGGAGGCAGTAAGATAAAGTAAGCTTCCTATCATACTACGGTACAGGGTGGAATCAATAGATTTCCCATTCTCATCCTTAAAAAGTTTAACAGAGGTACTCATAGGCGTTTTAGCTTCTTTAGTTGTTTCTAGGCCAAACTTCTTGACAATCTCTAAAGCGTATTTAGATTGCGATAGAAATAATCCTTTTGAATTCTATTTAACTTGGAGTCATAAGAAGAACTGTAACTCCCCCATAAGTGACATTTGAAATTCTTTGAGCATAATGTTCGAGAAGGTTTTAACTTATAAAGGGGAGAGGTGGATCCAAAAATGATATCGTTAACATAAACTTGAGCAATAGTAACGTTGTTGTCAAAATGTTTGACAAACAAAGTTTGGTCATTCCCTCCTCTCCTAAATCCATTGTCTAAAAGAAAGGTGGATAGACACTCATACCAAGCTCTAGGAGCTTGTTTTAACCCATAAAGAGATTTTTTAAGACGATAAATATAATTTGGGTGATGAGGGTCAATAAACCCTTTGGGTTGTTCTACATAGGTCTCCTCAGTTAAAATTTCATTAAGGAAGGCTGACTTAACATCCATTTGATATAGTGTGAAATGGAAATGATAGACTATGGCAAAAAGTAAGCGAACAAATTCGAGGCAAATGAAAGGAGAAAACGTTTCCTCAAAATCTATTCCTTCAATATGAGAGTATCCCTGGGCAACTAATCTAACTTTATTTCAAATAATCATCCCAGATTCATCAGTCTTATTTTTAAAAATCCAACGTATGCTAATAACCCTTTTATTTTCAAGCATGGGTATAAGATACCAAACATCATGAATAACAAATTGAATAAGTTCTTCCTGCATAGCACTTATCCACATGGTGTCATTCAAGGCTTCATTTACAGTTTTTGGCTCAATAAGAGACACAAAGTATACAAAATGAGTAATGTTACGAAGTTGAGATCTTGTGCGAACAGGCTCAGTAGGATTACCAACTACACTATCTAAAAGATGATTGTTTGGAAACCGAGTTAGGTACTTCAGGGGTCTCAGTTGGTAAAGATTTAACTATTTCTGGAGAGTCGTAATTTAAAATGTTTTCGGACCCATCCACAATAATTGATTCTTTGGTCTTACTTTCTACATTAGTGTCACTTACAACCACATTAATGGATTCCATCATGGTTTTGGTATGAAGATTGTAGACACGATAGACTCTACTACTTGGAGAATATCCTAAAAAGATGGCTTTATCTCCTCTAGTTTCGAATTTAGACAGATGTTCTTTGTCCTTAAAGACATAACAGGTATTACCAAAAGTTCTAAAGTATTTTAGGTTAGGTTTCTTCCCATACCAAAGCTCGTAGGATGTTTGTTTGTTCTTCTTCCTTAAGTAGACTCGATTGATTATATGACAGGAAGTACGAATGGATGCTACCTAAAAATATTTTGGTAGGTTTTTTGCATGAATCATCACACAAGACATTTCTTGAAGAGTAAGATTTTTACGCTCAACAATCCCATTTTGTTGAGGTGTCTTAGGAGCACAAAATTCATGTTTGTAATTATTATAGTCACAATATTCTATGACGCATGAATCTACGAATTCTCCTCTTTTATCACTACGAATTTTATCTACTTGGGTGTCCTTTTCGTTTTCTATACAAACTAAGATTTTCAAAAACTTATGAAAGGTTTTTTATTTATGTTTTAAGAAGGCGGCACAGGTAAATCGAGTGAAATCATCAACCATGACAAGAATGTAACTGTTTCCATAAAGACTAGCAGTACGAGATGGACCCATTAGGTCCATATGGATAAGTTTTATACGTTTAGTGGACATAACTTCTTTAACTTTCTTATGGGGAGACTTAATAATTTTCCCTTCTTGACATGGACCACAAACAATATTTGAAATTGGTTTGATCTTGAAAAAACCTCTAACTATCTCTTGGGAGCACAATTTGCCAAGATTATCATAGTTAATGTGACCCAGCCTATTATGTCATACCTCATTGTCATCCATTCTGGCAATGTTACAAACCTCTGTACTTGGATTGACTGTGTAACAGTTATTTGGAGTACGAAGTCCTGTAATAATGCAAGCACCTTTTTCATTTAAAATTTTGCAATTGTTCTTTGAAAAAGTGACAGTATGGTTTGAGTCACAAAACTGTGATATACTTAGTAAATTGGCTTTAAGTCCTTTTACCAAGAGAACATCCTCAAGAATGGGTAATCCTTCTTCATGGAGTGTTCATTTACCAATGATCAGGGTTGATACACCATCTCCAAAAAAGACTTTTGCTCCGAAGAATTTAGTTTTATTTGAAAGTTTGGAATCATCCCCGGTCATATGTTTTGAACATCCTGAGTTTAAATACCATCCAGTTGAAATATGTTCAGCTCTAAAATCACTGATCACTATGTTACATTTTAACTGGGGTAATAGATCATCTTTTCTAATCCAAATTGCTCTAGCTTTCAATTTGCGCTTATTAGCTCGTATTTGATAAAACTTGCGAGCTTTTTGTCTTTTCTTTAAAAGTTTTTTGCTCATTTTTATTATTGTTATAAACAGTTGGAGGAATTGTTCTAGAATAGAATCTAGGATTCCTTCTTATAGATTGTCTTTTAGTATTAGTCCTTTTCTTTCCATTTTGATACTTAGAATTCTTATTTGGCTGTCTAAGAAGTACATAGTTATTTTGTCTTCTCCTAGAATAGTTGAAGTTAAGGTAAACAGGAGAGGTATAGACTCGATTACATAGACGTTTGGACTAGCAACCATCAAGGTAACATCCATAGACATCACAATTGGAGCAGTAAAGATGGCACGTTGAACTCATAACCTTAGGAAAGGTATTATTCAAAGGTTTGTCTAGGTTTTGAGCTCTAGTCTTATTCCTAGGTGGTACAGGATGAAACGTCGAATATGCTTGTCGAATAGGGGGCAGACATATTTAGTCTTTTGTTCAACATTATGCTTAGAGTTTCTTGATTCACCAATGTCTAACTTCAGTTATTTTTTAACAAACTCATTTTTTAAACCTTGAAAATCTAGACAAGTTTCAATAGGTTTTTTGCCACCAGATACAAACTTTATAGTTTCAACATTTTTAGTTTGTGTCTTAGAATTGGGACAAAATCCTATTCCAGTTCTGTCATCAGAATTGGTTTTTCTTTCAGCAACACAATCTTCAAAACATTTAGAATTATTTTTAAATTTTGCAAACTTTTTGAAGACTGTGGATGTCTTTTCTTTTATTTATTCCAATTCTAACAACGTTCCTTTGTATTTCTTTTCAAGAATTTCATTAGAGTTAGACAACTATTCCAGTTTCTGTTCAAAGTTTTTGATTTCATTCTCATAAGTTATACATTGAGTAGTATACTCTTCAGCATTTTGTTTGATCATCAGACTTAAGGTTTCTATCCTCTGGGTAAGATCCTTGACTATCTTTTCAAGTCTAGTATTTTTCTTAAGAGTTTTTGTGTACAGTGCGTGAATGTCAGGATGGTCATCGTTTTTGGAGTCTCTAAGTGTGCGGTGTGCATTATCCCCTACTGGTCATTTTTAGGACTCACGCACCCATTGAAATCAACAATAGAGTGTTCTCTTTTACTCACACACACGGCGTTTGAAGCACTATCAACATTCTCAAGTAATAAGGCAAATAAATCGGTAGGCATAATATCAGTCATAGTGTAATCAGATTCCTTATCATCATCATTGTAGATTATCTTAGCAAAGAATGACATACAAGGGTCAAAAGTGTTAGATGACTCAGGTTCATCATTTTTAGAGGTACTTGAGTGATCCCAAGTCTTGCTTAAATGAGCCCTATTGTGTTTGTGAATTTTGTCTAAGTTAACTCTACAGTCACTAGCCTTGTGCCCTAACTTTACACATCTATAGCATTCAGCATTTTTATGGTCTTTCTCAGGTCTCTTGTGATTGTCAGACTGGTATTTCTCTTGTGATTGTCAGACTGGTATTTTTCTTGTCTTTTTGCTATTTTATTTTGAAAGTTCATAATTTTCTTAAACTGTTTAAACATTAAGGCAATATGATTGTCCAAAGTATCTAAATTACAATCCTCGTCAGAGTCTAAGTCAATGTTAGGTATGATAAATTCAGGTGTGGTCAACTTAGATGAAAAAAATAAGATTGGAGGTAGACTGCCCCTTTTGGGACTGGGTCAATTATTTCTTAAATTCTAATTCTATTTCCACAGTTCTCAATTTGCAACTGAGGAGTTCAGGTGTAAGATTTTGATCATCCATCTCCTCAATTACATATCTCTTATTATCAAATTTTTGTAGAATTGATGTTAGTATTTTAGAGACAATTTATTTTCTATCATAAATAATCCCATTAGCATGCAATCTGGTCACAATGTCTGTCAGCCTAATATAGAAGTCATCAAATGACTCAGTCTCAGTCATGATTAAGGAGTTATACTCACTACACCAAATTTGCCCATTTGTCAAGGTCATTGACCTTGACAAATTCAACTTGTCAAGGTCAATGACCGTGACATTTCGAGGCGAGACAACTTTTTTTGTCACGGTCATGACCTTGACACAAACTCGCGTTTTGTGTCACGGTCGTGTTGCGGTCAATGACCGTGGCACGTTTGTCACGGTTTATAACCGTGACAAAGCCATGACCCTTTTTAAAAAAATTGTCGTGGTCATTGACCGTGACACGTCCGTGACAACTTTTTATCACGGACGTATCACGGTCAATGACCGTGATAATTCTGGGCAGAATTTAAAAAAAATCTGCTGGGCAGTATGGCCACTGCCACTGCCCAGCAGTATATTTGTACCTGTTATAGTAACGTTGTACCTGTTCCAAACATCATATATCCAAACAAACTAAAGATAATGCAAATATATATTCATGACGATATAATCCAAATATTCAAAATAGAAATAATATACATGACGATATAATCCAAATATAATTAAAATGAACAAACTTAAAAATAATGTTACTACATGTCTTAGGTAAAACTGAGGAGGTGAGTAGGCCACACGACATACGAATTGACGCACCCACTAATATACGTCGTGCCGCATTGTTCGCACAACCACAATAGGGAGTTCTCCTTCCCGGGTATGACATGCGTGACGAGCACCCTGGACTCCATCTCTTGAAGCACACGTCCATGGACTATTCCACCCTCGATGATATTCGGGTCCCTCAACCCCCGCCCTATCCGCTGGCCATCAAATACGTCCAATATGAACACGCTCGGCCAACCAAGTGTCGACAATGGTCTGTTGAAGGGCTCCAAATAGGGAAGTGGATCATCGAAGTACGAACGTGTCGGTGATGAAGTAGCGAGGTCCATATCCTCGTCATCCTGCGCCTCGTCCTCCCACACCTCCTCCTCTACCGCCTTCTCCTTCCCTTTCCTTTTCCCTCTACGGTCTCCTCCCAACGTACGCTTCATGAATGCGTACATGTCTTGGTCCGTCGCCTCCAAACGGGACAGCTTCGCGTCGTGTGAATCCACCGTTCTAGCCAACCCGGTGTCGCTCGTCTCCAATCCGATGATCCTAGATTTGGCCACCCGCGATCTCACTCCCCTTGTCCTCCCCTTGCGATCAGAGCCAAGCACTTAGCTGAGTGCGTCTGTGGACAAAGATGCCTTGTCGGCATCAGACTGCGACTCATGCACTTCCTTAAGCTTTGCCTGAAACGACAAAAAGCACATGATTAGTAAAATAAGTAAATTAAAAAATTATAACGTAATTAACAAAAATTAAACTATCGGATTACTTACAATCATGGCCGTGACGCTCGGGGACACCTCCTTGTCCTTCCCCTTCTTCGTCTGAAGAGCCACATAAGTATCGAGCCTATGTGGCTTACCCCCTGGCCCACTCCCTACCCCCTGAAATAAAATAAAGTAAAGTAAAATTAGTATCGGCCCCGCAAAGTAAAATAATGAAGAATAATATATTTTTGTAGTTATAGATAAATTAAATCTTACCTGCATCCTATGCTCCACCTCGGCGTAAGAGGTCCGGACGGAGTAGTGCACGTCCGTCTTTTTTGCCCGATTTTCCCTCCCCGATTGGCGAGATGCCAATTGTCGATCCTCGATCTCATTGTCAATGAACTTTTGCCATTGTGCCAATGAGATCGGCTCCTTGGGCGGGACGGATCCGCGCCATTGTATAATGGACTCTCGTGTTTTCCCAAAGTACCGTGTCCGCATATTTTTCTTCCACGTCTTGTGTTTCTCCCTCAACTGCTCCAAGACGGAATCGCGTAGCTTTGGATCCAAGTTGAATTGTTCATGTCCAACAAATACAATGTTAGTTGCGAATAAATATAAATATAAATATAAATATAAATATAAATATGAAATTGAAATTGAAATTGAAATTGAAATTGAAATTGAAATTGAAATTGAAATTGAAATTGAAATTGAAATTGAAATTGAAATATTCATATAAATATAAATATAAATATATTACCTGTAGTGCCGCCCAAACAGCTAACTTGAGCTCATATGGCACCTCCTTCCAACTCATAAACCCCGGGCCGATGACCGTCTTTAGCAGCTCGAGGGATCTCGCTAATAGCTCCGACTTGTTCTCGACGGTAATCCCAAATTTTCCATATTTGGGGAGCCTAGGGGCGGAGGAGCCCTCGTCGCCTCCGCTACCACCGAGCCCAGACGACATCATCATAAACAGCATCATCATCTTCGCCTTAATATCTGAAGGAGACATTTTTGCTGTAAAAAAATGTTAATAGTACAGATAAAAAAAAATATTAATAGTACACATACACACACCCCTACCCCACCCCCATCACACACACGCACACGTCATGCCACTTTTAAAACTAACCAACCCAACATTTCATCAATTAAACTAACAATTAAAGTATACAATTATTAATTTACTAATTTACAATGAGGGACAATCCTACTTTCATATGAAATTGGCACTAATTATTAATTTACTTTCATCTAAAACTATACAATTAAAATTACAATTAAAGCTATACAATTTCTTAATTAAATATATACAATTGTTAAAATTGCCCCTCCACACCCCCCACACCCCACCCCCACCCCCACCACACCCCTTGCCCCCTCCCCCCGCCACGCACACACGCACACACCTACGCACCAACACACACACACCACCAATACTATCACTAACCTTGCATTCATACTAAGGTTTACATAGTTTTAACAAATTATAACAAAATATTATCATATTTTTAGTTAGAAAATTCCACCCCCACCCCCACCCCCTCCCCCCACCACACACCACCATACACACACATATACACATACCCCACCCCTCCCCCTCCCCCCGCCATGCACACACGCACACACGCACACACCTACGCACACACACACACACACACCACCCCAACCACCCCATCCCACCCCCATCATATCATAAAGGGATAAATCCAACCAAGTACGGAGATTCTACAAATTAAAGTGAGAATTAAATTTAAGACTTTCTAACAACATGCATGTGTATGGATTCTACATAGTTGGGCACGAAAGTAACTAATGATATTCCTAAAAACATACAATTGGCAACATTTTGTGAATTTACTAAACTTTATATAATATTATCAAATTCTGTTAAAAAAATATCCAATGGGCAAAATTTTGGAATGAAATATTTATTTTGAATGAAAATATCAATTATTATCCAACTATTATCAATTATTTATTTTGAATGAAAATAAATTGTTATCCAATATTTTTGGGAGCGATTGTTTATTTTGGATTTCCTTTCATATTTAAACAATCACACCATAGGAGTCATTCTTCTCCCTCAAAATTCCAAGAAAAGTGAACCTAAAGAAATCATCCACAATCACAAAACAATATCACTTGCCTCTTAAACTCTTAGTTTATAGGTTCACAAAACAATAATACCACATTGCAAGTATAATTTTCTTTTCTAATTTACATATATATACACACATACACACATATACACATATATATACACACAAACATATATATAAATGGAAGAGAGAGAGAGAGAGAGAAAATCGACCTGAAAGTAGAGAGAGAGAGAGAGAGAGAGAGCAGCGTCGAGAGAGAGAGAGAGGGAGGGAACGGCGGTAGGGAGAAAAGAAGGGGGAAAGGGTTTTTGCTGCAAACATTGTCACGGTCGTGTCAAGATCATTAACCGTGATAAGTATTTAAATAATTGTCACGATCATTGACCGTGACAAGTAAATTTGTCACGGTCGTGTCAAGGTCAATGACCGTGACATAAAACGCGTGTTTTTTTGTCACGGTCAATGACCTTGACAAGGGTGACCGACTGAAAGGTGACAATTGGGCCATTTTGGTGTAGTGACTATTAAATTAACATTTGTGTTTTAGCAGCTTTAAGTCTGGTATCACCCTCATGTGCAGTCACTAGGGTGTCCCATGTTTCTATAGAGGTAGAACATAATGATATCCTCTTAAATTCGTGTTCATTAATAGACATGAATATGGAATTTTTTCCTTTATTATTTTTAAGTGAAACTTGTTTCTCTTCTTTAGTGAATTCACTTAGTAACTTTCTAATCCTCGTAATACTTCCTTCAGTGGCTAGTTTAGTAGGAAAAGTGTTACCATTTTCAATAACTTCCCAGACATCATCTCCAAATGTCCCTTGGATGAATGCAACCATCCTTACCTTCCAGTAAGCAAAGTTGGTTCCATCAAAGAGAGGACGTCTGGACAGGTTGCCTAGTCTCTCAGATTTCTCGTCCATAATTTATTTTGAGAAAATAATTTCAGAAACTCAAGATCTAAATTTTTTTTTGAAAAAACGACGCTCTGATACCAATTGAAAAAAATACCACTTAAGTCGTTTAATTCAAGATTAAACTATCAAAATGGTTCCGAATAATTTGTTGAAGAAACTCCTTTCTTCAAACAAATTTTAAACACAAGATGTGTAAAACAGTATGAACGAGTAATTTCAGTTATAGGTTTACCAGTTTTGAAAAACAAAACTTTAAGAAAATTAAATCAACACAGCCTTAAGAAAGGGATAAGAGGAAGAGGAAATATACACAAGCAATTTTACTGTGGTAAAACCCCACCCAATTGGGGAAACATCCACGGTGACCTCCAGGTCACAAAATATATGGTGCTTCAATATCATCCTTTGTACTATAAATAGGACATCCCTTGTATATACAATTCCAATGAAATGAAAAACTCTCTCCCTCCAAATTCTCTCTCTGTAACAATAAGTTTTTTCAGACGTGGTATGTAATATAGTAAAGGTTTCAACCATAGTTGAACCTAAGGCTCGAGAAGAGCCTATGTGATGTAGTTATTTAGTACCCTCCCACATATATGCATTGAGTTGTATGAAAGCAATTCCTCAAGAAATGTGTGTTATTTTATGGATATAAAAGTACATGGTGTAGACACCCCATTCCAGGATCCCATCTAAGTCCTTCCATAGGTCCCTAGCACCACCCTATTCCACACAAACCCTAGGTTATACTTCGAGTACTTATCTAGAGGCCATCAGGCGCTCCCGATCCACATTTGACTCTAGTAAACTTAAACGTCGGAGAGAAATCTCAATGAATCTTCTAAGGTCTCTAAATCCCCTTCCCAACGATTCGCCCTGGACACGAATTGACATAACGGTTCGGACGAACAAACCATTTTACAACTGGAAAAATATCTCGAGGCCACCGGTCACACTCGGGCCCCGATTTGACCCCAATCAACTCCGTCGGCAAAGTGAAAGCTCAATGAATTCGCAAAGGGAACTAAAACCCCTTTGCAACGGTCTACCCTATGAGCAATTCGGACTTACAGTTCGGACGAACGGTCCATCGTCGTCCCAAAATTAGTATGGACACCCCCGGACGCTCCCGGACCCCATTTGACCAAAGTCAAATCTTGAGATCACTCGAGACTAAATGAATCTTCGAAGGGAATAGAATACCCTTTCCAACAGTCCATCCCGTGCGCGAATCAAACTTACGATATGGAAGAACGACCCGTTTTACTCCGATAGGTCACCGAGCACTTCCGAGCCCCAGTTGACCAAAGTCAACTCTCCAAGCCAAGTGAACCTCTTTGAAACATCAATTACGTCGTATAACCTTTCCAAGGGTCCAACCTATGTGTGATTCAAACGAACAATCCATCGTCGTTCGACGATCTCCCGTTCAAAGAATCGACGAGCGCTTCTGAGACACATTTGACCTAAAGTTAAACTCTGGACCCGGGAGTAGTCCAAAGGACTCTTGAAGGTATCTGAATTACCTTTCTAATGGTATGCCCTATGCATGATTTCGATCGACAGATTGAGTTCTACAATCTTTTTCCAAGAATGTCTAGGTTTTCCTACTGATAGGCAGTGCTAGGGCTATACCGATCGGCAGTCCCCTGACCCTATATATAGAGGTCATGATCTAACTCCGAAGGGAGACCTAAGATCCATCAGCATCAGTGATCTCAGCATCATTCTCCTGCGATCATCAATTTTCCTTGTGTGGAAACCTTTTCCACCTTTCATTCCCATCCTTTTCCAATCTAGTAGAAATCCTCCAACATCTTTCACTTGCAAAAAAGCTCTCTATAAACCAAGATCAGGCATCAAGTCTTCAAAGAATGTATAACATTCTTCCCTCTCTTTGAATTCCTTTACTTTTAGTTATATTAATTTTAATTTAGTTCTTACTTTAGATTATACACATTAATATTTCACTCTTATTAGTATATTGCACATAAGTTATTTTTCCACGAAAAAAAAAGAGGGTTTTACTCATAAGTTCCAACGAGAATCTTAATCACACATTTTCAAAACTAAACACATCTTTTTACACATACACACATCTCATAAACTCCCGTTTAAATCTATGGGATAAACCCAACCCTTTCACCACATGCGAACTACGTGAACTTTGATGCCTTTTTAGGCTACGTAGGCGTCTCGGGATAAAACCCGAGACTCGAGTCCTATTCATCATTTTTTTATTTTCATATTTTCATCTCTATTCATATACATCATACTTGCCTTTTTATATATTGCATCTTATCTAAACATATATTATCGTTTCATCATAACGATCAATATTCCGATAAGCGCACATATCCTATTTACTAAATATTATTTTGGGAACATTCCTTTCGATGAGCTCACTCCATCTTGTCCATGATGTGAGTTGAGAGATTCTGATCTCCATTTATATATACACGCACACACACTTCATGGAGAAATTAAGAAAAATAGTAACACCAGCCCATGAGAGATCGAAAGGTCGGGATAGGTTCCAAACACCTTCCCATTCCATAACTTAGCCCCCGAACCTCCGATCTATTGGTCTTGTAAGCATCAGTTAGTCTTTGATGTCGTCTCTCGAGGCGGCGACATTTCTTTTGTTTGTTTTGAGTAAAATAGACTGGCGACTCCATCTCTTTACATCACCCCACATCGATGACGGACAAAGCACTCCCCCTATGAATAAAAGTGCTGGGGTGCAGGACCTGTGATTATTTTCCTCACCCTCTCCATCCCTTCCGGGAAAATCCTCGAAGGAGAGGAAGGGAGGAGATTAAATCTCCGGGATGGCCACAATAGCGACTCCGCTGGAGAAATTGTTAGAGGGCTAGACTCTATTTGCATGGGTGTTATCATTTTCTTATGTGCGTATGCACCTACAAGTACGTTCCCTCTTTTCTCCTCTATTACTTCTTGTATATATCTACCTCATGCTTATGTCACTCCTCACTCACACACTTGTAGATACTCTTCATGTACACCTCACACTACCTACACGTATGAGTACTAATATCCACATGTTGCACACACCACTTGTAGTTTACCAATGCTTAGGTCCACTACCACACACTAACTTGTAAATAATCACACATCGCACACCCTCATGTATCCATGCTTCATATAACCTCCACGCTAGATTTACTTACTTGCACATTCTTCCTTATTAGTATAATGCCCATCATGAATAAGATAATCTGTCCATAATATACTAATAAAAATCATGCATTGTGCACACTACACACTAAGAGCATTATAATATTGACCAAATGATTGTCCCATACTACCTTGTGATGGGCGTTGGTCTGGCAGGATGCAGTTAGCCTAAGCAATATGACTCCCACTTTCCATTAGCTAAGTACCTTCGACGTATATCGAACGGTTCCCCCACATAGTATCGCTTGATCGAAGTCATGACGGGAGGTATATAGATGGGAACCCGTTCACGTATGTCGAGTGTATTGAATTCTCTCTCACGCATACTGTCCCTAAGAGGTATATAGTGAGGCAATTCACGTAAAATCAGGTATATCAAATGGCTTGTCCACATATACCGAATGCCCTAAAACACAAGACATATATCGTGGAAGTCATGCCAAAGGGGGGAACCCTTCCAATTAACCCAACAACTGCATACCCTCATATAGGCATCAGACCAAGGACACTCGTATTTAGTTTGTCGGTTACTACCCGAAACTCTATCGAAATGACAGGTCGGCATGCTGCCCAAATTTTCGTGCGATTTCATTTTTTTTCAAAATGGGACCCTGTCCATGAGACTGGCAACAAGTCAAACCATTTATTTTACATATTTTTCAAATCCAATTTTCCCAGGTTCGATTCCCGTCTGGCATTTATTTTGCTTTTAGGTAAACCTAATACAAGTGAAAACATAAACATTGTAATAATCATGCTGAGAACTTTCTCTCATTTTTCCCCTTTCTTTATAAAAAAAATCAAAAACATTTTATTTCCCTTTTTATCAAAATACTAAAAACATTTTTCTTCCTATTATCATAAGTGTCAAAAACACTTTTTCTCCTTTTACCAAAATATCCAAAAAAACATTTTTGCCTTCTTTTTTCCAAAAAAGAAAAAACAATCTTCAAAAACATTTTCCTCCATTTTCAAAAAAAGTCTTTCCCTCTTCTCTTTCAAAAATAAACTCGGATCATTTTTCCTTCTTAGGTTGATCGCATACCCGGCCCTTGGCCTGGCTCCCTATTGGCTTCGATCTTTCATCAAATCACCCCGAGGTTCCGTTAGTTATCCCGCTACTTCCTCTGAATCCGAAGTCCACCTTTACCCGCTTCCCATGGAGAACAAACACCAAGTGCTAGTTGTACAACCTGATTTGATGACGGTCTTACCTCAGCTTACAGCAAGGATTGGCAACCTTCAAACTGAGGTTCATGAGATGCAGCGTCACTAGGTTCAACTTCTTAAAGAGACCAAGGTCCTCTTCTCTTGTGCTATGGGTCCGCCCGCACTTGTACCTACATGACTCCCAGAAGAATATCAGCACGCTCCACGTGCCCCTCCTGCTAATAGCCCACCGCCAGCTCAACTCCCTATGCCGAATGTTGCCCAATCAGGGGTTAACCTACCAGTACCTGTCGATCCGAAGGAGGAATAATTGAATAAGGTTAAGGAGGACCTCAATATGTTGACTAAGAAATTTGACCAAGTTCGAATCTAGGGGAACTACATGGATTACACCCACATCTCTCCCTACCCTAAAGTAAGGTTGTAAGAGAAATTCAAGATGCCCAACATTGAGAAATTCTGGGGTAGCGGGCCCCTAATTGTTCATCTACGAAGCTATCACTGAGCCATGACTCTCTTAGGTGCCTCTGAAGAAATAATGGCCCAGATATTCCAGCAAACCCTGAAAGACAGCGCCCTCCGTTGGGTTTTATCCCTCGAGGAATCCTGAATTTACACTTGGGAGGATGTAGCCCATGATTTCATGTTACAGTATAAGTATAACGAAGAATTGGAGGTTACATTCCGTGATCTGGAACTCCTCAACCAGAACCCTAGTGAGACTGTTATTAATTTCATAGCAAGATGGAAGGAGAAAATAACCACCAAGACTAACCTACCTTCTGAGGAAGAGCAGGTCAACATTGTGAAGAATGATTTCCTACCCATGTCTGAGCGATGATGGGAGGACAATACTTCCCTCACTTTCGAGCCCTCCGAGAAACAGGAGTGGAAATCGAGGAAAGTGTTTCCAAAACATAAGTTGAGCTGAAGAAAGTATCCGAACAGTTCAATCTAAGGAATTATGATAAGCCTGCCAACACCGCAATAACATTTCATAACCTGCTACCTCTTGGATGCTAGAAAATCATCCTAATCGATTCAGAAAAGAATATACCAAGCTTCACGCTCCTCTCTCTAAAGTCTATCAGGCCTTGTTAAATCAGAATCTCATCATGCCAATGGACCCTCGTCCATTGTCAAACCCACTTCCCAAAAACTTCAGACCTAAATCCCATTGTGATTTCCACCAAATGGTCGGCCATATAATTGATCAATGTTTCCATCTCCAAAATATAATCCAAGGTCGAATTGATTGGGGTACCATCGCCCCACCAGCCAATCCAAAACCTAACACCACTCGCAATCCACTTCCAATTCACACTGATGATATCTTCCTCGAAGATGAGCCAGAATTTGATCCATCTACTCAAATCATACCTAGTAAATCACCCATCTTACCAATACACTCACCCAAACCCCTTAAAGTCTATATTTTCTCCTACACCCCACCTGTTTTGTCGATCAGGCATTATCACTAATTACAAGGGCATGTATTATCGTTCATACCCGTTCCAAAGGAAAAGACATGGAACTACTCGTAAAAGTGAACCAGCTGCTAGAGTTCGGGCTGAAATTTCCCTCTGAAATGATCGTGGACTGTCCAAAACTCAGCATCCTATTCATGAAAGCCTGAAAGTGGGCTCGAGAGTCAGATGAGTGAGTGGTGCCCGTTGACGAAGTCAGTCTAGATGATGCAGTGCAGGTTATGACAGACTTATTCCGACAGACTAGTGAAATTTGCAGTATATCTGAACTTCTCGATGCCGTAAAGGTACGAGGGCAATTGGTCCCTTCACCTACACACCTCCCCGTTGAGTGGGAGGATCTATACGAGGAAGCCATAGAAATTATAGAATGCATCGACTTCTCCTGTAAAGATGACATCGTTGCCACTAGATGAGGAGACGAGTTTGATAGATCAGACGAACAATCAAACCAAGAAAAGGTTAGTCTGATAACCAATGTATGTGGGATGATATCCTTTGAAGATCTTCTTGGAGAGATCAATAAAGTAGTCTAAGAGCCTGAAGTAGATAAGGAGATAAGATTTTTGTTCTTCCCCTCTTCTGTGAACCACATGACTAGATATGAAAGGCACTACCAGGGTCCAAACCCTTATTCAACAGTAACAGATAAAGAAAAGGGAGTCATACAAGAACTACCTGTGCTAAAAATAACCACCGAGGAGAGTAAGATCCTCGATCAACTGAAGAAAAATTAGGCTAACATCACCTTATAGGGACTCTTCATGTCTTCCCATCTAAACTGAAATGGTCTGATAAAATTGCTCACCTGGCTAAGAGTCCCTCCTACTACAACACTAGAAGAAGTCGTGAACCTAGTCAGTTCCTTGACCTCTATAAGATTTCTCTCTTTCTCCAAAGAAGAAATCCTGAATATTGGTCCTAACCATAACTATACTCTTAATATTTCTGTCGAAGTGATGGGGAAGATAGTCCCACTCTCGCTTATCGATAATGGATCATCACTGAATGTGTGCCCATTAAGAACTCTCAGTTGCCTGGGTTTAAAAGTGAGTGACCTTGCTCCGGCTCCTACTGCAGTATACGCTTATGACAACACCTATCAAGAGGTGATGGGATCCATAAAGTTTACAGTAGGGGCTGGCCTTATAAATACTGTTACTGAATTCCAAGTCATCAAAATATCGACATGCTTTAACTTTTTGATTGGGCGACCGTGGCTTCATAACATCAAATGTGTCTTCTTCCCTCCATCAGAAATATAAGTTCTTCATCATTGGGCAGGTCATCACCATCTTGGGCGACGATGATAACACTGAGAATGAAAGCATCACTAATCCGGTACTAGAGATACAGCATGATGCAAATGATATGTTTTTATCTTGCTCTCGAGTTGAATCACTTTCTCTCCCAACAGGGGATAATTTCAAAGATAGAGTTTATCGAGAGCACAGCCCTCACAATAATGTCAATATGATACAGATGTTCAAAAATATGCACTTCAAGCCCAGACTAGGGATAGTTTGATGATAACAAGGTATATTGGAGCCCTAATATTGAAAAAGGCCTTTCCTCTATGTGGCCTGGGTTATTAGCCAACACTGGAAGAGATTAGAATGCTCAGCTAACCCTGGTTGAAGAAAAGACTAGAAAATACCAAGACTATTTTCGAAGACTCCTTGGACGGGAAATTCATTAGAGAAGGAGAAAAAAATCCCCTTTTGCGTCTTTCTCGACCCATGGTATGATCATATGGACAAGAAGATGAATCCAGGAATGGAGTTCTTCTTCCAAGATAACTATTTATGGGCTAAAAGTTCCAAATATCATGTTAAACCACTTATTGATAAGACTGTAACTGTTGCCAAAGATTCTGAAGAAAGTGACTTCGAGGGCTCATTTTATCTACAGACACTTGGGCTGACACTCTGCATGATACACTCTGGCACTGTACCGTCGAATCCGTCCATCCTAATCAAAGCTACTAATGAATCCCTCCTTAACTGGAATGTCGTACCAGTTCCCCCTGCGTAGATACAACCCAACCCAGCCATTTATCGTATCTCTTCTACTTCTCTTGTTCCTCCTCTCTCTGATATCAATTTAATCGAGACCTCCTTCGATGAGGTTCTCAACGTTGTTTTTCCTAAGAATGAAATAAACGAAGATTTTGACTATCTTATTGTGCCTTACATTAATTGTCTTGATTCTAACTAAATTCTTGATGATAATGATTTTGCAAATGAATAATGCTTAATTGGCCTTAATAAGGTTAATAACATACAACATAATCGCGTTCAAATTAATGAGGATGAAACTAATTATTATTAACCTCGGTTTTAGTAGCCAACTACGTGAGATTAGGATAGGGTCCACCCTTGACGAGCATGATTGCACGCAACTCGAAGAAGTACTGAAGGAATTTGTGTACTTCTTTGCATGGTCTTATGATGACATGCCCGACATTAATCCCGAGATCACTCAGCACGAGATTCCAACTCTCCCAATTCAAACCGATCAAGCAGAAACTGCGAAAGCTCCACACCGAATGGTCGCTCATGGTTAAGGAAGAAGTGGTCAAATAGTTGAATGTAGGGTTCATTAGGGTTATCGAATACCCCACATGTCTATCCAATATTGTACCCGTGCTAAAATCAGAAGGGAAAGTAAGAATATATGTTAACTACCGAGACTTGAACAAAGCATTCCCGAAAGATGATTACCTACTCCCCAATATCGGCATGATCGTAGACAACACGGCCAGTCAAGCAATGAAATTATTCATTTATGGGTTTGTCGGATACAATCAGATAAAGATGCACCCTGATCATCAAGAGAAAACCGCGTTCATCACCCCCGGGGAATATTTTATTACATTGTTATGCCATTCGGGATTAAAAATGAAGGGGCCACCTACTAAAGGGTCGCCATAACCATATTGCACGATCTAATACATAAAGAAGTTGAGGTCAACGTAGACAATATGATCATCAAGTCCAAGACTCGGGAAGGTCATATTCTCGTTGTCGAGAAGTTCTTTGAACGGCTGCGGCGATACCAGATGTGGTTGAACCCACAAAAATTTATCTTCGACATCACTAAAGGAAAGCTTTTGAGATTGAGGGTTAGGGAAAAGGGAATGGAAGCAGACCCTGGAAAACTAAAAGTTATACTCGAAACGCCATCACCCAAAATAGAGATAAGGGAATCAAAGCAGACCCTGCCAAACTAAATGTTATACTCGAAATGCCACCACCCCGAACGGAGAAGATAGTATGAGGATTCTTGGGAAAATTACAGTATATCAGACGGTTCATCTGCCAGTTGACTTCTATTTATGAACCCATCTTCAAACTCCTCTGAAAGAATTCTACCAAAATTTAGAACGAATCTTGTTAGGAAGCCTTTGACAGAATTAAGCTATATTTAACCCGACCTCCAGTACACATGCCACCGTAGCCTGGTCCCCTCTGTAAGGACATATTTTTATAAATGTTCGTGATAATTAATTATGTCGTATACCGTTACAACCTTCAAAGAGGTTCAAGAGCAATCTACATCAAGACGGATCTGAATATATCAAGGTTCTTCATTAAAAAGACTCCGCAAAGTTTACTTTGGTAAGGTTATGTTTTAAATACCTTAACTTTGCACTTAGAGCTTTGGGATATTTTTTCAAAATATTTTCTAAGTGTTGGAGCAGACTTTTTTCGTCAAAATTTGAGAATGAGTAATTTTTCTAAGTCCTGAAGCGTTCCTTGATTTTAACGCCCAGGTCGTTCAACCGAGATCTCATCTCGTTCGAACGACATGGACATGTCGCACGATGTCGTTCAAATGACACATGTCCTTCATTCGAGCAATATCCCTTTTTTGTTCTAACTATCGAGGCAGCGTGATTTTCTATAAATACTCATTAAATGGTTTCATTTTCAATAAGAAGTCCTAGCTTTTTGAAAGACATAAAACTGCGAATCTGCAGAATTCTTTTTGACTTCTTCTTTTAGGGTTTTCATCCCTTTTTGTTTTCAATTTACAAAAATCCCATATGCTTTGGTGAATTATTTTGGTGTTCAAGAACACACTTTGCCTTTGTTCATTCTTTGTGGGGAGAGCTCTGCAATTGACTGCTGCGTGTTATTGTGGAGGGAGTCCCTGTGAAGATTTTAGACTGCGTGTCTAGACTGTGCATCCTGGTGGTATAGCTGCATGCGAACCATTGCTGGTTTATTTCTAGTCGTTGCTTTGGAGATTTGACGAAGACACCGTGTGTTACTCTAATTGGTATCAGAGATGGTTACGCTAATTTATCACGTGATCCTGATTTTTTAAGGATTTTTTTTTTTATACAATTTGACTTCTCACATCGTCAAATTGGTGTCAGAGAAGGTTGCGCTAATTTATCGCGTATTCCTATTTTTCGCAAAATCGTGTTATATTGATTTTTTTTTTAAATCAGTTTTGTGAAAAATCGCAATTTTTCAATGGAACATTCATTTAATAAGGTGCCTATTTTTTATGGGAAAAATTATGCCTATTGGAAAGCTCACATGAATTCTAGTTTAAAAACCATTGACGAGTGTATTTGGTTGCTTTGCGAAACTGGATGGAATCCTCCCACTGTCACCGTTGAAAATATCATCGCTTTAAACCTGTGTCGGCCTGGACTGAAGATGATTTTAAAATGTCTAATTTTAATTCACGTTGGTTGAGTGCTATTTCTGGAGCCGTCACTCCCGACGACTTCCGCCGAATTATGACGTGCACCACGTCTAAAGAGGTATGGATGTTTTGAAATTGACACATGAGGGTATGAACACGGTTAAAGAATCAAAATTACAAAATTTGGCCACCCAATTTGAGACTATCACCGTGTCTGAGTCTGAATGCTTCGATGATTTTTATGCATGTTTGTCGGACATTCTAAACACCTGTTTTATTTTGGGTGAGGTGATTAATAACACGCGTGTCATTAAAAATATTTGCAGATCTCTCCCAAAACGCTTTATAACTAAAGTCATTGTTTTTGAACTTTTTGGGAAATTTGAAATCACTTAAGTTGGAAGAACTTGTAGGAGATCTTCAAACCTATGAGATTGACATGTTTCCCGAAACCATTAAGGCTAAGGATAAAGGCGTTGTTTTAAAGACTCATTTTAAGAAAAAGAAAGAAAAAGTTTGTGAGTCCGATTCTTATGAAGACTTTGATTTTAAAGAAATGGCCTTGTTTGCGAAAATTTTTAAAACATTTCTCAACATGAATAAAAATAAGTCTTCCAATAAAAGATTTTTTGAGAAAAATAAAGAGGCCAAAGAAAGCGGTGAGAAAGAAAAGGAGAGAGAAAAAGAAAAGGATAGTGAGGAAAATTTAGAAAGTTTGACGTGTTTTGAGTGTGGGGGTAAAGGGCATAAGGTGTATGAGTGTTCCACTAGACTTAGGAGAGAGGGAAAGAAAGTGGCAATGCCTGCCACACTTAGCGATAGCGACATAGAGGTTTTTTATTCGGGTGATGAAAAAGAGCACGGTATGTGTGTCACGTTTTTAGCTAGTCGGGTTAACACGCCTAGTTTGGATGGAGGTGAGGGGACTAGTTCTCGTGAGACCCCCGAGGAGGAGGATTTGAGTGTTTCGAGTGAGGAAGAAAGCGAGTGTGAAAGTGAAGATGAAAGTGAGCTCCAAAAGGCCTTTAAAGATTTGTACACCGAGACCTTAAAACAAAGAAGTATAATAGGTATTTAGGTCGTCAAGTGTTAAATTTGGAGAAAGAAAAAGAAGTTTTAAGAAAGGAAAAATGTGATTTGACCGACACGGTGTCCAGTCTGATGACACGTGTATCCCAACTCGAGATCTAGGGAGGTCAAAGTCAATTTTGAGAACGCACCTAAGAAGGTTGAAAAGGTGGTTCTTAATCCCGATAAGGGTAGAGTTGACGGGCCAGAAAAAGGTCATGACGGTGCTTCCACTTCTTTTTTCGCACCTGAGCCAATTCCCATTTTAGTGACAAATTCCCATGGCCCGAAAATTAACCCACCTAGGCGTCCGTTTCCCGTTAGGAGAGCACGACCTAAAGTTTTTGAGAAAGGTGTTCCTATGCCTATTTATGTTTGTTCCTATTTCAAGAGGAGAGGACACCTTGGGAAATTTTTCTTTAAGTTGGGTTATGTATCACGTTTTTCTTCTACATGTGTTTCTGCCACACATGATACTTTACAGGCTCCTGGAGACTACATGAGAGAGTTTGCACATTTAGGTGAGCAAGTTAAGTTTTTGTTCAAAACTTCACAAAATTTGATGGAGGTTTTTCATAAGTTGGCACCACCTTTGGAAAATCCCTCTGCACCTAACGATTGAGGTTTGACTTGTTTACTAGCATAGGATGTTTTTCATGATGACATTATTTGACCTATTACTAGTATGTATCATTTTTTGTATGTTTTCCATTTTTTGAAAAATACAAAAAGATTTTATTTTGATAAATTTTTTGAAAAAATCCAAAAAGAGTTTTGTATTTTGTTTACACAGTTTATGGATAGACACTTAGAATGATCGAGTCACAACATCATTCCATTTTTCATGTGACTATTTGATAGTGTTTTGAGATAATATGTCAATTCATCCATGTGCTTTATAATGTTTGGAGTCATTGAGATGTAATTAAGTGTTACTTCCTACATGTTTGACTCCTGATTTCCTTTATTTCACACATGCACGGATTTGTTTGATTATTGTGCTTGTCTTATCACATGTTGGTTGGGTGTTTTCACTTCAATCCTGTCTTTAAAAACAAACCAAGTGCGATAAAACTTGATAAGAAAGTTGTGCATATAAGAGACGTTTGTGAGTTTGTGTGCTTTATTTGAAAACGGGGAAGGGCTGCGAAAGGTTCATTTGGCCTTTACGAATACTAAGCCACCGTTATATCGGACCTAAAAAATTGAGGAATTTTATTATTCGGGATCCAAAGAGGTTTAAAAGGGCTTGAAAAAATTTAAAGGCAATAAAAAGAAATTCATGTAAAAAAAAGGGGGCCATTAGGTTTTTGCACCAATTCTCCAAAGTTTGAGATTTTAGTTTATACACCTCTAAAATAAAATATATGTGAGGGAGTTTGGATGGAGAATTAAAATGGGTTTGCACGTCCTTGAAAGCCTTGAAAAAGCGCGACATAGTTTTGGACGTTATTGGTGTGCAAATCACTTTGACTTTGATTTGTTGATTTGTATAAGACGATATCATCTAAATTCAATAATTTTTACACCTAAGGATACTTTTGGTTTTCATTCATTAGGAGTACACGTATTCATCGTGCACATATGATTCATAGAGTTGATTTTCCTATTGAATGTGTTCACACCCATTCATTCCATTTCCATGACTTGGTTCTTTGAGTTTAAATCCATGCTGTGATTTTTGGTATCTTATTTTTGTACGAAAATTTGAAAAATCAAATATAGTTTGTGAAAGTTTTTTTTAGATATACCTTTGTATGCGCGTAGTTTGATTCATGTTTGCTATGCATTTTATCGTGACACTCCATGTTTTGACTATTTCTTCTTAATCTGTCTATTTGGGGATATCATAAAAAGGGGGAGAAAGAATTATCATGTTATGGGGGAGTTTTTGCATTATGGGGGAGATTTGATTAGATTGATGATTTATTCTTATATCATTTTAAACTCGATACGTCACGAAGTTTTTTACTTTATCTCATGTTATTAGGTACAAAGATTGATGATCATTATGTTACACACCCTGATGAGAAAATCTTTGAGATTTGATGAAGATTTTTGAAAAACAGTTTGAGAACTTGAAAATTTGTACCTTTTTAGTTTTGAGATTTGTGGGAGGGTAGATTTGTATAGACATTTTGGTATTTGATAATTCGAATATTTTTATGTATGTTCCGGCATAGACATAGAGGGAGATTTGTAAGGACATATTTCTATAATTGTCCGTGACAATTAATTATGTCGTATACCATTATAACCGTCGAAGAAGTTCAAGAGCAATCTACATCAATACGGATCCGAATATATCAAGGTTCTTCATCAAAAAGACTCCGTAAAATTTACTTTGGTAAGGTTATGTTTTAAATACCTTAACTTTTCACTTAGAGCTTTAGGATATTTTTTCAAAATATTTTCTAAGTGTTGGAGCAGACTTTTTCGTCAAAATTTGAGAATGAGTAATTTTTCTAAGTCCTGAAGCCTTCCTCGATTTTGGCACCCAGCTCATTCAAGCGAGATCTCATCTCATTCGAGCGACATGGACATGTCACGCGATGTCGTTCAAACTACACGTGCCCTTCGTTCGATCAAGATCCCTTTTTTGTTCTAACGACCAAGGCGGTGCAATTTTCTATAAATACTCATTAAATGATTTCATTTTTATTAAGAAGTCCCAGCGTTTTGAAAGACAGAAAACTGCGAATCTATAGAATTCTTTTTGACTTATTCTTTTAGGGTTTTCATCCGTTTTGTTTTCAATTCACATAAATCCCATATGCTTTGGTGAATTGTTTTGGTGTTTAAGAACACACTTTGCCTTTGTTCATTCTTTGTGGGGAGAGCTCTTCAACCGACAGCTGTGTGCTATTGTGCAGGGAGTCCTTGTGAAGATTTTAAACTGCGCGTCCTGATGGTATAGATCCGTGCGAACCATTGTTGGTTTATTTCTAGCCGTTGCTTTGGAGGTTTGACGAAGACACCGTGCGTTACTCTTGTGGGTGAAAGCAAGATGGTATGTAAGTCAATGGTCTTGTAAACTTGTCAGAGTTCTATAAATAAAAGGTTTTGCCCTTTGGGGATTTTTCCTAAAATTTTGTGTCGCATGCTATATATTATTTGGTTTGATACGTAGTTGCATGTTTAGGGGCTGAATTAATTTGGTTTAAAAATAGACTCTAATTAAAAGTAGGTTTAATTGGAATCTTGCGAATTAATTTAAATCTGTATCACACGCCGCATTTATTCGTTTACACCCTCTACTCCTATACTTGACTATAACAGACACCGCAGTTGGGGGTTTGCTATACCAATACATTGAAGAAACCCATAAAGAAAATTCCATCTACTACACTAGTGGAAAATTGGCTAGATACGAATTCAACTACACTGCCTTGGAGAAAGCGTGTGTCGCCCTTATCTGGGTCACTTAAAAATTACGGTACTATATGCTCGCTTTTCCTATCAGACTTGTGTCCCGAATGGATCCTATCAAGTACCTACTTGATAAACCTTCCATGTCTAGCCAAATGGCCTGATGGTTGATGCTTCTAGCCAAATTTGATATCATACATGTCACACAGAAGGCCATGAAAGGGAGAGCCATCTTCGACCACCTTGTTGACTACCCTGTGAAAGAAGTCGATGTATGGATCTCTAAATTCCCAGATAAAGATATCCTTTGTACCTCTTATGAATACCTTCAGTGGTAAATATTCTTTGATGGAACTGCTAACAAGAAAGGATACGGCATTGGGATACTCCTAATCGCCCTTGATGACTCTCACACTCCCATTGCCATCAAGATAGATTTTTCCTACACCAATAACATGACCAAGTACGAGGCATGAACTGTAGGTCTCAAGGTTGTACTCAAGAAAGGTATTCAATGCCTAAACATATACAGAGACTCCTCCCTCATCATTGCCTAAGTACTTAGGAGATGGAAAGTCAAAGATGAAAATCTCTTACCCTTCCACGCCCACCTAGAGGAGTTAGCCTCCCAGTTTTGAGATATCACCTTTCATTACTTGCCCCGAGAAAAGAACAACTTAGCCTATGCCCTGGCTACCCTGGCCTCCATGGTCGATATACCCGAAGGAATAACGATGGCCCATTTCCTAGTCCAGAAATAAGTTAAACCAACCCATTGTTATCATATTGAGCTCATTACATAAGAAGATTCTGACTTAGTCGAATGCTGGTACTATGATATTTGGCGTATCCTCAAATATGGTAGGTACCGGCCAAATGCTAACAAGAAGGATCGAGAAACCCTCCGCAAAATAGTTGTCCAATACATTGTCTACGATAAAGCAATGTTCAAAAGAAACTTTTATGGAACCCACCTACACTGCATCGCAGGGGTTGATATTGAAGAGATGATGCAGATAATCCACAGTAGAGAGTGCAGACCCAACATGAATGGCCATATGCTCGCCAAGAAAATTATCTGACAAGGTTATTATTGGACCACCATGGTTCAAGACTGCACCACCTACGTCCGGAGATGACTTAAATGCTAATAATTTTCCAATCTACGGCACTTGCCTCTGCGGTAATTATACAATATGACCTTTCCTTAGCCGTTCTCCATATTGGGCATTAATATCATAGAGAAAGTCACACCCAAAGCCTCCAACTGACATGAATTCATCCTGGTTTCCATTGATTTACTAAATGGGTCGACACAGTAGCACAGTTCATTCGAAAGAATATCATAGAATTAGTCGACGAGCACGGGATTCAGAGACACAAATATTCTCCCTACCAACCACAAACCAGCGGTGCAGTTGAATCCGCCAATAAGAGCCTCAAAGCAATCATCAGCAAAATAACTGAGAGCTATCGATAATGGTATGATCGGATCCCTTATGCCCTCTGGGTATATCGTACTTTTGTCTGAGCATCTACTGGGGCTACCCCTTACTCTCTGGAATATATCATGGAAGCAGTCCTACCCGTTGAGCTAGAGACACCTTCATTACTCGTCATGCTTGAGAGCAAAGCCGTCAAAGAAGACTGGCATTGGAACCATCTTGACAAGCTGTCACTCTTGGACGAAAGGAGACTGAAAGCTCTATATCATATACAGGGGTATCATTGTCGAATAGCGCGATCATTCAACCAAAGAGTCAAGGACCGAGGTATCTGAGAAAGAGAGTTGGAACTCAAAGAAATCATATAACTTTTCTAGGATCCCAGAGGGAAATTCAAGCCAAACTAGAGTGCCCCTACATTGTAAAGAAGATCATGTCCGGTGGCGCCGCTATGCTCACTGACCTTGACGGAGAAGAGATGGCACATCCAGTCAACCTGGACCATCTAAAGAAATTCTACCCCTAGTTCGAAATCTCGTTGCACTACGACTCTTTTCACCCCCCTTCTATTCTCTTAAAAAAATTTATTTCCCCTACCCATAACTACGTGGGGCCTGATGCTCTAAAAATCTTTTCAAAAAAAAAAAGAAACTCAACAAATTTTCAAAACCCCAAAGGTACATGAGCAGCTCATACGCTTTACATGGAATGGTCCCCCTCTTTTCACAAAATGCTATTCTTTTCTTACTGTCGAGAATGAAATTTATGTTATCATTTACACGAACGAAAGGACTATTTATGCCTTAGCAATTAGTATAAATAATTCAAGCGTAAAACTCATCAAGAGGCAGAGCAACGTAATCAAAACCTTTTTTATTTCCATCATGGGAAAATTCGGTACAAATTACATGAAGTATCAGTGTGAGGAGTTATATGACTTCACCCCCCCCCCCCCCCCCAACCTAATTACTCCTAAAAATAAGCTAAATAAATCTTCCCCATTTAATCCAAACAAATAATAACCAAACACGCAACTTCGTAAATAAACACCAACTCCCCAGGAGATCCTACCCACAATTTCCAGAGAACCTAACTCCATCAGCATCTCCTCCGTCTTGAGGACCCCAAGCTTCCCCTGCCTGGATGTTATACCGAAGGTGCTCCATGGATCAATAAGCCCGGACCAGCCTTGGAAAATCCACTACACCTCCCTCTATGGTATCAAAAAGTGCGAACCACCTTTTTCCAATATCCTTGGCCAAGATCTTGGCCACTACTCTCCTTCATAAACACTTCATGTACTCCCCTGAAATGCTCCAGATTATGCCAACAGATTGAGAAGGACGGGTCAACGGCCGATGATTCTCCCACAGAGAGCCCAGTCGCATGTGTAAGCCCTACGTCAAATCCTCCATGGGAAAGAAACCCAGGGTGCGGGAAGGCACGATTTGCTCCCACCCGACTTGACGCATGAGTCTCCAAGGGAAGTAAAATGAAGTCTTCCGAAGTCTGACTAGCCGTACATACGAGTACTACCCCATCTCCAAAATAGGCTCTAAATTCCCCCACCAGGATACTGACTAACGCAAGCACTGATCCCCTCATACTCCACAACCTCGTTAACCCAATTCTCTATAAACGGTCCGAAACTGATGAAATAATAGTTGAAGAAATTTGGCACATCCGCCAAGGGGTACTCCGGATGGACCATAAAACGGAATATTTCCGATAGCCATATGAAAAACATTACTGGGCTTCCCCCCAGAAAGTCAAAACGACCTTCCCGCCAAGCGTCCAGACCATTCAGGGTCTCTGCCAGAATCACCATCACAAGATTAGGACAATATGACATACATGCAGTTATAGTAGCAAACTGGGGGTCCACCATCAAATCTCCAATCGTAAAAAATAGCCTCAAAGTTAGGCCCAGGGCGACAGCTCTGGCATAGCCCGCATCAGTAATCCCCTGTAGACGCACCGAGTACAGCACAGCCGGGAGAGAAATCATTCCATCAGTAACTAAACACCAAGATGTCGAGTGAGAAATATGAAGAAACTCCGCCAATAATGCCCGAGGGGACCAGGAAAATTCAGGCAAAGTCGTCGCCACATAGGGATTAATCCCTAGCATAGATAAAAATTATTCATAAGTGGGGAAGACCTCGTCCAAGCCTAAACAAAAAATATGGTCCTCAGGGTACCAGAATTGTGCGGCCTCCGCCAACATATCCCAATCAAGAGGCCGGTTTCACCACAAAGGGACTCGACGTGGGTTAAATGTGTCATGGTATACGTTATATGAACACATAGCCTCCAAGTTCTCAAGATAAGGGATAAATTCTGCACTTAGAGGAAGGTCCATTTTGGAAATAGCAAAAATCAAGGAGTATGTATGAATAGGTCAATGGGTAAAGAAAACCTCCCCATCTTACCCCTTTTTATACTTGGAAGTTGGCTTAGAAAAGCAAAAAGCCTAAATGATCCGGATAAATAAGTTACCCCATCAAGTACAAAGTGGTTGGGAAAAGTGCAATCAAACCTTGGGATGACTTGACTGGACTAACCTGCCGATTGGCGGGACAAAGGGTATGCCGATCGGCAACCCCCCATTTATGGAAAATTCCTTTCTTCCTTTTTTGCCAAATTGTAAACTCAAAAATCAAGAAATTTCCTTCCTTTTTAAGGTCATTTACTTACCCTTTCTTAAAATAAAATTCATTTTTTAAATCCTTTTTACGGTCTCAGCAGCAAGTAAAATGTGCATGTAGAATAAGACATCTAAAAAGATAAATAAAAAACCATTCCATTGCATATATATATTGCTTCCATTACATTCATTTATTTTGCAAAAAAAATAAGAAAAACATAAAAATAATGGGACTCAGCCCGAACCCCCATTATCTCTCTCTCTCTCTCTCATCTCTGCGGTGTACGCGCTTTCCTCTATGACGAACTGAGGAACCCCCACTACCAGATCCAGACCCCTCCTCAGAAGAAGCAGATGGCACCAAACAGGATGGCATCGAAATTTCATCATGAATATGAGCAGCTACAGAAGACACCAAGTCCCGGATATCCCTCAGCCAAGTTGTCGACACCGGACTTACTGCAAGAAAAACAAAGATAGACCTATCAGTCTAAAGCGAAGGAAGAAACCAGAAAGACAAAGTCAAAAAAGGATATACCTTCGACTGAAGGACGTCCTCCGTCATCCCAACACCTTCGGGTCCATCACGAGGGGACGATGCAGCATACTCACCAACCCACCTCCAGGCAGTCTGATGTTGTAGGAGGAATGCTCCAGCTAAAGAAAGGGAACCTATATCGCCATCTCCGCTGATGACGATGCGCTACCTGCATTTCAGGTAAGACCCCACATTCCGACTCATTCCCCTAACCAAAATCGTAGTAGGAGGCACATTCATCACCTCGTATACACTGGGCGGCATCATCCAGCTCGTCCCAAAGTCTATATAACCATAGGTCACCGTCGTGTCGGTAAATGACAAGTAGAGCTCGCCAATCATTGGTGCCACGCTTGCCTCCTCCAATATCTCTCACACCTCCCTCATGTACATTGAGGGCCTCACAGGTCGCACCATCACCTCGTCCTCTACCACCTGTCAGACTACTCTCTCTCCCAAATACTAGGAGTAGCCAAACTCATGCTCCATAAGCCGATGCAACTACGTGTTCCCCCCGATCACCCCCATGTACTGAATATCCATCCCCCAAGGCTAAAAGGTCACCTGCAAATCCCCATCGAAAAGTTAATGTTCAAAAACATCGAAGAAAAAATACTTAAAAGAAGAAAATAAGAACTAACCTGATCGCTCGTCAGGCCATTCAGGACCTGACGCACTGCCACCAAAGAGAGAGATTGCCTAGACTGCTGGTTGGACTTTCGCCATCGGTACATCCTATTGTAGTCCCCCACTAACTCATCTTTCAAACCTACCAAATGGGTGTTATGCCTAATCACCTCGTAATATCACGTTTGCAAAAGGATAAGGGTCAATGAATCAGAAGAAATAAAAGGAAATGCATAAAGGAAAAATGCAGAAAAAGATAAAAAAAAATACCACCAAAGGATATGTGGTCCCAGCACCGAATAAATGCATCCAACAAAGAATAAAGGGTAGCCAAAGCCAGGCTCCCCCAATAAAAAAGAGGTATATTCAAAAATGCCCTCGGATATGGCAAAAACCACAAGTGGATGACGTCGCCACTAGTCTCCAACAGAAATCCTTCCAATAACAAAAGAATGAATAAGCGAACCATCTGTCACACTTGCGGCCCATCAGTCTCGTCAATCTATCAACTCATCAAAGCCTCCCACAGAATAGAAAGACAGATATAAGTCCCCAGAGACTATGCGTCTGACATCACCCAACGACACCTCCATCTCCGCCAGCGTCACCCGCAGAGTCCGATCAACCTCGACCTGTATGCCATCATAATCAATCCCCAGCAGTTACTGAATATCGATGGAAGTCACAGTCATCTCCCCAAAACCCAGATGAATGGTGTGGGTAGTGTCCCACCACCTCTCTCCCAAAGCGCAAAGAACAGCCGTAAAGCGCGGTATCTCGTCTAATGCAGATGCCAAACTGTTAAAACCAGCTAATGAAACTACGCAATGCACCACAGCAGGAAGGTGATCCCATACGTCCTTGAACCCTATCGTCCCCCAAGAATGCAAGCTCGATGCTGATATATCAGTCTGTCAAAGCAAAATATAAATCTCTATCAAAATACAGAAAAACATAAGGAAATACACAAAAGGAATACCAAAAGTCATTTGAACTTACATAACCACTAGGGTTCATCATCCTAGATGATCGATGGTTCACCCACTCGTGAAGAAGAGTTCGGTCATTCCTAACTGGCTCAAACAGCTCAAAGGCATTCTCATCGCCCAACACTAGGGCCACCTTGCCCGCCACTCCAAATGAGCCAAGCCATCAACACCTAACCACGCCATATGGACCGTACTGCTTGAAAAATCTACCATTTCTTAGTCTCAAAAAAGGGAAGAATGCTAAAGTAGTTACCATAAGAGAAAGGAAGAAGATAGGAAAGCTAAAAGTTGTGAGAAATGAAAAGAATTTACCCATTTTTATAGGAGGCTAAAGGGCATGACAATCGGCAGTCCCCTGACACATTCCAATCGACATTGTCCCTTCCCCTACTTGAGGCAACCTAAAAGACCGTGCCACTAACGTTTGGCACCCCTTACACCATGCCAGTCGGCACCCCCTGAAATTTCATACAAAAAATCCCAAAAAATGCTAGGAAATCAAAAAATTCCCCCAAAAAATCCCAAAAATACCAAATGCATATTAGAACATTTCTCCACCAAAGAAAATAATTTTTCAAGCTCCTAAATCCGCAAACGGATTAATACCAATTTTTATCCCCAGTTTAAACCCTATAATGGAATCCCGAGAACCATTTCCTCAACGGAATTTCCAAATTCAGCTTCCCCCAATAGAACCACAAGCCAATCAGGTATTTCCCCAAAAATGCATTCCCCAGTGAAACCCGAAGTTCTCCCCAATCGAAACCAACATACTCTTCAAACATCACTTCCCCATTAGAAATCTTAAAATTTCCCCAAAGAGAGATATACCCCGCATCTCTACATAAGCCATTAGAATTGGCTTCGACCCACATAATTTATCATCACAACTTAAGCCCTAAAAAATGGATTCGACACAAAGAATTGCTCATTACAACTTTAAGCCCTCACGAATGGCTTCGACCCGCAGAATTGGCCATCATAACTTTAAGCCCTCAGGAATGGCTTCAACCCGTAGAATTGGTCATCAGAACTTAAGCTCTCAGAAATGGCTTCGACCCGTAGAATTGATCATCTCAAAGCCCTCAGAAATGACTTCGACCCGTAGAATTGATCATCTCGAAACCCTCGGAATTAGCTTTGACCCGTAGAATCCGTCGTTACAACTTTAGGCCCTCATAAATGGCTTTGAACCGCATAATCAGTTGCTACAACTTAAGCCCTTGGGATTGGCTTCAACACTCAAAAATGGACACTACAACTTAAGCCCTCAGAATTGTCTTTGACCCGCAAAATCGGTTACTACAACTTTAAGCCCTCAGAAAGGGCTTCAACCCACAGAATTTGTCATCACAACTTTAAGCCCTCAAAATTGGATTCAACCGATAGAATTGGTCATCACAACTTTAAGCCCTCATAATTGGGTTCGACCAACATAATTGGTCATCACAACTTTAAGCCCTCAGAATTGGCTTCAACCCACAGAATTTGCCATCTCAACTTTAAGCCCTCAGAATTGGCTTTGACCCGCAGAATCGATCACTACAGCAAAAGCCCTCAGAATTAGCTTCGACTTGCTGAATCGGACGCTACAACCTTAAGCCCTCATAATTGGCTTTAACCCGCAGAATCGATCGCTACAACCTTGGTCGCTTTAACTTTATGTTCTCAGAATTGATCTCGACCCGCAGAATTGTTAGCCCAAACTTTAGATCCTCATATTTGAATTCGGCCCCTAGTTGACACCTCCCCATAGGCCCTCAAAATTGGCCATCCCCAGCATTATCTTACGTCCTCGAAGTCAACCTTGACCCTCTAAATCAGTCGTTCTCACCCCTTTAGGTCCTCAGAATATACCTCCTTCCCTAAGAACATCAAGTGGTGTCTATTCGATGGATTTCTCTTGTTCCAACCTCACCTGTCGAGGGGCTCTATAGACACGTCATTTTAGGACTCCCTTAAGTCCTTCCATAGATCCCTAACACCTCCCCATTCCACACAAATCCTAGGTCATACTCTGAGTACCAATCTAGAGGCCATCGGACCCTATAGGTCCCCGTTTAACTCCGTTCAACTTCAACGTCAGAGCAAAAGCTCAATGAATCTTTGAAGGGATCTAAATCCCCTTTCCAACGATTCACCCCGTGCACAAATCGTCATAATGGTTCGAACAAACAGACCATTTTATTATCAAAAACCTATATGGAGGCCACGGAGCGCTCTCGGATCCCAATTTTCCCCTAATTAACTCCATCGTCAGAGTGAAATCTAAATGAATCCATGAAGTGCACTAAAACCCCTTTCTAACAGTATGCCCCGTGCACAATTTGGACTTACAATTCGGACGAACGGTCCATCATTGTTCGAAAATTAGTTCGGAGACCCCCAAACGCTCCCGGACTCCATTTGACCAAAGTCAACTCTTCATCTTAATCGATAATGATTGAATCTTTGAAGGGAATAGAACACCCTTTCTAACAGTCCATCCTGTGCACGAATCGGACATACAGTACGGATAAACGACCCGTTTTACTCCGACAGGTCACCGAGCGCTTTCGGGCCCCGGTTGACCAAAGTTAACTCTCCAAACCAAGTGAACCTATTTGGAATGTCAAAGCACGTTGCATAACCTTTCAAACAATCCCCCCTGGTGCGATTAGGATTCACAGTTCGGACGAACGGTCCATCGTCGTCCGACGATCTCCCGTTCAAAGGACCGACGAGCGCTTTCGAGCCATATTTGACCTAAAGTCAACTTTCGAACCCCTAAGCAATACCAAGCACTCTTGAAGGTCTCTGAATTACCTTTCTAATGGTATGCCCCATGCATGATTCGGATCAATAGATTGCATTCTACGACCTTTTTCCAGGAAAATCTGCACAAGGCTGCCAATTAACAGGTCCATTTCCCTGCCCATCAACAGTGTGCCTAAGGTTTTCTACTGATAGGCAGGGATAAGGCTATGCCAATCGGAAGTCCCCTAACCCTATATATAGAGGGCATCATCTCACTCCAAAGGTAGACCTGAGATCCATCAACATCAGTGATCTTAGCATCATTCTCCTTCGATCAGCAAGTTTCCTTGTGTGGAAACTTTTTCCACCTTTCATTCCCATCCTTTTCCAATCTAGTAGAAATCCTCCAATATACTTCACTTGCAAGAAAGCTCTCCCTCAACCAAGATTAAGCATCAAGTCTTCAAAAAAGTTATAACATTCTTCCCTCTCTTTGAATTCCTTTACTTTTAGTTATATTAATTCTTAATTTAGTTCTTACTTTAGATCATACGCATTAATATTTCACTCTTTATTAGTATATTGCACATAAGTTATTTTTCTAAAAAAAAGAGGGTTTTACTCATAAGTTCCAATGGGAATATTCATCACACCTTTTCAAAACTAAACACACTTTTTTACACACACACATCTCATAAACTCCCATTTGAATTTATGGGACAAACCCCACCCTTACACCGCATGCGAACTACGTGGACTTTGATCCCTTTTTAGGCTACGTAGGCACCTAAGACTCGGGTCCTATTCCACATTTATTATAATTCTTTATTTTCATATTTTCATCTCTATTCATATACATCATACTTGCCTTTTTATATATCGCGTCTTATCTAAACATATATTATCGTTTCATCATAATGATCAATATCCCGACAAGCGAACATATCCTAGTTACTAAATATTATTTTGGTAACATTCGTTTGGATGACCTCACTCTATCTTTTCTATGAGGCGAGGCGAGCGATTCCGATTAGGCATGTCAATGGATCAGATTTTATCCGAATTCGATCCATTTAAACGGATTTGGATCAAGTCAGAAATCCGATTACCCGACTACCTGATTACCCGTTTATTAAATGGAGCGGATTTGGATTCATATGATCCGATCCGTTAATATTCCAATCCGATTAATATATATATATTTATATATATATATATATATATATATTATAATAGTTATTTATAATATTATATAACAAAAAATATCCTCATATAAAAGGAAAAGGAAGCTAAACCTAAATCAAATATCTCATATCTCATCTCTCACACACGGCGGCGCCTCACCCTCTCCCTCACAGCCTCTCTCTCATCTCATTCTCACAGACTCAAGACAAAATAAACCCCTCCTCTCCTCAAACTCTCTCCCTCTCCTCTTCTCTATACCATCAGCGATCGAGTGGTGGAGAAACTCACACGCTACTCTCCCTCAGCCTCTGCATCCGAGGTTTTAATGTTAAGGAGGTGAAGAAACTCACACGCTACTCTCCCACTCTACTCTCCTACATCCGCCGCAGCAAACATGTATATTTTTTTTCTTGTACATTAATGTCTGTTAATGTTTGTGTACATCCGAATCGATGTTGGGTTTGCTAATGTTTTTGCACAGTATGTTTTAATATTCATCTGATTCTTGCTTGATTTGTTCGATTTGTTAGGTTCGATTAATTAGGTTCGATTTATGTACCGTATGTTTCTGTACAGTATGTTTTAATATCTGTTAATGCTTGTGTTGGATTTGTATAGGTGAGTGTTTGATTTGTTCAATTTTATAGTACGTTTTGAGGTTCATTTGGTCATCTTAAGATTTATTTGATTTGTTATAATTTTTTATAGCATGATATAAGTTATTGCCTAAATTAGAAGAGCCAATTATTTTTTTCTTGTATAAGATGATATGTTAGTTTTTCAGTTACGAATTGATCCTAAGTTTTTCAGATTCAGCCTCAAATTAATGTTATTTACTATTTTATTACGTGTGTCTTCATTGGATCCTTGTCAAAATCGACTAGTGTGGGTGGAAATGATTTTATCGACATTGATAGCCAACACGACGATGAGCAAGGACCATCAAAGAGGACTAGGCGCCAAACATCATCGGTATGGACTGTTTTTGATAAATTTAAAGATGCTAAAGATGAACTCAAGGAAAAATGTGGTCGTTGCAAAAAAAATATTTGTTGAGGATAGTAGCAAAGGTACTAATCACCTTAGGTCCCATATAACTAGGTGTACGGGTCCTCAAACTGATATTTATCAACAAATGATAAATTCTTCTAAAACGATTGCGGATGACACCATGAATATTGAAACCTTTAAGTTTGATCAGAAAAAAAAGTAGGATGGACCTCGCTATAATGATAGTGAATCATAATTATGCCTTTAACATGGTGGAGAAAAAAAAATTGAGAAGTTTGGTTCATGGCCTGAATCCTCAATTTAAATTAGTGTCAAGAAACACTATTAGGTCTGACATTATGGAGTTGCATGGAGAAGAAAAGATTGAACTTTACAATGTCTTGGAAAGTCAGTCATCTAAAATAACATTGTCTACGGATTTATGGACTTCCGACCATCAAAACATTGCCTATTGTTGTTTGACGGCGCACTCAATTGATGATAAATGGGTTTTACAAAAGAAAATCATTAACTATAGGTGTATTGAATACCCACATGATGGTGAAACGTTGTTTAAGTTCATTTGGGATTTAATTTTGGATTGAAATTTGGATAAAAAAATTATTTTCAATGGTGGTGGATAATACGGGTGCTAATGATGTAATGGTTAGGCACTTAAGAAGTTGGTTGAGTAATAAATCTTTGCTTTATTTGGGTGGTGATTTGTATCGTGTTCTTTGTAGTGCCCATATTTTTAATTTGATTGTTCAAGATGGGTTGAAAGTGACAGGGGGTCTTATTCTTAGCATTAGAGATACTATTACATATTTTCACAAGTCATCATATGGGAAACAAAAATTTGACGTTGCATGCAATCAAAGCAAGATAAGGACTAAAAAACAAGTTCCTATGGATGTACCTGATTATTGGAACTCCACGTACTTAATGTGTGAAACGGCTTTAGATTTGCAAGAAGCTTTTACTCGCTTGGCACAAATTTATAAAAGTTACAAACATTGTCCATCCAAAGAGGAGTGGGGTATGGCAAAATTGGTTTACCGTTGTTTGAAAAAATTCTATGCTGCTATACGCCATTTTAGTGATACAAATTTTCCGACTGCAAATGTATTCTTTTCTTACGTTTGTAAAATTTAATTAATGTTGATGAGTTTGGAAGAAAGTGACCATGAGTGCCTTCGTTTGATGTGTATCCCAATGAGTGAAAAGTTTGAAAAATATTGGGATTAATATATTTTAGTGTTGGCTATTGCCGTTGTGCTTGATCCGAGGTGTAAGATGGCGTATGTTAAGTTCTATTATAGTAAAATTTATGGTGTTCGTGCTACTAGTTTTGTGGGGAGAGTGCGTAGTGCTTTTATGGATTTGCATTTGGAGTATGTGGGTGATAATTCTTTTGGCGTGATTTCAATGGGGGCTCGAGATGTGGTTGATGGAATTGGAAGTAGTACATCTCCCATGGGGTCTTAGTGTGATTGATGAGGATGCATATTTTGGTACTTGGTATAATCATTAAGCCAATGTTTATGGTTTTTAAAAAATTGAGGTGGATCAATACTTGGAAGAACCTGTTAACCAAAGAATTTTTTTTTAACATTTTGACGTGATGGCAAATGTGTAGTGGTAAGTTTCCTACCTTGGCACAAATTACACGTGATATTTTAGTTGTCCTGATGAAAAATGCGACTGTGTGATATCGATTAAAATTAATTCCCAAGTTTCCAAACAAACCTTATTTAATCCAGACCCTAAACATGCATCTACGGTGCGTGTGTCAAACCATAAACAAATAAAGCTTGCAACACAACAAATATGCTGAGACACAGATTTCAGGAAAAAAAATCTTTTGGGTAAAAACCTTTATTTCACTATGAATCTATAAATCGCAACTTACAATTACATAGAGAAATCTGCAATGGATCAACGCACATCCAACCCACAAAGACTCGCAATCTTGAACTCAGCAAGAGAATACACGCAGCACCCTCCAAGGACTCGCAGCCCAATCTTCAGCAAAGAATCTTCACGCAGCAAGATCCTCAATGACACGCAGCCATACGGTGTAGAGACGCACTCCACAAAAGATGAACAAAGGCAAAGTTGTGTTCTTGAACACCAAAACAATTCACTAAAGCAAGATGGTAGTTTTGTGAATTATAAACCAAAAAGGGATTAAACCCCTAAAAGGAAGAAGCCTAAAGAATTCTGCTTTCGTAGTTTTCTGTCTGTAAAAAAATTGTGGACTTCTTGATGAAAACGTTATCATTTAATGAGTATTTATACAAAAACGCACCGCCTCGAAATCCGAGCTCATTCGAAAGAAAAATAGATGTCACTCGAACGAAGGACGCGTGTCGTTCAAACGACATCACGCGACTTCCAATCTCGTTCGAACGAGATGCTGATCTCGCGCGAACGACCTGGGTGTCAAAATCGAGTTCCGCTTCAAAACTTAGAAAAAATACTCATTCTCAATATTTGACGAAAAAGTCCGCTCCAACAAAATATTTTGAAAAAATCTCCCAAAAGGTCTAAGTGAAAAGTAAAGGTAATTAAAACATAACCTTACCAAAGTAAACTTCGTGGATTCTTGAATGATCAAGAACTTGATTAATTCGGATCCGTCTTTGATGTAGATTGCTCTTGAATGCTCTTAGACGGTGTAGTGGTATATGACATAATAAATTGATAAGGGACCTATGAAAATATGTCCTTACAAATCTCCCCCTATGTCTATGCCGGTACATACATAAAAAATTCGAATTATCAAAAACCAAATTGCCTATACAAATCTACCCTCCCATGAATAAATTTGCAAGACTTCAAAGTTGTTCTTCAATCATCTTCGTCAAATCTCAAAGCTTTTCTCATCAGGGTGTGCAACATTATGATCTTCAATCTTTGTACCTGCACACATGAGATAAAGAAAATACCTTTGTGACACATCGAGTTTGAAATGATATAAGAATAAAGCATTAATAAATCAAATCTCCCCCATAATGCAAAAACTCCCCCATAACATGATAATTCTTTCTCCCCCTTTTATGATGTCTCCAAATAGATAAATAAGAAGAAAAAATCAAAACATGGAGTGTCACGACAAAATGCATAGCAAATAAAGATCAAACTACGCGCATGCAAAGGGATATCTCAAAAATCTCAGAAACTATTTTTAGATTTTTCAAATTTTTTGTAAAAAAAAATAAAAAATATAATTTGAAAAATATGTAAAACGTGATACAAAACTCACACCATGGATTTAACCTCAAACAACCAAGTCATGGAAATGGAATGAATGGGTCTGAACACATTCGATAAGTAAATTAACTCGATCAAGCATATGTGCATGATGCATATGTGTACCCCTAACGAATGAACATCAAAAGTATCCTTAGGTGTAAAAATTATTGAATTTAGATGACATCGTCTTATGCAAATCAACAAATCAAAGTCAAATGATTTCCACTCCAATAACGTCCAAAACCATTTAGCGCTTTTTCTAGATTTTCAAGGGCGTGCAAACCCGTTATAAAATCTCCAACCAAACTCCCTCATATACATTTTCTTTTAGAGGTGAATAAACTAAATTCTCAAACTTTGGAGAATTTGAGAAAAACCTAAATGGCCCATAATTGGCATGAATTTTTTTTATTGCCTTTAAATTTTTTTGGGCTCTTTTAAACCTCTTTGGACCCCGAATAATAAAATTCCTCCATTTTTTAGGTCCAATTTAAACGGTGGCTTGGTATTCGCAAAGGTTAAATGATCCTTTCGCAACCCTTCCCCGATTTTAAATAAAACACACAAACTCACAAAATGCTTCTTATATGCACAATTTCCTTATCAAAATTTATCGCGCTTGGTTCGTTTTAAGGATAGGATTGAAGTGAAAACACCCAACCAACATGTAATAAGACAAGCACAATAATCAAACAAATCAAACAATTCTTAATTGAACTCATATTTGAATTGATAAATTCATTGAAATCTGGAAAATAATTGTTGAAATTATTTTGATTCATGTGGTATCATTATATTATTGATGAGCACGTTGTCATGAGATTTTAATATGGCACGGATGTTGGGCACCCGCCAAAATTCTTATTTCCCGGGCTATGGCTTGATAAAGCATATACGGATGTGGTGAGGCCTGGTGACCCGGTTAAAGTGTTGTTGAGAAATTATATTGATAAATGCTTTGAGATTTGCATTTTGAGTTGAATATTCGTACTCGTGTTGTTACGTTTTATTCATTGCTAATTCGTATTTGTTGAGCATAATTCCTGTCGTATTGTGTACTTCCCCATATTTTCTTTTAGTGGCAGGTTAGCGCGGATTTTGGGGCGCTATGGAGATTGATTTTAGCGAGGATTGTTTGGGAAAGATTTGTATTATTTTGATGTATAGAGCTTTGGAGATTTGTATTTTATTTTCGAGTTAGTTGTTGTATGTAATTCGAGAGACTTGGTATTTATTTGAAGAAATTGAGATTTGTAGTTTCTCTTTTGTTGTTGTGGGACTCAGATGCTCTATACCTTGTCACTTGTGGATTTGGATTTATTTTATCGCATTAGCGCTCCGTTCGCTCTCTCCGGGAGGGCGGGGTGTTATACCACCTGTGACACCCCGCCTAATTAAATATCGGGCGATCACTCCTTTATTAAATTAAAATCAAGGTGAACAGTTGGATCATTCTTAGCATCACTATCGTTCCAATTTAAACACCCTAATTAATTAAGCTAAGTGTCAAAACCATTTTTAACATTCCTTTCAAGTTTTATTTATTTATTTTATTAAGCAATCAATCCAATAATTTAACATTCAACAACTGGCTACTAACAATAAAACTTAAAGTAAACCATCCAGAATATAATAAATTCCAAAGTGACAATACTAGAAATAGATGAAGTACAATATCCAAATAACAACTGAAAAATGGAAAGGGCGACACATGCCCCAATAATGAACATGTTAGGAGTAGAATCAAATGGATGAAGTCGTCTAAACAACAGGCCTGCAACTCCCACCTAAGATGCAGCGCGTTCCTGCCAAAGGACCCTATGCAAGACGCCCCTGTGGCTGGGCACCTGTAATATATACATATATATATACAAGAGAGAAAGAGAAATGGAAACGGGTCAGAGCCCGATAGTGTATATGATTTAAAAATTCGTTTAGCAAGTATTTAAATTGATACAGGCCAATGCAACAACATACTAGTGCGACACTCTCTTGAGAAATTCTCACCTCTCTTCTAATGTGCACTCCTATCGCACTAACCTCCCCAAGGGTTTATCTCATCATATATCACACTATCTTTCCCCAAGGATTTAACTTATCTTAGGTGACTCTCAAGATTTAAGATTTAACAACATCATGGTTTAAAAGGATAATTTCATTTAGTACCAAAACGCTCATTTTAACTTTATTGATTCATAAAGTTTTACAATATCATATTATACTTTTCAAAACAAGTATTTTCAATTTGAGTCATTATACATGTCTTACTTACCATAACACAGTAGGCAGTTTCCCAAATTTCAGAAGTTCATGAATATAATAAAATACTCGTATAATATATATATTCTAACAGCACCCCATATAAAAATTATGGTGCGGGCATACTCTGCTATCCAATCCCCGTATCAATCGTACTAAAGGGAATACAAGTTCGGGATCACTCTCGAACTGTATAAATACATACACAAACAATATTGAGGCGAAGCATAGTTGCCAAGTCCAAGAGGTCAGTACATACCCTCACGTCTTTTAGGACCGTGACTACCGATTCGATAGCCTGTACCTAGGATTTCTATCTTCCAGGGTACGAGTCAATATCCCCCATAAGGCACACGAGATAAGATCGTCCCAGCGCGGAAACCTCGGGGATAGCAAGTAGCGCGGGCATGATTTTCACAAGTATATAATATATGCATATATAATCATATAAATATACCACTTTTATTATATCAATTTAGGTTTATCCAATAACCCACATTCACAACATTTATCCTTATTTTCCCATTATTATTTATCAAGTATAATGGTTCGTTTCTAACTTTAATTCGAAGGGTTTTTCCATCTTACTACGTAACCCTCATGGACTCTATTCTTCCAAATGTGCAATTCAGTAGATATCCATTTATGTTCCAACGTAACTCTCTCTTACGTGTCTCTCCCCTTTAATATATACTTACATTATCCCTTATGCAAAATATCCCAAAAATATAAATTTCGCCTTACGTTAAAGGATTTTGAATTTTATTTTCAAAGATGAGAATTTCAAACGGTTTCGAAATCGGAATTAAAATGGAGTTTTAATTGAATTTTTATTATCTCTAAGAGTCCTCAAAACATAAAACTGTCTAGCAAAAAAAATATTAAAAAATATTGAACAGTCCGATCGAGCTGAATTTTTTTCTGTAGCTTCCTCTCATCTTCAGCTAATTCTCTGTAAAATTTCATCCAATTCCAAAGGTACGATCGTCCGGAATAAATATTTTAGTATTTGAATCTGATTAGAACTCTTTTCTTAATCAAAATCTTAATCCTTTACATGACAAAGGGTTTCCAGAATATCATATAAATCATCACTACATGAAAATTTCCCATCTCAAATTGGATTTTTCTTCCATAAATCTCATCCTAATAACTCCTAAACTAATATGGATGATGCATCAATGAAATAAGCAAGATAAACACTTGCTTGGGATTTTTTAGAAATCTGGTTTGGTGTTGAATTTAGTGTGGTTGCGTTCCCCGTCTCGCGATCTACGCGTTGGCGGTGGCGGCGGTGCAAACGGGTGAGTTTTGAGCATTGGAATGCCTTGAGAGCTCTCTCATCTCCTCTCCAATGGTCGTTCTAGTGTTTTGAGTTATCTAACCCTAGGAGATAACCTAAACATCTGATATAACCCCTTTAATTTTCGTGGGTTTAATTACCCAAAAATACAAAATGACTAAAATGCCCTCCCGGGGTACTAATTAGGCCTAAAAACGCCCCGAGACCTAAATCAAACTCCCGGGTATACTTTTCTGACTATCTCGACCCTTCTGGACGCGTTGGCGCACTCAAAATGATCATACGAACAACTTATAAAATATTTACTTTTATTTATCAATATTTAGTCCCGACGCGACACGGGCGCGTTCCGACTCAAATTTCTAAAATTGTCATTTTATTCACTCGTGACATTTAATATGGCCACTATTATATTTTACTTTGCTCATTAGTAATATTCAACAAATTCTCCCATAATTACTAACTCTCATCACGTTAATAATTATAACATAATTAATTTTCGGATTTTTATTAAATAATTAATTCACATTAATATTAATAAATCCCCAAATTAATATAGCATAAAAATACGAGGTATTACATTGGATTTGGATTTGGATTTGCCTAATCCGTTTCAAATTCAATCCGTTTACAGGCCCAATTTCAATCTCCATTTATATATACACGCACACACACTTCACGGAGAAATTAAAGAAAACAGTAACACAAGCCCATGAGAGACCGAAAGGGCGGGATGGGTGCTTAACACCTTCCCATTCCGTAACTTAGCCCCCGAACCTCTGATCTATTGGTTTCGTAAGCATAATTTAGTCTTTGATGTTGTCTCTCGAGGAGACGACATTTCTTTTGTTTGTTTTGAGTAAAATAGACTGGCAACTCCATCTCTTTACATCATCCCACAACAACAACGATCGAAGCGCTCCCCCTTTGAACAAAAGTGCTGGGGCATGGGACCTTTATTTATTTTCCTCCCCCTCTCCATCCCTTCCAGGATGAGCCCCGAAGGAGAGGAAGGGAGGAGATTAAATCTCCAGGATGGCCACACATGGGTACCATATTAAAATAAATAATATAAAGTAATTTTGCATTACTTCTAGTGTTGGAAGTAAGAAGATCACACAGCAAACAATCATTTTATTATTCACAGTGTTATACTATTCAATAGTTATTATTGTAGAATTGCACTTTGTCATGAGCCTGAAGATCCATGTCCAGTTAGGTGATATCCTTAGTTTCGTAGGCATTTAAAATTGCGAATAATATCCTCTAATTTTTTTACAAAATATTTTTTATTTTAATTAATGTTTATATTTACTATCACAAGGGTATATATATGGTGCTTATGATTCACCCTTTCTTAAACCATTAAAAAGTATAGTGTTTATCGCATGGGTGCAATTTTATTTGGGGCTTTTACTGTCGAGTCCTTAGACTAACAATTTTGGACTCTAAACCCGGCCAAAAAAAATTTAAATGATTAGGTCCAACATATAAATACCCCCGAGTTAAAAAAAACACTTCACAGAAATTCAAGCGCTAAAACGATTGTATCGTCTCTTCGATCAAAACCCTAACCGTATTGTCTCTTCGATCAAAATCCCAAAACAATTCTCATTCTCAATAAAAAAATTGTCCAACAACAACATATAAATACCTTTGAATTCCAAAACAAACACATTTCACAAAAATTCAAGCGATAAAAATACTAATCGTGCAAGTTCTAACAAATGATTGACATTCTCAATCAAATTCTTCCAAACAACACTAAGAGGTATAAATACATACTCATATATATATGTATTTGATATAAATTATTGTGAATTAAATGTAATATTGTTTTCTTAAGTTTTGTTCTTAATATTATACCAGACACTTTGTATATGGTGTGTTCTTAGCATTATATTTCTGATATCACCTGCATGTCCTTGTATTTTGAGTCTTATGTTGTGTATTCGATGTACTATTTTTGGGTCCTTAGGCTTTATATCACTTTGTCCTTATTTTATTATGTATTTTGTGTTCTCACATGAATAAATTTATAGACAGTATACATGGACTAATGAAACACTTTGTGTTTGTTGATGATATGAAAAAATACAATATGAATCTAGCTCGTACATTTGTTGCCCTGATTTTAAATGTGAAACAAACTTTTTGCATGTTGAGGATTGCACATTTATGTATTTCATCACTATACATTTACTCATGTATACATCATTTATTGAGGACTGGGAATATATACATGATTGGAAAATGTACATACTCTTTGAATTTGTATAGGTCCTATATTAATTGTGGCCCGCGCCAACAGTATTTACTTTGGAATGGGAATAAATGCATGCTCTGTGTATCATCGTACCTCCTATATTAATTGTGGTCCGCGCCAATGGAATTTATTAAGGACTATATAGAGTATATACAATCACTGTGTATTTTCATACGTCGTATCAATTGTGGTCCGAGCCAGTCGCATTTAATAGTTCGTATATTATTGCGGTAATATTGGAGTGAGCCAAATCAATTATAATGTGTGTGCACTTTATTAATTTGCATTTAATTTCTAACAGTACTGTAGACACCACATTCTAGGACCCCCTAAGTCACTCCTTAGGTCCCTAGCACCTCCCCATTTTACTATAAACCCTATGTCATACTCCGAGTACAGATCTAGAGGCCATCCGGCACTCCCGAGCCTCGTTTGACTCCTATCAACTCTATCGTCAGATCGAAAGCTCTTTGAAACTTTGAAGGGATCTGAATCCCCTTTCCAACGGTCTGCCCCGTGCGCAAATTGGCATAACAGTTCAGACGAACGGACCATTTTACTACCTAAAATCGATCTAGAGGCCACCAGGCACTCCCGGGCCCCGATTTGACCCCAATCAACTTCAACGTTTGAGAAAAATCTATTTGAATATTCAAAGGGTACTAAAAACCCTTTCCAACCGTATGCCCTATGGGCGAAATGTCATAACCCTTCGAACGAACGATCCCCCAAAAACTGATCAAAAGGCCACCGGGTGCTTCTGGGCCCCGTTCGACCAAGGTCAACTTTTCGAACTGAGCGAAGCTCTTTGGAATATCTAAGTACCTCGCATAAAATTTCCAAAGGTCTGCCCTATGAGCGATTCTGACTTATGTTACGTAGGAACGATCGTTTTACTCTGAAAGGTCATCGGGAGCTTTCGGTCCCCGGTTGACTAAGGTCAACTTTGCAAAATGAGCGAAGGTCTTTGGAATGTCGAAGTACCTTGCATAACCTTTCCAACGGTCGCCCCGTACATAATTCTGACATACCATTCGGACGAACATTTCATTTTTGTCCGAAGATCTCCCGTTCAAAGGATCAACGATCACTTTCGAGCCACATTTGACATAGAGTTAACTCCTGGACTCGAGAGAGGCCCAAAGGACTCTGAATTACCTTTCTAACGGTATATAAAATATTGTTACTAAATCCGTTTAATATAAAATTAAACTATTTAAGTAACTCCGAACTATTTTTTGAAGAAACTCTTTTCTTAAAAATCAAATCAAATTAATCACAAGATGTGTTTAACAAAATCTGTACGAGATATGTTCAATATTGGTTAACAGGTTTAGTAAATCAGTTTAAAAACTTAAACTCAGCACAACCATAAGAATTAGATGAGGAGATGTATAAAGATTAAGGACAAGGGATTTTTTATGTGGTAAAACCTCACCCAACTGAGGAAACATCCACGATTCACTCTACGGAGTAAACCAAAAATTCCACTAAAATAAATTATAATAGTTACAAACTATATAACACACATGCACACAAATCAGACCTATATAAGTTTAGGAATGTATCCACTGGTGTCCTTCTAACTTTTCTGTAGTTCTGTTTGTTGATGTTGTTCTCCAGTTTGCTAACTTCCAATTTGTTCCAGTTCTTTACGTCGACTCTTGTTCTTGAGATCTTATTACCAACACTTTTAGTGTGGTAGGGTGATAGTGTTTGTGAAGGTGCTTTCTAACACATGCATGCACACACACACACACACTTATTTATACAAGCAGTCCTATCAAATTACATATAAGATCTATATGCTGTGATTTTCTATTTCTCTCTTTTTAGAAAACTTAAACCTTATTTGACCTTTATTATAATCCCAGAATCCACGGTTATCTTGCTCGGAAGACGTTTCAAGATCTTAATCAATCTCAGAGTTTTGAAAATATTTTTGAGATTTAAAACCACCAAGTGCGATTCCAACTAGGTCAAAGGTCTCGTTTCAAAAGAACTAGAAACAGAAAATTATTTTGTTGATTTTGAAGTTAAAAACATTTAAAGAAACAAATCAACAAAAAATTTCTCAAGATGAGAAACTATAGATGCAGATCTATGCGTAATATAACATGCAAAGACTAGATATAAGATTTCTATAAAAGTAGAAACACAGATCTAATCAAACGTTTAAGTTACAACATCAAAAACTAACAAACCAACACTCAAGGTTGTGTTTGGTATAAATTGTTTTTTGAAAGAGGTTATGGTTTGAAAAATGTTTTGGACGATTTAGGGTTAGGGTTTCCTAACTCTGGTTTCTCTCTCTCTCTCTTCTCTCTTCTCCCTTCTCTTTTCTCTCACTCGAATAAAACGAAGTGGAAAAGGTATCATTTGGCTGAGGGTAAGGCTCCTTATATAGGAGGCTGAGAAGATTCGAGAACGAGGTTCAAAATCAATGGCTACGATTTAGTCTAGGCAGATTGACTTTGATCCAACGACTTAAAAGAAGCAGTGGATAAAACGATTGTGATTGGCTTGAGAGAGGTTCACAGGGATTGTATAAGGACGCATGCAGATCGTCGATTAAAAACAATCCAAGGGCTGGAACTAAGCACGGCTAATGTCTCACAGAGAAAACACAAAATGGTTCGATGACAGCCTGACAGGTGTAGGGCTATGACTGGATACCACACGCGCATCTTAAAGAAATGGCACAGCACCCCTTATAGTCTCTAGCGCTTTTAGATTCTACCCAAATGAACTTTAAGCCAATTAAACCAATAATCCAAAATAGTAGAATGACCCCAACACTTTTAAACCAATTTTAATTAAGAAAAAAATGTTTTAAAGAACTTTAAGAATTTCTAAAAAATTATTAAAAATCAAATTAAGGGAAATTAACACACTCAATATACACACACTCAATTATATGCAATAGGCAATGTATGAATGCAATACTAATGTGTGTGAGTGTTGGTAAATATACCTTGATTAATCAAACAAGAAGAATAAAATGTAGACAATCTCTGAGACTTTTTGGATTCTAGGAAAGGACACAATTTTGTCACTATTTCCAAACTAGATGAGCACTTATACAATATAGACTCAAGTGAGTCAAGACTATAAGGTTCTTCAATCTCCCCCTTTGGAAATATGAGACAAAATCTCCTTTGAGTCATCTAGGACTCGTAGGGCAATAAAAATAAGAAAAACATATTCATATGAAAATTCTATTTACCCATTTCCTAGAAAAAAAATAACTCAACTAATTACAATTAAATACCCTATTACAACTGTTGAGAATAACAGTACAAAATCTTGCAAATAATCACTAAGATCAAGCTTATTAGAAACATGTAAGAAAAATAAACTTATAAAGACTCAAATTTCTCCTCCATTTTGTGTCAAATAGACAAAGGGAAAAAATATGTAGGCCAAAGAGTTTAATCAGCACAAACCATACCTATTGATTTACGCAAAGAAATAAATCTATTGTAATCCAAAGGTTTGGTAAACATATCTGCGAGTTGCAAATTAGTAGGAAGATAATTAATTTCTAATTCCTTAGTTTCAACCAATTCGCGTATAAAGTATTGTCTTATTTTTATGTGTTTTGTTCGCGAGTGTTGAACAGGATTTTTAGAGATATTGATCGCACTTTTATTATCACAATAGAGTTGCAATTGTTTTTCTTGAATACCATAATCACTTAGCATTTGTTTAAGCCAAAGTAATTAGGCACAGCAGCTTCCAGCGGCTATGTATTCAGATTCAGCTGTTGATAGAGAAGTGCAGTTTTGTTTCTTACTACTCCATCCTACCAGATTATTACCTATATAGTAACATGCTCCTGATGTGCTTTTACTATCATCAGTATTCAGTACACCCAGCCCAATCAGCATCAATGTACCCAATTATAGTGCTAGATGTATCACTAGTGTACCAAAGTCCTAGATTCATAGTGCCTTTTACATATTTAATAATCCTTTTAACAGAAGTTAGATGGCTCTCTTTAGGATTGTTTTGATAACGAGCACATACACAAACAGCATACATTATATCAGAACGCGAGGCAGTAAGGTATAGTAAGGTTCCTATCATACTACGATATAGAGTTGGATCTATAAATTTTCCAGTTTCATCTTTAGATAGTTTGACCGTAGTACTCATGGGAGTTTTAGCATATTTAGCACTCTCAAGGCCGAATTTTTTGACAATCTCTTATGCGTGTTTAGATTGTGAAACAAATAATCCTTCTGAATTTTGTTTGACTTGAAGACCCAAGAAAAATTACAACTCTCCCATAAGAGACATTTGAAATTCTTTATGCATAATTTCAGAAAAAAATTTAACTTCTGAGGGAGAAGTTGATCCAAAGATGATATCGTCAACATAAACTTGAGCTATAATGATGTGTTTGTCAAAATGTTTGACAAATAGAGTTTGATCATTTCCACCTCTCTTAAAACCTTTATCTAAGAGAAAATTAGAAAGTCGCTCATACCAGGCTCTAGGCGCTTGTTTTAGGCCATACAAAGCCTTTTTAAGACGAAACACATGATTTGGATATTGAGGGTCAATGAACCCTTTTGGTTGTTCTACATAGGTCTCCTCAGTCAATATTCCATTAAGGAATGCAGATTTGCATCCATTTGGTACAGTGTAAAGTGCAAGTAGCAATCTATGGCAAAGAGAAGACGAACAAATTCTAAACGAGTAACGGGAGAAAATGTCTCATTAAAATCTATTCCTTAAATTTGAGAATATCCTTGAGCAACTAATCTAGCTTTGTTTCTAATGATTATCCCACTTTCATCAGATTTATTTTTAAATATCCAACGTGTGCTAATAACCTTTTTATGATTAGGCCTAGGTACAAGATACCAAACATCATGAATGACAAATTAAAGAAGTTCTTCCTGCATGGCAGAAATCCAGTGAGAGTCATTTAATGCCTCATTTACATTCTTTGGTTCCACAAGGGAAACAAAACATGCATAATGAGCATAATTTCTTAATTGAGATCTTGTATGCACAGGCTCACTAGGATTACCAACAATGTTATCTATGGGATGGTCTTTAGAAACCCAGTTAGGTACTTCACGTGTCTCAATTGGAAAGGAATCATTTATTTCTGGAGAGTCATTTTCTAAAGCCTTTGCAGGCTCTTCCACAATAGTTAGTTCTCCAGTTTTACTCTCTACAGTAGTGTCACTTACAATTACATTTATGGATTCCATTATGGTCTTAGTGCAAAGATTATAAACACGGTAGGCTCTTAGGCGAGTATCCTAGAAAATAGCTTTATCTCCACGACTCTCAAATTTGGATAAGTGTTCTCTATCTTTGCAGACATAACAAGTACTACCAAAGGTTCTAAAGTACTTAAGATTGGGTTTTTTTCTATACCAAAGTTCGTAAGGAGTTTGTTTAGAATTCTTTCTAAGATAGACCCTAATGATAATGTGACATGCAGTACGAATAGATTCTACCCAAAAATATTTAGGTAAACACTTGGCATGTAACATAACACGTGCCATCTCTTGAAGGGTACGATTCTTTCTCTCAGCGATACTATTTTGTTGAGGAGTCTTAGGAGCACTAAACTCATGTTTATAACCATTATAGTCACAATACTCTATTATACCGGTGTCTTTGAATTCTCCACCTCTATCACTACGAATTCTATTTAATTGAGTGTCCTTCTCATTTTCAATCCGAAGAAGTATTTTTAAAAAAGTTTGAAAAGTGTCAGACTTTTGTTTTAAGAAGGTTACCCAAGTAAATCTAGTGAAGTCATCAATCATAATAAGAATGTAACTGTGTCCACAGAGACTAACAGTTTGAGATAGACCCATTAGGTCCATATGGATGAGCTCCAAGGGGTTAGAGGTAAGGATATCTTTGACTTTCTTATTAGGTGCCTAACAATTTTTCCTTCCGGACAAGAACCACAGACAATATTAGAAATGGGTTTGATTTTTGGAATTCCTCTAACAATTTCTTGAGAAGACAATCTACTAAGATTTTTGTAATTTATGTGACCCATCCTGTTATGCCATATCTCATTATCATCCATTCTAGCACCATTACAGATTTCAGAACTATTCATAACAGTATAGCAACTGTCAGGAGTCCTGAATCCTGTAATTACGTATTCACCCATTTCATTTAAAATTTTGTAATTGTTCTTTGAAAAGGTAACAGTATGATCTGAGTCACAAAATTGCGAGATACTAAGTAGATTAGCCTTAAGACCTTTGACTAGAAGAACATTTTCAAGAACATGTAGTCCTTGTTCTTGGAGAGTTCCTTTAACTATAATTTGAGATGATACTCCATCACCAAAAATAACTTTTCCTACAGCAAAGCTGGTTTTGTTTAAGAGTTTTGTATCATCACCAGTCATGTGTTTTGAACATCCAAAATCTAAATACCAACCAGAAGATGTGTGTTCATCTTTTAAAGTAATAATAACAATGCTACACTTCATCTGGGGTAATAGATCATCTTTTCTAACCCAAATTGCTCTTGTTTTCATTTTGCGCTTATTTGCTCGCATTTGATAAAATTTGCGAGCATTCGATTTTTGTTGAAAAATATTTTGCGCGTGATTTTGAATTTTATGAGGCACATGAGCATTTAGCTTAGGAAAGTGTTTAGGAATCCTTCTAGGAAATGTTCTTTTAGGTTTGGTCTTTCTTTTTCTATAGTTAGAGTTTTTATCTCGTTGTCTAGGCAGAACATAATTGTTATGGCTTCTCCTAGAATAGTTAAAAATTTGATAAAGAGGAGGGTTATAGACAGTTTTAACTAGTCTTCTAGCATAGAAGCTATCAAAAGAATGACTGTATATATCGCAGTAGGAGTAATAAAGATTGCTCGAAGAGGGTATCTCTTTAGGAAAGTCTCTAAACATAGGCTTTAAGGAATTTGGGGGTTGAACCCTATTCCTAGATAGAACAGTTTTGAAGGTAGAGTCATTCTTCCTAATTAGGGGGCAAACATATTTAGCCTTAGGTGAATTATCATGCTTAGAGTAACTTGGTTCCCCAATATCAAACTTATGATGTTCTGTATCAAACTCAATTTTTAAAAAATGAAAGTTTGGGCAAGTTTCTATAGGTCTTTTGCCTCCTGACACAAACTTGATAGATTCAAAAGATTTTGTTTGTCTTGAAATTTGGGCAAAACCCTATTCCAGTTCGATCATCAGAATTTGTTTTTGAATCAGCAACAAAACCATCAAAGCAGTTTGAGTTATTTTCAAATTTTGTAAATTTTTTTAAAACTGTTGTTGTCTTCTCTTTTATTTGTTTCAATTCTAACAATGCCCCTTTGTATTTTTTTCTCCAGAGTTTCATTTGTTTCAGTCAAATCTTTCAGTTTTTTATCAAACATTTTGATTTCATTTTCATGAGTAAGACATTGGGTAGTATACTCTTTAGCATTAAGTTTGACCATCAGGCTTAGATCTTCTATTTTCTTAGTGAGATCTTTCACTATCTTCTCTAGTCTAGTGAATTTCTTTAGAGCTTTCGCATAAAGTGTGTGAATATCAGGGAGGTCTTCAGTGTTCGAGTCATTAAGTGTGGTGTGTGAAGTGACCCCTAAGGCTTCAATTCTTGAACTCACACACCCATTGACATCGTCATTATCGCTTTCCCTTTGACTCACACACCCTGTGGTAGAAATAACAATGTTCTCAGAAATTAAATCATCTAAACCAGTAACAGCATGATTCATAACAACAGAAGTAGATTACTAAATTCATCCTCACTAACAGGCACAGGCATCCCATCATTATAGATTGTCTTGGCAAAGAAAGACATGTAAGGATCAAAAACATCAGATGACTCAGATTCCTCATTTTTAGAGTTGCTTGAATCATCCCATGTCTTGAAAATGTTGGCCCTAGTATGCTTATTATGAGTGTTCAAGTTAACTCTACAGTCTTGTGCTATGTGTCCTAGTTTTCCACATCTAAAGCAAGCAATCTTCTTAAGGTCATTGTTAGGTCTAGTATGAATGTGTTTATGATGTTTGTCTTGACCTTTATCATGAGGTTTGTGATTAGAGTGAGTTGGATAATTGGACTCGCCTTGTTTGTTTGCCATGTTATTTCTATACTTTACAATTTTCTTAAACTGTTTTGACATCAAGGCAATCTGATTGTCCAAACTCTCTATGTCACATTCCTCATCAGAGTCATAATTGGGAATGTTAAGCTCAGGCTTAATTAGCTTAGAAGAAAAACTCAGATTGGAACTAGTCTGTTTCCTATGGGACTGGGTCAATTGTTTCTTAAATTCTAATTCCATTTCCACAGTTCTTAGCTTATTACTGAGTAATTTAGGAGTGAGATTTTGATCACACATTTCCTCAATAGCATATCTTTTGTTGTCAAATTTATTTGGTAATGATCTTAGAATTTTAGATACAATTTCATGTATGTCATATGTTATCCCATTAGCATGCAGTTTGGTCACAATATCAGTCAAATTTATATAAAAGTCATCAAATGACTCAGACATAATTAAAGAGTTATACTGTTGAATGAGCATTTGTGTTTTAGCAGCCTTAACTCTAGTGTCACCTTCATGAGCAGTAACTAAAGTGTCCCAAGCTTCCTTAGAAGTGGCACAAGATGAGATCCTTTTGAACTCATGTTCATTTATGGACATAAATATGTCATTATTTCCTTTGTTATTGTTGCGAGAAACTTGTTTCTCTTCTTGTGTGAACTCACTTAACACTTTCTTAATCCTCCCATTACTTCCTTCAGTGGCTGGTTTAGTAGGATAAATGTATCCATTTTCAACAATGTCCCAGACATCATCTCCCAAGGTTCCTTGAATGAAAGCAATCATCCTTACTTTCCAGTAAGCAAAATTGGTTCCATCGAAGAGAGGAGGTCTGGTCAAGTTACCAAATCTTTCATTTTTCTCGTCCATGTTTGATTTTCTGAAAACAATTTCAGAAACACAGGATCTTTTAAAATAAGTTTGCAAAGCTCTAATACCAATTGAAATACTGTTACTAAAGCCGTTTAATATAAAACTAAACTATTTAAGTAACTCCGAACTATTTTTTAAAGAAAAACTCTTTTCTTAAAATCAAATCAAATTAATCACAAGATGTGTTTAACAAAATATGTACGAGATTTGTTCAAGATTAGTTAATAGGTTTAGTAAATCAGTTTAAAAACTTAAACTCAGCACAACCATAATAATTAGATGAGGAGGTGTAGAAAGATTAAGGACAAGGGATTTTTTATGTGGTAAAACCTCACCCAACAGAGGAAACATCCACGACTCCCTCTACGGAGTAAACCAAAAATTCTACTACAACAAATTATAACAGTTACAAACTATATAACACACATGCACACAAATCAGACCTATACAAGTTTAGGAATGTACCCACAGGTGTCCTTCTAACTTTTCTGCAGTTCTGTTTATTGATGTTGTTCTCCAGTTTGCTAACTTCCAATTTGTTCCAGTTCTTTACGTCGACTCTTATTCTTGAGATCTTATTACCAACACTTTTAGTGTGGTAGGATGATAGTGTTTGTGAAGGTGCTTTCTAACACATGCATGCACACACACACACACACTTATTTATACAAGCAGTCCTATCAAATTACATATAAGATCTATATGCTGTGATTTTCTATTTCTCTCTTCTTAGAAAACTTAAACCTTATTTGACCTTTATTATAATCCCAGAATCCACGGTTATCTTGCTCGGAAGACGTTTCAAGATCTTAATCAATCTCAGAGTTTTGAAAATATTTTTGAGATTTAAAACCACCAAGTGCGATTCCAACTAGGTCAAAGGTCTCGTTTCAAAAGAACTAGAAACAGAAAATTATTTTGTTGATTTTGAAGTTAAAAACATTTACAGAAACAAATCAACAAAAGTTTTCTCAAGATGAGAAACTATAGATGCAGATCTATGTGTAATATAACATGCAACGACTAGATCTAATATTTCCATAAAAGTAGAAACACGGATCTAATCAAACGTTTAAGTTGAAAACAAGATCTGAGAACGAAGAGGTTGCAGCATCAAAAACTAACAAACCAACACTCAAGGTTGTGTTTGGTATAAATTAGTTTTTGAAAGAAATTATGGTTTGAAAAATGTTTTTGACGATTTAGGGTTAGGGTTTCCTAACTCTGGTTTCTCTCTCTCTCATCTCTTTTCTCTCACTCGAATAAAACGAATTGGAAAAAGTCTCATTTGGCTGAGGGTAAGGCTCCTTATATATGAGGCTGAGAAGATTCGAGAACGAGGTTCAAAATCAATGTCTACGATTTAGTCTAGGAAGATTGACTTTGATCCAACGAATTAAAAGAAGCGGTGGATAAAACGATTGTGATTGGCTTGAGAGAGGTTCACAGGGATTGTATAAGGACGCATGCAGATCGTCGATTAAAATAAATCCAATGGGCTGGAACTAAGCACGGCTAATGTCTCACAGAGAAAACACAAAATGGTTCGATGACAGCCTGACAGGTGTAGGGCTATGACTGGATACCACACGCGCATCTTAAAGAAATTACACGGCACCCCTTATAGTCTCTAGCGCTTTTAGATTCTACCCAAGTGAACTTTCATCCAATAAAACCAACAATCCAAAATAGCAGAATGACCCCAACACTTTTAAAACCCATTTTAATTAAGAACAAAAATGTTTTAAAGAACTTTAAGAATTTCTAAAAAATTATTAAAAATGAAATTAAGGGAAATTAACACACTCAATATACACACACTCAATTATATGCAATATGCAATGTATGAATGCAATACTAATATGTGTGAGTGTTGGTAAATATACCTTGATCAATCAAATAAGAAGAATAAAATGTAGACAATCTCTGAGGGTTTTTGGATTCTAGGAAAGGACACAATTTTGTCATTATTTCCAAACTAGATGAGAACTTATACAATATAGACTCAAGTGAGTCAAGTGTATAAGGTGCTTCAGTATGTCCCGTGCACGATTTGTATCAATGGATTACGTTCTACGATCGTTTTTCTAAAAAAAATTGTACGAGACTGCCAATCAGCAGGTCCATTTTTTTGCCTATCAGTAGTGTGCTTAGGGTTACCTGGAAATTGGCAGGGTTGGGACCATACCGATTGGCACCACCCCTGACCCTATAAATAGAGAGCATGACCTCAGTCCCAAGACACACCTCAGATTCACCAGCATCAGTGATTTCAGTAACATTCTTTTGTAATCAGCGAAATTTCCTTCTGTGAAATTCCATTCCATCTTAAATCCCCCTCCTTTTCACACCCAATTTGGCAAAATCTCATTCTCTCTCATCCAACATTCATCTCAACATTCAAGGAAGTTCATCCAAGATCAAGATCAAGCTTCAACTCTTCAAAAAAGGTCCAAATTCTCCCCTTTCTCTTTAAATTTCTTGTTTTTGCAATAATTACATAAACTGATAATCTAACTTTTACTTTAGTTCATACACATTAACATCTCACATTTTTATCAGTTATATTGCACATACTTTATTTTCTATAAAAAACAAAACAAACAAAAAGAGGGTTACACCTATAAATTCCAACGGGATTCTCCATCACACTTTTTCAAAACTAAAACACATTTTCTACACACACACATATAATAAAATCTCGTTTGAATCTATGGGATAAACCTCACCCTTATGCCGCATGCGAACTACGTGGACTTTGATGCCCTTATAGGCTGCGTAGGCGTTTCAAATTAAAACCCGAGATTCGAGTCCAATTTTCCAATTTTCCCAAATTCCCCATTATCGCTTTATTTCTCAGATTATTTTAATAAAATATTATATTTGTGATCCTTAGAAGCGTTTTATCCAACACATATTAATCGTTTCATTATAACGATCAATATCACGATAAACGCATAAATTATATTTTTAATATTATTTTTGTTAACAGTCCTATGGATGACCTCACTCTATCTCTTCCATGGTATGAGTTGGCCAATTACGATCTCCATTATATATATACGCATACACATTTCACGGAGAAATAAAGGAAACTAATAACACAAACCCATGAGAAATCTAAAAGGTGGAATGGGTGCCAAACACCTTCCAATTCCGTAACTTAGCTCCCAAACCTTTGAACTATTGATTTTGTAACCATCATTTTGTCTTTGATGTCGCTCTCTCGAAGCAGCGACATGTTGTTTTGCCTGTTTTGTGCAAAATAGGCTGGCGACTCCATCTCTTTGCATGCACCCCACACCGACGATGGTCGAAGCGCTCCTAGAGAGTACGAGGGAGCAATACCCCTTTCTTTATTTTCTTCTTCCCTATTTTCCCCTCCCCCGCAGGAGGAGATAAATGGGATGGACACCATCGGGGATGGCCACAGTGGCAACTCCGATGGGGAATATTTTTCATAAGAGGGCTAAACTCTATTTGCATGAGTGTTTTATTTTTCTGCTTGTGTGCGTATGCACCTATCTGTATCTTCCCTTTTCCTCCTCTATTATTTTTTGTACATATACTTAATATATACCTCATGTAGATACTCTTCATGTACACTTCGCACTACGTGCACCTAGGATCCCTTATATCCACATATTGCACACACTACTTAAAATATCCATGCTTAGGTGTCACTAACACACACCTCCAATTATCACACTTGTATATACCCATGCTCACTCACACTTGGCACACACTAATTGTAGTTTATCCATGCTTAGGTTCACTACCACACACTCACTTGTAGATATTCACACATTACTCACTCTCATATATCCATGATTAGTATAATCTTCATACTCCATGTTAGATTTACTCTTTACACTTGTACATTCTCCCCTATTTAGTATAATGCTCATCATTCCAAATAAAGATACTTTTTCCATAACATGCTAATAAAAAATCATTCATTTTTCACACTACATCATCAAAGAGCATGTCTATTGACCAAATTTTATCCCGTAACTCGGGGGTCACTTCGTGATGGGCGCTGGTCCGACAGGTCGCAGTTAGCCCAAGCGATATGACTCTCACCTTCCATTGGCCAAGTACCTTTAACGTATATCAAACAGTTCCACCCGCATTGTACCACTTGACTGAAGTCATGACGGGAGGTATATCGTAAGAAACTCATTCACGTACGTCGAGTATATTGAATTCTCTCTCACACATACTGTCCCCATGAGGTATATAATGAGGCAATTCACATACACTCAGGTATATCAAATGGCTCGTCCACACGAACCGATTGCCCTCAAAAGCAAGACGTATATCACGGAAGTCATGCCAAGGTGGTAAACCTTCCAATTAACCCCAACAACTGCATACCCTCATATAGGTATCAAACCTAGGACATTCATATTTAGTTTGTCGATTTCTATCCAAAAATCTATCGAAATGACGGGTCGGCATGTCGACCAAAATTTTACGTGATTTCATCTTTTTTAAAATGGGACCCTGTCCATGAGCCTGGCAACAAGTCCAACCATGTTTTTACATATTTTTTAAGCCTAATTTTCCCAGGTTCGGGTCCCGTTCGACATTTATTTTTGCATTTAGGTAATCATAATACAAGTGAGGACATAATAAACATAATAATAATCATGCTGAGACCCATCTTTCATTTTTCCTCTTTTTTACCAAAAGTGTCAAAATATTTTTTCCCTCTTTGATAAAAAATACCCAAAAGTATTTCTCCTTCCTTGCACTAAAAATATTTTTCCTCCTCTTTACCCAAAAACATTTTGTCCTCCTCTTTTCCAAAAATGTCAAAAACATTTTCTTTCCTTTTAAAAAATAACAGTTTTCCCTCCCTTTTTTCTCTTTCAAAAATAAATTCAAATTTTTCTCTACTTCTCGGGTCGATCACATACCCGACCCTTGGCCTGGCTCCCTATTGGCTTCAATCTTTTGTCGAACCGCCCCGAAGCTCCATCAGTTCCCTCGCTACTTCCTCTGAGTTTGAAATTCATCTCCATCCGTTTTCCATGGAGAACACAAATCAAGTACCAAATGTGCAGCCGGATTTGATGAAGGTCCTAAACCAACTCACTGCCAAGATTGACAGCCTTCAAACCGAGGTTTATGAGATGCAACGAAATTGGGTCCCTATTCTGGAAGAGCCCGAGGTCCTCTTACCTAGCGCTATAGGTCCGCCCATAGACGAGCCTATTTGGATCCTCGAGGAATATCAGCACACTCCATGTGCTCCTCCTGTTAATGGGCCACCGCCAGCCCAACTCCATATGTCGAATCTTCCCAACCAGGGGCTAACCTACCCGTGACTATTGATCCGAAGTAAAAAGAATTTAACAAGGTCAAGGAAGACCTCAAGATGTTGACCAAGAAGTTCAACTAAGTCCTAATCTCTGGGAACTACGTGGACTACACCCATATGTCTCCTTATCCTAAAGCGAGGTTGTGGGAAAAGTTCAAGATGCCCAACATCGAGAAGTTTGGGGGTAGTGGACCCCAATTGTTCATCTCTGAAGTTACCACCGAGCCATGACTCTCTTAGGTGCCTCTGAGGAAATAATGGCCCAAATTTTCCAACAGACTTTGAAGGACAGTGTTCTTCGCTGGATGAGTCCATAATCTGGAGTTAGGAAGATGTTTCCTAAGAATTTAACTCACAATAAAAGTATAATAAAGAATTGGAGGTTACCCGCCATGATTTAGTACTGCTTAAATAGAATTCTAGGGAATTAGTCGATAACTTCATAGCAAGGTGGGGAGTAAAAGCAGCCACCATGACCAACCGATCTTCCGAAGAGGAGCAAGTCAGTATCGTGAAGAATTTCTTACCCCATATCTGAGCGACAATGGGAGGACAGTACTACCCTCATTTTCAATCCCTCTGAGAAGCAGGAGTGGATATCAAAGAAATTCTTGCGAAAACAGAAGTTGAGCTGAAGAAAGTATCAGGATAATTCATTCCCAAAAAGTATGAGAAGCCTGTCGGTACCGCAGTTTCAACCATCAATAACATTTCCCAACCTGTAACTTCATGGGCACTAGAAAGCCGCCCTAACCCAGTCAAAAAGGAATACACCGAGCTTCACGCTCCCCTCTCCAAAATTTACCAAGCCCTTTTAAGCCTAAATCTTATCAAACCACTGGACCCTCGTCCATTACCAAACCCACTTCCTAAAAATTTCAAACCAGACGCTCATTGTGACTTTCACCAAATTACCGCCCATACCACTGATCAGTGTTTCCACCTTCGAAATGTAATCCAAGGTTTGATTGACCAAGGTATCATCGCCCCACCAGCCAATCATAAACCAAATACCACCCATAATCCACTCCCAAACCATACAAACGCCATTTTCCTAGAAGAAGACCTAGAATTTGATCCATATACCCAAATCATTCCCAGTAAATCACCCATCATACCATATATTCTCCTAAACCTCTCCAAGTTTGCCCATACTTTCTCTACAATCCTATTAGTTTTGTCGATCAGGCCTGTCACTTCTTACTAGAGCATGCATTATTATCCATACCCGTTCTGGAGGTAAAGATATGAAATTATCAGCATTATCGAACTAGCTTCTAGAGTTCGGGTTGAAATTTCCCTCCAAGATGACTATTGATTGCCAGAGATTCAGTACACTATTCTTGGAAGCTCGAAAATGGGCTCGAGAGTCAGATAGGTGGGTGGTACCTGCTGATGAAGTCAATTTAGATTCTGTCATCCAGATCAGGGTAGACTTATTTCGACAAATCGGTGAAATTTGTAGTATGTCCAAGTTACTTAATGCTTTGAAACTATAAGGGCGCCTGGTCCCTTCACTTTTACATCTCCCCATTGAATGGGAGGATCTATATGAATAGGTTGTTGAGGTTGTGGAGTGTATTAACTTTTCGTGGAAAGACGATGTCTTTGCCACCGGATGGGGGGACGAATTTGATAGTCCAAATGAAAAGCAAAGCCCAAAAAAGACTAGCCCAATAGTCAGCATATGCGGAATTTTATCATTTAAGGATCTGCTAGGAAAAATCAATACGGTGGCTGAACAACCCGAGATAGACGAGAAAATGGGGTTTCCATTTTTTCCCTCTTCTATGAACCATATGACTATATCAGGGAAGCATTACCAAGTTTCAAACCCGCAATCATCAGCAATCGACAAAGGAAAAGGTGTTGGGAATCTTCCTTTTGTCGTAAATGACCCTCAAGGAGAGAAAGATCCTCGATTAGTTAAAGAATACCCAATATAACATTACTCTGTGGGCACTCTTTATGTCTTCCCAGTTGCACCTAAATGCTTTAATAAAACTACACATCGGGCCCACAGTCCCTCCTTCCACCATGCCAGAAGAAGTAGTGAATCTGGTCAGATCTCTAGCCTCTACTAGAATGCTCTCTTTCTCCGAAAGAAAAAATCTCTAAGATTGGTCCAAATCATAACTATGCGCTCAATATCTCTGTCAAGTCATGGGAAAAATTATCCCACTTTCGCTTGTCGATAATGGATTAGCTCTTAATGTTTGACCATTGAGGACCCTCAATTTCTTGGGACTCAAAGTGAGTGACCTTGCTCCAACCTGTGTCGCGGTGCGCGCTTACGATAATATTCGTCAAAAAGTCATGGGATCCATAGAGCTTACAATAGTAGTCGGCCCTATCAATCCTGTTGTTGAATTCTAAGTCATCGAAATCCCAGCTTATTTCAATATATTGCTTGGATGACCATGGCTCCATAATATTAAGGGTGTGTCTTCTTCCCTTCATCAGAAACTCAAGTTATTCTCCATTGAGCATGTCATCACCATCTTAGGCGATGATGACAACACTGAGAATGATGCACCAGTAATCCAGTACTAGAGATATAACATGGAGTGAATGATATGCTTCTGTCAGGTTTTCGAGTTGAACTACTTCTACTCCCCAACACGGGACGATTTCAAAGATAGGGTTTCTCAAGAGTATAACCCTCATGGCAATGTCAATATGATCCAAATGTTCAAGAGTATGCACTTCATGCCCGAACTGCGGCTAGGACGACGACAATAGGGGATACTTGAACCCATTGTGTTAAAGAAAGTTTTTCCTCCTTGCGACTTGGGTTATCGATCGTCAGCAGAAGAACTCATAATGCTCCGCCAACCTCAGGTGAAGAGAAGACTAGAAAGTGTCAAAACTATCTCAAGAGATTTTTGGAACGTAAAATTTATCAAAGAGGGTGAAGATTCCCCTTTTATGGCTTTCCTGAATAGTGGTATGATCATGTGGACAAGAAGATAAAATAAGGAATGGAGATATTATCCCAAACCAGCTACTTATGGGCTGAAAGTTCCCAACATCATGTGCAACCACTCCTTGAAAATACGATAGTTGATACCATAGATTTTCAGAGAAGTGACTCTGAGGATTCATTCAACTTGCAGACACTGAGGTTAACACTCTGCATGGTCCACCCAAGAGCTACATCATCGAATTCATCTCGTCTGATCAAAGATGCTGATGCACCTCTCCTCAATTAGCATGCTGTACCACTTCCACCTGCTGAAATTCAACCCAACCCATATATTTATCCCATTTCCCTTTCCTTTGTTGTTCCTCCCTATTCTGATGTAATCGAGACCTCATTTGATGAGGTTCTCAATGTTATTTTTCCCAATAATGAAACAAATGAATATTTTGAGTATCTTGTTATGCCTTACAATAATTGACTTGATGATTATGAATTTATAAATGAATAATTCTTAACTGATCTTAATAAGGTTAATAACAAATAACATAATCGTGTTTAAGTTAATGAAGATGAAACTATTATTATTAATCTCAGTTCTAGTAGCCAACTGCGCGAGATTAGGATAGGGTCCACCCTTAACGAGCATGAGCGTGCGCAACTCGAAGAATTACTGAAGGAATTTGTGGATGTCTTCGCATGGTATTACGAAGATATGCCCGGCATTGATCCCAAAATCGCTTAGCACAAGATTCCAACTCTCCCAGAATGAAAACTGGTTAAACAGAAAATACAAAAGCTACGCACTGAATCGTCACTCAAGGTTAAGGAAGAGGTGATCAAATAATTGAATGTGGGTTTCATTAGTGTGATCAAATATCCCACATGTCTAGACAATGTCGTACCCGTGCCAAAATCCAGAGGGAAGGTTCGGATGTGCGTTGACTATCAAGATTTGAACAAGACCTCTCCGAAAGATGATTACCCGCTACCCAATATCAATACGATTGTGGATAATACGGTCAGTCATGCTCTTGAGTCATTCATTGATGGATTTGCTGGATATAATCAGATCAAGATGTACACAGATCATCAAGAGAAAATCGCATTCATCACCCCTTGGCGAACCTTTTGTTACACCGTTGTTGATACCAAATTTAATCTGCTAACATGGCCCAATTGAATGAAGACATGTGGCAATCTACATGGCAACAATAAATACTTCCGAGGAACTCACACGCTCCGAGGAACACTACTTCCCCGAGGAACTCAGACGCTCCGAGGAACAAGAATGTTCCGAGGAACTCGTACACTCCGAGGAACAAGAACGCTCCGAGGAACTCATAAACACCGAGAAGCTCAGGCGGTCCGAGCTGCATCTCGAACAAAGCATTAATAGATGGATAACCAACAGTTCAACTGATTCATTAAATGTTTATCATTCAGACGCACACGCTTAAGGGGCATTGAATGTATCACCCTTTCATATGTATATCATTTAATGTATAACCCTTTCACATTACAGCCTCGGGGCTATAAATACGTTGTACAATCCTCATTGTAAGGGGGCTGGACCCCCGGGCCGGAATTTCTTGATAGAACTTGTAATCGAGAATTCCCAAACACTCAGCAATAAAATAACAGTGGACGTAGGCCATTCTTATAAGGCTGAACCACTTTAAAATTCTTTGTCTCATTTATTTATCTGTGATTGAATAATTAGAGTAATCTAATTTTTTACATCAACAGATTAGCGCCGTCTATGGGAACGACTGGTAATATCGTTTTCCATCAAAAATAATTCATCACTAATGGCTGATATTCCAGAATCCAGCAATCGAAACGCTGGGAGCCCTCCAAATCCATCTGCTCCGCCAAATATTCCAGATCTGACTAGAATAATGACAAATCTGGATCAGGGCCAGACCGTCATGCAAGAAACAATACGACAACTCATCCAAACCCTTCATGGCGGTGCACCAACTCATTCAGGACTGCGGAGTATTCAAAGAAACACCCATGCGCCATCCTCACGTACTAGGCGTACCTATTCATATCGCAATGAGGAATCTGATGATTTCTCTTATCAATCTGGGCGAACTTCGTCAATGCGAGACACAGATACTGAACAACGTGTCACTCTCTCCCCAGAAAGAACCAGCGCATTGGAAAGATTAAGTAGGGTTTCTCCTTTCGACCGATTAGGCCCTATGAGGAACAAAAGTCCTCTTAATGCAGCGTCGAGGAGATTTCGACGATCAACAACCTTAAGGGAAGGATCTGCCCAGTTGCGACCAGCTGCTCGTCAAGATAGATCCCAGGAAGCCACTTTAACGCAATCAGCTGCTCGAACCAATAGGCCCGAGGAAGGAAATGATGCATGGAAAGGCTCTATTCAGAGGCTGGAGGATAGATTAGGGGAAATGGATAAAGCCAAGAACCCTTTACAATGAACTTTTGTTCGAGGAACACCTTTTGTCCAGGACATTGTAGATTTTCCAACACCATCAAAGTTCAAAGCACCTATTGTGACTCCCAAATATGATGGAAAGACTGACCCTGTTCTTCATATAGAATAATATCAAGCTGCTGCTGACATCTATGATGTCCCAAACGAGATGAGATGTAGGTCATTCTCGGGAACTCTTACCGGATCTGCTCAGATATGGTACAATAGTCTTCCTCGGGGTAAGATCTCAACTTTCTTTCAACTGACCGAGTTATTCATTGGAAATTTCTGCTTTGGGGCAAAGCCAGTTAAACGAGTAGCACACTTGTTAAGTGTTAGACAAAAAGCTTATGAAAGCACCAGAGATTATATAACTCGTTTTAATAACGAGAAAATTGAAGTCATTGATTATAAGGAGAAGACAGCGATCACTGCCTTAATGAGTGGGCTGTTGCCTAACAAATTGTATTACACTTTGGCCAAAGATTTACCCACAACTATGTCAAAATTGATGGCAAAAGCGGCCAAAATCATGAATGCCGAGGAGGCTATGGCTGCGAAGAAGAATATGGATAAAGAAACCAAGGTGGAAGTCGACAAAGCCAAGAAGAAAGAGCATAAGAACAATGGTGGTGACAAACAATCCAAAAATAGGTCGTCATGGGAGGTCTTGAGGAAATTTGATAATTATACTCCTTTGAAGGTAGATATTAACCACGTCCTGGAAGAAATTAAGAACAACGAGGAGTTAAACTGGCCAAAGAAAATGAAAGCAGACCCTGACACGAGGAATAGGGAAAAATATTGCGAGTTCCATAAAGATCATGGACATATGACCAAGAATTGCATAGCTCTTCAAAATGAGATTGAAACACTCATCCGACGAGGAAAGCTGTTAAAGTATGTTGATCGAGGAAAAGAAAGAAGAAACAACGACCGAGCAAGAGAGAGGTCTAGATCTTCTCATCGAGCAGAGGAGAACAAGAAAAGAAACCACAAAGATGATCCCGAGGATGACCCCAATCTTCCCAAGAGACCAAAGCAGCCAGAACGAGAGGTATTTTCAATACGATTTGGGTCATTTGATTGTAATGTTATTACAGGTGGAGATGCAGGAGGAGGAGACCTTACTGCAGAAAGAAAAGCTTATCTCTGTGAGGCTCAAGCTTGCTCTTACATTCAACGAATAAATCTAGCTGAGGAGGATCGCCCGAGAAAGGTGAACAAAGAAACATTGGTCATCGATTTCTCAAAGAATGACCTTGCAGGTGTTCTGTATCCTCATGATGACCCATTGGTGATCAAGATGAGAATGAAGGAGGTAATGATTTCAAGAATACTGGTCGACAATGGTAGCTCGGTAGATATCATGTTCTACTCGTGCTTCGATAGCTTAAATCTAAAGCTATCTCAACTGGAGCCTTATCATAGACCCCTCCTCGGTTTTGCTGGCGAGAAAGTTTTTCCACTTGGGACGATCAAGTTGGATATATTCATTGGTACGTGGCCTGCATGTCGAACAGAAAGAATACGCTTTTTCGTGATGGATAAGAATGTTCAATCATCATACAATATCATCATGGGAAGAGTAGGATTGAAGAAATTCGAGGCTGTACCATCCACAGTGCATCAGTGCCTAAAATTTCCAACAAATTTTGGAGTAAGAGTTGTGAAGGGTGATCAGAAAGTAGCTCAGGAATGCTATTATTCATCCGCCGAGTAAGAGGAACTGGAGGAATCAAGGAAAAAGACTACTACCTATCACGTGGATGAAGGTGTAGAGATTGAAACATTGGATCCTCGAGATGAGTCGCAACTCGTGAAGGGTCAAGTAGTGGAAGCTACTCAAAACATTTTCTGGACGACGAGCACCCTGAGCGAATTACTCAAATAGGTTCGTCGTTGGAAGCCTCACTAAAATAGGAATTGATAACTTTCCTTAGAAGCAGAAAGCAAACTTTTGCGTGGAGTCATGAAGATATGCCTGGGATAGACCCAAATTTCTTATGTCATGAGCTCAACGTGAATAAGGAGATCAAGCCTGTGAAGCAGAGAAGAAGAGTGTTCAGCCCCGAGAAGAATCAAGCCATACAGGAGGAAGTCGAGAAGCTCCAGAAAGCTTGTTTCATTGAAGATGTTAAATATCCAGACGGGTTAGCCAATGTGGTGACGGTAAAGAAGAAAAATAACAAGTGGAGGGTGTGTGTAGACTTCACCGACCTCAACAAAGCATGCCCAAAAGATCACTTTCCATTACCCCTAATTGATCAACCGGTGGATGCTACCTCGGGACACGAGTTGCTGAGCTTCATGGATGCGTATTCTGGTTACAATCAGATCAAAATGAAACTAGAAGAGAGGGAAAGTACTTCTTTCATTACCCCTAGGGGAACTTATTGTTATAATGTTATGCCTTTTGGTTTGAAAAATGCAGGTGCGACATATCAGCGGCTGATGAACAAGGTTTTTGCTGAACAAATCAGTTGCAATATGAAAGTCTATGTTGACGACATGCTGACAAAAAGTAAGAAAGTTATCGACCATCTAGTTGACTTAAGTCAGACTTTTGATCAACTGGATAAATATCAAATGAAGCTGAACCCGACGAAGTGCATATTTGAAGTACGAGAAGGCATATTCCTCGGGTACATTGTCAATCAACGAGGCATTGAGGTGAATCCTAAAAAGATCAAAGCTCTATTAGGGCTGCGATCTCCAACGACGAAGAAAGAAGTGAAAAGTCTTACAGGACGAGTAGCAGCACTCAACAGATTTGTATCACGAGCAACTGATAGATGTCTCCCATTCTTCAAGACACTTCGAAAAACTTTTGAGTGGAATGATGAATGTGAGAAGGCTTTTCAAGATTTGAAGAAATACTTGGGAGCACCTCCACTGTTATCCAGGCCAGTGATGGGAGAAAAATTATACTTATATCTTGCAGTGTCCGAGAATACAGTTAGCTCGGCGTTAATAAGGGTGGAGAATGGAGTGCAAAAACTAATTTATTATACGAGTAAGGCCTTCCGAGGAGCAGAGATCAGATATCCAAGGCTGGAAAAATTGGCACTGGCGTTGATTGAGGCGAGTAGGAGAATGAGGCCATACTTCCAGGCTCATACCATAGTAGTATACACTGATATGCCATTGAGGCAAGACCTTCATAAACCAAAAAAATTAGGGAGATTGATGTCCTAGGCAATAAAGCTCGGAGAATACGATATAGTCTATGAACCCAGATCATCGCTAAAAGGGCAGGCTGTAGCAGATTTTATAGCAGAGTTCACCTATCCTAATACCCCCGAGGAGCAAAAGTTGCTCGCTGATCAACCTGTGGATGTTACAGGATCAACAAACATAAGCTCAGACCAACTCCGATTGGTAAAAGGGCGAGTGGATGTTACAGAATCAACAGACACAAGCTCAGACCAACTCCGATTGGTAAAAGGGCGAGTGGATGTTACAGTATCATCAATTTTGAGCTCAGACCAACTCCGGTTGGTAAAAGGGCAAGAAAAGATGATCGACGAAGAGAAAGAAAAATTCAGGGAGGATGAAAGGAAGCAGCAAATATTTCACCGAGGAACTCTGACAGAGCAGAAATTTGAAGACGAGTTACCTATATGGAGGCTATATGTAGATGGCTCATCTTGTACTACAGGATGTGGTGCGGGGATAGTTTTGAGCACTCCGGACGAAGTAGACATGGAATACGCCCTACGTTTCCAATTCAAAGCTTCCAATAATGAGGCTGAGTATGAGGCCATGATTGCTGGTCTTAGTTTGGCAAAAATGATGGAGGCACAGCAAATTATTGTCTTCAGTGATTCTCAATTGATTGTAAATCAAATGTTGGGAGTATATGCAGTTAGAGGAGAATTAATGATCCGATATCATGCAAAGGCAAAGAAGCTGGTGTCAGAATTTGCTGCTATTCAGCTGGTCAGAATATCGAGAATGGAGAATGCAAGAGCAGACGCCCTAGCTCGACTAGCATCAGCTACTCGTACCGAGCTACGACGAACAATCCCAATTGAAGTGTTGGCTGGTCGGAGTATAGATGAAGACCTGACGATGAACTTTATCACCCTTGATTTAGGACCATCTTGGATGGATCCCATCAGGGCGTATATTGAGGAGGGAGAATTACCAATTGATAAGCTCGCAGCCTAGAAATTGAAATTTAAAGTTGCTCGGTATGTATTAACTAACGGTATTCTTTATAGACGAGGAATTATGGCAGGTTTGCAGAGATGTGTATATCCCTCCGAGGTGAAAGAATTGATTGAAGAGATCCATGAAGGGTCACGTGGAGCCCATATAGCAGGTCGGACGCTTTTGTAAAGGGTGATGACGCAGGGATACTACTGGCCGATAATGAGGGCTGATTGTATAGCCTATGCCAAGAAATGTGACAAGTGCCAGCGCCTTTCCTCCATCCAAAGAACTCCACAAGCATTGTTAACACCCATAACTTCCCCTTGGCCATTTGCCATGTGGGGAATTGATTTGGTTGGGCCACTGCCAACGACCAGAGGAAGGTTCAAATACCTCGTCGTCGCAGTGGATTATTTTACTAAGTGGGTAGAAGCTGAGCCACTCATTGATATGACGTACGAGAAGGTGTACCGATTTGTTTGGAAGAACATCATTTGTCGATATGGTCTTCCTCATGGTTTCATCACAGACCATGGAACACAATTTGATAACGAGGAGTTCGCTGCCTATTGCCACCAGTCAAACATTTTGAAGGTCCACTCAGCACCACGCCATCCTCAAAGCAATGGAAAAACTGAAGTGACAAACAGAACGCTGCTAAATGGCTTGAAGAAAAGACTAGATGATGCAAAATCGAATTGGATCAACGAGCTACAATCAGTACTCTGGGCTTACCGAACTACTCCCCGAGTAGCAACTGGAGAATCATCATATATGCTGGCATTTGGAAGTGAAGCTGTTATACCTGTCGAGTTGGGTCTCCCAACACACAGGGTACTAAATTTCAATTCCCATGTCAGCGACTTAATGAGAAGACTGGATTTAAACATGCTCGAAGAAGTCAGAGAAGAAGCAGCCATTAGAAATGCTGCTTACCAGCAGCGAACAACTTTATTCTACAATAAGAGGGTGAAGAAGTGCGACCTGAAAGAAGGAGACTATGTGCTGAAGAAAGTAATTCAAAAGCACAACAAACTGGAGGCAAATTGGCATGGACCATACCGAGTTACAGAAGTTGTTCGACCAGGAACTTACCGAATAGCAACTTTAGAGGGGGAGGAGTTTAAGAATGCATGGAACGCAGAGCACCTGCACAAGTATTATCAGTGATGTATATGTAACACAGTTCCAACAGTATGAATAAAATGAAGATATTCTGTCAAAGTCTCTCCTTTTATTGAAAATTTTTCGGGGAATACTAGTGCTACACACTACTCGGCAAAACTCGGCAAAGCTCAGACTGCTCAGCAAAATATTCCTAAAAATGCCAACCTCGGTTGGTTAGGAAACAAAATATTCCTAAAAATGCCAACCTGTTTGGCTAGGAAACAAAATATTCCTAAAAATGCCAACCTGTTTGGCTAGGAAACAATATATTCTCGAAAATACCAACTTATGTTGGTCGGGAGGTAAGATTATTCCAGAAAGTGAAAAAGTTGCTTGTAGAGGAAAAATCTACTAACTATGGCTGGTCGGGGATAAAAACCCACCAACTGTAGTTGGTCGACAAGGAAAATTTACCGACCTTAGATGGTCGGAAACATTTTATGGGTAAAATTATTTCAAAAAGATTAATTATGGCTGGTCGGGGATGAAAACCCACCAACTGTAGTTGGTCGACAAGGAAAATTTACCGACCTTGGTTGGTCGGAAAAATTTAAGAGAAAAATTTACTAACTATGGCTGGTCGGGGATAAAAACCCATTAACTGTAGTTGGTTGACATGGAGAATTTAACGATCTTGGTTGGTTGGAAACATTTTAAACATTTTTCTATACTCGTTACTTTATTGCTAAGTTGGTCGAGAAACAAAATTTTATTATTAATTGATCGAGCAACATTAGTGATACTTGTAACTTTTTTAATTATTACTGAGTTGGTCGACAAACCACACAATATTGTTATCTTCTTAACAGATATACACAAATATAAAGTGTTTGATGATTACAAGACAATAGCAATTAAGATTTGCAAACAAAAATGAAAGTCTTTCATTGAATTCAAAATAAATTACATTGATAATGAAATGAAAGTTACATTGACATGTGTACTAACTATTACATCAAAAATTCCTATTCTACTGGTCTTTTCCCCTCTGCTTTTGACACAGGTTCCTCGCCAGCAGGCGGATCACTTAAAGCCAGAGGAGAATTTATAAAGTTGAGATCCTTCAACATCCTGACATTCATCACGGATGGTCGATCTAAGAGATGCTCGGGACGAGATATATCAACTTTTGAATGAAGGTTGTAGTCACCGAGATACTTTGAAATCAAGCTCCGAGGAATGGCCCGTGCAGGGATCCAACTCATATCCAATTTATATGGTGGCACAGGCAAGTCGAGTAGCCCGGGATCATGGTAGTCCCACAGGTAATAACCCTGTTCGAGTTGCAGCACACCTAGGGCATTCAACCAGCCCTACTTGTAGCCCTCATTATTGGCATTCTGGATACGATCGTCCAAGTGGTATAGTGCTTCGTTGTATCCAGCCATCCAGAACTCCCTGGGCTGTTTGTGGAACTGATATGTTAGTCTGTCCCGCTGCTCGTGGAGATTTTGACGAAGAGCTCTTTGTTCTCCAATGTAGATTTCTGCTCAGAGAGTTGCTCTTCCAAGTCCCTGATCTTCTTTGACATTTCAGCCAAAGCTTGATTCTTCGCCATTAACTGGAAGGCTTGGTTCTCTAAGGCAGACTGAGTCCTCTGTTCCTCGATAGGAATCCGAGCTGCTCTTGCTCGTCTCCGAGGAGATCTTGCTCGTCCACGAGTTGATGTAGAGGGGCCATCTCTCTTTAAGGTTTCCAACTCGTCCCTCAAGTTGGCGTTCTCGACTTCTAAGAACGATAATCCCTCATCGGTCACTGGGATTAAGTCTTTTGAAGAAGAGGCTGCAGACTTCAACTGTGATAGCTCTTTTTTCAAGTTGTTTTCTTGCTCCAGCAACTCGGCAATCTGTCTGCATTCCTCGACCTCACCTCTCAAGGTTCTCTCCCTCACATCATACCCAGCAAAAAGCTTCTCGTAGCCCTTGTCGGCAATGATCAGCTTGTACTTCTTCTCGTATCCCTCATGCAACAGGGCAGTGGATTCTTTATATTGAAGTTGAAGGTATTCGAGGGTGCTTTGGAGATCTTCGATCATTTCATAATAGGCCACATTATTGGCCACTGCTCGATCAAGTAGACACTTCAGATATTGATATGCTTCAACTGCCTGTTCTGAAGCATCTTGGTCGAGGATGTCGACAACTTGTGCTGCACTCAGGTCTGTATGACCAGCCTTAAAGTATTCATTGCATTGTCGTAGCAGCTTTGTATCATGGGCAGATAATAATTCCATCCTGGTCAGAAACTAGCAGAGAAAGAAAGAGCAATAATCAATAAGAAGAATCAAGACATAGTACGAAGAAGAGACAACGGTATGCAAAAAGTCCAAGTTTTATTAGATCATAAATACGGAGTTACAAGTTCTGGGTTACATTTGATAAAAGAAAAAGATAAAGAGAAACTCGAACAACTCTACACCTTTTTCTTGTCTCCCAAAACCTTCTCGGGAGGCTGGGACGAGGAAGTAGGTTGCTCGGAGGGAGTCAGAAGTTGCTCGGGGAGCGCCAGCAGCTGCTCGGAAGAGATGATGACTTGCTGAGATTCCTCGGTAGAAGGTTGGATGGCTGGGGGATGATCTCCCATCACCATAGAAGATTCTTCAGAGGCAGCTTCGTCCTTTTCTTCATCCTTAGGAGTGAGAGGGGGACCAGGAATGTGTTGCTGGAAGAGCTCAAAAGATTCATCAACCTTCATTTCCTGGAGAGCTGCAACCCATCCATCTCTAAAGTACTTTAGGCTACCATATTCAACTTGTGACATCATGGCAGCCAACCCCTTATTCCACCCTTTGTCCCAGCCAGCGCTGAAGGACTTCTTCACAGCCATTTTTCTCTTCAGATTCTCCGAGGAAAGCTTCTCGGACAGAAGGTTCTCGGCATTCTTCAGTTTGTTCTCAACCTCCTCCTTCTGCCGACCCACTTCCTGAAGCTGGCCCAACCTTTCTTCAGCAACCTTGAGCTTATTCTCTAGCTCTCCAGTATTCTTGAGCTTCTCGTAAAGCTCTTTATTTTTCCCTTCTAACTCCTTTATTCTCTTCTCCAACTCCTCGGAGACATCAACAACTCGAGCTTTCTCTTACTCGATGGAGGCAAGCTTTTTCTCCCAAACAGCCTTGTCAGTAGCATATGTCTGGCGAGAATCATCCAAAGACTTGATAGCTTCCTCCAAAGCTCCCTCCACACTGGGCGAGGAGCATGAAGCTTTAATTGCTTCATCCTTCTTCAGAATTATATTAAAGCAGCTCGTCAACTGTGAAAGTAAAAAGAAAACAAGTCAGAAACAGAAATGACAAAGGAAATATGAAAAGTTCAAAGTAAGAAGACTTACAGAAGCAAGGTGACGAGCAGCTAAAGAAGTGACCATATCCCGAGTAAGGTTTTCCTCAGTACCTTGGACCTTGAGAATGATCCAGGACTTTACCGAGCTCATGGTAGAGCTCGAAGGAACAAAAGTGGGAACCCCAGCCCCAGTAGTTGGGGGCTGAGTGATGGTGTCAGCCAAATTGACCGAGGAGCTTTTCTTCAGCCTCCTCGGGGGAACAGGAACAGATTCAACCAAGGAAGAACCCTTGGTCGATGATATTACAATCACCTCTCTAGGAGAAGCAGACCTGCTCGGAGCCGCTGCGGGCTTCTCGGCAACCTTCACAACAGCAGCCGAGGAAGGTGCATCATTCTTCTTTGTCCCCTCCCCTGGGACATCAACTTTACTTCTTTTCGCCTCTCCAGAACCAGAGGCAGGCTTCTCGAAGAGAGTGGGAGGTCTTCTCTTCTTCATTCTTTCACTCAAAGGGATGTGAGATTCAGGTGATGAACTGGTGGAAACCGGTACTGGCTCTGCGTCACTTATTACTGGACGAGCAGTAAAAGAGGTTGTGTAGCTCTTGTACTGTAGCAGATATGAGGCTGATCTAATGTGCTCGTCGACAACACTTTCATCCAAACTCCAGATAAGTTTCAAGTGCCTTATGTTAATGTCTGCTTCCTTTGGACACTTTCTTTTACTGTCAACTGCAAATAAATAAACATTGCCATCGGTGACACATTTTATCAAACACAAAAGAAGCATGATTTTAAAATAAGTAAAATGAAATAAAAAAAAACTATCCCATTGCCATAAGGAGGGCATCTGGGACCCTGATAAACCTCATCTCCAGTTAATGGAGGGTGTTGATAATTTTTTATGACAACCCCGTGCTCAAAATAATCCTTATTGGCATCAGGGAGATTGACTACTAAGGCCCTATTTAAAAATCTAGTTTTTAAATAAAAAATGTTATCATTAACTGCCCATCTATAACAAAACATAATCTCAGGAATTCCTATGCGAGTTCCATGGATTTGATTTAATCTATACACCCCATTAACTATTCTCCATGTGTTGGGGGCTATTCTTGCAGGAACAACGTCAAAGTAATGACAGAATTCCAGACACAAGGGATTTGGTGGAAAAGAAAATCCACACTCAGCAATAAAGAGGCTGGGGAACCAATGTCCCTCAGCCAAATGGAAATAATCAGAAGGCTCAGAAAGCTCTTCCAAGACAACCCAGGAGGGAATAGAAAAATCAGAGCGAAACTTATCAAGAGATTCAACAGGGTAAACCATGATGAATAAAGGAAAATGAAGAAGAAGGAAGAAGATCTTACAGAAAAAGAGTGGATCTGTTGACAACGAACGATGGAAGAAGATGAATACACAGGAGAGAAAGAGACTATGGAAAACTCGAAAATACAAATTTGGAAAAGTAGAAGACGATGGGATTTTCTGCAGCGTTTAAATACTCTACCTTGGGAAAAGGAAAAGTAATGATTACGAAAAGAAACGATTACGCTACCGGCGGCTAAAAGGATAAAAAGTGCGCGGGAATCGAAGCGAGTAGAAAAGTTCAAAAAAGCATGATTCTACGAATTTGGAAGGAGAAATAAATACAAGGGAAACACTCCCAAAAATCAGGAAGACCATTTAAAGCTACCATATTCCGAGAAAGAATGTTCCATACTCCTCAAATTTCAAACTATGAAACATTGGGGGCTTTTGTTGATACCAAATTTAATCTGCTGACATGGCCCAATTGAATGAAGACACGTGGCAATCTACATGGCAACAATAAATACTTCCGAGGAACTCATACGCTCCGAGGAACAAGAATACAACGAGGAACACTACTTCCCCAAGGAACTCAGACGCTCCGAGGAACAAGAACGTTCCGAGGAACTCGTACACTCCGAGGAACAAGAACGCTCTGAGGAACTCATAAACACCGAGAAGCTTAGGCGGTCCGAGCAACTCAGGGGGTCCGAGCTGCATCTCGAACAAAGCATTAATAGCTGGATAACCAACAGTTCAACTGATTCATTAAATGCTTATCATTCAGACGCACACGCTTAAGGGGCATTGAATGTATCACCCTTTCATATGTATATCATTTAATGTATTACCCTTTCACATTACAGCCTCAGGGCTATAAATACGTTGTACAATCCTCATTGTAAGGGGATTGGACCCCCGGGCCAGAATTTCTTGATAGAACTTGTAATCGAGAATTCCCAAACACTCAGCAATAAAATAACAGTGGACGTAGGCCATTCTTATAAGGCTGAACCACTTTAAAATTCTTTGTCTCATTTATTTATCTGTGATTGAATAATTAGAGTAATCTAATTTTTTACATCAACAACCGTTATGCCATTCGGTCTAAAAAACGCGGGGACTACCTACCAAAGGGCTGCCACAACCATCCTGTATAATCTGATAAATAAAGAAGTCGAGGTATATGTGGATGATATGATTATCAAGTCTAAGACTAGGAAAATTCATTCTCTCACTCTTTGAAAGCTCTTCAAGCGACTACGATAGTACCAGATGAGACTTAACCCACAAAAATGTGTCTTCGATGTTAGCAAAGGAAAGCCCTTGGGATTCATGGTTAGTGAGAAAGGGATATAAGCAGATCCTGCCAAGCTAAAAGCTATACTCAAGATGCCACCACCCCGAACGGAGAAGTAAGTCCCGAGATTTCTTGGAAAATTATAGTATATCAGTCGATTCATCAGCCAATTGACTTCTATCTGTGGGGCCATTTTCAAACTTCTTCAAAACGATTCCACTAAGGTTTGGAATGAAGCTTGCCAAGAAGCCTTCGACCGAATCAAGAAATACCTAACCCGACCTTCGGTACTCATGTCGCCGCAGCCTGGTCTTCCCCTACTCCTATACCTGACCGTAATCGATACTGCAGCTAAAGCTTTGATAGCCCAATAGCTTGAATAATACCACAAAGAGATAGCCATCCACTATGCCAGTCGCAAATTAGTCTAGTAAGAACTTAACTACATTACCTTAGAAAAATCATATGTCTCCCTTATCTGGGTCACCCAAGAATTAGGGCACTATATACTCGCCTTTCCTATCAAACTCGTATCCCGAATGGATCCTATCAAGTACCTACTCAAAAACCCTACCATGTCCAGCCGAATGGCCCGATGGTTGATGCTTCTAGCCTAATTTGATATTGTGTATGTCACGTAGAAAGCCATAAAAGGAAAAGCTATCTTTGACTACCTCGCTAACTACCTTATGGAAGAAACTGATATTTGGATTTTTGAGTTATTGGATGAAAATGTCCTTTGTACCTCCCAAGAAGACCTTCAATGGCAAATATTCTTTGATGGTGCCCCCAATAAAAAAGGGTATGGCATTAGGATACTCCTAATTTCCCCTGATGACTCTCTCACTCCCATTGCCATCAAGTTAGATTTTTCCTGCACCAACAACATGACCGAATACGAGGCGAGCACGGTAGGACTTAAAGTTGCTCTCAAGAAAGGAATTCAATACCTAGATGTATACGGTAATTCAACCCTCATCATTCGTCAAGTACTCAGAAAAAGGAAAGTCAAGGACAAGAAACTCTTACCCTTCCATGCCCACCTAGAAGAGTTGGCCTCCCAATTTCAAGACGTCACCATCCACTACTTGTCCTGAGCAAAGAACAACTTTGTCGATGCCCTTGCTACCTTAGCCTCCATAGTTAATATGCCCGAAGGAATAATAATGGCCCCCTTCCTAGTCCAAAAGCAAGATCAAACTGCTCATTACTACCACATTGAGCTCATCATAGAAGAAGATCCTGATATATCCGATTGCTAGTATTATGATATCTGGCGCCTCCTCAATTATGGTAGGTATCCCCAAGGTTCTAATAAGAATGAACAAGAAACTCTCCATAGATTATCTTCCCATTATATCATCTACGATAAAGCATTGTTGAAGAGAAACTTCAATGGAACCCATTTACACTACATCGCAGGGGCTGACATTGAAGAGATGATGCAGAAAATCCACAGCGGGGAATGTGAACCCCACATGAATGGTCATATGCTTTCCAAGAAAATCATTCGACAATGTTACTACTGGACTAGTATGGCTCAGGATTGCACCCCCTATGTTCGAAGATGCCTTAAATCCTAACGGTTTTCCAACCTCCAGCACTTGCCTCCGTGGGAATCGTATAACATGACTTCTCCTTGGACGTTCTCCACATGGGGCATTGATATCATAGGAAAAGTTACGCCCAAAGCCTCCAATGGGAATGAGTTCATCTTAGTCGAAGACAAATCATACGCAGTGCTAAATTCCAAGAAGGTGACCAAGTTCATCCAAAAAATAATCATCTATTGATATGGGGTCCCGTATGATCTAGTGTTAGACAACGGGTTGCATTTCGAGGCAGAAGCCACAGAAGTGGTCGACAAGTATGGGATTCAAATACACAAATCTTCTCCCTATCGACCTCAAACCAACGAAGTAGTTGAAGCCGCTAATAAGAACCTCAAAGTCATCATTAGCAAGATGACCGGAAGCTATCGAGATTGGGTCGATCGAATCTTTTACGCCATCTAGGGCTATCTCATTTTAGTTTGAACATCTATTGGGGCTACCCCTTACTCTCTGGTATATATCATGGAAGAAGTTCTACCCATGAAGCTAAAAACTCCTCAGTGAGGAAGACTGGCATCAAAGCCACCTTCACGAGTTATCACTCTTGGACGAAAGGATACTGAAAGCTCTATATCATATACAAGGATACCATCACCGAATAGCACGATCATTCAATAATAGAGTCAAGGACCGTGGTGTCCAAAAAGGGGACTTATCCCTTAATTAAATTGTAGTGCCCATCTGGGACCACGGAGGGAAATTCAAGCCCAATTGGAGCGGCCCTTACATTATGAAAAAAATCATATCCGGTGGTGTCGTTATGCTCATCGACCTTGATGGGGAAGAGATGGCTCGTCCAGTCAACCTAGATCGTCTCAAGAAATTCTACCCTTAATCTCAACGCGCCATGACTCTTCTCATCTCCATTATATTCTAAAAAAATTCTTCATTTCCCTCAATTAGAACTGCGTGTTTCCTGATTCTCTAAAAATATTTTTGCTTTAAAAATGAAACTCAAAAATTTTCAAACCCCCCAGAGGTACATATGCAGCTCATACGCTTCACATGAATACGACCCCCTTCTTTTTTCATAAAATGCTATTCTTTTCTTATCTCCGAGAACGACGGTTCATTTTTATCATTTACATGAACAAAAGGATTATAAATGCCTTAGCGATTGGTATAGATAATTCAATTGCAAAAACTCATCAAGAGGCATAGCAATATAATTAAAATTCTCTTTATTTCATTGATAAAAAATTTCGTTACAATTACACCGGCATAGGGAGTCAAACAACTTCCCCCGTCAACCTAACCCTACTTTCCTAAAACCAAACAAAAATAAAAATAGAAACCGACTACTCCTAAAATAACCCTGCCAAATTTATTCCCATACATAACCAAACACCATTACAAAAGCTTTATAAATAAATTCCCCAGGGATCCTACCCGTAGTTGCCAGAGGAACCGGCCCCATCATCATTATCTTGGGGTCCCCAAACCTCCCTTTCCTAAACAGAGTGCCGCAAGCGCTCAATGGAATGGTAATCCCGGACCAGCCAAGGAAAAATAGCAACACCTCCCTCCTTGGTGTTAGATATGGTGAACCACCTTTGCCCAATCTCTATAGCCAGCATCTTGGCAACTACTCTCCTCCATAACCACTTCATGTAAGCCCCAAAAATATGTCAGACTCTACCAACAAACTAGGAAGGATGGGTCGACGGTCGAAGTTTTTCCCACAAAGAGCCCAGACGCATGCGAATTCGCTCTGTCAAATCATCCACAAGAAAGAAGTCTAGTATCCGAGGTGGCACAATATGTTCCCAGCCAAATTGGAGCAAGAGCCTCCAAGAAAAGTAGAAAGAGGTCTGCCGAAGGCCAACCAACTGAACATACTAGTATTCCCCCAGTTTTAGAAAGGGAAGTAATTCCCCCCACCAAGGCACTAACCAACACAAGCCTCGAGCCCCGTGCTCCATAAACCAGTTCTCCCAGCTCTCAATGTCCAAGCCCACACTGATAAAGTAGCGAGAAAAGAAGTTTGGCACATATGCTAAGGGATATTTAGGAGAAACCTCCATATGGAATCTCTTCGACAGCCACATGAACAGCATTACGAGGCTACCCCTTAGGAAGTTGGAACAACCTTCTCGCTAGCCAACCAGATCGTTCAGAGTCTCCGCCAATATCACCGTCGCAGGATTATGATGGAACGACATCCATGAAGCAATGGCTGTGAGTTTTGGGTCCACCAGCAGTTCCCCAATCACCAACAGTAATTTGGAAATTAAGCCCAGAATGATGGCTCCAACATAGCCCGCATCACCAACATCCTACAGATTCACAGAATGTAGCACAGCCAGGAGAGAGATCATTCCTACCAAAACTAATGACCAAGCCTCGAAGGCCAACCTTCACTCAAAAATTCCAAAAAAAATCATTTTGCCTACTATTTCTCAAAATAAATCCTTTTAAAAGGGAAGCTCTTTTTCAACCAAGCCATTAAGTCCATCTTCTACTCAAGCATATTCAATTTTTTTTTTCCGAAAAATACACTATTTCTACAAAATACAAACTCGACAACAAATTAAAGTTCATGTAGAGTAAGACACTAAATCAAGATAATAAAATAAAATATGCTTCTCTTTTTTGGACTTTTTGAGTCTCTTTGCAGGTGCAAATGCCACTACATCAAGCATGAAATATGTTCAAAAGCCAAGCTCCCACAGTCAGTGAGGAATCTTCAAGAAAATATCAAAGAGTCATCCCTTAGGGATAGAAGGTCACCTGCAAAATGCCTAGTAGAAAATCAATATCTGAAAAGCTCATTAAGGAAAAATGATCTCAAAAAAGAAAGAAGAATTTACCGATCGGAACTATCCCTTTATCTGCTCGAGGTACCCCAAAAGACCATGCCACTATCATTTGGCATCTCTCACACCATGCCGGTTGGCACCCACCCATACAAAAAATTACTAAAAATTACTAAATGAATCTTAGAATCTTTTTCATGAAGAAAAACGTTTTTTCCACACTTAATTCCCCAGCGGAACACTTACTTAGATATCCTCCCAATAACGTCTCTGAGGGACACCGCAAAATCAAAAAATTCCCCTTGGATTAATGAAAAAATACCACTTAAGTCGTTTAATTCAAGATTAAACTATCTAAATGGCTCCGAACAGTTTGTTGAAGAAACTCTTTTCTTAAAACAAATTTTAAACACAAGATGTGTAAAACAGTATGAATGAGTAATTTCAGTTATAGGTTTACCAGTTTTGAAAAACAAAATTTAAGAAAATTAAACCAACACGGCCTTAAGAAAGGGATGAGAGGAAGAGGAAATATACACGAGTAATTTTAACATGGTAAAACCCCACCCAATTGGGGAAACAACCACGAAGGTCTCTACACCTCAAAAGTAAAAAGTCCACTAAAATAGAGTAACAGGTTACAAACCATATAACAATCAGGCCTAATTCTAAGTTCAGAAATATACCAACGCCTCTGGATTTTCTGACTTCTCCCAAGGCTCTGATGTTGTTGATGTTCTCTCCGCTTTGTAACTCCACTCCTTTTAGCTTTACGTAGACACAAAATGTCCAAGATCTTAATACCAACACCTTTCAGTGTAGTAGTGTGACAGTGTAAGTGGTGATGTGCTCTAAATCACATGCATACAACTCACACACACTTAATTACAGATAGTATGCAAAACAAATCACAAATATGCAAAGGAATTTACAAAATCAGTTTAATCAAAACTATCAGACTTTGGATCTTTCAAATATCCGCAGATCAAGAAGGAATCTTGCTATATACACGAGCCAAGATCCTATGCACTTTTTATTTGAAAATATTTATATTTATTTCACAAAACGTGAAATATAATAAAGTGCAAATTCCTAAACAAGATCTCAACTAGATCTAAGTCTGAATATTCAAAGAAACTGAAATTAGAAAAGGTTTTGTTGGTTTAAGGTTTGAAAATAACATATCAGTTTGAAAACAACCAACAAAATAAGATTTCTCGAAAGAAGAAATCAAAACTACGCAATATCTAAGTGAAATATATCACAAAGATCAAATCTAAAAGTTCTATGAAAGAAAATGAGATTTAACCAGCGTGATTAAGTTGGGAAAGAGATAAACGACGGAAGAGGATAGATCTTCTTGAATCTCAAACTAACTCGCTCACAGAAAGGGTTTTATGGAAAGATTTTGCCAGAGTTCAGTTTATGGTTTGATTTATCTCTCTTATTTTTATCTCTCTCTCTCTCTTCTCTCTATTTTCTCTATGAAGTGAGGTTGGCTAAAGATTGTAAACGTATAACATATGGCAAGTATTTATAGTAAGAGATGGAAGGCTTTGGAAACTCGAGGCAAATCAACGCTCAGGATTGAGTTTAAAAGATCGAAGCAAATCCAAGGGTTAAGGTTGCACCACTTCAAAGTTAACCCTCATTGGTTGATCCAGGTGTAAAAAGGATCATCTCAGATAACATGCAGGTCATTTATTAATAAGATCCAAGGGTTCACAGTTAAGCACAGGTACGTAAGAGCGTAGAAACATGTGTAAGGCTAAGATGGAATGTTAAACGCGTGTTTTTGAACTTCTAAAAATAAAAATTGCACCCACATAATTCTCAAGCGCTTTCAGTTTCTACCCAAGCAGGTTTTTAATAGCTTATGGAATTTACAAAACAACCTACAACTTTATTAAAAACCAATCTTTAATTTTAAAAAAATGTTTAGAAAATTATTTAAAATATCCCAAAAATTATAGAAAATTATTTTATAGGGATTTAACTCACACAACACCAATTAATGAATAAGGCAAGCACATATGCAACACGTGAATGCATCCTAGGTGAAGTGTTGGTGTACTACCATTTGGACAATTAGAGGAACTCAATATGAAGAGTCTGAAGGTTCTTTGATTTGAAAGGTTATGACTCAATTTTGTCACTATTTTCAAACTAGATGAGCACCTAAATAATATAGACTCAAGTGAGTCAACGATATAGGGTGCTTCAATCTCCCCTTTTGGAAATATGAGACAAAATCTCCTTTGAGTCATCTAGGACTCTTAGGGATACAAAAGAAATAAGAAAATCCTATTCCTATACAAAAAAATTATCTACCCAATATCCTAAAAAGAAAAAAATTACATAACTCAACTAGATACAGACCAATATCCTAACAAAATTCTTTTGCAAATGAAGGTACTGATTCCTGAAAATAAGATAACTAAGATCAAGCTTTTTAGTTGAGAATACACCAAAACGTCCCAGAGGACTGAAATTTCTCCCCCATTTTGTCTCAAATTGACAAAGGGCAAAGAAAACTAGAAGAAATAATAAATCATTGTTATGTTATGACCATACCAATAGAATTACGCAAAGATTCAAATCAAAGAAAGTCTAAAGGTTTAGTAAACATGTCAGCTAATTACAATTCAGTAGGAAGGTAATTTATTTCTAACTCCTTATAGTCAACTAACTCGCGTATGAAATGATATTTAATTTTAATATGTTGGGTACGAGAGTGTTGAATATGATTTTTAGAAATATTAATCGCGCTTTGATTGTCACAATAGAGATGTAACTTATCTTCAGTTATACCGCAATCTTTTAGCATTTGTTTTAGCCAAAGTAATTGAGAACAACAGCTTCCGGCTGCAATATATTCGGATTCAGCAGTAGACAAGGAATTGTAGTTTTATTTCTTACTACTCCATCCTACCAAGTTATTACTAATGTAGTAACACGCTCCTGAAATACTCCTACTATTATCGATACAACATGCCCAATAAGCATCGGTGTAACCTACTATAGTACTTGAAGTGTCTTTAGTATACCAAAGTCCTAAATTTAGAGTACCTTTTAATGTATTTGATAATTCTTTTAACACAGAATAGGTGACTCCCTTTAGGATTATTTTGATATCGGGCACACACGCAGACAGAGTACATGATGTTAGGGCGGGAGGCAATAAGATAAAGTAAGCTTCCTATCATACTACGGTACAGGGTGGAATAAATAGATTTCCCATTCTCATCCTTAAAAAGTTTAACAGAGGTACTCATAGGAGTTCTAGCTTCTTTAGTTATTTCTAGGACAAACTTCTTGACAATCTCTAAAGCGTATTTAGATTACGATAGAAATAATCCTTCTGAATTCTATTTAACTTGGAGTCCTAAGAAGAACTGTAACTCCCCCATAAGTGATATTTGAAATTCTTTGTGCATAATGTCCGAGAAGGTTTTAACTTCTAAAGGGGAGGTGGATCCAAAAATGATATCGTCAACATAAACTTGAGCAATAGGAATGTTGTTGTCAAAATGTTTGAAAAACAAGTTTGGTCATTCCCTCATCTTCTAAAGCCATTGTCTAAAAAAAAGGTCGATAGATGCTTATACCAAGCTCTAGGAGATTGTTTTAACCCATAAAGAGCTTTTTTAAGATGATAGACATAATTTGGGTGATGAGGATAAATTAATCTTTTAGGTTATTCTACATAGGTCTCCTTAGTTAAAATTTCGTTAAGGAAGGCTGACTTAACATCCATTTGATATAGTGTGAAATATAAATGATAGGCTATGGCAAAAAGTAAGCAAAGAGATTCGAGGCGAGTGACAGGAGCAAAAGTTTCCTTAAAAACTATTCTTTCAATATGAGAGTAGCCCTGGGTAACTAATCTAGCTTTATTTTGAATAATCATCCTAGATATCATCAGTCCTATTTTTAAAAATCCAACGTGTGCCAATAACCCTTTTATTTTCAGGCCTGGGTAAAAGATACCAAACATCATGAATGACAAATTCAAGAAGTAATTCCTGCATAGCACTTATCCACAAAATGTCATTCAAGGCTTCATTTACAGTTCTTGGCTCAATAAGAGACACAAAACATGCAAAATGAGCAATGTTATGAAGTTGAGATCTTGTTATAATAGGCTATGTAGGATTTCCAACTACACTATCTAAAGGATGATCTTTGAAACCCAGTTAGGTACTTCAGGGGTATCAGTTGGTAAAAATTAAACTATTTCTGGAGAGTCATAATTTAAAATGTTTTCGAACTCATCCACAATAATTGGTTCTTTGGTCTTACTTTCTACATTAGTGTCACTTACAACCACATTAATGGATTCCATCATGGTTTGGGTACGGAGACTGTAGACACGATATGCTCTACTATTTAGAGAATATCCTAAAAAGATAGCTTTATCTACTCTGGTTTCGAATTTAGACAGATGTTCTCTGTCCTTACAAACATAACAGGTACTACCAAAGGTTCTAAAGTATTTTAGGTTAGGTTTCTTCCCATACCAAAGCTCATAGGAAGTTTGTCTGGTATTCTTACTTAAGTAGAATTGATTGATAATATGACGGGCGATACGAATGGATTCTACCATAAATATTTTGGTAGTTTTTTTGCATATATCATCACACCGACCATTTCTTGAAGAGTACGATTTTTAGGCTCAGCAATCCCATTTTGTTGAGGTGTCTTAGGAGCACTAAATTCATGTTTGTAACCATTATAGTCACAATATTCTATGACGCCTGAGTCTATGAATTCTCCTCCTCTATCACTACGAATTCTATCTACTTGGGAGTCCTTTTCATTTTCTATATGAACTAAGATTTTGAAAAACTTGCGAAAGGTTTCTTATTTATTTTTTAAAAAGTCAACCCAGGTAAATCAAGTGAAATCATCAACCATAACAAGGACGTAATTGTTGCCACAAAGACTAACAGTATGAGATGGACCCATTAGGACTATATGGATGAGTTCAAGAGGTTTAGTGGATAAAACTTCTTTAACTTTCTTGTGGGGATACTTAATAATTTTCCCTTATTGATATGGACCACAAATAATATTTAAAATTGTTTTGATCTTAGGAAGACCTCTAGCTATCTCTTGAGAGCACAATATACTAAGACTATCATAATTAATGTGACCCAACCTATTATGCCATATCTCATTGCAATCCATTCTGGCAATGTTACAAACCTCAGTACTTCGATTGACTGTGTAACAGTTATTTGGAGTACGGAGTCCTATAATAATGCAATCACCTTTTTCATTTAAAATTTTGCAATTATTCTTTGAAAAAGTGACAGTATGGTTTGAGTCACAAAACTATGATATACTTAGTAAATTGGCTTTAAGTTCTTTTACCAAGAGAACATCTTCAAGTATGGGTAATCCTTCTTCATGGAATGTTCCTTTACCAATGATCTGGACTGATACACCATCTCCAAATAAGACTTTTCCTCCAGAGAAGTTAGTTTTGTCTAAAATTTTGGAATCATCCCCGGTCATATATTTGGAACAACCAGAGTCTAAATACCATCTAGCTATTGTATGTTCAGCTCTAAAAGCACTGATCACTATATTGCATTTCAGTTGGGGTAATAGATCATCTTTTCTATCCAAATTGCTCTAGTTTCCAATTTGCGCTTATTAGCTCGTATTTGATAAAACTTGCGAGCTTCTATATTTTCTTTAAAATATTTTTACGCATTTTTATTGTTGTTATAAATAGCTAGAGAATTGGTCTAGAATAGAATCTAGTATTCCTTCTTATTGATGGTCTTTTAGTATTAGTCCTTTTCCTTCTATTATAGGGAGGATATAATTATTTCGACTTCTCCTATAATAGTTGAAGTTATGGTAAACAAGATAGTTTTAGACAGGGTTACATAGACGTTTGGAATAACAACCTTCAAGAGAATGTCCATAGACATCATAGTAGGAGCATTAAAGATGGCACGTAGAACTCACAACCTTAGGAAAATTTTTATTCAAAAGTTTGTCTAGATTTTGAGCTCTAGTTTTGTTCCTATATGGCACATAATGAAATGTCGAATTTGCTTATCGAATAGGGGCAGACGTATTTAGTCTTTTGTTCAACATTATGCTTAGAGTTTCTTGATTCACCAATGTCTAACTTCAGTTGTTTTTTATCAAACTCATTTTTTAAACCTTGAAAATCTGGACAAGTTTCAATAGGTCTTTTGCCACTAGAAACAAACGTTATAGTTTCAACGTTTTTAGTTTGTGTCTTAGAGTTGTGACAAAATCCTATTTCAGTTCTATCATCAGAATTGGTTTTTCTTTCAGTAACACAATCTTCAAAACATTTAGAATTATTTTCAAATTTTGTAAATTTTTTGAAGACTATGGATGCCTTTTTCTTTTGTTTGTTCCAATTCTAACAACGTTCCTTCGTATTTATTTTCCAGAATTTCATTAGAGTTAGACAACTCTTTGAGTTTTTATTCAAAATTTTGGGTTTCATTCTCATGAGTTAGACATTGAGTAGTGTACTCTTCATCATTCTATTTGATCATCAGACTTAAGGTTTCTATCTTATGGGTAAGATCCTTGACAACCTTTTTAAGCCTGGTGCTTTTCTTGAGAGTTTTTGGGTACAGTGTGTGAATGTCAGAAAGTTCATCATCTTCGGAGTCGCTAAGTGTGCAGTGTGTAGTGTCCCCTAACGGTTTATTTTTAGGACTCACACACCCATTGACATCAATAATAGAGCATTACCTTTAACTCACACACACGGCATTTGAAGCATTATTTTCTCAAGTAATAAGGCATATAAACTAGTAGGCACAGTATCAGTTAATATAGTATGATTAGATCCCTCATCATCATTGTAGATTATCTTAGCAAAGAATGACATACAAGGGTAAAATGTGTTAGATGACTCGGGTTCATCATTTTCAGAGTCACTTGAGACATCCCAAGTCTTGATTAAATGAGCCCTATTATGTTTGTGAATTTTGTCTTAGTTAACTCTACAGTCACTAGCCACGTGTCCTGACTTTCCACATCTATAGCATTCAACATTTTTATGATCTTTCTCAGGTCTCCTGTAATTGTCAGTCTGGTATTTATCTTGTCTTATCTCATGAGGCTTGTTGTTAGATTGATTTGGATAAGTAGGCTTGCCTTGTCTTTTTGCTATTTTATTTTGAAAGTTCACAACTTTCTTAAACTGTTTAGACATTAAGGCAATTTGATTATCAAAAGTATCTAAATTACGATCCTCGTCAAAGTTTAAGTCAATGTTAGGTATGCTAAATTTAGGTGTGGTCAATTTAGATGAAAAAATAAGATTGGAGGCAGACTGTCTCTTTTAGGACTGGGTTAATTGTTTCTTAAATTCTAATTCCATTTCCACGGTTCTCAATTTGCTACTGAGGAGTTCAGGTGTAAGATTTTGATCATCCATGTCCTCAATTACATATCTCTTATTATCAAATTTTTGTGGAAGTTATATTAGTATTTTAAAGACAATTTCCTTTTTATCATAAATAATCCCATTAGCATGCAATTTGGTCAAAGTGTCTGTCAGTCTAATATAGAATTCATCAAATGACTCAGTCTCACTCACGATTAAGGAGTTATACTGTTGAATTAACATTCGTGTTTTTGCAGCTTTAACTCTGGTATCACCCTCATGTGCAGTCACTAGGGTGTCCCATACTTCTTAAGAGGTAGAACAGAATGATATCCTTTTAAATTCGTGTTCATTAATAGATATGAATATAGCATTTTTGCCTTTATTGTTATTATGTGAAATCTGTTTATTTTCTTTAGTGAATTCACTTAGTAACTTTCTAATCCTTACAGTACTTCCTTCAGTGGCTGATTTAGTAGGAAAAGTGTAACGATTTTCAACAACTTCCTAGACATCATCTCCCAATGTCCCTTGGATGAATGCAACCATCCTTACCTTCTAGTAAGGAAAGTGGGTTCCATCAAAGAGAGAGGGCCTGGACAGGTTACATAGTCTCTCAAATTTCTCGTCCATAATTTGTTTTGAGAAAACAATTTCAGAAACTCAAGATCTAAAGAATTTTTTGAAAAACCAAAGCCCTAATACCAATTAAAAAAAATACCACTTAAGTCGTTTAATTCAAGATTAAACTATCTAAACGTCTCCGAAAAGTTTGTTGAAGAAACTCTTTTCTTAAAACAAATTCCAAACACAAGATGTGTAAAATAGTATGAATGAGTAATTCAATTATAAGTTTACCAGTTTTGAAAAACAAAACTTAAGAAAATTAAACTAACACGTCCTTAAGAAAGGGATGAGAGGAAGAGGAACTACACACAAGTAATTTTAACGTGATAAAACCCCACCCAACTGGGGAAACATCCACGGAGGTCTCTACACCTCAAAAGTAAAAAGCCCACTAAAATAGAGCAACAGGTTGCAAACCATATAACAATCAAGACACATAATCAAACCGAATTTTAAGTTCAGAAATATACCAACTCCTCTGGATTTTCTGACTTCTCCCAAGGCTCTGATTTTGTTGAATCTCTCTTAGCTTTGTAACTCCACTCCTTTTAGCTTTACATTGACTCAAAATGTCCAAGATCTCAATACCAACACCTTTCAATGTAGTAGTGTGACAGTGTAAGTGGTGATGTGCTCTAAATCATATGCATGCAACTCACTCACACTTAATTACAGACAGTATGCAAATCAAATCACATATATGCAAAGGAATTTCCAAAATCAGTTTAATCAAAACTATCAGACTTTGGATCTTTCAAATATCCTCAGATCAAGAGGGAATCTTGCTATATACACGAGCCAAGATCCTATGCACTTTTTATTTGAAAATATTTACACTTATTTCACAAAATGTGAAATATAATAAAGTGCAAATACCCAATATCAACTAGATCTAAGTCTGAATATTCAAAGAAACTGAAATCAGAAAAGGTTTTGTTGGTTTAGGGTTTGAAAATAACATATCAGTTTGAAAACAACCAACAAAATAAGATTTCTCGAAAAAAGAAATCAAAACTACGCAATATCTAAGTAAAATATATCACAGAGATCAAATCTCAAAGTTTTATGAAAGAAAATAAGATTTAACCAATGTGATTAAGTTAGGAAGAAAGTAACTCACTCACAGAAAGGTTTTTCTGGAAAGATATTGCTGGAGTTTAGTTTAGGGTTTGATTTCTCTCTCTTCTTTTTATCTCTCTCTCTCTCTTCTCTCTGAAGTGAGGTTGTCCAAAGATTGTAAACGTATAACATATGTCAAGTATTTATAGTAAGAGATTGAAGGCTCTAGAAACTCGAGGCAAATCAACGCTCAGGATTGAGTTTAAAAGATTGAAGCAAATCCAAGGGTTAAGGTTGCACCGCTTCAAAGTTAACCCTCACAGGTTGATCTAGGTGTAACAAGGATCATCTCAGATAACATGCATGTCGTTTATTAAAAATATCCTAGGGTTCACAATTAATCACAGGTATGTGAGAGCATAGAAACACAAATCTAGTCGTTCTGGAGACAACACGTGTAAGGCTAAGTGGAATGTTAAACGCGTGTTTTTAAACTTCTACAAATACAAATTACACCCACATAATTCTCAAGCGCTTTCGGTTTCTACCCAAGCAGGTTTTTAACAGCTTATGGAATTTACAAAATAGCCCACAACTTTATTAAAAACTAATTTTTAATTTTAAAAAAATGTTTAAAAAATCATCAAAATTATTTAAAATATCCCAAAAATTATAAAAAATTATTTTAGAGGGATTTAACTCACACAACACCAATTAATGAATAAGGCAAGCACATATGCAACACATGAATGCATCCCAGGTGAAGTGTTGGTGTACTACCATTTGGACAATTAGAGGAACTCAATATGAAGAGTATGAAGGTTCTTTGCTTTGAAAGGGTATGGCTCAATTTTTTCACTATTTCCAAACTAGATGAGCACCTATATAATATAGACTCAAGTGAGTCAAAGATATAGGGTGCTTCATTTAATTCTTCTTCCCCAGCGGAACCAAAAACTCAAAATTAAATTCTCTCCCAAAATCCCCAGTGGAACCACAAGATAATTTCCCCATTGGAGTCTCCAAATTTTCCCAAGAAAAACTCTACTTAAGCCCTCAGAATGGGATTCGACCCTCAGAATTGGTCATCTCTACTTAAAGCCCTCATAATTGGCTTTGACCCATAAAATTGGTTATTTCTACTTAAGCCCTCATAGTTGGCTTCGACCTTGAGAATTGGTCACCTCTACTTACGCCCTCAGAATTGACTTCGACCCGCAAAATTGGTCGTTCCTACTTAAGCCCTCAGAATTGGCTTCGACCGGCAGAATTGGTCACCTCTGCTTAAGCTCTCAAAATTGACTTTAACCCATAAAATTGGTCACCTCTACTTACGCCCTCAGAATTGGCTTCGACTCGTAAAATTGGTCATCTCTACTTAAAGACCTCAGAATTGGCTTCGACCCTCAAAATTGGTCACCTCTACTTAAGCCCTCGAAATTGGCTTCGACCCTTAGCATTGGTCATCTCTACTTAAGCCCTCAGAATTGTCTTTGACCCTCAGAATTGGTCTCTTTTACTAAACCCCAAAAAATTGACTTCGACCCTCAAAATTGGTCGCTTCAACTTAAAGCCCTCAAAATCGGCTTCGACCTTCAAAATTGGTCGATCCCGTCTTAAAGCCCTTAGAATTGGCTTCGACCATTAATTGGTCGCTCCCTACCTTAGCTCCTCACAATTAACCTCAAACCACAGAATCGACTATCCCCATTATTACCTTAGTCCCTCAGAATGGGCCTCGACCCTCTGAATCGGTCATCCTCATTCTTTTTAGTCTGCAGAATCGACCTCTTTCCTAAACATCATATGGTGTCCATTCGACGACTTTCACTTATTTCAAGATCATCCACCGAGGGGCTCTATAGACACCACATTCTAGGACCCCCTAAGTCACTCCTTAGGTCCCTAGCACCTCTCCATTTCACTATAAACCACAAGTCATACTCCAAATACCGATCTAAAATCCATCGAGCGCTCCCGAGCCCCATTTGACTCTGGTAAACTCTATTGTTAGAGTGAAATCTCTTTGAAACTTTGAAGGGCTCTGAATCCTCTTTCCAACGATCTGCTATGTGCGTAAATCATCATAATGGTTCGGACAAACGGACCAGAGGCCACCAAGCGCTCCCGGGCCCCGATTTGACCCCAGTTAACTTCAACGTTAGAGTGAAATCTCTTTTAATCTTTAAAAGGAACTGAAACCCCTTTCCAACAGTATGCCCTGTGCATAAAATGGCATGACCGTTCGGACGAACAATCCATTTCCCCTCGAGAAATTGATCCGAAGGCCACCGAGCACTTTAGGGCTCCGTTTGACCAAGGTCAACTTTTTGAAATGAGAAAAATCTTTGGAATGTCTAAGTACCTCGCATAACCTTTCCAACGGTCTGTCCCGTGCGCGATTCTGACTTAAGGTACAAACGAACGACCCGTTTTAGTCCAAAAGGTCATCGAGTGCTTTCAGATCTCGGTTGACCAAGGTAAACTTTCCAAAATTAGAGAAGCTCTTTGGAATGTCGAAGTAGCTCGTATAACCTTTCCAATGATCCACCTCGTGCGTGATTATAACTTACCGTTCGGACGAACGAACCGTTTCCGTCCAACGATCTCCCGTCCAAAGGACCGACGAGCGCTTTCGAACCACATTTGACCCAAAGTCAACTCCCGGAACTGGGAGCGAACCAAAGGACTCTTGAAGGTATTTGAATTACCTTTCTAATGGTATGCACCATGTGCGATTTGGATCAATGAATTGCGTTCTATGACCATTTTTTAGAAAAAATCTGCATGAGACTACCAATTGACAAGTGCATTTCCCCGCCTATCGGCAGTGTGCCTAGGGTTACTTGTCGATTGGCAGGGCTGGGACCATAACGATCGGTACCATCCCTAACCTTATAAATAGAGGGCATGACCTCACTCTTAAGACACACCTCAGATCCATAAGCACCAGTGATCTCATCAACATTCTCTTACAATCAGCGAAGTTTCCTTATGTGAAATTACATTCCATTTTAAATTCCACTCATTTTCACACCCAATTTGGCAAAATCTCATTCTCTCTCATCCAACATTCATCTCAACATTTAAAGGAGTTCATCCAAGATCAGGTCCAAATCCTTCTCTCTCTCTCTCTCTCTTTAAATTTTTTATTTTTGCATTAATTACATAAACTCATAATCTACCTTTTACTTTAGTTCATACACATTAACATCTCACCATTTTATTAGTTATATTGCACATACTTTATTTTCTATAAAAAACAAAAAGAGGGTTACACCTATAAATTCCAACGGGATTCTCCATCACACTTTTTCAAAACTAAAACACATTTTCCATACACACACACATATAATAAAATCCCGTTCGAATCTATGGGATAAACTCTACCCTTATGCCGCATGCGAACTACGTGAACTTTGATGCCTTTATAGGCTACGTAGGTGTTTCGAATTAAAACCCTAGATTCGAGTCCAATTTTCACAGATTCTCCATTTTCGCTTTTATTCTCGCATTATTTTAATACATATTATGTTTGTGATCCTTAGAAGCGTTTTATCCCATACATATTAATCATTTCATTATAACGATCAATTTTGAGAACATTCCTATGGATGACCTCACTCTATCTCTTCCATGGTATAAGTTGGGCAATGTTGATCTCCATTATATATACACGCATACACATTTCATGGAGAAATAAAGAAAAATGATAACACAAGCCCATGAGAGACCGAAAGGGCGAAATGGGTGCCTAACACCTTCCCATTTCGTAACTTATCCCCCGAATATTTGAACTATTAGTTTTGTAAGCATCAGTTTGTCTTTGATGATGCTCTCTCGAAGCGGCGACATGTTATTTTGCTTGTTTTCTGCAAAAAAGGTTGGCGACTCCATCTTTTTACATACACCCCATACCGATGACGGTCGAAGCGATCTTAAAGAGTACAAGGGCGCGAGACCCGTTCCATTTTTTCTCCTTCCCTATTTTCCCCCGCCCCCGCGGGAGGAGATAGATGGGATGGACACCATTGGGGATGGCCACAAGTACACGCAAATTAATAAAGTACACGTACATTGAAATTGATTTGGTCCAATTCTATGTGCGTGTACTTTATATATTATGCGTGTATTTTCATAAAGTACACACATAATACATAAAGTACACGCACATAGAAAATGACTTTGTTCATCAATTATACGTGTACTTTATTTATTATGCGTGTACTTTCATAAAATACTCCCAATTGCATAAAGTATATGGACATTGAGATTGATTTTGTACAATCCAATGTGCATGTACTCTATGTTATTATGCTTGTACTTTATGGAATATATATATATATATATATCATCTCCATATTTAATTGATCCTATGTTATTGTGGTCCGCGCCAGCGGCATTTTAATGATATCCCACTATTTGTAAGAGTATTTGGGTTGTGTTATTGTTTAAGAATCATACCATCAAGCATGTTCAACTACAAAACTGTTGTGTTCACCTTTGAAGATCTTAACAATACAAAACCTTTCATATTGACAATCAATACTACTTATGATGACAAAATTCATTTCAGCTTCGCATCAATGATAGAGCAAAAACGTTACTTTTGCTTTTGATGTACAAAAGATGCAAGTAACTAAATCAAAAGCGAAGGATTTAACAAAACAAATTGAGCAGTATTGCTTAAGAGGTTTTGAAAAGGCTGGCGCGTTTATCATGGATCTACTGTATCACTTCTTTTTTGAATATGTTATGAACAGAGAATCTTGGTTTATAACTTGTCAAACAACATGTCTTAGGTATTACCATGTAACGGACGATAGGAATTTATTTTTTGAAATTTTGTATAACGTATTTATTGTATGTTGTTGAGAATAATATGAAGTGTTAAGAGAGTATTGCATATACTTTTGTTAAACATTCTTGTACTCTATTCAAATATATATGTTCTTCAATACAAAATCCATGTACTTTATGTTTTATGTGTGTACTTTATTTCTTTATGTGTATAATTTAATATTTATGCTTTTACTTTAAATTTTATGCATTTACTTTATAGAAATAACTTTGAGGACAAGGGCGTAGAAGGGAAAGAATCTTGAAAAAAAAATTGCTGCTAAAGTGGTCCGAATAGGCCAATAAAAGGAGATAAAAATAGTACAAATAAGTCAACAAGGCCAGTTCATAAAAATAACCAATATAGGTTGAATGTATCGAGCTTCTATCATGATTTGCTTATTAACGACAAAATCAATAAGAAGCATATTGAGCTTCTTAAGAAGAAGCCTTTCTGTAACTTATTCAATGCCTACTACAGCGGTGAAGTAGTAGTGGGAGATCATAAAAAGAGTGATAAAAACATTCTCACCATTGTCGATCTCTACAAAAAAACACAAAGTGTTTTAAGATGATTAACGATTCCCAAATAATCCCCAACGATATAAGTTAATTTTTAGGGTGCCAATAACGAAGGGGAAAAAGAAAATTGAACTAAACAAGAGAATGGATCAATCTGCCCTCAAACCTGAATTTCTCAGTCGATACTTTAAGGCCGACAAAAAGATTGGAAAATAAGATATTACAGAGGGATTGAAGACGTCAGTTGAGCTTGATACCGACAAGGGCACGAAAGATTTTGTAAAACTTATTTCTCTCCACTTCATGACGATGTTACTTTTCTCTAACTGAAAATTCACATTAGTAGAATTTTTCACACCATGCATTTACAATATTGATGACATGATTACATATGATTGGGCTTCTATCGTCCACAACTTTCTGATCCACTATCTCGATAAAACGGTCGAATCTAAGGCCAACACAACCAGCAGATGCACCATATCATTATTGGTGACGAAAAGTCATTCTACATATTTCAATGTTAAAGTACACGCATATTGTATAAAGTACACGCACATTGCAGTCAATACAAATCATCTTTAATGTGCGTGTACTTTATAAATCACGCATGTACTTTGTTAAAGTACATGCATATTTTATAATGTACACGCACATTGCAGTCAATACAAATCATCTTCAATGTGCATGTACTTTATAAATCATGCGTGTATTTTGTTAAAGTTCGCACATATTTCATAAAGTACACGCACATTGCAGTCAATAAAAATCATCTTTAATGTGCGTGTACTTTATAAATCATGAGCGTATTTTATTAAAGTACATGCATATTTAATAAAGTACACGCACGTTGCATTGAACCAAATCATTTGGTATATGCGTGTACTTTATAAATTATGCATGTATTTTGTTAAAGTACAAGCATAATACATAAAGTAAACACATATAAAATGAAATTTCATTGCAGTTGGTGTGTACTTTATGTATTATGCGTGTATTTTAACAATATTTACATTGTTACTAATATTAATTGGTTTAAATGTCATAACTTATAATTTTCATTTCAATTTTCACAATATTAGGTACCCAAAAAGTTTAATGTTATCAATCCTATCGATGGGAAGGAGGACAAGGAACCAATATTTCTTCAGTGGAGCGAGAATGATGACATGCCTAATTTCGATTTGGGGATATCGCAACCTAAATCAGAAGTTGACCCATCACGAGCTATAAGTTCTTCATCGGAATCTAATTGGGAAATTCCATTAAATGAAGCAGTGGCAAAGTCTAAAAAGAAAGTTGATTTAGTCAAATTGGCTGAAAAGAATACTGGGGTGAAATTGACGTTGGAGGAGAGAGATACCCAACTCAAAAAAAGTAATAAAGCAAGGGTTCGAGCCGAAGAGAATCTTAACAAGTTGGGGCAGGATAAGGAACTTTTCAATACACTATTGAAACTTAAGCTTCAAGAGTTGAAAGATAACTTCACCGAACAAAAAAAAGTTTGAGGAGGATAAGGCCCAACAAATTTCTTTAAATAATGAGTTGAAAAATAAACTTGAAGATTAGATGAAGAATGACTGTGAGTGAATAAAAAAGTTGGAGGAAGATAATGCCCCACTCAAAATTGAAAATTTAAATTTAAATGGTAGTCTGAATGTTGCTAGAGATTCATTAGAGGATCTCAGCACATCAGCTTCAGCAAAGCATTAACTACTTGTCTGAAGCCAACCAAAGGTTCTTAATTGAGAAAGATGCAATTATTATGAAACTCAATGAGCAGTTAATTTTGTGATATTACAAATATATTTCTAATCATTTGTCCATATTTATGTTAAATTACACGCATTGTCACATTGGTTATTTAAGTGCACACATATTACTTAAAAAGTATTATTTAAATTTGCGTGTACTTTGTAATTTTATGCGTGTACTTTAGGATTCCTTATTTGTTCTTTGGTTAAAGTATAAAATACACGCATATCACTAGAAAGTACATGTGAACTTTGCATCTACTTTATAATGTTATGCGTGTACTTTAAGATTCCTTGTTTGTTATTTGATCAAAGTATAAAGTACACGCATATCACTATAAAGTACACGTGAACTTTGCGTATACTTCGTAATTTTATGCATGTACTTAATGAATTGTTGTTTGTTCTTTGGACAAAATATAAAGTACACGCATATCTCTACATAGTACACGTGAAATTATTTTAACATTCACGTGTACTTTTGTAATGATTTGCATGTACTTAGTTATTCTTTGTTGTTTATTGGCAAATAATGGAGAGTACACGCATTTTTTAATGATGATCATCCATTATTTTATAAAGTACACTAATAAAGTACATGCATTATCAATATAGTAAATCCATAAATTCTATTGTTATTTGACATTTGTTTCATTTTCATATAGGTTTATGGCATGTTAATAACTAAACATGATGTTTTGTTTTCTCCAGGAAACATTAAATCAAATTCTCAATCAAAAGATAGAAGATTTAACGTCCTCCCTTTCTAAAAAGGAAGAAGAAATAAAGATTCCGAACTCAATGTATGCGAGAATCTAAGAAAGGGAAGATCGAAAGCAAAAGATTGATGATGATTTTGTATATTCACATCCTATTAATGATTTGTTAAAAGAAAATAAGAATAAAAATCCTTCGAATGAAGCTCCCGATGAATTGCAGCCGAAAGGAAGAAAGAGACAAAATAAGAAATCTACTACTGTGACATAAAAAAAAGAGCAAAACAATAAAGGCAAGTCTTCTTCAATAGCAACAAATGAAGTAGACCTGCAAATTTGCAAGTGTACAAAACACCTTACAAAAGAAGCCCAAAATAAATTGAAAGAATATTTCACACTAGGGAGAAGGATACATGATAAATCTTTTGTTTATTTATTTTGAAACCAACTTATTTTTATTTTGAAATGAACTTATTTTTATTCTGTAATGCACTTATGTATATATACGAATATTACGATGCTTGTTAATTTTCTAAATTATAGCTCCATATTATATAATCTAATATTTTCATAAAGTACACACAGTTTAAAATGACGAATATTCATAGTATAATAAAGTAAACGCATTATCAATAAAATACTCGCAGTTGTTACTTAAGTAAATGATTGGTTTTTATAAAGTAGAAGCATTTTTGTATTAAACTACATGCGTGTACTTTATTAAGTACACACATAGACGCATATTATTTAATTGTCATTGATTATATACATGTTTTAATTATTATTTTAACATTATTTTCTGTCTTGAAATTCTGCGATTGTCTCTATACAATAGAAGACTCATCATTCGTTTGCACTGACGATAATAAAGAATTGCTGAAAGGCAAAGAAATACCAAACCAAGTATGTAATCGAAACATAGGACATCCTTTAAATTTGCATATTTATCTCCTTACCTTTTTAAATATGTGAAACAGATAATTCAATGCTTCTCCCGTTTAATGGAGACGAAAATGAAGAAAAATGGGCTTAGAGATACACACACTTTTAACTTATATGCTTGGGTAAGGAAAATAAAATCTAAAGTTTTGCCCATCACCATCAGATATATATACTATCATGTTGTTTCTTACTAACAAATCTATTACTTTTAACAGGAAGTCATCCGAAATAATAATAAAAAAATGCAGAAGGAATAAAAGAAAAACACATTTTGGAATTTTTTAGAATTTTTGATATTATATACATTCCCATGAAACATTCAATAGTAGATAATGCAGGTAATTTTATATTTTTAGTTATATACAAACAAGAAAAAAAAGTTGTCTATATGGACTCTCTCCGCCCGTTGAAAATTAATCAATCCTCATTATACTACAACGAGACCAATATGATGGTTACGCCCTAAACTTATTTACATTACATGCACTTTTTTATTTTATATATAATCAAGGTTTTTCCTCTTAACAGTCTTTCGCTTTTAAAGAAAAATTGTACGAATCGAAGGACCAAGCTCCACAAATAAGTGAAAGAGGTAAAATAAAAAGATACTTTTAAGGGGTGGAGTTTGAAGATACACTATCTAGCGATGAAAAAACAACAATAGACTCGCTCTTGAGTCATGATGTCGATTTGTAACTAATCAAAGATCATAAATGCACAAGATAAAATAATGGGTAAGATCAAACTGTCTTGAATAAATACACCCATAATTCATCACGACACATTTCAACAAACTTCATTCACATTATGTTAACTGATATATTTGTTTTATTTTAATTTCAGTGTTGACTGTGGCGTGTCTGTATATACTACATGGAACAAATTATCAAAGGAATAGGGCTCAAAATATCATTTGAAGACGACGAAATGCTACAATAAAGAGCATATATAGCTAATGAATTTTTATTCGCTGGTTCAATAAGAGGAAAAATAATTGTAAAGGTTTTTTGAAATTTTTTATTAATAAGAGGACAAACGATTTTTGTTTTTGTTTTATCATTCAATGTAGCTCCATATAATTTGTAGTAAAAAAATGGTGCTGCTGGATCGGACCATTCAACATGTAGGCTATATAAAGGAACAAATATATTCTAACATTAGTACATGCATATTGTTTGAATGTTTATGGATTAAACCATGTAAAGTACGAGCATATGATGCGTGTACTTTGTAGTATTATGGATGTACTTTGCTTTGTTTGGCCATAACAAATAAAGAATCACAAAGTACACACATAACATTACAAAGTACATGCAAAATGTAAACAAAATTTCATGTGTACTTTATAATGATATGCGTGTATTTTGCAATATTTGTCCAAAACAAATAAGGAATCACAAAGTACATGTAAACTCTACAAAGTACACATACAACATTACAGAATTTCACGTCTACTTTGTAATTCTATGCGTGTATTTTGCTTTATTTACCTATACTAAATAAATATTCTTAAAGTACACGCACAATATTAAAAAGTAACATTATGTCCAAAGAATTACACGTGTACACACATATAGTACACTATTTACTAAGTCAACATCAGCCAAATACATTCAAACCTTGGAATTTTACATGTCATTTACTTCATTTATCAATACAACAATCACATACCATAATTATTAGGCTCAAAATCCTAAACGTTACTTGGCCTATAAAAACCATCACCTTGTTGTAATCTTTACCATTCTAAATTAAAATGCAAAAACATCAAAATGGTTATTTCAGCAGAGTCTTTGAGATATGCTCTTGAAAATGCAAACAACTATAGAGAAAAATTACGAATGAGTGAGGAAGAAATTTCCTATATCATTCAAGCAATCAACTCCTTTAATGAATACGTTAAAGGAGGCTCCCTCGGACTCCCACCCATCCCGTACGACTTATTTCAAAAGGATGTGATGTCATCGGAAACCCACGAAGCCCTCGTCAATTTCTATACCTATAAGGCAAAAATGCTTCTAAAAAAATCTACTAAGGAAAGGATTATACGACTGAGGTCCTTTCGTCGCTGGAGCATAGAATTCGAGTCATCTCAAATTTTATCGATGCTCTTTCGGACCCCATCGATAGTTTCCTTTAATTTTCAGATGATATTTTTAATATTTGATGGGTCTACTTTTTTTTCAAATTAGTTGTAATTTTTTTGATTTTTTTTCAATTGAGTTGTATTTTTTTTATTAATGAATCAAATTATCATTTCTTTTAATGCATGTCTTTTTATGTTGATGATAATAGTTTATAGTCTTATAATACAAATTTTAAAATGCCTCTTGTGCGCACCACAATTAACATAGGAGCTATGAAAATATAGAGAACATGTATATACCGATAATTATATAAAAATGAAACAAACACAATTGAAAAATCAATTCAGATTAAATATTTTCAATGTGCGTGTACTTTGTGTTTCATGCGTGTACTTTAACTAAGTACACGCATTATTTATTAAAGTACACGCACATTGATAATGATTTTAATTATATTTTTTTTTATAAAATACATCCATAAAGTATATTTTTTATAAAGTACAATTTTGTACATAAATACACTTAATACGTAGAGAACATTTTTGTATATTTTTATAATATACATTAAATATATTTTTGTACTGAAATACATGTATTAAATATGCAAGGCACGTATATTTTCTAAATTAAGAGTATTACCGCTAACGCGGACCATATTTTGACAATACTCCGATAATAGTGCCGCTGGCACGAACCATAATGCACGTAAGAATGTGAAAATACGAGTGACTTGTTCATTAAATATAGGAAGATAATATAATAAAAGAAAAACCTTAAAAAATGAACCCAACAAAACAAATGAAGACTAGGTTGTGTGTCGTAAATGAGAGAAAGATAGTAAATGAACAATTTATATCATGGGAAAAAATTTGAGAATTTAACAACATTTGTTTTTGAATTTTCTTGTAATTTATAATGTCAAAAAAACTAAAATCAATCTAAAGTAAAAGCAATAATACATAAAGTACAAGTGAAAAATATAAATTTTAAGTTATACAATTCATAGAGTACACGCATATTTTTATAAAGTACACGCACATTGTACTTACCAAAATCACTTTCTATGTGCGTGTACTTTACGTATGATTCCATTCACAAACAAATAAAATAAAAATGAACACTCAACAATAAAATTATATTAATTTATTCAAATGTGAATGTTAATTTATTTTATTAAAAACTATTGTTACAATGAATGAATTGAATAATATTAAGTGGAATCAAATTAGTTCTTCACACATGGACCTGTTATGATCCGTTTTACTACACCTAGAGCAAGTAACTTCTTGTATTATGACCTCATCAAATATGGAAGAGGAACTATAGGTGATGAGTATGATTTTTTGTAGAAAAAAATCTTATAATAATCCTCAATATGATCATAAATATTTCCACCTATCTTTCGTACGACCGAAACAACATGAAAACATGGAAATCATCGTAGTTGCAACTCTTACAAGATCAAATTCCTTATTCTAAGATAACCGTAGCCCGCACATATGAATGAAACTCAAATACATATTTACTTGAGCGACTAATATTCCAATGTCTACTTTTATTCCAATTTTTAGTCACTTATTTATCAAAATGAGGACACAACTCCTTTGACCATGTTTCAGCTTCAACAAATTTGTATGCGTTGAAAATCATAATCTTGATCCTCATTTTGTCCATCATATTCATTATCGGTAAATGCCTTTCTCTAGGATCCAAGAGTTAAATGATTCCGTAACACTTGTTGCCATGTCACCATAACGTTTACTGGTGAAATATGCACAAGTCCAATTCTCCAGAGGCAAATTACTAAGAAAGTCAACAAGACCAGCTACACCTTCCTTCTTCAGGGTGTGACACCCCGTCCAATTAAATATCGGGTGATAATTCCTTTATTAAATTAAAATCGAATGTTCGGTTGGTTCATTCTTAGCATCATCGTCGAAAAACTTTGATTCAATTAATTACCTAATATTTAATCAAACTAGTGTAAAAACATTTACTCATAACACACCCATTAAGTTTAGTTTATTAATTAACTCACTTCATTAACTAAATGAACTACACAAATAATCAATTGCCATCCACTGAACTAAATAACAGAATAATAAATACTGGGATGAACGCCCCAGTTAAAATGTCTACAATCACCATCATAAAATACTAAGTTCAACTTAAACTGAAATACTGATGAGAAATACTAATTTTTTTTAAATAAACATAGTCTGGGAATGGCGATATATGCCCTGAATAGAAAGTCTGAATGAACTAAAAAAATGATAGATGCGTCTAATCTCAAAGACCTATGGCTTCCACAATCGATGCAGCTCATCAAATAATCCAAGAGTCTAGATCTGGTGTCCCTGTGATTGGGCACCTGTTATAATACATACATATATATATATATATACATATATATATATACATATATATATATATATATATATATATATATATATATATATATATATATATAGGCATGAGAGAAGATGTGCAAGAGACGGGTCAGAACACGAGTAAAAATAGTTTTAAAACAGCTAGTGCATAAATGCAATTTAGCACATATTATATACATGTTAGAAATTCGTGCTCTCACTTGAGATGCTCACATCTCAACTAATGTGCCTAACGCATCCTCTAACCCATAATAGCTATGCTACCCAACCTAACTAGTTCTAAGTCACAGTATCACTACTTACGTTTACCCGTAGTACACCCGTATCGCCCCATACAATACGTGATTAACATAGTTTATCCCAAATAGCTGATTTACGTTTTCACCATTCGTGTAGTTAATCTTTTACTCACTGAGATTAATTTAATTATCATTATTACCATATATACTAATTCACACAATATAATTGTTCTTATATATATATATATACAAATCCTGCACCCCTAGGTTAAGACCTCTTGGCGCAATGCATACTCTACTATCGTATCCCGGTACATCTCGCATTGAATGGGGATAAAGGTTCGGATAATCTCCCACGAATCATCAGAATACAATAACACATATTAGAGGTGAACATAGTCCCTAGCCCAATGGGTCACGCACATACCTACGTTCCCATTAAACCGTTGAACTATCATATTTCGGATAGCACATGTCCAAGGTTCTATGTTCTATGGTACGAGTCTAGAATCCCCCCGAAGGCTCCTTGGGATAAGAACGCCCAAGCGCGCAACCTCCACCCGATAACAAGCAGCGTAGGTATGTCATACACATAATAAATCAATTCATAGATATACACACAACCTAGTATAGTCTTAAGTATTCACACAACCTATCGTGAACCTTAAGTATACACCTAACCCAATTCTTTTCATTAAACACGTAGTATAATCCTCTATACTACTCACCGCATATTAGACCATTATGTTTATCATCTCTCTCGTAATTAAACTAGTAAAAATCCTACTCACCCGAGGAAAATTTCAAAAATCTGAAATCTCGTTAGAAGTCCCAAAAAGTCGTTATAACAAAAAGGACTCTGAATTCTCGTTCGAACAAGGTCGTTCGAACCTAAATCTAACGAACTAATCTGTAAATTATTGTTAGTAATCTCGTTGGAAATCTCGTTCGAACATGGTCGTTCGAACGACATTCCAGTTACCCAGGTCGTTCGAACAAGATTTTGCAGGTTTATTTAACACTTCTAATTTCTGCGTTTTTATTCTGTTTTTTTATTCACCCAAATCATATGTAATTTCTCCCGACATAAAACCAAACATCCCAATTCATTTCTACACCTAATAGGATGTCTCTCAACATAGTTTTAATCAGTAAAACTCCATTAATATCATGTATAGATACATTAATTCAAGAAATCCTTAAAAGCCCTAGAATTATACAATCACCATTAATGTCCAAACTAAACCTAGATTTAATTCATAATTAATCATGCATAAATCTTAAAATTTATATCTCTAACTAGGGTTCCTCAAACTACATGAAATTTCTACCCAAATTCATCATTTGAAATCACATTAATCATCAAATTCATTACAACATGGATGATTCATCAAGCCTACTCTAACATGGGTAATATATACACAAAATTTAGTAAGTTAAACACTTGCCTTGAAATGGAAATTTTTGATTCTTGCGTTGAAAGTGATATGGATGCAATCTTCTCTCCGCGATCTACTTTTTGGTGGTATTTGTGGTGTGAGAGCTTGAGCTTTGCTCTAACACCTTCTTCTTCCATGGTTCTCTCCCTCTTCCTTAGGTTTAGAACTGACAACCTCCCTCTAACCCACGTACCTTTCTATTTAATTTCCCAATTTCCGTCCATTTAATTTACTCAAAATCCCAAAAGACCAAAATACCCCTCTGGGGTGTCGGTTTGGCCTAAATTACCCTGGAATCCAAATAAAATACTCGGGTAGAGTTTTCTGACTATCTCGACCCTTCCAGACTCATTGATACACTCGAAATACCCATTCGAGTTACTTAAAAATAAATCATATTTTTAACTCATTAAAGTAGTCCCAACACGACTCACACGCGCGTCCCGACTTATTTTACCAAACCGTCGTATTTCTCACTCACGACAAATGTATAATATCACAATTCCATATTACTTACTCACACAGGTAATATTCGATAATTTTTAACAATAAGTATTAACCCTTGGCACGCTGGTTAATATTTATTTTAAACTGGATTAATTAATAGAGAAATAAGGTAAATGTCATGTTCCTTCCTATATTTGGATTTTTAGGACAATGCTTTTCAAGTTTATAAATTTAGTCCCTGTGTTACAATAGCATTTATAAATCTAGTCCCTGTGGTACAATACCTTTATTTTTTTGGTCCGCGCCAGCGGCACTATTTTTCACCATTTTTCATGATATTTTTAGTACAAGGACTAAATTTATAAAATTATATGGAGTGTCCTATTTTTATACACTTTGAACACTATGAGGACCTTTTCCCAAAATCCCCATTAATTAATAATTAATTTCTCACATTTAATTTAATTAATCCCACAATAATAATTAATCTCATAATTATTAAAATCAACAAAAGTACGGGGTATTACACAGGGCATCAATGTTCTTATAAAATTCATCAACTGTTACAACATATGCACAACGCATGAAATCTTGCACAAGATTCTTTCGAAAGTTCCCAATCCCCTATTTTTTCTTTTTTATATTTTCCTGTAAATGATGTATATAGTAGGAATGTGAGGACATTGGAAAGACCTTAGAAATACCTATAATAAGACCATTATTCTTATCATATATGAATGTGATGTTTCGATCTTGATGAACTAGCTCATCATGCCAATTAATGAGAAACAACATCCAATTATCCTTCGTCTTTGAATCAACAACTGCATATGCAAGAGGATAAAGGCCTGAAAATATAATGAAATATATCAGTACATGCACGTTGTATGATGAACTCAAAAAATGGTGCCGCTGGCGTGGACGATTAAGCACGTAGGCTATACAAAAGAATAAATATATTTGTAGTGATATGCTACACAAATGTAAAGTATAAACATATTATGCTTGTACTTTAATATATATGGATGTACTTTATTAAATTTGACCATAACAAAGAAAGAATCCCAAAGTACATGCAAAACATTATAAAGTACACGTAAACTGTAATCAGAAGTTCACGTGTACTTTGTAATTATGTGCGTGTACTTTATAATGTTTGCACATAACAAACAAGGAATCATAAAGTACATGCATGACATTATAAAGTATACGTAACGCAAAAGAAAAATTCACGTGTACTTTTTAATCTTATGCGTGTATTTTGGAATTTTATGCAAATAACAAAAACAGACCTCAAAGCACACGCATATCACTACAAAGTACACGCATATATATTCATGTGTACTTTGTAATGTCTTGCGTGTACTTTATATTCTGTCAAAAGAACATACAAAGAATTCCAAAGTAAAGGCATAATATTATAAAGTAAACTTCAATGCTTCACATTTACCGTTGTTCCCATTCCTTGCAGTTGCGGATAAAATCGTTCCACGACAGTGACTTTTCAAAAAGGCACCATTAAGAAACAAAACAGGCCTGCAGTACTGAAATCCATCAATGGATCCTGCAAACATTACAAAAATTCTTTTGAATAATTTGCTCTCCGATTCCATGTCAAGAATGCAATGCGATCCTGGATTATACTGCAATAGAAGATCCCTATAATTATCGATTAATGCATAGAAAACTTTCTCATCACCATGCAACTCAGTAGCAACCATCTCTTTCCCACGCCATGCATGATAATAACCTATATTAAGACCGTAGTTCTTTTTCATATCTCTAACTATATCAATTGGTATCAGCAATGGTTTATCCCTTATCTCATCAGCAAGAAATGTCGAAATCAATTTGGAGTCCATCATTTTGCTTGACGGACTACGATATACACCCCTATAAGTATGCTCATTGTTCAGACTTCTTATATAAAAGTAACCATTTTCTGTTTATAATGAAGCATGAACTCGCCACATACAATTCTCAGTATTCCTTTTAGAACACTCTGCTGTCACCCGAGTTTTATCATTCTTCAAATATATATACTTAAAACCAACCTCAACAACATACTTTTGCAACTTATCACAAAACTCAACCACACCTCCTTCGAGCCATTGCTCTTCATGACTAATATATGTCTTCCAATCATTGGAGAGATAAACTTTTGACGTACTCGGCTCCACACCTCCATTTATAAACATCATTTTCAACTCCATTACTAATATCAATCGCGTGGGGTTGATGATATATAGTCTACCCTTTCTCTACTTGTACCACGACATTTAACCCTCTCGTAACTTGTATAATTGCGGTCAACCCGTTCACGAATTATATATGTGCATTTAACCCATTCATGAATTGTACTAGTGGCCAAAACTGTTGAATCAAAGATATATATCCAAATAAAATCATCTTTGAGAATCACTTGAAACCGCAACATACAGCGAACATCTTTATCAGAAACCAATATGAATCGACTTTCATCACCAAATTCGTACTTCAATAAAAAAAAGATCCAGCTTTCAAATTCATAAATCTTCTACATAACTCATTGCATATGAAATCTAATGAGCCCGTCTTCAAATAATTCAATGCAAGATATATTATCTAAATAACAACACCAGACAATCCTACAACTTTCCATTATAACCTGCATTAAATTAGAATAGAAAAATGCTTTTGTTAAAGCTCAAGATTAATTAATGCCACTAGCGCGGACCCACAAACACATGACCAACTAGGACATGATAACTTTATTAAGCATGAGTCAACAGTAACAGAGTATATGCACATTAGCATTATGCCAAATTAATGTCAAAAAATAAATGAGAATTAATCATTAGAAAATCACGTGTACTTTATATCAAATTGCGTATACTTTACTGCAATTTTCCTGTGAGCTATATACGAATGACTTTACTGTTGTAAAACCTCAAGATTTGTCAATGCCGCTGGCGCAGACTCACAGAGACATGCCCAACTAACACATGAAAAGTCTATTAATTAATTAGTCAAAAGTAACAAAGTAAATGCACATTACCATTATGCCAAATTAATGTAAAAACACAAAATCAGAATTAATCATTAGAAATTCACGTGTACTTTATATCGAATTGCGTGTACTTTACTGTAATTTTTTTGTGAGGGATTTACAGGAATAACTTGTATATACATAAAGTACACACACACATGAACACACATGATCATACATGAAGACACACACATAAACACACAATCAAAACATATACATACACAACCTATAACAAAATCAAAACACAAAGTCAAAATATATTTGTTAAAGCAAAAATTCTCCATTTACGAGGACCAATCAGAAAAGGACACATGTCATCCTACGTGGCAATATTCGGCACTCGAGGAGAGTTGATCGACACCCGAGGAGAGTTGGTCGATACTCGAGGAGAGTTAGTCGACACCCGAGGAGAGTTGGTCGGCGCCCGAGGAGAGATAGCCGGCACCCGAGGAGAGTTGGTCGGCATACCAACCAGGAAGATCAAAGGATAACTATGCATTTAATGTGCATTAATGAAGATGACAACGCATTTAATGAGTCTTAATGTACATTTCTACTGTATTAATAGATGACAACACATAGCATACCAAGCAGTTCAAGGAAGACCAACCATCATAGAAGGCTAACAATTAGATTCATTGTATGTAGACATAAATGTCTGAATGTATAAAGACATTATATCTCTTTATCTCCCATCACTATAAATACATGTATTCCCTTAGCCAAAAGGAGATAGGAGATCCGCCAACGATGAGAGACCATACAGAAGATACACCCTTTTTCTCCCTCTCTCTACCATATTGTGCTATTGTAAACCCCTGGGAATAAAATAACAATGGACGTAGGCTTCTTTCTTATAGCCGGACCACTTTAAAAATCTTTGTCTCTCATATGCTTGATTGGATTGCTTTTATCTATTTATCTGTGATCATAAAAATGGGGTTCGGTCCAGTTTTTTGCATCAACAATATTCATATAAAATTAAAATGAAATTATAAAAACACACAATCAAATCATTCATTCAATATTCGAGTTAATTCAACGCATGAATCGCACAATTACAATGATTTGATTAATCAAAAATAAATACATCCACCTATTTTAATTGATCGACATGCAAAACATTTCTTGATAACAGGTATAAACTTAAAAATGATCGAATTAATGTAAAAGTAAATCTAGGTTAAACATAAGCAAAAAGAATTGATTTATTCGAATGAATTAATACCTTCTTTCTTTGAGAGGACAAAGCTAGTTAAAGAGAAGTGGAAAGGAGAAAAAGATCCTAAGTTATTGGAAAGAACGAAGCTGTTTGACAGGAGTGGAAAAAAGAAGGAGAAGATCCCATCTTATTGGAAAAACTGCCAATCACTGATTAGGTCAATGATAACAAAATGAATGAAATGATTAAAAAGGTATATATATGGACCTAATCGTTTAAAATTTATTTGACCTAGTTAAAAAGTCCAAAATGTCCAATAAAGGGACTAGACTATAAAAACCTAATTTTATTTTAATGAGACACTCTTCCCGCCATTAGGGGGGGATAAAACGTACCTGAAATACAAATTGTTCCTAAAGAATGGTCCGTTCCTGAAGAATAAAGAGAATTATCGTGGAATACTTTCACTTTGTCTCATATAATTCCCCGTATCTCTCAATTTAAAAATGAAGTGTAAAATGATATTGCAACATCAAATGTCACATCGATTGGTTACAAATGTGTTTGTTGAAATCATTGTCCCACGAGAACAAAATAAATTTGGCAGAAATTAAATTTATTTCACACCAGAAGCGTGGAAAACCTATAGGTTCTAACTACTTGACTTCCTAATAGTGGAGGTCAAATAAAAGCATGCCTAAATAATGCTCCAGAAGAGGTTATACATAACGCTCAATAAGAGGTTACGAACAAAATATCCACTTTCTCTAAAATTCCTGAAGAGGTTATTATCTAGAAAAAGATATAAGTCCCTTAAGTGACTATAAAACCCCTAAAGTAGGCAAAGTTACTTAATATTAATGAGATCTTTATGTTTTATACATATATAAGAGGAAAGTGGGATTAACAAAGATGATCATCGATGATATAATTTTATATGTTGTAACTACACAAAAATCAAAGGGCAATGATACTTCTAATCCACATACTATAAATGAATATCGACAAATAATATATTGGCCAAAATGAGAAAATATCACGGTGACATAATTTAAACGTGGTGTATTTGGACCTATAGTCGAAACCCCCAAAAATGATAACCCTGAAGGTAACGAATGAGTGTTTATAAGAATGGGAGTGATGAACTTGTTAAAAAAAGTACACGACCTATGGCACGAGGTTTATTTAAGAAATTGAAATCGATTATATATGAACATACCATCTTGTTACGGCAACAAATATTTATTAGATATTTCACTAGCTTAGCAGTTTTTGAAATATATTATAAATGAGACTTATGAATATTATAACTGCTTATATATACTAGATTTAGACAAAAAAATATATATAAAAATCCTAGAACGATTTTCTTTGCCTGAAGCAAAGATAAGGAGTATGTACTCAATTCGAATAATACGTTCATTGTAGATCTTAAATCAATTTGAAAGGATATAGGTCAACCGTCTTAACTTGTCTAAGAAGGGGTATGGAAACAATCATATATGCCAACATGACATTATAAAAATACTCTTAAAAGATGTGCTCCTGAAGAGCTCGATTGAAATGCAAAATATCCAAATAAAGAATTTAAAATGAGTGACATTAGTATACTCTCGGACTGCAGGTCGAGCACATAACACAGATCCATTAGTCAAATAGATTGAAAAGTCCTACAATGCTTTAAGCATATTAGGTACACCATTTTGTATACCCATGGTCTTCGATCTTTGAATGTTAAAATACCCACATCCTCCTAAAGAGGATGATAAACATAAATACGGTCCAGAAGTACCACATTTGTAAATTATTATTGCACTGTTAAATTTGGTCCAGAAGTACCATACTTGTACGTTATTATTGTATTTTTATACACAACACAATGAAAAAGACCGAATAAAATATTAGAAGTCAATCTACTTGACAGAAATAATTATCATTGGCGTGCAAAACATGAGACTAATATCAACATTATGTGATACATTCATGGAATTATTGGTATAATACCTTTTAAGTCTAAATATCCATGTCTAGTTAGTTCTATAGATGCAGGTTATCTCTAGGATCCTCACAAGAAACAATCAAAACACTTATTACTTGCCTCAAACAACACATGTTCCTACTACTACTTATGAAGACAATGGTGCTTGTATAGCCCAAACTCAAAAACGCTACATTGAGGGAGATATGATCAACATATTTCAGTTCTTTTACATACATGAACTCGAGAACAATTATGCAATTGAAGTCATATAGATTTAATAAAGTGATAACCTATTTACCAAGTTACATGCAATATTTAAGAAGCTTGTGCATGAAATATAAATGAATTGATTCATAAGGGAGGAATTGAAGAATACGATATTTTGGGATTAACTATTTTTTTATTTCTCGTTGAGTTTTCTTGATTAAAACAAGAAAGTCCTCTCTCTCTCTCTCTCTCTCTCGGTACAAAGCACAAACTTAGGCCTCCCAAATGGGTAACAACAAGCCTAAGAGATTCAAAAACACTCAGTCCCATCGATCAGGAGCCCAAACCAGTCGCACTCCACAGTTTTCCAGGGATGCTGACTCTCTACCAAACCAACTAGGTATAATATAAGCCTCATCACCCATGTATTTCTTGTGTCTATATATTTTTCACCATTAAGGGCTAAAATTACCTCTTAATGCTTAATGGAACCAAATTCAACATTAAATGGTAAAAACAAACACCCTTTAGTGTTTAGTGTGTAAGAAAATGTCCCAATTAATGTTTGGTCCAATATATTGGTAGAAATAATTTTTATTCCCTGAAAAAATGTTCCATTTAATATTAATGTCATGCTAATTTAAAAATATGTTGGACTAAAAATTAAAGAAATAGTATATCATGGGCTTTTTCTAACACCCCTCCTAAAGAAAAGGATAAATTACAATAAACCCCTGAAGTATAGCACTTTTACTAATCACACCTGATAAACAATTGGTATGTTCTTTAAACACATTTAATGAACAATGTTTAAGAGCCTCACTCTATATACATGTATATACTACATATATATATGCATATATATATATATATAGAGGTCGTACCATGGTACGATGGCAAGTGCCCTCGTCGAAGCTACGATTGATCTCGGGTTCGAGACATGGGAGCAGCCTCTCCATATTCATATACGGGGTAAGGCCAGCCGACATCTGCCTCTCCAACCTCTCCCAAACTCTGCAGTTAAGCGGGAGATTTGTGTAGTGAGTACGACTTAATATATATATATAAATTAAATTGCATTCAAGGTGTTTGAAACATGGTTGTGGTACCCAATTATAATTTTAGCCCCCTAAGATCAACCCCAATAGTTTTGAATATTTTTGGCGAAGAAATAGTTCAAATCTAGAGTGTAGATGAAAACTTAATGGGTAAATTACGGTATATCCCCTGTTTTAAAACCCCGATAAAGTGCCCCCATAAACTATTGAACCATGTGAGCTAACACATTTCTATGAAACGAATAATAAGTATCTGCACAAGATCAAGATTTTATCCACATTTTTTTCTTTGGAAAATGTGTTCGTTGTCACTGTTCAATAGTTTAGATGGCACTTTGTCGGGTTTTTTAAATATGGGTGATCTTTAATACCGCTTCCGTAATTTACCCCAAAGAAAATGTTTTATTTTGAATTTTTTTTGGTTGGAAAATGTTATTAAGCTACAATCTTGTATGATGGAAAAGAGATTGTTAAGATGTAAAAGATAGTGTATATATAAGCTAAAGTGTTCCACTTTGCTTGGAAAACATTGTACTATTAGGGGAGGTGGGAAATAAAAGTTGGAAAACTGAAAAAATCAAGCTTTAAGTAATTGTGCACTCTTCAATCTAGAAAATGTTTTTTCCTCACAAACGTCTGTATAACACTCAAAGTTGGAAAACACTAAAGATTCCATTTTTTACATTAAAAACCACCATGTCTATCAAACGCATCCTTCGGTTTAAGTAAAATAGAAATGCTAGGATATTCGTTTGCGATGTTGCAAAATAATTGCCACACATAAAGTTGCGGCAACCACTAAAAAGATTAAAAGGAAATGTTGGCACGGCAGAATATGCTGGAGAAATACTGACACGTTTTTGGTTAAAATGACTCAACATTAATTTGTTGAAAAATGCCCAGTACCTACAACTTAAGGTGACTTGGAGTCGGTCTAACAAGTTTTTTGTTGCAGAAAATGAAGATCAACCAGCGGTTCCCAAAATTCAGCTTGCCATGTGGGTATGTGTTTATTATATATTTGTGTATGCAATTATGTGTTACATGTTTATGTATAGTATTGTTTTTGCTTAACTACTCCGAGCATCTCTAATGCAAATATGGATTGATCTTTGAAGAATATGGATATGTAAGCATGTTAAGAGACTTGTATCTTATATGATAAAAAAAATTCTTCACAGACATTATAAAACAACCGCCTATGCAATTGTAGTCAATTGTCTACAAAGTATGTCTCTTATCTTTCTTATTCATTTTTTCTTTGAAAATATGAATAATTCTTTTTTCGATTATATTTTTTGCACTGACCAGATTAAGTGTCACTTTCACAATGTCCTCTCCCGTTGGTAATAGGTTCATTGGAGACTTTTACAGATCTTATGTGGTACCTTATTTGTTCCCAATTCATAGTTGCATTGGAGATGCTCTCAGAGTGAATACATGATGTTCAATCTGTTTGTGGAGTCTGTTTGTTGCATAATAAACTTCCTCTTATACTTCTCATTAACTTGATATTGTGATCAATTGAATTGGTGTCCGTCTTTGTGCTTTAAATTTTGAAACCATTTCGTAGGCAAAATATTGGGTCATTGAAAATTAACGAGTTTTATGCAAAAATCATGGTGAGTATAGTTTCCAATCTTACTGTGCTGTGGATATAGTTTCCTCCTCCCTTATATAGTTCCCTCGTCCTTTTTTATTCATTCTGATTGATTTACTACATGTATCGTGTGCCCAAGATATAAATAAATAAAAAATATATTCAAGCTTTATAATACTCGTCAAATTGGGCACGAAGAATTTGAATAAACATCTTAGTTCCTCTATATATGTAATACTTTACTTCAAGTGACATTTCTATTTGAACTAGTGAGTTTCCAACAATTTGAGATCTTAAGCTCTTTTATATGGACACTAGCTTGTTTGTAGTTATGGATCTGATTAGGTGCTGTTGTTGCTTCAGGATTTCGGGCAGTGTGATATTAAAAGGTGCACAGGACGCAAGCTTTCAAGATTCGGTTTGTTGAAAGAAAGTATCTAACTTGGATGTTTTGATCATATTCTAGTTTATTCATGCACAAGAAGGATATTTAGGGGTGACAATTTTAAAAACGACACGAAAACACGAAACAGAATGACACGAAATTGATCCGAAATTGATACGACCTGTCGTGTTCATGTCGGGTCTTTTTGACACAAAGTCGTATCGTTTTGTGTTCATGTCAAAATTATGATTCCTGTCTTGTCTTGTCGTGTTTTTATTCAGGCTATCATGCCTATTTTTGCCTAATTGAACATAAAATTTGAGAAATTGTGTTAGTTGTGTCGTGTTCTATACGGGTCATGTTCGTGTCAGGTAAAAAAATTCGAAGTGAAGTCCTGTCCTGTCGGTTCGAAATCTGACCCAAAAACACGAATTGCTACCCCTAAGGACATTTATCGCATTAATGATTTTTTATTTTTTTATTATTTTGTATCATTATTATTTTTATCGCATTAATGATTGATGTTCTGTTTGATTATTACTGTTTTGAAAGTTAAGAGATGGTCCGTCTCACATACATACTTATGCAACTCACATTTTTTTGGCCATTACTAAGTCTATGTGAATGATACTGAATAATTCATGCAGGAATTGCGTGTTGGCAATGGTTTTGGGGGCATTGTCTTGAGGTACTAACTACAAAATCCCTCTAATTTGCTTTTTATGGTGGTCTTGTAGGACAATGTTCTTTCTTTTATTGGAAAAACAATATTTTTTGTGTTGACCTTCGACATGATATAAATACTTTGACATATATATGAAATGACCATCTCTCTTTCATAAGTTAACTAGTCCATGAGGTTCTATCTTCATGTAATGCTATTAATAATACTTGTCCACAGACCACTTTGTGCAAGAGAAGCGGCAATTGTTTTCGTTTGAGTACTCTTCTTAACTCTCATTTTTTTCCGTTGTACTCAAGACTCTAATAATAGAATTAGGTTGAAGGGAAACGGATCGGGTGTGCCATCTCATCTGGAAACCATATGGTGACCAGTGAGGGGATGTCACACTTTTTATGGCATTTAAGACGGCGAGTCGCCCATGGGCTCACGGAGCAGTGAGGCCCGCATCACTCTCCCTACCTCATGATGCTCTCGCGACTTGAACCCATGACCTCGGTTTGATACCACTTGATTTCCTTAAACAGTGACCAACCGCGGGGGTGGGGGGTGGGGGTGGCGGGGCACCTTTTATGGCATTCCAGCCCCGCAAGTTGTCCATGCCCAAATCAGACTCTACAAGTATCTTATCCAGTAAATCCTTTTTTTAGCATTTTCTTTGTTGTTATACGGCTTCATCTTTCCCGCTTGCAATGCAAAACGGTTTCCTTTAAAATTTAGGCCTTTAAGTGCTCCTTGGGGTTTGACATTCACAAGAATAAGTAGGGTTTTAAGAGAGAGAAGAAAAGAGCGATCGGCAGAACCATGGGGTTCTCGGTTTTGCTATTTCCCTAATTGTTTAATAAATAAAAAACCGAATATTTCCATATTATACCAGTTATAAATATAATATCATTAAACATGTAACACTCTGCCTCAAACTGGGGCATATGAATCAAATATGCCCAGCTTGGTATGGAGGTATGGTGAGTAACACTCCCCATACATAACATTTGAGTAACAATTTGACAATCAATCACAATATGTTTGTCTGCTTGTGAAAAACTGCTTTTCCAACAGTGGAAACAGATGAAAGGCACAATACAAACGTAGGAGAAGTAGCATCCGCCCCCATATCATGAAGTAAAGACCGGACCTATTACATCTCACACTTTGTATGAGCTATAACATGATACTCCACCTCACATTAGATTGAGCCACCGCATTTTACCCTGTAACAATATTATCACCTGCAAACGTACTTTAAACAATAAATTAATGTAGAGCTCCTACCAACTACTGTAAGTTACTGAATAAAATGACAACTAACCACAACATGTTGGTCCGTTCATGAAACACTGCGTTGCTAACCATGATGGCACAATACAAACTTAGAAGAAGTAACATCCACCCCCATACTATGAAGTAAGGAATGGACTTATAACATCTCCCACGTAATGTGAGCTATGAGCTATGAGCTGTAACACGATACTCTGCCTCAGCATTAGATTGAGCCACCACATTTTGCTTATTACCTCGCCCCGAGGCGCCCTGTAACAAGATTATTACCCACAAGCGTACAATAAATCGATGTAGATCCCCTACAAACACACAATTATAAAACAAGTTCCTTAATAGAATGGCAATTAATTACAATATGTTGGTCTGCTAATGAAACACTGCATCACTAACAATGAAAACATCTGATTGGTACATTGCAAATATAGAAGAAGTAATATCCATCCCCATATTATGAAGTAGAGAACAGATCCATGCCATCTCACACGTTGAATGAGCTATAGCACGGTACTCTACCTTAGCATTAGATTGCGCCACCACATTTTGCTTATTACGTCGCCCTGTAATAAAGATTATACCCACAAATAGGGATGGCAACGGGGCGGGGCGGGGATCGGGGAAGCCGTCCCCATCCCTATTTTTTCGAGGCGACTCTCGAAGATTTTTCCGGGGATCGGGTCCTCGCGAGGACCCATTATGGTTTAAAAAAACATTATTACCCCTTATAATCCTACGTTAATATTTTAATTTTATATATAAAAATTAAGATGTAAGCACATTTTATATCAAAAGTATACTAGAAAGTATTTTTACATCTAAATTACAATAGAAATAATAATATTCGTATAAAAATTTATTTAAAAGATATATAATATACCGGGGAATCCCCCACGGGTAATATAACGGGGATCCTCGAGGGGAGGGTTCCCCGTCCACGTCTCGAACCCGAGTCAGTGACCCTGTCCCCGTCCCCGAATTTTACTCCTCATCCCTGCGTCGTTAGGGGCAAGTCCTTGCGGGGAATTCTACCATCCCTATCCACAAACGTACAGTGAATCTTTCTAGATCTCCTATAATTGCGATCTTCTTGCGATCTTCTGACCAATCGACATCATGAAAATCAGAAATGACAAGGAAGAGTACAATCTATACAACGATCCCTTACTTGGGCCTCCTTCAAGATATTGGAGAGTGGCAAATAGTCTCCCAATGAGGCTTACAATGAGCACGCATAATCTAGCTAACTACCAGCACAAAATAAGTGATATCTAGTTGGGTAATTGTGAGGCAGATTAGCCTAAGAAACAATTTTTGGTACTGACCAATGTCCTCAAACAACTCTCCACTATTGTTATCTTATTTCATATTTCATAGATGAATCCATTGGGGTATTAATAGGACGAGCGCTAAGAGTCCCAATATCGTAGAGTTAATCTACGACATCCTTTTGTTAACACAAGCTAACCCCTTCCTTGGACCGAGCAACCTCAAGAAAATAGCGAAGCCGTCCCAAATTTGTAAGTGAAATTGTCTACTCAAGTGAAGCTTTAAACTAATTATTCCCAAATTTTTAGCGTGAAATTTTCCACTCGAGTGAAGCTTTAAATTGGCTATATCTTCTATCTTATGAACCATTCCTGCTAATAATAATGCCATCCCCATTAACTTTCAAAACAATACTCCTCGAGGAAGGACCAACAAGCAAACATTAAGTGATTAAAGGAGGAACGCTGAAACCCAAACTTAAGAAAGAACAATTGAGTCATATTTGTCATACCAAACTTGAAGAGATGTTGCAAACCATACAAGGCGATGACACACTAATTGTTTCCTGCCCTGAGAAACATAATCCGGTGGTTGAGCCACATAAACCTCCTCTAATAAATTTTCATGTAAGAAAGCATATTGTATAACCAACCGATATTAAGGCCAACCATGATTTACTACAACAGAATTAAAAATTCTTTACAAAATTAAGACGGGTAATAGGAGAAACGTCTCAGACTGAGATGAAACGTCAAGCACACCCGGCATGACCTCAATTGGATGACTGATACACCTAAAGAGGAGTGTTGCTCGCTAGAGAATATTCCATCACGACATAAAAAGGAAGTAAATGAGGTTCCCCTAACAAGAAAAAATCAAGTCAAGATAAAAGATACTCACCAATCGAGGAAAGATAGGAGTTGACTAAAAAAAGCTAACATCGACACTCGTATAATAGTAAAGGAAAATGGGATGTTAACAGAGTCGGGCCTTTTTAGTGTGAGCATATCCTATAAAGACACATTAAACTGAATGGGCAAAGAGTTAATCACCATCAAGACCAATGCAATGACTAATTAAAGGCTCGAGGAGTTAAATTGAAAGTTTAACTCCTATATATAGAAAAGAAAAAGGAGATTTATTGCTAAAATGGATGAGGACATATGCTTGATAAGAAAGGTTGCAGTTGACCGCATTAGCTAATATGTCTTTGTTACATTCATATTTAACATAAGAGTCAGGGTAACATTAATAGATGGCGGTGCTCATAGTTGGTTGTCAAATCGTGAATCGGAAATGAATTATATGAATCGAAATAAAGTGTAGAAAATGTAGTGAATAATATATAAATGCATAGAGAACACATTAGAATATATAATAAAAAATATTATGACTTAAAACCAATTTTCCGGACATGATTACATGGTTGTCTTTAAACGTTTCCAATTTCTAAAAGATCATAAACAAGGTATAACATATCCAAAAAAGAAACTATAAAGTATTCTTTCTATGATCATAAATCCTATCACTAGATGCAACTCCATAGGATTATAATCTTTGTACAATGAGCCCAAATAGGGTCATTATCTTTGTTTCTTTGAGCCCAAGTAGGGTCACAATCTTTATTACTTTTTTTTCTTAACCATTTTGACCGAATATTATGAATAAATCCACCTATATTGTCCAAATTCAAACACAACAATATATTTTTTAAATGGTTAAAAATGTAACGGATTAATAAATAAAAAATAAGGAGAATTACATCAAACAAAAAAAGAGGTTTGAACCAATTATCGAGCCCGTTGGCTGCATCGAACACATAAAAGAAAGATCTCTCACTGTGTGTGTGTGTGTGTTTTGCCCGACGAAGAAGATTTACAGGTTTTCGAACATGGGAGATGGGATTGAAGCCTGGACTTAGAGGTTTGAAGGTTCGAACCTCTCTCTTTGGCTCTGCGTATTAGAAAGTTCAAACCCTCTGATTTTGCTTTTTTACTTTGCTTTTTTTTTTGTTGTTTTCGTATAAAACGTATCAGATAAAGTAATTTTTAAAAGAAAAGGTATAAAAAAGACCTATATATTCATGTATTACAGACGGTTAACATACCCCGAAAATGAACCCAATTAAAAAAATCGTACCGAATCGTGGATCCGTCCGATTCACGATTCACCTGCTGAATTGGCCGATTCACCTTGATTCTTGGAACCTTGCTATTCTAACCACAATAAGAATCATTCCTCTCATTTGACTCGTGAATCGGGACAACTATGGGGCTTACGTTCAACAACTCAATTATGTTGAGTGAGCATGAATCAAATTGGAGACAACTTTGATGTAACTTTGCAAGGAGGGATGACCTAACTGATAATGCCACTGAATAGGAGACACGTGGTATATGCAGTGGTTAAATCTCCAAAATTCATACAGTAAAGCCCATTATGCTCATGCCTCGATCGTCACGCGATCCTAGAAAACAGGAGGAAGGAGAAAAGGCCACTCAACATTGTAATGAATTTGTTAACTGATGTTTTGTTGAATGGAAATTGTGGAACAAATGAACCAGAAGATAGTGACATGAAAGCAGTAGTATGCAAATCATAAGTTCCAAGGAATAGTGTAAAGGAATTATTTGCTAACATATGGGAATTCAAAGGCGAAAAATTGAAAATAAAGAGGGAATATCAAACATCTGAGTGTTAGCATAAGAGCCAATACCCAAGGAGAGAAAGACTACTACCTTCCTATGGAAAATTACCTGTATTGGGAAAATTTGAAAACCGGACAGCGTCAGTGTCTGGATGAGTTGACCGAGCTGAGAAGAAAGAGCTTAGCAAGATGACTGTGTCACAATGACTACTAATGTATCATCAAATACGTGACATTTTCCAACAATAGTCCCGAGCATGCCCTACATCACCTCTATATCTACTATTCTTTTATCAGAACGATGACCACATCCACTGCAGCGTGAGCCACGACCACCTCGGCCACAACGTTGCTCACCACTACGACCACGATCACCACAAAGAACACCACAACTACCAACTCCAGATAAAAGAACAAAAACCTCCCTAGATGGGATAATTGTCCCACGAGTAAGAGAATCAAGTTGTGGTCTGGAGAGAGCATTTGCAGCAGTAAGAAGCTTCTAACGGGCTAATATCTTATCATTGATCACATTGTTCTTATAATTGAGGCTCAATAAGAACAAGCCCACAAAATTCCTGTATTAAATGGCTGATAAAGCACAAGCGCTTCCCACAATCCATTAAAATTCCATAATGCTTTGTAAGAGATTTTTCACCTTGCTTAGTCTCTAAAAATATCAAAGGCTTGTGAAACATTATGCTCTTGTGTCTTGAGGATACATCTCCTCTAGATAAACCCATATCATCTTAGTTGTATCAAGAAGTTCAACATTGGAGGCTACATATGGTTCCGAGTAGCAACCAAGTCATCACCAAAGAATTTTCACTCCACTAATCCTCAATTTGTTGGATTTCATGTTATTTTTAGTATTTTTCCCTTTGTAGTAGGCCTTATGTGTTTTGGGCCTTAGTTATGTACTCTTAGTTTTGTAATCTCTGGAACCTTCTAGAATTATAATCTTTTTAGTAAAGATACAATTATTGGGCTTCCAATTGGGTAAGCCATTACATCATAAAAATCTTCTTTGGTATCAAAGCCAAAATAAAATATTTCTTCACATATTTTTGCTCCCCATCCCTACCCCTAATTACTGTTCACCATACCGTTCACAAAAACCTTAGTTCAATGATATGTATATTAGAGCTTTTATAGGTGCTGGGAATGCTAAGTTGGGGGCATACGTTTGGCATTAAACGCACCTAAAAATGGTGGTATAACCTAACTTGGATTGGTCGGCATAGAACAAATCTAAACCCACTTAAGAATTAAGTGGTACAACTTTGAAATAAGTTAGGGACCTACATTTGGCATTAAACCCACATGTTCATCGCTACTGTTCATTGGTACAATTTTTTTGTAGAGTCAATTCTTATTTGTTTTAAGGTGAAACCCTAATTCTTTACCCTTTTAGGGTTTGTTGGTGTTCTTTATGAAGTAAGGAGCAGTTACTTTTTGTTGGGGCTACCGGGTGGTTCAGCAGCGTTCTTTTGGATATTTTGCCATGTTTTTCGCCAATTTGAGTGGTAGTTTATTGCTATCCGCATATGCAATAGATTTATGATGATTCTTAAATAATTTTTGTTGAGTTCTTACTGTTTTTAGTACAAATCTGCCCTTTAAGAGTTTCAGATTGTTTGGTCAATTTTGGGCACTTTTTGGGTTATTAAGGTTGATTTGGGTATTGAAAATGATATTTTTTTCATTGGCAAAACGTACCCCGACTCAATTGGCTACAAGTCTCCTCATGAATCGATGCCCTTTTTTTTTGGATCACGTTGTGGTGATAGGGAGATAGTTTGTCGTCATCGTCTAGCATCGAAACAGAAATTTGATCAGATACGACTATTCGGTTCATCTAGAATGGCTAGAGTTGTTGATGCCATTGGTCTTCATGCGGTTTCTCCGCCGATTGTCGATTTTTCTCTCAGTGCCAGGGCTACCATTACTTCAGGTCCCCATCTGCTTTTCATATTCAGACTGCGAAGCCCACTTGGGTTCTGTATTCCAGAGTCACTGATCACATGACAGGAGAGTTATCTCTTCTTTCCTCACCCATCGTTCCTATTTGGCAATACGTGCGTATTGCGGATGACTCCCGTATATGTATACATACCAAGGGGAAATGTGTTTATCTCCTGATATTACTATTTCCTCAGTTTTGCATTGTTATAATTTTTCTTTTAATCTCTTGTTCGTTAGCTAATTTGTCAAACATCTCAATTGTGCAGTTGTGTTTTTTCCTACCCATTATCTCTTGAAAGACTCGAGTTCGAAGAGAATTATTGGTAGGGGATATGAGTGCGATGGGTTGTACTATTTTGGGGAACCTCCACCACCGCAACCTCCAGACCTTGTACTTGTGGCATGCCCGCCTAGGGCATGTCAATTTTCAGTACTCATGTTTGTTATTCCCTTTTCTTTCGAAAGCGTGCAAGGACAACAAATTCTTATGTGAAGTATGTGAGCTCGCCAAGCATACTAGGACTAATTATATTTCACGTATGAGTCGTGCTCCTAGTATGGTTGATTTGATTCCTTCTGATGTGTGGGGGTCATCTCCTGCCTTTTCTGGTTATCGTTGTTATGTGACCTTTATTGATGATTATTCGCGGCGTACTTGGGTATCCGATCAACCAATTTTTTCAAATTAAAACTCAATTTAAGATTGTGTTTTGTAATATCCGATCCAATAATGGGCGTGAGTATGTTTCTAATGAGTTTAGATCTCAACTTAATCAACAAGGGATCTTGCATCAACTCACTTGCCATATACTTCCGAACAAAATGGGGTGGCAGAACGTAAAAATCGTCACCTAATAGGAGTAGTTCGATGCTTGTTGAGTGGTATGAAGGTGTCTAAATCTTATTGACATCTTGTTGTCCTTACCGCCACTTTTATCATAAATCATACCCCAAGTCGGGTTTTTTGGGGGGAAGGCGCCTTGCCTTCAACTTGATAGCACTTTTTTCCACATTATTCCTCGTGTGTTTGGGTGTGCTTGTTTTGTTCATGATTGTGGTCCCTCTGGGACCAAACTTGATAATAAAGCTATTCAGTGCATTTTTGTGGGGTACTCCTAGATGTCTAAAGGGTTTCGGTGCTATGATCCAATATGAAAGCATATGTATCACTTTCTTGATGTTACTTTTCATGAGAATGCCCCTTTCTATGTGGTGGTGAGTACTTTGCAGGCTCCTGACTCCCCATCCCTTGCGGATATAATTTACTCACCTTCTCATAAGAGCTAGGCTTCATCACTTGCCCGTTCTATTCCTATATTTGATGAGGCTCCTCCTCCCGTACCTTCTGGGCCCTCCTCACGAGTATAATCTCGTCGCCCTTGAGCGCCTCTGCTACCTCCTTCTCCAGACTTAGGTACTCCCTCCTCTTTACCACTTCCTACTTCTGATTTTTCTTCTTATATTTGGTGTTCCCCTTCCCTCTATGGTTTTGTTGGTAGTTCTAATCATCCCATTTCCTAACAACTTTCCAATGATGGTCTTTCGGATCAATATCGAGCTTTTCTAGGCCACCTTGACTCCATTTCCATTCGCCGATTAGTGGTTGAGGCTCTTCAAAAACTTAAATGGGTGGAGGCAATGAAAGTGGAAATGGATGCTTTGGACTGAAATGATACACGAGAGCTTATTTTTCTACCTCCCGGGGAGAAGACTGTTGGATGTAAATGGGTCTTCAATGTGAAACATTTATCTGATGGCTTTATTGATTGCTACAAATCACGGTTGGTGGTCAAGGGATTTACAAAAATTCCTAGGAAGGATTTTGATGCTACATCTGCCCCGGTGGCCAAGCTTATTCCGTACGATTATTGATCTCTCTTGCGCCTTCTCATTCTTGGCCTCTACATCAGTAGACGTCAAGAATGCCATCTTACATGGGGATCTCTCCGAAACTATCAATATGGACCCTCCCTCGGCTTGAGGGGGAGTATACCGAGAAAGTGTCATTTGCGGAAGTCTCTTTATGGCCTTAAGCAGTCACCCCGTGCATAGTTCAACCCATGTTTAAAAAGGCATGAGCCTCGAGGCGCATTGAGGCTTAAACCTCAAATTTTTAAAGAAATTAATAAAATATTATAAAAAAATTCCAATAAATCACAAAAATAATGCAACATAACAATTTTCACCAAAAAAGATCCATATTGATATCACTAACACTAAAATAGGTCTAATATCACCAAGAGAAATTAATGTATCATCATCAGATAATTAATTATTTAGTATATATTGTTGATTAATAATTATGTACTAAAAGAATATTATGCTAATATTATATATATATAGGTCTAATATCACCAAGAGAAATTAATGTATCATCATCAGATAATTAATTATTTAGTATATATTGTTGAATAATAATTATGTACTTAAAATATTTTTACATAATATATGCTATTATTAGATAATATATGCTATATATATATATATATATATATATATATATATATATAATAATGCTCTTGTGCGGACTAGTCCGCATTTTAAGAATGCGGACCGAACACGTGTCACCTAACGGTGCGATTAGACTTTATCGCCTAAATTATAGGCACACTCTCTCTCTTTTCTGGGCTCACCGCCAGGTGACACATATCCAATCCGCATTCTTAAAATGCGGACTAGTCCGCACAAGAGCAGGGCTGTATATATATATATATATATATAATATTATGTAAAATGTATTGATATAATTAGATGTTTTTTTAAATCAATAAATATATTCCTGTATTCTCATCAAGTCATAAATTATTAGTTTATATTGATTAATAATTTTGTACAAAAAAACTATATAAATTTTTTTTTATCACTTACGTAATCAAATTAATACATATATATCTATATTTAGTCAAAGTACAAATTGAATATCGGGATGCTATATCTATATTTAGTCAGCGTGATGGCAAATGCATTATTTTCTTGGGATTGAGGTGGCACGGTGTAAACGTGGGAACTCTTTATCCCAACGTAAGTACACTTGGATCTTCTTCGGGATATCGGGATGCTAGGTTATCGTCTGGCTTCTACCTCTATGAACTCCCTCCTTCGGCATGAGGGGGAGTATACCGAGAAAGTGTCATTTTCGGAAGTCTCTTTATGGCCTTAAGCAGCCACCCCGTGCATAGTTCAACCAATGTTTAAAAAGGCGTGAGGCGGAGGCGAGGCATAACCCTCGAGGCGCATTGAGGCGTAAACCTCAAATTTTTAAAAAAATCAATAAATATTTATAAAACAATTCCAATAAATCACAGCAATAATGTAACGTAACAATTTTCACCAAAAAAGATCCATATTGATATCACTAAAACTAAAATAGGTCTAATATCACCAAGAGAAATTAATGTATCATCATCAAATAATTAATTACTTAGTATATATTGTTGATTAATAATTATGTACTAAAAGAATATTATGAATATAATTTATTAATTAGTTATACATATAATCATAATACATATATATATAATGCTCTTGTGCGGACCGGACATGTGTCACCTGACGATGCGCCTAGAAATTATCGCCTAAATTATAGGCACACTCTCTCTTTTCTGGGCTCACCGCCAGGTGACACATGTCCGGTCCGCACTTTTAAAATGAGGACTGCTCCGCACAAGAGCAGGACTGTATATATATATATATATATAGCATATATTATGTAAAATGTATTAATATAATTAGATATTTTTTTAAATCAATAAATATATTCGTGTATCGTCATCAAGTAATAAATTATTAGTTTATATTGATTAATAATTTTGTACAAAAAAACTATATAAAAATATTTTTATCACTTACATAATCAAATTAATACATATATATCTATATTTAGTCAAAGTACAAATTGAATAAATGTGAAGGAATGTTTAAAAATTAAATTATTTAGTACCATATATATAACAAAATTGGTACATAATAAAAAATTGGTATATATATATATATATATATATATATTAAAATAACCAAAAAACAGTGTTCGTGGTAAAAGAATAAAAGTTTTTTTTTTCTTCCGTGCCTCAATAAGGTGAGGTGTTGAGGTGTATTGAGGCGTAAGCCTCTTTTTGGCATTTGAGGCTCAAGACTCGAGGTGATTTCCCCCCACTTTGCCTCAAGGCGTAAGCCTCAAGTGATTTTTTAAACATTGGGTTCAACAAATTCAATGATGTTATATCTGTGGGGTTTACACGGTGCCATTCCGATCATACGTGCCTTATTCGCCGTCATCGTGATGGAAAATGCATTATTTTCTTGGGATTGAGGTGGCACGGTGTAAACGTGGGAACTCTTTATCCCCACGTAAGTACACTTGGACTTCTTCGGGATATCGGGATGCTAGGTTATTGCCTGGCTTCTACCTCTATAAACCCCCTCCTTCGGCTTGAGGGAGAGTATACCGAGAAAGTGTCATTTCTGGAAGTCTCTTTATGGCTTTAAGCAGTCAGCCCGTGCATAGTTCAACCAATGTTTAAAAAGGCGGAGGCGAAGGCGAAGGCGAGGCATAAGCCTCGAGGCGCATTGAGGCGTAAACCTCAAATTTTTAAAAAAATCAATAAAATATTATAAAACAATTCCAATAAATCACAACAATAATGTAACGTAACAATTTTCACCAAAAAAGATCCATATTGATATCGCTAATACTAAAATAGGTCTAATATCACCAAGAGAAATTAATGTATCATCATCAGATAATTAATTATTTAGTATATATTGTTGATTAATAATTATGTACTAAAGGAATATTATGAATATAATTTATTAATTAGTTATACATATAATCATAATACAAATATATATATATATATATATAATATTAGCATGTATTATGTAAAATGTATTAATATAATTAGATATTTATTTAAATCAATAAATATATTCCTGTATTGTCATCACGTAATAAATTATTATTTTATCTACCTCTATGAACCTTAACCTAAAGCTTTCGGTCGAGACGGTTGATTTGATTCTCTTGATCCTTCAGTTTATCAGAGATTGATTGGTCGCCTTATTTACTTGACTAACATGAGGCCAGATTTGACATTTTTCGTGAGTATGGTTAGCCAGTTTATACGTGCTCAACACAACGCACACTTGGATGATATCTACCACATTTTGAGATATCTCAAGTCATGTCCAGGATTTTGATTGTTTTATGCCTCAGGGAGTTAGACAGATCTCTCCTGTTTTAGTGATGCAGACGATGCAGGGTTGAAGACAGATAGACGTTTCACTTCGAGCTTTTGTATATCTTATGGTTCTCACATCATCTCATGGAAGAGAAAAAAGCAGGCAGTGGTTTCATGTTCTTCATCAGAGGCCGAGTACCATGCGATGGCTCAGGGCACATGTGATCTTTTATGCTTCGATCGATTTGGGGGAGTTGGGTTTTATGGAAAAAGAATCATCGAAGTTATTTTGCGATAATAAGTCGACTATTGTGCTTGCATTTAATTTCGTGCTTCATGAGAGGACAAAGCACGTGGAGGTTGATATTCGTTGTATCCTGGAAAGGGTGAGGTCCGGCATCATTCGTCCAGCTTTTGTCCCTTCTTCGGATCAGACGACGGATTTTTTCACCAAATCAGTCGGGCCTTCTCTTCTTCGATCTTCTATTGTCAAGCTGGGCTTGATTGATACCTTCGCTCCAGCATTTGTTCCATATTATCTTAGTTGTATCAAGAAGTTCAACATTGGAGGCTACACACGGTTCTGAGCAGCAACCAAGTCATCACCAAAGAATTTTGTCTCATATTATCTTAGTTGTATATTTTTATTCTCTAGCCGATATGGGACTAGGTTCCTTAAAAGGGATTCTTTACTAATACAACGTTACAAAGTTTGTGCAATCAATGGAAACAACAGTTAGGATTAGAGAGATTAAAACTTGAAAACCAGGGCTGGGTATGAATTTGTAATTTACAACATAGACTGATACTTTGAAACACTTGCAAATTGTGGGCTTTGTTTCCTTTGCATGACCAAATACCCTTAGATAATATTTTACTATTTACTTAAATTAATAGATTTTAACAAATCTTAACATTTTTTAAGGGGTGAAGTTGTTAACACCAGATCCACTTGTTAATTATCGTGTCTTATTGGGTTGGCATTGATATGTAGCAACCATTAAGGATCCACTCATTAAGCAATAGCACAGTGTCCATTCACTACGTGTTACCGTGATGCTTCTCATTTTGCTAGGTTTATTTATGCCACTCAATTTCATAGATATAAGGAACCGTGCATAATCATCAATAGAATTAAATTTAATATCATCTAGAGAGGCCATAGTGAAGAATCAAGTTGAGTGTTGAAGATGGCTTCTAAAATGAAATAAGAAAAAATAAATAAATAAAACAGATCTGAACTCCTCCAAGCACCACCAACTAATACCAGATGCAAATCGCGCACACAAATTCCATCTCGCCAGAAACAGCCCCTGTGGAACAAAGAAAAAAGTTATTTAAAAAAAATTGCCAAAAATAACATTCAAAATCTCCTTATTTTCGAAAAACAATCAAAATTTAAATAACAAACCAAACAGCATAAGAAATCTGCAAAATTCACCAGAGGCCAGAGGGCTTGTGCGACCAATACCACCTTATCTGCTTGCTGAGAAAAAACCATCATGCTGATATCACCATGATGTCAGTACAACCTTCTAATAGGGGTGGCAAATCGGGTCAGTGGGTCGTGTTTTGGCCCGACACGACACGACACGACAAGGTTTTTTCGGACACGAACACGACACGACACGACTTCGTGTTTTTTTTTAGCTGACACGAACACGACCCGAATAAAAAATAACACGACACGACACGACAACCATAATTTCTTAAATTTTAGGCCTAAAAAACACGATAACACGACAACACGACACGACACGACTCATAATTAAGACACGAACACGACACGACACGACTTCGTGTCAAAAAAACACGACACGAACACGACACGAACACGAAATATCGTGTCAATTTCGGGTCAATTTCGTGTCGTTTTTTCGTGTCGTTTCTAAAATTGCCACCCCTACCTTCTAATACCTTGTTTATTGTTTTTGACAGGCTCATATTCTCAACAAGTTCACCACGTTCAGATTTTGAAGAACATATGAAATTTAGAATTCCAGTTGAATCTAATAATAATGTGTAATTAGACTTCAACATGTGATATAAAGCTTTATTTTTCATAGATCGCAAATCAAATCAAACTATTTAGGCCCAGTTTGGTTGCGCAAATTGTTCGATTATGTAAATTGGTTCATTGTGAATTAGTGAATTGTAAATGAGTTAAATCCAATTTTACACAATGTTTGGTAATTTGAAATTGATGTTAAAATTCTATGAAAAAAAAGATAAAAACAAATCAAGAGAGAGGGGGAGGGAAAGAGAGAGGGAGAGGGAAAGAGGACATGCACTTTATGTGACTCCAATTTTAAATAGATTCATTTCACGTTTTTTGTGAAATGATCCAATTTCAGATTTTGCACATGAGCTAAAATGGGACAATTAATGAATCCTTTCATTAATGAAACCAAACACAATTAGTGGGTCAATTTGTAAATGGATCAATTTATTAATGATTCAATTTACAATTTTGGGACAACCAAACAGGGCCTTATAAATTTGAGTGTGATCCAAATATAAAAAGATTTCTTAAGTTGGAATCAAGAATGGACTGGCACATTGAAATTTGTACCGTTATTGGGTTGCACTCTATTTCCTTGATACCTGAGTAAAAGAAAGGGTTATACTCTATTTAGATCTCAGAAGTACCCATATTTTACCCTAATTTAGAACGAACATCAATGGTTTACATTGTCCTTGGCTCAATTAAGCGGACATATGTATACATGCTTGCTATTTTATTTAAACTCTGGATTAATTTTCTTCATATTATATATTATTTCAATATTTCAGTCCAGCTGGGACGCAATGTGTCTCAAAGGAAGATTATAGCTTAATAAATAGGAAAGGATTGGCTGTTGTGGATTGCTCATGGGCACGCTTGGATGATGTACCTTTCGCAAAGCTACGATGTGCTGCTCCTCGTCTTTGTATGAATTTTCAAACAATCTACTCATAGAAGGTGTTTTATTCACACCGACACACACACACATAGATGCGTTTGGTACCTACAAAATTTGAATATCCTGTCCAGCTCTTATATTGCATTATGGGCCCGTTTGGCAACCCAATTCCAAGGCTTGGAATTGGAATTGGAAGGCCAATTTGAATTCCACGGAATTGAAATTAGCCTTTCAATTCCAATTCCAAGCCTTGGAATTGGATTGCCAAACGGACCCTATGTTCACATGAAATATGAATATTAGGTTTTAGGATGACGTGATCTAATGGGTATAGTGTTATTCTCGTTATGAACGGAATTTTACTACTAGTGAACATTTGTTTCCTTCTTTAAAATAGAATAACCAAAAAGACTGTAATTTAAATTTGATGTAGATAAGAAGCAATTGACACTTGTTTACTTTTAAGCCAGTGAATATATCTAGGCCATATTCAAAGCCATTCAAAAGGATCAGTCCATATCTTGCGCTTGTTTAAATTTCAACCCTCCTTAACCAAATGTCTCATTTGGAATCCCTAAACTCTTTTATCTCGCATGTATATGTTTTTTTGCAAAAGAGTTCTTTAAAACAGACCAGCATCTATCGCAAAACTCTAAAGTTGTCAAACTTGAAGACATAACATCCCTAGTTAAAATTTACCCTTTTATGTGTTTGATTGTAGTTGTGTAAAAAGATGGAAAAGAATGAGTTTATTTAGTCTAAACCAATGAAAATTTTTTCTTGTGGGGGGAGGTAAGAAAAATGCAGATTTTCATGCTTTTACAAGTATACAATGGATAAATGTTTCATGCGATTAAGAGAACTATGTCACTAATTCTATGATTTTGAGTCCGTGTGCGTGTGTGTGTGTGTGAGAGAGAGAGAGAGAGAGAGAGAGAGAGAGAGTTTAATCTTGGTAATCCATCACGACATACATTTTTATTAATGTTTCCTATTTTTTATGTTGCAAGTTATAATATTGATGATTTATTTTTGTTAAAAGGTTAGTTTTATTAAAAATTGAGCTTCATAAGTTAGTATAAATACAAGAGAACATATTCATTTGTATAATCACATATATTTTTTTTATCATGTGTTAATATCTGTATCTATTTCTATAAATTTTTAGACCTTTCAATATTTCTGTTGATGTAATTCGATACTATTATAGTTCAAATTTGTTACGTAATATTTTCGTCTACGGGTCCTACAATAGCCAAAATCACGGACCTGTCCCTTGCAGTTATCATCAATAATATCAAATGTAAAGTTGATCCCACTGTCATATTACACAACAGTTGCCTTCTAAATGTTGTTCCAGTCTCTCACTTGCATATCTACTTCACAAGTTGGTGGATTCGAGATGGTTCTGAGATTAAAATACAATTGACATGAAGTTCCTCAAAAAGAAAGTCGTAGGGAATGTTTTTTTTTTGGGTGACTAACATAGGGAATGTTCAAATCTCAATTTCTGCATCATATTTGTACGAAATGGTGGAATGGAGATGTTCGTAATATTAAAACTGTCACGGGTTCTATGACAACCCGCACTCCGAAATAAGGGGTGGCCAGCCCGATACTCCGACATATACGGTAATCATGGACGGAAATCATTCTCAGCATCACAAATATAGTAAGAGTAACCGAGAAAACCACCCAATAATTCAGAAAACGGGTTGTCAAAACAATTTATGCAATTTAAAAGTTAAGTTAAGAAAAACAATTTAAACAACCCATTTTAGAACAATAGTGGAATTCAAAGAAACATAAATAACATACGACTAAAACCACTATAAACAAAGAGAAGAACCGAATATGCTGTCGGTTCACAGCTACACAAAAGTAATCACAACAGTTAGATGTTATGCTTTACATTCATTATACAATTACAAGATTGGGCCACTCGCCCGAGTGACAGACCCGATCATAACTAGATATCAAAAGAATGACGGCGTCTAACAAAACATCCTGTAATATCCGCAATTTCATACAGCACCTTAAAAAGCAAAAGAGTAGGAATATCAACACGGGCGTCCTTGCGGAGGAGCACCTGGGCGGATACAATAACAAGTACAACATAGAGGAAAAAGAACGGGTCAGGACCCGGTTTATATATAGTTCCCAGATGAACAAAAAGCATGCTAGATATGAATAGCAACACATGGGTATAGAAATCAACACCCTAACAACCTAAGCATGGATCATAAGAAAACAAGTGAAAATGACATAATTAAATGCGACTATGCAAGAAGATGAAATTATGCAAGATTAAATTAAAAACTAAATTAAGAGCTTGTATTCCCCAAATTCCACTTTAATTCAGTTTCAGTTCCTTAACAGGAATACTAACATCATCTTCTTATTTCATTCCAATTCCCATTCCTTAGCAAGAATGTAATTGTCATAATATTATTTAGTGGAATATACAACCCTCAAGTCCCACTTGAGATTTAGAAAAGCTATATTCTTATGCATATAACGATTCTAAGACCTCCCCTCCGAGTTTCCCCACTGGGCGCGCCCCTAAATGACTATCATCTTCCAGGGGCCCATCAAACAAGGCAACCTGGGTACCTAACGCACGTCGGGAAGTGGCCATATGCCTGCGAGTGAGTCATAACCACACCCGGAATTACTTCACTAGCGCAGAAAAATACATATAATAAACCCGCATATGGCCGAGGACTATAGTCTCCCTGCATTCACTAGTCAAGGAACATCACCTCATGCGCGAGCTTCCCTTATGATAGCATTTAGAGAGGTGTGTTTAAGTAAATTAGCATTTACTATAAAAACCATACTTTTCATTATCATTACATTTACATGTTTCATTTGTTTGAAACCGTTATCTTAGGATAGTTCATTACTCATCCTAGGTTATGCCTCGAATAAATCTCCAAGGGATCATATTCACTTCCCAAACATGAGGTTTTATATAACTCAATATAAGCCCCTAAAGTCTCCAAGTATGGGCCTACAATTCCCATCCATATTTATTAGGATGCACAAAGAAAAGTGATGCCTTAACATCACTTAGGACAACCCTTCCTCCTAACTTAACCCCAAGTGAACCCATTCAACACTAGGGTGACAACCAACTCAACTAGGACTCTAAAAGCCAAGGTTTACTTCATTCAAGAAGAGTCCTAAGTTCCTAGGGGAAAGAAAGGATTAAAAAAAACAAAAGTAGGAAATGGGTTGAGAAAACAGGGGACCGGTCGACCGATCCCAAGACCGCGGTCGACCGCGTCTCAAAGTTTAGCTTTTGAAAGAAAGCAGAAAGTTCATTTCGGATGGACCGGTCGACCTGTGGTAGAACCGCGGTCGACCGCGACCTTATTCCATGCCTTTGAAAGAAAGCAGTGTGCCTTCCTCCGAAGGCCCGGTCGACCGGTCTGAGATACGCGGTCGACCGGCCATTGCAGACCTAGACCCCTTTCTCCTAATATCTTCTAAACCCCAAAATCATTAACCAACCAAAATCATCCAATTACATTTAATGATACCAAAGGATCATAAATGCTCCCAACAACATTTTTCTACCTCAATCAATAATCTATCTCTACCAAAGATGTTGATACCCATAAATCCAACCAAAAACCACAATTATACAACATCAAAACTATACATATCTACCCATACTAATTATTCATCTTAAACGATACAATAGCAAGTAGAAAACTTGCCTTGGGGCTTCAATTTCAGGCTTGGTTGAAGAAGAAAGCAAGATCAAACCACCAATCCTCAAGATTTCTCTCTTTTTCTTCCAATCTTCCACTCTCACTCTCTCACACTCTAGGGCTAGAACACTTGGGGAAAACAAGGGGAAATGAAAGACTTGGGAAAGACTAAACGTGGCTTAAGATTAAAAGTCTCCAACCTTTAAGTAAAAATACTGCAGTAGTTAAGTTCTAATACGCAATATGCCAAAACCAGTCAAAAGTGCCCAAAATCTCAAAATACAATATGGCACACATTTTGACTGTCTCGCACCTCCCGGAACTAACTACACCCTCCAAATTATCATTTGGAGATTTTATAAGCCAAATTAAGTTCCGGTTCCATTTTAATTCAAATTGCCATATTAATTTTCATGACAAAATAGAACACCACATGGTAACAACTACTTACACACATGGTATCATGCAACTTATTTGTAAATATTAACTTATTTCATCAAATTAATACTTACCCACATGCAGCATTTTATATATGCAACTACTCAACATAGTAAATAAATATAAAATGGGCTCCCAAAAGCGAGGGTTGTTACAGGTTCAAAGTTCTTATAAAAAGAAAACATGAAAGATATCTAAATCTCATTTTATAGAGCAGATCAAATAAGATGTTTAGTGGACCTTCCAGTTATCATCAATATAATCAAATCTGAAGTGTATGAATGACTTGAGACATGTTATACAACATTAACAGCAGAATAATCTTTTCATTAGTCATGGACAGGAGTTATGCTGACGTATACACACATAACGGAAGATTTAAGCCAATCACTCAACTATAAGAAATCTTATAATTTTATTCAATTATCCATGATGCTCACAAATGAACTACAAGTGTATATATATATATATATAGATAGATAGAGAGAGAGAGAGAGAGATGGATATATAGCTAAGGGGAGACTTAGACTTCAATTAACCATAAAAAGGTAAAAAGAACATTTCTATAAATATTTATACCTTTCAGTTTTAAGATTTACTCCAGAATGGTTACTAGCACACGCATACACTAGAAGGCAATGTATTTATATGTGAAAATTGTAGAGGTTCTAGACAACATATAATATTGAATCTTCGATTGGTGCATTATAGTTCATCTGAATAAATATTGTAAGTCTTCCCCGAGAGAAATATTCATGCTTATCTGCTCATCATCTAGTTTGAAATTATTTTCTCCTAGTGTCTCTCTTCTACATTAATGAATCAATTACAATTGCAGTACCATGGTTGGTAGCAGCGAACCCAGTAAATTATGGTCGACCGTGTGAGCTATCTTGTGTTGAGGCATTATCTGCAGCTTTAATTATATGGTACCACAACTCTATTCCCTTTGACTGGATATGGGTTCTCTCTTTCATATATATAAGTTTTTTTTTACCCTCTGAGATAATTTGGTATATAGAGTTTCCCCCTGCATGTTCAAATTAGAGAGCGAATGTGCATCAATCACTTGTGCTTTATACATTATACGTTCTATATGGGGGGTGGGGCAACTCTAATAATTGAACATGTAGAGGGTATCTCTAAATACCGCATTATCTCAGGTGGTAAAAGCGAAAAAAAACAATAGCTAATATCAGCAGGGGTTTGCAATTAGTCTTTAAAAGTTCCCTCCCCCCCATTCTTTCCTTTCATTGTTTTTATCTTCCAGAAAAAAATAACACTAGATATCATACGAGAACAGTATTCTTTGTTTGGGTGGGTTACCAATTTATACGTTGCAACCTATGGTGGAAACTCGTTGAGAAGTTTTGTACAAATTATCTGATAAAACCCTTTTTTTATTATTATTTATTCATTTCTTTCTATCATATTTTCAACAGTGGGGAGAAGGAAACTGCAGATTTATTGCTAGATAAGTTCAAGTGGGGGCATGCTTTCTTGTCCCTCAATAGGTACTTTTTACTTTTCTATATACAGTCAAAGTTGAATAACTTGCATGTATAAATTGTTGATCCACTTTTCTGGTCATTAATTTTTTTATGAGAATATTTATGTTTGATATTGATGTGGTCGGGTGAATACAGGTTATATTCTTATTAAAACGTATGATACGATAATAGAAGTCCTTTTTGAACCTATAAGATTTGAAGACAGTTTTTCCCCTAAACTGCAAAATCAAAACTGAACTGCTGCAGAAAGAAGAGATTGCCTAGAATTATAAGATGCATAATATGACATGTTTGTGCATTTTAAAGTATTTTTATGTAGATAATGTTGAATATATCGATTTCAAATTTTTCTAGGAGAAACTATATTCATTTAGGGTGCATTTGATTGGCATTACATTTTTTCTATGGAAAATGCATCTTTCAATCTTTATTTTTTAACTTTTGTTGTGCTTGATTGAGAATGTATTCTATGGAACAATAGTCTAAATTTCGACTGTGCTCTATCTTTCCATCAATTTTTAATGGAAAACATTTCTTACTCAGCCCCCAAGAATTATGGCAAACAGTCAAAACATGCATTTGGGAGTTGTACTTCAAGGAAAGCACGAAAAATTTTCATGGAAAATTTGGGCAATCAAACAAATCAAAAGTTTGAAAATATGGAATCTGACAGATTTTGCTGATCAAAGACGCACCCTTAAATTCCATTGAAAATTGGAAAAGTAAGAGAAAGTCTCACCAAGCCACTTGGGGTGTGTTTGGTAGAAACGGAAAAAAAATTCAAGTAAAATTTGCTCTCTTTCTCTCTCTCTCTCTCTCTTGTGTGTGCGCGCGTGTTTGATTGCAGTTGTGTAAAAGGAGAGAAAAGAATGTGTTTATTTAGGCTAAACCAATGAAATTTTGTCATGGATTTTTTCTTTTGGGGGGCGGTAAGAAAATCAAACATGGAAATCGTAAATTTTCATGCTTTAACAAGTTGTACTTTTTTCAAGGCAAATTTGTGTAATCAAACAGACCATAAGTCAGAAAATATGGAATCTTCCATTGCAAATGTTGCTAGTCAAACACCCGTATCTCTGTAGTTGTTCACCCTTTACCTGTTGCTAATTTCCAATGCAGGGAACTTCTAAAGCTATACTCCGAATGTGAAAACAGTGCTGATATTATTACGGTCCAAAATTCTTGGCTTTCCCAGCAAAGGCAAGCGGCTCCAGAGGTTCTCCCAAACACAGAAGGTACTTGTCAAATATTTGTCAGTACAATCCATACTTCTTCCTTACTTTCCACTACGTAATAGGCCTTTTGTATTTTTCTAGTGACAATAAAGATAGCTTAATTGCTGTTGGTAAAAGTGACTCACTGCTATTGTCTGTGTATCATCAAACCATTGTCATTACAATAAAAGGTGTCAATAAAAGTCCTTTTATTGACACATAAGAGCTACCTCCGATTATAACTAAATTGAACTCAAAGCAATTCGGAACTGCAATTCTAAGATTTGGAATTAAAATTGTGTCAAATCTACTCCTTTTGTTGAGACCCATGACCTACCTCTGACTATATCTAAGTTGAATCATATTATGTTTGGGAAAAATAATTCCTAGCTTTAGAATTGAAGTTGGACCAAAATTTGTTCAAAATTTGAATTCGTGTTTCGAAATATTGGCCAAGTCAGCTTGGTATCGACGCCTGACGATCCAATAATGTGTAGAGTTGAATAATAGGCGTTTTGGCTCAGAATCGGGCTGTATTAACTAGATATTAGGCGCATCGGATAGTTGGCACGATTTCCGAGTCGTATTGAATCTCGGCCGAGCTAGAGTGAATCAAAAGGAGAAGCCATTCACAACTCGACATCTCTTACCAAAGAACCTGTGCTCTCTGGGGTTGGTTCGAATTTGTCACCATCGTTGGTCAAAGATACACAAACTTCTTTCGTTTGTCGCAAGGCTAGGGCTGAAGCCTGTTTGGGCCATATTTGGGTCTTTTTAGTCAATATGTTTATTGTTCGCGTGTAATTGTTATTTCAGCATAATGATATACCATTGATTATTTGGTTGTTTTTTGTTAATATGTTTATATTAGAGTAATTAGTTAATACTGTATTACGTTTATATAATACTGTTTTGAATGCCTCAGTAAAAATGATTACAAATATGTATATATAATATAGTATAATTTTTTTTTACTTTAATACATTACTAATTTTTAATTTTAGACTTCAATCCAAATTAATCAGTTTATTAAACTTTAGTACATTTTTCGTCGCTAAATGTCACTAGATCAGTTTTAGTGGCGAAATTCACATTTAGCGACGAAAAATGTACTAAAGTTTAATAAACTGATTAATTTGATAAAAAAAAATTATTCTTTGTTTAGCAATATAAATTTTCATTTTATAATTTCTTCAAAATTGCTTGTTATATTGTAGAATTGCCTCCAAAACAAGAGATTGGGTGGGAGCATAAAAGTGCTTTTAGTGGTGATAAGAAGAATGTATTTATATATATTTAACTTTTACATGAAGTTTTCTCTGTCATTAGATTGTTTTGGTTAGGTATGATTGAATTATTATGGATTATTATAGGGGACATGTGCAACATGCGTCAACAATTCTTATACATATTAAGTGATGGTTTAGTATTTGTCTAATTAATCCAGATTATTATTTTTATTTTTCTAAAATTTTATATATTTTTTTCATAAGGTTTTTGGGCTTTCTAAATAGTGTATCGTTCTGTATTGCCAGATACCGATATCGAGGCCGAGTTAAAAATTGATCGTCCAAATCGTAGACCAATGCTGCATCTTCGAACCATGTTCAAACTAAAGTTTATTCCAATTCCAATTCCAATTCTAAAGCATGCGTCAGTGCTCCCAAAGACACCCCTAATGCTTTTATTCCAACATTTCATGGTTGTTGGAGTTCACATCTTCATTCTCCTATCGACTTTTTATAAGATTATTTTCTCTCATTACGTCAAACGACTATTTGTTCTCAACATTCTTATTAGCTTGTATATCCATTTCACTATTGAGTTTCATACATTTCTCCTAGTTTGATGGCCAAATATCTTGTCTCGATACCACAAACCGGTTTAAGCCTGTAATGATCTTTCCAGAAACTTAAATTATATCACTCGTTATTGTTGTCATTGGTCTATAATGCACATCAAAGCACCTGTCGCTATACAATCAAGTGTATTTGTTTTGATTGTTTTAGATTCTCGTCTTTCTACTCATCCATCATAATATCTCAATAGATATGTCGTTTCTTGAAACAATTTATGTACTATAAAGAACCAATATTGTACGCATTACTCATTCTGTAGTTACTCCACACGCCCTTCAATCTATTGATAAACAGTTAGGGTAGTTGAGGTTGTGTAAGTCTACAGATGAATCTGGGTTGTTCAGGGAGCCCGAGGTGTAACCCACCAGTCACGAAGGACGTACTTGCAGTGGTTCTATAGATGAGAGACTTGAGTACCTCAAGTGATAGTGCATGAAGGGCGAGAAGGCAAACAATTTAGTTGAGAGAGACAGAGAAACAGCACTAGTTTAATGGGACATAATAAGTGGGAGGTGAATAATTTGATTTCATAATGAAGTGTGCTGTGAGAATCGTCGAGTGTTGTGTTTGTAGTAGTTGGGGCATTCAATGCTCATGTCCTACCATTAAATCTTTGAGAAGTTGGCTTCCTCAGCCAATTAAGGAAGGACTGCCATTACCTCCAAGTTGATTGAATATTATTTATGAAAAAATTCCTTTATTTTGAGCAATCAATGATCAGATGATTAAAGGATTTAGTCGTTGCTCCGTATATCTTTAGTGTCGTCTTTATGTGAAAGTGATGTAAACGGATTGGATGTGCCATTTCAATTGAAAATCATACGGTTCCCGAAGAGGGGAGGGAATTCCTTTTATGGTGTTCAAGCCTAGCGAGTCACGCATGATTTTGCATTGTTTCAAGAACAATGTTGCATACCACGACACTCTCCTCACCCCATGACACCCTTACGATTTGAACCAGTTATTATGTCTTGCCCAAATGTTGCTCAGGAGAGAAGACCACACCTTTATGGCGTTCAAGCTTATCGAGTTGCCAATAAGTTTACATGGGCCCTTGTGACTTGGACCTATGACCTCGCTCTGATACCACTTGATGTGAGTAGGATCGGCTGTGCCATCTCAACTGAATAACCACGCGATGCCCGGTAAGGGAACATCACACCTTTGGTGGCATTTAAGCCCAGCGAGTTGCCCCAGCGTTTACATGGTTTACGGAGCAGTGTTGCATCTCACAACTCTTTACCGAACCTATGAGTACACCATGACTTGGCCTTGACCTTGCTTTATTACCAATTGATATAAACGAGATCGAGTGTATGGTGCGCAATGTAGGGAGGCTACACCTTTTATGACATTCAATGCTATTGAGTCGCCCATGACTTTACATCGATGACAAAGCAGTGTTGCATCCACAACAGATACCCCGAGTTATGCATACCTAACGTTCGCTTATCTTTCAGCATCCAATCCAATACCCTTGACGATCCCAGTTGAGTTATATGGTGGAAACTTGAGCTCAGCTCATCGAGCTCTGTCTTTGCTCAAGCTGAACAAAGGCAAAACCAAGTCCTCATTTACTCGTCTGCGAGTAAACATGCCCCTTGCATTCTTGAATAGTTAATACTTATTTTCCCCCTTGCTCATGCGGTCATATGGTTAGTGAGTTTGCGTGAGCAAAATCAGCTGGTTGTGTGACTTGATTGTTCTGCCCTGCATTATTGGGTTTGATGCCAAGAGTGGTCCTCTTACTCAGTATGAACTGTGAAATCTTCGTTTATGCGATACAGATTCGTACTTTGCCACAACAACTAGCTTACAAAATTCATTCACTTTTCGGAGGCACTCTGCCTACCAGTCAGTCGTGATGAATCCGAATCGATAACCTTGAGCCTCATTGAACCAAAAAGAAACCTTCATCTCTACACAACTCAATTTCTTCGTCTAAGCCTTAAGATAACGCCGATAGCCATCAATATCTTCAATGTAATAGGCGGCGTTATTCGAGTCGGGGTATACGTCCTCCGACACAGAAAATCATACGGATGATCTAACTACTACAAATTACCATGAACACACACTCCGCATGCTAAGAGCGAATCATGCTCTAATAACAATTGACATAAACTCGCAGAAGCATAGACACAAATAAGAAATCAAAGCTCACTTTCTCCTCCATTAACAATCGATAAAGATGAGGAATTGCCTGACTGCTCTCCTTCATTAATATAGTCTTTTCCAGGAGAACTTGATCAGGTCGCATTTAATGATGACAGATAACGTCTTAACTTGTGGGCAACAAACACCAATGCCGGGGGTGTCGCTTAATGACATAGTAATACATCATGTGCCCGAGATTACTCTACTTAGTTAAAACTCGATGCTTCTTGTTGTCTTTCTCTTGGTCTCAAAAGGCTCCAATTGATATTTCAGTTGATATTAGGTAGAGTAAAGGTTGCCCCTCTCAGGGATCATGGTTGATGGGAAGCCAAGGATTTCTTTGACTCGCTCGAAAGACAATTGATGTTCCCTCTTCCACGTCAATAGAGTACGAACTTCTATGTAATTGGGTTAATAGATGAGTAAATTGTGTGTAAGGACAAATTTCCAATCGAGTCAATTTGTTTGTAATTGGCATAATTCTGTAAAAAACGTTTGAGTCATAGGTTAAGCTTTATATTGTCGATCTCGTAAGCCTATGGCATGTTTGATGAAGACGTAGCGGCCAAGCTTCAAAGTGGATATACATCGTGCAGTGTTTTTCGTGCAAGTTTGTCTTTCACGTTTACTGAGGATCTCGTAAGATATGGATGCGTTTAGAGTATGATACTTGGAATTCATTTTGGGTGTTTGTTTTACACAAACGTTTGGAACTTTTTTTTAAAAGTATTTTTGAAGAAAATATTTTTTTTTGTTTTTATGGTCGTTAGAACGAAGTTGTTACTTCGTTAAAATCAGTGTCTGATCTCGTTAGAAGGAGATACAGTTCTCGTTGGAACGAAGAAGAAATTTCGTTGGAACGAACTTTAAAGCCTCATTGGAACGCACATCTAACGAACATCAAATTGGCACAAGTCAATCAGAAGGGCACCCGTTGGAAGCTCGTTGGAAGTTCGTTGGAACGAAAATGGTTAGTTCGTTCGAACGAACTTGGTTATCGTTAGGACGAAATTAGCCTTTTGTTCCAACGAACCATTAATTTCGATCGAACAATTTCGCCATCTCGAAATTCATATTTTCACTATTTAAGGCGTGTTGGACTCAGATTTTTAAGAACTTTTGGCGAAAATCAATTCCCTACATTTTACCAAAGTTCCAAAACCCTAGTTTCACCCAAAGAGTTTAAAGATCCAAATTTCTCAATTCTAATGCTTTGAGATCTTTGTGTTGGGTGCCAAAGTTTGTTTCTCATCATCTTGAGTTGAGAACGTGTTTCGTGCGGTGAACTCCGTATTGGTTTGCTGTGTTGCGGTGAAGAAGCGGTGTTTCATGTTCCGATTCTGTAGACAGTTGTTGAGCCTCATCAGTGGATACCGAGGTGCGTGTGGATTCGCATGATGTGGCCGCTTGAGTGGGTGGACTCCTATGTTGCACTGTGGAGAAGAGGCTGAAGATAGAAGAGCATCAAGGCTTACGAGGGAGACGACTCGTTGAGTAAGTTTACTGTCTAGTCTTTTTGAAACCTTGTCACATTGATCTGTTTGGCTGGGCCGAACGAGGTTTTTCCCATTGTGGTTTTCCTCGTACATCAACATGTTGTGGATGTTTTACTTATTTTATTTTCTTATCACCTAGATGCATGCTTTAAGATAGAAAGATAAAATTGGATAAATCAGTTTTTCACAACAAATGGTTTAATTTTGATGAACAAGTTTTATTAGGTTTAATCCGTTTAAAGTTTTGATCTTTAAAATTGAAAAATCTAAAAATAGAATTTTTGTTTGTGACCATCCCTGCATAAACACCCCCAATAGGGCCTTCGCATTATGCATCATTAGAGATGCCTCAATGAGACTTTTCAAATGCTTTATGGTTTTTGCCTCCCGAGATTTGCTTCCTGCTTGTTCGTGTTAATATGAACAACTTGCTGATTTACTACGAATACAAAGGAATTTCCCTGGTACGCATTTCAATGGGTTCATCTTAGAATAAGTCATGAAAGATTACCCCATGGTGCATTTGTAAGTTGCTCCAGCATTTTTTAAGCCAAACTACATAACGGTGTAGTGGAAAATTCGCAAAGATTTCCTAAATGCCATTTTCTCCGCATCTGCTGGTTCCATTTTAATTTTATTGTATTCTATGAAGCACGGACTCGATATGTAATACGTGTTTCGATACGACACATGACACGCGACACGTGATTTTTCCAAAAACTAGGATACGACACGCTAGGATACGTATAATATATATATATATATGTATATTAATGAAATAAAACAAAATTTACCCATAAAATACATTATTAGAGCATTCTTAATATGAAATTAAGAAAATGGACCATGCAAAACAAAATTCAAACACACTTTAACATTAAAAATCATAAATAAAACAGAATCACCGCCACACAAGGAAAAAACAATTATTTAAAAAAAAAATTGAAAAAAAAAAGTGTCCTTTTACGTGTCCCAACGTGTTGGAACGTGTCGGACTCATGTCAAAGCCGACTCGTAGCTTTCGGGAGAGTATCCGTGCTTTATAGATTGTATCGCATACCCATCCTTGGAACTATTCATTTCATGCGCTGTTGAGATCCCCAAAGTCCACGCATACTATAATTGCTTCTGACTTGTGACTGACACAATGCTCGAGGGCCAAACGTGGTGCTATATTGGCTTGATGAAACCATCGGTGAGTAGTCGCTCTATTTTTGCCACTCCAACTCTGCCTTATAGTTTTCTGCTGCTTGCTTGACGGGCTAAACGACGGCCTCCACGTTATGTTTGTGGTCCCTAACATTTGGGTCTAGTCCGGGAATCTCTGTGTGCTAACATGCAAAAACGTCTAGCAAGGGCGGAGCTAGGATTCCTCGAAGGGGTGGGCTAATATTAGTAACAGATCCGAGAATTTTTGTCCGGGGTTTAGGGCGATTTCAAATTTATTAAGTTTTTGTATCCATTTATCTATATTATTTTTTGTTTTCCAGCAATTTTTAACCCTTAAAAATTTTGATTTTTCTTTTTTTTTGGTAGAATGTAAATATATATTATACCAAGACAAACAACCCAAACAGAATTACAATGAGACCCGACCAAACAACAAAGTTACAACACACTCACCAAGAAAAAGGCCCAATAAGCACAAGAGCCCAACAAACCTCTCAACCAAACACACCCCAACAAAACCCAAGCTTAACGATTGAAAAAACAAAACCCAGGAAACTACACAGCCAAACAATCTCCACGTCTCAGAACAAAAATACCACCTGTCAGTCAAAGCCACACGTCTCCACCGCTGCAAACCCCAATCAAAAGACATGAAAGCCTGAACATTCAAACCCCACTCAACTAAACCAAGATCAAACATTTAAGACAACTAAACTAATCACATTCTGCATCCCCACATCTCTGACCAAAACCCAACAAGCACCATGGAAGCCAAGAGAAATAAATCTTCAATTCACTACCAATGAGCTCAAACAACCAACAGAAAACACAATCTTTAGCCGGCAAGAGCCATTTTGAACAATCTACACGAGCTGAAAACCACAGGACCACCATATCAAATCAAACCGGGCAAAAGCTAAACCCCAAATGCAATAACATCTTAACTTCAAGTAGAAATTTTTAACCCTTACAGTTTTTTTTCCAATTTGGGAGGGGTGGGCTACAGCCCTGGTGGGCCCACCCCTGGATCCGTCCTTGCATCTGAGTATTCGCAGATAGTTTGAGGAGATTATTTACTATGTTTATGTCCTAGATCTTCTTTTGACAGGTAGATTGGACGACGATATCAACCTTCCCTAGCGAGGTTAAATTCCTCTATGATGAACATTTTGTTTTAGTTTATGTCTTGTAAGATTCATGTCCATTCACATGTGGTCATTTCTTTACTATATGGATCATAATTAGAGCAAGTCATTAGGAGAAATAGTGAACCTCTACTGTTATGGATCTCGTCACTCCTACCATGTATTAATGTTCGATATAGAGGTTCCATGTTTAAAGCTGATGCGAATCCACAAATGAAATTTAACCTGTCATTCTTAAATGAGTCTAGCTACATTATACGCCTTATTTACTATATCAATATATCTGCATGTTCCCATCTTTTAAGAAAGTGTAAAATATTGTCTCTCCATTCTTCTCCCTTAATTCTCCTTTGTTTGCCCTGACAGGTGCTGATCACGGGCTTTTAATCCTAAAGAATGAGAATTAAAAGTTTCACCATTTTGTTTTGTTTTAGACTTTTAACTGTTATTGCGACCATTTTTGCGATGCTATAAGTCGAAGTGGTAGCTAAAGTCTAAAGAAAAACAAAAAGGGGGCTAATAACTAAATTTTGGATGAAGTCAAAATATCCCTAATTATAATAATAGATTATTAATGTTATACTATGCAATAGAGCAACTTGCAAGAGGTTCGATGTTCATAGAAGTAGGTCTGCCAATCGATCTAAATGAGTCGGGCTTGGAGTTGACCAAACACAGCCCAAAACCAACATACCCCTTGCCAAGCCCAAGTTCGACCTGATAAGCATTGAACACCTTCCTAAACAGCCCAAATATTACTCCTTATTTTTAGCTTTGCCCAATCTATTTTTTTATGTAAAATAATTACAAAACATTGGTTTCGAGATTTACACGCACCCTAAATATATATTGACCGAAATAATTCTAAATGGTCGTATGATTTAGGTGATTCTCCCTAATCTTATTTGGGGTTGGGCCTATATCATCAGGCCGATGAGCCATATGTGACTCCGGCTTCAAAAATGTCCAAGCTCGTTTCAGCCCCAACTCAATTAGGGTGAACGGGTACGCTTTGGCCTTGATCATCCTAATTGACAGACCTATGGGGAGTGTTTCGACCTTGATCATCCTAGGAAAACACTGAAATTTTCGTAGCCTAAACATCAAAATAAGGTAACAACTAAAACTAATACGGGTTAAATGAATGGCTAAGATTGTTTGAAATGGAGGATCCTGGTTAATTTGCCATAAAAATACAATTTATACATATAAGGTTAATGATTATTATAATTGAGTTTCCCATTTTAGTCCTTGGCCAATAATTTTTTTTGGCTCTAGTCCACTTCAATTTTTTGGGGCACTAAGTTACCTCACCTCTTAATATATACCTTGTAAGTCAAGGTGTACAGATTACAAAAAATCATTCATACATTATAAATTTCCTCGTACAAAATACAATTTTTTCCAAAAATAAAAAAATAATGTATGCTTTACAAAAATTATTGTAAACATTACTGAAAATTGGGTATACATTAAGGGAAAAGAACCTTAGTGCCCAAATAATATTTTAGTTGACTAGTGCAAAAAAAAGCGTTGTTATAAATCTAAAAATACTGATATTTTGAAAAATCGGATTGAAAATTAGGAAATTTACCTTTCGAATTAAATTTAAATAAGGCGCGCCAGAAAAAAATCACATTGGAAATTGGAAAATTCGGAAGGTTGAAAAAAATTATCACCCCTAGACAGGCCTGATATGAAATGTGTTCATTTTTTTTTCCTTTCTTTTGTTACAGGAGCATCTCACAGTGAAGATGAGGGATCATACAATTCTGAGGATGGACTTCCCCCACTTGAAAAGAATATGAATCATTTAAACTTGGAGGAAAGTGATGAAGAAAGTGAGTAGATATAATGTATCACCAGTTTTGTATGAGAAATAAATGAAAAAAAACTGCAATAGCTAGAGAAATATAAGATTCATATATGCTATGTAATAGCCTTTTTGGTTATTTCCTATGGTTATATTTTTATTCTTACAATTAGAGGTCTTTAGTGCAAATTATTGTTGGTGCTTTGGGTATGTGTGGGTTGAGCTTCTTCATGTGGGAACTTGGTATGCCTATATAAACTTTTTGATTATTTTTTAGGTTTGTGATTTAAGAATCATTTTTTTAGGTTTATTTACATTGACCGGCTTGATTATACTACTATTTTCACTTTACTATCCAAACTTTTATTTTTCGAATCCATTGATTTTTGGACGGAAAATGAGTCCTGAATTGCACATGAGGGCATTTTCGTGCTAATAGAAAATTCATTTTATAAATTATCAAAATTATAGCAAAATAATTTAAAATCATGAAAATACTTAAACTATTTTAAAAAAAAAGGAAAATACAGGAAAAACTTTTTTTAAAAAATGGAAATACACAAAAAAAAAGAAAAAGAAATTACAATTAAATATTTTTTTTGAAATTCTGAAAATAAAAAAAAAACAGTTAAAAAATCTGGAAGAACTTTTTAAAAATATTGAAATAAAAAAATTATAAGACTTTTAAAAAAATAGGAAAAAACTGAAAAAACTCTTGAAGAATTATGGAACAAAAAAACATTTAGGAATTACTAAAAAAATATATTTAGAAATTCTAAAATTATAGGAAACATTTAGAAAATTTGGAGAGTACTAAAAACTTTTAAAAAATTAGGAAAATAGGGAAAAAATATATGTAAATTACAATTTTTTTTGAAATATTTAGGAACTACAAAAGCAATATATTTATAAATTCCGAATATTATAGAAAAAACATGTAAAAATTATCAAAAAAAAAGTTGGAAAAACTTTTGTAAATACCGAATTTACAATTAAGATATATAAAGCATTGGAAATTACAAAAAAAAATATGAAAATTTGAAAAAGAATATTGAAAATATAAATAAAAAGGAAAATATTTTAAAACACTTTTAAAAAAAAAAATGAAAATGACAAACATTTAACAATACTAAAACTATTTAAAACATTGTGTTTTTAAATTTCTAGAGAAAATTTTGAACATTTTAAAAATAAGAAAAATATGGATTTTTTTGGCAAAATCTTTTTTTTTTGGCAAGTGTGGAAAAAATATGTTTTTTTTTTGCAAAATCTCATAAATAAAATCAAGGTTCTAAAAGGCGCGAGGCGTGGTCGAGGCGTAGAGGTCAAGCCTCAAGCCTTAGGAGCCTAGGCGCGCCTAGGCGGAGCCTAGGCGTAAAAAGGCGTTTTTCCTTTTTTTATTATTTTAATTATTCTAAGGCTAGTAATATAATAAAATAATACATACCTTGAATTTTGAAAATATATTCATATGTTTGGTAGCCATCTTTCTCATATTCATTCTCCATAACCAATATTTGTTAACTAATCCTTCGTTTTTTTTAAAAAAATTGTGCCTTAAGCCTTTTACCAAGAATAAGGCGTAATAAGGCGTGGGCGATGTGTTTCTCCCAAGCCTCAAGCCTAGGCGGGCCTTTTAGAACACTGAATAAAATATGAAAAGTTCAAAAAAAAATACTTCTCCAATACTTCTTCTTCAAGCCTCCCAATATTTATTCCAACAAATCCAAGAGAAAAAAATGCAGTCTCCAACAATGCAACTCATCCTTCATTTTTGATCAAACTCAAAGCAAATCCAAGAGAAAAAACCCAATATCCATTCCAAACAAATCAACAAAAAATCCAATACCCATTGCAAATCCACAAAAAAATTCATATAAATGTGTGTATGTGTGTGTGTGTGTGTGTGAGAGAGAGAGAGAGAGAGAGATCTTAAGTGAGATCTTAAGTTGTTTTTAAACCCTAAAGGTTAAAAGACAACAATACCCTTAAAAAATCACATGAGAGTCATATGTCGTTCTCCGCCCAAAAAATTAACGGTGTTAACGTTAGGTAGCTACTTGGAGTTGTTTTGGAAGTTTAGGGGGTTAAATTTAGAAAATGAAAGTTTGGGTGGTGAAGTGAAATTTGGAATAATGTTCAAGGGTGCAAGTGTAATTGACCCATTTTTTAAAAACTATTCACTTTTGACAATATCAATGGCTAAAATAAAAATTATAGATTGTGTCGAAAGAAAATTCTTCCATGGCAAATGTTGAAAATGTGCATTATTAGGTTGTACTTGAGCCAAATTGAAAAAAAAATGATAAACATCCTCAGTTACGTGTGAGAAACAAATGAGATAGGACTATTGAAGTAACTCTACATTTGTAGTTTGTGTGAGTGTGTGTCGGTGCGCGTGTGTATGTGTGTGATTCTTTTGGACCTCTTTTGTTATTTGATATAGTTACCTTACCCTTTTGTCTTCTTTCAATATAAGGAGAATGTATATTTGAATAGGGTTGATTACTAATAATATAACGTATTTGACTTGTTTTTACGTTGTGTAACACAACTTTTTAGTTAAAAAAAAAGACAGTGTTATAAACTTTGTGAACAATGAGATATAAGAATAATGTATATAAATAATGACATAATAAGAAAAAAAAAATGAGGGATTAAACTTTTAACCAACCAATTGCTTTTTTCTCTTTTGAATATGTGTGCTTTCAGCTTTCAAACATTTGGTATTTATGCTGAGTTTACCTAGACATTATCTCATCTCATGAAATAGTGACCTATTCTCATAGTTTTCTCACGTCTAGTTAGTAGCCCAACTATTGTAGACTCCACTCATAAATAAGTTTACAACACTCCCCCTTGGAGTAATTGTAATAATGTGTCTTGTTAAAATATTGCTCCAAAAATCCAATAGAAAACACCTTAGGGAGAGTAAACACGCTTTGTTATACATCACTACCCTTTGGGTGTTCTCAATTCAATGATAGTTGCCTCATTGTAACTTTATTCAAGATAACTGAACTGGTGTTGATCGCAGTTAATGTTATCTCGTTGAAAACTTAAAAGGAAACCCGGTGGGCTAAAACCTAGAAAAGGAAAAAGATTACAACACGTTTTCCCATGAATAATGTGATTTAGGATGATCACAACAACCATTTTGATGATGAATTCTTCGAATGTCAATCTCATACACAAGTTTCTGAAATGTTGATTTTGGTAGTGATTTCATGAAAAGATCAGCTAGGTTATCACTGGAACGAGCTTGTTTGACTTAAATCTCAATATTCTTCTAAAGCTCATAAGTGAAGTGTTTTGTTGGGTGAAATGTGCTTTATTCTATCTTCTTTGATGAAACCTTGTCGTATATGTTGTATGCATGTTGCGTTGTCTTCGTATATAACGTTTGAAGTAGACCTGTCAACGGGTCGGTTTGGGTCGTGTACGGGTCGGGTTAACGGGTTAACGGGTGAAAACACCCTTAACCCGTACACGACCCGTTAAGCCTAACGGGTCTAACAACAATACCCAAACACGACTGGTTAATATTAACGGGTACACGACCCAAACTATTAACACCCATTAATATTAACGAATCATTTTGGGTCGAAATGGGTAACGGGTTGGGTGACCCTATAATACCCGTTAGTCTTTAATACTTTAAAAATAATGGATTTTAATTGTAATTTTTATTGGGTATAGATTGGGTGACCCTATAGCACCCGTTAGTCTTTAAAGATTTAGAAATAATGAGTTTTAATGGTTATTGTTATTGGGTACGGGTTGGGTGACCCTATAGTACCCGTTAGTGTTAACGGGTGTTAACGGGTAGAAACGGGTTAAAACGGGTACAGATAAATTTCCAAACCCGAACCGTTAGTGTTAACGGGTCTACCGTGTCAACCCGTTAATGACCCAAACCCAATAAGGGTAAACCCATTAACTTATAATTTCGTGTCGGGTCGTGTCGTGTTAACGGGTTATCGTGTATTTTGACAGGTCTAGTTTGAAGCATCTATAATATGGGGTAATTGACATGAACTATGAATATGATGAATTAAAGATCTTAGCCATATACATTCACGACTAGTTCACAAAGAGAAAAAATTCCATAGTGGTTACAGGAAGTAGCTACAAAAGTTTTTTTAGTAGAAAACCAAGAAATAGTTGTATTACCATTAAGAAATACATTACGTATTTGAGAACAACTTTTATGAGGATTAGAGAGGTATCATGCATTTGCATAACCCATGATCTAAGAATCATTATAGTTATAAGAATAAAATAAACCTAAATTGGTGGTGCCACATAAGTATCCTAGGATATGCTTAATTCCAATTCAATGTCTTTGAGTTAGAGCAAAGATTTATCTAGAAAGCAAATTCATGGAGAAAAAATATACGGTCTAGTGCATTGTGCTAAAAATAATAGGGCACCGATTGCACTTAAATATGATACTTCGGGACTCAATACTTCCTCATCTTCTCTTTAGGATGGTATGGAGCCCTTTTTTATCTTTAAAGACAAGACAATCATGTGAGTACTTAGTGGGTGTGCTTTGTCCATATCAAAACTCCTTAACACATTCTCAGTATATGTAGATTGATGGACTAATATCCCATTAGAACTTCACTTGATTTTCGAAAGAAGACAAAATTTTGTTTTTCGAAGGTGATTTATTTCAAATTCCTCTTTCAAATAGTCAACACTTTTCTCAAACTCTTCTCTAGTCCTAATTAATTTATGTCATCAACATAAATTGTTATTGTAGCAAATCCGTTTGTGGATACTTTATATATAAACATGGGAAAATGGGATTATTTTTATACCCTTACGTAGATAAGTTTTCATTAAGATAGTTATACCACATTCTTCCATATTATTTTAGGTTATCCAATTAACATCTTAATTGCATTGAATATGTTCTTCATGCAATGTATATCCTTTTGGAATTTTCATGTATATGTTTGTGTTTAAGCCTCCTACAAGTAAGCAATTACAACATCCATGAGTCTCATTAAAGGATACCAAGAATCTCCAGGGAGGTGCCCATTATTATTTTTGGTTGGTCGAGAATTTTGTGGGCATGCACCACGTGTTTTGCCTCTACCATAAGTATGAAGTCCAGCGGATGATGAGCTGGGATAATGGTGAATTTGTGACCAGTGGATGAGCTAGAGTTGCGATGCTTACCTTGTGATGGAATTGTAAACTGGTTTATGTAGTTTTGTTATTATTGCTTGTTGTTGTAAGATTTGATTTGGGGTCTTTCCAAGTGTGTGTACCTCATGCTTTTGTATGACTATTTTTCAAGTTTTATTATACCGATGAATCATTAGTTTATCTTGTTTTTTTTTTTAATTAAAACGGTGAAGTGTTGCCCGTTGTAAGTGTTTGGATATATACATGTGTGTATTCTTCTTTATCTCTCATGATCACATGTTATAGATGCCATGCTCATATTATATTATCAATGTATATTATTTTCTCCACCATGCTCATCTTCTCATCACATGTATATATCCATGCTTTATTTAATTGTATATATCTTATGTTTTCCATTCACTTGTATATGTTTTCCATGTTTCACTTCACTTATCCACATCTTCAGATGCTACATACTGCTTGTATATATCACATGCTTCATCTATATATTTCACATCACTTGCACATATCTCCTTGCTTTCCTTACTTACATATATTTCATTTTACTCCCACTTTGTACATATATTTATCTCATTTGTGTATACCCACATGTTTCACACATTTTAAATATCACCATGCCTTGTTCAATTGTACATACTCCACGTTACTTGTATATATTTTCTCACTTTACTTCGCCTATATATTTAGCTCTTTTTCACATGCGATTCATGTATACATTTGTAGTGGGAGATTAACGATAAAACTATAGTTAGATAATCCCTGAAATTAAAAGAAACTAATGTTGGTGCACAATTATCTCGCATAAAGAGCAGAGGAAGCTGGAGTAAGAGCAGAGGAAGCTGGAAGTAAGTAAGCCAGTTTAAGCGTTTAAAGTGGTCACCGAGGAAGTTTTCCAAAGGAAATGTTCGTGGAATCTTTGTATTTTGTTTTTTTACTTAAGTTATGTGTATTATGAGACATATTATAAATCATGAGATGTATTGTAATATTGGCGAGTTTAATCGGTATTCGCGAGGAACTAGATCTGGCAGGAATTAGAAGAGCTTCTATGCTCTATCGAACAACCTCACTTTGGGAACTTACGAGGGAACTATCTTGGAGGATTGAGAAGAAAGGCAAAGTTAAGGCATGACTTAACCTCTTTAGATACACCAGAAAAAACACCAGCTCGTCCGAGAGAGCGTAACTCAAGAGAACATCATTCGAGCAACCGTGAGTTCCTTTGACCACGAGGTTTAGCACAAGTGGTATTTGTCCAAAATAACAAATATATATTTCCAACACTTATCCTAGTGACATCATGCATGACCTATCCCATGTCCAATCCAAATCTGAGTAAGTGTTTTACGGTATTTGGGGCTATCATATGGTTTGGCAGGCATTCACCTAACATAACTAGCTAGTCACTAAAGTCTTGTCCCAGTATTTAATATTAGTGACGTAGGAGCATGCTGGCATAACTTTACATTAAATGCTAGTGACGTAAATGCACAGTGGGATGGTTTTTCATTTAATGATTATAGGTTACTCGAGTGTACCTAACTAACTATATATACCCCAACCACCCTTTGAGAAATGACGGATCACAGAGAACATAGATTATCACACTTGATAGAGTTATTATAAAGAACCAGAGTGTTTATTCTTCACCATTAATACATTTGTTTAACCTTTCTACTAAGAACATAGGCATTTATTGAGTTTTGACTTATATTCCTTCGTACCTTGGTGTTTGAGTTGCCTACCTAAGGTGTATCAAAATTGCTTGCTTCTTTCTCCCTATATCTAGTTGTTTTAAAGGTCTATTTATTGTTCTAAACAAATCATATTTATTGATTATCATTGAGTTACACATGATTATTTGTGAGTTTACATCAAAGCGTTTTTGTTATATTTCAATTGAGTTCATTCCATCATTGTCAATAGCATCTTGTTTGGTAAATTATTTTCATTATTAGAGGTTATGCCATTCAAGCACCCTAGCACTAAGAGAACTTATCTCTTACAACTTACATGTTCTACTTCATCCTTAGTAGTTGTACATATCCCTCTTAGCATACATAAAACTTTGCAAAAAAATACTAATTAAGATTCATGCATTTTGTACACTACATCAAGCGAGTATTACATATTGACCCTATATTTGTCCCGTATTAGGGAGTTACTTTGTGATAGGTTTTAGGTTCTTTGGAGTGCAATTAATCTAAGTGATATAACTCCCACCTTTCATTAGCTAAGTACGTTCGACGTATATTAAACAGTTCCCCTGTATTATATCTCTTGATTGAACACTACGGGAGATATATAATAGGAAATCGTTCACATAAATCAAGTATAACGAATTCTCTCTCAGGCGTACCGTCCCCATGAGGTACATCGTGAGGTAATTCACATACACTCGAGTATATAAAATGGCTTTTCACACGTACGGATAAATGATTTCCCTGATTGGAAAGAGTTATATCGATGAAGTTATGCCAAAGTGAGGAACCATTAAACTAGCCTCCCATGAATAAACCTCATATAGATTTATACCATGGGACACTCAGACCTAGGTTGTCAGTTCCAATGCAATACTTTACTGAAATTTTGGGTCATCTTCCCGCCCAATTTTGCTATGGTTTTGCCTATTTTTAAAACATGACCATGTACATGAGTCTGAAAACAAGTCAAATCGTGTCTTGTATTATGTACCTTGTTCTTTCCCTAGACTTAAGTCATGTTCGACATTAGGCGAAACATAAATGCAACTGAAACGTAATAATAACAACTACATTGAGGGACTTTTCTCACCTTTTTCACCATTTTAAAACCAAAAAAATACCCTTTCCTTCTCAGGTGAGATCGCATTCCCCTAGATTGGCATGTCTCTGTATTAGCTAAGATACACTAAGAACCCACTTCGAAGATCTACACCTTCATCATCTACTTCAACAAAAATTGAATGGTCCTATCGCAGATTTCTCATGGAGAATCCCGATCAAACTCTTAATGCTCACCATATCTGATGGTTATACTTGCGTAACTCACTACAAAGATTGACAACCTACAAGAAGATGTTCATAAGATCCTAGAGATACCAGGCCCAAATGTCATACATAATACTTATTTTTCCTGTGCCATGTGATGTCAAATGCCTTAACCGATATGGGCTATAAAAGAATATCAATAAGATCCACATCCCACATCTGTTCTGCCCGTCAATGGGATACCTCCTACACATCTACCGATGTCGAATCTTTCTCAGTAAGGGGCTAACTTGATCGTGAATGTTCGTGTATATCCTAAAAAGGAAGAACTGGCTCGAGCAAAGGAGTATCTCAAGCTGTTTTCTAAGAAATTCAACTAAGTGAAGATCTGAGGGAATTATGTGGATTACACTCACATGTCCCCTACCTGAAATTCAGGCTTTAAAAAAGTTTAAGTTTAAGATGGCCGATATCAAAAGGTTTAGAGGAAATGGACCTCCCATTGTGCATTTACGAAACTACCATAGTTCAATGACTTTACTTGGGATCACAGAGGAGATAATGGCTCAAATATTCCTACAAACACTTAAAGAGAGTTCTCTTCGATGGAGCCTGTCACTTGAATAATGTTGGATCCATAACTGGGAAGATATCGCGAGGTAGTTCATGGCTCAGTATAAATACAACGAAGAGTTGGAGGTGACTCGTTGAGATCTAGAATTGCTTTCATCACAAGATGGAGAGAAAAAGGCTCCCACCATGACCAATCGCCCTTCAAAATAATAATAGGTCAACATTGTGAAAAAAAATCCTACCATACATCCGAAATTCAATAAATAGTCAGTATTACCCCCACTTCAAAGCCCTCTAAGAGCCCCGGGTTGATGATGAAGATAATACTTCTAGTTAGAAATAAGAATTTGAGTCAAAGAAGACGGTGAGACAGTTCGCTCCTTACAAGTATGGAAAGCTCATCATTTCAGCCATCAACAACATATCCTCTCACTCTGCTACCTCATGGCCCCAGAAACCCGTCTTGCTGTAACTCGAAAAGAGTATACCAAACTCCATGATCCTCTCTCTAAAGTATACCAAGCTCACTTATCCTGTAACCTCATCAAACCTCTAGACCCGCATCCACTTCCTGACCCGCTTCCCAAATACTTCAAGCACGACGCCCACTATGACTTTCACCAAAGTGGCGGGCATACCACCGATTAATGTTACCATCTGAAAATGTCTTCTAAAGACTCATTAATAAAGCCATCATTGCACGTGATACAAACCCAAAGTCAAACACTACTCAAAACCCTCTATCCATGTACCAAGTCGATGTAAATGCCATCATTACAAATTAAGATCCCGATTTTGACTCTTATGTCAAAATTAAACCCAACAACAAGCCTATCTCATCCAAGGGATCATCCAAATCACATGTTGTCCTCAAATTATGCCCATCCTTCCTACTACATCCCAAGAATACTCGTGACTAGGCTCTCTTTTTGATGATAAGGGCTTGCATCGTTGTTCAAACCCGTTCCAAAGCTTGAATTATGGAACTACCCATTGTTCTGGAATAATTAAAAGGCTTTGGGATGGAATTCCCACCAAAAATAACCCTCGAGGGAAAGGATTATGAAAAAATCAGTGACATATACATGGAAGCCCCAAAATGGGTTCGGTAGTCCAATGATTGGTTTGTAAGGCCAAAAGAATTCAACTTAGATGACATTGTTCAGATTCTAATAGAAGAGTATATCAAGAAAAAAAAAGAAATTATGTGAATCTTCCGAGTTACTCACAACACTAAAGCTCAAGGGATAGCTAGTCCATTCCCTAAAACACTTCTTCGCTTTATGGGAAGATATGTATGAAAAAGCAGTTGAAGTCATGGAATGTATCATTTTTTCCTGAAATAAAAACATTGTCACAACCAGATGGGAGGTGCTTTCGATCCCTTAGATAGCTCAGACTACAAATCCAATAATGAAATCCCCAGTATAATCGCCTCCTTCTATGGGGTGACATCTTTTGATTAATTATTGTCATAAATTAATAAAGTTTATCATGTTCCAAAAATAGATGAAGAGACTGAATTTAAATTCTTCTCAGCATATGTAATGGGTTTAGGTCGGTATTACATGGACCCAATCCTTACATCAATAAATACATTTGTGGACAAAGTAAAGAGGGTTGTTACAGAAATCCCTATGCCTAAAATTTTAATCGAGGAATGAAAGATCCTCGGATAACTCAAGAAAACTCAAGCCAGCATCACTTTGTGGGGACTTTTTATGTCTTACCAACTTCAACAAAATTACATTATGAAGCTTCTTACTCCCCCCTCTACCTACCCAGATGAGGCGATTTATAGGGTTGGAACTCTAACTGTCACAAGACTCATCTCCTTCGCTGATGAAAAATCCCCAACTTTAGTACATACCACAATTATGCTCTCAACATCTCAGTGGAAGTTTTAGACAAAAAGGTACCATTAGTGCTTGTTGATAACGATTCCGCCCTAAATGTATGTTCGTTGTAAACTCATTGGATCCTGGAATTACAAGTTGGTGATCATACCCTAACATCTATTATTTTACGAGCTTATGATATTACTTTAATAAAAGTCATGGGGTCAATATTACTTACACTAGGGGATGGATCGATATGTCCTCAGATAAAATTCCAAGTCATTGAAACCCTTGCTTACTTCAACTTACTTCTTGGTCACGCGTGGCTTCATAACATCAGAGGAGGATAATCTACTATTCACCTAAAACTGGTGATCTTTGTGGACAACCATATTCTTACCATTATTGGGGATGATGATAACTCCGATGGCATTGGTACCAGTAATCCAGTTTTGGAGATCCAGCACAGTGAAAATGACATGTTCCTTTTAGGATGCAAGATCGATTCGCTTCCTCTCCCGTCTGGAGATAGCTTCACAAAAAAAGTGATTCCTAAGGACGACCTACCTGGTAATGTCAATGTAATATAGATGTTCAAGAACATACGCTTCATGCTCGGAATGGGCTAGACTGTAGGCAACAAGGAGTTATCAAACCAATTGTTCTGAAGAAAGCTTACCCTCTAATGAGGGATAAACTTCTTATGTAAAATAAATCGTTGGGTGTTTATCCCCTATAAAAAATAAATACCACAATTGTCACGCTATATATGGAAGTGTAGGGGCAAGTAGGGATCTATTCACAGGGAATGGTATTTATGATAAAATTTATTTAGCACTTAGAAAGGGGGGAAATTTAAAGATGATATGGATGATAAGAAATGGAAAAGAAGTTAACTACACAAATAAAAATGAAACAACAAAGTTCAAATAAAATAAGATTAGGATCATTTTCCCACTATGGATTAACAACACGCATTAAGAAATTTGGTTCGAAAATAATTAAGTGAGCATATTCAATTAATTATAGCCATCAAACATGAAGAAAATTTATTTCAAAGATGGAAGATTAAACTTTCAATCGAAAATGGTAACAAATAGATTAAAGTCGCAATATCGCTATAAACACTACTGTTGCATGACAAAGGAAGTTAAACGCATAATATTTTGATTTTAATACACAAGGTTTCAGTTAAAAGTGTTTCAAACCAAAACCTAACTTCCAAGCTCTTAAACCCATTAATGGTGGAAATATGACCCCAACCTTAAAACTAGCTAATACACATGGTAAAACAATTCATACAACTAATTAACAATGGAAAACAAGAAATTAAACAATGAAATCTAATTATATTGCATCAAATGTAAGTTACAACGATAGGAAAGAAAGATAAACACAAGGTAGGAGATAATGAATAGTAGACTTACACACCAACACCTTGGAGAGACAAAGGAGCAAAAGCTCCTAAGAACCAACTATCAAACCCTAACTCAACTGAAAATGAAAGATACAACATAAAAGAATATTTACCAATAAATGCTAAACCAAAAAACTTCTAAAATAGAACTACAAAATTGTACAGTATTCGAATCAATGCGGTCCAATTTCGAATCAATTTTGGACTTGACAGTCCTTTTTCTCACTTTGATCCAATTTTGAGATGTCGTACAAAAATAGCTATAAAATTTTCAGACGATCTCAGAATGATGCAAGGTCGGAAGACATGCGAAGATAATTCAATGATATTAATGTTGGTGTTTTGAAACCCTCCAAATTGTGCAGTATGAAATTGTCAAATTAACCTTGAAGTAGAAGAACATGTCGAAACTTTTCAAAAACGACCATAACTTCCTCATTCGGGATCAAAATGATGCACGATCGGTGGCCATGTGATTATAATTTGATTATATCCATGTTGGTAGTTTTATTTCATCCAAAATATGGAGTTTGAAAAGACCAATTTACCTTTAAAGTTACATCTTATGAGGAGACTTTCCTAAACGCATCCAACTTCGCATTATGCACCCATAACACTTATAAAAGCTCAATCATACCTCGAAAAGCATATAAATATTAATAATAGAGGTTGCATGGTTAACGATCATGAATATAGGAGGTAACATACACATTGCTAGTCCCTAGAAATGAAGTGAAAAGAAACTAGATAAGTAAGAAATACTAAAAATGGAGGAAATGTGTACAAAGGATAAATGCCATTTTCGCGGACCAATAATTACATTTAGCATATGCAATAAGTCGTTAAACCCCTAGGTTATCCTAATGGATGAGTTTTATCGCGTGGGGGGTTTTTAGGGATGAAACCCAGAAACATCAAGAAGCTACTATAACAAACTGACCACCAAAAGAAGAGCAGGTGAGAATCATAAAGAAGAACTTCTTGCCTCATATCATAAATTCAATGGGAGTCCAGTACTACCATCATTTCAGAGCCCTTCGAAAGGTGGGGGTGGAAATCGAAGAAGGGGTCACAAGTTAGAAAACTGAATCTTAGTCGAAAAGGCTGACCGGGCAGTTCACACCTCGAAAGTATGATAAGCCATCCAATACCTCAGTCTTAACCATTAATATTATCTCCTAACCTGCTACCTCATGGACACATGAAAGTCATTCCAATAAAGGCAAAAAGGAATATACCGAACTTCATGCCCTTTTGTCAAAAGTTTATCAAACCCTTCTAGACCAAAATCTTATCAAATCTCTGGAACCCTGACCATTTTCAGATTCCTTTCCCCAAAATTTCAAGCATCATGCCTGTTGATACTTCCACCAAATCACCAGGCACACCACCAATCAGTGTTTTCATCTGAAGAGTATTATCGAAAGCCTCATAGACAGTGGGATCATTACCCCATCATCCAGTCCAATGCCCAATACCACTCAGAATCCTCTTCCAACACACCGAACGGGGGTGAATTCCATCCTTTTAGTATACAATCTAAAATTTGACCCTTCCATCAAAATCAAGGCCATCGAAACACCAGAATCGTCCACTAGTTCTCCTAAACTCTTTAAGATTTATCCTTCCTTTCTCCTACATCCTGAGAATCCCACCGACCAATCTCTATCTCTCCTCACCAGGGTCTGTATTGTTATTCGTACCCGTTCAGAAGGGAACACATGGAATTGACTACAATTTTAGATCAACTTTAAGAATTTGGACCACAATTGCCTTTGGAAAGTGGGCTCGATAATCTGATGAATGGTTCGTACCCACAGAAGAGTTCAGTTTAGAAGACATTATGAAGGTTATGTGTGATGTGTTCTCCAAGAAGCAAGAAATGTGTACTATCTCTGATCTGCTCACGGTTTTAAAACTCCAAGGGCATCTAGTCTCTTCATTCCTACACTTCCCTGCTGAATGTGAAGACTTTTATGATGAATCCATAGAGGTTGTGTAATGTATTAGTTTCATATGGAAGGATGACATCATTATCACTGGTTGGGCTGACAATTCAGACGACTCTAGTAATAAACAAGAGAGTGAAGATTTCCCCTTTAGTAGGTTCCTCGAGCCATGGTATGACCCTGTGGAGAAAAATATGAAGTCAAAGATGGAGATATTTTTTGAAGATGAAGTCGCTTGGGATGAAGAACATAAGCATGAGGTGGAGCCTCAAATAATCAAAGTAGTGGAAAGCATTGAGAATTTTGAAGGCAGTAATGATGATAAGCCATTTGACCTGTATATACTGGGGTTGGATCTCTGCATAATCCATATGAAGGTCGAACCGTCTGACCCGTCGAAAAATATTGGCACTTCTCATACACCATTCCTTAACTAGCATTTCGTCCCTATCAATCTGTCCAAGTCAATCTGAACCCTGATGTTTACCCCTCTTAGAAACACCTAAATTTATTGTTTTTTCTTCTATTTCTGATGTATTTGTAAATGAGGCCTCCTTTGATGAGGTCCTCACCGTTGTGTTTCCTGAAAATATTTTTAATAAAATGAATGATGACTTCGAGTATCTTGTTGTGCTTTACATTAATTGCCTTGATTATAATCAAACGATTGATGAAGATGATCTAATGAATGAACAATTCTTAACTGATCTCAATAAGAAAAAAACTAAACAACATAACCTCATTTAAACTAATGATGATGAGACTATTGTTATCAATCTCATAACTAGTAGCCATCCGTGTGAGATTAGGATAGGATCCACCCTCAACAAGCATGAGAGATCCCAATGTGAAGAGCTACTAAAAGAATTCATGGACGTCTTCATGTGGTCCTATAGTGACATGCCCATTATTGAACCGAAAATAACATAGGACGAGATTCCTACCTTCACATAAAGCAAGCCTATCAAGCAGAAGCTGAGAAAAATCCGGGTAAGGTGGTCTCTCAAGGTAAAAAATGAAGTGGTGAAACAATTGAACGTAGGCTTTATTCGCTTAGTCGAATACCCTATGATGAGTGCATTATTTTGTATGAATTATGATCAAATCTAGACCTTGTTAGGCCCGTTATATCATAAATAAGGAGCTTTTAGAGTCATTTTCAAAAAATAAAAGAAAAATGCTAGTTTGAATAAAATTTGAATTAAAAATTCAATTTTAGTAATTCGAGGGGGTGAAATCGTAATTTTCAAAAATTTATGGGCCTGAAAATGATTTTTAAATATTTCTCTAGGCGAAATATGTTCTCTCTGAAATTTGGTTGAATTTAGGATTAAAACGAGCAACTTATTAATTTCGGGCGCTAAAATGCAAAGATGGATAATTTTGTAATTTTATAAATATTTATGACCCTAAATTTGAATTAATTATTTTTATTTTTCATTTTACAGGATCCTCGAAAATTTGGATAACAAAGGAGTCGATATGCAAAAATTATCAGGATACGTCGCGTCTCGACGTGACACGACACGACACAGATGACACAACTGTACTGAATGTTTTTTATAAAATCGCTCGAGTGTCCGTTGAGGTCATGCCAGAGCTTTTTGAAAAGGTCTTGACACTCACAACTTTCTAGTTTGGATGACAATGAGATTTTGAAGTTTGGGGGGTAAAAAATGCGATTATAGCTAGTGGTGTGAATAGTAACGTGAATAGTGTAAAATTTTGGGGATAATTATCATAAAAAAATTATAATATAAAAAATAAAAAAACTTCTCAATTATCTTCAACTTTTTCTATGACTCCATGAGATAATTACCATCTCAAATACAACCAATCAATGAGAGTTTCAAAAGTTTTAAAAATTCGGTATTCATTTAAAATTCGGTGTTCATTTAAAACGACACGAGAGTATGTTTTAAACCTTCGGCTTTGTTTGGAAAAAAAATATTTTTTTATTTTAAGTATGAGTACTTTTGGATGGGTTATACCTTTATTAAATTAATCGATAGTTCATGCTTAAAGACTATACTTTGAAATTTAAAAGTGAAGATTTTAAGGGAATATGAATTTTCGCTGTCTAAATTTAGAAACATTAAATTTTATTTTGAACTGAACCATATTATTTTTCGAATTAAATACGACGAGAGTCGGTCTAAGTTGAGTTATAAAATACGGAATGACGAGATTAATTTATTACATAATATTAGTTGAATGTGATAAAGGGATCCAACGTCCTAGTTTTTACGCTCACTTGATTATATCTTTGTAATCGCAATTTTTTTATTTTTTATCTTAGTTTAAAATTACACCTCCCCTTTAAACCTATTTACTCTAGTTGAAAAGTTACAATTATTTTTAAAAAAATGACAAATCTCTGTGAGTGAGGTTCATATTTACACTTGTTATTCTATAATAGCCCGTGCACTTGCGGTATTTTTTATCGGGGATTTGACAGTTTAAAAAAAATAAGCTGGGACTTTCGGACAAGTTTTTTTTTTACTTTTCGCATTTTTGTCAAAAAAAAATCATAAAATTATTTTAAAAAATTGAAAATTTAAAAAAATCAACATCTAATATTTTTTGTTTTTTTAAGTTAGTAAAAAACTCAGATTTAACATTTTTTTAAAGTAGTTTTTGCAATAGTTTCTCCCCAAAAAACATAAAAAAATGAAAAATTAAAAAAATTCTCAAATCATTTTTTCCGTAATTAGCTACAAAAAAATAAATATATAAAAAAAAAATTCTAGTACTAATTTTTCCATTTCCAGAAAATAATAATAAAAATTTGTTTCATGAGTGTGCTTTGTTACTTTTTGTGTTAAATACACCACTAGTGCGTGTGTCGTGTTAATTTTTTTTCTTCTTTATTTATTGCTATTTTTTTGTGTAGCACTTTACGTTTGGTGTTTTTTTTTCTAGAAGCTCATTCAAAAGAGAGAGAGAGAGAGGTAAAAGTGAAGAAAAATTCACAAAAAGTGTGCAGCGGTGACCGGACGTGAAGAAAATTTGTGCAATCTTGTCACGAGCACAAAAAACTATCGAGGATGATTTAAACGTAGGGGATGTTTCCTTCCGATCGACGTCAGCTTAAACTTCGGCTGGCGTAACCAAGTGTCGTCCACGCCAAAGGTACATTTTTGTGTACTCCTACATGGCTTAATTTTGTACTTAAATTAGCACATTGCATAATGTGACACCCCGCTTACTTTAATCACAGGTGATCAGTCCTTTATCAAAATAAATAGGAATCGCATATGGTTCATTCTTAGCATCACTGTGGAAAACTATTTAAGTTACTAGTCACCTATGTTAAATTAAGCCGATGTCAAATTTTATCTTGTTATTAACTTAACAACTTGCGAAAATAAAGCTAAAATAATTTAACCAAACCATTCACACACAATAATAGTCTGAACAAACCATAACAAATATATAAGTAAATAAGATCGAATAAACCATCGGTTCCCAAACAATCAATCCAACTACAATCTGAATTAAATAAAACGAAATCTCAATAAAATCCGATAAATAAACTAAAGTATTAAAGAGTTTGAAGGGGAAACACGTCCAAAGGAAATACTGAGATAAAACTCCTATCTAAGAACAATTAAGCTGAAGCGTCTAAGTCAAATCATGCAAGCCTCCACAATGTTGCAGCTACGCATCCTTGGAAAGAATCCTCAAGCTGAGCGTCTCTGTGGCAGGACACCTAAAATTATTTTGGAAAATATTTTGACCCGGGTCAGAGTCCAAGAAAAACTTTTGAAAATATTTAACAAGTAATTAAAATGTAATAATTTAAATATTCATGAACACTTTTCATATTTAAGCTGGTGTCGCACTCTCTTAAGATATAACTCATCCCTCAACTAATGTGCACACCTATCGTTTGCCTTCTAACCCAACTAATTATGCTACCCCAACCTATAGCCTTAGTACAACATTTCTATCCTGCTACTCTAACCCGAGTATTCCATACTTTGATTTATAAGCTGTTCTACTCATTAATATTTTTTTATTATTTCAATTTTAGTTACTTATATAATATTCACACTAATTATATATGAAATACATTCACACATTATGTATTTATACCGTATATCGTACTAGCATACTACAACATTCACACACATGTCGTGTATAGTAGCCATCCTTCCGAGCTATAACTCATCGGATGCTTGTCTCTAAAATGCTATCATCCCAGGTATGCTCACTCTAACCCGATTACCATAAATCGGTTAACTCACATCGAAATAGGTAAATCAATCGCAAACGTAATGGAGGCAGTTATATTTTCCCGAGTTTGGGACTGAATCATACCCAAAATATCCCACCTCGAAAATAAATCACACAATAAAAATACCGGACGATATGACTAGGGGATTATACTCTCCCTGCATTCACTGGCCAAGAAATTCACCCACATCGCGCAACCTCCTATGATAGTACTATAGGGGTACATATTCACATAAATATCTAACGTTGATATTTATAAAGCACACAAGTATATATATACTATCACCCATACCGTATATATATAATATTCAATTAAATCCGACTAACCCGTGCCCAACTACCGTAGCACTAGCCCATAATACTCGAGTCTATCTCCCAACTCTCAATTTATTTAAATTTCACATCTCTTAAATAATTTACGTAGCTTCACTTGCTAAAATACCCGGACTTAGCCAATCGTTCCGTACCTAAACATTTACAAATTTATTTCACTTAATTCATTTATTGAATTTCTCACCAATTCTCATCTTTATAATTCATCATGTAATTACCGTAGTCTCACCCTACTATAATACCCGGACTCACTCAATCAACCCTTATTTAAACCTTTACGAATTTATTTCACTTAATTCATTAATTATGTGTCACACCTTTTCTCTCCTATCGAAACTCAATTATATCCACCCGAAATTGCTAGGAAGTAGGTACCGTCTTTATTTTTCACTAAATAAATAAGCCTAAAACAAACCCCAAAGAAAACTGTGCATATATAATTAAATAGGCCAAATTGCCCAAAATTCAGGATCATCGATCGATCAAATACCAGTCTTCTTCCCCGATCTGCTTTTCCACCATTTTTAAATACCCAAGGTTTCAATCTCCAAACCAGACCTCAATAAATTAATACTTCATGTTTATTAAACCTATAAACATGTTCTAACACCATTATATAACATCAATTCTCACTGATCCTCATTAAAAATTTTAGGGTTCACGAATTGGGTTTTTCTCATATTCATTAAATCACATATCAATTCGATTCCAAAAATCCGGATTCAACAACAATAACCACTGGATTTGGATTCTAAATCATATCCCAACATCATATGATAGTATTCTCCCTTAATTAAACATCAATTTCACACATAAATGTTTAAATCCCCAAAACCCAGATTTAACATGTGTCACCCTCCCAAAAACGAATTTGTTAACACATACTATAATTTGAACATGCAATTATGTTATTTAAATCAAAAGCAAGTTAATTACTTGCCTTATAGGATTCGTAGGGTTTGATTTCGCGTAAAAGATGACGAATCTGACAAGACACACTTGAATCCCCCTTGAATTTTGTCTCTAAGGCCCTATCTTCTTCTTCCTTCTCCCTTCTCTCAATTTCTAGGATTTTCACTTTGGGTTATGGCTGCCTCTAATTCCAAAACTTAGGTTTAATGCTCCTAATTGCGAAATTAGGTTAATGGGCCAAGCCAAATTACCCGAACACTCCATGTGGGTCGATTATGACTAAAAAAGTCCCGGGATCCAATTACTACCCTCGAGTGCACTATTCCGACTATCTCGACCCTTTCGGAATCAACCGTGATCTCAAAATCATCATCAGAGTCACCATAAAATAATTTCTTATCTCGACCCCATATAGTCTACACGCAACTCCCGATTGAGATATAATATTATCACGTCACTGTCACTCACTATGACATAAAATTTATAATTCACTATTCAATTAGTAATTATATTCCATAAATATTAACCATTATCTCTTACGATTAATATTTTAATAAACACATAATAATTAACTAAATTAAATTACGGCACACATGTAATTTAAAAATACCTGAATTAATTTAATTATAAAAGCTCAGAAATACGGATTGTTACACATAAATTGACTTAAGGGCAAAACCCATGTGCAAGATAATGTGGGGATTTCATCACCCTTCCTTGGCCTGAAATCACTAATCAATGTAGCATTTTCATATCCCGAGCCATCACATTCAATTTAAAATCAAGTAGATGTTGGCCTTAGGATATCACATAGCTCATAGGAAATCTATTTACAAGGCTAGAATTAAAAGCTACTCCACGCCAACTTGTCAAATCAGTTCCATTTTACCTTGTCTAGGATTGGTGATTTTTAATGAGTCTTCGTACCAACAACCTACCTGGAGGAAAAAACAGGATTTGAGGCAATAACCATACTTGGTCGTCTTTTAAATTCTCTCTTGTCGTCGGAGTTGCCTAATTAGGGAGATTAATTCGAAGACCTCTGCTGTCATCGATTAATCTCAGGAAAACTAAATTTTAAAATTAAAATTCCCCTCACCCAAATTAGATAATTTAAGTTTCTTTGTGTTAGCTTGGAATTACGTGGTTTGAGTCAAATATTTTTTCACATAAAAAAAATAAAAAGGCAAAGAGAAAAAGAAAAAGAGAAAAAGAAAAAAGGATAAAAATTCAAGTGAGCCTAGTGTATGCGAAGTTGGTTTTGAGATCACACCGGTCGTTTATTGAGTATGGAGTCTAGCATTCCCGATACTTACGTAGGTATATTTTTTATATTCACCCAGATGGGAGACGAGTTAGCACCATGTGCCCTTAAAGATTACCCTTATCCGATTAGATCTAGTCAACCTGCATGTATACATCTACCCAAGCACAACACGAATAATTTTCAATTCCATTCAGGAACAATCCAATTGTTGCGCGTGTTTCGAGGTACCAAAAAGTAGGATCCCTACCTTCATGTTCGTGAATTTGAGGAGATATGTGGTACAATTAAGTACCAACAATTCACTGACGAGATTGTTAAACTTAAATTGTTCCCATTCTCATTGAAAGACAAAGCTAAGAGTTGGTTTAACTCGTCAAAACCTGAATCCATCACCACCTGGAACCAAATGAGTGTTACCTTCCTACAAAAATTCTTTCCCAACCAAAAGACGGCGTCGATACCTCACGCCAACAACACATTTAGCTAGGATGAGGGAAAAGCCTTGTGGATGTATATGAGGGGTCCGATTGTGATAGCCGAACTATGCTCGAGTCACTATGTAATGGTGATTTTACCGAGAAAAGTAAGGTCGACGCATGGGTATTCCTATGAGACATAACGAAAAAGTCCCAGCGATGGGCACCCAATAGAGAATCTAGGTCCACCATGTAAAATGAGGGTTTTGCTCATCAAGTCGAACAAATTTATGATTTAAATGCCACATTGGACACATTGTCCCGACGATTAGATGCTTTAGAGACGAGCAAAGAAGGCAATCGAATCGCACCGATGGTCGTGCAACATGTAAATTCTTCTATGTGTATACTTTATGATTCATTCAACCACTTAGCAGAGAATTTCCCCGCCCTTCCAGCCCACAAGGCACTCACCGAACAAGACAATGCCATCTACCAAAATAGGCCAAAGTATAACCCATATTCCAATGTGTACAATTCGGGGTGACGAGACCACTCCAATCTTTCGTGGTCCAAAGGTCAATACCAAGGAAGTGGAGATCAATCTTCCGGTAACCCACCCCCAGGTTTCCAAAAGAACACCCCCGCGCCATCGTATCCATTGCCCTAAAGGATTCAATTTTTAGAGGATACGATGAACCTTCTTGCCCAAAATACTCTTCAATTCCAGTAAACCACTCAAAATGTCCTCCAATCCACCCAGTAAAGCATGCACGCGAATACTCAAGCCATTACCAAAATCAAGGTTCAAATGAGCCAAATAGCGAACGCGTTGAGTGAGAGGAATAAGGGAACATTCCCAAGTCATCCCGAACCCAATCTAGAGGGTAACATGCCCGGGCTCAATTTGTTATTCAAGACGACACGAGCGCATCACGCACCCAAGAGCATGCAAAATCCATCATCATGCTTAGGTTCAGTAAGTAAGTAGAGAAAACATTTCACCACACAAGGAGAATAAATTCAAGAAACGTAAGGAGAAATAAGATCCACTCGTGAATCCAACTTCCTCCTCATCCTCATCTTCTGAGCCATCTGTAGAGACCTATGTCCCAAAAGCTCCGTTTTCCCAACTTTTGGTGCCCCAAAAGAAAAAAGCACAAGTTTATAAGATGTCAAAAGTATTCAAGCAAGTACAAATCAATATCCCATCGCTTGATGTTATTCAACAAGTCCCGTCCTACGCCAAATTTCTAAAGGACCTTTGTACCTTCAAGAAAAGAACCAACGTACCCAAGAAAGATTTTCTCATTGAATAAGCAAGCTCAATCATTTCTTATCGAACTCCAATCAAGTATAAGGATCCCGATACTCCGAAAATCTCTATCAAGATATGGGAGCACATCATTGAGAAAGCCCTTCTAGATTATGAGCAAGTGTTAACCTTCTATCGTACACGAAACTAGGTTTGGGGGAGTTAAAGCCGACTAGGATTACCTTATCCTTAGCTGATCATTCTGTGAAAAATCCAAAAGGTATCGTTGAGGACGTTCTAATTAAAATGAGTGACTTTGTATTTCCCGCTGATTTCGTTGTTTTGGACACCCAACAAGTGCAAAAATTCTCTTGCATAAATCCCTGTTATTTTGGGTCGTCCTTTCCTTACCACATCTGACGTCGTCATTAGGTGTCATAACGGTCAATTAAATCTATGCTTCAGAAATATAACTATAGACCTTAATGTGTTCAATTTATCGAAACAACCACCCGATTATGATGAACCCGTGGATATCGATATGATTGATAGTATCGCCTAAGGGACTTTTAGGCAAAATCATAATCATGGACCTTTAGCGGCATGTCTCGCCTTTTTTGGGTCCGAATTTGATGTCGAGCAATCAATCGAAGAAGTCAATGTCCTCCTCGACTCTGCCCCCTGTGACATCCCGCTTAATTAAATACCAGATGATCAGTCCTTCTTTAAATTAAATCAAAGCATCCAGTTGGTCCAGTCTTAGTATCACTGTCAAAAACAATTTATTTCATTAATCACCTAATAATTAATTAAGCTAGTGTCAAAACTTTTTGTTCAATAATTAAAATCAATTAATTTAGTCATTCACATATTCACTATTTTGAATAAAAAAATTTATGAATAAAACACCATCTAACTGAAAATGATAAAGCTGACATAATCAATCCAATTAATAAAATCCAAACCACCAATCATAATAATAACAAATCCAACTGAACTTGAAGTGCTGAAATGAAAAGATAAAATGTCTCTCTAACATAAATAAAATGAAAATGGGCGACACATGCCCTAACTGAGAAGTCTAAATCAAATAACTGAAGTCATAGATGTGGAGGCATCTAAATACGAGGACCTGCAACTCCCATAATAGCTGTAGCACGTTCAAAGATCCAACAGTCTAAGCCTGACGTCCCTATGGCTAGACACATAAAATAATTTCACAAGAAAATAAATTTTACAAGAGACGGGCCAGAGCCCGAGTGTAAAATAATTTAAAACAATTTAGCAAGTATTTAAAAATTACAGAAAAGCAAATATTATGTGCATGTTAGTTTTTTGATCACTCACTTGAGATTCTCACCTCTCAACTATTGTGCACGCCTAAGGTACCTCTAACTCGTCCTAATTATTTTTACCACACCTAACTAGGTTGTAGCCATAAATCTTCTAATACTCCCTGTAGCAATAACCCGTATTCCCCACATACTATTATTATTAAATATTCTCGCACTTACTATCCCAAGTAAAATTCACAATAAGGTTAAAAATTCACATAATTGATTCAGTTCCATTAACATACTCATCTACATATTCACATGGTAGATTAAATCACAACTATTTTTTTTCAGCACGCTATTATAAATAAATACTAATACGCCACCATTAGACTCATCTACGACGCGTGCATACTCTGCTATCAAGTCCCAGTACATCTCGTACTGAATAAGGACAATCAGTTCGGAATCACTCTCGAACTATATAAATACAAGTCACACACATTGGAGGCGAACAAGTTCCAGGCCTATGGGCTACACACATACCTACGCACCCATTTGAGTGTTAACACTATCATTCTCACGATAGCCCGTACCTAGGTTCTATGTTCTGAGGCACCAATCTAAATCGCCCGAAGGCTCCTCAAGAAAAGACTCCTTTCTTTAAGACCTCCCACGATAGCAAGTATGGTAGGTATGTAATACACATAAATAATAGTATTATTAGTATTCACACAAACCCATCAAGCTCATTAGGTATACACACAACCTAAATATTTTAGTTCATACGTAGTATTATTCTCATTACTACTTACGACATATTAATTTAATTACGAATACTCTCTCTCATAATTATCAAGGATAACTCACCGCTCTAAACACCTTAAAGTTTTATTCCCAAATAACTTTAATAAAGTCTACCCTACACTGAAATCAATTCCACATTATTAAATCTCACTCGAATTAACTCTGCTGGAAAATTGAAAACAATACAAATTTTGCAGAAATCTTGACACTTCGTTCAAATGAAACTGCATCTCGTTTGATCGAGATAGCAGGTCATTTGAACAACCTCTTCGCATGACATGCCATCTCGTTCGAATGATATCCCATCTCGTTTGAACGAGATGATGCTGTATCGTCCCCAACCAATAGATGTAGCATTTTTCCCACCATTAACACCCTAAAACCTCTACTCTTTACTCCCAAACTCCTAGAAATCAATTCCAAACATAATTTCTGCCCAAAGGGACGATTTCTAACAACCTAGAGTCATTAAGTCCTTGACAAACAACCCTAAAATTCAAAATCCCAAAATTCATATAAATTGGAACCCTAGTTCATCAATCTTTAATTCAAGCATTCTAATCCCAGATTTAATCATCAATGTTCATAAAAAATTCATGATTATTCCTCTAACTACATAAATGAATCAAGTCCATATTAATTTAGTCCGAAGTTAAGCATGTAATCATCAAATGTTCATCAAATTCACATATAAATCAAGGGTGTTTATTACCTACACTAACATGAACATGATTATTGCTAAAAGACAGAAAGAATTAAATAATTGCCTCACAAAAGAAGTTCTGATCCATTGATGTTGTTGGTATGGGTGCTATCCTTGTTCTTCGATCTACGCAGTGGTGGTCTCAGTGGTGAAAAAGGTGTACTGGTGGTGGTTCTGGCCCTAGAAACATCTCCTCCTCCTTCCCCCTTTTGGCCTCTGTGTGTCTAACACTGATAGCCCTAATCTAACCAACATACCTGAACTTTTATTTATTTAATTTTCGTCATTAATTATACTCCAAAAATACAAATTACCAAAATGCCCTTTTGGGATGCCGGTTTGTCCCAAAACTATCCCGGGCCCAAACTAAACCCCTAGGTAGACTTTTTTGACTATTTTGACCCTTTCGGACACATTGGTGCACTCGAAATGACCATTTGAGTGACTTATAAATAATTTACTTTTTACTCCATTAATTTAGTCCCGACACGATCGACACGCGCGTTCCGACTTAATTACCTTAATTATCGTATTCCTCACTCGTGACAATTCTCATAATTTCACAATTATATATTACTTTATTCGCTCAGTAATATTCACTAATATTCTCATCAATAAATACTAACCCTTATCTCGCTAGTTAATATTTATTTTAATCCGAATTAATTATTAATTAAATTTCCCATATTTAAATTTTAATTAATCCCTTGTTTTAAAATCCTAAAAATTATGGGGTATTACACCCCCGTCATGAAAGTACAAAATTGGAAGTATAAGCCTTAACCCCTCTCACTTTCCACGTTACCTACTCCACCCTCGTTGAGAAATCCCTAGAGCTTGAATTGAAACCACTGCCTGAAATGTTCGAGTATAGGTTCTTAGGACCTTTCGAATCCTTGCCTATTATTATAGTGTATGAATTGGACAAAGAACAGGAAGGTAAACTATTGCGTGTTCTCAAAAGAACACAAGGAAGCCATATGATGGACCATAACCGACATTAAAGGGATAAGTTCCTCGGTGTGCATGCATAGGATACACTTAGAAGACGGTGCTAAAAATTCCCATAAATCCCAACGTAGACTTAATCCCAAAATGAAAGAGGTCGTCTGGGTCGAGGTGCTAAAATTTCTTGATACGAGTATCATTTATCCCATCTCTTATAACCAATTAGTCAGTCCTGTTCAAGTAGTCCCAAAGAAATCTGGGGTTATGGTGGTAAAAAATAACGATAATGACTTAGTACCCACTAGTATTTAAATCGGTTGGCAAGTGTGTTTTGATTGTAGGAAGTTGAACGTTGTTACAAGGAAGGATCGCTTTCATTTTTATTTCATAGACCAAATGCTAGAGAGATTAGGCAGCCATCCATATTACTATTTTCTCGACGATTATTCTGGCTACAATTAAATTCCTATCGCTCTCAAGGATCAAGACAAAACCATCTTCACTTGTCCATTTGGTACTTTTGCTTACCGACGCATGCCCTTTGGGTTATGCAATGAACCCTCTACCTTTCAGTGGTGCTTGATGAGTATCTTTTCGGATATGGTGGAGCATTTTCTCAAAGTCTTTATGGATGATTTTTACGTATTTGGGTCTAGTTTTGATGAGTGCCTCCATCACCCCACCTTTGTTCTGAGGCAGTGTAAGGAAAAGAACCTTATGATTAATTGGGAGAAGTGCCACTTTATGGTAAAAAAAGGCATAGTGATAGGTAACATCATTTCTAGAAAGCGTATTGAGGTCGATTGAGATAAAATTGATCTCATTGCTAATCTCCCACCCCCTAAAATTGTGTGTGAAGTTCAGTCATTCTTAGGACACGTCGATTTCTATAAGAGTTTTATTAAGGATTTTAGCAAAATCTCTCGACCCTTGTGCAATCTTATTGCCAAGGACACGCCCTTCGACTTCATCAATGAATTCCTTCAAGCATTTGAAAGGATACATAAGGAATTAACCTCTGCACCTCTTATGATACCCCCGATTGGAGTCGACCTTTTGTGATCATATGTGATGCTTCCGACTATGCCATAGGTGCGGTTCTAGGTTAGTGTAATAAGAGACTTCCTCACGCCATCTACTACACTAGTAGGACTCTTAACGATTCCCAATTAAACTATTCCACAACTGAAAAAGAGTTCATCTTTGTTGTTTTTTCTCTTGAGAAGTTTTGGTCTTACTTAGTAATCCAAAGTTATCATTTTCACTGATCACTCGACCTTGCGATGCCTTTTGTCTAAAAAGGATGCTAAGGCTCGTCTCATTAGATGGATCCTATTACTACAAGAGTTTGATCTTGAAATTAGGGATAAGAAGGATGTGAGAATGTAGTAGCGAATCACTTGTTTAGGTTAACCATTGAATCATCCGATAACCTATTGCTACTAACTGAGTCCTTTACCGATGAACATCTGATGCTCGTCGCTCAACTTCCATGGTTTGTTGATATTGTGAATTATCTTATGACGGGTGAAACGCCTTTACATTGTCCTGAACGAGATCATTCCAAATTTTTAAAGGAAGCCAATCATATCTTTTGGGATGACCCATATCTCTTCAAGTATTATCCTGATCAAATCATTCAAAGTGTGTACCCAATCATGAGATTCAAAGATTAATCTCTTTCTACCATGACCAGTCATGTGGAGGCCATTTTAGTGCTAAGAAGACTGCTACAAAAATTTTACAGCGTGAATTCTGTTGGCCCACCATTTTTCGTGACTTGAACGATTATAATAGGAGTTGTGAACATTGTCAATGGTTATGAAAGATCACATATAGGAACGTGATAACCTTAAATCCCATTCTGATTATCGAGGTTTTTGACTGTTGAGACATTGATTTTATAGGTCCATTCCCAAATTCCTACAAAAATCTTTACATTCTTTTGACAATTGATTATGTGTCTAAGTGGGTAGAATCCATACCGTGTAAGACAAATGACCGCCACGTGGTGGTCAAACTCATTCGAGAAAATATTATCTCCTATTTCGGTACGCCTCGAGCCATCATTAGCAATAAGGGAACCCATTTTTGTAATCAATCCTTCAAGAGTCTCATAAAAAAGTACTTGGTCACTCACAAAGTAGGACTCTCTTATCACCCTCTAACCAGTGGTCAAGTAGAAGTTTCCAATATATAAATTAATCAAATCATCGAGAAGACCGTGAATTCGAACCGAAAGGATTGGTCCTTAAGGTTGTTGGATGCACTGTGGGCTTATCGCACTACCTACAAAACGCCACTTGGTATGTCCCCATATAGGCTTGTCTACGAAAAAGGACTGTCACCTTCTGGTAGAATTAGAATACACAGCTTATTGGGACATTAAGATTTTCAATTTTGATTTACCTGTTGTGGGTGAGGTCTAGAAGCTTCAACTCAATGAGTTGGAATAGTTTAGGAATGATGCGTATGAAGATACAAAATTATACAAAGAGAAAATGAAAATGTTCCATGACAAGTCCATCCTACGGAAGTCACTCGACCCTGGACAAAAAGTTCTATTGTACAATTTTAGGTTGCATCTATTTCCCCAAAAGTTGAGGTCTAGATGTTTTGGTGCCTTTGCGATTAGGACAGTCTACCCACATGGGGAAGTTGAGATAAAGAATCCTAAAAATGGTGAAATTTTCAAAGTTAATGGTCAAAGGTTAAAGCCATATCTAGAATTGGGAGATCGGGAAGTGGAGGACATTCTCCTCCAAGACCCTGTGTACTAAGAGTGAACATAAAATTGGGTCATTGTTGTTAAATCATAGTTTTTGTTTTGCGAGAAATGTGCGTCGTAAAATGTCCATCAATACGGTAATATCCTTCATATCTTTCTCTCATTTTTTAATTTTTATTTATTACATTGAGGATAATGTAGAAATCAGGTTTGGGGTATTGAGGTCATTTTTTTCCGCTTTGAAAAACAAAACAAAAATCCGAAAAGATTTTCAATATAATTGAGTTTTGAAACAATATCTTAATACATAATTAATTCGTGGATCTCTCCACTTATGAAACTTTTTACACATTAGACAAATAATATGATCGAAAATGGATATTGAGACGAAAGTTAATGTTCTTAATGAATAAATGTGGAGATTTTAGCACAATGCGATTTTCATGTCATTCATTGTTTTCGAGAGAATTAAATCAATCTGAGTTAAAATAACTCAAACTTTCATTTAGTGATAAATTCGTTGATGATCTCAAATTCTTTGTTTTGTTCGATTATTGAGAATAAAAAAGTTAAAATGTGAATCTTAAGCATTAGAAGTCTTAGTAAGTTGTCTTGAGAAACCATTAAACTTAACCAAACTTGAGAAATGAGATAAGGCCATAATTTGAAAGACCAAAAGTAAGCCTAACTCCACTCTTGTTACATTATTCAATTGCAAGCACATTTGAGATAAAAAGATAATAAGCCTTTTGTTGAAAACCCATTATCTTACCCAACTCCAACTGGGAGTTAAAAGCCCTTTAAAAAAAGCCATACTGATTATGAGAATACTAGGGTGAAATTACGGTAAAAAAAGGCCAAAAGAAAAGGAGGTAGCAAAAATAATATGTGAAAAGAAAAGAATAAAAGAAAAGGAAAAAAAGAAAAAAAAAGAGTATGTGAGTTTGAAAAAAATAAAAGAAAAGAAAAAAAATAAGAAAAGAAAATGGTGGTTGGAAGAAAAAGTGCCTAAAAGTCAAAATACCAAGAAACCTTTATATTCTCAGAAATTTTGAACTCCAAAGCCATTCTTTCTAGCTAAAACCCGACCCTACAATACAACCAAAGAAATTCTTAATCAATCTCAAGGGAAGTTAGTTAGAGTGTGGAGTGAAGATGAATAGGATCTATGGTGTGATTCAATATTTCAAAAAGTAATCGATTTTCCAACCATGAGATCATATCTATCCATTATAAAAAATAAAAAATGCATTTTTGATTATGAATATGTGAAATTTGCTTATCTAAATTTATTCTTTTAGTCACATATACCGAGAGAAAACAATCGACTTCCGAATGTTCGATTGTGAGTTCATCCCATGAGATTTTGAAATTAAAACGAACTTTCAGATATGAAACTTAACGATTAAATCTTTTGAAATAGACGGTTATATTAGCTACGTACGCACACACGATAAGTTGAGATTGAAAAGTGAAGTTAACTATATTTATGAAATTTGCATTCAAACATCGTTATATTGCTTTTGAGTCTTTCGTATGAGTTTTTTTTTTAATTTTGTGGGTATATTCACTGCAAACCTTCACGAGATTAAACTCGTCCACTAGGGTAACCTTGGGGTTAAATCGCTTGTTGCACATGCTAAGTGCAATTGTGATTCCTACGAAAGTGAGTTAAATTTTAAAATTTTAATTTTTTCTTGAGGACTAGCAAAGTTTAGGTTTGGGGGTATTTGACGAGTGCATTATTTTGTATGAATTATGACAAAATCTAGAACTTGTTAGGCCCCTTATATTATAAATAATGAGTTTTTAGAGTCATTTTTGTAAAATAAAAAGAAAATGCAAGTTTGAATAAAATCTGAGTTAAAAATGCAATTTTAGTAATCTGATGGGGTGAAATCGTAATTTTCAAAAATTTATGGCCTAAAAATAATTTTTAATTATTTATTTAGGTGAAATAAGTTCTCTCTGAAATTTTGTTGAATTCCGGATTAAAACGAGAACTTATGAATTTCGGGGTCTAAAACGTAAAAATGGATAATTTTATAATTTTCTAAATATTTAGGACCCTAAATTGAATTAATTATTTTTATTATGCATTTTTACAGGTACCCCAGAAATTTGGATAACAAAGGAGTCGATACGCAAAAAAAAAAAAAATCAGGATACGTCGCGACACGACACGACACGACACAGTTATACTAAATATTTTTTTTATAAAATTGCTCTAGTGTCCGTTGAGCCCATGCCAGAGCTTTTTAAAATGGTCTTAACAAGACTCACAACTTTGAAGTTCGGATGAAAATGATATTTTGATGTTTTGGGAGTTAAAAATGCGATTAAAGTTGGTGTTGTGAATAGTGAAGTGAATAGTGTAAAAAATTGGGGATAATGATTATAAAAAAAATTATTATTAAAAAATACAATAATCTTCTCAATTATCTTCAACTCTTTCCATGAGACCATGAGATAATTACCGTCTCAAATACAACCAATCAAAGAGAGTTTCACTCCAACTCAAACACCTCATTCCTTATCCTATAAATTGGACCCTTTGGCTTATTATTTTGGGGAGAATTTTTAGAGAGAGCTTGAGAGATAGTTTTTGGTTATTTTATTTTGAGAGTATATTTTTATTGAGGGCCAATAATTATTCTTTTGTGGGAGAATTTTTGTCAAGATTAATTGTAAGACTTGATTATTGTTGTAAGTTTGTTTCATTAATGAGAATTAGTATTCATTCTTGCATTTATATTTTGTCTTCAATGATGCTAGCTTAATTTCTTTACTAGGACTAGGTGAAACTTATTATGTTTAATTAATATTACGCGTCGTTTAAATTTGTCATTTTTTCCCGATATGTTTTTAAAGTTTTAAAAATTCGGTATTCATTTAAAACGACACGAGAGTATGTTTTAAACCTTCAGCTTTGTTTGAAAAAAAATTATTTTTTTATTTTAAGTATGAATACTTTTTGATGGGTTATACTTTTATTAAATTAATCGATAGTCCATGTTTAAATACTATACTCTGAAATTTAAAAGTGAACTTTTTAAGGGAAGAAGGATTTTAGCCGTCTAAATTTAGAGACGTTAAATTTTATTTTGAACTTAATCATGTTATTTTTCGAATTAAATACGACGAGAGTCGGTTTAATTTGAGTTATAAAATCTGGAATGACGAGTTTAATTTATTGTGTAATATTAGTTGACTGTGATAAAGGGATACAACATCCTAGTTTTCACGCTCACTTGATTAAATCTTCTTAATCACATTTTTTTATTTTGTTAGATTAGTTTAAAATTACATCTCCCCTCTAGTCTAGTTGGAAAGTTATAATAATTTTGAAAAAAATAACAAATCTCTATGGATTCGATTCGTACTTACACTCGTTATTCTATAATAGCTTGTGCACTTGCGGTATTTTAATAAATTGACAACACCCTACATAGCTTGCAAATAACGTCCTTGTGCCTAAATTAGGTGAAAAAGTCCTCATGTGCGTCGACTATCGGGATCTGAACAAAGAATTTATGAAAGATGATTATCCTTTGCCCAACATCGACATGATCATTGATAACACTGCTGATTATGCCTTCAAATCATTTGTTGATGATTTTAATGAGTATAATCAGATCAAAATGTATCCAAACCATTAGGAAAAGACTGCCTTTATCACACCATGGGCAATATTTGTTACACAGTCATGATGTTAGGTCTTAAGAATGCCGGGGATACCTACCAAAGGGACACTATAACATTTATTCACGATATTATCCACAAATAGGGCGAGGTCTATGTTAACGAAATTATCATCAAGTCCAAAACTCTGAAAGGTCACATTCCTTCCTTGAGTAAATTCTTCGAGCGACTACAACAATACCAGATGCGACTCAACCCATATAGATGCATCTTCGGTGTCACGAAGGGTAAACTCCTCGGCTTCATGGTCAGCGAAAATGGGATCGAGGCAAACCATGCCAAACGAAAGGCAATACTCAAGATGTCACCACCCCAGATGGAGAAAGAAGTTAGTGGATTTATGGTCAAGCTCCAATACATCGGTAGGTTCATCAACCAATTGGCCTCTATCTACAAAACTATTTTTAATCTTCTCCGAAAAGATTAGACCAAAATCTGGAATGAGGCATGCCAAGAAGCCTTTGATCAGATCAAGCAGTACCTTACTCGACCTTCGGTGCTCCTGTCTACGCAGCAAGGTCTCCCATCCTCCTATACCTCACCATTATAAACAATGCAGTACGGGATATGCTAGCCCAATATGTTGAAGAATTATGTAAAGAGATATCCATCTACTACGCTAGCCAAAATCTAGTTGGGTATGAGGTGAACTATATGGCGTTGCAAAAATCATGTGTCACTTTGGTTTGGGTAGCGTAGAAGCTCCGGCTCTATATGCTTGCATTCCCCATCAAATTAATATCCAGAATGGATCCGATGAAATACATGTTAGAGAAGCCCACCTTTTCCAGTCACATAGCTCGATGGTTGATTTTACTGGATGAATTTGATATAACATATGTCACGCAAAAAGCCATGAAGGTAAGAGCCATTTTTGAGTATCTTGCCGACAATACCATGGGGGAGTTGAGGTTTGAATTTTTGAATTCCCATATGAAGACACTCTCTACGCCTCTCATAAATAGCTCAGGTGGCATATGTTCTTAGACGGAGCTATTATGGTATTGAGATACTTCTAATCGCTCCTAACGTTTCTCACACTCATATTGCCATCAAATTGGACTTCCCTTACACCAACATGATGAAATACGAGACATGTACCATAGGGCTCAATATCTCACTCAAAAGAAGAATCAATTGTATGGATACCTATGGAGATTTAACCCTCATCGTGGGGAAAATTCTAAAAAATGGAAAGTCAAAGACGAGAAGCTCCTATCTTTCCCATTCTCACCTAGAAGAGCTCATCGAACATTTTGAATATGTCACCGTTCATTAACTTCCTTGCTCAAGAAATAGCCTAGCCAATGCATTGGTGACCTTAGCCTCTATGGTCGACATGCCTGAGGGATAATAATGGCCCCCTTTCTAGTCCAAAAATAGACAATACCAACTCACTGCTACCACAATCTGCTCGTTATAGAATAAGATCCGAACATAGTAGGATTGTGGTATTATTATATTTGGTGCCTCCTCAAGCATGGTAGGTATCCTCAGGATGCTAATAAGAAAGACCGTGTGACCCTTTAAAGACTGGCTTCTCAGTACATCAGTGACAAGGCACTCTTTAAAAGAAATTTTGATGGAACCCACTTATATTGTATAGCAGGGGATGGGGTCGAAGACGTGATGCAAAAAATCCATAGCGGGGAATATAGACACCACATGAACGGTTATATGCTTGCCAAGAGTATCATCTGTCAGGGATATTATTAGATCACCATGGTTCAAGACTGTACTGCTTACGTCATAAGATTCCTAAAATTCTAACAATTTTCCAACCTTAAGAACTTGCCTCCTCAAGAGTTATATAACATGAGTTCTCCCTAGACCTTCTCCACTTAGGGTATAAACATCATCAAGTAAAGTCTCCCCCAAGGCATCAATCGGGCAGAATTCATCCTAGTCACCATTGATTATTTCACGAAATGGGTTGAATGTGAGTCATACGCAATGTTGCATGTAAAGAAAGTAGCCAAACTCATCAGACGCTATAGAGTTCCCCACTAGTTGGTATCCGATAATGGGCTCCATTTCGAAGCCGAGGTCACAAAACTAGTTAATGAGTATGGAATCCAAAGGCACAAGTCCTCTCTTTATCGACCACAAACCAACGGGGCTATTGAAACCACTAATAAGATCCTTAAGACCATAATCAGTAAGATGATCGAAAGTTACAGAGACTGGGACGATTGGCTTCTATATTTTCTTTGGGGATATCTTACCTCCAACAAAATGCCCACTGGGGCTATTCCTTACACTTTTATATGTGACATGGAGGCAATATTACCTATTGAACTTTAAATACCCTCCCTACAAATCATGCTTGAAAGTCACATCAACAAAGAAGACTCGCAACAAAGTCGCTGCGATGAACTTGTGTTCTTGGACAAAAGAAGACTGAAAGCCTTATATCATATACAAGGATACCATCATCGTATTGTGCGATCATTCAATAAAAAGTTCAAGGACCATGGCGTCCAAGAAGGAGAACTTTCCCTCAAGGAAATCATAGAGCCCGTCTGGGATCCGAGAGGAAAATTCAAGCCCAACTGGAGCGGCCCCCTACATCATAAATAAAATCCTGTCAGGTGGCACCGGTATGATCACGGAAGTCGATGGAGAGGATATGGCACGTCCAGTCAATTTGGACCGTCTTAAGAAATTTTATCCATAAATCTGAACTCTCATTGTGTTATGATCTTCTCACCTCCGTTCTATTATTAAAAAAATATCATTTATCCCTATCTACTCATGACTACGTAGGACCTGATCCTCACAAAAAAATACCTTTTCAAAACAGAAACTCGCAATTTTATAACCCCACAGAGGTATATAGGCAACCCATAAGATACTTTGGTCATGGTCATTTCTCTTTCACAAAATTCTATTTTTTCTCCCATCGAGAACATTAGTCTCTCTCATCATTTAAATGAACAAAAGGATTATGTATGCCTTAACGATCAGTATAGACAGTTCAAATAAAAGGAATTTGTAACGCCCCGTACTTTTATGGGCATTAAATTACACGAGTGCTTGTAATTTAATAATTTGATAAATAAAGTGAATGAATTAAATATTAATTGGCAAGTATCGGATTAATATTAATGCTTTATATTTACTTGTAGGGTAAGTAATTGAAGTTGTGTTATTTTTTTATCACGTCGTAAGTAGGTAAAAGTGATGAGTTGATAGTATCTTATTCGGGACACGCGTTGTGGTTGTGCCGGGAATAAAATGGTGACTTTTGATAAGTGACTCGAATGGCGATTTTGAGTGCACAGTTGATCCGGAATGGGTCAAAATAGTCAGAATTAAAGACCCAGGGATAGTGTTTGGGTTATGGGGACTTTTTAGACTAGTCCGGACTCGTATTTAGGTACACGAGTGATTTTACAATTGAGTTAATACCGAATTTCAGGATTTATAACAAAAGAGGGGTTGGGGAATGTCTTAGGGAATCCATTTCATTTCTAAGAGAGAGAGAGAGAGAGAGAGAGAGAGAGAGAGAAGTAAGAAGTGGAAGAAGAAGAAGAAGAGGAATCAATATGCCATTTTCGGAACTAATTCAACACACAAAGAGGAAGATCAAATCATCTACAATTTGAGGAAAGTGTTTATCTTGCTTTGATATTATATGTGTGTTTTAATTCATATTATAATTGTTGATAAATATGAATTTTTTGGTTAGGATTTATGTAAGAAAATGGGTTTTTGTGAAATAATTTCATAAAATTAATTGATTAGTATAACCATGAAATCTGAAATTAAACCCTATGATTTAGAAATATAATTGATGAATTAAATCAAGAAACATATACCCTTATGGTGGATGTTGATAGGATAGGATTATATTGTGTTGGGATGATTTTGGGGAGTATTATGGTGGAGAAATTGGGTGAAAAACGAATAAAAGTCATAGCAACCTGTCTTGGATAGAACGGGAGCGAAACAATTTTCCCTATGAACGAATCGATTCGGAACGCGTGGCCACTGACCTCGTATTTTTCTGATTTTTTTGAATTAGTTGTGATTTTTCTATGAAAGGGTGCGTGAGACAGACATCTTTAGGAGGAAATAAAACTCGAGTTATTTTGGGATGTCCGTATATGAGCGTAGGTTTAGATAAAGTATTTGGGAAAATTATTTTATCCTTGGATTAAATGGGAATTGATCTGGGGTATTGATTTGGAGTGTTTAGGATGAATGACAACCGAAAATATATGTCGAAAATATATTAATGGATTCGAATGGGAATTTTGGATGGATTTGTGATACGTGCTAGTATGATAAGCTTTGTAATTCAGAATAAAATGTAATAAGATATTTATATAAATAAGTAGGTGAATACTTATGAAATGTAATTGGACTTATATACGGGATATACAGGCTAGTGGTACGGGCAATATGCACGGTTAGTCGGATTTTGATATATACGGGTATAGAGACAGTATATATGTATATGTATATACATATATTTGTGTGTGTATGCTATATTTATGTGAAACATACCCCTCTAGTGCTATCATGGGAGGTTATGCGATGTGGGTGAATCCCCTAGCTAGTGAATGCAGAGAGAGTATAGTTCCCAGGTCATAGCTCCATATTTATGATTGTGTGATTTATTCGCAGCGAGGTAATTGTGGGTATGGTTATGACTCACTGTCGAAGGTCTATGGTCGCCTCCAATACGTTTGTGATTTTTTTTACTTAGTCGGTGTGAGAGTCTGACCGCCGGTAACCAGGATGATGTGAGTGTTCCCTGGATAATGATAGCATTGTAGAGATTTGAATCCAGTGAGATATTACTCGAAGGGATGGCGGCTATACTTATATTAGTGCATGATATATAAGTATGGATATACTTGATGTGATTAGTAATTTGTATATATATGTGAGTGAAAATATATATACGGACAAATTAAGGAATATAATGAGCAATAAATTATATACATCCGGGAGGATATAATTCGCAACGCTAAATGATATACATATATATCGAAAGATGAAAATATATACGAGTTAATGACACTAATGTGTGAATAGTAAGTAAATAACTAGTGAAAGTTATTTGAAATAAATTGATAAATTATAAATGAGATTTATAATGAATAAGTTGAGGCGAACGCTTAAAATAAATTCTAAGTATATAATAATATATGTTGGGCATAAGGCGGCGTATGGGACTTAGATGATGGGTGATGTAGTTCGGCTGGGTAGCGTAATTAGGGTGTTTAAAATACATGCGTTAGGTGTGCACTTTAGATTAGGGGTCAGGACTATCTCATGGGAGTGCGAAACCAGTTTAAATATGAAATATTTCATAACATATTTATTAAAGTATTTCACACACTTGCTAAATATTTTTAAAAGGTTTTGGGATATGACCCGTATGCAAAATATTTTCAAAACCTTTAGGTGTCCAGACACAGGGACGCCTGGATGAATCATTCTTCTAGTCAGATGATGTTGCAGCAGCTGCGGATGCTTGCAAGGATTGATTAGTTGCTTTTATCCTTGAGATCTAGATAGGAGGTGTTTCAGAGTTATATTCGGGCATGTTGCCCTGTTGTTGTTATTTATATTATTTTCGTTGTTTTACTTTCAGTTATTCAGATTAATTGTAATATGAATTTTCCTGAGATTTATCGATTATTTTATTCATGCCAGTTGTGTGAGTTTATTAATTTCATAGTTGGTGTTGATTAATGGATTTTTGTTTACGTAAGTTAGAAGTTTAAAATTTTGACACCAGGCCTAATAGGTTATTAGTAATTAATTGGTTTTCGACAGTGATGCTAAAAATCATATGAGATTCCTATTTTATTTTGTTAAAGGATTCATCAACCGTGATTAAAATAGGTGGGGTGTCACGGATGGTATCAGAACATCAGGTTCTAGTGTCCTTAGGATCTGTGTGGACTTACTGTGTTTTAAACATTGTTTTCTCTTTAATGTAGAGCCCTATGCTTAGGATTATTGGTTCCTATTACGAATTATGTTCTCCCTCGAGTTTCGTATGTCAAATTATGAAAGACGACCATCAAGGGCCGTTAGGATGGCAGCAGGAGGTGAGGCTCGGTCAGAGTCGGGAATTATACAGGGGACTGTGACCATAGCTTAGATCGCCACTATTGTTGCTCTGGTAATTGATGTTGGGATGACCGCTAGGCCACAATAGTTTCCCTAAGCACCGCCACAGCAGAAGATGGCACCAAATTCGACTCACCCAGTGCAGTTAATAATGGAGAGGGTCATTGGGGCCTTTGAAGAGGGCCATCCGTCGGAGTTTATAGGAAATACAGATGATGTATTCGTTAGCTAATTAAAAGAGGACATCCAAATGCATTGGCATATAGTGGAGTGCAAGACACTAGGAAAAAATTTAGGGGAATTTTTTTTAGCTCATGGGAGCAGTGTTACAATGGCGGGAATTAGTGACTACCTATGAGAAGAGATATGTTATTATAATCGAGGAATATTGGGTGCGATTTGACCGAAAGTTATTTCATCTACTGTTTAGACAGAGATGCGAATGAAGTTTCTAGAATTATCACAAGAGGTCCAGATAGAGGGTGATTGTGAGAAAAAATTTACTTGTTTAATGAACTTTGTACCCGATGAGGTAGGTATAGAGGAGAAAAGAGTCCATAAGTTGAATAATGGACTCACGAGTAGAAGTAGCCAACACTTATGGGAAATTCAACTTGGGAGACCTATGCAGATTACATCAATGTCGTGCTTTTACAATAATAGTATCAACATTTCCATGTGAAGGGAGCTAAGAGAGTTAGAGAATTCAGTCAGAAGGGTAAGATTGGATGTAACGGTGCTAGTGAGGCACCACAAGGGGTTACCCAGCAGGGGACCCGTTTAAATAATTTAGATCAAGGAAATTATGATAGAGTGATGATGGATTCAAATAGGGATGTCAGGTCCATCAGCGTGTTAGATATGGCCAGTGGATCCAAAGGAATAACTAGGGTAGCCATCAAGGTTGAGGCTACTAGGTCCAAGATAAGGGCAACCCTAATACATCCAGCGGGGCCAAAGATAGGGGAATTACACAGGGAGATATTATATATGAGGAGAGAAAGACTACATACACTGATCTTGTCCACAACGAGTAAAAAGGGACAAAAGAATGTTGCATAGCATTGGCAACAGTTAAAACAGTTTTTGGTTAAGCTTGGACGAGAGTATTATGCCCAAGAACCATTTGAACGACTAATGCTATATGCAATTGAAAGTATGAGTTTTATACTCAGGCGAATGGGGTAAGTTTTGTGTGACACGAGCGAGTCACAGTATTTTATGAGCACTAGATTTGCGTGTGATATGGATTTAGTGGAAGTACCATTAATATTACTATAATGTGTATATAGTTACCGTTGAGTAGCGATGCTCTCCTTGGTTCCATCCATAGGGGAGCAGGTGTAGACACTAAGAGAATATGTTTTAATGGATTTACTCATTTTAGAGATGTGTTATGCGAGTATGATGTTATCTTGGGTATGGACTGGTTAGCGATGGTTTGAGCGATAGTGGGTTGAGCAAGGCTATCGTGTTCATTGTTCCAAGGCATGATGCGTTATATTGCGATGTCTCGCCTGGAAAAGGGTTGATCACGCGTATATATTATATTGTGGAGGAGACTTCATAGAGTATATTTATCTCATTATGTTTGATCCCGGTGCGTAAGGACTTTACTGACGTGATTCGGCGTATATCGGGTTTATCGTCAAGGAAATATATTGAGCTCATTATTAATTTAGTGCTAAGGAATTAGTGATAGTGCGAGCACAATATTATGGAACTCCTTTAGAGATGTGGGAGTTGATATTTAGTCTTACACATTTGGGGCTTTGGGCCTATGAAACTCCATGATCGATAATTTTAAGGGATAATGCATTGGAGGAGTTTCTTGTTTGAGTTTCGTTACGGGACGTTACACACATGAACCTTAATAAATTTAGGGAGTGGATAGACTTTGATGGATGCTAGGGCATCTGTTTTGAACGTTAATCATTGAATATGTAGAGAAAACACTTTGAACTGGGGGTTAATGTAATATATAAAGCCAATGGAGCCCGTAGTGCCGTATAAAAAGCACTGGATTTTTTCTCACCATGTGTTATCGTAGTTTCTCTCATGAAAGGAGTTTTTTGGCTTGGCAAATAAGGTAAGTTGGCACATAGGGATATGGGGCCTTCCATCAGTATTGAGACGATAGAGCCAGTGATGTGTAGGCTCGTCTTATTGGAATATTTTTAGTAGGATCACAATGTGCTTTGTGTATCGTCATCAAGGTGAGACCTTAGGAATGATGGAGTATATCAGTATGAAATGAATTGAATGGACTTATCGCTAGACTTGGTCCATAGTGGGTAGACCTTTAGACAAGGTGGTACCACTAGCGTGTATATAGTGGGGGCACCGTAATGTTATCACTATTTGATTTTGGGTACTAGAGGATGTCGTGTGGTTAAGGATCCTAAGTTTTAGTATCAAGCATATCCGAATTTTGAGGACGAAATTCCTTTGTAAGGGGGGAAGTATGTAACACCTCGTACTTTTGTGGGTATTTAAATTACACGAGTGCTTGTAATTTAATACTTTGAGAAATAAAGTGAATGGATTAAATATTAATTGGTGAGTATCGGATTAATATTTATGTGTTCTATTTTTACTTTTGGGGTAAGTAAATGAAGTTATGTTATTTTTATATCACGTTGTAAGTGGGTAAAAGCGACGCGTTGATAGTATCTTATTAGGAACACACGCGGTGGTCGTGTTGGGAATAAAATGGTGATTTTTTATAAGTGGCTCGGATGGTGATTTTGAGTGCACGATTGATTCGGAATGGGTTGAAATAGTTAGAATTAAGTACCCGGGGGTAGTGTTTGGGTTCCAGGGGATTTTTAGACTAGTCGCGACTTGCATATGGGTACACGAGTCATTTTACAATTAGGTTAATACACAATTTTGGGATTTATAACAAAAAGATGGTTTAGGGAATGGATTAGGGAAGACATTTCATTTCTAAGAGAGAGAGAGAGAGAGAGAGAGAGAGAGAGAAGTAAGAAGAGGAGTCAAGATGCCAATTTCAAAACTAATTTAACACATAAAGAGGAAGATCAAATCATCTACAATGTGAGTCAAGTGTTAATTATTAGTATTACGATAACGTACTGTATGGGCAGTACGGTGGAGTTAAAGCGAACTTTAACTAAGGACTTAATGAGAATTAAGGGTATAGTGTAGAGTACTTTATGGGCGATATGGGTGAGCTAAACCGGTTATGGCTAGTTAGTTATTGATGAAACCTAATGGGATGGGTAGCATAGCTAGGTAGATGACGTTAGGCATGCACATTAGTTGAGAGGTGACGAACTTGTAACACCCCATATTTTTAATAACTTTTAAAATGGGATTAATGAGAATTAATTATGAGATAATTAAAAATTAATCCGAATTTAAATATTACTTGAGAGTAAAGTAATATGTGATTTATGATGAATATTACTTGGTGATTAAAAGTAAGATATATGATTATGACTTTACTTATGATTATGATTTAATAAAATTGTCGCGAGTGATGAATACGATAATTATGGAAATTAAGTCGGGATGCATGTGTGAGTCATGTCGGGACTATATTTTAGTAAAATGAAAAGTAAAATACTTTTATGTCATCCAAATGGTCCTTTTGACTGCATCGAAGTGTCCATAAGGGTTTAAATAGTAAAAAAGTCTACTTAAGTGTTTGATTTGGGTCTCGGGACACTTTGGAACCGAATGGACACCCCGAAGGGGTATTTTGGTCACTTTACTTGGGAAGTGAATAGTACCCACGAAAATTGAAGATTATTTATAAGTCTAAAAAGGTGGTAGGTTCATTTTTTATTCACAAAACTTAGAGAGAAAGCTGTTGAGGAGAGAGAGGGACTTATCTAGGAGAGGAAGAGTTTTCTGGGAAAAACCAAAGGGATAAGAGACACCTTATACCACCACCACCACCAAAGGTTGATCGAAAAAAAGGAGTATGAGAACAATATTCTTCAACGGTGCAGACCTACGAATTAGAGACAAGTGATTAACTACTGCAAGTTCTAGCATGTATTTTGTCCATGTTAGGTTGTTTAGAAAATTCTGAAAAGTTATATGAATTAAAATGATTTTTGATGAATCCTTGAAATGATAATTATCAAGGATAAATCTCTTTTTGAATATATGGTTTAACCACGAAATTTGGGAATCATTTGGTGAAGGAAAATCTGGGATTTATATGTTGTTCTTGGAGATATAATAAAAGATGGATTTTTTGGAAATTAGGAGAAGTAACATGTTTAATCCAAACCTATTTATGTTTTTGGTTGTTTAATGATTGGAAATCATTTATATGTATTGTTATATCATGTGTAATGAATTATAAGGAGTTTGGAATTTTAATGTAGAGATTCTGAGGATGATAAATGTTAAAACCCGTAGGTAAAACATATGCAGAATCTAGGCAATTATCTGGTCGATCGATCGATCGACTCAAGAATGTCGATCGATCGACTGATAGATCGATCGACCAGCAACAGTCGATCGATCGACTCCCCCTGGAAATGTGATTTAATTACTATTTAAATATTTCTTTAAATCCCAACTTTGAGAAATATTTAGTTATGATTAATTGAACAAATTGGGATTTAGAGGAGGGCAGTAGGGTATACTTAAGACTATCATTTTATATAGATGGAATGGGGAAAATTAACGAGTATGAATTAGATTCGTTACGGTGGAAAAATATATATATGTTGGGGTTTGAATCGAATAGAGGAGGATTTAAGGTTAGGACCAGTAGTAAGAGAGTTATTATTATCGGAATAACCTTAGGATTATATGGGATTAACCCTAATAGATGAAATAAAATGGTTAAGATTGAATTAGGAATTATCGAGAAATAAACCTAAATGAGGATGATCTTAATTCATAGAAATTCGAATGTTGTGATGACATGGAATTGTAGGACGTGAGTGATTACCTACTGGATTTGTATGAGAAATAAATGATTACCCTTCGAGTAATGAGAGAAGCTCGTGAATATAATTTAAGAAGTAAAGTCATAATCTGTAAATACGTAGGATATGTGAGATAAATATACTACATGTGGAAATATTTATATGGGTTGTGCGTGTGACCTATTGTTAATATGTATAGGTGGGGTGAATACTTATATTAGTTATATTATGTGTATAACATACCTACGCTGCTTTCTATCGAGGTAGAGGTTTTGCGTTGTGCACGGTCTTATCTTGACTGGACCCATTTGGGGGGATTTAGATTCGCACACTAACATAGGACCTTGGACATGTGCTATCGATATGAATGATAGTTTTGATGATTGAATGGGAGTGTAGGTATGTGTGTGACCCATTCGGCTGGGGAGTATGCTCGCCTCCAATATTTGTGTTATGAGATTTATGGTTCGTGAGAGATGCCGAACCAATTGTTCTTTATGCAACGAGTGATGCACTAGGACATGATAGCAGTGTATGCATCCACCGCAGTTGTGTCTGGGAGGTGCCATATTAGTATATATAATAGTGTGATAAATATATACTGTGATGTAATCTACTAGGCGAGAATTGTAAATTAAACTATATATGGGGATGTAATCTACGGTGTGAAATTTATAGATTAACATATATTTACTATGAGGTAATCTATTGTGTGAAATTGTAGATCAAAATGGATAATGAAATTTGATTTAAATAAGGAAGTGAATACTTAATCTTAAAGTTTCGAAAGCCTAGTTCATAATAAAAAGAAATGATCATATTTAACTATCATACGTATTATGTGGGAAATACGGGGAAATGATATGGGATAGAATCTTAATTGAGAAACCTTAAATTCGGAGATAATAAGGTACGTTAGGCGTGCACACTAGATGAGAGTTGAGAATTATCAAGCGAGAGCCCGAGAATCGAACATATTCTTAATACCTGCTTAATTGCATTTGTTAAGTACTTGCTATTTTAAAAATCTTTTACAATCGGGCTCTGACCCGTTTCCTTGCATATTCTTTTCTCTATGGTATATTGTACAACAGGTATCTAGTATCAGGGATGCCGACATAGAATATGGATATCTAGATGGGTTATAGATGCTAGTGGAGAGGCAGATTTATTTAGACGCTTCCATTCGGTTGATTCATACATCTGTAGTGTCTACTTTCATTTAGGGCATGTTGCCTAGGATTCTAGTTATTTCATTTCTATTATAGAAATTGTAATTATTTATGTCAGTACTGTTGATATCAGTTTCATTTAATGGTAATGAAATATTTTAACTGGAGAGTCATTCCAGTCACATTTTCTTCTTGTTCAGTTGTGATGTAATGTTGTCTATTATCACTACGCTTTGTGGAATGGTCTTGATTAAATTAAAAATGGTAAATTTTTTACACTAGCTTAATTATTTATTAGGTGAATTAATAAAGAAATTATTTTTCGACAGTGATGCTAAGAATGAACCAACTGGATATTCTCATTTAATTTAATAAAGGACTGATCACTGAGTATTTAATTAGGCAGGGTGTCACAAAACTCAAGGGAGTGTACGTTGAACTAACATGTATAATCAATAACCATTTTAAAACTGTGATAACTATTTTCTAAATATTTTTGAAATACTTTGGGCTCTGACCCATCTTGCAAAATATTTTCAAAACCTTTTAGGTGTCCAGCCATAGGGACGCCAAGCTTGAGGATCTATTTCGGGGATGCGGAGCTACATCACTTATGGATGCCCCGCCAATTCTAATCCTGGGTGATCAGTCCATTATTAAATTAAACAAGAATCATTAACGGCTGCATTCTTAGCACCACCATCGAAAACTTTTTAATTACTAATCACTTATGTTAAATTAAGTTGGTTTCAAATTTTATCTTTTATCATGAACACATGCGGAAATAAATTAATAAACTAAACCATTCACACATAATTTAGTTCGAACCATCACACGACAGATGTATAAAATAAATGAGACCGAATAAACCATCGGTGCTCTAAGTACACAATCGAACCATAATAAGTAAAACTCAAATGAAATACAGTCTGATGCATAACTGAAATAAAGAAATAATCTGAAGTCAATTCACCCAAATGAATGTCTAAGTAACCTCCTATCTTGAATGAAAGAGCTAAAGCGTCTAAAGAAAATCTCCTGCAAGCCTCCACACTGCTGCAGCTACGCGTCTCTAGATAGGATGTCTAAGCTTGGCTCCCTGTGACTGGACACCTAAAAGGTTTTGAAAATATTTTTGACACGGTTCAGTGCCCAAGTAAAACATTTTGAAAATATTTAGCAAGTATTTAAATCAGTTATTTATTACACATGTAATATCCACGTACATGTCACACCCTACCTAATTCTAGCATCGACTGCCACCAAAACCAAGTCGGGTGTGAGTAAATAAATACCATTCTTAGCATGAGACATATTTGAGACATAAAAATTAATCCACAAGATAAATGATAATCAATCCCAAAAGATAAACCATCCAACTAAGCGATAAAATATCCATCTCCATGCTAAACTCAAAGTAAATACAATCTCTAAAAATATGAAACTGAATAATCTCTGAAATAAATCCAGTGAAACAACTGAATAAAACCCATAACAAATTTGGAACGGAATGGCCCAATCAAAATCATAAACTGTGTCTCAAAGTAAATACGAAGGATTAGAAAGCTAAACTAAATCAATACACATAAGGTAGATCAACTCCAACTGCACCTCCAAGCAAAACTTCAATTAATTCTATGCAGCTTCTCCAACTAATCCTGAAAAAGTTAGTCAACGCACGAGGTCAGAGCCCTGAGCATGAATACACATTACTCCCCTCAAATAGGATCCTTTAATCTAGACATTAGCATTATATGCAATAAATATCACAATAAAGTATTTTAAATTAAACGAGATAATTAAACGCGATCAATATAAATCACTAACTACCCGCAGAGATCTCCATTTAAAAAGGCACACCAATATGATTTTAAATTCCCAAGTCCCTCGGAGTTAATCTTTTATTAATTAACCCAAATTACCAATTTTCTCAAATATTTATGTTCTTACTTCAATAATTATTAGGTATGGAGGTCCTCTCGCCTTGGGTGATAATTCACCAAAATTCATTATAGCGGTCCTCCCATCACGGGTGATAATTCACCAAAATATCACACTTCCCCTTGTCAATAGCCAGCCGAATCCGTTTAAACTGTCGATCCCCCGCGATATGACAAGGTTCCAACACATGACACGACATAAATCGCCCAAGCTAACCCGTTTAAACTATCGGTCACTGATACATTATGTTGCCCCAAATTTTAATATCCGTTTTTATCTTAGGCATTAATTCTCAATTTCTTAATTTCACAATTTATAAATTACCTCACCCTTTTAATCGATGTGAGATCCTCAAAATATCCCTTAGTCCCATACCTAAGGGTCCCCAAGTTATCAATACGTCCTACCCAATGTATAGGATGAATTTCTAACATAAACCTCGACCTAGTCTCATGCCTAGGCTAGCGTAACGATAATAAAGTAATAAAAATTAGCCCACCTTCGATATAATAAAGTCGTAATAATCTAACCTCACTTGTCCCATACCTAGAAGGCGTAAATCATCAAAAGGCCTATCCACTAGTCACATACCTAGAAGACATCCTAAAATATAGGGAGATAAAAAATACCCAACAACCCGTCATCACAAAGGCAATTTAATAATACCAACAAGTCACACAAATATGCATAACAAATCAAAGTACAAAACTCCACATGATAGTCCAATTCAATTATATCTTAATTTCATTATCACATCGTCAAAATACCCAATTAATTTCATTTAATTATTTTAAATTAAATACACCTAGATTTCATCATTTATACGTCAAAATTCAAATTTCATTATCTTAACACAAATTACATGAGTTATACGCCCCAAATTCATTTAATTCAAAACTAAGGTTTTTCTACAGGCAACTTACATCAATAAAACCCAAAATTTACTCATGAATCCTACGTACCCACGGGTTCTGAATATTATTCATATTGAAAGATTTCATAAAAATAGCCCCAAACATTAGTATTCACTTTCTCAAATTAGATTGCTAATTGCTTTTCAGAAAACATTAAATTAAGCTTTAGGCAACACTTAAAACACATAATACTAAAGGTAAAGAATAGAGTATTCATGCCTGTGATTAATTTGATCAAAATATGAATAGAAGGTTGAACTCCTCTTGATAAAACACCAATTGGATCTTCAAAACTTGTTAAAAGTTGGGGCTAGGGCTTGAAGATGAGAGAAATATGTTTTGAGAACCTTATTGGGGAAAGTTTGAGAGAAAACGTGATTTTCGAAGTCCCAGCCCCGTATCAGTTTAGTATAGAAAGGGTTTAAGAGTTAAAACCAGATTAGGAGTCTAACCAAGCCATCGCATCAGTGTCGTTTGAACGAGGGCACCTGTCGTTCGAACGACACGGACATCGTTCGAACGACCCCCAAAATTCAAAATTAAATCTTTTAAAATCCAACTTTAATTATCTGATAAAAATACATTAGCTGAACAAATACGCACCTGCCAGTTAAATATTTAAATAAAAACCTTATAACCTTTTTATAAAAGACCCGAATTCATTCCCTATTGAAAGATTTAATAATAAAACCAAGTTAAATACTTAAAAACCATTAATTCCAAAATTTTGTTTTCCTCCAAATTAATTAAAAGTCAATTAATTAAAACACGGGGTGTTAACTCACTTGCGATCCTCACCTCTTAACTAATGTGCATGCCTAACGTATTCTACCTAACTAGTATTCCTTGTCCAACTAGATAAGGTATCTGATTACTCTCGATAAGTCTAGTTCTCTCATATATCCCCATATAATACGTTACTACGGTCTCAATAATAAATTATTTATTCCCATTTTATTATTGAGGCAATTATTTAAGTTTCAATAGGAGCGAATTGATTTGCCCTATGGCTATATTGATTCAATTATTTTCTCTCAAAAATAATTCACCCTCTCTCGAGGGGTAAATATAAATTGTAAAATTTTAATATTAATATTAATATTAATATTCAAAGGGAGCATAATAACTAAACAAACCAAAAATAAAAATATTTAAGATAAGGGTTCCATCTCACCCCTTGAATGGGGTATTTAGCCTCTCATTTATGGTATTATTACATATAAAATGTAATAATAACACAATATGAGGCATACGAAATAAAATGAAATGGAAATAAACTATGTTGAATCAAGTCTCCTTGAACCCAATAAGATTTTTTCCAAACATGAACAATTAAGTGCACCCACAAATCTGAGTTTTACAACACACAAAAATATCACTCAACTCGCAATTTGTATCTCACAAAATATTATGGCTCACTCAAGTCACTAAAAATTTATAAAAGAAGAAATACAAAAAATTTTGTACAATATTACACTAAAAATGAGCTCCAAAAATGGAGCTATAAAAAAACCTAAACCCTCTCTGCTCACTGCCCTATGTCTCCGCCCCTTTTTTCTGTGTGTCTTCTACCCTTTTAAAATGAAGAAAGGGCCTCATTTATCAAGGCCTGAAGCAAGGTACAAGTAGAGCCAATTTTTGCAGAAGTTGGTGCCGCAAGAAATGGGTTTTGTTAGTTGGGGTTTGGTGGCAACAGGTATAGGTTTTGGGTTTGGTTTTTGCCCTTTGGGTTTTAGCCGAAGATAAGTGGGGTCCCTTTTTTTTTGTGGGGGGGGAGTCGTTGTTTGGTTTTTATTCTTGGCAGCTAAAAACAATTTGGCATTTTGGGTTTTTGGAGAAATGGGTCTGGGTACAAAGATGGGTTGTTGGTTGTTTGATCATGGGTAAGGGGTAGCAGGTGGTTTGGATCTATGGCTGGAATAGGGTTGAGGTCTATGGGCTGAAATAAGTTCTCGGGTTCGACGAGGGTCGCGAGGGGCTCGGATTCACAGCAGACCTGAGTTGGGTTTCAAGTTTGGGGTAAAAGGGTGAGAGTGGTGGAGAGGGGTTGGCCTGGTTCGGGCCCGACTGGGGGCCGGAGCAGGTCCGGCGGGTTGAAGGGATGTTGACGGGTAAGAGGGTAGCGGTTTGGGTTTGCTGGTATGGAGGTTTGGTGTTTCAGTGTGTGAGTTTGTGGTTTTAATGGAGTTTGGGTTTTTGGTTGATGGGGGTTGAGGAGAGAGAGAAGGGTGGAAATGGGTCATGGTGGAATGTGGTGTAGAAGGGTTTGTATGGTGGATGATAATGGAGGTGAGGAGAGTGGTTATGGAGGAAGAGAGAGAAAGTGGTGGTGAGAGGTTGAAGATTGGTTGGGTGGGGTTAGTGTGTAGGTGAGTGTATGGTAAGTTGGGTGAGGGTGAGGGTGAGGGTTTAGTTTGTGTGTTTGTAAGGATAAGTGTGTGTGTTTAATTTGGACAGTAAAAATAACATAACAAAATGAAGCTAACAAAATAATAAAAATAATAAATCAAACTAAACTAATAATAAAATCTATTAAAAATAAAATTTCCTAAGCTACAAACTAAAAAGACTCAAAATAAAATATAAGGAAATGAAAAATAAAAATTAACAATCTATAAAAACAAAAATCCTAAAAAAATCTAAATCTTATAAAACTAGAAAAATAAATTCGTAAAGAAAAAATAATCTAAAAAAAACTAAAAACTAATCAAAATCAAAATAAAACCACACTAATTAAAAAGAAATAGAAAAATAGAAAATAAAACCTAAAAAAATCTATATATATCTAAAATAAACCTTAAAAGTAAAAACGACTCAAACTAAAAATCTAAAAAAATTAAAAAGGCACAAACTAAACATGCACGGATTTCGGGGTAGGTTTAGGCTCGATTAAGATTACGAGACTGGAGAATTAGCTCCTTTTGATGCACATTTTCCTTGAAATAAGCGTTTGAGGTCCGCAAACGACGATCAAGCCTGCACATTAAAGATTTACGCATATAAGACCCAAATTGTCGAGAATTAACAACAAGAATACATCAATTCGGGGTATAAATATAACACTTTTGGGTGCTTATCTCACCACCCCCAAACATAGTGTTGCTAGTCCTCGAGCAAAAAGATAGAGAGAAAGAGAAAGATAAGAAATCAAAAGTGTACCACTTTCACGGACACTTGCGATTGCACTTAGCATGTGCAACAAGCCTTTAAACCTATAGGTTGCCCTACAAGACGAGTTGTGTCTCGTGAGGGTTTGCAGGGAATATACCCACGAAATTTTTTATTTAAAGTGAGGCAGTCTATCTCTTATTAGACATAAAATAATCGCACAATCCATCATGAGAGAAATAATTTTAGAAATACAAGCTAGAATGTGTAAAAAGTTCAGCTAAGTAAATATACAAGGCACATCCTTCCTCGAACTCAATGTGTGTAGTGTGAATATGTCAAAACGGGTCGAGTATCATCAGAGTAATTCCTAGATTGCCTTATCGGAATCAACGCTTCAACTTCAAATCTCACGGATATATCTCTCGCAATCGAACTCTCGAGATTTTGGAAAGTGTATCACTTTTGTATGTGAGGAGGTGAGTAAATGTAAGCAAGTTCAAACGTCTCACACACACATAAGAAAGACCGTACAATTAGAAAGAAAATGATCTCACGAAAGAATGCTAATCACTATAGTAAGAACGTCGAGTTATTCACCACGTTGAATTTCATTTCTCGAATACCTAGGGGAAAACATGGATGTTTATGGGTGAGGTGAAAATGAAATGGGAAGGATGGGATATGAGGTAGGATGGATGTTTTGATGGATATGCGAGAAGAGTGCTCTATACATGAAGAACAAATGTCTTTATTTCACAAGACCTAACTACATATTCTTTCTTTTCTTTTCTCATCCCTTTTTTTCTCCTTTTTTTTAATATATTTTTGCTATTTTTCTCTTCTTTTCTTTTTTTTTTTCTCTTTTTTTTTTCTTTTTTCAAACCAACAATGAAGACATTTAACATTTGTAATCAACACTCTTTTCTCAAAATGATGGATGATACATTAATGGAGATGATAGGTGAGGGTGTGGGGAATATATGGGGATGTGGTAAGGTAATGGGTGAAATGAATAGTAAATGGTAGGTGTATGGATAAAAATATAGTGATTGGGACAAATTTTGAGGCACGTGTTTCTTACAACTCGAAAGTGATGTCATTCTCTGTGATCGAGCCAAAAATTTTATGAAAAATAATGAGATCATATGACGATTCAAAGTGCGGACCCAAAAGAAGTTGAATCAACTTGTGACTTGGAGATTTCATAAAAACTCTCTAAAAGGTGAAAGGCACGAATCTCACAAGCTAAAGTCTCTACTAGTGATCCTTAAGGTTTTTTTGAGAATTGTAGTCGTCTTCAACTCTTAACCGTAGTGATGTGATAAGTGCGCATATTTTGTTGAGTCTAGAAATTCATGGTGCAAAATGCCTTGTTATGTATTACATAAGCTATTTAGAAAAAATATTCTCAAGCTTGATTCCTAGACATTGAAAAATGGATGATAGAAAATTAGCATCATTAAATGAGATGAAAGAAACTGCACGAAATTTAAAAAAAATAGGTTTAAAAATTAAAAAAATTCAAAAGAGGTACGATTTTGATAAAATTCCCCACCCCTAAACAAAAAGGAACATCGTCCTCAATGTTTCGTAAAATGATTTTTAAAATTGAGAGCAGAAGATAGGAAAGGGATTACCAGAATCAACCGCTAATAAAATGGACAGAGGAAGTAAAAAAGAACCTGAATAAGTATGAGATAAAAAAATGTGTACAAATCTATAAAGCATGTAAAGCATAGGGTGATGTGAAACACCACCCCCAAATAGGATGAAACTCGTACAAGAAACAACAGGCTGGCTCCCAGTAGTGCTAAGTTTAATGTCTTCAGCCAGACCGATCCATTCTCAAGGATAAGATATATGAAAGTGCAGAGTGGCAGAAAAAGTTGGGTGATGATAATCACCCCCAAACAAGACTGAAGCGTCAGTCTTGTTGGGTAAAGGCTAAAATGGTCGATGCACTTGTATGGCAAAGTGCATCACACGATGCAAAGCATCGGTGGACCATGGGTGGGTTGGACGGAAGGTGGATGAAAGTATGGAAAGGTGGATAGTGAAGAGGCACCGATCACGGGCCTTATTGAGCCGAAAGGTGAGGGCAACTAGGGACCTATAAGCATAATGCTCAAGTTGGTGAAGGAGGCAAAATGGTGGGGAAAGTGGAATGGGGTGGGCCTCATAAAAATCACACGATCATTCTATAAATGGGCGATGATAATGATCGCGCCGTGACACACCAGGGAGCTGACGGGAAGAAAAATCAACACCACAAAGAAGTGATGGGCATGGAGGAACAAGCTCGATGTCACAGAAGTGGAGAGTATCACCACATATACTCTCAGGGATGGCGGGATGGAAGATGGGTGGAGGATGAAATTAAGGACCTGGATAAATATATGTGAACTATGGAGGTATAATGACTAGGTCTAAACAAAGTGATGGGGTGGAAGGAATAATGGGAGGGTCGGGTGGGATAAACGGTGGGGGAAGATGATCCAACTCAAGTGTAGGGGACACACACTCATGGGGAGGAGTAAAGAAATACTCACAAAGGAGTGTGGTGTCTAAAGATGGAGTAGTCAACTTCGCCACCAATGTGTCACCATCCATAATGATGAAAGGGTGTAACGAGGCATTAAGATCCGAGATATATGAATCGACATCAATATTAGACTCAAAGTGAGCCAAACATCGTTGGAGAGGCTCCATAGAAACGGAGGTGGGAACCATCTCGAATTCAATCTCAGTGCATTGGGGAGCACTCGTAGCCGAAGCTAACCTATAAGGAATGGGCATCTCGAGGACACACTCAATGGGTGCAACAGGTATAAACTCAGGCATATTTTTGGATATAATGGGTGGGTGAACCTCAAATATGGGTTCCTTTGGATATGGCAGGGAAAGGCGAACCTCGGCGTTAGGTTATTTTGGATTATTAGGGTATGGATCAGTCTCACTAAAGATGGGTATGTCAACAGAATTGTCAACTTGGGGCTCGAACCATGGAATGGTCTCCACTTATAGATTCTTATGGTGGTAGGGTTGGTCACACTCAAAATCGGTGGCACAAGATGACGCATCATCACTCCACGTGGGGGAAACTACGGGTTTACTTGAGGGGAAATCCGACTCGATTGCACTATCAAATTCATTTAAGTGTTGTTAAGCCTTTGAATAGCTTGAGTTTAAATTTAAGTTGCTTGCTTTTGCTCAAGGATGAACTGTTGCAAGAGGCTTTCGAGAGCGGAGGTGGATGTTGGTGTTGAAGTGGTGGCGGGCGACGACGGTGGTTGAGGTGGGCTCAACTCGCTACTATCATGACTATACGGAGAATACTCAAATGAAGTGTGGGGAGAAGGATCAAGTTCATCATACATGGAAGGATTGCCTTCGTGATGGACAAATGATTGATACTCATTGGGTGCGTAGTGAGGGAACTGATCGATATGTGGTGCACTAGGTTGCCATGATGACTGCGGGAATGTGTGAGGATCCACAACCACGGGTTGGGATTCGTATTGTATGGGAGGGTGATCAATTCGCCACGAATAGCTTGGTTGGTCACACCACTCGAGATTGGGTATATCATGACAATAGGCCGAGGTGAGCTCCAAAACAGTTTCATATGGATACACATGTTCCATGGTGAGTTCAGATGGATAAGGAAGGTACGGGCACTCATGGGACATGTGATTGGCGTGGGAACAATAGGTGCACTACGAATATGGGAAATGGCCAAAGTCATTCCATAAAGGATTTTCTTCGGCCATGACGGGATGGATAGGGGAGAAAAAGGTTTCTCCAAAAATATTTTTAGCTTTTTTATTTTTTGAAAAAGAAAGAAAATCTTTTTGGGTTTTGAATTTTTTGAAAAAGAAGGAAAATGTTTTTTTTTTCTTAAAAATAAGAAAAAGGATGAAAAAAAAGATTTTTTGAATTTTTGAAAAAGGATAAAAGTGGACTCGGTATGAAACACACACTAACTGGGCACACAAAAATTGACTACCAAAGGAAAATTAGAGCATACAAGCGAAGGAGAATCCTAACTAGCACGTAGCCAATTTTTATCTTCAATTAGGTGAATGGGTTGTCAAATTTTAATTACTCCGCGGGCAAGAAAAAGCACGGAATGTTATACGTCGCCTTTGGAAAATTGTGCTCCTACTTAGATTGTTAGTTGATTGATTTCAATTAAGTGATGGCACGGGTTAAAAAGCAAGTGGAGTCAAGTGATTGAGTCGGGTGATGAAATCCCTTCTCGTTTCGATGACCGGGTTAAGGTCTTAAGTCCAATTAATTCATCAAGCCATTCAAAGTAAGACTATGCAAAAAATAAAGTCACATAGGAGCGAATAGTCAGGCAATAAATGGACTCGCTAATAGGATATGCGCGAGTGATAAAGAAATGTACCTCCTACGGCTTTTACACACGTAGGGTGAAGACCAAGCTGAGTCGACCGGGGGGGAAGTTCGCCAAACTTCAGTCGTCCCCGGGAGTCCTATGGACCCAAAGTAGAGAGGCTTCAAAATTCCACTCCAAGGGCGCTCTCTATCTACCTTGTCCTGTTTCCCTTTTTGTTTTTTTTAAATTAAATTATTACAAATAATTTGTGTCCAAAGCACCATGAATAAATGTAAAAGGCCTCAATAATCCTAATACAAACAATCTAATGAAAAATAAAGAACATATACAAATAAACAAATGTACAAAGCCTTCAAATGCTCCTTAACTCGAATATTCGGCAATAACACTTCGTTAAAAGTCTATCGTCAAAAATGTGAGCTAAGTCCAACACTTAAAAAGCCGGCAACAGCGCCATTTGATATTTAGCCTTTTTGGTATATGCCGTTCTGGGGAAAAGACGGTCAATCAAAAATCCCTTTTGGTACTTACAAACACACTAAAAATGTATATTGGCAAGTAATGGATCAATCCACGTGCTCTAATGTGGAAAAGAGCAAAATGAAGACAAAGTATGATTTTTAAAAATAATTATAAAGGTATATTTATACTACTAATTATGAACTAAAAATTAAAACTACACTAATAAATAAAGAAAATGATAGAGTGAGCTAAATATGAGGAGAAAACAATTATGAGATAATTCAAGGGATTAAAATTCACCACTTAACTTATTTATTTTTAATAATTAGTTTTTCTATTTGCAATACCCCAAAACATATATAAATTCACAAATCAACTCTCGTTGCAAATGTAAATTTACATATAGTCTTTTTAGAAGATTAATATTTAAATTTCACATACTCACAAAAAATAGATTTAAACATTTTCTAATAAATCACCCTTTATGGAAAATTCACTAAAAGTATTTTAAATCATTGGAAATTACATTTTTAGAGTAGAGAAATTCAAACTACAATATCAATCAAAAATTATCATCTCTAGTTTAATTAATGATTAAATATTATAATATGAATTTGCGATTTTCTCTCGAAAATAATTCACCCTCTCTCGAGGCGTAAATATAAATTGTAAAATTTTAATATTAATATTCAAAGGGGGCATAATAACTAAACAAACCAAAATTAAAAATATTTAAGTTAAGGGTTCCATCTCACCCCTTGAATGGGGTATTTAACCTCTCATTATGGTATTATTACATATAAAATGTAATAATGACACAATATGAGGCATACGAAATAAAATGGAATGGAAAAAAAATATGTTGAATCAAGTCTCCTTGAACCCAATAAGATTTTTTCCAAACATGAACAATTAAGTGCACCCACAAATCTGAGTTTTACAACACACAAAAATATCACTCAACTCACAATTTGTATCTCACAAAATATTCTGGCTCACTCAAGTCACTAAAAAATTATAAAAGAAGAAATAAAATAAAATTGTACAATATTACACTAAAAATAAGCTCCAAAAATGGAGCTCTAAAAAAATGTAAACTCTCTCAACACTACACTGTCCTGTGCCTCCGCCCTTTCTTTTCTGTGTGTTTTCTCCCCTTTTAAAATGAAGAAAGGGTCTCATTTATCAAGGCCTGAAGCAAGGTACAAGTAGAGCCGATTTTTGCAGAAGTTGGTGCCGCAGGAAATGGGTTTTGTCAGTTGGGGTTTGGTGGCAACAGGTATAGGTTTTGGGTTTGGTTTTTTCCCTTTGGGTTTTGGCCGAAGATAAGTGGGGTCCCCTTTTTTTATGTTTTTGGAATCATTGTTTGGTTTTTATTCTTGGCAGCTAAAAATGATTTGGCATTTTGGGTCTTTGGAGAAATGGGTCTTGGTACAAAGATAGGTTATTGGTTGTTTGATCATGGATAAGGGGTAGCAGGTGGTTTAGAGCTATGAATGGAATCGGGTTGAGGTCTACGGACTGAAAATAGGTATCGGGTTTGACGAGGGTCGCGAATTGCTCGAATTCACAGAAGACCCGAGTTGGGTCTTTGGTTTGGGGTAAAAGGGTGAGAGTGGTGGAGAGGGGTTGGTCGGGTTCGGGAGCGACTGGGGGCCGGAGCAGGTCCGGTGGGTTGAGGGGATGTTAATAGGTCAGAGGATAGCGATTTGGGTTTGCTGGTATAGAGGTGGGGTGTTCAGTGTGTGAGTTTGTGGTTTTAATGGAGTTTGGATTTTTGGTTGATGGGGGTTGAGGAGAGAGAGAAGGGTGGAAATGGGTTATGGTGGAATGTGGTGTAGAAGGGTTTTTATAGTGGATGATAATGGAGGTGAGGAGAGTGGTTATGGAGGAAGAGAAAGAGAATGGCGGTGAGAGGTTGAAGATGGGTTGGGTGGGGTTAGTGTGTAGGTGAATGTATGGTAAGTTGGGTGAGGGTGAGGGTGAGGGTGAGGGTGAGGGTTTAGTTTGTGTGTGTAAGGACAATTTGGACCCTAAAAATAACACAACTAAATAAAACTAACAAAATAATAAAAATAATAAATCAAACTAAATTAATAATAAAATATATTAAAAATAAAATTTCCTAACCTACAAACTAAAAAGACTCAAAATAAAATAAAAAGAAATGAAAAATAAAAATTAACAATCTATAAAAACAAAAATCCTAAAAAAAAATCTAAATCTTATAAAACTAGAAAATAAATTCCTAAAGAAAAACTAATCTAAAAAAAACTATAAACTAATCAAAATCAAAATCAAAATAAAACCACACTAGTTAAAAAGAAATAGAAAAATAGAAAATAAAACCTAGAAAAATCTATATTAATCTAAAATAAACCCTAAAAATAAAAACGACTCAAACTAAAAATCTATAAAAAATTAAAAAGGCACAAACTAAAGACAAACGGGCTTCAGAATAGGTTTAGGCTCGGGTAAGGTTACAAGATTGGGGAATTAGCTCTATTTGATGCACATTTGCCTTGAAATAAGCGTTTGAACTCTGCAAACGACGATCAAGCCTACACATTAAACATTTATGCATATAAGACCCAAATTGCCGAAAATTTACAACTAAAATACGTCTATTCGGGGTATAAAGATAACACTTTTAGGTGCTTATCAGACAGGCTAGTGGTACGAGCGATATGCACGGTTAGTCGAATTTTGATATATACGGGTATAGAGACAGTATATATATATATATATATATATATATATATATATATATATATATATATATATATGTGTGTGTGTGTGTGTGTGTGTGTGTGTGTGTGTGTGTGTGTGAAACATACCCCTTTAGTGCTATCATGGGAGGTTGCGCGATGTGGGTGAATCCCCTAGCTAGTGAATGCACGGAGAGTATAGTCTCCACCCTAGCTAGCGAATGAACGGAGAGTATAGTCTCCAGGTCATAATGCCATATTTATGCTTGTGTGATTATTCGAAGTGAGGTAATTGTGGGTATGGATATGACTAACTATAGAAGGACTATGATCACCTTCAATACGTTTGTGATTTGTTTTACCTAGTCGGTGTGAGAGTTCGACCGCTGGAACCAGGATGATGTGAGTATTCCCTGGATAATGATAGCATTATAGAGATTCGCATCTAGTGAGATATTACTCTGAGGGATAACGGCTACACTTATATTAGTGCGTGATATATAAGTATGGATATACTTGATGTGATTAGTATATTGTATATTTATGTGTGTGAAAATATATATACGGACAAATTAAGGAATATAATGAGCAATAAATTATATAAATCCAGGAGGATAAAATCAGGAATGCTGAATGATAAACGTATATATAGAAAGATTAATATATATCGGAGTTAATGACACTAATGTGTGAATAGTAAGTAAATAACCAATGAAAGTTATTTGAAATAAATTGATAAATTATAAATGAGATTTATAATGAATAAGCTGAGGCGAACGCTTAAAATAAATTCTAAGTATATAATAATATACATGGGGCATAAGGTGGCGTATGAGACATATGTGATGGGTGATGCTAGTTAGGATGGGTAGAGTAACTAGGGTATTTAAAATACATGCGTTAGGTGTGCACTTTAGATGAGGGGTGAGGTGTATCTCATGGGAGTGCGACACCAGTTTAAATATGAAAGATTGCATAACATATTTATTAATGTATTTTAAACACTTGCTAAATATTTTCAAAAAGTATTGGGCTCTGACCCGTATGCAAAATATTTTCAAAACCTTTAGTTGTCCAGACACAAGGCACACGGACTCCTGGATGAATCATTCTTCTAGTCAGGCGATGGTCCGGCAACTGTGGATGCTTGCAGGGATTGATTGGTCGCTTATATCCTTGAGATCTAGATATGAGGTATTTCAAAGTTATAATCGGGCATATTGCCCAGTTTTTGTTATTTATTTTATTTCCGTTGTTTTACTTTCAGTTATTCGGATTAATTGTAATATGAATTTTACCGAGAGTTATCGATTAAATTTTATTTATGCAAGTTGTGTGAGTTTATTAATTTCATAGTTGGTGTTGATTAGTGGAATTTTATTTACGTAAGTTAGAAGTTTAAAATTTTGACACCAGGCCTAATAGGTTATGTGGGTACCTCGTTTAATTGTATTGGCCCAGATAAGTAGCCCGACGAAGCCTTATCAAAGATAGGGAAAGTCCGACCCAAAATCTAAGATCTCATAAATAACTAATTCGACGATGACCCACTCAACCCCTAAAATCTCTCAAGAGATATTCTAGGGATTATGGACCAACGTGGAGGTGCCCAACACCCCCACTCTCCGAGAATTACATGTTTATATTAATACCCCCATCCCGGGGCAAAGGGCATGCAATTGTAAACACTCCCCCTGGAGAAAAGAGAAATATAATCAGAGAGAACCACTGTGGACGTAGGCAATTTTGCCGAACCACGTAAATCTTATGTCGTGTGTGATTGCAGTTATTTTGTGTTCTTTACTTTTTCTCGTGATCTCATTTGTTTATAATTTGTGTTGAGATTAATTGTCACCATAATTGGCACCGTCTGTGGGGAGTGACTGTTCTTTCTTTAAGAAAGCCTTCACCAACAAGAACCCAGAATGTCTGGTCACAGCAGCAACGCCCCTCAAGCCGGGGATATTCAAGAGCAACCCATTCCTCGAAGGGTTAGATCTGAAGTTCGACGCTCAAACCCAATGCCTCGCCCAGAACGGCAGGCCTCAGAAGAAAGTCAGGGACCAGCTAAGTCCGCGCAAGTTTCCAGGCTGATCGATGCCTACGAGGCTAGGCTCTAAGGGCAAGATAAAGATACTCATAAGCAAAAATCCAGGAATGCTCGCCTCAAAAGAACACTGGAGAAGATGGAGAAGGAACTTCACCGCAGCACAAGGCAATGTCATTATCGCACTCCTAGCCCTCAGGTGAGCAAATCTCGCAGCCGAGGAAGGAGTCCGAGATGTGGATCTCAAAGAATTGAGGGACACAGGTCTGACAATGACTTGCCCGAGCAACTACAATCGGCTCTCAATTACAGGATCCCAGGCCGAGGAAACGATGACATACGAAATTTAGTTCGAAGAGAAATAGACCAACACCCAGTACATTGAGGTGACAGGTGGACCAGAGAGCTAGCCTGTCGAGCTCTCAGGACCCAGATGAAATCCCCTTTCTCATGGGAGATAGAAGAAGAAGAATCCCCCAATAAGTTCTCAATGTCTAGGTTCAAGATATACGATGGAAAGACTGATCCTATCGACCATGTCAGGCAGTACAGGCAAGCTATGACCCTCTGGAACCACAAGGACGCATTGATGTGCCCAATCTTTTCATCGAGCTTTGTAAGAGGTGGCTCAAAAGTGGTTCGAGAAACTCCCTTATAGATCCATCAGAAACATCGAGTCCCTGGCATAGCTCTTCACAACTCGCTTCATTACCAGCAGCTCCCACCCGAAGAGGATGGATGCTTTATTGAATATGAAGAAAAAGCCTTAAGAGAGCCTGAGAGACCACGCAAAAAGGTATTAGGAGTTGTTCAACGAGGTCGAGGGCTGCTCGGAGAAGGTCGCTGTTGTGTCCTTTAAGATTGGCTTACCCAGTTCTTGACTCTTACACCAGTCCCTCACTAAGAAGGAGGCCACGACTATTGACGACTTAATGGCTCGTATTGAAAAATACGCCAAAGTTAAAGATGTGACTCATCTCAGTGCAGGGGAAAATGGTCGCGCCAAGTTCGCTGATAAGGGCAGCGATAAAACTGAGAATCAAAAGAAAGGAAGTAAGAATGAGGGCAAATGCGTCCCTAAGAATGGAAACAAGAGTGATGCCTCGAAAGCATTTTAAGTAGTAAACACAGTTTTTAAAGAACCGATCTACAAGATTCTGGAAAAGATCAAGGACGAGTCGTTTGTTAAGTGGCCTAGGAAGATGGGTGGAGACCCCTCAAAGAGGAACAACGCACTGAGATGTGTTTTCCACAAAAAGGATGGGCACAAAACCGAGCACTGCAAAGCCCTCAAGTCTCACCTTGAAGAGTTAGCTCAAACTGAACACCTGAGAGAATTTATGGAAAAGAAGGCAGAGAAGGTAGCTGCCAATGGAGATCAAAGACCCGACAACGTGCTCAAGCAAGATGTCAGCCATGAGTTCACAGTAATTCATGGGGCATCCGACCTCAAACAGATTCAAGAGAATACAGCTCGAATGGAAGTCAAAAAGCTTACAGCAGTAATGTAAGCTTTTCAAATCGATCCAGCCAAAATGCAAGCAGGAAAGCATCGGCGAGCAGATGGTCTCGATTACAGTAAGCACGTCAGGTTCACAGATGAGGACCTAGTGGGAGTAAGAACCCCACATCACAATGCATTGATCATTACACTCAGGATAGCTAACTATGACGTCGACAGGTTGCTCATCGACCAAGGTAGCTCATCCGAAGTAATGTACATCGACCTGTTCAGGAAGTTAAAGTTAAGAGTCGACGACCTAAAGGAAGCCACTGTTCTTCTAGTTGGCTTTGCTGGGAAAGTAACCATCCCTTTGGGGAAGATTTTCCTACCAGTAAGGATAGGAAACATCTCCAAAATGATCAAATTTCTCATGATCGATATTGACTCATCCTACTGAGCGATCCTAGACAGAGGATGGTTGCACGCGATGAAGGTCGTACCCTCTACCTACCATCAGAAACTCAAATGTGTGACTGAATGAGGAGTGGTGGAGATCCACAGAGATCAGGCAATGGCGATAAAGTTCTTCATAGAAGCCATCCGCCCCAAGCCAGAGAAGAAGGTTGAGAAAGTTATAAGTAAGGATGAAGAGCAGGAGAGGCTAATACCCTCCTAATAGAAACTAAGATATGGAAGACCAGAAGTGGAAGAGACCAGGCTCCTCCCTTCTGAAAAAGTCATCGAGGAGCTGGAGGAAGTCATAACCAGTATCAGTTCAAGTGAAAGAAAATTCTTGATTGTAACCTCACTCACTGATCGCGAAAAGAGGGAATTGGTCACCCTACTCCGAAGTAACCTATATATCTTTGCATGGGAGCCTTACGAGCTTCTCGAGATTGATCTGAGAATCACTTGTCATCGACTGCACATCGATCCGGAATTCAAGCTAATTGCACAGAAAGCTCACCGTACTGCTCCGAAAAAAGCCAAGGCGGTGGAGAAAGAAGTTGAAAACTGCTTGATGCAGGATCCATACAGTATTTCCAGTTCCCTAAATGGCTATCAAATCCAGTGGTTGTCCCTAAAATCAACGGGAAGTGGAGAGTCTGCATCGATTTCACTGACCTTAATAAGGCATGCCCTAAGGACAGCTTCCCCCTCCCAAAGATTAATCAGCTAGTGGACGCCACTACAGCACACGATAGGATGAGATTCTTAGATGCGTACTCTGGGTATCACCAGATCCCTCTGTACGATCCAGACCAAGACAAAACAACATTTATAACCACAGTTGGTATATATTGCTACAAGGTCATGCCCTTTGGGCTAAAAAATACAGGGGCAACATACCAACGCTTGGTCACAAAAATGTTCAGAGACCAAATAGGAAGCACTATGGAAGTATACATCGATGACATGCTCGTTAAGAGCAAGATCAAGGATGACCACCTCACTGACCTATCAAGGACCTTTGAAATCCTCAGGAAGTACCGAATGAAACTCAATGCGAGCAGGTGTTCATTCGGTGTCCAGTCAGAAAAATTCCTTGGGTACTTGGTCAGCAAGAGAGGTATCGAAGCTAACTCGGACCAGATCGATGCCATTAATAGGGTGTAGCCTCCCCGTACGATAAGAGAGGTAAAAAAGCTCACGGACATGGTCGTCGCCCTAAATCGGTTCATCTCAAAGTCATTCGAAAGATGCCAGCCGTTCTTATAATTGTTGAATAAAAGCAAAGATGTGGAGTGGAACGAGGATTGCTCGAAGGTGTTAGAAGGGCTTAAAGCCTACCTCAGCACACCACCCTTACTCGTAATCCCTCAAGAGAATGATTATCTATACCTATACCTCGCAGTATCCAGTAATGCTGTAAGTTCTGCACTAGTATGCAAAAAAATAGGGATCCAGCACCCAGTCTATTACCCAAGCAATACTCTCTTGGACGCTGAACAACGATACTTACCACTAGAAAAGCTCACCTTTGCGCTAGTGGTAGCCTCGAGGAAATTAAAACATTACTTCAAAGCTCACTCCATCATCATACTTACTTCCCACCCTCTTAAAGCAGTCCTGAGAAAAGAAGACCTGTCAAGTAGACTATCAAAGTGGTTGGTCGAGTTGGTCGAGTTGGGGCGATTTGACATTCAGTTCCAGCCAAGGAATGCCATAAAAGGACATGTCCTCACTGATTTCATCACGGAGTTTATAGGCGAACACCCTTGAGACCAACCCCAAACTATCCATCAGAATACAATTCCCCAGCATAAGGCGTCTAGAGACTATTCATTGATGGAGCCTCCAATTCCAAAGGGGAAGGAGTAGGTATCGTGCTGATTACCTCTGAAGATACAATACTCGAGCAAGGAATTAGGCTTATATTTGAAGCCTCCAACAACGAAGAAGAATATGAAGCATTGATCGTAGGCCTATAAAAAGCCATTGTGCTTGGAGATAAGAGACTCCAAGTGTTCGGCGACTCACAGTTGGTCTCTAACAAGATAAGTGGTGATTTCAACGCTAGAGATGAGAGGATGGAAGCTCACCTCGCCACGACAAAAGAATTGATGGCCAACTTTAAACAAGTCAGTGTCCAATAATTTCCCAAAGGACAAAACAACCATGCTGATGCCCTACCAGCCTTAGGCTGAGCGGTCAATTCTGACTTGAAAAGAACAATTCCGATTAATTTCCTTACCCATCCAAGTATCAACCAGATCAACAAGCTGCCAAGCATGGGGCATGTTTTCCACGTTAAAATGGCCCCCAGTTGGATGGACCCCTTAAGGGATTATTTGTAAGATGGTGCGCTACCAGACGATAAAAAGATCACTCATCAGATAAGAGTCGCTTTCACTTATCTTTTGAGGGAAAACTGTATAAGTGATCTTTTACTGGTCCTTACCCCCAATGCATTCATACAAAGGACGTTAAGCGAGTACTGCATTAACTCCATGAGGGAATTTGTGGGAGTCACATTGGGGGAAGGTCACTAGCTTTCTGAGCAATGAAAGAAGGTTACTGGTGGTCGTACAAGCAAAAAGACGCTGGACTCTATGCCTGAAAATGCAAAAAGTGCCAACTTCACGGACCTATGGTTCATCAGCTAGCCAGCTACCTGAAGTCACTTACCATCCCATGGCCTTTTGCCCAGTAGGGCATGGACATCGTGGGCTCTCTTCGTACTGCATCCAGTAATCGCAAGTATCTATTGGTCGTAACAGATTACTTTACCATATGGATAGAAGTAGAACCACTGACGAACATTAGAGACGTGGATATAATAAGATTCATATGGAGGAATATTAGCACTTGCTTTAGGATCCCCAAGACCATCATCACTGACAACAATACCCAGTTTGAAAGTGGCCTCTTCCAGGGTTTCTGCAGCGACCACAGGATCGGGCACTACTTCAGCTCTTTGGCATATCCTCAGAGCAACGGACATGCTAAAGCTTTTAATAAAATAGTAATGAATGGATTAAATAATCACTCAGAATGAGCCAAGGGGGCATGGGTAAACGAATTACCCCATATCCTATGGGCTTACCACACTACCCTACGATGAGTAATTGGAGAGACACCATTCGCACTGACGTACGGGATGGAGTCAATTATCCCCTTGGAAGCTGGCCTCCCTACCATGAGGCCAGCCCTGGTCGATCAAGGCCAGAATGATGCAGCATTGCTCGCTGAACTTGGCCTAGTTGAAGAATAAAGGGAATTGTCTCTAGCGAAACTAGCAGCTTATCAGCAATATCTAGCAAGGCACTACAACAAGAAGGTCAATCCAAGAGCATTTCAGGTTAGGGACTACGTCCTGAGGAAAGTTCTTGGTAGAGTTGTAAAACCATCGGATGGAAAGTTAGGACCAAACTGAGAGGGTCCATTCAAGGTGATAAGAGACAACCTACAAGGAGCCTATCACTTAGAAACGCTGGAGGGCAGGGAGATACCTAGAGCTTGGAATGCAGCCAATTTGAAGAAATTTTACTTCTAATTTTTCTTTTCTCTTTTTAAACTCAATGTTGAAATTTTCAATCCATTTTTTTATTAATAAAGATTTGTTTGGCAGTGGAATTCTAATAAGTGTTCATTTTTCTCTCCACATTATAATTCATGCACCCTTTCCAAAGTCACAGGCTCCCCTCTCAAACAAAGATCGCGAGAGACTTATTATAGTAGGGTCATTATGAATGGCCCTCCTCAAGCATTCGTCAATGAACACGAATGACCTCACAGCTTTCCCCTAGAAAATTATGAAGCCCTACAGGGGACCCTTAGGCAACACGGCCAACCCAGGTTGGTCGCCAGCATTGATTGGCTTAAAAATCCTACTCGGATAGAACATCCGATACCAGGTGTATCCTCGCCATTACCTCACTTAGGCCTAAGGAAGTGTGATGGCACAACCTAAAAGGTAAAGTAAGGTAGAATGGCACACTAAAAAGCATACTGGATTGGGGGGATACTCACTCAACAACTAACTCTTCCTAAATCAAATCTAGCTGGCTGGAAGGGCCTAAGATAACTGAACAAGAGATCAATGAAGTAAAAAATAACACAACACATGTTTAGTTGGCGAATTGCCCAAAATATAAGTATTTTATTACATCATTACATATACAAGGAGTTACATATGCTGAGTAAATTAAATCCTAATGAGAACTAGGTCGCTGAGCAAGATAGTCAGTCACTTGCGCTCTTCGGCCATCATCTGGGTGAGGAGCTAATTCCTCCTCGACTTCGTCTGAATTTGGCTCCATGAGCCACATTGGAATTACATCTATGGGGACCCATCGATCGTCCCTTCTGAATGGATTCGGCATCAAAATTAAGGGGGAGATCTCATGTCGGTACCAGATGACAGAGTTCCTAGGGACCTGCAACTCCTTAAGTGCACTCGACTACCCTCTTATGAAAGATAACTCTTCAACCTCCCTCAATTTTTTCGAAGCATCGGTCCAACCCTGGTCATAACCATCAGCCCACACCTACCGAGGACCTTTCTTAAACAGGTGCCTCAGTGAGGTAACATCTCTTTAGAGACCGACAGCTATCATATATGCCCTGCGAACATCACCTCGAAGCTCGTCAATCTCCCTAGCTGATCCACTATCATCAGTACCATCTCGCGGCCTAGCCGATGAAGAGGAACCACGCAGAACTCGAAGTGCAGTGCTCGGCGCATTCTCCCTAAGTCGCGAGACTTCTCTCCTTAGAGCATTATTCTCTTATTGAAGTACCTCTCCAACTTGATTAACCTTGGAAGCATCCAGAAGCTTAGCCTTCAGAGCATCCACTTCTTCTTAAATAGAAGCGTCGACCTACTCCATCTCCTGAAGCCTGTCTTTCAGCTTGGCAACGAGCTCCGACTGATCCTTATAATCTTGTTTCCTCAACCTAAGAGACTTGCAGATTCTTATAATCGCACGACGAACTCAATTTCTTGCATCAGGACCAAGAATTTCTCCTAGTTGAGAGGTAGGAGGAATATATTCCTCAACATCAATGAGCTACAAACAATATAAGCATTAGAGAACAAATAAATGAGTACGCGGAAGGGAACATAATTTCATTTCATTAAAAGGAAGTTCAAGTACATCAGCAAAAGAAAGAACAATACAAAGATAAAAATACAAAGGTTCCTAAAAAGTCTAGCTGGCGACCTCAGTTTGCTCTGAGGATGCTGGTTGCTTCCCTTTATCCACGGAATCCCCAGATATGCTTAACCTAGATGGAGCAGTTACCATCCGCTGATCAAGGGGAGCGTCAGTAGTAGTGGTCTGGACAGTTGGGACACCTTCATTGGCAACAGGAGGAGGCACCTTATCCATAACAGGATTGGGGCTAGGGTCATGCTCGTCAAAGAGGGGGGAATCAACATCCACCTCTACAGCAAGCAAGGCCTTGTCCTAACCCTTCTTAAAGTTGAGACGGCTAATATAGCCAATCTGAGCCTCAGCATCCTCGTACACTGTGACCCATCTAGCGTTGTACGAGATCTCCTTGAGGCTGGTAGCCTCAGATTCCACCTTCTTCATCTTCTCATCAAGCACCTTATTCTCCTCAACCACCGCCAGTTTGCTCGTACAGACCAAGTCGTAAGATAACCTTAGCTCCTCGACCTCCTTGGATGTTGCCTCTTTTGCCTTATTAGCTTTGGCTAAGGCAAGGTCAAAAAACTTCTGAGAAGCACTGGCAGCCTTCAAACTTGCCTCTAAATCAACATTCGTCCTCGCCAGCTCATCACGGCTGCGATAGAGGACGGTGAAATCAGACACAAACTAGAGAGAAAAAAGAAGACATTTAGAGAAGAAAACATTAGAGGAAGAACTATAAGGGTAAAGAAGTAAAAAGAGGCTTACCGAGGCTAGCCCCTGACTTGCCTTCAGGGCTAACTGGTCAGTCCCTATGCTCGACGACCTCTGGCGATCACTAGGCAAGACTGCTCTCTCGAGCACCGTCGGGGCCAACTGAAGGGAAAGAGTAACAGAATCCCCCTCAGCCAGGGCAGACACGAGCACCAAAGATTGCCCTATCTTGATCCTCACTTCTTTTCCCCTTCTCTCTTCCTCTCTCTCCTTCTTCTTCCTCTCTTCTTCTTTCTTTCTCTCTCTCTCTCTCTCTCTCTCTCACTAACGCCTCATCTTTCTTCTTTCGCTCCTGCTCGTGAGCAACAGTCTGGGATCCAGTGATCGTATCCCCACTTCCAAACTTCTGCTTCTTCAACCTGTGAGCAAGAACCACATTTTCTTCATCATCCTCCTGGATCAAATTTTTCCTAGGAGGAGCTATAGTTTCCTCGCTGGAGCTATCTGAATCCTCTGAGTCCTCTGGAACCTCTAAACCCTCCTTAGAATAAGAAGATTCTTCGCCACTTAAACTCTCCTCGCTATAATCACCCTCATCTCCCCCTCTATCAGCTCCCTCACACTTTTCACCAGAGATATTTTCCTCTTCATCTAACTGAATTGGTTCAGCAATAACCTCTTTTGTGATATCTAGCTAAGGAATACTATCCACAGGTCGAGCGATGAAACTGAACTTGATGTTCTTATACTCTAAAAGAAATGCAGCTGATCACGAATGCTCACCGTAAGCTAAGTATTCTCTGATCTTCCAAGCCTTTACCAGCTCAGCAGCTTGAATTTCATGAAGTACGGGTTCTAAGTTCTTTGTCTTCACTGAAAAAGAAAAAAGGAAAATATAAGAAAGACAGTATAAAAATAGAAAATCAACGAGCAGAACAAAAGCTATGCCTACCTATATATTCCTCCCCATAAAAGGAAATCATAGGTCCCCTGTACCTCTCCCCTTCAGTTTGGGGAGGGAACTGACAGTTTTTGGAAATAAACCCCTCTTGCCAATAGTCCTTATGGGAATCAGGTATATTGACTACCAATACCCTGTCAGGACTCCTAGTTTTTAGATAGAGGAGACCAGAGCTTGTTTGAGAGAAGGAATGGCAATAACAAATTTCAGCAAGATCTAGATTGGTGCCATAGAGCTGATTGATTCTATATACCCCATTGATAATCTTCCAAACATTTTGAGAGCACTATACAAGAACTATATAGAAATAACTAAAGAAATGCAAAAGCAAGCAATTTTAGGGAAAAGTCAGACCCCCCTGCGATAACAGATTCAGCGATAATGAAGAAATTCCAATAAAAAAGAAAGGAGAAGAAGTTTGGAGAACTTACGAAGTGAGAATCAGCTTTAGACGATGCAAAGTCATAAGCAAAGAAGATGGGAAAATAAATAAGAGCTCGAAGACGAAAGAAAAGACCTGGAGATAAGAAAATGCAGTAGCAAGCAGAGGATATCTTGAGAATTCGAGAGTTTGTGAAACGACACCAAATATGGCTTCGTCAAAACAAGTTTAAACCCTTTCAATCATGATGCACAAAGAACGAAGCAAATCCTCCGCCTGAATTTGCTGAAGAAAGACGTTTTGATCCCCAAAGCATTATGTAATTCACAAAAATGCCATCAGGGCTATTATTTAAAATTATTGTGCCCAAATTGTGAACCAAAAATTTTAGGGGCAATTGTGGGTACCTCGTTTTATTGTCTTGGCCCAGATAAGTAACCCGACGAAGCCTTATCAAAGATAGGGAAAGTCCGGCCCAAATTCTAAGGTCTCATAAATAACTAATTCGACGATGACCCATTCAACCCCTAAAATGTCTCAAGAGATATTCTAGGGATTATGGACCTACGTGGAGGTGCCCAACACCCCCACTCTTCGAGAATTACATGTTTATATTAAACCCCCTATCCCGGGGCAAAGGGCATGCAATTATAAACACTCCCCTGTAGAAAAGAGAAATATAATCAGAGAGCACCACCGTGGACATAAGAAATTTATCGAACCACGTAAATCTTGTGTCATGTGTGATTGCGGTTATTTTATGTTCTTTACTTTTTGTGGTGATCACATTTGCTTATAATTTGTGTTGAGATTAATTGTCAACACAATTATCACCACAGTTTAGTAGTAATTAATTGGTTTTCGACAGTGATGCTAAGAATGAACCATATGAGATTCCTGTTTTATTTTGGTAAAGGATTGATCAGCCGTGATTAAAATAGGCGGGGTATCACAGAATTCATCAAAGGCACGATAAGATACGTCAAAATCAACATTATCTTTTATTAAAAATGACATATGGAAGTTACAAGGCACGTCAGTAACAAGAACAAAAAACAACTAACACTCTGACAAATTTCACCAACCAGACACCTCAAACCCAACCTACACAATAAAGCCACATATTACTAACACCGTGTCCATATTCAAAACCTACTTTAACTGCTTGATGGTACCACCTCATCATTATTCCCAGTCCCTGGAAGACCCTAGAAATCCCAATCCTTGTTATGATTTCATATCCGCTTCGTATGATGACATCCCTTGATCAACTTAGATGAAAGTTAGACGCCCTCCTCTAAACTATCAAACATCACTAGCCACCTTTGACCCGACTCTTCTATATAGACCTTCACAACCACCTTCTTGGATATCCGTTTTAAATAATTAACATGCATTAACCTGACCTCCCTAACTGACTAAGATTGACGTGTAGACGATCAACGACGCTCCCACAAAGTTCGTAGGATCATCCTCAACGATTCAGTCAGGTCCTCCACGGGAAAGAAGTTCTTTATACATGAGGAACGATCTTCTCCCATCCCACTTGACGCAGAAGTTGGCATGGAAAATATAAAGAAGTCTAGCGAAGGCCCTCTAACCTAATATATCAACAGCCTCCCAGTTACAGAATAAGTTGCAGGTTTCCCCACCATGGCACGGATCAGCGAAGATTCCTGGACCCATGCTCTATAAGACAATTTATTCATTCTCTGTAGATGGAACAAAATTGAAAAAAGACTAAACTAATAAATTGGGAACACCTGTCGGAGGGTAATCTGGAGGAACCGCCAGGTCAAGTCTCTCTAACAACCACATGAACAACATCACAGGGATGCCCATAGAAAATTGGCCCGACCTTCTTTCCAGGCATTAAGTCCATTCAAAGTCTTCTCAAGTATGACAGCGGCATGATTACAATGATAGGACATCCACAATACTATCGTGACCACTTGGGGGCCCACCGAAATGTTATCGGTCACTAAAAGCAGCCTGGCAGTTAACCCCAAGGCCACAGCATTAGCAAAACCATTATCAGTATAGTGATTTCGGCACACCAAATTCAATACAACTGGGAGAACAATACTTTCACCGTGCACCAATGGTCGGGTAGACGAAGGAGAAACGTGAAGTAACTCGACTAATGACACCCAAGGGGAATGGGGTAGGTTCGGCATAGTGTAACAACCCGTAATTTTTAAATTGGTATTTATTTAAATTAATTTGGATTTCGAAAAAAAATTAGAATAGATATTAATTTTGGCATGTAAGAAAACGTTGGTTTTTATATATAAAAATAAGGTTTTAAGTGGAATTTAAATCGGGATTAAAATTTGAAAATTATAACGTTTTGTCCAAAAAAATCAGGGGAGGATCCAACCTAAGGAGGATAAAAATAAAAATAAAATTAAAAAATTGGTCGTCCGATCGAGTTGAATTTTTCACAGCAGCGCTGTCTCACCGTTCGCTACAACATACTTTAATTTCAGCCAAATTCGACAATTCAATCATTCGTAATAAATTTTTGAGTGTTTGTGTTTGATTATGACTCAAAATATGTTTGGTATATAAACATAAAGTGACAGGTTTAGCACTTTTAAAACACATTTTAGCCTTCTCAAAAATGAGTAGCCTCCTTTAAATTTTATCTTCTTCCTCCTACAAACCCTAGCCCCATTTTACACAACTTTCAACTCAAGATTTGTCAAGATAAATCGGGTTTTCTCAAGATGATTCAAGAAGGACTCTTTGCTAATTTTTTCATGAGGAATCCAACCTTCAAATCTGAATTTCTTCATATAAATCATAGGCATGAATACCCTATTATCTCCATTTAGTATTATGCGTCTTAAGTGTCGCTTAAACCTTTAATCATGTGTTTTTTGTAAAAAAAAAATTAGTAACTTAATTAAGGAAAGTGGACACTAATTTTGGGGACTGTTTTTATGAAACTTTTGAATATGAATTAATCTTTGAAACCCCTGGCGCGTAGGTTAGATTATTGGGGTTTTATGGTTTTGGGGTGTAGGTTCGCATATAGAAGTTTATGGGTTTATTTAAATGATAAATGGCACGCGTATACACTTAAAAAATTATGCGATGTATAAAAGAGAACGATTATGACATATTGAATATTTTTGCATGTTAATTAATTTAACATTATTGAATGGAAATAATTATGTTGAAAACGACGACGGTGTTATTCATTGAATTAGATTAAATGAGACCTTTATGATTAAATTGCTATTTTGTTCATACGAATTGTGAATTTGTGATTTGTTTTATTCATGTTTGTCATCGCGGGGACGAGTGAATTTTGGGTAGTATATTGCTCACCTTTATTATAGGATGCTTACTAGGTATGGGATTAGTGGGTAGGTCTTGGTTATGATTTATGCTTTCTAGGTATGGTACTAGTTAGTGTAGATTCGTGCGGATTTTATATTCTGGGGTGGGGCTGATTTTTATGATTTTTCATCGTTATGCTAGCCTAGGTATAAGACTAGGATAAGATAATTGTTATAAACTCATCATATACGTAGGATAGGATGTATGTATACTTTAGGGACCCTTAGGTATGGGACTAAGGGGTATTTTGAGTATCTCACATCGATAATAAGGGTGGGGTGATTTTAATTAACTAAAAAGATGAGTTGAAAAAATGAGAATTAATGCCTACGATAATAACATGTATTAAAATGGATTGACATCGCCAATATGTGCAGTGCTGATAGTAGGAACGGGCGAACTGGTTATAGAGACGTGGGTGTGTGTTGGCGTTACCAATATCTGCAGGGCTGACAGTTTAAAGGGGCGAATTGGATATAGTAATGTGTCGTGTGTGGAACCTTACCAATATGTGTAGTGCTGACAGTTTAAATGGGCGAACTGGCTATAGTGAGAGGAATGTGGTGGTGTAGAACAACAGGACTACATCAACCAAACGAATAAAATGAGATAAATATTTATATTAATAATGTGGAAATTAATATTAATCGGGTAATTTAATTAAGTAGTTGGGTTATGACTTTAAGGTGGTTTAGTTCATGCAGGCATCTTATGTTGTTTATTTATTAGCATCGTTAATTATTATCTCATTAAATTAAAATACTCTATTGTGATATTTATCATGTATAATGCTACTATCTGGGTTCGTGGACCCTAATTGAGGAGAGTAGTGTGTATTCATGCTCGGGGCTCTGACCTCGTGCATTGACTAACCTTTTCAGGAATAAGTTTGGAGAAGTTGCATAGGATTATTTGGAGACTTTCTTGGAGGTGCAGCTGGAGATATTTACTTTATGCGTATTAGTTTAGTTTAGTTTCCTTTCCTTTGTATTTACATTGAGGCTCAATTTATGATTTTGTTGGGCCATTCAGTTCCAAAGTTGTTATGGATTTTATTCGGATATTTCATTATGGATTCAGTTGGAATTTATTCAGTTTTATATTATTGGAGATTAGTTTATTATTTGGAGTTTTGCATGGTGATGGATCTTTTATAGCATAGTTGATTATTATCATTTGGGATTGATTAAATTATTTATCTTGTGGATTGATTTTTAAATGTCTCATAGTTGACACATGCTAAGAATGGTATTTTATTTACTCTCACCCAGATTAGTTTTGGTGGTGGCCGACACCAGCATTTACCGGGGTGTGACACATAATTGTCGCAACACCTGGGTTAAAGCCCAACATCACAGAAAACTCCTTATAAATGTGGCATACTTCTTCCAGGTCAAAGAGAAATACATGATCATCGGGATACCAAAAGTACAATGTCACTTCCAAGATATTGCAATCCAGATAATAAATGCGACACAAGGAGATGGGGCACAGGCTAAAAGCTTCATAGTTGACATTATAGAGGCACGTGGCCTCCAAACCCTCAAGATAAGTCGTAAATGTTTCGGTCATAGAAAGTGCCATTTAAAGAAGAAAATAAGTCTTGGGAGATAGAAAGAACATTGAAGTGTGGTGATGAAACCCCCCTCCATGACCTTTTTTATACAAAAGGCATCCACAAAAATAAAATGCTCGATCTGCTGTCATGACTTCTGTTCCCAAGTACTCCTAAGTACAGAAGAAGTGAAATAAAAGCTAAAAAAGTGATTTGGACTTGACCGATATGCCGATAGGTAGACTAAGGGGTATGCTAATTGGCATCCCCTATTTATAGAAATTTTTTACCTTCCCCTCTTGCATGTAACTTTCCAAAAGAGACCCTTTTTGTCAAAAGCAACTTGTTTGCAAAAACACTGTCTGAATATTTATTTTTATCTTTTCTACTTACCTTTGCAATAAATAAAACCTCAGCAGAAAATTAAAGTGCATGTAGAATAATTCATTTATCCCAAGATAAATAAAAAATAACGAAAATGCATCTTTTATATTTTTGTCAGTATGCTTACATTTTTCAAGTAAAGAAAAAATAAGAAAAGAAGAAAAGAAGGAAAATTCAAAATAAATCGGGATGCAACACTAACTTCTCAAAAACCCCATCAACTAAAAATTGTCGCCTCAGGCACCTCGACGAATGTGCTATCCTCAACGATGAGCGGTAAATCCCCCATTCCCAGAACCAGAGTTCTCCTCAGAAGTGGTTGATGGCACCATACAATACTTGACCGTTTTCCTCACATGATTGAATGCCGAAGCCATGCAATATCGATTGTCACGTAGCTAGGATCTCGATACCCAGAGAGTATATAAAAGAACCAGTCCACCAAAAACAAGCAAATCTATAATAAAAGGGGAAAATCGGAAGTAGAAGTGAAACGATAAAGGAACTCATACCTATTTCTGGAGAACCTCCTCAGGAAGATCTGCAAAACCATCTCTCTTCGCCTGAGGATAAAGAGGAACCAAGGCAACATCCCCACCACCAGTCGAATATGGTAAGAATAAATGTAAAGATGTTGAACTGAAACATCCTTCGTTGTCGTTGTACCACCCCCGAGCTATTAGTTGAAGCCACCGATGCATACCCTCCACGTCATAGATAGATGACGACATCAATCAACTGGTTGCAAAGTCTGAATAATTGTATCCTTTCGTCGTGTCAGTATAAATCATATAGGGTTCACCCTCCATCGTTACACTTTTTGCCTCATCTGACATCTCATTTACTCACGTCATGAACTCAAGGGGCACTGAATGTGGGACCTCCACCTCGCCCTCCATCACCTATCTCACCACCCTCCCCCAACTACCAGACATGCCCTAACTCATGCACTAATAACCTTCGCATTTGGGCATGTATGCCTATAACCTCTGCAGCCCTCGAGGATAGATGCCAAGGGTGGGATGTCACCTATTCCCAAAAATAAAGGTCACACATAAAAAATATACCAAGTGCAAAAGAAACATGAGATCCAAAGAATGGACAAAAAACAAAGCCTAACCAGATCGCTCGTCAAGGCGTTCAACATCACCCACGCATCCTTCAAAACCAAAGACTGATTTGACTTCCTGTTTGACTTCCTCCACCTATACATCCTCGAAAATTTTCCAGTCTCAGTCAACTTTAGGTACACCAATCCAACGCTGTGCCCAATCACCTCATAGAACCACGTTTGCAAAAAGAGATGCAAAATATCAAAAGGAAAAATGGGAAGGATAACGAAGAAAATAAGGAAAAATTGTATCTAAAGATTACCTACAGAAGGTCTGTGGGCCCCGTGAAGATCTGTCAGTGGTACCGACTAAAAACGTCAAGAGAAGCATAAAAGGACATGATAAGCACCCAAAAGTGTACATTTTATACCCTGAATGGACGGATTTTAGTTGCTAATTCTCGGCAATTTGGGTCTTATGCGTGTAAATGTTTATTGTGCAGGTTGATTGCCGTTTGTGAAGTTTAAATGCTTAATTTAAGGCAAATGCGCATCAAATGGAGCTAATCCCCTTGTCCCATAACCTCACCCGAGCCTAAACCTGTCCCTAAACCTACCCTGGAGCCCATGTGTGTTTAGTTTGTGCCTTTTAGATTTTTAGTTTGAGTCGTTTTATTTTTAGGTTTTATTTAGAATTTTCTAGGATTTATTTTCTATTTTTATATTTTCTTTTTAATTAGTGTTATTTTATTTTGATTTTGATTTTTATTAGTTTTTAGTTTTTAGTCTTAATTTATTAGGATTAGTTTTGTAGGAATTCATTTATTTTTAGTTTTATTAGATTTTACATTTTTTTAGGATTTTAGTTTTTAGTTTTATTAGATTTTTATTTTTATTTAGTTTCATTTTTTAAATTTGTATCATTTATTTATAGATTAGGATTTTATATTTTTTCATAGATTTTAATTTTTTATTTTATTAGTTTGTTTTAGTTAGTTAGTTAGTTTTTTTTAGGTGTCCAAATTAAACACACACATACTATACACCCATACATTCACCTACACACTGTCTCATACCTAAACACACTCACACGCAATTCCACCCACCTAACATACACACAAACCACACACTCACCCTCACACTATCCCCAACACGCTCACCCACACAATCCCACCAAAACCCATCTTCAAACTCAATCTCTCTCTCCTAAAACACCATTAACCCAACAACTAAACCACCAAAAACACTCCACCCACATCCCATATCTCTCACCTCCACACCAACCTACCACCCAACCTCTCACCCATTTTCCCTCTGCCTCCTACCTGTTTCCCGCCGGCGATCACCTCTTACCAGCCACACCCGCTGACCCGCCGTCGCCCGCCGCCGGAACCCACCTTCTAACACGCCGGAACCCACCTGTTATACCCGCAATCACCCCCAACTCCAATCCTCCGGTGAAACCCAAGAACCCGTGTCCAAAACTCCAACAACCCGACCTCCCATCTCATCCGACCCGGGACTTGCTCAGCCAAAGCCCGAACCCGTGGCAGCGCCCTCATCCACCGCGGTCCGTACCTCACTCCGACCCTTACCTGTTACCCTCCAACAAAATCCAAAACCCATTTCTCCATTTCAACCCATGCCAAAATCGATTTGTCACCTGTTACAAAACCAAAAGCCAAATAACAAATAACAAATAAACCAATCACCTCACATGCCATATAACCCTTTTAACCCCATATACCCATTTTACCCCCAACTTAACCCCAATTCCAAAATTACCCTCATTCTCCCCACTATCATGACCTCACACCCAAACCACATGCACCCTCTATTAATTCCTAAATTAACCCTTACCCACACCTTATACAAACCTCTTGCACATTTATCCTCCCATTTTTACCCCTTTGATCCAGGTGCATATATAAGATGGAAGACCCCATTTGAAGAGTTATCATGTAAATAGAGAGAGAGAAAATTCTAGAGAAAAGTAGAGAGATAGGTTAGATTAGAAAATATATTAGGAAATTATATTTTGTAAATAGTTTTTATTTTTATTTTTTAGAGATTTGTGAGGATAAATTGTGAGTAATTCAATTGAGTATTATATTGAATTGATTATTGTTGGATGTTCATATTGGATGGATGGTGCTTGATTTCAAGGAAATAAGAGTTCAATTCCACTTCAAGAGATTGGGTTTGATTGTTCTCTTCTCTTCTATTTTATTTTATTAGCCTTTGATTATTTGGTTATCATATTTAATATGATGTTAGGCTAAATCCCCTTTCAAGGGGTGGGGTGAACCCTTATTTGATGTTATTTTAATTTAATTAGTTTGATTACTTGAAAATTCCCTTTAAACGTTAATTTTGATCCCTCACCCTTAAATTTACGCCTCGAGAGAGGATAAATGATTTTCGAGAGAAAATCAAAATTCTAGTTATAATACCCATTTTAGATTCGAACTAGAGATAGGGGTTTCTTAAGTGGTATTATTACTTGAATTTCAACTCTATTTTCATTTTCTAAGATGTAAATAAATTTTGATGAATCGATCCCAGCGGGTGATTAATTAAAAGGAGTGTAGATCTATTTTCTAGAGTTGTGGGGGGTTAAACTTAATTTTCTAAAAGATTACAATTATAATTACACTTACAACGAGAGTTGGTTTGTGATTTTGATATTAATTTGGGAGAATTCAAATAATTAAATTAATTAGTTAGAATAGCTAAAATTTGTGGTGTAATCCCATTCCTTGATTGTTCTCACATTTGCTTCCTCACTCATTCTCTTATTTTAGTGTTAGACTTAGTTCATTATTTTTAGTCACTTTTTAGTTAATAGTTTAGATCTTTGATTTAGTTTAGTCTTATTTCACATCCTCACCCTTAAAAATTGTTTTAATATTTGAAAAGTAAAAAAAAAATAGAAAAGAAAATTTTTAAAAATAAAAATAAAAATTGAATTACAATTGAGTTTATCTCTAGCTTACCCCCTTGATGTGGATTGATACTCTTACTTACCTCTACACTTTAGTTTGATGTTATATTTTGTAGGTATTTAAGGATTTTGACTAAAGGATCTTTTCAAGCAACAACGAAAAGAAAAATATACCGAAAAGTTTCTTTATCAGGACACCATCGTAAAGCTCCCCTGATCATACAGATGAATCTCTGAGATTATCCTCAAGTAAGGAAGAAACCACAAATGGATGACATCACCACGCGTTTCCATAACTAACCCTCCCATCAAAAGAAAACTAAACAGACGAGATGCCCACCTTACATGTCGCCCATCCGTCTCATCAATTTGTTTAGACAATAAAGTGTCCATCAAAATGGATATCCGAATTGACTCCCCCGAAATGATCCGCCCTGTAGATGGGTGTCTATCAATAAAAAAAGCAAATAAAATAAAAATGTTTCTTTTATTAATGACAACCGAGAGGTGCCCGCGAGGGTTACCCAGAAGTCCAAAGGCCATCGCAAGGTTTAGCGTCGTTTCAAGGGTCAGCGCCGCTTCAAGTTCCAGCGCCGCTGCAAATGTCTGCGCCGCTGCAAGGGTCAGTGCCACTGCAAGTGCCAGCGCCACTGCAAGTGTCAGTGCCGCTGCAAGTGTCGGCGCCGCCGCAAGTGTCCGCGCTGCTGTAAGTGTCGGCGCCGCTTCAAGTGCCAGCGCCGCTGCAAGTGTCTGCGCTATTGCAAGGGTCAGCGCCGTTGCAAGTGTCTGCGCCATTGCAAGGGTCAGCGCCGCTGCAAGTGTCGACGCCACTTCAAGTGCCAGCGCTGCTTCAAGTGTCTGCGCCGCTGCAAGTGTCTGCGCCGCTACAAGGGTCAGCGTCTCTTCAAGTGCCAGCGCCGCTGCAAATGTCTGTGTCATTGCAAGGGTCAGCGCCGCTGCAAGTGTCGGCGCCACTTCAAGTGCCAGCGCCGCTTCAAGTGTCTGCACCGCTGAAAGTGTCTGCGCCGCTACAAGGGTCAGCGCCGCTTCAAGTGCCAGCACTGCTGCAAGTGTCGGTGCCGCTTCAAGTGTCGGCACCGCTTCAAGTGTCCGCGCCGCTGCAAGGCTCGACGCCGCTTCAAGTGCCAGCACCGCTGCAATGGTCAGCGCCGCTGCAAGTGTCTGCGCCGTTGTAAGGGTCAGCGCCGCTGCAAGTGTCCGCGCCGCTGCAAGGGTCAGCGCCGCTGTAAGTGTCCGCGCCGCTTCAAGTGCCAGCGCCGCTTCAAGTGTCTGCGCCACTTCAAGTGTCAGCGCCACTGCAAGTGTCAGCGCCGCTGCAAGGATCAGCGCCGCTTCAAGTGCCAGCGCCGCTGTAAGTGTCGGCGCTGCTGCAAAATGTCTGCACCACTACAAGGGTCGGCACCGCTTCAAGTGTCAGCGCCGCTTCAAGTGTCCGCGCCACTGAAAGTGTCCGCGCCGCTGCAAGGCTCGACGCCGCTTCAAGTGTCAGCACCGCTGCAAGGGTCAGCGCCGCTGCAAGTGTCTGCACCGCTGCAAGGGTCAGCGCCGCTTCAAGCGTCAACGCCACTACTACAAGGGTCACTGCAGTAATGACAGTCGAGAGAGTCAGCATCACTGCAAGGCTCAACGCCACTGCGAGGGTCACTGCAGAAATGTTATTCGAGGAGTGCCGCTACAAGGGTTTCGGCAGGAACTCATATTGAGGGAGTAGCTATCACGAGCAACTCCTCATCATGAAACATCAGCCTCTAAATGAACAACAACACTAACACTTTACTTTCTTGCACAGGTTGCCTAGTCGAGCAAGCAGGGCTCGAACAGGTGCGTTGGGACCTCCTGGGAGTTTTGGCTTGGCGGTTGAGGGACAAGGTATGTTGAGTAATCTCAACCACTTAGCGTTATAGGATTGAGAGGATACTAGTAGGAGGACCCAGAAGTCACTCGAGACTACACACACTTCACACTTGATCACAAGTGAAGTGAGCAGCCAAAGAGCTGGCTACTCACAAGAAATAAACTCTTTACAAGAAAATGACTTTTACAGAAGAGGGGGTCCTCAAGGTCCCTCTCAAGAAAAACAACATTTTTTTAGAGGAAATGATTCCTTAAGGTCTCCTCTCTCAAGATTTGCAAAATTGCAACACGAGTTACCGTTTCAAAAGATAATTACCAAATCTGATATTTTGTCTCCATTAGGGGACATATGTGCTTTTTGACCTTTGGTCGGTGCCAGGTGGCGCCTGCAGAGGGGACAGGCAGGCTGCCACAGGTAGGGACAAATGGTACACTTTAGACATTGTTCCCCACCAACTCTCTCAATTTTGGCGCCCAAAAATGCCACTCACCCCTAACGCCCCAATATAAATAGAACGCTGGGCAAGGTCAAGAGATAGACAGTAGAAATTGCACTGTTACTCTGCCAAAATATCACCAGACCTACCTAAGTATGCTCTCTCTGCTCATTCTCTTAGTGCTGAGTGCCTTGTTCCTTCACTCCCCAGCAGAGTCGCCAAATGTAGGAGGGTAGTGAGACTGGGGTCTATGAATAACTGGAAAGGGTGAGGCGTGACCCACTCCAATGGACGCTGCCTACAAGGTCTTCAAGAGAATGCTTGCACAGTATATGCAAGAAGAAAAAGAGGGGAATAGTAAAAAGAGGGGGTATGCCAGCTTAATACCTCTCTCGCAGTTTCCCCACTGCCAGACTCCACAGTCATCGGAGTACTCTCATGCACCTGGAAACAATGAGACAAGGGTGAAATTAGAATGCTTGCAGAGTATACGCAAGAAGAAAAGACTTAGATAGTAAAAAGAGGGGGTATGCCAGTCTAACACCTCTCTCGCAGTTGCCCCACTGCCAAACTCCATAGTCATCGGAGTACTCTCATGTACCTGGAAACAATGAGACAAAGGTGAAATGGGAATGCTTGCACAGTATACGTAAGAAGAAAATAGGGGAATAGTAAAAAGAGAGGGTATGCCAGTCTAATACCTCTCTCGCAGTTGCCCCACTGCCAGACTCCACAGTCATCGGAGTACTTTCATGCACCTGGAAACAATAAAACAAAGGGGAAATGAGAATGCTTGCACAGTATACGCAAGAAGAAAAGAAGGGAAATAGTAAAAAGAGAGTATGCTAGTTTAATACCTCTCTCGCAGCCATCCCACTCTCTGACTCCACAAGTATTGGAGCAACTTCATCCGGCTCCTTAGTCATCAGAGCGACCTCGCTCACCTAGAGATGATGCAAAAAAGGTGAAGATGGGAATGCTCGCGCAATTTAAACAAAATAATAAAGGCATAAGAATGACATGAGGGAAGTAGATACTTTTATACACTGTACCTAAATAACGCCCTCCGTAACGGTCATAGAAGGAGGAGCAGGGGCTCGCATAGGGGCAGCAACACTGGTCGACGCTCCAGAAGGGGCTGTCTCAGCGACCAGTGCTTCGGAAGAAGCTACCTCAACCTCAGGCACTTCCGTAAGAACAACCTCAGTGATGGAGGGCGCGAGGGGTAGGCGAGGCTGCGAGTGATAAGAAAGGGCGAGAGGTAACAAATCAGTTACTCCATGAATGATAAATACTTCAATTAAAAAAATGGAGAGGGAAACTCCTAAAAAAAGCACCACAGAAACACCTACCTGAAGGGGAGCGATAACAGGACAAACTGGCCCATGTATAGGGGTTGCTGAAGAGACAGTAGCAGGAGCCGCACTCTAAACAGCGCCAAGGGATAACTGCGACAAAGTAAAAGAGGGCTACGATAAGTACAGACTGGATAGATAAGAAATATAGAACCAAGAAAATAAGAGAGTACATAAACCCCATCCAAAGGAGAAGCGCGAAAAAGAAAGGTCGGCGCAGTAGGGGCTGTGCTGATAGCCTACAGAGAATGAAAGTATGTTATTCATCGCATGATCGAGGAGAAAGAGATTCCATGCTTCAGCGAAAAGGCCTGACCTGAAGCGTAGGCTCACTGGTTGAAGCCACAGTAAATATTGGGCCATGAGAGATCGCCTGAACCAAAGGTCTACCGTCCATAGAAACACGGACCCTAGGGATAGAAATTCTCCCCGAAGAAGATAAACTCGGGGCGGTAACGCCAGGTAAGGGAGGAGCCCCTCCCTGAGAAGAGAGTCTAAGAGCCATTAGGACTCCTATTAAAAAGAAATAAATATTTAAAAGTAAAAATGCGTACCTCAGATGAAGAGGCCTCCAAGGGCTCAGCTGCAGAAGTGCCCACCGCCAAGACAAGAGAAGATGAGGTGACAACGCCAGAAGACACAACCCTCTACGCATGTTAAATGGGTAAATAAAAGGAAGAAATAAAAGAGAAAATGGCACAATGAAAGTTTTGAAAATAGCAAGGCATACCTGAGGAGAAGGGGAAGCCATAAGGGTGGTGCTGGTGACGGTAAAGTGCACAGATGAAAGCTGCTGGGAAATGACAATGTACACAACCAAAAGGTAGTTAGAAGATGAATAAATTACAACAGATGGTAAAAGAATTAAGGAGACAGCAAACCTCTCTAAAAAGGCCTCGGGAAGAAATGAGCATGGAGTTCCTCTCCCGCTGAAAGGGCGTCAGTCGTAGTGGGGGAAGAGGAGAACTACTTGCCTCTACGGAAATGACCTGCACAAATATGACAGAATGCTTTAATTAACAAATAAAAAAAATATAATGAGGGGAAGAAAGAAAATCATATACAAAAAAATATAGACAAGTAAAGGGGGAACGCTTACAGTAGCAGGGCGCGTAGTCTGGCTATAAGGGAGATGGGTGGGGCTAACCCCCCCAGGAGAATGGGATGCCTCATCGTCACTAGAAGACTCTCCGGAGGCTGATAACAAAGCATAAGTGTCAGTAGTGCTTTGGCTATGGAAACCCAGGCCCCCCATATCACCCGAAGAAGAACTATGGTCGTCATAGGAAGGGGTGCTTCCATAATCAACTAGTTCCTCTTCCAATGAAGGGGAGGGAGATAAAGAAACTCCGAGAGAACTAGTTCCACTAAGTACAGAATATCGTGATATAGTACCTTCCGCAATGGGAATATACGCGACCCGCGCCTCCTGGGAAGCAAGGCTCGGTGAGGAGTAGCCTTTCCCTCTCACTACTTGGGAAATCTCCCCCGCCCCATGATTGCCAGTATCAGACTCTTGATCCGCCGTAGAGGAAGCAGCCATGCCAGTGGCATCTCCTTTCTTTTTCTTCGCAGCCCGGGTCCTCACATGAGAAGAAGGAGGAGAAGCAGTAGTAGCAGGAACAAAATTGTATACATCGGCGTCAGGGTGTTTCCTTTTGCTCGTAGTGGAGGTGCTCACTTTCCCTCTGCTTTTTGGTTGGCTTCTAGACTTCACAGGGGGAAGCTCAGTCGGTGGAGACGGAAGTGACTCGTCAATGAGAGGTTTCACTAAAATGGGAATGGCCTGATCCAAGGGTGGCGTGGAGGTGGTGCTGAGAAACCAAGGATCTTTCTGCGTCCGCTTGACCAAAAACTGAGCTCTGGTGTATTTAATGGGATTAGTCTCATGAGGGGGGCCAACTACACATTCTTGGATAAGACGGACCTGCCGCTGCCAAAGAAGGAACCAAGATGAAGTGAATGAAGGATGATAATCGCAGGGAGGCACGTAGAGACCACCCAAACCACTGACCGTACGGAATAATCCCAGAAGAGTAAAGCCAGCACACGCCTCTAAAAATGCCTCAGAATGACTACTGTAGGTAGGAAGAGGAGGGGTGTGAACGCCCTAATCATAGCCAAACTGTCGTCTTGCCTTCTCGAAATGATAAGATTCAGCACGCGGACCTAACTCGGTCCAAGAAGGGAGGTGACATGGTAAGAGCATCGTCACCACATTAATATGAGGACACGTGGAAACCGACCCCACTGCTGAAGGGCAATAGAAGGTCCCGCCATCGCCAGGGAAAGAAAGCCAGCTGAAAGTTCCCCCAGGGCGCCTGGTATAGGGCCGAAACTGAAACTCCTCGATATCGTCGATCAACATTCCCAGAGATTTCTTGGGAATTCTCTTATGCCACCGGAGAAGTCTCGCAGCGTCGCTATGACAAGCGTGAGCCCCTAAAGTAAAGTGGGGGAAATGCTCAAATAAAAAGGCCATTAAGAGAGGGGTGTTGGCATGATTAGCAACATCATACCGACCGCATGACCTCTCTACATCTATGTGTGCTCGGTCCATCCAGGTGTAAAGAGAACCTAAGGTCAGGGTAGCCAAGGGTACTGACCTACCGCGGGACAATCGTACAGCCAATCTAAAAAGAAGTTCGCGAGGACAGTCTTCGGGCTTGCCTAGTAAAAGGAACCGAGTCAGAAATGTAACGAGGAAAGCGGCTAAATGTGCAGGAGAGTGGAGCTTAGGACCATCCTGGGATCTGGGGGCTGCACGTGAAGTCTACCCCTTCTGCAACTGCTCAAAATCTCTGAACCAGTATCTTTGCCATTTGGCAAAGGAATGCTTGGAATGCCCAGTTATATTTATAGCCACATACCTCGAGCACTCTCCGAGAGCTGATCGTAACTCCCCCACCATCTCCTGCTCTAGGGAGTCCTCGCAGTCATCAGATAACACCCCGCCCGCCCGGGAAGAGCGAACGCAACGCTAATGCGATAAAATAAATCAAAATCCATAAGTGACGAGGTATAGAGCATCTAAATAAACCCACAATAATATAAATCCACTAATCTTAATTCTTCAAATACAACAAGTCTCTCGAATTAAAATTACAACTATCTAACTCGAAAAATAAATACAAATCTTCAAAGCTCTATACATCAAAATAATACAAATCTTTCCCAAACAATCCTCACTAAAATCAATCTCCATAGTGCCCCAAAATCCGCACTAACCTGCCACTAAAAGAAAATATGGGGAAGTACACAATACGACAAGAAAGATGCTCAATAAATATATGTTAGCGATGAATAAAACGTAACAACACGAGTACGAATATTCAAATCAAAATGCAAATCTCAATAGCATTTCATCATTATAATTTCTTAACAACACTTTAACCAGGTCATCAGGCCTCACCACATCCGTATATGCTTTATCAAGCCATAGCCCGGGAAACAGGAATTTTGGCAGGTGCCCAACCTCCATGCCATATTAAAATCTCATGACAACGTGCTCAATAAAATATAATGATACCACATGAATCAAAATAATTTCAACAATTATTTTCCAGATTTCAATGAATTTATCAATTCAAATATGAGTTCAATTAATAAGAATTCAAAGAGAATGACACTCGCGAGATTTAAGGAGCATATTGTGTAAAACCCCATACCTCAAACCATGATGAGAAATCAAAGATCACATCCTCAATATCAACAAAAAAAGATCTACAAAAGATCCTCCAAGAACCTCCAACAAAATAGCCCCAAGAACACCTCTAATATAAGGTTGGAACTCACAAATCTCAAAGGCCAATGTGTATATAAAAAGAAGAGGAATATAAAATATATTTGCTGCCAAAATTTGTGCCAAAAGTATGTTAAAAAGTGTTGCCCACGACCTCCTTTTATAATGCAAAGAAATGAATAGTTGGAATCCAAAAGACTCCCTTAAATAGGGTAAAGAAATGAAGAGTTGGAAGTCAAAACAACTCAAAGAGTTAAAAAGCCCACTCCTCTGTGGGTCCACCCGAGGCTTTAACTTCAACATTGGAATAAGGAAAGTCACCACGGTCAACTCGAACTCGAAGAACGGAATCTGGAGAAATAGTAGGGAGGTCAGCAGACTCACTTAACCCCACATGAGAACGTTCGAGAACAGCACCCGAAATTTTTTCCCCAAACTCAGAAAGTGAAATCATGAAACTGTCAGCAGGACCAAAAAAAGGAGCGCGACGATAAATACCAAAGTCTTGCCCTTGGCGAATGTGCATATAGTCCTTCCATGCCTGAGAAGAGGATGGCATAGATGATGAACCACCAAGATCCATTGGCTCAAGAAAAGAACTCATCCTAGTAGGGACTCCGAGCGAGGGACCCTGGATGTCCCCTGTCACAAAAAAAGAAGTGGAAGTGGAAGCCCTCACAAGAATCATGGGCGTCGAGACACCCGAAGTCGAGATACCCCCGTCAGTATAGACACGTGTCAAGACACCCCCTTGTAACAATGAGGGACCTGTAGACGCGAGGCCAGGTCGCGAGACCCCCGGCCACGGACGAGAGGTCATCATACTGTCATGGGCCGAAACCCCTTCTTCAAAAAAAATCATCGGCGTCGAGACATCCAGGGTCGAGATACCCCCGTCAGCGCCAACATACGCTGAGACACCCCCAACCATAGACCGACTAGGCGGAGTATTCCCCGTATTTATGCCAGCGCGCGAGGAACCACTGCCAACGCCGTGATGTATCGAGATACCTATAGAAGAGACATCGTCACGCGAGGAACCTCTAGAAAAACTCATTACGCGCGAGAGATCCTCATGTGTAAAAATAGCAGGCGAGGAATCCTGGGGCGCGAACTCCGAGCGCGCGAAGTCTTGAATGGGGCGAGAGACCCTCGGATGGAGGGTCCACTCACGAGGAACCCTTGTCGGCAGCTGTCTCAACAAAAAAATTCAAACCCACGCCCGGATTGGACGAGACACCCTGTTCCCTGTGCAGAACACAGTCGGTCGAGACACCCCCCGCCGTCAGCGGAGGCTCGGTCGAGATACCCCTTCCTATGGAGGAACCCTTGTCGGCAGCTTTCTCAACCAAAAAAGTCAACCCCACGCTCGAGACACCCCCCGCCGTCAACGGAGCCTCGGACGAGACACCCCTTCCTACGGAAGAACCCAAACAAAAATCCGTATGCGCCAAGTGGAAGGGCAAGGAACCCACGAGGGTTATCGACCCAAAATCCGAAGAGGCGGGTATCGTGGACGAAGCGTCGATGCCACTGGTCAGATGAGACCAGGGGTCACCGACGACAACAATACCGACGATTGGAGCATTCGAAACAGACGAGGAAGAAGGCATAGAGTTTAGAGCCATGGGTGCTTTAGGGGTGTTTACATTTGAAGAAGCATTTGTTGTGTTAGAATCCATGAATGGGAGGTTGGGGTATTGAAAGAAAAAAGCTAAATCAAAATGGTAGGCTATGGTGTTTTGAAAATCCCTTCCTCTCACTACAAATCCAAAGGGGTCTTATGTTTTTTGAAGAAGATGAAAGAGCCCAAGAAAAGAGGCTTATGTTTTTTGCATCAAAATGGGAAAACGTGCAGGAAGGCAAAAAGGTGATGACTTTTTTTCCTAAATGATGAGTTGACAGTTCCCAAACTGACGCGTGGGTTCTCAAAAAAAATTAAAAACCTCGGATAAAGGGACATCGCAGTTAATGATCCTAGGGTCCCTCAAAAAATATATATATATATATATATATATATATATATATATATATATATATATATATATAATTGTTGAAATCAGATTTATAGCGTACAAAGTTTTTTTAGTCTACCCAACCAAAAAATCTTTGCACAAGGGGCTAATGTAGATGGGTGTCTATCAATAAAAAAAGCAAATAAAATAAAAATGCTTCTTTTATTAATGACAACCAAGAGGTGCCCGCGAGGGTTACCCAGAAGTCCAAAGGCCATCGCAAGGTTTAGCGCCGCTGCAAGGGTCAGCGCCGCTTCAAGTGTCTGCGCCGCTGCAAGGGTCAGCGCCGCTGCTAGTGCTCGCGCCGCTGCAAGTGTCAGCGCAGCTGCAAGTGTCGGCACCGCCGCAAGTGTCCGCGCTGCTGCAAGTGTCGGCGCCGCTTCAAGTGTCAGTGCCGCTGCAAGTGTCTGCGCCATTGCAAGGGTCAGCGCCGCTGCAAGTGTCGGTGCCACTTCAAGTGCCAGCGTCGCTTCAAGTGTCAGCGCCGCTGCAAGTGTAATCGCCGCTGCAAGGGTCAGCGCCGTTGCAAGGGTCTGCGCCATTGCAAGGGTTAGCACCGCTGCAAGTGTCGGTGCCACTTTAAGTGCCACTGCTGCTTCAAGTGTCTGCGCCGCTGCAAGTGTCTGCGCCACTACAAGGGTCAGCACCGCTTCAAGTGCCAGCACCACTGCAAGTGTCGGCGCCGCTGCAAGTGCCCGCACCGCTGCAAGGCTCGACGCCGCTTCAAGTGTCAGCGCCGTTTCAAGTGTCTGCGCCACTGCAAGGGTCAGCGCCGCTTCAAGTGACAGCGCCGCTGCAAATGTCGGCGTTGCTACAAAATGTCTGCGCCGCTGCAAGGGTCGGCACCGCTTCAAGTGTCAGCGTCGCTGCAAGTGTCCGCGCCGCTGCAAGGCTCGGCGTCGCTTCAACTGTCAGCACCGCTGCAAGGGTCAGCGCCGCTGCAAGTGTCTGCACCGCTGCAAGGGTCAGAGCCGCTTCAAGCATCAGCTCCACTACTGCAAGGTTCACTGCAGTAATGACAGTCGAGAGATTCAGCGTCACTGCAAGGCTCAGAGCCACTGCGAGGGTCACTGCAAAAATGTTATTCGAGGAGTGTCGCTACAAGGGTTTTAGCAGGAACTCATATTGAGGGATTAGCTATCACGAGCAACTCCTCATCATGAAACATCAGCCTCTAAATGAACAACAGCACTAACACTTTACTTTCTTGCACAGGTTACCTAGTCGAGCAAGCAGGGCTCGAACAGGCGCGTTGGGACCTCCTGGGAGTTTTGGCTTGGCGGTTGAGGGACAAGGTATGTTGAGTAAGCTCAACCACTTAGCACTATAGGATTGAGAGGATACTAGTAGGAAGACCCAGAAGTCACTCAAGACTACACACACTTCACACTTGATCACAAGTGAAGTGAGCAGCCAAAGAGCTGGCTACTCACAAGAAATAAACTCTTTACAAGAAAATGACTTTTCCAGAAGAGGGGGTCCTCAAGGTCCCTCTCAAAAAAAAAAACATTTTTTAGAGGAAAGGAGTCCTTAAGGTCTCCTCTCTCAAGATTTGCAAAATTGCACCACGAGTTACCGTTTCAAAAGATAATTACCAAGTCTGATATTTTGTCTCCGTTAGGGGACATATGTGCTTTTTGACCTTTGGTCGGCGCGAGGTGGCGCCTGCAGAGGGGACAGGAAGGCTACCACAGGTAGGGACAAATGGTACACTTCAGACATTGTTCCCCACCAACTCTCTCAATTTTGGCGCCCAAAAGTGCCACTCACCCCTAACGCCCCAGTATAAATAGACCTCTGGGCAAGATCAAGAGATAGACAATAGAAATTGCACTGTTACTCTGCCAAAATATCACCAGACCTTCCTAAGTATTCTCTCCCTGCTCATTCTCTTAGTGCTGAGTGCCTTGTTCCTTCACTCCCCACTGACAGCCATCACTCTCAGGTGTTTCCCTTGAGAAAATTACTATTTTTTCTGTGAAAGTTCATCTTCTTGCAGGGATTGAGTTGAAGCTTGAGTTCGATTGTTACCAGAAGGAGAAGTTTTCTTCAGAAGTTGCACCAGGAGACCTTGAAGACCTTGCAAGCAGCGTCCATTGGAGTGGGTCACGCCTCACCCTTTCCAGTTATTCATAGACCCCAGTCTCACTACCCTCCTACATGCCCAATATCTCCTAGGGCAACCTAAATCGAGACCTCATATACACGTAAAGTCCGATTTACCATGGTCTGATGATCCTCACACTTCAGCCACGTCAACTGATGAACATCTAGGGGCATACTGTCATCTCTCGACATCCAAATGAAATGTATGGGTGTTGTCCCACAACCTCTCGCCTAAAGCTCAAAGCACCGCTGTACAACATGACATCTTATCCAAAGCCCCATTCAGAGGGGGGCCAAATCCACCAGCCTCTACCATCAACTGCACTACCTGAGGGAGCTTGTCCCACACTTTCTTCATCCCTATTTATCCATGAGAGTGAATACTTGACGACACGATATCCACCTGAACATAAGACAAAACCCTTCAGCATCCCAAGGATAGAAGAAATTGGAAATAAAAAAAATAAAAATAAAGAACAAACACTTACAAAACCATTTGGGCTCTTCACCCTTGAATAACGATGATTTATCAACTCCTTCAACAGAATTATATCATCAAGAACATGCTCGAAACTATCATAGGTATTCTCACTCCTAATGTCAGCGCCTTAGCATCACATCACTCCAGGGCGGCCCAGTCATCAGTAGCCATCCAAGCATTTTCTGCTGCACCCTCTATAAATTCTTTTGAAGAAATACGGTCAAAACATATTACTATAGAGAAAGGAAGAAATTCACTTGAATGAAGGTCTAAAAAATGGAGGGGGTCGCCCCCCTTTGATAAAGAGCCAGGGGGTGTGCCGATCGATAATCTCCCAATCATCCCAGGAGTCCGTGCCCTATACCGATAGGCACACCTTTGAGTGTGATTATCGGCAAACCCCTCAAATTTCAAATTCATAAAATTTTTTGAAAAATCCCCAGAGGATCAACTACATAAGAGCTTTGAGAAATCGCTAAACAAAGAGCCCCAACACTCGTAGATCCCTTACCACTATCGTACTCTCCATTGAAATCGTAATAGAAGAATGTCACTTGTCATAACTACTAATCATCAAAACTCTTTAGGTCCACATAATTGACTTAGGTTTGCATAATCAACTTATACCCTCTGCATCAATCACCTGGACTCTTTAGGTCCACAAAATTGACCTAGGTCTACAGAATCGACCTCGACCCTTTAATCGATCACCTCAACTCTTTAGGTCTATAAAATTAACCTGGGTCCGTAGAATCAACCTTACCCCTCTGAATCGATCATCTCAACTCTTTATATCTATAGAATTAACTTATTTCCATATAATAAACCTTGACCCTCTGAATCAGTCACCTCAACTCTTTAGGTTCGCAGAATTAACCTAGGTTTACATAATCGATCGTGACCCTCTGAATCGGTAACCTTAATTCTTTAGGTCTGCAAAATTAACCTAGGTTCGCAGAATCAACCTTGACCCTCTGAATCAGTCACCTCAAATCTTTATGTTAGCAAAATTAACCTATTTCTGCAGAATAAACCTCAACCCTCTGAATCTGTCACCTAATCTTTTTAGGCCTGCAGAATTGACCTAGGCCCACAGTATTGATCTCGACCCTCTGAATCGTTCACCCCAACTCTATAGGTTCACAAAATTGACTTAGGTCCTCAAAATCGACCCCGACCCTCTAAATTGGTCACCTCAAGTCCTAAGGTACGTAGAATTGACCTATATTCTAAGAATCAACTTTCACCCTCTCAATTGGTCACCTCAACTCTATAGGTCTGCAGAATAAACCTAGGTTTGCACAATGGACCTCGACCGTTTGAATCGGTCACGTCAACTCTTTAGGTCCATAGAATTGACCTAGGTCTGCAGAATCGATCTCGACTTTCTGAATCAATCTGCAGAATTGACCTAGGTCCATAGAATTTGGACTCAACCCTTTGAATCGATCACCTTCAATCTCTTAAATCCCCAGCAGAAGCCTGGACCATCCAAAACTCTCAAATATCCTTGAGGTGTCTATCTTTCGATGACCTTTGCTTATTCAAATTTTGTCCGTTGAGGGTCTCTATAGACATTCCATCCTAATATCTTCAAAATACCTCCTTAGGTCCCTAACACTTCTCCTCTCACCCTAAAACCTCAAGTCCTACCCTAAATCATGATCTGGAGACTACTAGGTGCTCTTGAGACCTGTTTGACTTTGGTCAACTCTTAATCCTAAGCAAATCTCATTTCACTCTCATAGGGCCCTGAATCCCCATTCCAACGGTCCATACCATCCGTGAATCTGCCTTACAGTTCGTGCGTGCTCACTTTTTTACTCTAAACCCCGATCTAGAGACTTTTGGGTGCTCTCGAGTCCTATTTGAATTTGATCAACTATCCAAACTAAGACAAGTTCATTTCACCTTCATAGGGCACTGAATATCCTTTCCAGTGCTCCATACCATGCGCGAATCGGCCTTTCGATTCTCGCGTACTTGTCTTTTTACTCCGAGAACCCCCATATGGAGGCCATTGGGCGCTTCTGAGCCCTATTTGACTATAGTAAATTTTCGAACACATGAGTGGATAATAGATTTTTATGGGATCTGAATCCACTTTCTAATGGTCTCGACCGTGCATGATTCGAACTTACGATTTGCATTTTATGCTCGTTTTCTGAAAATGTCCTTTTCGGACTGCCTATAAACACCCCAGACCCCCTGCATATAGCTAGGGTTGTACTTTACTTCTCCACCAAGGGGTCAATAAACAGGCTAGGTCCTATGTTAATCGATAGACCCTTGAACCCTAAATTTTACTATTTAAGGTGGTCATGACCTCATTCTCAAGGACCCCTTTTTAGCAATCAGAACATTCCCTATCTCGAAATCAGTGCGATGCCACACTAAAAATCCAAGTTTCCCAGATTCCTTTCACCTTTTTTACCTCACTTTCATACCACCTTTTTTCACTAACCTCACCTCTACTCCGCCATCATTCCCCCACCATAAAATCAACCTACTCTGCTTCAAAAATCAGTAGCAAAATCTTCTAGGACGTTTACTCTCACTCTTTTCTAATTCATTTAACTAGTGTTATTTATTTATTTTTCTTCCACTTTTGATATATTTTAGTCTTACTCCATTATCACACATCAATTAATATCACTTTTTATTAATGGCATTCACATAATATGTTTTTATAAAATCAAAATGACAAAAAAGAGCATTCACTTAGAATTTCCTCACTTTTTCTACACTTGAACACGTTTTCTTCAAAACCAACTAAGGAGGAGTCCTAAATTTGGGTTTGTGGGTAAACCCCACCCTTGTGATATGTCAAACTACATGGACTTTGATTCCTATTTTGGCTACGTAGGCATCCCAAGTTATAATCGGTATTTGAGTCCTATTTTACTCATTGTGTTACCTTTGTTTATATCTCATTTTTAGTAGTATTGCGCATATGCACGCACCTACATATTAGTGTTCCCACCCGACATGCACATTCAATTTCTCATAGTGAATCATGATTTGGTGGACACTGCCATCATATTTTATATTATTTTCTTTTTTCATGTACTCCTTAGGATGACTCCTCTCCATCCTTCCCACGATGTGAGTAGGATGATTTCTTTTTCTCACTTATTTTTCACATCACACACATTATACATATGAGCCCTACACTACACCAAATCTGCCTAATTCTCACGGTCATTGACCTTGACAAGTTGAACTTGTCAAGGTCAATGACCGAGATAATTCGGGGCGAGACAACTTTTTTTGTCATGGACGTGTCACGGTCATTGACCGTGACAAGTTCGTTAGACATGTCACGGTCGTGTCACGGGCCATGACCGTGACTGACTGTGACACGTCTAGTCACGGTTAATAACCGTGACAAAGCCTTGACCCTTTTTACAAAAATTGTCACGGTCAATGACCGTGACAAGTCCGTGACAACCTTATTTGTCAAGGACTTGTCACGGTCAATGACCGTGACAATTCTGGGCAGAATTTAAAAAAAATCTGCTGGGCAGTATGGCCACTACCACTGCCCAACAGTATATTTGTACCTGTTATAGCAACGTTGTACCTGTTCAAACATCATATATCCAAACAAACTAAAGATAATGAAAATATATATTCAAAATAAAAACAATATACATGACGATATAATCCAAATATAATTCAAATGTACCAACTTAAAAATAATGTCACTACATGTCTGGGATAAATGTGAGGAGGTGAGTAGGCCACACGATATACGAATTGACACACCCACTAATATACATCGTGTCGCATTATTCGTGCAACCACAATAGGTAGTTCTCCTTCCCGGGTATCACATGCGTGACGAGCACTTTGGACTCGATCTCTTGAAGCGCACGTCCATGAACTATTCCACCCTGGACGGGTCCATCAACCCCCGCCCTATCCGTTGGCCATAAAATACGTCCAATATGAAAACGCTCGGTTAACCAATTGTTGACATCGGTCTGAGGAAGGGAGCCAAATAAGGAAGTGGATCATCGAAGTACGCACGTGTCGGTGATGAAGCAGCGAGGTCCACATCCTCGTCATCCTGCTCCTCATTCTCCCGCACCTCATCCTCCTCCACTGCCTTCTCCTTCCCTTTCCCCTTACGGTCTCCGCCCAACGTACGCTTCATGAATGAGTACATATCTTAGACCGCCGCCTCCAAACGAGACAGCTTCGCATCATGTGAATCCACCGTTCGATCCAACCTGGTGTCGCTTGTCTCCAATCCGATGATCCTAGATTTGGCCACCCGCGAGCTCACCCCCCTTATCCTCCTCTTGCGATCAGAGCCAAGCACTTGGCTGAGTGCGTCTGTGGACAAAGATGCCTTGTCGGCATCAGACTGCGACTCATGCATTTCCTTAAGCTTTGCCTGAAATGACAAAAAGGACATGATTAGTAAAATAAGTAAACTAAAAAATTATAACGTAATTAACAAAAATTAAACTGTCGGATTACTTACAATCGTGGCCGCGACTCTCGGGGACACCTCCTTGTCCTTCCCCTTCTTCGTCCGAAGAGCCACATAAGTATCGAGCCTATGTGGCTTATCCCCTGGGCCACTCCCTACCCCCTGAAATAAAATAAAGTAAAATTAGTATCGGCCCCGCAAAATAAAATAATAAAGAATAATATATTTTTATAGTTATAGAAAAATTAAATCTTACCTTCATCCTATGCTCCACCTCGGTGTAATACGTCCGACCGGAGTAGTGCACGTCCGTCTTTTTTGCCCGATTTTTCCTCCCCGATTGGCGAGATGCCAATTGTCAATCCTCGATCTCATTGTCAATGAACTTTTGCCATTGTGCCAATGAGATCGGCTCCTTGGGCGGGACGGATCCACGCCATTGGATAATGGACTCTCGTGTTTTCCCAAAGTACCGTGTCCGCATATTTTTCTTCCACGTCTTGTGTTGCTCCCTCAACTTCTCGAAGACGGAATCTCGTAGCTTTGGATCCAAGTTGAATTGTTCCTGTCCAACAAATACAATATTAGTTGCGAATAAATATAAATATAAATATAAATATAAATATAAATATAAATATAAATATAAATATAAATATAAATATAAATGAAATTGAAATTGAAATTGAAATATTCATATAAATATAAATATATTACCTGTAGTGCCGCCCAAACAGCTAACTTGAGCTCATATGGCACCTCCTTCCAACTCATAAACCCCGGGGCGATGACCGTCTTTAGCAGCTCGAGGGATCTCGCTAATAGCTCCGACTTGTTCTCGATGGTAATCCCAAATTTTCCATATTTGGGGAGCCTAGGGGCCAAGGAGCCTTCGTCGCCTCCGCTATCACCGAGCCCAGACGACATCATCATAACCAGTATCATCATCCTCGCTAAAAAAATGTTATTAGTACACATAGACACACACGCAGCCTCCCACCCCTACCCCACCACCCACCCCCCATCCCTGCTCCCACCCCCACTCCCTCACCCCACCCCTACCACACACGCACACGTACACGTACACACACACACCCCATCCCTGCCCCCACCCCCTCACCCCACCACCACCACACACACGCACACGTACACGTACACACCCCCATCCCTGCCACCACCCCCACCCCCTCCCCCCTCACCCCACCACACACGCACACGTAGACGTACAGACACCACCCCCTTCCCCCCACCACACACACAATAATCCAATAATGATTAATAATTATATGTAGTATGTCTTATTTAATTATGTCTTATTTATATTCAAATTCAATTATTAATAATTATATATAGTATGTTTCATTTAATTATGTCTTATTTATATTCAAATTTAATTATTCAAAAGTTGAAAAATCCCACCCCCATATGGACAATAATACAGTGGTCATGCCACTTTTAAAACTAACCAACCCGACATTTACTAAACAAAATAATCCAACATCAATGTCTACAACAAATGTGTATATTCAAATTCAATTATTAATAATTATATGTAGTATGTCTTATTTAATTATGTCTTATTTATATTCAAATTCAATTATTAATAATTATATATAGTATGTTTCATTTAATTATGTCTTATTTATATTCAAATTAAATTATTCAAAAGTTAAAAAATCCCACCCCCATATGGACAATAATCCAGTGGTCATGCCACTTTTAAAACTAACTAACCCAACATTTACTAAACAAAATAATCCAACAGCAATGTCTACAGTAAATGTGTATATTCAAATTCAATTATTAATAATTATATGTAGTATGTCTTATTTAATTATGTCTTATTTATATTCAAATTCAATTATTAATAATTATATGTAGTATGTTTCATTTAATTATGTCTTATTTATATTCAAATTTAATTATTCAAAAGTTAAAAAATCCCACCTCCATATGGACAATAATCCAATGATCATGCCACTTTTAAAACTAACCAACCCAACATTTACTAAATAAAATAATCCAACAGTAACGTCTACAACAAATGTGTATATTCAAAATTTAATTATTCAAAAGTTGAAAAATTCCACCCCCATATGGACAATAATCCAGTGGTCATGCCACTTTTAAAACTAACCAACTCAACATTTACTAAACAAAATAATCCAACAGCAATGTCTACAACAAATGTGTATATTCAAATTCAATTATTAATAATTATATGTAGTATGTCTTATTTAATTATGTTTTATTTATATTCAAATTCAATTATTAATAATTATATGTAGTATGTCTTATTTAATTATGTCTTATTTATATTCAAATTTTATTATTCAAAAGTTGAAAAATCCCACCCCCATATGGACAATAATTCAGTGGTCATGCCACTTTTAAAACTAACCAACCCAACATTTACTAAACAAAATAATCCAACAGCAATGTCTACAACAAATGTGTATATTCAAATTCAATTATTAATAATTATATGTAGTATGTCTTATTTAATTATGTCTTATTTATATTCAAATTCAATTATTAATAAATATATGTAGTATCTCTTATTTAATTATGTCTTATTTATATTCAAATTCAGTTATTAATAATTATATATAGTATATCTTAATTTACTAATTTAAAATAAGGGGCAATCATATATTAATTTACTAAAAAAATTAATAATCAATCATTTTTTTACAAGGGACACTACGCGCACACACACATAGACACACACGCAGCCCCCCACCCCTACCCCACCACCCACCCCACATCCCTGCCACCACCCCCACCCCCTCACCCACCCCCACCACACACGCACACGTACACCCCCCCCCACCACCCCACCACCCTTCCCCCACCACACCCCCTGCCTCCCTCCCCCACCACACACCACCACAAACATATATACACACACATATACACATACACACATATATATACACACATATATACACACACATATACACATGCATATACACACATACATATACACACATATATATACACACATAGAAATGAAAGAGAAAGAGAGAAAAAAAATTACCTTAGAGAGAGAGAGAGAGAGAGCGCTGAAATCATTTGTAGAGAAAGAGGGAAACCAAAACGATGGGGAAAAAAAGAGGCTAGGGCTTTTTTACTGAAGATATTATCACGGTCGTGTCAAGGTCCTTGACCGTGACAATACTTTGTCACGGTCTTGTCACGGTCATTGACCGTAACACAAAACGCGAGATTCTTGTCACGGTCAATGACCGTGACAAGAGTGACCGGCTGAAAGGTGACATTTTGGTGTAGTGCTATCTTGGAGAAAAATGATAACATTATTATAGCACATAAGAGACCGAAAGGGCGGGTGGGTGCCTAACACCTTTCTATTCCGTAACTTAGTCCCTAGATCCTGGATTCATTTGGTTTCGTATACATCAGTTTTCTTTTGATTCCGTTCTTTCGGGGAGAGCTGGCGAATACATTTTTTTCATTTTCCTCCCCTTTAACGACGACCAATTTATATATGTGGTAGCCTTGCGAAGATAGCATGAGTGGCAGAAAGAGGATTCCTATCCTCAAATCCCCAAACACGCCGAGAAGGATTTCCCCATTTTTGCTCCTTTAGAAGCTAGTCTGTGCCGGAGGATTCCCGGATGGACACAACATCATCTATGATATTATGTTTCTTAACAAAAATGTCACTATTCTCCCCACTTCTTCTACTTTTTATGCGTAGTTAGTTAGATTATTTGTTGATAATTATATAGATGGAATATGCCTCATCCTTCGACCCTAGTTTTCAACATCAATGTCGGTTATGTGATAATCACAATGATTCCATCTTCATGCGCATTTAACTTTTTTCTTGCATGCAAAGTCAAAAAATCAGTATCAAACAAGGATTTCCAATTTTCCATCTCAAAATCTTTAAACACTCTATTTAATAAATTAAAAGTATTAGAGTAATGGAAAAATAATTATAAGAACACCTTTATCACATAAATTCATATACGTACAACCCATTGTTTACAACCTCAGATCAAATCAACCAAATTCCATGTTTTCAAATAAATAATAAGGAAGTGCCCAAAAGCACAAAACACAAGAAAACCCGAAATTTGTGGTTCCATGATTCAACTACAAGCCCATAATTACAACCAAACATATAGAAACATATGAATGCGTCGAGTAAAAAACAAAGATTTAAATCTGTGGGAGAACAATATCTTCTACATTTGCTAAAATTTTAATAATTTCTCAAATAATAAGACTATATACCACATAAAAAAATACAAATAATACCAATCAATGAATTACATATACATTATCCAAATACATCGATCAAATCAAAATGACCAAATAAGAAAAAATTTAATCGAATTTTCAAAAATTAAACATAAACACATTGTGTAACGAGTGGCGGACCAGGAATTTTTACTGAGGGGTGTGAAAATGTCAGGATTGGGAGCCCCTGAGGCGAATTTTTTTGGGTTTATTTTTACTTTTTGTGATTTTTTAACCCTAAAATGTTGAGGTTAATATTTACCAATTAAAATTTAACTAACAAACAATTAGCAAACTAGTAACTTAACTTTTTCACTTTAAACTAATTTAACAATTTTTTTCATAAATTTCAATAAACTAATTTAACATTTTAAAATAGAAATTAAATTAATTTAAACATTCATTATCTTAGGGGATAAAAATTAAACTAATTTAAACATTCATATTAATTTACAAATTCATAAAAATTAAACTAATTTAAACATTCATTGACTTGTAAATATTCATTAAATGAAACTTTCATTAAATTAATTAAATTTAAATTTACCTTTAAACATTCCATAAATTCATTTAAAGTTACTTGTATATATTCATTAAATGAAAAATGAAACATTCATTAAATTTGTGCAGTCACAACTATTGAACTAAAAACAAAAGTTACCTATGGAGGTTGCGCTATTAGCCAAAGGGAGAAAGAGCCTGCTAGAAAGAGAGGCGACCGAACCTCTAGTTATAGCCTGTAGGCTACCAGACCCAAAAGGAGGTTGCTGTTGTAGTTAGCCGGAGAGAGAGCGTGGACAGGAAGGCGGGCGGGAGAATCTGGAGGGATGGTGGACTAGTGGTTGGGCGGGCACCGCCGGTGGTGTGGAGATAGAGAGATGGAAGAAATGGAGTGGTGTGAATGAGGAGGAAATGTCTCAAGTAAGAATGAAAGAACAAAGGGTTAGAGAAGTTTAGGGTTTTTTTTGTTTAAAGTAGAACATGTGTGTGTGTGTGTGTGTGTTTTATTCTTTATTACCACTCCTCCCCTCAGCTTTTAAAATGGCATAAACTCAATGTCTTTTACAGGGAAATATTCACATAGCTCCAAAAAAAAATCAACATATTTCTTGAAAAAAAAAAAGGGCAGGGCAGCTGCACACCCTCGGGACCATCTAGGTCCGCCCATGTGTGTAACCATACAAACATCAAATAATGATTAAAAATTAATGTCATGTAATAAAATCATGTCTACAAACATATCTGTAACAAAACGCAATTTATTCAGCCATTTTTTTGTATTTACAGCAATGAGGAGATAAACTGTTAAGGCCAAAGAAGTAAAGAGGGAGATTAAATGAAAGGGGAAATAAATGAGAGAGAGAGAGAGAGAGAGAGAGAGAGAGGTAGTGTCCAGAGGAGAGAAAGGTGGTGGTGATGGCGGTGGCCATAGGAGAGAGAGGCAACAGGGAGGGTATAGAGACAGAGATCGTGAAATGAAAACAGAGCCTCGGGATGTTTATATTTACTGGGGCTAGTCATGGTCCTGGATTGTGACCCCACGACGTGACCATTTATATTTTTACATGTCACGATCCTAGTCACGACCTAAGACCATAACTAGGTTAGTGATGTGTAAATAATAAATGCTAATCTCCATGGGTCACAGCCCATGATCGTGACCATCTCCAATGATAATTTCAAAATGGTCACGACCCGTGACCATGACCCATCTCAATTGAAACCCTAAAATTTTCTAAGCCTATAGTCAATGTCTAGGGTCGTGACCCAATTTGGTAGGAGTTTTGGTGCCCATTTGGTCGTAGGTGTTGTCATGGACCAAGTTTGTGACCCTCAGGTTCACGATTGATGGACATAAGCACGGATATTTAATGTCACCTTTTTGCTCGATCATGGCCTTTGTCACTTGCTTTTGGCTCTAGTCACGGTACCGGGTCGTGACCCACTTGTCGTTATGATTTATGGTGTAGTAATAGTGAAGTATGTTCATATATCAATTGTGTTGTCATCAAACAAAATCTTTTTGGTTTAAATATATTTGGTTTCAAAGTGTAGCATATTAACATCAAAAGAGAAGAAAGAAAAGTGTCTCGGGAGGAGTTATCTACATACACTACACCAAAAAGGCCAAATTGGCACCCTTTAGTCGGCCAGACTTGTCACGGTCATTGACCGTGACAAAAAAACACGCGTTTTTTGTCACGGTCATTAACAGTGACAAGTCTGTGACAAGGTCTTGTCATGGTCAATGACCGTGACAAGTCCGTGATAAGTACAGTTGTCATGGTCAATGACCATGACAATCCTTATAATATTATCACGGTCAAGGACCGTGATAGGTTTGTGACAAGTTTAGCAGAAAAAACCCTTTCCCCTCCTTTTTTTCCCACCGCTTTGTTTCCCTCCACTTTCTCTCTCTCTGTCTCTACGCGCTGCTCTCCCTATCTCTCTCTCTACTTTCAGGTTGGTTTCTCTCTCTCTCTCTCTCTCTCCCATTTATATATATATATATGTGTGTGTGTGTGTGTGTGAGTGTGGTGGGTGGGGACTGGGGGTGGGGAGGGGGGATGGGGTGGGGTTGTGTGCGTGGTGGTGGGGGGGGAAGTGGGTGGGGTAGGGTGGGGGGAGGGGGCAGGGGGCAGGGGCAGGGGTGGGGGTGGGGCTGCGTGTGTGTTTGTATCGATTGAACGGTTACGTTTTCGACGCTAAAGTGTACGAGGAAACTACAAATGTACAGAACTCTGGCATTTCATACAAGGCTCTTACTTTCTTTCGAGCGAGCGCAAAAGATAAAAACCTCGTTGAAGCTCAAATGACTTACTATGGTGTAATCCGAAATATATTTGAATTGGATTATATAAGCATCAAAGAGGTTGTATTTTAATGTGACTGGGTAAGAGTTAAGGATAAAAATGCTTGTAAAGTTGATCCTGTCACCAATTTGATCATGGTTGACTTGTCCAAGTTGAAGAGCAACAACCACGTGAGCAATGAGCCGTTTGTTTGTGAATTGCAAAAGGTTAACCAAGTGTTTTACTCGGAGTATATCAACAACGAGTCGTGGTCAATTGTCCTACACGCGTCAAGGCTTCTAAATAGTAGTATGGATGACTTGGTTGCTCCTATCGAATATCAATCCATTTTTTATGATAACCCGAATTTGAAACAATTTTTCAATTTGTAATAAATATTCCAATTTGTACTTTATCAATCCATTTTTAATGCTTTTAATTGATTTGCACTTTATCATTTTCTCTCTTGTGTAGTGTGTGTGTGTGGGGGAAGTATGGGTGGGGGTGGGGATGTTTCGGATTTGTAGTAATTGTACATATTATGAGCTAGATGCAGTTGTTTTGGAATTCAGAATTGAGATGTTAAACAGTAACAATTCATTTGGATTTGTAGTAATTGTACATATTTGCATGTCTTCTTCTAATTCATTTTGATTTGTACTAATAACAACATTTTTTTATAATAAATGTCTCCTTCAGGTATTAAGGCGAGGATGATGATGCTGGTTATGATGATGTCGTCTGGGCTCGGTGGTAGCGGAGGCGACGAGAGATCCTCAGCCCCTAGGCTCCCCAAATATGGCAAATTGGGGATGGCCGTCGAGAACAAGACGGGGCTATTAGTGAGATCCCTTGAGCTGGTAAAGACGATCATCGACCCGGGGTACACTAGTTAGAGGGAGGTGCCAAATGAGCTCAAGTTAGGTGTTTGGGTGGCACTACAAGTAATGTATTTATATTTATATGAATATTTCAATTTCAATTTCAATTTCAATTTAGATTTCATTTTATATTTATATTTATTCGCAACTAATATTGTATTTGTTGGACAGGAACAATTCAACTTGGATCCAAAGCTACGCGATTTCGTCTTGGAGCAGTTGAGGGAGCAATACAAGACGTGGAAGAAAAATATGCGAACCCAATACTTTGGGAATATTCGAGAGTCCGTTATCCAAATGCATGAATCCGTCCCGCTGAAGGAGCCGATCTTATTGGCAAAATGGTAACAGTTCATTGACAATGAGATCGGGGAGCGACAATTGGCATCTCGCCAATCGGGGAGGGAAAATCGGGAAAAAAAGACGGACGTGCACTACTCCGATCGGACGTCTTACGCCGAGGTGGAGCATAGGATGATGGTAAGATTATTTTTTATATAACTACAGAAATATATTATTCTGTATTATTTTACTTTGCGGGGCCGATACTAATTTTACTTTTTTTATATCAGGGGATAGGGAGTGACCCTATGGGTAGGTCACATAGGCTCGATACTTATGTGGCTATTCGAACGAAAAAGGGGAAGGATAAGGAGGTGTCCTCGAGCGTCACAGCCACGATTGTAAGTAATCCGACAGTTTACTTTTTGTTAATAACATTATAATTTTTTTATTTACTTATTTTACTAATCATGTGCTTTTTGTCATTTCAGGCAAAACTTAAGGAAGTGCATGAGTCGCAATCTGATGCCGACAAGGCATCTTTGTCCACAGACGCACTTATCCAAGTGCTTGGCGTTGATAGCAAGGGGAGGACAAGGGGGGTGAGCTCGCGGGTGACCAAATCTAGGATCATCTAATTGGAGACGAGCGACACCGAGTTGGCTCGAACAGTGGACTCGCATGACGCGAAGCTGTCCCGTGTGGAGGCGATGGTCTAAGATATGTTCTCATTCATGAAGCGTTTGTTAGGCAAAACCGTAAGGGGAAAGGTAAGGAGAAAGTGGTGGAGAAGAGGTACAGGAGGACGAGGATGTGGACCTCGCTGCTTCATTGCCGACACGTACGGACTTTGATGATCCACTCCCCTATTTGACCCCCTTCAACCGATCGATGTCGACACTTGGTTAGCCAAGCATGTTTATACTGGACATATTTGATGGCCAGCGGATAGGGTAGGGGTTGAGGGACCCGAATACCGTCCAGGGTATGCCAGTTCATGGACGTTTGCTTCAAGACATCGAGTCCAAGGTGCTCGTCACGCATGTGATACCCGAGAAGGAGAACTTTCCCTTATGGTTGCGCGAAAAATGCAGCACGATGTATATTGCTGGGTGTGTCAATTCGTATATCGTGTGGCCTACTCACCTCCTCAGAGTTAACCTTACCCCAAACATTTAGTGACATTATTTGAATTGAATTGTTGTTTTAAGTTGTTACATTTGAATTCTATTCGGATTATATCGTGATGCATATTGTTTTGAATGTATATTTGCATTATCTCTATTTTATTTGGATATATAATGTTTGAATAGGTACAATGTTACTATAACAGATACAAATATACTGCTAGGCAGTGGCAGTGGCCATACTTCCCAGCAGATTGTTTTTCAATTCTGCCCAGAATTGTTACAGTCATTGACCGTGACAAAGGATAATTGTCACGAACTTGTCACGATCAATGACCGTGACAATTTTTTAACACTATCACGAGTTTTGTCATGATCCTTAACCGTGACAAAACTTGTTAAGGTCAAGAACCGTGACAAGTTTAACGAACTTATCACGGACAATGACCCTGACAAGTCTGTGATAAAAAAAGTTATCACCTCCAGAATTATCACGGTCATTGACCTTGATAAGTCCAACTTATCAAGGTCAATGATCGTGATAATTCGACAGATTTGGTGTAGTGATATATGAGGGTGTAGGAGGGTCAGATTAGCCTTTCTATCGGATAGAGCTTACACCTTTTCATTTTCCTTCATATGAAATAACTGGTATTTGGGCGAAGGATCTTCTTGAAAAATATGCAATAAGGTTTGCTAGCTAGATTGTTCTTCAAAATTTGAGGGTTGTTTAGGGTGGTGAAGAGGCTAGTCTTCTTTGTTCGACAATTGATCGGACAGAGATTCGATGAGTATTTTGGTGTGTGGAAGAGGTAAGCAAGCTTTGGTTGAGTCTTGTCCTCTTTAAATGAGAGTTAAGTGTCTCTATTGATAGAGGATGAGATACGGTACAAAATTCATAAAGGTCCTCTTAACTTCATGTCATACGATAGAAATGGATCGATCCGACACACTTGAGTGTCCCCGGTCCGGCATGAGGAAAAAAATATTTGAAAAAAAATGACCGTCCCCTTGAATGTAGTTGTGATGTGATGGTCCACCATGGAATAGTTAAGGTGTGGTACCATACGGCATGGATCTTACTAAATGGATGGGCATTGTCATGTTGGGCAATTATGTCCAAGCTAAGATGGTGCTAGACATAGAGGTTTGCTCATATTAGGTCAAAAGGGGGACTTTGATGTTTGGAAGAGATCCATAATGTAGTTCAGTCGAACTGGGATCTGAATGGTGCAGGATCAGTTAGCTACAGTGACGTTGGGATACGAGGAGATAGGGTATGAATTCAAGGTATCTACAACCTTAAAATATACCAATAAATAAAAAGAACAAAAATAATTATTATACATAACATAAAAAAAGATTGTGTGTGCGTCTGTGTGTGTGTGTGTAAAAGCATACATATGTGCGTTGTCCTTCTCACACTATTTAGTCCTTATGTCAGCTTGTCTGTCATTATTTCTAAAACAAAGGGGCACCATACCATTTGTAGAATACACTCCATATCAGATACCTTCCATGTAATCTACCGTGGGTCTTTGTGTTATAGCATCATCTGGTCGATTGGTACTTCGTAATCAACTTCAAGCTTATAGTCACCAGATATGTCCCACATAAAATACCAGGTATATTGAATAAGATCAAGGTTCATCTGCCATTAATAAAGTCATACAGCAACTACAGGGACTCACCACATCCTAGAATGACATCCAAGTTGAACTTTGGATAGAAAACACTCGCTTCCATCAGGCGCAAGGTTGCCTCAGAGGAAGAAATGCCAAAAATATTTCCCCTATGCCCACCTTGGTATTCCACAGTCAATTAGTGATCCCCCAAGATCTATAAGACCCTCTTACCCAAATTTTGGCTCCCTATCATGGTTTCTTCGAAAAGCAGCCTTAGTATCTTGAATACACCTAGTATGCATATCCATGCCAGCCCAAGGTAGAATTGGTAGCCCAAATAGCAAAGGATAATATCCCACCTAATTCAACACCAACAGGTTGGGAAAACCCTCTAAATAAGGACTCGTTATGTTACATCTCGAATGATTACTTTAACGAAATTGACGGGTAAGACCTATTTCGAATACATTCTATATCAGTTAGCTCATGGCTAATAGAGGATCTCCTCCCAAGGATAATTTCGACCATATTATCCTCCTGAGACTCGCCTATATGTATGACCTCCCCCAAAGATCGACAAACATATGAGACAAAGTAGGGAAGAGAATAACTTATGCTGAATATCCGAGGCCAAACATCAGAAGCTCAAAGAGGAAGAGAAACTGCATTAGGAAAAATAAGATGAAAAAAAGGTTGCATTGGAGAAGTAGAATGTTAGGGTTGTCCTGATATTACCCCTTCGCACCGAAGTTTGGTCTTACACCATCAAAGTTTGTCGCATTATATATGGATAAAATATCAACCTATGATATTTTGTAATTCTTCCACGCGTACAACTGTGAACATCTATACTTATTTAATCATTCTTCACTAATGGACCCCTATTATGACCCGTAACCTAGTCCAATCAAACCCCGTGTAGTCTTTGTCATCTATAATCATTTGGATCGAATTGTATACTTATCCCAACTCATTAAAGAGAGATCAAAACAATTAGTCCCACTTTTCCCAATCAATTCAGATGTACGCACGGGACTTACCGGGCTTCAAGGGATGGGATCGAATAATCTCAAAGACCAGTGACATAATATACAATCAAAGTAACCCTTACATTTATTTCTTAGATAATCCCAATAACGGGAGGAACTATTCGAGCGAAAGAATTATGGGTTACCTCTCAAAAGTTGACTCCAACGGCAACGAAGAGTCAAAAATCACTTGTCCTTCCTCAGTAGGTAATGACCCAAACTTAGATTCAGGAACCTCCGCTATAAAGGTCATTTAACCTACACACTCGTTAGAAATTCCCATATGCCTCAAACCCCCCTCGCAAGTCAGCGAGAAACCAAACGTCGTCGAGAAAATAATCACATCACTTGGAAATATCATGTGAAGCATTAAAAACTCTACAATGAGTAATAACATGTATACCACCATATAAAGCAATGATATGTCGCGTGGATAATTAAGCTCTTGACATACACTAGGGTTTCCCTTTTGTACCCAAATATAGAGTCTCCTTCAACGACTGGGCCATTTACCCAAAAATCCATCAAGGCTTAATCATAATGATAAGGCTCTATGAGGCCTACAATCTAATCCATGGGGATCCTAAGGAATACCCACCAAGTACATCTCCCTTATTAGGATCTAATTGTCCCTCCTCGCCAGACAACTACATCCACATGATCTCAACAGACGTCGAAGACAACATTAAACCTTCCTTTTTTTCATGGTAAACCCAAACCAGCCATCGGTCGTCACACCCCACAACCCCTATTGACAAAGTCAACTTTCAGGGGCCACTAATGACAACCAAATCATAGTTAGTCTACTTGATAGACCCATATGGAGACATCCTAATTGAACATTATATCAACAACCTCCCCACATATGGCAATACAACATTAGAATATAGGGTTAAATGATTACTCAACTAAGAAGTCTGGGACATGAAAATTAGGAGAATTCAACAACCCAGATTGATAAAAACTTCATATGAAATATAAAAACCTACATTTGTAGATATTGACTCCTATTATTGGTCATCTAGCAGTCGAACGATGTTCGATGATGAGCCTGTGGAATAATAAAGTGTATATGACCTCTACAATGAGTTAAACCGTCATGTCCATCAATCGACCTTTGGCATTTCATCCACTAGACCTCTAACTGGTCCCATCAGTGTGCGAAGGTGGGTAATAGTTACGATAATATATACTTGGAAGACGCCTATAATGTTAGCACCATCAAGTTATAGGAAAAAATGATATGACAGGATTGCCCACTCCCGTAGGTCAGCCACAACGACAGTACTCATACATCTCCTATAAAAGTCTTTCTAATGCATACGACATAAGGGATTATCAGTAGCTCAGCTTAAGGTGGATTGTTTGGACTTTGGAATTCTCTAAGTTCATCAATGGCCAATCTCTGCGGGCAAAAACCAATGCATAACTCAAATAATATAATGGAAACATCTTTTGTGAGGTCGCCTGTATTGTTAAAAGTATATATATGAATCCATTAGGAGCCTCCACCAATATGGAAGAGTCTTGTAATGACCCCTATTTTCCCAGGTGCAGTTGATCCGATTCGCACATCGAAGATAGGAAATGCCAATAAATTTATATCATTCTCGGGATCATCAAAGTTGTAATGCTTGGAGATCCACTTCATCATCCTTAGTATGGGAGTTATTTTTTATTTTAGTTGGCATTTCAGTCGTCATTTGTACTTAGTAGTTTTATATTTGAACTGAGGCAGTTCTAGTCATTTACTTTTCAATTGAGACTTTTGTATGACGACAAGTCATTATATTTGATACAGTTTTATTGGAAAGTTTTATTTTATCTCACTTCAATTATTTATATTGTTATTCATTATTATTGTTATGTTATGGATTGTTTTTATTTACTATCATCTTTATTTATTGATGCTCAGTATTGTTGCTCTTGTATAATAATAATAATAATAATAATAATAATAATAATAATAATAATAATAATAATAATAATAATAATAATAATAATAATAATAATAATAATAATAATAATAATAATAATAATAATAATAATAATAATAATAATAATAATAATAATAATAATAATAATAATAATAATAATACATGAGGTAAAAAGGTTTTATAGATTGGGTCAAAGCCTGAAAGTTACAATAAATATATATTTTACTTAACAGTATTGAATGAAACTCATTTATGCCCCATGTTGTCACCCACCAATACTCATGCCATATATATTTTACCTCTCTGCTTTCCCAATACAGGTCTAACTAATCGTACCCAACCATATCTTACCATAATAAGTCTATTTATATACACTAGTTGGTGCATACGTGCATTACATATGTAACTAATGTTTGAAGTAACATTTCAAAATATTATGTAATGAAGAGGGCATTATATGAGCACTAAAAATGAGTCTTTCTAGACAATCGTGTCATTGCATGATAGAGATAATTAAAAACATAAAGTCCCATAATTTTAGCATGTCATCAACATAGAAATGCAATTTCTAGCGAGTACAAAGAAAGTCCCAATATTTTAAGAGATTCAAAAATGTGTGAGGTCACAACTATTAGAATCAGAATCATGGGAGAAGAAAATATGCATAATTTCTTCAATAAATTGCATGTTATCTTTTTCATTCATAAGAAATTTTACAATGGGTTAATAAACCACCAATATTAAACTAGCATATCGATGTCTATTCATACTAATTTACATTTGCAGGCATTAGCTATATGTAGTGCCTAAAATGAAATGGTCGGTAATGCTAGAACTCCTTAAAATTAATATATAATGAAACCTAATTATACCCTTGAACAAATGTGACACCCCGCTTAAAATAATAACGGGTGGCCAACCCTATACTAAAATAATCATGAATCTCAAGTGGATCACTCTCAGCATCTACTGACGATTCTAAAATAAACACGGCTAACAACCCATTATTGTAAAAAGAGGATGCCAAAAAAAAATTAGAAACATTTAAACATTACTAAAACAAACTATGCAATAGCAACCAACAACATAACATATAAATATGATAAAGAACACACACATGCTAATATAAAAGAGACTAATACAAGATTACAACAAAATGTACAAAATAAAATACCTGAATATGATGTCGGGTCACAGACAATACAATAATCTGAGAAGGAAAATATAAAAGTGCTACATCTACGACACCTGGGTATAAACCCGATATACAAACTGAATCCTATTCTAGATGAACAATAGATAGGAATCGACTAGATCAAAATACCGCAACAGTTCGCTACTGTCACAGCTCCACGAATACACTGGATGGTTAACATCAATGGTGTCCTTGCGAAGGAACACCTAAAAGAATACAATATATACATGGCAAGAGAAAATATAAACGGGTCAGAGCCCGAGGTGTGAAAACATTTTTATCAAGTGCATTAAAATGCATAGTAATTATAAATGCAATATAACATGATTAAAGTGGAGTCGCACTCTCCAAAAAATCCAACTCACCTCTCAACTAAAGAGCGTATCTAAATGTATGTACATGATCCTCAAATAATGGCCCAAAACTATCTAGGGAAATAATCTAACCTACACTCAAATTTATACTCAATTAAAATTCCATTTAAATCATAACCCTCAACTTCTAATTCTACCACATAACCATTAACTTCCAAACTACTATAATCTCAAATGTTCGTCAACTTACTAAGCATATCAAATATACATAAACATATTCTCTTAATAGAATTTCTCATATTCTAGTTAGGCATATATATATATATATATATATATATATATATATATAAGTTATTAGCATCTAAATGCTAAGGACTAAACTTCTCCCAATTCTCAATACTGCACTGCGTTTCGTGTGTGGGACGTCTCGCAAGCGAAATCCAAACTAGGAACCCCCCGATACACTACTCCTTGGCAGTAATGATTATCGAGATTCATTATGCCCTCAATGCATGCCGCATATAACCCAAAATTCTTATATAATATAAATAATTAACTATTCTCAACAGTGCACGGCATTTCGTGCGTGGGACGTCTCGCAAGCGAAATCCAAACAAGGAACCCCCCCCCCCCCGATACACTATTCTTTGGCACTGTCGATTGTCAAGATATATACTAATATGATAAATATGAGCACTAAGGACTAACTTATCCTCACTCCCAACATTTCACGGCATTTCGTGCATGTAACGCCTCGTAAGCGAAATCCAAACAAGGAATCCCCCCCCCCCGATACACTACTCCTTGGCAATGTTGGTCATTGAGGTCCATTATGCCCTTGATACCCATGGTAATATATATACTCATATAATTATATATGCTTCGTCTTCACTTTAATATATTCATCACAATTTAGTCCGGATAAAATATCCCGAAATGAGATTCAATCAATCTTCTTATATCTCTTTACTCTAGAGACAAATATATGATATCTCATAATCATATACAATTAATATACTATTCACACAAGTATAATAATAACCATCCCAATGAGCTATAACTCGAGGATGCGGGTTCTCAATGCTATCATCTACCAGGGAATCACTCACATATCATCCTGGGTACCAACGGTCGGAATCTCACACCGCCTTGGTAAAAACCAAATCACAACGTACGGGAAGCGGTCATAGTTCCCCCCAGGAAATGAGACGAAACGTACCCACCACGTCTTACCCCTAATAAAAATCACACAATAATAATGGACGCTATGACCTGGGGACTATATGCTCCCTGCTCCTCAAGCCAGGGGCCTCACCCACATCGCGCAACTTCCCATGATAGCATAGAGGGGGTATGCTTCACACACACACACACACACACGTATATATATATATATATATATATATCATTCACACTAGATATACATACATCATCACATCATATAAATGTATACCATCACACAAGGTATAGATATTACACTATTTACATACTCTTATTATGCTCTTAGGTGTATAGGAATTTATTTCCATTTATTAGTATATTTTACTCTCGATATACTATTCGTCAATAACTCACATAACTTCCCCACTTTGTATACACGATACTATTTCTCACTTGAAATTTACACATCACTTCTATTTGTATGAATCATCTCCCAATTCTATTTACGTTGTGTATATTCTCTATATCCTTATGCACATCAATCAGCATTTATTATTCCCAATTCATATTATGGTTCAATCAATCATATGAACCTTTAAAGTTATCACATTTGGGATTTAAATCAAAAATCCAATTTCACTAAGCGCATCCTACCTCTCTCTCTTATAAACTCATATTTATCTCCAAATCAAAATCTCAATAATAGTGGGCTTCCCCACTAGTCAGTACGATACTCTCCAATCGGTATTCTCTCAAAATAAGTCCATATGTCCCCATCAATTTATCATAAGGGAAACTCCCTAAAAATCTACAAAACATACTTCTCATAAGTCATATAGAGATTCCCAATCGATAACCACAAACGAAATGGGATTAAACTCACCCTAGAAAAACATCCCCAAAACTGCCCTGTTTTCGAATTGATTCGAGCCCAATCCAAATCGATCCAGCCCAGCGAATCGATTCGGCCCCCAAGGCGAATCGATTCGGGTCAAAAGACCTGGGCATCTGTCTTAGGCAGAAACGATTTGTCTTTGGGTGCGAATCGATTCGGTCACTCAGACCTGCCAAGCCGGAACATTCCGAATCGATTCGGGTTGGGGGCCGAATTGATTCGGCTTGTTCAGAAGCTACGAAAATGGCTATTTTTCTCCAAAAGCCAAAATTCCCAAAATTCAATTTCATCATCTTCTCTCCATTTCTCTTCAACCCAAACATATTAATAACCTTAAAACTCATCAAATAACACATCTCAACTAATTTATAACCTCAAATCCATTATATACACATCATATGTAAGATTTACCCAAAATCTAAGTTTTGACATTATAAACCCAAAATCCATAAATTTATCCACAAATCATGAAATAAATGATACACAACAATTATTTAGCAAGTTTAATCACTTGCCTCAAAGTTGTAGAGGTTGGATTGCCCTCGAAATCGCGGATTTGCCGGAATCTCCAAGCTTTTCTCTCTTTCTCTTCTTATTTTCTTCCTCTCTCTCTTTCTTTATTTCTTTCTCTTTCTCTCTAATGAGATTTCTATCTCTCGTAGGCTTAATAAGCCTTATCTCCAAAATACACAACTTTAAATGATAATACACACTTTAAATGACTCGATAACTTTAATTCGAGCCAAACAAACTTAAAATATTTCAGAACCCAAATAAGACCCAAGTACAGTCATTTTGACTATCTCGACCCTTCCGAAATCAACTGCACCCTCAGAATCGTCATTCAAATCACTTTCTAACATCTTCAAATTTTGACCTCAAATGCCAATTTAATTATTCTCCAATTAAATTAATATTTATTTCTCACAAAAATAAATAAATTATTGTCTCAAAAATCTTAGGGTATTACAACAAACTTAATTAAGCACTATTAGATAAGACTTTTTCAAGCTTATAATTAAACCATAAATGTACCAGGATACAACAATACGATCTCTTTGTCCACTACATAAATCACATACCCCGATTCTAGTAGAAATAAAAATTAAGAACGTGTAAATATCAAACAAAAATAATTAAAATGGATTGTGGATATTACAGCTACAACAACTCCATGGTCAATCATATTCCATCAAGTAAGATATCCATTAAATTGCATAATTAATAAATTCTTTTATTAATTGCATTGAATATCATGATTCGAATATAAAATTTCAAGAATAAAAACATCATAAAGGTATACCATCTCGTTGGTCTCTAGATTTTCTTTACCCTTTGAGCGTCCTCCCAAACTATCCATGTGGAGAAAATTTTCAAGTAAAAAAAATACTTTAAATTTCACCAAGATTAAAGATCCATAAAAACAGTTCAGTTAGCTTCAATTATATAAAAGATAAAAACTCTCCAATATGTTAGTAAAATAATCTTTTTATTCCTTCAAAATTATCACATTATTCCCTCACAATACCACGTCCTCCTTCCTAAGCCCCGAGTATTAAACGCATGCACAATGTGAGTTTTGAGGGAGTTTACTCGAAGATCAAGTGGTTTGCACATCCTGGAAAAATCTCATAAAAGTATTACAGTGTTTTGAGCGTTATTAGTGTGAAAATCACTCACGATCTTGATTAGTTTAATAGATTAAGTCAATTTCGCTTCAGTTCACCATTTTTACACCTAAGGTAGACTTTGAGATTTTTCGTTGGTGGCGTCTCATTCCTTCTTGCACATATGTTATTTTTGTCTACGTTGATTTACCTATAGAATGTGTTCACACCCTACATTTTTTTTCCATGATTCGATTATTTTTTTATTTCTCCGTGGTGTGTTGTCTTTGCAAATTATTTTTACTTAAAAAATTGAAATTTTCAAAAATAGTTTGTGGAGATTTTGATATTATCATTGCATGTGCTTCTTTGATGTATCTTTATGATGATATCTAATTATTTTCGGTGATATTCCCTATATTCCATGTTTGGTTTTTACTCCTTGTCTATTTCAGACAAAATAAAAGGCGGAGAATAAATTTGGGGGAGAATTTATTTTATGGGGGAGATTTTCAAATCTTTATTCATTTATTTGATATATTTCAAACTCGATTCATCATGAGGCATTTGCTTTGTTTCATGTGCGTAGGTAATTTAGAAGATCATATGTGGATTACACTCAATAAAGACAAAGTGACCAAGCGAAGACAATGAAGAAGTGGAGATTTGAAGGAGACTTGAAGAATTTGATTTGAAGATAACTGTATCGTGTACCTATGCATTTTAGGGTTTGGGAGGGTATGAGGATATTATGTTTATGTTAGGGGATAATTTTATAATTTAGATTTCGATTTTATGTTTGTACCAAAATAGCCAAAAAGGGGATGATTTGTAAGAGCATGATTTCAATCTTAATCATAGCTTAGGCTTACATAAGTTTTTGCCATATTTCGCTACTATTGGATTCGAGGCGAGATAAAGTTCGAAGATCCAACATCTCCAATGCTTAAGCATCTCCGTACTTTGAAGGTATAATTCTTTAGTGTTTAAATTTATTTTGGGATGTTTGTTTTTCTTGGAAACATGATTTTTCTTTAAAAATTGAGGAAGTTTTTACTTTGTTTAAAAATAAATTTTTAACATGTATCTCATTTAAACGAGATGGTAGTGTCATTTGAACGAGATTGGTATCTCGTTAGAAGGGTTCGTTAGAAGGTTTCTTCAATCGAACTTCTCACGATGGCTTACTGTTTTGATTTTGTTCATATCATTAGAAGAGAGAGGTATCTCGTTCGAAGGAGATAAAGATCACATTATAACGACAGTGTATTTTCGTTCGAACGACGCCATCACCTCGATAAGTATGAACATCCAATAAATACTTGTTTCGTGTTCGATTTCGTTAAGACATTTGCCAGAAATGATTTTGCATATCCTTTGCAAAAGTTTTTATCCTTTTGAGTTTAAAAAACCTTTTTGATTCACAAATTATCATCCCCAAAGTTTATTTGAGTGAATCAAGTTTAAACCCTATATCTTGTATCTAGCATATAACTCTTGTGGAGAAAGTTTCTTCATGGCTAATCTTCTGATACCCGAGGGAATTCATTATTGACCCGATCGGTGGATACCGAGCGTGGAAGGTCGCGTGTGGACTGCTCTGGACTAAGTAGTTTTCTGTAGAGTTTTTCTACTCACTGCGCATTACACTTGTTGTGGTTATCAAGTGGTTTGTAAGTCGTTAGTCTTGTAAACTCTCTAAAGTGCTGAAAAAAGGTTTTACTCGAAAGGTTTTTTTTCCTTAATATGCCTTAGTTGAATGCATGGTTTATGTTATCGGCTTTATCACCTAGATTCATTTTTAGGTTTGTAGAGGGGGATTTAAGGTAATACTGAGATTAGAGATAATCCCCCCATTAAACAACAGTGTTTGGGATTAAGGCAGCTCAGCGTGGCAGCCCAGAGGGACCTTCCAGCTAAGAAACTGACCGAAAGAGTTCGTCCTTTAGTCCCGCTGATTAACTTAGTATTATTATATCTTTTGTTTATATTGGCTATTAGCTATAACAATTGTAAATATGTAATGAGTATAATGATTGTGTGTGAGGTCGAACTGTACTCGCGAGAGACCAGGCTTGGCAGGGCCTGGGAGAGCTTTCAAGCTCTATCGAATGACCTCGCCGTGGGAACTTTGGAGGGACTTGGTTTGGAGGATTGATAAGTGAGGCACCATTGAGTCTTATCCTGACCATCTTAGATACACCATGTAAAACACCGAAGGACCCTGACCGTGGAACCTCGGGGGGAGAAGCCTTGAGTTCCATCGGGCATTGAGTTGTGAGCCTAACAACCCTATACTTAATGTCACATCCACTTTATCTGATGTCACTAACCAGCTAGTCAATGTCATATCTACACTTTATTAAACCACCATGGTATTTGGGGTTGTCAGACAATTGGTGAGCCACCTCTGTGACGACACCCCCCTAACACACAGTGGTTAGTCAAAAGGCATGTCTTGGCATTTAATGCTTATGACGTGGAGATAACTAGTGCATCAGGTATTTAATGTTTGTGACATAAAGTATGAGGGATGTCTTTCACAGGCATTAATGACTGAGTTACCTCAGGGTAGCGTGGGGGGCTATTTAAGGACCCCAACCACCTCTGGGGAAGCATCATGTTCTTATTTGAGAGTTTAGAAGTTATTACTAGAGATATTTATTATGAGCCAGAGGGTTTACTCACCCACCATTGTCATTTATTAAAAAGCTTTAATATTTGACAGAGATCATTAAGGGTGGTGAGGGAGTTTTGGCTGTCCGCCAAGGTGTATCTAGTGTGCTTACTTCTCTCTCCCTCCAAATGAGTTACTTATGAGTTCATTATTATCTTATTGAGTTATACACGAGAGATTTTGTGAGTTCAAACTGAGTCTATCTTCACTGAGTTGTGTTTGCATGTCCTATGGTTGATCAATAGTGTTGTCATTTAACTTATCATCACTATACTCAAAAGGAGTTATGCCTCCATTTGATCTAAATTACCCTCTTACATTTGACGACTCTGCTGGGGAGGCATTCTTCTAAGCAAGGAGTATGGCACAAGATAACGTTAATCAAAGGCTTAACTTTGATGAAATTCAACACAATGAAGAACAGGCGGCGAGAGTGCTGGAGGCTTCCAGGGATGGAGCCCCTCGACTAGAGATACCTCCACTCCAAGCGACGACAGGCGTTCCAAGAGTGACACAAGCTTTCACGAGCACTGGGTTGGGACCAGCCCAAGTGGAACTCCTCATAAATAAATTATATGAGTTTTTGCAAACTCCTGTAGCTTCAACGGTGTTGGGAGGATTTGAAGACAACTCCTTCGTGACACCAGGGATAGCCCCAATGGCCCCATCGAGTGTAGTTATAACGGGAACTGTCCCAGCAAGTATACCCTTTGTTGTAAATCCAACGGTGGGAACCCCAGGAGTATCAATGGCTCCAACTGTGATGATTTATCTAGCTGCAACGGGCACTCAGCCCTTGGTCCCGCTGATAGGCTTTTTGACAGCATCACTTATGGAAGAGATGAGGATAGAAATGCAAAAAGAGATGTTAAAATTCATGCAAGCCTCCTCGCAATCTGTGGGCAAGTTAGCTTCGGTCTATGATGACTTTCGGACGCCTTACCCCAGGAATACAATGATGAGCCCTACCCGAAAGACTATATTCCTCCTATTTTTGAAAAATACATAGGAAAGGGTGGAAACCCGAAGGAACATATTAAACGCTTCGTTGAACACTAGGGGCGCATTGTAATAATAAGAAACTCAGGCTGAGGGAATTTTCTAAATCCTTAACCGATAAAGAATATACTTGGTATTCTCATTTAGATCTCAAGAGTGTTTCCACATGGGAGGAGATGCACATTTTGTTCGTCCAGAAGTTCTTTCTGGTAGAATATGAGTTTACTTTGACCTAACTAAGGAGGGAGAAGAAATGACCCGGGGAAGAAGTGGTGGCTTACGTTCGAAGGTTCAAGGAAAGGTCCCTTGATGTGAGGGAGGAGGCCAAAGAGTCCAAGTTACTTCAGATCAATGCGGAGGGACTGCTTCCTGAGTACATCAGCCATCTTATTAATGAGATGCATGAGGGGACTTTTGTCGCGTTCCTAAAAGCAACAAGGAATATATCATTGGTTGTGCGACCAAATCCAGTGGTGGTTCCTATAATGTGCAGGCAGCCGATACAACCCGTGGGAGGGAGGTCTCAGCCCCCACGGGTGGGATACACCGAAGGAACAGATGGGGGCAAGGTGGCGAAGAGGGACAATAACGGGAAGTTCGGGAGAGACAGAGAAGACCCACCATTGTTGCCTTATACAGTAGAGGAGGCTATTAGCTGTTACAACGCAATGGTCCAAGGAGGAACGGTGTACGAACCAAAGGGCATTACCGTCGGGGAACCCGATGCTGCAACAAGGGCGGATCCCAAGTATTTCCAAATTCATCAAAAGATCTAATATCCAATGGAGAGATGTTTCAAGCTAAAAAGAATCATCGATAAGTATGTGAAGGCAGGGACACTACAAATCCCTCCACAGAACGTTAACAACAACCCACTCCAAGAGCATGGGGCCAATCTGGTGGTGGCCTATGATGAGGAGGCAGAGAGAGAAAAAAGGGAACTAATGACGGAGCAGTAGGAGTTTGAAGAATCTTTGGAAGATTGCACTAGGGGAATGGCTAACGTAGTATTAGCTTACGATTAAGAAAGTGCTAAGGATATGGAGGACGTATATAGCGTTGAAGGAGAGGAAACAGACCAAGTTATAGAATACTATGCAGTTTTAAAATCCCCAAAATTCACCTGGTTCTTCGACCAGGTGGGGATACCAAATGAGAGTCGGTTGGAAATAACCCAGGAAATCCTTGACATTATGAGGAAGAACGCGATCCCTTCACTGAGATGGAAGGGACCCATGGCCAGGTTGGTAAAGAGGTTTCTGTCAGAAATAAATTTCAGTGACGTAGATAGGGCCGTAAGGTTCCCTCATAATAGACCATTGTATGTGACTGCCAGCGTTAACGGGGTTCGTTCTGCAAGGGCTCTTATAGATGGGGGAGCTTCCATCAATATCATGCCAATTAAAACTTTCCACTCAGCTAATATTCTGAAGGAAAGGTTGGTCCCTATGCTTTTGGTAATTTCAGGATATGACAACCAGTCATCTAAGTCCATTGGGTACGTGAATGCTGGGATCGCGATGGGAAATTTGAGTTCCCATATCAAATTCCACATGATAGAGAGTGCAACTTTCTACCATTAATTAATAGGAAGAGTGTGGATGCACAACCAAGGGCTAGTTCCTTCGAAGTATCACCAATGCGCCAAGGAGAATATCAAGGGAACGGAGGTGACCATTAGGGCTACGAAGAGGCCCTTCGCTGTCGAGGAAGCTGACCTAGTAGATGCAGCATTTTACACAGAATTAAAGGAGGATGTCTGGGTCCTAACGAGAAAAATAAAGGGAGCATAGGTTCCCACGATCAGAGAAAGGATGGGGCCCTTGAACGAGCAGAATAAAGAAGTTTTAAGCAGTAAATGAGTGATGGTCGAAGAAGCCCATCAGGTGGTCCCTCAACCCCAAAACATTTCGAAGTAGCTCAAAGACAAAATGAGGCCTAGAGCGGACCCAATGGAGCATGAGGTCCAACGACAAAGCGTACTGAGTCGATTTTCAGGAGGAAGAGTTGTTAAGGCTTCTAGAGAGAAGAATAGGAATGCAGTGGCGGCTACCAGTAGACAGTGCAAAAAGGTAGTTACCGAATAAGGAAATGTGGTTTATCAGTTATAATGGTATGAACGGGTAGCCGAAGAAACTAATAATGATGCTGAACCGATATATGAGTGCTTTCTGGTAGATCAACGGGGATAATGTATGGTGATAGACAACTCTAACATAAAGGAATTTATGGAAGAAGTCGTCGAATAACCAGATTACATGGCAGATCAACCGAAGCCACAGGCACAAGAGTTGGAGCAGTTACCTGGCAAAAGAAGGGGAGGATCCAAGGCCTATTTTTATCTCAAAATATCTTAGTAAAGGGAAATGAGAGGCCTTTTTTGAGTTGACTCTGGAGTTCATAGACGTTTTTGGGTGGAAGTACATAGAGATGGAAGGTCTGGATGAGGAAGTGAGCTGCCACAAGTTGAACGTGATGCTTTCGGCCATTCCAATGAAATAAGCAAAGAGAACGTACAAGCCTAAGCTAGACTTGAAGATCAAGGAAGAGGTCTAATGCTTACTGACGGCAGGGTTCATCAAATCGATACAACACCCACTTTGGCTGCCTAGCATTATTCCAGTGGGTAAGAAAGAAAAAAATTAAATAAGGATCTATGTGGATTTCAGAGACTTGAATAGGGCTTGCCCCAATGATGAGTTCCCTATGCCCTATATCGACAGTCTGATAGATGCAACAGCTGGTCATGAAATGTACAGCTTCATGAATGTGTATGTAGGGTACAATCAGATCAAGATGGACCCCACGGATGCAGAGAAAACGACGTTTAGAACTCTATTGGGCAACTTCATGTACAAAGTAATGCCGTTTGGACTCAATGATGGCCATTTTCCATGACTTCTTTTGTAAGGACACAAATTTCCAATTGAGTCCATATATAGTTTTGGCTCAATTCCGGACAAAAACATTTATTCATAGGATTTTATTTAATTGTAATATTCAAGACCTATGAAGTGTTTGTTGAAGACGTAGCGGCAAAGAGTATAAAGCATCATCAACATGCCGTAGTTTATGTGCCTCGTTTGTACGTCATCAACTTAGGTTCCATGCTCCCAAGGTATGAATGTATTTATATTTATATAGGAACTTGGAACAATGTTTATTTGGGTGTTAGGTTTAATAAAAGACATGTTTATTTCAGAAATAATTTAAAAAGAACTTTATATTAATATATATAAATGTTTCTAGGCCAAAATAGAATTTAACAAAAATTTCTGAAACTCGTTCGAAATTTCGTTCGAACGAGATTTTTCGTTCGAACCAAACTTCGTTCGAACGAGACTGCTTTCTAACCTAACTGGTCAGTCGTTAGATAAGTCGTTCAAACGACTTTCTCGTTCTAACGAGATATCTAACGAGGTTCTAACGAGCCCAGGCTGGTCGCTCATTAGAAACCTTGTTCGAACGACAGTCAAAGTCGTTCGAACGAGAATGCCAGGCGGGAACAGTTTTGAGCAGTTTTTTGGCAGTTTTCTCCCATGATCCCCACTTGTTTTTTAACCAACTTTTTCCAGCCTTATGAGGGATGGGAATCACATTTTTCCTTCTAACTTTTCCATTCCATATCCAACTCTTAGAGAGAGTTTGAGAGCAAATTTAATTAGGGAAAATGTTCATGTTTTGAGTGTTAATTTTTAATGGAAAATTCATACACACTCTAGTTTACACCCATTGTTGTTTATTCCAAGTTCTATATATACATATCCTTACTTGGAGTTTTTGGCACCGGTTTTCTCTACCGAATTCAAGAGACGTTTCGGGTTTGCTTCTACACCCCATCACAAAGAAGACCTTTGTTGAGATTCTACCCGTTTGGAGAAAGGCTCCATGTTCGGGTGACGGTGACCGTTTAAAGTCCTATCGGTGTATTCCGAGACCACGGTGGAGCTCCGTTGGTTATCCGCTAATTGGAGGTTGATACAAGAAGGAGCATCACGGCTTGAGAGGGTTCGAGTTTAGGAAGTAAGTCTTTTGTCTTGTATTTTGTAATACCGTTTTTAGTGGATTTGAGGCTAGGGTCGTCCCGAGGTTTTTTCCCGTTAGTGGGTTTTTCCTCGTATATCGCGGTGTAGTGTGACCTTGTTTATTTTATCTTGCACGATAATTTAGAACGCATGCTTAGGATAATTTCAAGATAAAATTTGGTTTAATTATCACACTCATTTAATTTGGGACTCTAATTTAATATTGGATTAAAATTGGTTTATTCAAGTCACTTGCATTAATTTGGTTTCGCCTAACTTTGGATATAATTGTTAATCATGACTTAGGCAAATTTCTAGGACTTGAATAATTTTGTTTTAATTTGTTAATAAGATATTAAAACCCGGCCTTGTTATTTTTGTTGAAACCATCTCAACGCTTCCGCATTCATTTGTTTAAAAAAGGAAATTAAATTATTTTTAATTGTGATAATTATTAAATCACCGGGGATCCAACACTCTTGCGTTTTCATCTTTCATAAGCTTATGGAATTTTATGTGGATGATTTGGTCATCAAATCGAAGAAGGATGAGTCTCATCTAAGCAATTTGAGGAAGGTGTTTTCTCGGTGTAGAAAGTATAAACTAAATATGAACCCACTAAAATGCGTCTTTGAAGTAACTAGTGGAAATTTTTAGGGTTTTGTGGTTGATCGGAAGGGAGTACAGATGGCCCAAGATAAACAGCGAACGATCTTAGAGATGCCTAATCCAAGAACGGCGAAGGAACTGAAGAGTTTCCTTGGTAAAGTTTCTTACCTTAGGAGATTTGTGCCTGGATTGGCTGAAATGATGCACCCGTTGATGCAGCTTTTGTAAAAAAGCATGAAATTCAAGTGGGAGGAGGTTCACCAGAAGTCTCTCACTGGACTGAAAAACCTGCTCATTTCACCACAGACTATGGTTCCCCCAAAGGCAGGAATACCGTTGCAGATATACCTCACATCCACCACGAGGTCCATTGGAGCTTTGCTGGCACAACAGATTGACGGGAAAGAATGGCGAGTCTACTACCTCAGCAAAATCATACATGGGCCGGAGGTCAGATATAGTAGCTTGGAAAGGAATTATTTAGCCTTAGTCTTTATAGCGCAAAAACTTAGACATTATATGCTATCTTTTATAATTCATATTGTAACCAGATGTGATCATATTAAGTATTTACTGGCAAGAACTATATTGATTGGTAGGGCAGCTAGGTGGTTCCTCATCCTCTCAGAATATGACTTGAAGTGTGTGGTCCCTCGCGCGATCAAAATCCAGGCATACGCTGACCTATTGGCAGTCTTCCCCTCTGGGACGTTTGAGCCACCTAAAAAAAGAATTCTACGAGATGACTTGCAGGACAATTACTTGGATGCAAGTGATGAATAATGGACAATGCAATTCGATGGATCTTCGGCAGAAAAGAAAGGAGGGGCAGGGGTTATTCTTTCAAAAGGAATGCAGGAGATTTGTCTTTCCTATAAATTAGATTTCCCTTGCTCCAACAATAAAGCAGAGTATGAAGCGTTAGTGCTCGGGTTGCTGGAAGCCCTTCGAAGGGGGATTCATTCACTTTACATCAAAGGTGATTCAAACTTGGTGATTCAACAAGTGAATGGATAATATACGTTGAAACACCTAAGCCTGGCACCATACTGAACAATCATTCAGAGGCTCTTCAGCCAGCTCTATCGGAAAAAAATTAGGAGACATCCTCAAATGATGAACTGCCATCCAGACGCATGTGCCACCATCGCCCAAAAAATGGTCATGAGGAATGATACAACTACAGTTGTGATTCAACAAAGAATAGCTCCTTCGGTAGTACAGTCAATTATACCGATAGAGGAGGATGATGAATGGAGGGGAGTGATTAGAAAGCAACTGGAATCTGGGGAAGGAGCGATGGAGCTGAGGGAATTATCCCAATACTTTACAAATCAGGGAAATCTTTACTTCAGAAACGCAGGGGGATGGTTATCAAGATGCATCGGCCCATAAAAATAGAGCGAAGATTAAAGAAAACACATGAAGAGCACTGCAAAATAACCGAGATACCTCTTTATGGGAGAATTCAAAGGGAAGGTTATTTCTGGCCTAGAATGAAGTAGGATGCAGCAGAGTTATAACGGAAGTGCGCTAAGTGTCAGTTATTCTACGAGGCAGCTGAATGTCATTCCGTTGAAACTCAATCAAACTGGAGGCAACCTTATATTGACTTCATTAAAGATGGAGTTTTCCCAATAGAGAAGATTGATGCGATGGGACTTAAGCGAAGGGCCTCGAGGTTCTACATTCAGGAGGGGCAGCTTTATCGAATGGGCTACTTTAACAGGCCATTGCGTGGCATCACGAAGGAAAAAATAGTCTAAGTCCTCAAACCGGCACACGATCCAGCTCACATAGGAGGGGCTAAGTTGTATGACCAGTTGATGACGTTGGGGTATTATTGGCCAACAATGGAGAAAGACTCTGCTGAGTTCGTTCGAAAGTACAAGGCTTGCCAACTTCCTGGAAATATGATCCATGCCCCACCGGTGGACTTACACTCCCTAGCAATGCCTTATCTTTTCCACACTTGGGCGTTTGACCTGTTAGGGGCAATACATCCTTCTTCGAGGGGGAAGATATGGATATTAGTAGAAATAGAGTGCTTTACAAAATGGGCCGAAGTGATACCACTAAGAAGGGAAACAGCGGGGGTGGTGAGCAACTTCATCAGAGAATACATCATTTGCCGTTTCGAGATTCCAAAGGTTATCCTCTCAAATAATAAAACCCCTATTTTATCAATTCAGAGGTAACGATGCTCACAGAAAAGTACTTCAATGTTCATCATACTTTAACGGTGGCATACCCAAAGGGAAACGGACAAGTCGAGGCAACTAATAAGACCTTGATTAATATTTTAGCTAAACGATGGAGGATTTTCCAGGATCATGGGATGATAAGATACCAGTTGTGTTGTGGGCCTATCGAATAACCAAGAGGAAGCCCACGGGGTATAATCCGTTCTCTCTTATTTACGGGGTTGAGGCGATTCTTCCAGTAGAGTTAGAAGTTCCCTCTGCTCGATATGACTTACGAAGTAGCATGCTCCCTCAGAATAGACATGTGTAGTTGGAAGCATTGGACGAATACAGAGACAATGCGATATAGCACTTTCAAATGTATACAAAACAGCTCTCCAAGGCATATGACAACTTGGTGAGACCAAGGAAGTTCGTGGAGGGAGACCTCATTTTGAAGGCAGTAATAAAGCACATCAGGGGGCTTCCTCTACCTAAGTTTGCATCGAATTGGGAAGGACCTTTTATTGTAAAAGAAGCTCATGATTAAAGTCATTGCTTAATATCAAAGATGGAAGAAGACAAGCCATCCAAGATTAACAATAAATGGTTAAAAGTCTATCATGTGTAAGCAATTGAGTATAGACCACCGTTGTATTTAGTTGTTGTTATGAAGATTAAGTTTTTTTTATTGTAACTCGAGTGGAAATGAAAGAATTGTAGCAATTCATGATATATGCAAATAGTTTCGCTTACTACTCGCCATCGCATGTCATCTGCGCTTTAAGTTATATTAGATGGATGTCAAGAGTGCCTTTCTAAATGGCATTCTACAAGAGGAGGTTTACGTGTAACAACCAAAAGGGTTTGAAGACCCTAAGCACCTGGAGCACATCTACTATCTGAGGAAAGCCTTGTATGGTTTGAGGCAAGTACCCTGTGCTTGGTACGAGAGGCTTACTTCCTATTTCTTAGCCCGTGGCTTCAAGAGAGGGGGATTTGATATGACGTTATTTGTCAGGAGAGATGACGGTGTTATTTTGGTTGCCCAGGTTTATGTGGACGACATAGTCTTTGGTTCCACGTTCTACCAGCATGCTCACCATTTTGAGGATGAGATGAAAAGTGAGTTTGAGATGAGCATGGTAGGTGAGCTTACTTTCTTCCTTGGTCTCCAGGTTCGTCAGCTAGAGGAGGGGATGTTCATCTCCCAATCCAAGTATGTTAGAGACCTAGTGAAGAAATTTAGTTTAGACTCCGCTAAGCATGTACATACACCTATGAGTACTTCTACCAAGCTTAGTAAGGACACCTCAGGCAAGGACGTAGAACAAACCTTTTATTGGAGTATGATAGGTAGTCTTCTCTACTTGATTACCAGTCGTCCCCACATAGCCTTTAGTGTTGGAGTCTGTGCGCGATATCAGGCATCCCCGAAAGAGTCACACTTACTTGCTTTAAAACGTATTATCAAATACGTGAGTGGGACCCTCTCCTACGGTATTTAGTATTCCTTTGATACCGATGACCATCTGTCCACCTATTCGGATGCCAATTGGGTAGGGGATGTAGATGGTTATAGGAGCACTTCTGGTGGGTATTTCTACTTTGGTTCTGCTCTTGTCTCCTGGCTGAGCAAGAAGCAAAACTCCTTCTCTTTATCCACTACGGAGTCTAAGTACATCGCCTTTGGGAGTTGTTGCACGCGACTCTTGTGGATGAAGCAAATGTTGGAGGATTATAGGATTTCACATGACACCATGACCATCTCATGTGATAACACGAGCACGATTCACATATCTCGTAATCTGGTCCAACATTCGTGCACAAAGCATATCAGGATACACGAGCACTTTATACGTCAGTTAGTTGAGGAGAAAGTCGTATCCCTGGGTTTCATACCCACCGACCTTTAGTTAGTCGATATTTTCACGAAATCATTAGATGCCCTTAGATTCGAGAGTCTGAGGAAGTCTTTAGGGATTTGCACAGTTGACTGAGGAGATGGTCCGTGTCTAGGATAGGATGCATTGTCATGTTCATATCATATGATTCTTATTGCTAGTTTGTATCATTTGTATTATTTTTTTTTCCTTGTATATTTTTTTTCGAAAAATCCAAAAAGATTTTATTTTTAATAAAAATTTTAGAAAAGCACAAAAATATTTTTGTATTTTTGTTTACACCTCTTATGGATGAGAATTTAAGATAGTCGAGTCACAACTTCCATTTCCATTTTTCACGTGACTACTTGATAGTTATTTGAGACGCTACATCATTACATCCACATGATTTACATTGTTTGGAGTCTTTGAGATGTGATTAGTGATATCTTTCTACATGTCTGGCTCCTTATCTCCTTTATTGCACACATTCACGGATTTATTATATTATTGTACTTGTCTATCACATATTGGCTTGAGTGTTTCCATCTCAATTTTGTCTATACAACGAACCATATGCGATAAAATATGACAAGATTGTAATGCATGTAAAAATCGTTTGGTGAGATTGTATGGTATTTTAAAACGGGGAAGGGCTACGAAAAGTTCTCATTTGGCCTTTGCGAATACTAAGCCACCGTTATATCGGACCTAAAAAATTGAGGAATTTTATTATCTGAGGTCCACGGAGGTTAAAAGAGCCCGAAAAAATCTAAAGGCAATAAAAAGCATACATGCCAAATATGGGCCATTAGGTTTCACCATCAATTCTCCAATGTTTGAGAATTTAGATCACCTCTAAACAAAATATAAATCTGAGGGAGTTTGATTGGAGAATTTAAACGAGTTTGCACTTCCTTGAAAGTCTTGAAAAAGAATTAAATAGTTTTGGACGTTATTGGTGTGGAAATCACTTTGAGCTTTGATTTACTGATTTGATTGAGTCAATTTCTTATAATTCCATCTTTTTACACCTAAGGAAGATGTTGAGTTCATTCATTATGAGTATCCGATATTCATCGTTCATATTTGTTATGTTTGTATTAATTGATTTTCCTATCGAATTTGCTCACACCCCTACATTTCCGCTATCATCGACTTGGTTATTTTTGTGTTCTTTCATGGTGTGACTCTTTGTTGTATATTTTGTGTGAAAAATTTTGAAAAATTCAAAAATAGAAAGTTTATTACCTTGTGACGTTATCCATTTGCATTTATTTGTGCTTCTCATATCTGTCTATTTGGGGACATCATAAAAAGGGGGAGAATGAATTATGGGGGAGAATTGTTTGGTTTATTTATCAATGTTAAGCTTAATTGATCTTTGATTTTTTCATATCATTATATTTCAAATTGTTGCGTGTCACGGGTATATGCTTTATCTCATGTGTGTAGGTAAAAAATTGATGATTATTGGATTGCACACCCTAATGAGAAAAGCTGAAGATTTGAAGATGTTGGAGTTTGATTGACGACATGTCAGTTAGTATTCTCAGTCATTTGCTTGCTTTATGGAGATAGCATAATTCGGATTTTTTATGTATGTACCGGCATAAATATAGGGGGAGATTTGTAAGGATGTAATTTTATAAATGTCCGGGGTAAAATCTAGGAATATTCTATTTGTCCTAGATCACAGTATGTATGTCTGATACCGCTACATTTATCACGTCAACAAGATCATCCACGACGGCCTTGATTCGAATCCATGCATCCACCATCTCCACATGGGCATCATGCTTCATGCGACGTGCAGCTCAATTATTCCCACTACTCCACTTCGCGTTATTGGTAAAATGGTTTATTGGAGTTTTTAATATTTGCATAAATATTTGGGAAACTTTTAAAAAATATTTTTCGAAGTCTGATTTGTTTTTATCACAAAAGCAAAAAATTTTCTAAGTGTAGAAGCGGACATTTTCTTGGTCGTTGAGCTCGTTCAAATGACATTGCTCTGTCGTTCAAGCGACATGAGGATGTCGCGCGATCTCGTTCGAGCGACAAGTGATCTCGTTCGAGAAACATGCCTATGTCGTTCGAGGGACAATGCTGCCTCGATTTTCGTATAAATATCTTTGCCCTTTTTGCACGTTTTTCCAAGTCTTTTTCGTACACGTTTCTGCGATTTACAGCCCAGAAAACAGACTTCAAGTTTTTAAGGTTTTTTTTCCTTTTTTATTCACGAAACCATTCCCATATATGTGTGTGAATCTTTAAACCTTCAAAGGATCATTTTTACTCATCTCGGGTAACTTATGGAGAAGCCGACTCTTTTCCATTGCTGCCCATCTGGAGCTCTTGCGGGAGATTCCAGTCGACGACATCGGAACCGACACCTAAGGGTATTTCGTATGTCACTCATATTTTTATTATAATCCGTGTAAACCGTTCTTTACAAATTATAGTGAAAATAAAAAGGTTTTGCCCCTTTGGGGGATTTTTCCTCATTTGTGTGTTTATTTGTGATTGAATATTCTTGCATGATCATATTGTCTTCAATCACACCTAGATGCATATTTTAGGATTTAATTGAAAAAACTGAGTTTAATTAAATAATTTCTTTGTTTGAACAAAAGCACACTCTCACAAACCCTAAACCTAATGTAAAATGTAAGATCTTTACAAAAGAGAAAAAAGGTTCTCTTTTATAGTAAGTTGGAAACAAAAATAGAAAAGAAAAGGAAAAGGAAAAGAAAAGGAACAAGTGCTAAATATTTTATGCTATTGGCCCCTTAAGTTGATGCCCACTGGTTCCCTCGCAGGGCAAAATCCCCATACGCGATTGACCGGCCCCTAGGCGCGGTCGACCGGTACTCTGTTTTCTGATGCTCTTTGGTCTTCACACGGGAGGAAAGCTTCATAACGGAAATGGCCATAAATTCATCATCCGAATTATAACGACGCACCGTTTGCGGCCACACAATACTAAATCAACGAAATATGCATCCGTGGAAATTACATGAGTCAGAGATGATGTGTGAATTGACTAAAATGCCCTTAAAGTAGCGTCCGGTGAAGAAACTTCTCCGAAATACAATCGAACCTCACTTTTAGCGTTCCAATACCTACAAAAGCACAATTAATCCCTGCAAAACATATATATTTCCAAATCTGAGGTTGTCTGGTTAACGAGCACAAATATAGGCATTAAGAACGTAAAAGTGCTAGAATGCTCAAGGATAAAGGTTGCAAATATGCAATATTCGTGACTTATCACACCCCCTATCTAAGACATTGCTAGTCCCTAGCGATGAAACAAACAAAACTAGTCCACAAAAGGTGATAAAAAACGTATATATGCATCGAAATATAAAGGCCACTTTCGTAGGGAACACGATTGCATTTAGCATATGTAATAAGCCGTTAAACCCCTAGGTTACTCTAGTGGACGAGTGTCGTCTCGTGAGGGTTTTCAGGGATGAAACCCACAAACATCATATGGTTTACTCAAAATATGCCCAATCACATGCGACACACCCAACAATAGCAAAAAAGATTCCATATACGTTATTAGCATAATGAAAGAATTCACACAAAAGTCCGTATTATTAATATTATAGAATGAACTTCATAGAATTGATACTTTAAAAAGTAGGAGGGGAGTGAGCACATGTAAAGTGTCATTTGGCAAAAACTTAAATAAACCGAATAAAAATTAAAGCAAGCATATATTCAAAACTCACGGGCATTAGACTCATGAAGTGAATTCGCTAGAAACAGGGAGTTAACACACGGAACATGCGGGCATAAAGAGTAAATGTAAATGGAAACTAGGTCGTGCACATGTCACAAATGAAGAACGCTATATATAAAATGAAAAATTATAATCTCAATGAAAGATACCGCTCATTAAAGGAGGCGAAATGCATTTTCATAGATTATAAAAACTATTTTAACTTTTAAATTAAATGCACCCTAAGATCACATAGGACTTGTATAGGGTTGTAATGTAGGCTTGGGGTTAAGGGTATGACATGAAGGATATGTATATACGAATTCAAAGTGTTCGTAGATGAAAACTTGGGATAATGGGAAAAATGCTGGAAATATCGAAAATGGAAAACAAGTTCCATAATCAAGCATTAAATATAACAATGGGGAGAGTAAACAAAGCTTATTCGAACACAATATACAACTTTCTCTTTTCTTTTTCTTTTCTTCTTTTTCTCACTTTTTCTTTTGCTTTTTGCTTTTTCTTTTCTTTTTCACTAATTTTCTTTTCTTTCATCTCTATTTTCATGCACAAATTGCAACCACATGACTACATCATTCAATCCCAAGTAGCATTCCAAATAAAGGTACATAAGGTAATATGTATGGCTTATAACTCCAATGCAGAGTTGGTTATGGGATTTGGGGTAATGAAACGAAAGGCTAATATTTAGGCTCAAAGGGGTTGACGAGGGGAAACATATAAGGTGAGGTCAAGGCTAATATGGGTGATATAACAAAGATTGCTTATGATCATTTCATAAATTTTACGCAATTCTTGAGTCAAAACAATATATGAAAATCAAGCTCAAGTAACACATTTCATGAACTCAATTAATGAACGATCAAATAAAAGAATAGAGAGATTACCAACGACTGTAACATTTTCAAAGAGGAAAGAATAGTGTATACACTCACAAACGATAGAAGGTACAAAGCTTACTCGGTGTAAGTATATACAATGCAACAAAAGATTACCGAGTTATAAAAATCTTAAACCAAATCAATAACGCAAGAAAAGTGCATGTGCTCATAGGATTAAAGTTTAATTCATGAAGTTATTCATAATATCAATAATATGAGGGTTGAAGTCTAATAACTTCTAAAATCGAGAACATGCGTCATTGAATTGTCTATTGGATCGGGTAATTATTGAAATTTATCATCGGAAACAAAGGCATAATGCCCAAAAAAAGAGAAAAAAGAAAGAAAATCTTTTTGAAATTTTTAATTTTTTACATGAAAAGCATGCCCGGAATAACATATAATCAAATCAAAGGAACTACCAATGGATGGATAGAATATCACACCCACTAACTTAAAACCAGACATTGTCATCAATGTAATTAAAGACCAAGTTAAAGAGAAGAAAAGAGCGATATTACCCAAAATGGAGCGATCTTCAGAAAATAGGAGGCCAAAGATTCTACAAAACATGTTAGTACCAAATCATAACAAAAACAAACAACATAAAGTTAACTAATTACACTAGACTAAATTAAAAAGGAAAGAAAAGATAAAAAGAAAGAAAGAATAAAAAGTTAACTATATACAACCCACTATTTAGGATTTACCCTAACTATACACTATAAGTCTAAATAGTTGAGGGTCCACCACAAAAATGATTTGACTTTGAAAGATCCACGGCAGACCCTTCCACCCATGCATGCCTCCCGAAAAATAATAATTCTGTTTGAACAACGGAAGGCATGTGTAAGGCGTAAGAAATGAACCATCCCTAATTAAAATTTGTGGCGAGAGGATGGGGGATTTAGATAAGATGGGTGACAAATACACATGGGGGCCAAGAAAAATCGAATCATCTCCCAAGTATTTGAAATTGGAATGGGAGGGGGCGAACAAGGAGGCAAAGATGTCTTCATGGAAAGCAACTCGAGCAATTACTCCTCATCGGTGAAAGGGTTGAACGTTTTCAAGTTCGACACCGATTCATCGGGTACTTGTGACGGTGTGATAACGGATAATGAAAAGGGGGAGGAAAGAAATTCAAACTCAAGAGATGAGTTATCATCACTCAAAGTTGGAATTTCGAAGGAGATAGGATCATTTTTAATGAAACTTTCTTCTTTGGGATCCAAAGATGAAATCATTTCATTGAAAATGGATACTACATCCATTTAATCCTCACTTTAATTCTCTATTAAACCATGGGCCAAGTCAAGAATGGTTTGTTCCAAAGTAGGCAAAAAATATTCATTTAGTTCAAAACATTCCTCGACTTCAAAAGTTTCGAAAGAAAAATCGTCGTCGGATTCAAATAATAAATCCAATTCATGTTCCCACAAATGATGTTCTTCCTGATAATGGTCTTCATACCTCTCATTCTCAAGCATGAGTAAACCCTCACCGAAAGTCATAAGTCGGGGTGAGGATTCTTGGAAATGAGAAGTTTGAAAATTATTATCGGAACTATACTTAAACTCATTATTATAAGAATTTTTAAAACTATTGCAATTTGTTTCAAAATTCCTATAATAAGGAATTAAAGGCCCAAAATCGTTATCCTCCTCCTGAAAATACACGCACTCCAAACCTTAACTTTTTTAATAATCACACAAAGTCATTTTAGATTTTGGAATTTTTTGGGTGTCTACGTATTGACCAAAAGTCATAGGTTTACGGGGATTTTGAGAATCATCATAATGATTACCGAAAGGATTGGAATAAAGCATGCTTACCCCAAAGATGGCTCGAAGTGGCAAAATCCACAAAGTGATGCGCGTGCGAAAAAATCAAGCGGTTCTTGGCGTTTCAATGTAGAAGTCCTAAAAAAATATTAAGGAAAAAATAAAAATAGAAAAAAAATACTACGAAATACTAAATCGAATAAATTCTAAAACATCAAGTCACCGGCAACGGCGCCATTTGATAAGCAGGGGTTTTGCCACGGTATCGCGTCACGGACTTCTGTCGTTTGTTATATTCGGCTCACCAATTATATACAAAAACCTAAACTATGACTACACTCTTTTAAGGGAGTATAGCGTCCAGTTCGGGTATCGAATCCACAGAGACCAGTTGTTAGAATTTAATTGGTTTAATACTTCTAAATAAAAATGTAAAAGGTATTTTCTTAACTAAAAAGAAAGAAAAGATAAAATAGACATAAGTGTATTTAAACTAAATTAACAAGAAGAATAAAAACTATAAGTTGCGTCGGATATCCCTCACCTAGAGTTATTTAGTATGAAATCGTTACATGGGTCGACGAGTTATTAAGATTGAGTCTCGTTTCGATAGTTAATTAAATTAAGAGTTATCACACCCCTAAATTTGTATAAAAGTCTAATAAGATTTTGGCATCAACAAATATCTCGAAAATTACGCTCGTAAGGTCGTAAATACGGAGCACACGTGATATACCCCGTTAAATCTCCTAGTCATAATGACTAGGATAACCCACTCGAAATAGACCCGTAAAACTCCATCACCAAAGCAAAAGAGCCCATCAACCCATAGGTGAGTTTAATCCAACACAACCTAGAGTAAATTAGCTAGAAAGCATGGTAAATGACATGAATTGAAAATAAGAAAGTAAACCTAATTATGAAAGCAATAAATAATAAGAAATGAATGTTAACTAGGCATGGAACTAAAAGGAAACAGGTAAAGAAAGCATTATATAAATGAAAGAGACAAAGAAAAGTAAACTTACATACATAAAAAATGGGGAAATCCCAAAGGAAAATGGAGAAGGGACAAATCTACTTACAAACCCTAAACCTAATGTAAAATGTAAGATCTTTACAAAAGAGAACAAATGTTCTCTTTTATAGTAAGTTGGAAACAAAAATAGAAAAGAAAAGGAATAAGTGTCAAATATCTTATGCTACCGGTCGACCGCGGCCAGGGGGCGGTCTACCGATCCCTTAAGTTGATGCCCACTGGTTCCCTTGAAAGGAAAAATCCCCATATGCAGTCGATCGGACCCTGGGCTTGGTCGAACGGTACTCTATTTTCTGGTGCTCTTTGGTCTTCACATGGAGGAAAGCTTCATAACGGAAATGGCCATAACTTCGTCATTCGAACTCAAAATGACGCGACGTTTACGGCCATGCGATGCTAAATCAATGAACTACGCATCCGTGGAAATTACATGAGCCATAGATGAAGTGTGAATTGACTAAAATTCTCTCAAAGTAGCATCTAGTGACGGAACTTCTTCGAAATGCAATCGAACCTCACTTTTAGCGTTCCAATACCTATAAAAGCACAATTAACCCCTGCAAAACATATATATGTCCAAATTCGAGGTTTTCAGGTTAACGAGCACAAATATAGGAATTAAGAACATAAAAGTGCTAGAATGCACAAAGATAAAGGGCGCAAATATGCAATATTCGTGACGTATTACAAATCTCCTCCATAATGCACAATCTCCCATAATTCGTTCTCCCCCTCTTTATTTGACCAAAATAGACATGGAAACGAATAAACAAATCAAGCATGGAGTTATCACAATTAAAGAGATACTAAAACACACTAAAAACTATTTTTGATTTTTTAGTTTTTTTCATACAAAAAATAAAAATCACACCATGAATTTAAACTGAGACAACAAAATCATGGAAACAAAATGTATGGGTGTGAACATATTCAATAGGTAAATCAACGCAATCAAACATAACATATATGCACGATGCATATGTGTACTCCTATCGAATGAATCTCAAAATTCTCCTTAGGTGTCCAGAAAATGTTGAATTTAAATAACATCGACTCAATCCATCAACACATCAAAGTTAAATTTGATTCCCACGGCAATAATGTCTAAAACTTTGAATGCTTTTTCATGACACTTGTAGGACGTGCAAACCTGTTTTTCATTTCTTTCCATCCAAACTCCCTCATAAATAATAATCATTATATTTGTGTTTTGAGGTGGCCCCTTTTTTTGGCATATTTATCTTTTTATTGCCTTTAAATTTTTTTAGGCTCCTTTAAAACGGTGGCTTTCACAACGAGTTAATTTTGAACTCTCGCAGTCCTTTCCCGTGATTTACTCATCCTATTTTATTGCATTAAATTCCTCACGGTAAACGGTTTTTACATGCACTACTTCCATTGTCAAGTTTTATTGCATATGGTTTGTTTTAAAGACAGAATTGAGATGCAACACTCCGACCAATGTGTGATAAACAAGTACAATAATCAAACAAATCCATGCAACTGTGCATTAAAGGAACATATGAGTCAAACATGTAGGTAGTAACAATTAATCACATCTCAATGTCTCCAAACATTGTAAAGCACAAAAATGAAATGATGACGCATATCAAAACACTATCAAATCATCACATGGATATGGAATGAAATTGTGACACGGTCATCCTAAATGTCCATTCATATACGGTGCAAAATAAAATTCAAAACTCTTTTTGTCTTTTCAAAAATTTTATCAAAATAAAACTTTTTGGCATTTTCAAAATTTTCTCAAAAAAATGAAAATATTTTTGTACTTTTCCAAAAAAATTCAAAACAAAAATCGAATGCACAAATGATACATACTAGCAGTAGGCGAAAATATCATCATGCAAATCAACCTATGCTATCAAATAAGTCTAGACCTCAATCGGTAGGTGAGGTGGAGTTTTCCAAAGGTGGTGATATCCTACGGAAAACCTCCATCAAGTCATGTGAAGTCTTGACCAAAAATAGTACCTGCTCCCTAATATGTGTAAACTCTCTCGTAGAATCATTCAGAGCGTCAGGTGTGGGTGAGTGTGTGTGAACATGTGTAGTAGCAAAACGTGACACATGACCCAACTTAAAACAAAACTCTCTAAGGTGTCCTCTCTTCTTGCAGTGTGTGCAAACATAAACAGACCTAGATACACCTCTCTCAAAATGTCTCCTACACGCTCTCCTAATAGGTACGGGATGCCTAGGTGGGTTGAGAGCCATGTGAATCAAACACTAAAGTGGGAACTGGCTCGGATGCAACATGTGAAGTGGACGTACCGTCGTGACTTATTCTTAAACTCTCACCACTACTCAGAATGGGATTGAGAACCATTTTTCCAACCTTCTTAGATGCATTCTCTAAAGGGACTTTGACCTACCGGGCACGTTCGAGATCACTCTCGAGTTGGGATACACGTGTCGTCAGTCTAGACACCATGTTGGTCAAATCACTCTTTTCCCGGCCTAAAGCTATCAACTGTTCTCTCAAAGAAACATTCACCTTCTCGAGTTGACTCGCTTTTGCCTCAAACTCCCTAAACACCTCTAACTCTCTCTACAAATATCTCACCCTAAGACTTAACTCATTATTCAATTTCTTATTCTTCAAGGTCTCGACATACAAATCTCTAAATGTGATCTGGAGCTCGCTATCACTCTCACTAGCGCACTCTCTCAGACTCTCTAGAAACACTCAAATCATCCTCGGGGGTCTCACGTGCACAAGTCTCCTCATCGTCGTGGGACAAACTGGTTGTGCTCACGTGACTAGCTAAAAAGGCAACAAACTTTCCTTGTAAAGACTCATTCCCGAAATATTTCACATCATCCTCACTATCACTAGGGTGATTGGCATAGCAACTTTCTTGCCCTCTCTCCTAAGTCTAGTGGGACACTCAAATGACTTATGCCATTTCCCCTCACACTTAAAACATGTTACTTTTTCTAAATCTCCCTCACCCTCTTTCTCTTTCTCTTTCTCACCGCTTTCTTTGGCCTTGTCTTTCTTTTTCTGAAAAAAAAATTTATTGAAAGAATTTTGTTTTGAAATTTTGAGAAACTTTTTAAAATTCTTTGCAAACATGGACATATCAAAATCAAACTCGGACTCACAAAAACTCACTTTCTTTTTCCTTTCAGATCGGGCTTTAAATGTCAATCTCATATGTCTGGAGGTCTCATACCAGCTCTTCTAATTTCAGACGATTCAAATTACCTAAGGTATTCAAAATAGTCATTTTAGGGATAAAACGTTTTAGTAGTGGTTTTAAAATCTTTTTAACCACTCTTGCATCAGGTATAGGCTCACCAAGATTAAACTAGTGATGACAATGTCAGACAAACGTGCATAAAAATCTTTAAAACACTCAGTCTCAAGCATGGTAATCGTTTCAAATTGAGTAGTAAAATTTTGAATTTTAGACTCTTTGACCGCGTTAGTGCCTTCATGGGTGAGTTGCAAAACATCCCACACTTCTTTAGACATGGTGCACGTCATAATACGTCGAAACTCATCAGGGGTGGCGTGTTCGAAAATTTCACTAAGCCCTCGTGAATTAAAAGTGCTCCACCTAAACTCATCCTCGGTCCAGTCTGACACGGGTTTTAAATTCGTGACATTATTTGCAATGACAGTGGGAGGAGTTCAGCCTCTTTCACAAATGACCCAAACTCCTTCATCGATTTCTTTTAAATGGGATCTCTTGCAGGCTTTCCAGTAAGCATAATTAGACCCGTCAAAAATTAACAACCGATTATATAATTTTCATTTGGAAAAATATTGCTACACATTCTTCACAAAATAGATATTTCAAACAATATCACACAATTTTGCGAAAAATTTGAATATGCAATAAATTAGCATAACCTGCTCTGATACCAATTTATAAAAAAGTGATGTGCGATATCAATTTAAATAAACAAGCAACTACGTGTGTGCGTGTGTCAAACCATCATAAACACCAATATGTTAACTCACAGATTTCAGGAAAAATCCCCTCAGGGCAAAACCTTTTATTTCATTATAATTTGTAAATCACAATTTACACAGATTACAATGAAATCGGTAATAAGTTTACCTCAGCAAACCAACATAGATGCGTAGTCTAGAATCAGCAATGGATTTCATGCAGCGAACCCACGTGAACCGCAGTCCAATCTTCAGCAAAGATCCACATGCACCGAACCTCAATGACCTCAGTCTTCAGGTGTAGAGACGCACTCCACAAAGGTTGAAAAATAGCAAAGTTTTGTTCTTGGGTTCCAAAACAATTCACCTAAACATTGGGATTTTTGTGAATTGAAAAATGAGGATTTAAAGCCCTAAATGAAGAAGCCAAAAGTGTTATGCCGATTTGCACTGTTTTCAGAATGAAAAATGAAAAGACATCTTTACGAAATACGCCTCGTTTAATGTGCATTTATACAAACCTTAAGACGGAAGATCGCTCGAACGAGATCGAATCTCGCTTGAAATGTGACAGGTGTCGCTCAAACGAACTTCGTGCGAGATGGCCTATCATTTGAACGACATAGGCTGTCATTCGAACGATCCTTTAAATAAATATTTTTCCTTTTTCTTTTTCCAGAAAATACAGCGCCTTAAAACTTCAAAAATTAATTTTGACGAAAAACTTAAAAACTCCGCTCCAACACTTAGAAAATTTTTGATGAAAAATATCCCAATATTCTAAGTGAAATGCTAAGGAATAAAAATACAACCTTGACTAAATTTATCTAGCGAAGGCTTGATTGTTGAAGAAACTTGATATTCGGATCCATCTTGTTTCATATGTGATCTTGAACATTCTTCGACGATTGTAACAGTATACGATATACTAAATGATAACGGACATTTATGAACTTATGTCCTTACACTAATGGTTGATTGTGTTAGCATTGTTTGTCATACTCTAGTTTCAGCTTCATGATATATGTTTGTTAGTATTATGACATGTGTATATTTTGTATTATAATTTTATTTTATTAAGTCATAATGAAAAATACAAAAAGATTTATTTGTCTTTTGAGTTAGAGTTTCTTTTAAAATTGAAAAAAAATCGTATTTTTGTTTGAAAATTTTTAGAAAAACTAAAAAGATTTTTGGTTTTTGTGTATTTTAGTTTTACACGTTTCGTCTGTCATATTGTTGTGTTTGAATCCCATTCACTCCGTACTTTCCATGTGGATATGACATTTGGTTATGATTTAAGAAACTTAGATTGTTCTTAACCATGTTTTTATAGAGTTGTTTCGAACTTGATTTGTTTCATGGATTCAAGTTTGTATATGCCTTCGCACGCACATGCACGAGCTTTTTGAACGTTAACTTCACATGTATTTTTTAGCTTTGTGTGATTTTCTCCCATCAATTTTGTCATCTACATATTTATGTGACTATGGGGAATTTGTACATGTAAGAAGCGCTGTCCGTGAGCGATTTTGATTAGTATTGGAAAAAATATGAGTGTGCACGAAAAAGAGCTATGAAATGAGCAAATCTCCTTTACAGGAAAGCCACCATTGGCAAGAGCCCAATAAAAAGATTAAAGGCAATAAAAATAGACAAATGTCAAAAAAGGTGCCAACCTCGTTTAATGTTTGATCATTCAAAAGAAGTAACTTCAAAAGAATTGACAAAAGAAAAGAAAAGAAAATATGATATATGTTTATCTTTTGAGGGTGTTTAGTTGAAGATCAATGGGTTTGCACAATGAATTCTAGTTATGCTTAGTTTGTCATGACACTATTGATGAGTAGAATCATCAATATTCTATACTTGTGTGCATTGTACTTGTTTGTTCGTTGAAGTTAACTTTATCTTGTCACTCTAGGCTAAAGCTTAGTGTAATAAAGTTTAACAGTTAATTAGAACTTCTTGAACATATTTGAGTGTTTGGATCATAATTAATTTGTATCTAGTTCACATCCATTCATTCCATTCCACATGTTTAGACACATCGATACTATGCTAGTGTGTAAAGATTATGTGTTTTGTGTCAAGTTTTGTGGTCGTTTATACCTATATATGTGTGCCAGAATTTTTTGGACTTTTATTGGTATATTTTGCATATATTATATATGGTATTGTGTTTTTTAGTCTTTGTGGTTTACATTTAGTCCATGTTTATCATATGCTTGATCATTCGGATTATTTGTGCTTGACTTGTCATGTTGCGTATTTGCTACACTTTACATTGTTGCATAATTTATTCCTTTCTTCTTATGTTTAAAATTGGTATCGAATTTTCTCATTTTAGTATCTTATGATCACGTATTTAGGGGGAGATTTTGTTTTGTAGGAGTAATTGTTTATGCTATCTTGCTTTGTCTATTCCTGAACAAAAAGGGAGAAAATTGTATCTTTCCTTTGCATGTTTAGTATCTTTATCTTAGGGGAAGACGCCTTACCTAGGTTTAGATTTTTTTAGACATTGTTAGATGTTTATATGCGGATTTATTCTTATTATATTCCCTTTGCATTTGAAGGTGTGTTTAAGTGTGCATGATTACATGATGAGATTAATGAACAAAGTTTTCAAGCAAAGAAAAGCTACTCATGTTTGTGAGTTTGTCGAGTGTCTGTACCCTTTTTCCTTTTGAGGGTTGGGGAATGAATCTTTTTAGAGATCTTTACGGACCATAGGATTTTTTGTTTTGGTTTTGTCCCGGAATAGCTAAAAGGGGAGATTTGTAAGGACAAATTTTCGATCGAATCAATTTGTATGTAATTGGCTTCATTCTGGATAAAACATTTGAGTCGTTGGATAGTCTGTATCTTTATGATCCCATAAGCCTATGAAGATGTTTGATGAAGATGTTACGACCAAGATTTAAAGATTGGATATTTTGTGCCGAGTTTAGTGCGACATTCGTCTTCACACTTACCAAGAATCTCACATGAATGAATGCATATTAATTATGAGTTCTTGGAAATGTTTTAAGGGTGATTGTTTTTTATTGGAAATATATTTTGGAACTTAATTTTATAATTTAGAGAAATATATTTCTGAGTTTAAACGAGATATAAACTCGTTAGAATAAAAATATAGTTTTCGTTCGAACGAAATTATAACTCGTTCAAATGAATTTGGCGTTTCGTTCAAAACGGGGTTCGAACGAACATCTAACGACGGCACACTATTTCAATTTTTTGGAAGCTAGTTAGAAGCTGGTTCAAATGAAATTGCATTCTCGTTCGAACGAAGTTGGTTTTTTGTTCAAACGAGATGTGATTCTTGTTCGTGACTCCATCCATCGAGCGGGTTTGGGTATGGGCCAACTGATGGTGTTACTATGCAGTGATCCCCCATTTATATTTGTGCATATGTTTTAAATTCCTTAGGTACAGGAATCCTACAGGCTTACCGATAAAACCACGAGAAGGTCCCCGTGGGTAGATGACATCATGTGATTGCTATGATACTTGTATACGTGTGTATGATATTGGTCCGTTGATGGACACTTTGATTGAAAGCCTTATGTCACATTTATGTGTTTTGTTTTGAGATCGTATATATCCTATTGTACGGGTAACATGGGTGGGGGTTGGTCCTGGATCGTATTGTATACATATAATATAGTCCAGCGATGGAGACGTTTATATAAAATATATTAAACACATAACGAGAACGTGTGTATCTTAATGAGTAAAAAAGTGGATATTGGGTTGGATAATGTACATGTGTAGTTTGTTGCATCCAATGTTAGTATTTCCTTATGTGATATTACTTATTATTCTAGGGATCGAGACTTATTAGTATTGATTGTGACTTGGGTTGGGACACTCATATAATATTTCACTTATGATGAGGGGTGAGGTATCTCTTGCGTATGAGGGTCGACAGGTTGGCATATTTATCGTAAATGAGTAGCACGATTATTACTGTTTTGATATTGTAAGTTATTTCTCACAACTTTATGGTGTTAACCCAAATATATAAACAATTTTCCCCCACGTGTATTATTATTGTTATTTGCAGGAATAGCAGGGCTGAGCAGTTAGACTTATAGTCATTGGAGATTCAACTTGTCATCCTTAAAGTAGGAATTGTTGTTTCATTTTAGTCGTCACTTGTATATAGTTTTATTTTATTAACGATGGCTACAATTGTATTCATATTTCAGTTGAGACTTTTGTATAAATGAGATTTATAGTGGAATCAGCTTTATTAAAGTTCCCTTCGTATTTTAGTTCAGTTATTCATATTTTTACTCTTATTGACATTTTTAATTGTTAAAATGTTTGGTTAGTTTTTGTTTAGTTCCATTTTTATTTATCGTTGATGTTGAGAATGATATAAATTGCATAGCGCTCCCAATGTTTGGTGTTTAACCTGATTAATTTGGCATGGAAAATAGGGAGTCTCAAAGTTAGTATCAGAGCATAGAGAATCTAGTGTCTTTAGTATTTGTGTTGCATCCGTTATGCTTTTTACTGGGCGTTCTTTGATGTTTTAAGAGCCTATAATAGGGTTTGGTACTCTGGTATCATGATGATCCGCCTACAGACATCTTCCTTTGCCATTTGAGCATTGGCGAGACTCGAGGAGCATTCGAGCATATAGGAATATGAGAATGAAGAACATTGTGAGTTATTGATCAATGATAAAATGAGTGGTTAGACAAACTCATTCGCCACGACTATCTGGATAACTATGGGAGTTATTGTGATGGGATAAATGTCCACAACTAACAAAATTTTACGGGCACAAGTAGTGTATGTGTTTCACGTTGAGCTGATTTTTTAGACATAAAATAGTTTGAGCTTTTAAGGAGCTTATTAGAGATCTGGGTTCAACCTATTTTGATATGTATTACGATGGAAATTGAGGCTAGTAGAATGCCTTTGTATGATTTTGTGCACTTAAAAAAGGACGCAATGGATTGTTACATTTTAACAGGAGGGTTGTGATTGTGAATATATGTGTGGTTAATTCCCAAGAGATGGTGGAATTGTGTTTCTCTCAGATACGTGGAATGTTAATATATATGGATAAATTCGTATGAGATTAAGGGTGATGCAAATGTGAGAACTTTTGACCTAGAAGCACGATCACCGCATGGTTAAGAGTATGAGCCAGAGCCAATATGAAATAATTTGTTAAATTTATGGGTTATGCAGAAATCTGTGGGTATTACCGTATTCTATAGGTATGATCCATGATTTTCCATATAGTTAATTTAAATATTTGGGTTATGCAGAAATATTTGTTATGTTTCACCTTTTTTCTAATTTAACTCCGTAGTTGCCATATTTGATTAGCTTTGACTATATTTCTCCACGTTTCTCCTTTGTTAGCTTTGGTAGATCATGATATAACAGTTTATCCCAACCTTTTTGTTCAGAGCATTAATGCACACCACTTTGCCTACCATGGAGTTCAATTGATAATGTATTAATTGTAAATTGTAAATTGTAAATTGTATTATAAGTTTATGCATTTGTATTAATTGTAAATTGTAAATTGTAATTTACAACTGATAGTAACATTTGTAAAAAATATTCTTCCTCAAATATTATGTTATACAAAACATTGGTAGATCAAGTGTACTTTATAGCTGATATTAGCTTTTGTGCTACTTTTACTCTATTATTAAATAAAACGTTGGTAACAACACATTTTACTTTATTTTAATATTTTGTAAATAACATCTTGCAACTCATCTCTTTTATAGGTTTGATGTTCAGGATTCTTGATATAGTAATTCAAAGTTTGTATTTACTACACATAGATATGATATATATAATTTTAGGGTATATTATAGATGTTATCGTCATTTACATCCATAACATTCTCCAAATTCCTTTTCTTTTATGCTTTGGTCATTATTACTATAAAAACTTTCATTTTTTTTTTATCATCTCAAGCATTTGAAGTAATATTATTTTTATTTTATTAAGTTAATTACTTGGAAACATAACAATTTGATGTGTATTGAACCTTTAATTTTTTACTTGAAAAGTTAAGTTATCTTACTTCAATATTTGCTTTTAAATGTTGGTTTATGAGTTAATCATCAAATAGAAAATTATAATAGTGTCGTTGGCACGAATATTCTTCAGTAAATATAACTCTTGACCATTCCCACCTTGATTTTCTAGCTTAGTTTTTCTCCCTTCATAATCTCGTGTAATTTGTATTTACTAATATTTATTGTGTGACAACCACATTGAAATGACAAGAGGTATTAGGTGTTTGGTTATAGAAATTGAAAAGCCAAGATTAGTTGATTTATCACACATTTAATATTATATTGACTAAAAAGCTAATTAATGACTAAAAAGATAATTTTTAACAATTGAGTATAATCATCTCATTTTTTAGTCTTTATATTGGAGATTAGTTGACTTGGATGAAGATCGGAACGTGAAGGATTTAAATTGTAATAATGGGTTGACAACAATTAGTATTGATAAGTAACTCATCAATGATGGTCATGTTTGCTGGAGTCAGTTAGTGAATAGGCCTATGAAACCATTTTCCATACATGATGTTTTTAACGTGTATGAATGTAATATGATTTAGGTAGTTATCAAATATAACTGCCTTTATGATGTAATTTCGTGTATATGTGCAAGTGATGGATTAAACACGTGCATCATGACTTGATGAAGTGAGCTACTGTGAGCGCTTTTAATTGATGGTTCCACTTTTGGATTTTTTTAGTAATGATTATTTTGTATCCTAAATGTACTATTTTATAATTCGTTTGTTCTTAATTTAGTACTTAGGTGTTCAATTAATAAGAAAAAACTTGGGTATTCAATCAATTAAACCTTTGTACATATTTTTCAAGGTTGGTGTAAATCATACTATGGGATTTTCATATTTAAACAATGAATGTCGAAAATGTGAGATGCTATTAGTTTTATGTCTATTGAACTTTGTGCATAAGTACGTAATATTCTAATTGTGGACATTTTATACTTCCATAAGTATGTTTGTTGAGCTATGTGCAACTCACAATACAAAATAAGATTGCTTTTGGTTACCTTAGTTTTTGGGTTGAATGTTTCTTTTTAGGTTGTTTTTGTCGATTTGTTTTCTTCCAGAATACAGTTCCTTACTACGCTCCAACATCTACATGTCGAAGGATTCTGACACGTCGAGAGATATAATGATACATATACCTTTATTTCTTAGATGTAAAATCATACATGTATGATTTGGTGTTTGATATTAATTGTTTTATACCCCGGTGTTGTTATTCGAGATAAATCTGAGCTAAATACAATTCGAAGTAAGGTATTTACATCATTAATTATTTATTTCATTCAGTTAGTTAGTTAAGTTATAAAAAGTAATTTTTACCTTTTATGGAGGAAAAAAAATCAAAACATTATTACCATATCTCATCAAGATAAAGAGAAGATAAAAGACAATGAAAATATTGTTCCAAATGCGATAGGTATTTTATTCATTACTATGTTTTTTAATTTTATTATACACATATAATATATATTCCAGTTTCACATTTCCTTGGAATCTCGGTAGGTGTCTTTATGCATTTACAATTTTTTTGTGAAATATATAATAATAATATGAAACTGGAATCTCAAAGACTGCATTTTCCCAGCATAGACGACAAGAACGAAAGCATATTAAATGGGAAACTATGGGCTATCATCGCCCTTCACCCATCCCTCACCTAGTGCCTTCAAGTCTGCCACGTTGTAGTATTACATGAGAGGCAAATAAGGTGCAGTATACCCTTACTCAATAGTGTTAGACAACCGCCCTTATTGAACAGGTTCATCGTTATGTGACTCCCCTTACAAGTAAGTTGGTCAATAACCGAGGCCTTAATCAAATACATTTTGTTATATTTCCATGAAATTACACTAGGATTTTTATATCCTCAATTGCACTCTCCAACCTCTAACCTCTAGTGAATGAAGATTTTGTTATTTCTAACCAACTACCATACTTGACACATGAAAGTGAATCCTCTAGTCAAGAAGGCCATTTATGATTGATTAAATTCTTAATTTAGTGGAATACCATTTGCATGTGGATTTTGAAGAAAATGCTAATTTTGTTCCTAATTTTGATGAAGCTCCTCAAAATAATTGATACATTTTATATATTTTTTTATTATTGATTTTATGACATGCTTCTTTTCTTATTCCTTTTTTTAACAATAATAATGGTTATACTTTTTTTTTTCTTACAGGGAACATGCTTTAGGCATGGGTAAACATGTTCTTGGAATCGTGAATGTGGAGTGTCCTCATCGTTCAGCCTTACATTGGATTGGTAAAAGGCTAAGTAAATCTTCATTTGTACTTAGTTTGTTTGGTAAATGTTGTTTGCAAGGAAAAATTATGTTACCAACATTGAATGAACCTCCATACAAGATCAAAATTTTATATGATGGTAATGATGTACACTCAAACTCATTTCACAACTTTACTAGACAATATTATTGACACCCTGCCGATTTTAATCACGGTTGATCATTCCTTTATCAAAATAAATAGAAATCTCATTTGGTTCATTTTTAGCATCACTGTCGAAAAATTATTAAATTACTAACTTCCTATGTTAAATTAAGCCGGTGTCAATTTTATCTTTCATTAACACAACCACATGCGAAAAATTAGAAATATAATAACCCATCCACAACAAACATTGGAGTCTGAATCATCACACAATCAATAGATAAATAAGGAATACCGAATAACCATCGGTTCCTAAAATGGAATCCAAACCATAAGCCTACAGAAATAAAATTGAATCTAAATACATTGTATGGCAAATAAAACTAAAAGTATAATAATTGAAAGGGGCAACATGCCCAAATGAAGTATTGAATCCAAATCCTAATCTAGGAATGATTAACTGAAGCGTCTACATAAAATCCTGCAAACCTCCACAAATGATGTAGCTATGCATCCCTGGAATGAGTCCTCGAGCTTGGCGCCCCTGTGACTGGACGCCTAAAATATTTTAGAAAAATATTATGACACGAGTAAAAGCCCAAAACCTTTTGAAAGCATGTTTAGCATATAACTAAGATGCAACAATTAAATATGCATTAACACTTTTCATATTTAAGCGGGTGTCACACTCTCTTGAGATATTACTCACCCCTCATCGGCTAGTTATACTATCCCACCTAACTAGTCTTGTTACATATCTTTCTATCATTATACTCTATCTTGAGTACTTCCTCCCTTCGATTCGTAAGTTATTTTACTCGTTAACTTACTCAATAAATTCCACTCTAAATGGTTATATAGCATTCACACTAGTTATATATGTAATACAATAACACTGTATGTATTTAACCCATATATAATTATCTACTCTATTATATATGTATAATTATACTACAACAACCACACATATGTCACGTACAATAACCATCCGACTGAGTAATAACTCACTAGATGCTTGTCTCTACAATGCTATTGTCTCCCACTCTAACCCGGTTACCATAAGTCGGTTAACTCACACCGAAATAGATAAATGAAATAGCAAACGTAGTGTAGGTGGTCATATTTTCCCTAGAGTAAGACCAAATCATACCCAAAACGTCTCACCTAAAAATAAATTACACAATAAATATACCGGACAATGTGACCTGAGGACTATACTTTCCCTGCATTCACAGCCAGGGGATTCACCAACATCGCGCAACCTCCCATGATAGCACTAGAGGGGTATGTTTTTACATAAATATCATGCACATCGATACTTATAAAGCACACAAGTATATATATATTATCACTAATTATGTATATATATGTAACTAAAATAAATCTGGCTAACCCGTGCCTAACTCCTGTAACACTAGCCCATAATTCTTGATTCTATTTTCCTGACTCTTAATTTATTTTCTTTCACTTCCATTAAATAATTAATGTAGCTTCACTTTCTAAAATACTCAGACTCACCCAATCCTCCCATCTTTGAACATTTATGAATTCGTCTCACTTAATTGATTCTTAAGTTACTTACCATTTCAAAAAATTTTAAACCCAAATACAATCACCCATAATCACTAGGTAATAGGCTCCCTCTTTATTTTTCACAAAATAAATAATTCTAGAACAAATCGCAAATAAATTAGAGCCTAAAACTAAAATTAGGCAAACTACGTGAAGTCAGGCAACATCAATCGATCGATGTTGCTTGCTGGAAATTTTTTCCCCAATGCGTTTTCTCCATTTTTATTCACCCAAACCTCCATGAATTCTTCCAAAATCTCAACTCAATCATACCCAATATTTACTACACATATAATTAGAGTCTAATCATGATTTAACCCATTAAACATCATTGATTTCTTATCAAAATCCGTCATTATACGAATTGGGTATTCTCAATTTTATTCAATCCTCTCATATAATTTGATTCTATAATCCATATTAAATGAAATTAACTACTGGGTTCCGATTATAAATAAGATTTTAGCAACATATGATAGTATTTAATCATTAATTTTACAACTAATGTCCAGATCACCAAAACCCATTTCACATGTGACAACCCTCCCCAAAAATGGACTTGTCTACACCTACCATGATATGAACATGAGTTTTGCAATTTAAAACAGAATAAAGTTAATCACTTTCCTTTCTAGGTTCGTAAGGTCTGATTACGCTTTGTAGGAGACGGATTTGACAAAAGCACACCCAATCCCTCTTTGAATTTGGCTCCTAAAGTTCCCCTATTTTCTTCCTTCTCTCTTATCTCAATTTCTAGGGTTTAGAATCTTAATTGTGGCTATCTCTAACTCTTAAACTTAGGTTTAATATCCCAAATCCCGAAATTAGGCTAACGGGCCAAGCCCAAATGACCCAAATACCCCCGTATGGGCTCGGTTATGTCTAAAAAGGCCCCCGGGACTGAATTACTATTCCTGAGTATAATAGTTTGACTATCTCGACCCATCCTGAACCAACCGTGACCTCGAAATCTCCATCCGAGCCACTCTACATAAATTTCCTATCTCGACCTCATATGGTCTACACTCGACTCCCGATTAAGATATAACATTCACGTCACTATCACTTGCTATGATGTAAAATAATCATTTACTACTCAGTTTGTAATTATATTACATAAATATTAATCATTATATCTCCCAATTAATATTTTTATAAACACATAGTAACGAATTCAACTAAATTACATCACGTGTGTAATTTAAATAACCGAATTAATTAAATTTCAAATACTCAGAAATACGGGGTGTTACATACTTTTCCCCTTACAAAGGAATTTCGCCCTCAAAGTTTGGGCATAACTACAGTGAATAACACTGGATACTGCTCGCGCATGTCATCCTCAACTACAGTGAATAAATTTGCTCACTAAACTCGAACTAAGGGTACCACCTTAGACCGCAACTTATGCTCACTACGATCAAGTATCGCCATCAGTCTCTCCTCATACGAGATATCTGGATGCAAGTCTATCTCATCTAATGTAACATGCCAAAAATACCTCTCACTTCTCTGGTACCTCTTCAGCGATGACACGGGGAACACGTCATGAATCCGTTGTGAGTGCTCCGATAGTCCCAGCCTATATGCCACTAGTCCCACCCTCTGAATAATAAAAAATGGTCCTTCTTACCGAACCTCAGAACCCCATTCATAGGAGACACCCGTACCAAAACCTGGCCACCAAATTCCATCTTTATGTGCCTCATGTCTGCATCGATGTAACTTTTCTGCCTATCCTGAGCTATACAAATGCGCCCTCTAATCATCTCAATATTGGCAGTAGTGTCCTGAATCATCTCTGGCCCTAATAGATTGTTATCCCCCACCTCTAACCAACAAGCAGGTGAACAAAAAGGCCGCCCATACAATGCCGCAAATGGTGTCATGCCGATGGTGAATTGGTAGGAGTTGTTATACACAAACTCCGCCAATGAAAGATACTGGTCCCATCACCCCCCCCCCCCCAAGTCAAGTGTGCATATCCTTAGCATATCCTCAAGCATCTAATTAACTCACTATGTCTGTCATTCTGTCTGTGGGTGATACGCTATACTCAATCATAAATTCCTGCCCATGGCCTCCTGAATGCTCTACCAGAAGTGGGATACAAAAATCTTATCCCGATCCGATATAAGATTAATCAAAACACCATGCATCCTCACTATTTCAGCAATAAATAATTGTGCATACTGCCTCGTCTCAAAATCCGTACGAACCGATAGAAAATGGGACACCTTAGTCAATCGATCTACTTTCACCCAGATGGAGTCGTGTCCTCACTACGATATCGATAACCGAGTAATAAAATCTATGGAGATACTCTCCCACTTCCACACAAGAATATGGAGAGGCTGTAATATCCCCGTTAGTCTCAAGTGGTCTACCTTCACTAGCTGGCAGAAACTCCGCTATGTCTCGCTTTATCCCCGACCACCATTATTGCCTATGCATATCCTGGTACATCTTATCCCCATAGAGATGTACCGTAAACCTCGACCTGTGTGACTTTGACATCACTACATGTCTCAAATTATCATCCTCTGAAACCACGAGTCTCCCATTTAAGTGAAGCCTCCCTCAAAACTAATCGAATAGGACTCTGCCCCATTAGTTAACAACTGATGAATTCTGTCCTGGCAATACTGATCACTGCCTTTGCTCTTACCACCATCATAAAAATCTCAGATGTGACAGCCAATACGGATATACAAACTCAGGGAACCTCATCATCATGTCGAGGCTCTCTCCACTTCGCCTTCCAAACTTTTGATATCTCCATAGCAGGCCATTAACTTAATACATCTGCCACCACATTATCCTTTTCAGGATGATACTGAATATCAAACTGGTAATCCTTCATGAACTCTAACCATCTCCTATGACTCATGTTTAAACTATTTTGTGTGAACATATACGGAAGTGATTTATGGTTCGTTAATAAGATAAACTACTCCCCTAAAAGATAATGCCTCCAAATCCTCAGGGCAAACACAACCGCTACTAACTCCAAGTCTTGCGTTCGGTAATTCCTCTCATGGGGCTTAAGCTTGCGAGACGCATAAGCTATATGATATGTCATGAATATTACATACTTGCTCCCATTATCTTTATGCATTCTATCACTTTTTGTGCTCTTTATGCCTATATTTATGCTCGTTAACCAGAAAATCTCCATTATGTATGCTTATATGCTTTACAGGGGTTAATTGAGTTTTTGCAGGTATTGGAACGCTTAAATTGAGGATTGGTTGCATTTCGGAGAAGTTTTGTCGTCGGACTTAACTTCAAGGGCATTTTAGACATTTCACACTTCATTTCTAACTCAGTGGAATTTTATATTGAGTTAGCTTCGCATGGCCGCAAACGGTACATTGTTTTAAGTTCGGATGATCGAGTTATCCCCATTTCCATTTTGAAGCTTCCCCCCCCCCCCCCAATTTATGGACCAAGGCATCCTAAAAAACATGGGACCGGTCAACCGGTCCTGATCCTCCGGTCGATCGGTGAATCAGAAATAAGCCTACGATGGAAACAGAGTCTTTTTTCTCTTGGGCCAGATCGACCGCCCCCTGGACCGCGATCGACCGGTAGTAGCAGTTAAACGACACTTTTTCCTTTTTATTTCTTTTTCCATTTTTTCTTTTATTCTTTTCCCACTTACTATAAATAGAACCCTTTTGTTTATTTTATAGTATATCTATTTTCTCTTGTTCTCTTAGTTAGGTTAGGGAGGCTAGGGTTTGGAGGTGGTTTTGGGTGTGCCATCTTCTCCCTCCTAGGGCTTACCCATATAGGTTGTGTAAGAACACTATACATCATCTTCTCCATCAATCCAAGCTTCCATTTATTTATTTATTTTTTGCTTTGTTGTTTATTTACTTGCTTTGTAACTTAGGTTTATTGCTTTGTTATTGCTTTTATTTATTTCTTGCATTTAAAAACATGTCTTCCATTATGTTGTGTAGCTAATTTAGCCTAGGTTTTGATTGATTGAACTCACCTTGGTTTCAATGAGTTGCTTTGCTTTGGTGGTGGAGTTTATGCATTTAATTCGATTGGGTTGTTCTTATTATTATGCCTAGGAGATTTAATCGGGGAGGTATATCATGTATGCTCCATGTTTACGACCTTGCGTGCCTAATTTTTAAGATATTTGTTGACGCCAAAATCATATTAGGATTTTATGTGAAATTAGGGGGTGACAACTCTAGATTTAATTAATTTTTGAAATGAGATTCAATCTTGTTAAACTTGTCGTTCCATGTTATCATTTATACTAATTAACTGGGGGTGAAGGATATTAGTCGCAACCTATAGTTTTTATTCCCTTTTTGTAATCTTAGTTTAAATACACATGCCAAGATTACATGTTCTCTTTGTTAACATTTATCTTTTACACTTTTATTGAGAAGTAATAAACCAATTAAAGTCCAACAACTAGTCTATGTGGATTCGATACTTGGACTGGCCGATGTACTCCCTTAAAAGAGTGTAGTCAATAGTCTAGGTTTTTTCATCGTGGTGGGAGCCGAGCATAACGACCATCGTATACCTTTATACACTTGTGTCGCAGTATTCCCCAGCGTGTCAAAATGGCGCCGTTGCGGGAGACTTGTTTATTTTAAAATTTAATTGATTTAGTGTTTCACACTATTTTCTTTTTATTTGTATTCTTTGTTAAGAATTTTGTAAGACATCTACATTTGAGAGCCAAGAAACGCTTGAATTTATCGGACGCACATACTTTGTGGGTTTTGCTAACTTGAGCCATTTTTTGGGTCAGCATGTCTTCTTCTAATTTTTTTCGATAATCGTAGTGATAATTCTCAAAATCCACTTAAACCTGTGACTTTTGGTGAATACTCAAAAGCCCAAATAATTGAAACATATAAAATGACTTTGGGTGAGTATTACCAAAGTCAAGTTATGGATTATGGGAACTTTGAGAATGATTATTCCGATTTTGGGGCTCAAAATCCTTATGATAAGAATGTTGAAACGATTTGCAATAGCTTTCAAAACTCTTATAATAATGATTTTGATTGTTGTTCTGAGGATACTTTCCAAAATTTTCATTATCAAGAATCGCCGCCTCGACTTATGACCTTGCGTGAGGGTTTGCTCTTTCTTGAAAACAAAATTTTGAGAAACGTTATCGGGAAGAAAATCGTTGTTAAGAGCATGAGTTGGATTTATTATTTGAATCCGGCACCGATTTTTCTTCCGATACTTTTGAAGTCGAGGAATATTTTGAACCAAATGAAAATTTTGTGCCTACTTTGGAACAAACCATTCTTGACTTAGCCCATGGTATAATTGAGAATGAAACTGAGGAAGAAATGGACGCAATATCCATTTGCAATGAAATGATTTCTTATTTGGTCCCTACAGAAGAATATTTCATTGAAAAGGAACTTATTTCCTTCGAAACTCAATCTTCAAGCGATGATGACTCATATCTTGAGCTTGAATTTCTTTCTTCCCCAACTTTATTCTATATTGTCGAACCGATACAAGTATCCAATTAATTGGTTCCAAACTTTAACATGTTTATCCCTTTCACCGATGAGGATTACTTGATCAAGTTTCTTTCCATGAAGGAAATTTTGCCTCCATGTGTGACACCTCCCATTCCAATTGCAAAATCTTTGGGAGGAAATTCTATTTTTTGGATCCCACGTGTATTCGTCACCCATTTAATCCAAATTCCCCCTCACCCTCCCCCCCCCCCCCCCCAAAAAAAAAAAAAAAAACTTTAATTGATGATGATTCATTTCTTTTTCTTTACAAATACCTTTCGTTGTTTGAACGGAATTCCTATTTCCTGAAAGGTATGCATGAAAGGGAGGGTCCCCCGTTGATCCTCCAAAGTCAAGTCGTATTTTGGGTTGTCCCTAAAAAATTTCAACTTCTAGTGTATAGTTAGTTAGAAGTTAAAATTGTAGGTTGTAAATAGTTAGTTTTGTTTTTCATATTTTTATTTATTCTTACTTATTGTCTAGTGTAATTAGTTATAGTTTTATTTCTTCTATTTGTTATGCTTGGTGCTAACATGTTTTGTACAATCTTTGGACTTGTACTTTCACGAGATCGCTCCATTTTAGGTAATATCGCTCTTTTCCTTTCCTTAGATTGGTTCTTAATTCACATTGAGGACATTGTCAGGTTTTAAGTTGGGGGTGAGGGATATTCTATCCATTGTTTTTCTTAGTCCATGATTTGATTATATGTTTTTCCCAGGCATGCTTTTCTTGTAAAAAATTAAAATTTTCAAAAGGATTTTCTTTCTTTTTTCTCCTTTGTCAGGAATTTTGCCTTTATTTTCAATGATAAATTTTAATAAATGCCAGATCCAATAGACAACTCAATAATGCATGTTCTCGATTTCAGAAGTTATTAAACTTTAGTCCTCAATTATTGATATTACGAATAGCCTCATAAATTAAACTTTAATCCCGCAAACACATGCGTTTTTCTTGTTTTATTGATTTGGTTTAAGATTTTTATAACTCGTTAATCTTTTAGTGCATTGTATATACTTACACCTAGTGAGCTTTGGGATTTTCTTCGTTTGTGAGTGTTATACACTTCTCTTTCCTCTTTGAAAACGTTACAGTCGTTGGTAATCTCACTATTCTTTCATTGATCGTTCATTAATTGAGTTAATTCTTGAAATGTGTTACTTGAGCATAATTTTTAAACTTTGTTTTGACTCGAGAATTGCGTAAACTTTAGGAAATTATCATAGGCCATCTTTGTTATATCACCCATATTGGCCTTGAACTCACTTAATATGTTTTCCCTCGTCAACCCCTTTGAGCCTAAATATAGCTTTTCATTTCATAACCCAAAATCCCATAACCAACTCCGCATTGGAGTTATAAACCATATATATCACTGTTGATACCAAAATTAATATGCTGATGTGGACGAATAGTATGAAGACACGTGTCGATCTACGTGGCACAATAACAGCGAGGAAGATCATTTACTGAACAACCATGGTTGGTACCGAGCAACGAGAATACACCGAGGAGCTCTATCATGCCGAGGAACTCCATCCGAGGAACTCCATCATCCCGAGATACTCTAAGCACTCCGAGGAACTCTTGATCAACGAGCAACTAAGGCGGTCCGAACTGCACCTCGGCCGTGTCATCAATTATCAGACGGACAACTGTTCAACTATTCATTAGATTCTTGACGCACACGCTGCATTAAATGTATTACCCATTCATATGTATATCATTTAATGTATTGGACCTTTCATGTACAGCCTTGAGGCTATAAATACCTTGTATCAATCCCATTCAAAGGGACCGGAATTTCTTGAGAGAACTGGTAATCAAGAATTCCACAAACACTCAGCAATAACATAACAGTGGACGTAGGCTTTATTCCTAGCCGAACCACTTTAAAAATCTTTGTCTTATTTATTTATCTGTGATTGAATAATTAGAGCGATCTAGTTTTTTACATCAACAGATTGGCGCCGTCTATGGGAAACGACTGTTGTTATCGTTTTTCATAAAAATCATTTATCACCAATGGCAGATAATCCAGAATCCAGTAATCGAAATGCTGGAAATACTGGAAATCTTCCAAATCCATCTGCATCTCCAGATCTGGCCGGAATTATGACGAATCTGGCTCAAGGACAAACCGCCATGCAAGAATCTATGAGGCAACTCCTTCAAACTCTTCAAGGCGGTGTACCTACTCATTCAGGGCAAAGGACTGATCATGGGCAATCACGATCCAGACGTATTGGGTCATATCGCAATGGGGAATCCAATGATTCTTCTTATCAACCTGGGCGAACTTCATCAATACGGGCTACGGATACAGATCAACATATCTCTCTTTCTCCGGAGAGAACTAGCGCTTTAGAAAGATTAAGCAGGGTGTCTCCTTTCAGTCGGTTAGGACCAAGGAGGAACATGAGTCCACCTAGGGCTCCATCAGGAAGTTTTCGACCACCACCAGGTTTGAGAGAAGGATCTGCACAATCACGACCAATTACTCGTCGAGATAAATCTCAGGAAGCTACGTCAGAGCAATCAGTTGCTCGGACTAAGCGGCCCGAGGAAGGGAATGAAGCATGGAAAGGTTCCATTCAACGATTGGAGGATAGACTGGGAGAAATGGCTAAGGCGAGGAACCCCTTACAGAGAACTTTTGTTCAAGGGACACCTTTTGTGCAAGCCATTGTGGATTTCCCTACACCGTCGAAATTCAAAGCACCTGTAGTGACCCCCAAGTACGATGGAAAGACGGATCCCGTACTTCATATAGAACAATACCAAGCTGCTGCAGATATCTACGCTGTCCCCGACGAGATGAGGTGTAGAGCATTCTCGGGAACTCTTACCGGATCTGCACAGATATGGTACAATAATCTTCCTCGGGGTAAGATTTCAACTTTTGTTCAGTTAGCCGAGCTGTTTATTGGCAATTTTTGTTTTGGAGCAAAGCCGGTAAAGCGAGTAGCACATTTGCTAAGTGTTAGACAAAAATCAGGAGAAAGTACTAGAGATTACATAACTCGTTTCAATAACGAGAAGTTGGAAGTCATAGATTATGAAGAAAAGACAGCAATCACTGCTTTGATGAGTGGTTTGCTGCCTAACAAGCTGTACTATACTCTGGCTAAAGATCCGCCTAAAAATATGTCGGAATTGATGGCAAAGGCGGCCAAAATCATGAATGCCGAGGAAGCTATGACTGCAAAGAAGAATATGGATAAAGAAGTTAAAGTGGAGGTCGATAACTCTAAAAAGAAAGGTAATGGTGGTGACAAACATCCCAGGAATAACAGGATAAAGTTGGAAGCCCTAAAAAAGTATGATAATTATACTCCGTTGAAAATGGGTATTAATCATGTTTTAGAAGAGATCAGGAATAACGAGGAAATCAAATGGCCAGAGAAACTGAAAACAGATCCTGACATGAGGAATAAGGCCAAATATTGCGAGTTTCACAAAGATCATGGCCATATGACCAAAAATTGTATAGCCCTTCAGAACGAGATTGAAACACTCATTCGAAGAGGAAAATTATCAAAGTATGTAGATCGCAGAGGTGAGAGGACAAATGAGGACAGAATTAGAAAGAGATCTAGATCTCCTCGTCGTGCAGAGGAGAAAAAGAGGAGGGACCATGAAGAGGATCCAGATGATGACCCCGATCTTCCCAAGAAGCCAAGAAAACCTGAACGAGAGGTATTTTCCATACGTTTTGGATCATTTCATTGTAACGTTATTACAGGGGGAGATGCAGGAGGAGGAGACCTTACTGCAGAAAGAAAAGCTTATCTCGGAGAGGCTCAAGCTTGCTCATATATTCAGCGAATAAACCTGGCCGAGGATGATCGTCCGAGGAAGGTAAACAAAGAGAAGCTAGTAATTGGTTTTTCAAAAAACGACCTGGCAGGTGTTCTTTACCCTCATGATGATCCTTTGGTGATCAAAATGAGAATGAAGGACGTGATCATTTCAAGGGTGTTGGTAGACAATGGTAGTTCGGCAGACATCATGTACTATTCATGCTTTGATAGCCTGAATTTGAAATTATCTCAATTGGAACCTTATCACAGACCCCTTCTGGGTTTTGCTGGCGAGAAAGTTTTTCCACTTGGGACGATCAAGTTGGATATATTCATTGGAACCTGGCCTGTTTGTCGAACAGAAAGAATACGATTCTTTGTGATGGATAAGAATGTGCAATCGGCCTACAACATCATCATGGGAAGAGTTGGATTGAAGAAGTTCAAAGCCGTTCCTTCTACAGTACATCAATGTTTGAAATTCCCAACAAATTTTGGAGTTGGAGTGGTGAAAGGTGATCAAAAAGTAGCTCGGGAATGCTATTATTCGTCGGCCGAGCAAGAAGAACTAGAAGGATCGATGAAAAAGACTACTACTTATCAAGTGGATGAATGTACAGAAATTGAAACTCTTGATCCTAGAGATGAGTCCCAACTTGTGAAAGGGCAAGTGGTAGAATCTACAGAAAATGTTATTCTGGACGACGAACATCCTGAACGAATAACCCAGATAGGTTCATCGTTGGATATGTCAATAAAAGAGGAGTTGATAACTTTCTTGAAGAATAGGAAAAATACTTTTGCTTGGAGTCATGAAGACATGCCAGGAATAGATCCAAACTTCTTATGTCATGAACTCAATGTGAATAAGGAGATTAAACCTGTAAAGCAGAGAAGAAGGGTGTTTAGTCCCGAGAAGAATCAAGCCATACAAGAGGAAGTCGAGAAACTCCAGAAAGCCCAATTCATTGAAGATGTAAAATATCCAGATTGGTTGGCAAATGTGGTAATGGTAAAGAAGAAAAACAACAAATGGAGAATGTGTGTCGATTTCACCGATCTCAATAAGGCATGCCCCAAGGATCATTTTCCATTGCCCAGAATTGATCAACTGGTGGATGCTACCTCGGGACACGAGCTACTCAGCTTCATGGATGCTTACTCTGGCTACAACCAGATCAAAATGAAACCTGAAGACAGGGAAAGTACTTCTTTTATTACCCCTAGGGGAACTTATTGTTATAATGTTATGCCTTTTGGTTTAAAAAATGCAGGTGCAACATATCAGCGGTTGATGAACAAGGTTTTTACCGAACAAATCAGCCGCAACATGGAGGTCTATGTCGATGACATGCTCACTAAAAGCAAGAAAGCCGCTGATCATTTGGTTGACTTGAGTCAAACTTTTGATCAATTGGATAAATACCAAATGAAGCTTAACCCGACGAAGTGCATCTTTGGAGTACGAGAAGGAATGTTCCTCGGATACATCGTCAATCAACGAGGTATTGAGGCAAATCCAGATAAGATCAAAGCTCTTCTAGGGCTGCGCTCCCCGACGACGAAGAAAGAAGTGCAGAGTCTTACCGGACGAGTTGCAGCGCTCAACAGATTTGTATCTCGTGCAACTGATAAATGCATACCATTCTTCAAAACACTTCGAAAAACCTTTGAGTGGAATGAGGAATGTGAAAAAGCCTTTCAAGACTTGAAGAAATACTTGGGAGCACCTCCACTGTTGTCCAGACCAATAACAGGAGAAAAGTTGTATTTGTATTTGGCAGTATCAGAGAACGCAGTCAGTTCAGCGTTGATCAGATTGGAGAATGGAGTCCAGAAGCCAATTTATTACACAAGTAAGGCTTTCCGAGGTGCAGAAATCAGGTACCCAAAGCTAGAAAAATTGGCATTGGCACTAATTGAAGCAAGTAGAAGAATGAGGCCATATTTCCAAGCCCATACCATCATCGTTTATACTGATATGCCATTGAGACAAGCCCTCCATAAGCCAGAAAAATCAGGGAGACTGATGTACTGGGCAGTAGAACTTGGTGAATATGATATTGTGTATGAGCCCAGATCATCATTCAAGGGGCAAGCTGTAGCAGATTTTATAGCAGAGTTCACATACCCTGATACCCCCGAGGAGCAAAAGGTGCCTGCTGATCTACCTGTGGACGATACAGGATCAACAGAAACATCTGCTGATCTACCTGTGGACGATACAGGATCAACAGAAACATTTGCTGACCTACCTGCGGACGATACAGGATCAGCAGAAATAGGTCCAAACCAACCAAGGCTGGTAAAAGGACTTGTGGATGTAGAGAAATCATTATATTCAAACACAGACCAACCAAGGTTGGTAAAAGGGTACGAACAGATGATTGACGAGGAGCGAAAGATACCGGGGGATGATGGAAGAAAACAGCAGATATTTTATCGAGGAACTCTGACAGATAAGAAATTTGAAGACGAGGTACCTACATGGAGATTATATGTAGATGGATCATCCTGCACAGCTGGTTGTGGAGCAGGAATTGTTTTGATCACTCCAGACGAGATTGACATGGAATATGCTTTGCGATTCCAATTCAAAGCCTCTAACAATGAAGCGGAGTATGAGGCCATGATAGCAGGTCTTAATCTAGCAAAGACTATGGAAGCACAACAAGTGATGGTATTCAGTGATTCTCAATTAATTGTGTATCAGATGATGGGAATATATGCGGTTAAAGGAGATTTAATGATCAAATATCATGCAAAGGTGATGAAATTGTTGACAGAATTTGAGGCCATTCAATTGGTGAGAATATCGAGGATGGAGAATGTACAAGCAGACGCACTGGCCCGACTAGCATCAGCTACTCGTACCGAGATGCGAAGAACCATACCGATTGAAGTATTAGAAGGTCGGAGCATAGATGAAGATCTGACAACGAATGTGATTACCCTTGATTTAGGACCATCTTGGATGGATCCAATCAGGAAATATGTTGAAGAGGGTGAATTGCCGGAGGACAAACTCGCTGCCAAGAAACTGAAGTATAAAGCTGCTCGGTATGTATTAACTAATGGTATTTTGTATAGACGAGGAATTATGGCAGGTTTGCAGAGATGTGTACATCCCACCGAGGTGAAAGAATTGATTGAAGAAATCCATGAAGGATCTTGTGGAGCTCATGTAGCAGGTCGAACACTTTTACAAAGAGTGATGACACAGGGATATTACTGGCCGACAATGAGGGCTGATTGTATAGCCTATGCCAAGAAATGTGACAAGTGCCAACGTTTTTCCTCCATCCGACGAACTCCACAAGCATTGCTAACACCAATAACTTCCCCTTGGCCATTTGCCATGTGGGGAATTGATTTGGTTGGACCACTGCCGACCACCCGAGGAAGATTCAAGTATCTCGTAGTTGCAGTGGACTATTTTACTAAGTGGGTGGAAGCTGAGCCTCTTATCAATATGACGTACGAGAAGGTATACCAGTTTGTATGGAAGAATATCATTTGTCGATATGGTCTCCCTCATGCTTTCATCACAGATCATGGAACACAATTTGATAATGAAGAATTTGCTGCCTATTGTCATCAGTCGAACGTTTTAAAGTTTCATTCAGCACCAGGCCATCCCCAAAGCAATGGACAGACTGAAGTGACGAACAGAACATTACTAAACGGGTTAAAAAAGAGGCTAAGTGAAGCTAAAGCAAATTGGATTAATGAGCTCCAATCAGTATTATGGGCCTACCGAACAACTCCCCGAGCAGCAACTGGAGAATCACCATATATGTTAGCATTTGGAAGTGAGGCTGTGATACCGGCCGAGTTGGGTCTCCCAACGCATAGAGTGCTGAATTTCAACTCTCCGATCAGTGACTTGATGAGAAGAATGGATTTGGATATGCTCGAAGAAGTAAGAGAAGAGGCAGCCATTAGGAATGCTGCTTATCAACAACGAACAGCTCTGTTCTACAACAAAAGGGTGAAGAAATGCGATTTGAAGGAGGGTGATTATGTGCTGAAGAAAGTCATTCAGAAACAGAATAAACTGGAAGCAAACTGGCATGGACCTTACCGAGTTACAGAGGTTGTTCGACCTGGAACCTACAGAATAGCAACTCTAGAAGGAGAAGAATTTCAGAATGCATGGAATGCTGAACACCTGCGAAAGTATTATCAGTAATGTAAAATGTAAAGTATTTCCTTCATTATGAATAAAACGAGGATGGTTCACCATTTTCTTTCTGTTGAAAGTTTTTCGGGGAATATTAGTGTTGAACACTACACTGCTTGATAACAAGAAGAAGACTGCTCTACGGAGCCATGCTCTACGGAGCCATGCTCTACGGAGCCAAGCTCTACGGAGCAAAAGTGCTATAAGTAGCCAACCTCCTTTGGTTAGGAGGACATGCTCTACGGAGCCAAGCTCTACGGAGCAAAAGTGCTATAAGTAGCCAACCTCCTTTGGTTAGGAGGACAAGCTCTACGGAGCGCTCTACGGAGCAAAAGTGCTATAAGTAGCCAACCTCCTTTGGTTAGGAGGACAAGCTCTACGGAGCGCTCTACGGAGCAAAAGTGCTATAAGTAGCCAACTTCCTTTGGTTAGGAGGACATGCTCCAAGGAGCCAAAAAGTTCGAAAGAACCCTAATACTCCTTTGATTAGGAGGTGTACACCGGCATGATCAACTACGGTTGGTAAGACTTTATATACTCTCGCATTACAGCTTATGTTGGTCGGGAGGTAACATTATTACAAAAAGTTCTTTAAAAGAACAAAATATTCCAAACTGTACCAAGTATGATTGGTCGGGGATAAAAACCCACTAACTGTAGTTGGTCGACGAGGACAAAGTATTGACCTTAGTTGGTCGGACACATGTTTATATTTGAAATTGAACCAAGTATGGCTGGTCGGGGATAGAAACCCATCAACTGTGGTTGGTCGACAAACATTATTTATCCACCTTGGTTGGTTGGAAACAATTTTGAACAATTTATGCTTATTATAAATTCTAAGTTGGTTGATGAACCATATAATTTGCAAACAGAAAAATAGCTATTGGCAAAACAGAAAATGAAGTTCTTTCATTAAGACAAAAATGTATTACATGTTACATGTATGTGCTAACTATTACATTAAAGATTCCTACTCTATTGGTTTCTTTCCCTTATCTTTTGAGACAGGTTCCTCGCCAGCAGGAGGATCCTCTAGACAAAGAGGAGAATTAATAAAGTTCATGTCCTTCAGCATTCTGACATTCATTATTGTAGGAGTGTCCAACAGGTGCTCAGGACGAGATACTTCAACTTGAGAATGAAGGTTATAATCACCAAGATATTTAGAGATCAAACTCCGAGGAATGGAACGAGCAGGAATCCATGCCATATCCAATTTATAGGGAGGAACAGGCAAGTCTAGCAATCCAGGAGCATGATAATCCCATAAATAATGACCTCGTTCCAATTTTAATACACCCAGGGCGTTCAACCATCCCTGCTTATAACCTTCGTTGTTAGCATTTTCAATGCGAGCATCCAAATGATAAAGAGCTTCATTATAGCCTGCATTCCAGAACTCCCGAGGCTGTTTATGGAATTGGAAAGTTAATCTATCTACTTGCTCGAGAAAGTTCTTGATAAGAGCATCTTTATTATTCAGAGCAGACTTCATCGCAACCAGTTGATCCTCTAAAGATAAGTTTTTCTTAGACAAATCAGAAAGAGCACGATCCTTAACATTCAGTTGGAATGTTTGAGTTTCCAGAGTAGATTGGGTGCGAGATTCTTCAACACTACGGCTAAGAACTCTTGATCGGCTCCTAGAAGCAACTGGAGAATTTTGCTCCTCGACGATTCTTCCTCATCCCCGAGAACTCCTTCCTCGTCCCCGAGCAGTCACAGGAATAATAGACTTTTTCAAGTCATCCAACTCTTGCCTTAGTTTGGCGTTTTCAACCTCTAGAAACGAAAAACCTTCATCAGTAACTGGTACTAATGCAGTGGAAGAGGAGGCAACGGATTCATATTGAGCCAATCTTTTCTGCAGACTATTATTTTCTTGTTCCAGGATCTCGGCAATTTGTCGGCAGGCTTCAACTTCACCTTTTAGGGTCCTTTCCCTAATGTCATATGCAGCAATGATCTTTTTATGACCTGTATCAGAGGAAAGTTGTTGATATCTATTTTCATATTCCTCGTGTAATGAAGCCATCGATTCATTGTGCTGACCTTGGAGATCCTCTAAGGAACAATGCAGCTCTTCAATCAAGTCATAATAAGCGACATTGTTAGCTACAGCTCGGTCGAGTAAATCTTTCAAGTACCGATAAGCCTCAGTCGCCTGTTCTAAAGCATCATGACCAAGAATGTCAGCAATTTCAGAAGAACTAAGGTCTGTATGACCAGCCCTATAGTATTGGTGACATTGCTGCATCAGCTCGGTATCATGAGAAGAGATTAGTTCCATTCTAGCAACAAACTAAAGACAAGAAAAAGACAACAATCAACAAAGAATCATCAATAACAGCGATGAGTAAAGAAGTATTTTATTAGATCATAAAAGGATTACATTGTTCGATTACAAATGATAAAAGATAGAAATGATACCGAACAACTTCACACCTTTTCCTTGTCTCCCAAGACTTTCTCGGGAGGCTGGGACGAGGAGCTCGGTTGCTCGGTGATAACAACAGCTTGATCGGCAGAAATCTTCTCGGCAGGAGGAGGCATAGAAGAAATATCCTCAATGACAGAGGGTTGAGAAGCAGAGATTGGGACATCCACAGCCATGGAAGATTCATCTGAAGCAGGTTCATCTTCTTCTTCTTCCACAATTGGTGGAGGAGGACCAGGGAGATGCCTTTGGAATAGCTCAGAATCGTCTTGGATTTTTAGCTCTTGTAGAGCAGCTACCCAACCATCATAGAAGTATTTCAACTCCCCATATTTGACTTGAGATGTCATAGCAGCAATCCCTTTATCCCATCCTTTCTCCCAACCAGCACTGAAATGTTTCTTGACTACAGCTTTTCTTTTCAACTTCTCCGAGGAGAGTTTGACATCCAATTGTTCTTTCTGGATTTTGATGTCTCGCAAGATAGATAGTTCTTTTTCTGCATTCTTCAGTTGGTCATCGCATTTTTGCTGATTGACCTCTAAGCTTTTCACCTTCTCCTCCAAATTCTTGGAGGTTTCAGCCATCTTCATCTTATCAGCCTCAGCTGCAGCCAATTTTTTCTCCCAGGCAGCTTTCTCCTCGACGTACTGCTGGCGAGATTCTTTCACAGATTGGGCTAAACCCAAGAGGGCATCGTCAACATCGGACGAGGAACTAGAAGCTTTAATAGCTTGATCTTTCTTCACGATGGTATTGAAACAGTTCACCAGCTGAAAGATAAGAAAAACAATAGAGTCAACACAAATACAAGAGTTCAGGAAAAAGAAAAGAAAGACCAAAGGTATGAGAAATTTACTGAAGAAAGATGGCGAGCAGCTAGGGATGTCAGTGTATCCCTAGGAATCTTTTCATCAACCCCGAGAACCTCGGGTATAACTAAGCTCGTTGAAGAGCTCGGAAGAATGATTTTTGAAATACTACTACCACCAGCGGGTAGAGAAGATGCAGTTCCAGCAAGATTAACCGAGGATGATTTCCTCAATCTCTTCAAAGGAGGGTCAGCAGCATCAACCAAGGAAGAAGTCTTGGTCGGAGAGATTGTAATTACATCAGCACTAGCATTTTTCTTGCTCGGGGCCACTGGGGGCTTCTCGGCAAATTTGGAGGAACTGGCATCTACTTTTTTAGTCCCCTCTGGGACATCAATTTTGCTTTTCTGTGCCCCAACAGCAGAAGAAATTTCACCAAATAGAGCAGGAGGAGCTCTTTTCTTGCCCATTTTCTGAGATAGGGGGATATGAGAATCTGAAGATGAACTTTCTGGTGTTGAGGCTGGTTCAATAGGGCGAGCAGTATAAGAGGTTGTGTAGCTCTTATACTGCAGCAAATATGATGCAGACCTAATATGCTCGTCTGCAATCGTCTTATGCAAATTCCAGATAAGTTTTAAATGCTTGATATTCACTTCCGACTCTTTTGGAGTTTTTCTTTTACTATCAACTGCAAATAAATACATAAATTTCAGTTATACATTTTGTCAAACATGATGAAAACGCAATTTCATAAGTAAAATAAAATGAAAAATAAACCTATCCCATTGCCGTATGGGGGGCATCTGGGACCGTTGTATACTTCATTCCCAGATAAAGGCGCGTGTTGCCAATTTTTTATGACCAACCCATGCTCAAAATAATCTCTATTTGAATCAGGGAGGTTAACTACAAGGGCTCTATTTAAAAACCTAGTTTTTAAATAATAAACATTATCTAAAGTGGCCCATTTATAGCAGTACATGATTTCTGGGATCCCTATACGAGTCCCATGAGTTAGATTTAATTTGTGCACCCCGTTAATTATTCTCCATGAATTGGGGGCTATTTTTGCAGGAACAAGATCAAAATATTGACAAAACTCAAGACATAATGGGTTTGGGGGAAAAGAAAAACCACATTCAGCAATGAAAAGACTGGGGAACCAATGTCCCTCAGCCAATCGAAAGTAATCTAAAGGCTCAGAAAGAACCTCTAGAGTTACCCAAGAAGGAATGGAAAAGTCAGAACGAAATTTCTCAGCAGATTCAACAATATAAACCATATTGAATAAAAGAGATGCAGAAGAAAGGAAGAAGATCTTACAGAAAGAAAGGAGATATGTTGACAACGAACGGAAACAATGATGAACACACAAGAGAGAGGAAGAGAATAGAAAACTTGAATGCAGAAAAATGGAAAGTGTAGACGACGGTATGGTTACCAAAGGAGTTTAAATACTTTGCATTGGGAAGCGGCGAAAGAAATGATTACTAAAAAGAAACTACTGAACTTCCGGCGGCTAAAAAGACAAAAGTTGCACGAAGATCGAAGCGCTTATAAAAAAGGCGGAAACTGCGAAATGAGAAGGAAATTTGAATACAATGCTCCTAAAACCCAGGAAGGTCATTTAATATTACCATATACCGAGAAAGAATGTCCCATACTCCTCAAAGTTCGAAATATGAAACATTGGGGGCTTCTGTTGATACCAAAATTAATATGCTGATGTGGACGAATAGTATGAAGACACGTGTCGAGCTACGTGGCACAATAACAGCGAGGAAGATCATTTACTGAACAACCATGGTTGGTACCGAGCAACGAGAATACACCGAGGAGCTCTATCATGCCGAGGAACTCCATCCGAGGAACTCCATCATCCCGAGATACTCTAAGCACTCCGAGGAACTCTTGATCAACGAGCAACTAAGGCGGTCCGAACTGCACCTCGGCCGTGTCATCAATTATCAGACGGACAACTGTTCAACTATTCATTAGATTCTTGACGCACACGCTGCATTAAATGTATTACCCATTCATATGTATATCATTTAATGTATTGGACCTTTCATGTACAGCCTTGAGGCTATAAATACCTTGTATCAATCCCATTCAAAGGGACCGGAATTTCTTGAGAGAACTGGTAATCAAGAATTCCACAAACACTCAGCAATAACATAACAGTGGACGTAGGCTTTATTCCTAGCCGAACCACTTTAAAAATCTTTGTCTTATTTATTTATCTGTGATTGAATAATTAGAGCGATCTAGTTTTTTACATCAACAATCACCTTCCATACCTTTGTTTGTAATGATGCTTGGGATTGAATGATGTTCGTATTACGTGGTTGCAATTGAGCATGTGAGAGTGTGGAAAAAAAAGTGAAAAGGAAAAAGAAAAAAAACAAAACAAAAGAAAAAGTGAGAAAAGAAGAAAAGAAAGAGAAAAGAGTTTCATTTATGTATATAATGTTCAATAACCTTTGTCACTCCCCTTTTTCATATCTAATGCTTGTTATGGAATCATATTCCAATTTTGTAGTTACCCACAATTTTCCATTATCCAGAGTTTTCATCCCCGAACACTTTGAATCCGTACATATTTCCTTCATTTCATAACCCGAGCCTAACCTACATTACAACCCTATAAAATTCTTATGCGATCCTAGGGTGAATTCAATTCAAAAGTCATAATAGTTTTTATAATCTGTGAAAATACATTTCGCCTCCTTTAATGGCGGTATCTTTCATTGAGATTATCATTTTTCATTTTATATATAGCATTCTTCTTTAACGACATGTGTGCATCCTAGTTTCCATTTACATTTACTCTTTATGCCCGCATGTCCCGTGTATTACCTCCCATTTTATATTGATTTCATTTGTTGAATGTGATATCTGGTGAGGATTGATATATGCACGCTTTAACGCTTATTTGATTTATTTAAGTGTTTACCAAACCATACTTTGCATGTGCTCGCTCCCCTCCCACATTTTAAGGTTTCAATTCTACGAAGTTCATTCTACAATGTTGATAATACGTACTTTTGTGTGAATTCATTCCCTTTTCTAATAACGTGTTTGAAATATTTTTTGTTATTGTTGGACTTGTTGCATGTTGGTTGGGCATACTTTTTTAGGAAACTTTGATGTTTGTGGGTTTCATCCCTAAAAACCCTCACGATGATGTTTAGGGTTTTAACAACTTATTACATATCCTAAATGCAATCGTGATCCCTACGAAAGTGGAATTCATATATTCGTATGCTTATATACCTTTTTTGTACCTCCTTACGTGGACTGGTTTTGTTTGTTTCATCACTATGGACTAGCAATGTCTAAGTTAGGGGGTGTGATACGTCACAAATATTGAATACTCACGCCATTATCTTTATGTATTCCAGCACTTTTTGTGTTCTTTATGCCTATATTTATGCTCGTTAACTAGACAACCTCTATTATGTATGTTTGTATGCTTTGCAGGGTTAATCGAGTTTTTTGTAGGTATTGGAACGCTTAAAGTGGGGATTGGTTGCATTTCGAAGAAGTTTCGTCGGCGTACTCAACTTCAAGGTCATTTTAGTTATTTCATACTTCATCTGCAACTTAGTGTAATTCCACGAAAGTGTAGTTCATCGAGTTAGCTTCGCATGGCCGCATGCGGCACGTCATTTCGAGTTCGGATGATCGAGTTATCGTCATTTCCGTTTTGAAGCTCCCCCCCCCCCCCCCCCAAATTTATGGACCCAAGCATCCCAGAAAACATGGGACCGATGGACCGGTTAATCAGAAATAAGCCTACGATGAAAATAGAGTCTTTTTCCTTCAGGCTCGGTCGATCGGTCGCCTGGACGCGATCGATCGGTAGTAGCAGTTAAACGACACTTTTTTCCTTTTTATTTCTTCTTCCATTTTTTCTTTTATTCTTTTCCCACTTACTATAAATAGAACCCTTTTGTTTATTTTCTAAGATATCTATTTTCTCTTGTTCTCTTAGTTAAGTTAGGGAGGCTAGGGTTTGGAGGTGGTTTGGGGTGTGCCATTTTCTCCCTCTAGGGTTTACCCATATAGGTACATCATCTTATCCATCAATCCAAGCTTCCATTTTTTATTTATTGCTTTGTTGTTTATTTACTTGCTTTGTAAATTAGGTTTATTGCGTTGTTTATCGCTTTCATTGATTTCTTACATTTAAATACATGTCTTCCATTATGTTGTGTAGCTAATTTAGCATAGGTTGTGATTGATTGAACTCACCTTAGTTTCAATGGGTTGCTTTGCTTTGGTGATGGAGTTTATGCATTTCATTCGATTAGGTTGTTCTTGTTATTATGCCTAAGAGATTTAACGGGGTATATCATGTATGTGTGACACCCCGACTAATAAAATACCGGGTAGCTACTCCTTTATTCAAATTAATTCAAAATGTCAAGTTAGTTCAGTTCGTAGCATCATTGTCGAAAACGTTTTAACAATTACTAGCCACCTAATAATTAAAAAGTGAGATGTCAATTTTAATTAAATTTGATTTACATGCAACAAGATAGATTATGAAATGATAACATAACCACTACAACATAGTCACAAAAGATTAACCATGTAATAAACTGAATCTGGAGTAATACCCCTCACAACAATCCGAGTACTGAAATAAACAATTACAAAGTTTGAATCATAAATTAATTACAACCCAAAATCTGAAATAAGACTCAATAAGTAAGATGTCTTTAAAAGAAATGGGGCGACATGCCCAACTGATGTGAAAATATGATGATAGAGTCAAGATCGAAAGTGGTGGCGTATATTGTCAAGGTCCTGTAACTTTCATAGCAGCTACAGCACGTCACCTGAATGGAATTCCTATGCTTGGTGTCCTTGTGGCTGGGCACCTAAAAGGTTTTTACAAAAAAAAGGATTTGAAAGCAAACGGGTCAGAGCCCGACTGTGAAAATAGTTTAACATATAGCAAGTGTTTTAATGACATTAAACAATAAATGCAAAATACATATTAGGACGTGCTCTCACATGAAATACTCACCTCTCGACTATCTGTGCACTCCTAACGTATTCGTAACCAAATCTCGTTATTCTACTATCAAACTAGTCCACTTCAATATTTGGTGTTTACTAAACTAATCATGGTTTAATTCCCGACGCCTTTATATAAACTGGGAGTTTTACTTTCATTTAATTCTCGGAATTAATCATAATAATTTCTAAGAGTTTTCCCATTTTTAATTCTACAAAGATGTAACATTAATTTACACTTGTACTTATATAAACAGTTCGCTTCAATATTTCATTGCATCAATCTTCTCATAATTATACAATACTTGCACCCCTAGACTAAGCTGCGGTGCGCACATGCTCTGCTATCCAATCTCGGTACATCACGTACATAAGGATCACGTGTTCCTAATCTCTCAGGAACCGTTTCGACAAGTAACAAACACACATAATAGAGGCGAACATAGTTCACATCACATGGGTCATGCACATACCTACGCTCCCATGATCAGCAGACTTATTAACTCCTCAATAAGCCCTTCTCTGACCTATGTTCTCGTGGTACCAATCTAAATCCCCCCCGTAGGCACACAAATATTAGATGGCCCTGATTGAACGCCGACCTCCCGTGATAGCAAGCATAGTAGGTATGTTATACACAAATAAATACATATACTAAGCATTCACACATCTTAGATATCTTATAGTAGTAATAGGGGTATATTTCTAAATTCTATATCGTCATGAAAAGTTACACGTTCGCAATTCCCCGAATAAAATACATTTAAGTTACTAGCCCGCCTCACGTTATTAATTTTAGGTACTTATTTCCTAAGCCATAATTGTCATCCGGTTTACTACAAAATTTTATGTTTTACTCCTCAACATATTCAAATCTTCACAATTATACCCACTGGTCAACAAGGGGAGGTTTACACTCAATTATATAAGTCTATTGGAGGTTCGAAATAAAATCAGGCCTAAAAGGCCATTCTGTCAACTCGTTAGAAATCTCGTTCGAATGAGGTCGTTCGAACGAGTGTCGTTCGAACGAATGGCTTCGAACGAACTACCAACTCGTTATAAGGGCTACTGTCATCTCGTTAGAAGCTCGTTCGAACGAGGTCGTTCGAACGACCTGGGCAGGTCTTCTAACGAGATGGCAAACAGCGCCCAGAAATCTCCAAATTCATTTTTTCTTCATTCTTCTCTTCTCTAAATCCATCCTATGATCATCCAAACTAAGTTTTAATGTGTTTAAACTACACTAAGTCCTCCTAGGTTACTCTTTAACATATATATGGGTCAATACCTCCTAAATCAACATGTAATCATCATAATTGCCAAATCTTGTCCCAAACCCTATAAACATGAACACAGAATTTAATGTCTACAACTACTTCTTGTAAATACGTTTTTAAATCATCAATAGATATATTTTGGATATGAAATTCATCCATAACTATTCTACATGCGATCCTCATATAAAATTATGATTTCTATCTCCAATTTCATGGGTTTTCATCAAACTTTCATTACAAGACATATATTCAATTCTAAGCATGGAGGAAACATTCACTTGAATTTATGTAATTAAACCACTTGCCTTAGATGTTCTGATTTGATGTTGAAGGATGAAGGTTGATTCTCCTCTTTCTCTCTACAGATTTCTCCCAAGGATGGTGATGGTGGCTAGGGGTTTCTTTAGGAACCTCTTAGGACTCTCCCTTTAACACCCGTAGCCCACTACTTGATAAATGATGATAATGGACTTAGTGGGTTCATTACTAATATAAAATTAACCTCTAAAATTCGTGGGTTTTAATTCCCATATTTTTAAAATTACCAAACTACCCTTTTGGGTTGCCGGTATGGCCTAAAAATGCCCCGGGACCCAAACTAAACTCCCGGCTAGTGTTTTTTGACTATTTCGACCCTTCCGGGAACGTTGGCGCACTCAAAATGACCATACGGTTGATAAAAATATAATTCACTTTTTAATTTAAATAATTTCATTCCTGACGCGAATAGCACGCGAGTCCCAACTAAATTTCTCAAATTGTCGTATTTCTGTCTCGTGATAATTTAAATATTTTCAATACTCATGAAATTTTCAATTTTAACATCATAATCAAATACCAACTCACATCTTGCTAGTATTTATATTCGGATTAATTCCCAATTAATTCTCATTTAATTCAATTAATCCCTTAAATAAAAATCAATAAAATTACGGGGTATTACATACTTCCCCCCTAATAATAGAATTTCGTCCCGAAATTCGGACCTAAAGAATACCTGGTAAAAATATCTCTGGATAGCGCTCACGCATCTCATCCTCGCGCTCCCATCTGGACTCCTCGGCATTATGATGCCGCCACTGAACACGTACTAATGGTACTATCTTTGACCTCATTTTTCGCTCGCTTTGGTAAAAAATAGCAATCGACCCCTCCTCGTAGGAACTATCGGGCTGAAGATCGATGTCCTCTATAGCAATGTGAGTATGAGCCAAATCGTCCCTAAGATATTTCCTTAGCGAGGAAATATGTAACACATCATGAATCCTATGCAAGTGCTCCGGTAACCCAAGTCTATACGCAACTGGCCCAATCCACTCGATGATAATAAATGGCCCCACATATCTTGGTGCCAGTTTCCCCTTCTTCCCAAAATGCATAATCCCCTTCAGAGGAGATACTCTGAGTAACACCTGGTCCCCCACCTTGAATTCTCTGAAGAACCTCTTGGCATCAGCATAGCTCTTCTGCCGGTCCTGAGCTACCCGAATGCAACTTCGTATCATCCCTATCCTTGCCGAAGTATCCTGAATCACTTCCGGCCCAAGGAGTTTGGTATCCCCCACCTCTAACCAACATGCTGGGGAACGACGAGGTCTACCGTACAATGCCTCAAATGGATCCATGCCAATGGTGAACTGATAGGAGTTATTATAAGCAAACTCCACCAGTGGAAAGTACTGCTCTCAACCACCTCCAAAGTCTAGGATGCACATACGCAACATGTCCTCCAACATCTGATTTGTCCGCTATATTTGCCCATCAGTCTGTGGGTGATAAGTCGTACTTAACCGCAACTCCGTACCCATGGCCACCTAAAAACTCTCCCAAAATTGTGAAACAAATATCTTGTCTCGGTTAGACACAATATTTAGAGGCACCCCGTGAAGTCTCACTATCTCCGCAATGAAAATCTGGGCATAGTATCCCATAGTGTAGTCTGTCCTTACGGGTAGAAAATTAGCAACTTTGGTTAACCTATCCACAACCACCCATGTGGGGTCGTGAACCCTCTGTGACGTAGGTAACCCCGTGATAAAGTCCATGGATATGCTCTCCCATATCCACGTCGGAACCTCTAATGGCTGTAGAAGTCCTGTCGGTTTCTGATGATCCACCTTTACTAGCTGACAAGTGGCACATTTAGAAATGAACACGGCGATATCTCTCTTCATCCCCCTCCACCAGTACTGTCGTCTCATGTCTTGGTACATCTTATCCCCACCAGGCTGTACCGCGAACCGTGAGCCATGCGACTCTGTCATTACCTCGTGTCGCAAGTCTTCCCCTTCCGGAACAACCAGTTTCCCATTAAAGCGTAATCCCCCGTCTAAACTAACGGTATAGGACTCGGCTCCCTCTGCTAGTAATCGAACTATCTTCTCCTGACAGAACGAGTCATTTGCCTGGGCCTTTATCACTCTCGTAACAATCTGCGGTGTAACAGTCATCACAGACATGAACGATCGGGCCACTGCATCCTGGTCTCCCAACTCCTTCCACTTAGCCTTCCACACCTCGGCCACCTCATCTACGGGCCTACGGCTCAACGCGTCTGCCACCACGTTAGCCTTCCCCAGGTGATATTGGATATCAAACTGATAATCCTTCACAAACTCAAGCCACCGACGTTGACGCATATTCAGTTCCTTCTGCGTGAAGAGGTATTGTAGAGACTTGTGGTCTGTGAACAATCAAAATTTCTCCCCCAGGAGATAGTGTCTCCAAATTCGAAGAGCAAATACGACTGTCGCTAACTCCAAGTCGTGGGTGGGGTAATTCCTCTCGTGAGGCTTAAGCTTACGGGAAGCATAAGTTATGGCCTGACTCTCCTGTTGTAGCACCCCTCCAAGTCCTTGTAAGGACGCATCGGTGTAAACTAGATACTCAACTCCCGGTCTGGGCAATGCTAACACAGGTGCTGAGGTCAACTTGTCCTTCAACTCATCTAATGCCAACTGACAGGCATCGCTCCAGATGAATGGCACACCTTTGCGAGTCAGATGTGTTAAAGGACCCGCTATCTTTGAGAAACCCCGAATAAAACTCATGTAGTATCCTGCTAGGACCAAGAAACTAAGAATCTCAGTCGGTGTCATGGGTTGTCCCCACTCCCTCACCGCGGATACCTTCCCCGGATCAACAGATATACCCCGGTCTGAAATGATATGCCCCAAAAACTGAACCTCCTTCAGCCAAAACCCACACTTCTCATACTTTGCATAAAGCTCGTTCTGACGCAACGTCTGCAAAACCTGTCTCAAATGCTCAGCGTACTCCTCTTCTGTCTGGGAGTAAACCAAAATGTCATCAATAAAGATGATGATGAACTGGTCTAGGAACTCTCTGAACACCCTATTCATCAAGTCCATAAACACGGCTGGAGAGTTGGTCAAGCCAAAAGGCATAACTCGAAACTCATAGGAACTATATCTCGTCAAGAAAGCAGTCTTCGAGACGTCTTGTTCCCTGATACGCAACTAATGGTATCCCAATCGCAAATCAATCTTTGAGAAGAAGGAAGCTCCTCTTAGTTGGTCGAATAAGTCATCGATTCGGGGCAACGGATACTTATTTTGTATCGTGACCTTATTTAACTCCCAATAATCTGCACACAACCTCAACGATCCATCCCTCTTCTTTACGAACAACACAGGGGCACCCCATGGCGATGTACTCCTTAGGATAAACCCCTGACCCAATAACTGCTCTATCTGATCCCTTAGCTCTCTCATTTCCGCAGGAGCCATACGGTAAGGTGCGCGGGCAATCGGCCGAGTTCCCGACGTCAAATCGATCACAAAATCTATGTCTCTACTCGTAGGTAGTTTAGGTATATCCTGAAATACATCAGCAAACTCCCTAACAACTGGAATCGAATCGAGTGGTATCACCACTTCCTTAGAGGTCTCCTCCTCTATATAGTACAAGTGAGTGGACAATCCTCCCTCAGGGCGAGGCATCGCCACTAAAAACATCTCCTACCCGGGAATGGCAAATATAATACTCCTACTTAAATAATCAATCATGGCTCGGTATGCAACTAGCCAATCCATACCAACAATCGAATCATACTCAGTCATCTCTAATACTAACATGTCAGCGGGTAAAGTAAATATCCCGATCTCTATACCCACACCTCTACAAATAAGGGAAATCACAGAACCCCTACTCAACGGTGAATCTACACAAGTAATCGTGCTCTCTGCAGTGTCTAACAACCCCAAAGTGCGTGCAAATCTCATGGCAATGAAACAGTGTGTGGCCCCCGTATCAAATAAAATGCGCCCCATAGTCCCCTGAATAGAAAACATACCCTCAATAGCAGGTGGATCCAGTGGAACTGCGCCATGCTGGAGCTGATACACTCTCCCATACTGAAGCTGTCCCTGCTGGACTGGGACTGCTGGAATGGGTGGTAATGCTGCCATCTGTGGTGGTGCTGGGAGAGCGTCGGGAAACATAGGCCTCTGTGGCTCGTGTAGAGCACCCTGCTGCTGTTGTGGGGGGGGTCCTGCACCTATCAGGACAATCCTGGCGTTTGTGGCCAATCTTACCATAAATGAAGCACTTCCCCGGTAAGTTTCCCCCTCGCTGTCCCTGATGGCCATTACCATTCCTAACCCGACCATGTTGGCCCTACTGAAACTGCTGCTGCTGACCATTATGGCCCTGCTGGCCCTGATGGCCGTGTCTGAAACCTCCTTGACCATTCCTGAAACCCCCAGATCTGAATCTCTTAGGATTCCCCTGTTGGGAACCCTGATCACCCTGCCTGTGCTGACCCTGAGTAGATTGTGCCCCGCTGGCACCATTTCCCCCTATCCTGCCCTGATGGCTGGACTCTCCTGATCTCTTGCTCTCAAACATGTGAAAGCGGTGATCCTGGCAGTGGAGCAGTGCTGCGTTAACCACATCAGAGTAAGTGGCCAACGAGAGGTTTCCCAACAAGTGCTGACGGATCCTCCAAGTCAATCCATCTATGAACTTCTGAATCTTCTTCTACTCGGTTGGAATCTCATCAGGAACGATGTTCAAGAGATTAGTGAATTCGTCCTCATACTCTGCCACGGTTTTTCCCTTATGCTTGAGGTTCATTAACTTCCTCCTCATTTCAGTGTGAACAGCTGACGGAAAATATTTACGATCGAACCGCACCCAGAACTCCTGAATAGAAAGGGCGTCCCTCTCCTCCGCGGTGGTAATGGACTCCCACCACTGCAACGCTGACCCTACTAGCTTAAAAGTAGCCAGTATCTGTTTCTGAACATCCGTGCACTCGTACATCCTTAAGTGCCTTTGAATGTCCTTTCTCCACTGACTGGACACAACAACGTCGGAGCTACCTGTAAACTCCGAAGGGTGTGCTTTATGAAAAGCATCACAAACACGTTCCCAAGCAGACGGGAATGCATGAGCCTGAACTAGCGCGACTATCGGTGCCAGGGGTGGTGCCTGCTGCACAACTGCGAGGGCGGCATTTACCGCTTGGGCTACAATAGCTACAACCTCTGCGGCATTCATGGTGCCCTGAACTGGTGCAGGCTGTGGCTCGGGCTGAGCATCCCTAGGAACTCGTTGTGCACATCATGGAGGCATCTGAAATGAGATTAAAGTCTTATAAGTTCGCAGTTATTATCTCAAAATAGCTGAAGAGCGAAACATACACAAAAGAATACAACAGTCCTAAAATATAGGGCTCTATATCAAAAAAAGATTAGCGAAAACATAATAAGCCGTACAGATCCTAAGAACACTAGAATCTGATGCTCTGATACCACCTGTGACACCCCGACTAATTAAATATCGGGTAGCTATTCCTTTATTCAAATTAATTCAAAATGTCAAGTTTGTTCAGTTCGTAGCATCATTGTCGAAAACGTTTTAACAATTACTAGCCACCTAATAATTAAAAAGTGAGATGTCAATTTTAATTAAATCTGATTTACATGCAACAAGATAGATTATGAAATAATAACATAACCACTACAACATAGTCACAAAAGATTAACCATGTAATAAATTGAATCTGGAGGAATACCCCTCACAACAATCCGAATACTGAAATAAACAATTACAAAGTTTGAATCATAAATTAATTACAACCCAAAATCTGAAATAAGACTCAATAAGTAAGATGTCTCTAAAAGAAATGGGGCGACATGCCCAACTGATGTGAAAATCTTATGATAGAGTCAAGATCGAAAGTGGATGCGTCTATTGTCAAGGTCCTATAACTTTCATAGCAGCTACAGCACGTCACCTGAATGGAACTCATATGCTTGGTGTCCTTGTGGCTGGACACCTAAAAGGTTTTTACAAAAAAAATGGATTTGAAAGCAAACGGGTCAGAGCCCGATTGTGAAAATAGTTTAACATATAGCAAGTATTTTAATGACATTATACAATTAATGCAAAATACATGTTAGGACGTGCTCTCACATGAAATACTCACCTCTCGACTATCTGTGCACTCCTAACGTATCCGTAACCAAATCTCGTTATTCTACTATCAAACTAGTCCACTTCAATATTTGATGTTTACTAAACTAATAATGGTTTAATTCCTGACGCCTTTATATAAACTGGGAGTTTTACTTTCATTTAATTCTCAGAATTAATCATAATAATTTCTAAGAGTTTTCCCATTTTTAATTCTACAAAGATGTAACATTAATTTACACTTGTACTTATATAAACAGTTCGCTTCAATATTTTATTGCATAAATCTTCTCATAATTATACAATACTAGCACCCCTAGACTAAGCTGCGGTGTGCACATACTCTACTATCCAATCCCGGTACATCACGTACATAAGGATCACGTGTTTCGAATCTCTCAGGAACCGTTTCGATAAGTAACAAACACACATAATGGAGGCGAACATAGTTCACATCACATGGGTCATGCACATACCTACGCTCCCATGATCAGCAGACTTATTAACTCCTCAATAAGCACTTCTCTTACCTATGTTCTCATGGTACCAATCTAAATCCCTTCCGTAGGCACACAAATATTAGATGGCCCTGATTGAACGCCGACCTCCCGTGATAGCAAGCATGGTAGGTATGTTATACACAAATAAATACATATACTAAGCATTCACACATCTTAGATATATTATAGTAGTAATAGGGGTATATTTCTAAATTCGATATCGTCATGAAAAGTTACACGTTCGCAATTCCCCGAATAAAATACATTTAAGTTACTAGCCCGCCTCACGTCGTTAATTTTAGGTACTTATTTCCTAAGCCATAATTGTCATCCGGTTTACTACAAAATTCTATGTTTTACTCCTCAACGTACTCAAATCTTCACAATTATACCCACTGATCAACATGGGGAGGTTTACACTCAATTATATAAGTCTACTGGAGGTTCAAAATAAAATCAGGCCTAAAAGGCCATTCTGTCAACTCGTTAGAAATCTCGTTCGAATGAGATCGTTCGAACGAGTGTCATTCGAATGAGGTCATTCGAATGGCTTCGAACGAACTACCAACTCGTTAGAAGGGCTACTGTCATCTCGTTGGAAGCTCGTTCGAACGACCTGGGCAGGTCTTCTAACGAGATGGCAAATTGTGCCCAGAAATCTCCAAATTCATTTTTTCTTCATTCTTCTCTTCTCTAAATCCATCCTATGATCATCCAAACTAAGTTTTAATGTCTTTAAACTACACTAAGTCCTCCTAGGTTACTCTTTAACATATATATGGGGTCAATACCTCCTAAATCAACATGTAATCATCGTAATTGCCAAATCTTGTCCCAAACCCTATAAACATGAACACAGAATTTAATGTCTACAACTACTTCTTGTAAATCCGTTTTTAAATCATCAATAGATATATTTTGGATATGAAATTCGTCCATAACTATTCTACATGCGATCCTCATATAAAATTATGATTTCTATCTCCAATTTCATGGGTTTTCATCAAACTTTCATTACAAGACATATATTCAATTCTAAGCATGGAGGGAACATTCACTTGAATTTATGTAATTAAACCACTTGCCTTAGATGTTCTGATTTGATGTTGAAGGATGAAGGTTGATTCTCCTCTTTCTCTCTACAGATTTCTCCCAAGGATGGTGATGGTGGCTAGGGGTTTCTTTTGGAACCTTTTAGGACTCTCCCTTTAACTCCCGTAGCCCACTACTTGATAAATGCTGATAATAGACTTAGTGGGTTCATTAATAATATAAAATTAACCTCTAAAATTCGTGGGTTTTAATTCCCATATTTTTAAAATTACTAAACTACCCTTTTGGGTTGCCGGTATGGCCTAAAAATGCCCCGGGACCCAAACTAAACCCCCGGCTAGTGTTTTCTGACTATTTTGACCCTTCCGGGCACGTTGGCGCACTCAAAATGACCATACGGTTGATAAAAATGTAATTCAGTTTTTAATTTAAATAATTTCATTCCTGACGCGACTAACACGCGCGACCCAACTAAATTTCCCAGATTGTCGTATTTCTATCTCGTGACAATTTAAATATTTTCAATACTCATGAAATTTTCAATTTTAACATCATAATAAAATACCAACTCACATCTCGCTAGTATTTATATTCGGATTAATTCCCAATTAATTCTCATTTAATTCAATTAATCCCTTAAATAAAAATCAATAAAATTACGGGGTATTACAGTATGCTCCGTGTGTTACGACCTTGCGTGTGAAATTTTTGGGGTGTTTGTAGATACCAAAATCATATAAGGTTTTTATGCAAATTTAGGGGGTATTAGTTGGATAAATGAGATTCAATCTTGTTAAATTTGTCGTCCCGTGTAACCATTTATACCAATTAACTCGAGGTGAGGGATATTAGTCGCAACCTATAGTTTTTGTTCCCTTTTTGTAATCTTAGTTTAAATACACATGCCTAGATTACCTTTTCTTTTTATTAAGATTTATCTTTTACACTTTTATTGAGAAGTAATATCTCTCTCCACTTGCTATAGTACACCCCCAAGTCCTTGCAAGGATGTATCTGTATAAACACGGTACTCCACTCCTCCCCTAGGGAATGCAAGTACAGGTGTTGAGGTCAATTTCCCCTTTAGATCATCAAAAGCTAACTGATAATTATCGTCCTAAATAAATGGCACCACCTTGCGAGTCACATTCATCAACGGACCCGCATTCTTCGAGAAATCCTTAATGAATCGCTAATAGTATTCAGCCACTCCCTGAAAACTATGAACCTCGGTCGGTGTTGATGATGCTGGAAATAGCACCACCCTTCAAGGTGTTTGTAAGCTCAATTCAATGTTAATAATGGCAGAATAAGAGTATATAGTAGAAGGAAATGAGGACAAGAGGATTAACACCGGAATATATGTGGTTCAGCCAATCAGGCCTACGTCCACCGTGCAAGTGTGTGATTAATATCATTGTATGAGGTCTCAAATAGCCATAGATACAAACTCTCAAGATTTCTCTCTCTACTGTATATTTAGACAGAGTTTCAGCTAGGGTTGCTAATTTCGGGTCCTTTACAAGGTAGAGTATGACCTCTATATATAGTGCTTGGGGGGTGTAATGTACCCCCCAAGCATGCAATGAGCATGTGCATGAGTATCGAACCAGTATGAGAATGACACCTGGCTCATCTCATATAGATAATGATGACCTCAATATTCCCTCACGTGAGGGGAATGATTCAGTTATAACTGATTTGTGTACACGTGTTCTTAGCCACACATATGCGCATAAGAGCTCGGCCATCTGTGACTGGTCCCAACCTCGGCCTGAAAGAGGATGAGGTTGGTGTGGTAGGGTAACTGCTTGACCAGTGGTGACCTTGGCTCAGGGGAAGAGCTGAGGTAAGGTTGGTGGGACTACAACATCGGTCAGGGCCGAGGTAATGGTAGCGTAATAAGAACGTCGACCGATTCTTAGCCGAGGCTAGTTATTATTGGGGTTGTCCTTGTAACCTCGGCCTGAACCTAGACGAGGTTGTCAACCTTGGGTGGCCTGATGAGTAGTCTGCCTCTGTACTTTATGAAGATCTCAGCTGCTGTCTGAACGCGAGACTAGTAACGTCGGCCATGGCCGACCTTGTATGGACGAGACTGCTGGCTACCAATCTATGACCCCTCCAACCTCGGTTATCTTCTTATCCGAGGTTGATGTCTCTGAGCAGTTGGGTACATATAGGGCATATTAATCACCCCCTAGCCCTTAGTTGCCTGTGTGATCAGGTGCATAAGGGGTATGTTTGTCCGAGGTTGAATTTCTTTAGGTGCTGAATACTTTCTTGACAAGTGTCAGCTACTGGAGCAGGAAGCGTGCCTGACAAGTGTGATGATGTAGGTTTTCTTTTGGGATATTAAGGCAATAATGGGCCTTGGGAAGCGTGCACTCATACTTAAGGGTTTAAACCCCCTTTTTCTTCTCTTTCTTCCTCATTTCTCTCCTTCTTCTGCATTGGTTGTTTCTGTAACTCTCTCTATATATAAATCTTGGCTGCTTCGTTGTTTGGGATTTCTGTGTTTCTTCAAACCTCTCTTCATTCCACAAGTCTTCAGGTATCGTTTATCTCCCTTTTCTCTCCTTTTGTTGCATGTTTCTACCTTATTCTTCCATTCGTTGTACTTTCCGGCAAGCTTAAGCATTTTTCGATGAACCTATGAGTTTTTCGGTGAACTGTTCATTTATTGTTCTTGCTTAAAACCCAGTTTTTATCCTTAGTCAAATTTCCAATCCTATTTATTTAGGAGAGTCACAAGTGTAGGGCCTGCCTCATATGCTCTGACCCCTTTACCAACTTTTAGAGGAATTCCCCTCTCTTAGGGAGAAGACCTTAGACAAAATTAGACAAGTAGAAAGAGCCCAAGAGAAAGCTCGTAGGGCAGAGGCGTTCCCCCTCAGGCCTATTTTTCCACCACCTCTGAAGGTCATATACCCTGAACCAACCGAACCAGTTAATCAATCAGAGGTCCCAGTTGAACCCTCACCAATGTCTGAGTCTATGGCATCTACCTCAGACCCTATGTCCGTGGACTCTTTTCAAGAGGCCACGGATTTCTCAACTCGGCAAGATCAGTTCCATAATCAAGTCGAGGTTTCGAGTCACGTCTCATCCCATGCTGAGTCTGGCACATCCCAGTCCTCTTCAGATGTTGAAGTTTTTAAACCAAGTGTGGCTATTCCACCAATTCTTGAAGCCATTCCCCTACCGGCCATCACGGGTGCTGAGTTCGCTCAGAGGTTCCTAAGTGGTGCCCCACCATCTGCTCAGGTCGACGTTGAGCCAGATGATGATGATGGTACCGAGAGTGATATTGACACCTCTGAGGCGGCCGAGATAGAGAGCACTGTCAGCGAGTTTGACCTTCTGGCCTTCAGACACCTATACTTTATAAGCCCCTCTATAAAACTCAGGAGACTTCTGAGGGAAGAGAGACCTTATAACGGTCAGGATGGTGAGATTTGCATGTATGAGCAGATGTTTAAGTTAGGGTTTCGTCTGCCCATTCATCCCATCATCAGGGCTATATTGGCCTACATCAACTTGGCTCCTTCCCAGTTATCACCCAATACCTGGAGGGTGATAATCGGTGCTATTGTCCTATGAAGGGTTGTCCATCACACAGACCTTCCAGTCCAAATCTTCATGGGGTGCTATGTCCCCTCATCTGCTAGGAATCATCCGAGCTCGGAAGTCAAATAAAAAGATGTTACAGATCACCCAAACCTCTAATGATAATTGGAAGCCACGTTACTTCTTTATATCGGGGTCATGGGAATTTGGTCCATGTGCCCCCTCTTCCTTATTAGAGCCGAGAATACCCCTGAGATGGGGAAAGGTTACAATGGATGATAGGGCCGACCCTGGGCTAAGCCAACAGAATCTTCAGAAGGTCAAAGACCTTCAGGATCAGGGGGAGCATGGTCTGCTTGTCAAATTCGAACACCTGATGACCCCCTACTATCTCTCTGAGACTAGGCTTGGGGGGAGTCCTCTGATAGAACTTCATAAGTGCTTTTTATTCCAACAAGTTTTACCTCTGAATTTGTGTATCTCTGATTTTCTAACTCAGACCTTTATATTTTGCAGAGCGCCCAAAAAGAATATCTGACGAACTCTGGAAGATGGCAGCCCCCAGTCTCACGAAGCTCGTGAAGAAAGCTGGTCTAAATGCGCCTCCTCCCCCTCCATCTACCTCAAGGGCTGAGGCTACCAAGAAGAGGAAAACTATCGACCCTGCCCCTGAAGATCAGAGGCAGAAGAAGAATAAGAAGGTTGATCGTGCCATCCCCATTTCTTCTGAGGATGCATTAATTGCTCATCTTGAGCAATTGAAGATTGGTGACAGTGTCTTTGGCCATAGTCTGAAGGCCCTGGATGCTATCGGCAATGTTATGACCGAGTCTGATAAGTGCTTCTGCCGATATCTGGATAAACCTCTGCTGGTTGAATTCTCTCTTCATCGTACTATCCGAGTAAGACCTTCAACTTTTTGCTTCTGAATGTGTAACATCGGCATTTGAACTATATCAGACCTTAGACTGACATCTTTGCACATGTTTTGCAGGGTCTTCTCACCATGCATCACTATATCAACTGGACCTTGGGAAAACTTCCTCTGATTGAGAAGGGCCAAGAGGCCGAGAAAACTGAGGCCACTTTAAACGCTGAAGTGGAACGTCTGAAGGCTGATCTAAAGAAGGCTGAGACTAGCGTGAAGGGGATACAGAAGGACATGGACAAGCAGAGGGAAGATCATAATGCTGCCCTGAAGGCTCAGGCTGACTCTCTCCAACGTAAAGTCGATGCGGCTGTTAAGGCTACCTTGGATGATGCCTCCGAGAAGATCTTGGACGAGTACAAGGTCTCTGACGAGTTTGTCAGTTTCGGCTTTGAATATCTGAAGAGAGGGGTCAAGGCTACTAGTAAATGGTCTTCCATGAAGAAGAAGGAATCAGGGAGCCTTGCAGTAACTGACTTCACCGGCTTGGGCTATACCGACTCTAAATTTGCTCAGGCTCTGCAGGAAGTTGAAGAGGAGGGAGGTGCTGCCCCTACCAAGACTGCCCCCCAAGGAGACACCATGACTGAAGATGTCGGTGCCCAAGATGACGGGGTGGAAGTAGCCACCCTCGGCCAGGGACATGCAGACGTGTCCACTAACCCTGAGGCTACAAACACTTGATTCTTTTTGTGAAGCTTTGAACAATTTTAATCACTTTATATTTGTAACCTCTGATAAACTTTATCACTTTGTATTTTTGCATTAACTCCCAACTTAATGTGTCAACCTCTGAGGGCTTTGTTTCTCCACTTGCTGAATTATTTATTGAATGATTCTCTTTACCAAGCGATGTGTGTTCAGCTCTGAAGTCTCAATATGACTTTTTACCAGATTAATTATGTTAAGGGTCTGAGGTCGTCTAAGTATGATGTCTGACCTCAGACCTTGTCACCAAATGATGTTATAAGGTCTGAGGTCATCAACTAAGATGTTATCCCCATAAATAATTTTCACCAAATTAATGATGTTAAGGGTCTGAGGTCATCCAAGTATGATGTCTGACCTCAGACCTTGTCACCAAATCATGATGTTATAAGGTCTGAGGTCATCCAAGAATGATGTCTGACCTCAGACCTTGTCACCAAATCATGATGTTATAAGGTCTGAGGCCATCACCTAAGATGTTATCCCTATAAAATAATCTCACCAAATTAATGATGTTAAGGGTCTGAGGTCATCTAAGTATGATGTCTGATCTCAAACCTTGTCACCAAATCATGATGTTATAAGGTCTGAGGTCATCAACTAAGATGTTATCCCCATAAAATATTCTCACCAAATTAATGATGTTAAGGGTTTGAGGTCATCTAAGTATAATGTCTGACCTCAGACCTTGTCACCAAATCATGATGTTATAAGGTCTGAGGCCATCACCTAAGATGTTATCCCCATAAAATAATCTAACCAAATTAATGATGTTAAGGGTTTGAGGTCATCTAAGTATGATGTCTGACCTCAGACCTTGTCACCAAATCATGATGTTATAAGGTCTGAGACCATCACCTAAGATGTTATCCCCATAAAATAATCTCACCAAATTAATGATGTTAAGGGTCTGAGGTCATCTAAGTATGATGTCTGACCTCAGACCTTATCACCAAATCATGGTGATATAAGGTCTGAGGTCATCAACTAAGATGTTATCCCCATAAATAGTATTCACCAAAGGGCACAATGAACCAATAATCGACGTGGAAATTGATCTTCTTATTTAACAATCCCTTCATAAGATGATACATTTACACAAAAATTCTTGCAACATCATATATAATACTTTTTTAGATGATCAGCATTCAAAGGATTGGAGAAAGGTTCCCCTTCAAAATTTTCTAGCCTGTAGGTCCCGGGTACAACCTCTTCAATCACTTTGTAAGGACCATGCCAATTTGGGTGAAGCTTATTTGCCTTCTGCAACGTCTTCTTCAGTACTAAGTCTCCTACGGCTATGGGTCTTGATTTTACCCTTTGATTGTAGAATTTTGTTGTTCTCTGTTGGTAAGCTGCTTGCCTGATTTCTGCGTTTTCCCTTCTCTCTTCAATCAGATCTAGGTCGAGTCTTCTCTCCTCCCTATTCTTCTCAGGGTCATAAGTTTGAACCCTATGAGTAGGGAGTCCTACCTCTATTGGTATGACGGCCTCTGAGCCATGTGATAACATAAACGGGGTCTCCCCCGTTGGCGTCCTAGTCTTTGTTCTATAGGCCCATAGCACATCATAAACCTCTTCGGTCCATCTACCTTTAGCTTCTTCTAACCTCTTCTTGATCCCGTCAAGGATCGTTATGTTCGTGACTTCGATTTGACCATTTGCTTGAGGTCAGTCAGGAGAAGAGAAAAATTACGTTATCCCAACTCTTTGCAGTATTTTTCCAGGGAAGAATTTTTGAACTGGGTTCCGTTGTCCAAAATGAGGGTATTTGGGAGGCCATGTCTGCATATGATGTTCTTCCAAATAAATTGGAAGGTCTTATGTTCTGTAATCATGATCATCGGCTCTACCTCTACCCACTTGGAGAAGTAATCAATGGCAACTATCAGAAATCGGTAATTATTTGTAGCCCTTGGCATGGGACCCACTAAGTCAATTCCCCATACTGTGAATGGAAAAGGGGAACTGATAGACGTCATAGGCTGATGAGGTTGATGGGGGATAATGGAGAATCTCTGACATTTGTCGCACTTCTTTACGTAGGCTGCAGCATCTTTTGCCAAGGTCGGCCACCAATATCCTTACGTGATAATCCTCTTCGCCAAAGGTCTTCCTCCTATGTGACTGGAGCAAGAACCCTCGTGTAGCTCCTGTAGGACGTGGGGAACTTCTGTGGGATGAACGCATTTGAGGAGAGGTAATAGGAATCCCTTCCTATACAGGACATCTCCTACTATTGAGAACTTTGCAGCTCTATACTTCAATTTCCTCCTTTCTAACTTTGACTCTGGTAGCACTCCCCCTCTGATATATCTGATAAGGGGATCCATCCATGAGTCCCCTAGGTTTAAATTGAGGTAAGGGTTACTGACCTCTTCTTCAATGGTTGCTATGGGCAAGATCTCAATAGGGACCGTCCTTCTGATATCTATCCTCCTTGCCGAAGCTAGCCTTGCTAATGCATCTGCATGACTGTTGTTTTATCGAGGTATTCTCTTCATTTTTACCTCTTCAAAGCCTTCGAGTATCGTTCTCAACCTCTTTAGGTATTTGGCCATTATATTGTCCTTAGCCTCATAAACCCCCAATACTTGATTAACAATCAACCTTGAGTCACTGTGAAGGAGGAGGAGTCAGATACCAATGGTCTTTGCCAAGAAGAGGCCTGCTATCATGGCCTCATATTCTGACTCGTTGTTTGACGCCTTGAAGTTAAACCTTAGGGTATATTCGATGTTTGTACCATCCGGGGCTGAGAGTATCAACCCCGCTCCTCTCCCACTTTCGCAAGAGGACTCGTCGATAAAGAGGTTCCAGATGTCTTTATCTGACTAGAAGCCACCTTCTAACATCATTCCCTGCCTGAAGAGGTATCGGTCTTCCTCATTCTTGGCTATTCCACCTCTTTCTCTCTTGGTTATAACCTCTTCCAGGTGTCGGAAGACGTTGCTACTTGACCCTTCTGCAGTCTCTAAGTTATTCTCAACTTCGTCCTTTTCCCATGTGAACTCTGCGACAAAATTTTCCAGTGCCTGCCTTTTGATGGCCGTCCTGATAAGTGAGGTCATATTCCCTTAATTCAATGGCCCATGTCATCAACCTACCCGACTTCTCAGGCTTATAGAGGACCTGTCTTAGTGGGGAGTCGGTGAGGATGACCATGTAATGGGCTTGAAAGTAAGGTTTCACCTTCCTAGAAGCATGTATTAGGGCATAGGCCAACTTTTTTATCCGTGGATAATTCTGCTCAGACCCTTGAAGGGCCTTACTGTTGAAGTACACAAGTCTTTGTACCCCAACGTCCTCCCGTACAATGGCCGCACTTATAGTGGATTCAGAGACCGCTAGATAAATAAACAGCCTTTCTCCCGCTATTGGCCGAGATAAGAGCAAGGGAGATCCAAGGTAGGACTTGAGTTGATCAAAAGCCTCATCACACTTTTTGTCCCATTCGAAGGCCTTTTTAAGCACCTTGAAGAACGGAAGACACTTGTCGGTCGCCCTGGAAACAAATATGTTGAGCGCAGCCACTCTTCCTGTGAGCCTCTGAACGTCCTTGATACTCCTAGGTGTCTTCATGTCGAGCAAAGCCTTGATTTTCTCAGGGTTCACCTCTATTCCTCTTTGATTGACGATGAATCCAAGAAAATTCTCAGCTCCTACCCCGAAGACACACTTCGCCGGGTTGAGTTTCATCCTGTACAGGTCCATGGTATTGAAGGTCTTTTCCAAGTCTGCCACATGAGTGCAGGCTTTTAAGCTCTTCGTCAACATATCGTCTAAATACAACTCCATAGTCTTGCCTATTTGGTCTTCTAACATCTTATTCACAAGACGTTGATACGTTGCCCCTGTATTTTTCAGACCGAAGGGCATCACCTTGTAGCAATATGTCCCTTTGTCAGTAATGAAGGATGTCTTTTCTGAGTCTTCAGCATCCATGAAGATCTTATTGTATCCTGAATACACATCCATGAATCTCATGATCTCATGCCCTGCAGTAGCATCTACCATCTAATCTATCCGAGGTAAGGGATAGTTGTCTTTTGGGTAAGATTTGTTCAGGTCAGTAAAATCTACGCACATTATCCATTTTACATTGGCTTTGGGTACAATGACTGCGTTCGATAGTCATTCCGAATATATGACTTCCCTGATAAACTCAACCTCTTCCAACTTCCTGACTTCTTCCCGGATGACGTCATACTTCTCCCTGGAGTAAATTCTTCGTCTTTGTTTGATTGGCCTAGCATCTTTAGATACGTTGAGTTTATGACACATGACCTCGGGGTTGATGCCAGGCATGTCAGCGTGAATCCAAGCGAAGACACTTTGCCTCTTCCTTAAGAAGTCTATCAGCTCTTCCTTGATTTCCCCTTTTAAGGCTTTCCCGACCTGGACGGTTTTTTTCGGCTCGTCCTCATTGAGGACGATGGATTTTAACTCTTTCGCGACCTCTCCTTTCTTCAATTTTGTTTCATCTCTGGGGTCGAGTGTATCAATGTTATATGTGGTAGTTGCTCTCTTATAAGCCTACCTCTCTTCAGCCGAGTTGAAGTAGCATTCTCGTGCTATAGTCTGGTCACCCTGCACTTCCCCTACCCTATAGGGGGTCGGGAATTTTAGCATCTGGTGGACCGTCGACGACACGACTTTAAATTATTTAAGGGCTACTCTTCCTATGATGAGGTTATAGGCCGAGAAGACATTTTCGTCCATAACGAAGAAATTGATCTTTCGGATTAACCTCTTAGGCCACTCATCGCCCATTCGCACGTCTATCTCATACATGCCCAATGGATGAACCTTTTCATCGCTGAACCCCATTAGCGGATGATGATAGGGTACCAGCCTAGCTCTGCTAAGGCCTAGGCTTTTGAAGCAGGGCCAGAACATCACATCTGCTGAACTTACTCCATCTACAAGAATTCTCTGCACCTCACATCCATGAACTCTTGTTATGATTACCAAAGGGTTATCATGTGGAGCTAGGATGACTTTGAAGTCGAGTCGGGAGAACCCAACTACAAGAGTGTCCATGTCTACCTTTTTTCTCTTTTGCATAGTCTCGGAAGACATCAGGTTTACCACTTCAAGTTTGGCCACTGATTTGGCCTCTACCATATGAGCTTTTCGGTCAGCAACCTCAAAACCGCCCCTCGCAAGTCCTCTGCATATGGTGCTAATGCCAAAGGAGATCATACCAACCCTTTTCACTGGGGTGTTGTCGTCTTTTGGCGGGAAGTCTGGATCGTCTTCGTCATCTCCATCTGAGTCACCATCTCTTCTTGCTGGGGTACCGTCGCGACATCTATCATTTTTTTTCTTTTTGGGGTTATCTCTTCCCCTTTTTGGAGCTTTGCTATCAATATATTTCCTCAACTTTCTTAACTTTAACATCTTCTCGATCTCATCTTTCAAGGCGAAGCACTTGTCTGTTATATGGCCATGGTCTTGGTGGAATTCACACCACAAGTTCTGGTTCCTCTTATGTGGAGGAGCCTTCAACTTCTCTGTACATCTTAGGGATCGATCATTCTTGATCTCATTGAGGATGTGTTCGCAGCTTACCGTAAGAGGAGTATAACGCGCAAACTTGTCATCAGCTGACCTCTTCTTTCCATCATTCTTTCTTTGGAACTTACCACTGCTACCGCCGTTCTCGTCTTCATACTTAGCGGCCATGGACTCTTCAGCATTCATGACCTTCCCCGCAGTTGCCAATAGCTCCGCCATGGACTTTGGAGGGTCTTTTGCAAGTTTCCACAACAACTTCCCCTTCTAAAGACCTCCTATGAGGGCGGTCATGGCAATATTCTCTTCGTAATCTTCAACCTCAAGTTTTTCTTTGTTGAACCTGGCAATGTAGTCTCTTAGGCTCTCGTGCTTTCCTTGCTTAACATACAACAAATGGGTGGTATTCTTTTGAGGTCTTACCCCAAAGCAGAAATTGTGGATGAACCGCTCAGCCAAGCCCTTAAAGTTCTCAATTGAATTCTTTGGAAGTTGAGTGAACCATACGTGCGCAGCTCCCATCAAAGTCCCGGAGAAGGCTCGACACTTCATCTCATCTGGTATTGAGTAAATGTCAGTCGCTGACTGGTACATCTCAATATGATGTACAGGATTGGTGCTACCGTCATACTTGGGAGCCACTGTGGGTGGCTTGAACTTGGCTAGGGTAGGGAAGCTTACTATCTTAGCCATGAACGGAGAGCCCTCTGAGAAACCCCTTTGCAGTGGATCCCGACTTTTGATGAGGTCTCCTATCTTGTTCTCAAGACGTTGGATGGAGTCATTCCATGGTCTTGTAACGTCGGCCTGGCCGAGGTTATCCCCATCCACCTCCAAGGGATGAACATAGGGTTCCCCTGCCACGGCACAATGCCTGTTGTTCACCTCTTCTTGGTCTCTTCCTCGTCCCTGATGAGGTCGAAGTTGTCTCTCTTCCCTTTGTGAGCCGGCTACACTTTTCAACCTTTATAACCTTTGCCTTAGGTCATTTACGGGGTCGATCCTTTCAAAGGTTGACCCTCTGCTCAGTCGATCAAAAGTTGATCCTCAATGTTGGGCTTCTCCACCTCTTCTGCCCCCACAACCTTGGCTTCGCTGGATAGGACGAATTGTATTGTTTCATACCTCATACTGTTCCCAACAATCTTCCGAGACATCTTCCGCCTCTAGATCATCATACCTATCCTCAGGGCAAGGGTTTCCTTGCCTCCCCAGGCGTAAGCGCCTAGGGTCAGTAACGTCCCTCCTTCGTTGGGGTGTAGGTTGGTCTTTTCGCGGTGCCTGGGGTGGTCCCCTGGCGTCAGCATGAGGCTGAACAGCCGCCGGAGTGATCATTTTCGGTGAGACTCTATGTGGGCTCATCATATTTTGGCTGAGCTGTGAAAATTGCTCCTGCATTGCTTGTTACGTTACAGCCAAAGACCTCAAGGCTGCGGCCACCTTCGCCATTTCAGACTGGGGCGGTGCCTAACTAGAGCTAGGTCCTCCCGCATCAGGCGGCGGAAGAGGTGGTGGTAATTCCAGTGCCATGTGTTAGCACAAAAGAGCTGGTGTAGTAAATAAGCTTAATACCTTACAGGACCTCTTTCAATGGTGAAACAGCTCCACGCGAGGGGGGGAGGCCCAGTTCACCACCAGAGTCTCTGGTGAGGTTAAGCAAATAAAGAGGAAGAGATAGCTTTTTATTCCAACAGACGGTGCCAAAATGATGATGCTGGAAACAGCACCACCCTCCAAGGTGTTTGTAAGCTCAATTCAATGTTAACAATGGCAGAATAAGGGTATATAATAGAAGGAAATGAGGAGAAGAGGATTAACACCGGAATATATGTGGTTCAGCCAATCAGGCCTACGTCCATTGTGCAAGTGTGTGATTAATATCATTGTATGAGGGCTCGAATGGACATAGATACAAACTCTCAAGCTTTCTCTCTCTACTGTATATTTAGACAGAGTTTCATCTAGGATTGCTAATTTTGAGTCCTTTATAAGGTAGAGGATGACCTCTATATATAGTGCCTGGGGGGTGTAATGTACCCCCCCAAGCATGCAATGAGCATGTGCATGAGGATCGAACTAGTATGAGAATGACACCTGGCTCATCTCATGTAGATAATGATGACCTCAATATTCCCTCACATGAGGGGAATGATTCAGTTATAACTAATTTGCGTACACGTATTCTTAGCCACACATATGCGCATAAGAGCTCGGCCATCTGTGACTGGTCCCAACCTCGGCCTGAAAGAGGACGAGGTTGGTGTGGTAGGGTAACTACTTGACCAGTGGTGACCTTGGCTCAGGGGAAGAGCTGAGGTAAGGCTGGTGGGACTGCAACGTCGGCCGAGGCCGAGGTAATGGTGGCGTAGTAGGAACGTCAGTCGATTCTTAGCTGAGGCTAGTTATTATTGGGGTTGTCCTCGTAACCTCGGCCTGAACCTAGCCGAGGATGTCAACCTTGGGTGGCCTGATGAGTAGTCTGCCTCTGTACTTTATGAAGATCTCAACTATTGTCTAAACGCGAGACTAGTAATGTCGGCCATGGCCGACCTTGTATGGACGAGACTGTTGGCTACCAATCTATGACCCCTCTAACCTCGGCTATCTCCCTAGCCGAGGTTGATATCTCTGAGCAGTTGGGTACATATGTGACACCCCGCCTAATTAAATATCGGGCGATCACTCCTCTATTAAATTAAAATCAAGGTGAACAGTTGGTTCATTCTTAGCATCACTGTCGTAAAAATAACTTTTTCCAAATTAGCACCCTAATTAATTAAGCTAAGTGTCAAAACCATTTTTCAACATTTCTGACCAATTTTATTTTTAAAGGAAAGTTATTTTTTTGTTTTAATTAGTAACAACATTTTCAATAAGTGAGAATCATACAACAATATTCCTGGAACATAATCCAATTACTTTAAACATTCAACATCCAAAATCCCAACATTAAAACTTAATGTAAAACATACATGCTGAATAAATCCCAAAGTAACAGTATTAGGAATAACTGAAATATAAATGTCCCAACAAAACAGATAAACAGTGGAAAGGGCGACACATGCCCCAATAACTGAGAATGATAGAAGAGGAATCAAGTAAATGAAATCGTCTAAGCAAGTGGCCTGCAACTCCCACCTAAGCTGCAACACGTTCCTTCCAAGGGATCCTAAGCAAGACGCCCCTGTGGCTGGGCACCTGTAGTACATACATATATATACAAGAGAGAGAGAGAGAGAGAGAGAGAGAGAGAGCCCGATAGTGTATATGATTTATAAATTGTTTAGCAAGTATTTAAATTGATACAGGCCAACGCAACAACATATTAGTGCGACACTCTCTTGAGAAATTCTCACCTCTCTTCTAATGTGCACACCTATCGCACTAACCTTCCCAATGGTCTATCTCATCATATAACACGCTATCCTTTCCCAATGGTTTAACTTATCTTAGATAATTCGCAGGATTCAAAATTTAACGATTTAATTGTTTGAAAAGAATATTTCAATTAGTAACAAAAGTTCTCATTTTAACTTTATAAATCAATAAAGTTTTCCAGTGTCATATTATGCTTTCTCAATACAAGTATTTACAATTTGAGTCATCAACCATGTCCTACATATCAAATCACAGTAGGCAGTTCCAGATTTCAGAATTTCATATATATATTAACTACTCGTATAATATATATATTATAACAGCACCCCAAATAAACTATGGTGCGGCATACTCTACTATCCAAAGCCCCATATCACTCATATTAAGGGGAATACATTCGGAATCACTCTCGAATTGTATTAGCATACATACACAAATAATATTGAGGCAAAGAATAGATTCCAAGTCTCTAAGAGGATGGCACATGCCTGCGTCTCTTAGGACCGTCTTAACTATCACGTCGATAGCCTGTACCAAGGATATCTATCTTCTAGGGTACAAGTCAATATCCCCCATAAAGGTCCCATCGAGATAAGACTGTCCCAGCGCGGTAACCTCAGGGATAGCAAGTAGCGTGGGCATGATTTTCACACATAAATAGTATATGCATACACAATCATATAAATATACTAATATTACCATAAGAATATTAGGTATATCTCAAATCCCATAGTTACGACATTTATCCTTATTTTCACATTATTGGTATCGCGTATAAGGGTTCGTTTCTAACCTTAGTTCGAAGGATTCTTCCATCTTATTACGTAACTCACATGGACTCTATCTTCCCAAGTATAAAATTCAGTAGGTGTACTTTTTATATTCCAACATAACCCTCTTATGTATCTCCCCCCTTTAATACATAAATTCATCGACCCTTATGTAATTATCCCTAAAAATACTATTCTCGTCTCATATTAAAAGTCCCAAAATTATTCATATGTCCTACTGATCTTCCCTATCTCCCAAAACACTTTATTAAGGATGTCCAAGAATTATTTCACTATAAATTGAATTTAACTCATTTAAAAAGGGAAATAGGAGTCTGCCAGGAGGGGTCGGTCGATCGATCGAGGTCTGGGGCTCGATCGATCTAACCTTCGATCGATCGAAGCTCTGGGCTCGATCGATCGATCAAGTAGGTCTGCGAAAACTGAAATTCTGCAGTTACGGGTTTCATATCCAAACTTCAACAATTTCCATATTTTCTAATCCCAATCGTCCTAGAATTTGTACTACTAACATCCTAACATGATATCATACATTTTCTACGTAAATCATGTCAAATTTACGTCACTAAACATGGATTAATCATGCCCTATTTCATTTAAATATTCAAGAACCCTAGAAATCTCTAAATCATGGTTCCAATCTGTTTTTCCAGAAATTCCTTCTTATACTACATTAAAATTTCGTGGATTATTCTTCTACATCACCAACAATTTCCAGAATAAGGTTTAAGTCATCATTACATGCAAATTCCTATCACAATTTAGGTTTTCTTTAATGAAATTCATCCATAATCATCCCTAAACTAATATGAAGGATGTACCAACGAAATAAGCAAGATAAACACTTGCCTGGGGTTTTCGACGTTCTGATTTGCAGATATTTTTGGTGTGGTTGCGTAGCCCGTTGCGCGATTTACGCGTTGATGGTGGTTGCGGTGCAAACGGGTGGATTTCGGGCCTTGAATTTGCCTTGAGAGCTCTCTCCTTCCTCTCCTATGGCCGTCACTTGTGTTTAGAGTTTCTAACCCTAGATGACAATCCAGATATCTGATATAACCCTTTGAATTTTCGTGGGTTTAATTACCCAAAAAGGTTAAATGTCCAAAACGCCCTCCCGGGGTACCAATTAGGCCTAAAAATGCCCCGAGACCCAAACCAACCCCCCGGGTACACTTTTCTGACTATCTCGACCCTTTCGGACGCGTTGGTGCAGTCAAAACGACCATACGAACGACTCATAAAATATTCACTTTTATTAATCAACATTTATTCTCGACGCGACACAGGCGCGTCCCGACTTAAATTTTCATAATTTTCATTCTATTCACTCGTGACATTTAATAGAACCAATATTATATATTACTTTGCTCATTAGTAATATTCAACAAATTTTTCCATAATTCTATTCACTCGTCACGTTAATAATTATAACATAATTAATTTTCGGATTTTTATTAAATAATTAACTCACATTAAATTTAATAAATCCCCAATTTAATATAGCATAAAAATACGGGGTATTACAACATATAGGGCATATCAGGTGTCATGGGTTGTCCCCACTCCTTCACCGCTGATACCTTACTCGGATCAACGGCATACCCTTGTCAGACACAATGTGGCCCAAAAACTGCACCTCCCGAAGCCAAAATCCACACTTCTCAAATTTGGCGTACAACTAGTGATCCCGTAGTGTCTGTAAAACCATCCGTAGATGCTCAGCATGCTTATCCTCAGAACGAGAGTAAACCAGAATATGATCGATGAACACGATCACGAATTGGTTAAGGAATTCTCTGAAAACCCGATTCATCAAATCCGTGAACATTATTAGCGCATTAGTGAGCCCAAATACCATCACCCTAAACTCGTATAACTCATGTCGTGTTAGAAAAGTAGTCTTATAAACTTCCTCTTCTCTGACGTGCAACTGATGATATCCCGACCTCAAATATATCTTGGAGACGTAAGCCTCTCCCCTCAGCTAGTCGAAAAGGTCATCGATCGGAGGCAACGAGTACTTATTCCAGATCGTGACCTTATTCAACTCCCTGTAGCCGATACATAACCGAAGTGATCTATCCCTCTTCTTGACAAACGACACCAATGCACCCTACGGTGATGTACTCGGTCTAATGAAACCAAGCCCCGGAAACTGTTGAATCTACTCCCTCAACTCCCGTATCCTTGATGGGGCCATACGATACAGTGCTCAGGCGATTGGCCTCGTACTCGATGCTAGGTCAATAATGAATTTAATTTCTCGACTGGGAGGCAGCCTGTGTATCTCCTGTAACACATCCTCCAACTCCCTCACCACTGGAATCGAGTCTACAGAGACAACCACCTCTTATGAGTTCTCCTCCTCAATATAATACAGATGTGTGCTCGACCCTCCCTCAGGAAGAGGCATCGCCACTAAATACATCTCCTGCCCTGGAATAGAGAATACAATGGTCCTCCTAAAAAAATCCACCATTGCCCCGTATCCAGCTAACCAATCCATACCCAAAATGACGTCATAACCCTCTATATCTAACACTAGAAGGTCGATGGATAAACGTAATCTCCCCACATCAATATCCACACCCCTAAAAATCAAGTGTATTAGTGGCTCACTACCCAAAGGTGACTCTACACACATAATAAGACTACTGGTTGTCTTTAATAATTCGACAACATGTGCAAATTTGGCAGCTATAAATGAGTGTGATGCCCCTGTATTAAATAAAATCCTACCCTCAAGCCCGTGAATAGGAAACGTACCCTCTACCATAGGTGGAGCCTGTGGGACCTGCTGTATGACTGCATTTCAGATTATTTAGACATGTCCGTACTATAACTTCCCTTACTGAGGTGGGGCTGATGGTGCTGGTGCTGTCGGGATTAATTGTGCCTGTTGCCCCTACTAGGCACCCTGCTGATGTGGTCCCCTACCCCTCTGTGGACACTCTCTCTTCAAATGACCTGTCTGTACTCACACAAAGCATCGCCCCGAGAAGTCTCCCTGCCTCTGGCCCTGCTAGCCCTGTCGAGGTTGGCCCTATTGTTGGCCCTGGTGGCCTACCCCATTGTTCCCTTGGCCCTGGCAGCCCTGAGGAGCATGATGTTATTGTTGCTGAGGAACCTGTTGTCCCTGCCTAAAACCTCCCCCGGGACAGTAACCCCCAAATCTAAATCTCTTGGCATAATCCCCCTATCGGGAATTCTGCCCCTACTATCTGCTTGTCTGCTATTGCGGTGCTCCACTAGAACCGTTTCCATCTCCCTTGCCCTAGTGGCTAGGCTCACTCCCTCTCTTGCTTTTCTTCAGATGGAAGCGATGATCCTGGCAATGCAGAAGTGTGGTATTGACGACATCAATATAAGTCCTCAATGCAGGGTTACCTATTAAGTATTGCTTGATCCTCCAAGCTAGTCCATCCATAAACCTCAGTTTTTTCTTTTCTTCACTGTTCACCTCGTCGGGTATAAAATTAGCCAAACGTGTAAACTTCTCCTCATACTCAGCTATGAAACAGTCACCCTAAACCACCTCGTTAAACCTTTTCATCATCTCTGTCTCAATGGCTGGCAAAAAGTAATTATGGTCAAACCACACCTAAAATTCAGCAATGGGTATAGTATCCCTCTCCTCGGCAGTAGTAATAGACTCCCACCACTGTAAAGCTACCCCAACAAGTCTAAAAGTTGCCAACATTTGCTTCTGTAAGTCTCTACACTCAACCATTCGCAGGTGGCGTTGAATATCCTTCTTCCACTGGCAAGCCAAAATCACGTCAGAACTACCCTCAATCTCGGGTGGATGGGCCTTCTGAAATGCCTCCCTCACTCTCTGCTAATCTGAAGGCCCCGAGTGGGTCTGGACAACGGGGGCCACTAGCTGCTGTGGTGTCTCGGCCTGAGGGAAATGGAGTGTCATGACAATCATATCGGCGTTAATTATTTATGCCACAATAGCAGCCACCTCTGCTACCATAACTGTCCTTTGCAGTGCCTGTGGCTCCTACTGAGCCTCTTTCTCATTGGCTCTCGCCACTGTCCTCGTCAATCATCCTCTCCTAGGTGGCATCTGAAATCAGATCGAATTGTATGATTTCACAGTCAATATAAATAGAATATCAGAAGAACGAAACCTCAAATACGTAATCATGAATGCAACAGTCCTAATAATAGGGCTCTATGTCAAAGAACGCTACACTAAAATCGTAGTAACCCGCATAGATCATATGGACACTAGAACCTGATGCTCTGATACTATCTGTGAAATTTCGCCTATTTTAATCACGGGTGACCAGTCCTTTATCAAAATAAACATTAATCTCAGTTGGTTTCTTAGCATCACTGTCGAAAACTTATTAAATTACAACCCACGTATGTTAAATTAACCTGGTGTCAATTTTATCTTCCATTAACGTAACCACATGCGGAAAAATAGAAATATAATAACTCATCTACAACAAATACGATAGTCTGAATCATCACACAATGAATAGATAAATAATGAACACTGAATTAACCATCGGTTCCCAAAACAGAATACAAACCATAAGTCTACAAAAATAAAACTAAATTCGAGTCCATTGTCTAGCAAATAAAATAAAAGCATAATAACTGAAAGGGGCAACATGCCCAAACGAAGTACTGAATCCAAATCCTAATCTAGGAGTGATTAACTGAAGCGTCTACACAAAATCATATAAGCCTCCACAAATGCTGCAGCTACGCATCCTTGGAATGTGTCTTCAAGCTTGGCATCCTTGTGGCTGGACACTAAAAATATTTTGGAAAAATATTTTGACATGGGTCAGAGCCCAAAACCTTTTGAAAAAATAGTTAGCAAGCAATTAAGATACAAAAATTAAATATGCATTAACAGTTTTCATATTTAAGCAGGTGTCGCACTCTCTTGAGATATTACTCACCCCTCATGTACTGTGCACACCTAACGCTTACAGTCTAACCCAACTAGTTATACTACCCCACCTAACTAGTCCTGTTACATATCTTTTTATCATTCCACTCTATCCCGAGTACTTTCTCCCTTTGATCCATAAGTTATTTTACTTAACTTGCATAATAAATTCCACTTTAAATGGTTATATAACATTCACACTAGTTATATATGGAATACAATCACACTGTATGTATTTAACCCATATATAATTATCTACTATATTATATATGTATAATTATAGTACAATAACCACACATATGTCGCGTACAATAACCATCCTACTGAGTAATAACCCACTGGATGCTTGTCTCTACAAAGCTATCGTATCCCAGGTATGCTTACTCTAACCCGGTTGCCATAAGTCGGTTAACTCACACCGAAATAGGTAAATAAAATCACAAACGTAGTGGAGGTAGTCATATTTCCCCAAGAGTGAGACCGAATCACACCCAAAATATCTCACCTCGAAAATAAATCACACAATTAAAATGTCGGACGATATGACGTGGAGACTATACTCTCCCTGCATTCACTAGGCAAGGGATTCACCCACATCGCGCAACCTTCCATGATAACACTAAAGGGGTATGTTTTCACATATATATCATGCACACCGATATTTATAAAGCACACAAGTATATATATAATTAAAATAAATTTGGCTAACTCATGCCTAACTCTCGTAGCACTAGCCCATAATTACCGAGTCTATTTCCCCAACTCTTAATTTATTTAATTTCACTTATATCAAAAAATGAATGCATCTTCACTTGTTAAAATACCTGGACTCACCCAATCGGCTCGTATTTAAATATTTATGAATTCGTCTCACTTAATTCATTCTTAAGTTACTCACCATTTCACACTTTTTTACACCCAAATATAATCACCCATAATCACTAGGTAATAGTCCCCCTCTTTATTTTTCATTAAATAAATAATTCTAGAACAAATCCCAAATAAATTAGAACCTAAAACCCATTTTACATGTGACAACCCTCCCAGAAACGGATTTGTCTACACCTACCATGATATGAACATGAGTTTTTACAATTTAAATTAGAAGCAATTTTATCACTTCCCTTTATAGGTTCGTAGGGTCTGATTACGCGTTGTAGGACACGGATTTGACAATAGCACACCCAATCCCTATTTGAATTTGGCTCATAAAGCTCCCTCCGTTTCTTCCTTCTCTCTTCTCTAAAGGGTTTAAAATCTGAATTGTGGATGCCTATAACACTTAGACTGAGTTTTAATCCCAAATCCTGAAATTAGGCTAACGAACCAAACCCAAATGATACAAATACCTCCGTATGGGTCCGGTTATATCTAAAAAGGCCCTGGGACCCAATTACTACCCCCGGCATATACCCATATATACCCTCGACCATATATACCCTCGGTCAGGCCGAGGGTGTACTCCACTTGGACGAGGCATGGCTGATCACTCATCCAGTACAAGATGACCCCTCAGGGAGCCGACCCTCCGTCAGGCCCCAGACGACCCCTCAGGGGGCCGACCCTTCCTCAGGCCCCAGACGACCCCTCAGGGGACCAACCCTCCATCAGGCCCCAGACGACCCTCCGAGGGTACGACAGTACGAAGCCAGAATTGGGCCAGACTCGCCACCAGGGGGGACTGTGCCTTCGACCTCGTCTCACAGGCCGAGGGTGACATCATCACAGCGCGTGGTTTGGGGGGCGCGTGGAACAGTGCGCGTGAGGCTCACATGGCACGTGGAAGACCGTTATAACATAATCACCCCCTCACGTGAGGGAATATTAGGTCATCATTTGGCATCTACAGGTGTCAACATGATATTGGTTATATCATCATTTACATGCACCATGCATGCTTGGGGGTACACTACACCCCCCAAGACCTATATATACTTGTCACCTGCAACCCTGCAAAGGGGATGGATAATTGTAACCCTAACTAAAACTCTGCTTGTAAACACAGTAGAGAGAGAAAGTGAGCTTATGTGCATTGTATCCAAGGCCCTTAGTGCCCATACTTAGTGGATCACACACTCACAGTGGATGTAGGCCTAATTGGCTGAACCACTATACATCATTGTCTTATTCCTCTTATACTCATCTCCTTCTATATACATATACACTTACATCTCTATGGCTGTCATGGTTGTTGTTGCTTGAGTTCATCATCACTTATCTGGTGGTGCTAAATCTAAGCATCATTAGTTTGGAGCCGTCTGTGGGAACGAGAAGATATCTCATCCTTTGTACATCTTCACCTCACTGGGCACTCTGGTGGTGAACCAGCTCTCCCCCTGAGAGGAGATGTTTCACCATTGAAAGAGACCCACTAAGGTTCTCAAGCTCACCAGTCTTTTCTTCAGTTCAGCTTTTCATAGCTCAAACACATGGCACCGGAGATGCCACCACCACCACTTCCTCCACCTGATAATGGAGTAGGACCCAGTTCCAGTCAGCCACCACCTCAGCATGAGATGGCTGATGTGGCGGCAGCCTTGAAGTCTCTGGCAGCAAGCCAGTGGATCATGCAGGAGCAGTTCACTGCTCTAAGCCAGAACATACTAAGGCCATCAGGGGTCTCACCTGAGATGATTACTCCAGCAGCAGCTACAGGGCAGCATGAGGCCAGGGGACCACCCCAGGAACCATGCAAAGACCTGTCACCCCCTCAGCGGCGGAGGGATGTTGCTGACCCCCGGCGTCTACGCCTGGGGAGGCAAGGAACCCCTTGCCCTGAGGACAGGTATGATGATCTGGAGGGGGAGGAGGCCCCCATAGAATGCTGGGAACCGTATGAGGTCTCCAACAATACTGTATGACCCCTCCAGGAGAGCAGAGGGAAGTGTGGAAGGCAAAATCCTGACGATCGCCCGAGAGGCTCTGCTTTCGATCGCTTGAGCAGTGGATCGGCCTTTGAGAGGCTGGGCCCAGTAAATGACCTGAGGGAAAAATTGTCCAGATCAAGGAGTGCTGCGAGGTCCAGAGGGGAGGCAGTAGATGGACGACCCCATGGGGGCCGACCCCAAGGACGGGACGACGGTCATGGGGAAGTAAACAACCGACACAGGCCAGCCACAACAGAACCCTCCATCCATCTCAAGGAGGCCAAGCCTCCATCCATCCATCTCAAGGAGGCCAGGCCACAGCAGAACCCTCCATCCATCTCAAGGTGACAGGGGATAACATCGGCCAAGCCGACCCTACGAGGCCCTGTAATGACTCGACCCAGCAACTGGAGGATAAGATCGGCGATATACTGAAAAGCCAGGACCCCCTTCAGAGAGGATACTCCATAGGCTCACCCTTTATGGCAAAGATAGTCAACTTCCCTACGCCATCAAAGTTCAAGCCACCTGTGGTCACCCCAAGATATGACGGGAGCACCAACCCTGTCCACCATATTGAGATGTATCAATCAGCAGCAGACATATACTCTATCTCAGATGAGATGAGGTGTCGTGCCTTCTCTGGTACTCTGACTGGGGCTGCACATGTCTGGTAGATGTCTCTTCCAAAAAACTCCATTGAAAACTTTAAGCAGTTGGCAGACCGGTTCATCCATAACTTTTGCTTTGGGGTGAGGCCACAGAAGAAGACCACACACCTTCTCTATGTTAAGTAGGGGAAGAATGAGAGTCTAAGAGACTATATATCCAGATTCAACAAAGAAAAGTTAGAGGTGGAAGATTATGAGGAGAGTATAGCCATGACTGCCCTCATTGGAGGACTCCAGAAGAGGAAGCTACTATGGAAGCTTGCTGAAGACCCCCCGAGGATGATGGCGGAATTACTGTCGACAGCAGGGAAGGTGATGAATGCTGAAGAGGCGATGGCCGCAAAATACGAAGATGAAAAAGGAGGCACCAGTGGGGGTAAGTACCCCAAGAAGAACAAAGAGGGGAAGAGGAGGTCTACGGATGACAAATTCGTTAATTATACCCCTCTAATGGTCAGTCGGGAACACATTCTCAACGAGATAAAGAGTGATCTGTCCCTCAAGTGGCCTGATAAGTTGAGGGCAGCCCCCAATAAGAGGAATAAAAACTTATGGTGCGAATTTCACCAAGACCATGGCCACGAGACAGACAAATGCTTTGCTCTGAAGGACGAGATTGAAAGAATGTTAAAAAAGGGGAAGATGAGGAAGTACGTTGATAAGAGTGCCTTCAAGAGGGGCCGAGGGGATGACCCCAGAAAAAAGCGAGGCGATGCATGCCGAGAAGATCCTCCAAAAAGAGGGGACGACCCTTCTGATGAGGAGGACGACCCTGACCTCCCCCAAGAGACGACCCCGACCCTGTTAAGAGACTTAACATGATCACTCTCGGTGTGGGGATGATCTCCGAGGGCCTAGAAGGAGGAGGGTCAGAGGTCGCAGATAGGAAGGCCCACGTAGCTGAAGCCAAGGTAGTGACGAAGACAGTACACTCAACCTTTCTGGAGGCAAAGTCAGAAAAGAGAAAGAAGGTCGATATGGATACTTTGATAGTGGGATTCTCGAGAATGGACTTCAAAGGCCTCTTAGCCCCACATGATGACCCTCTAGTCATCACTACCAGGATACATGGATGTGAGGTGCTTAGGATCTTGGTAGATGGGGGTAGCTCTGCAGATGTGATGTTTTGGCCGTGCTTCAAAGCCGTAGGTCTCAGTCGTGCTAGACTCATCCCATACCATCACCCAATGATTGGGTTCAGTGGGGAAAAGGTTCACCCCCTTGGAATGTATGAGGCCGATGTCAGGATGGGGGACGAGTGGCCGAGATGGCTTACCAAGAAGGTCGCTTCTTTGTGATGGATGAACATGTCTTTTCAGCCTATAATATTATACTGGGGCTGGTAGCCCTCAAGGGGTTCGAAGTTGTGCCGTCTACAGTCCATCAGATGATTAAATTTCCATCCCCTTATGGGGTGGGAGAAGTTCAGGGAGACCAGAAGACAACACGAGAGTGTTATTACAACTCCGCTGAGGAAAGAGAGGCACACAAGAGGGCAACAACCACTTATAATATTGATACCCTAGACCCCAGAGACGAGAAGAGCTGAAAAATGAGAGGTCGCGGAAGAGGTAGAATCCATCATCCTCAATGAGGATGACCCAGAAAAAACCGTCCAAGTCGGCAAGTCTCTAGAGCCAAAAAATAAGGAAGACCTCATTAAACTGGTGAGGAGAAGACAGAGCGTCTTTACGTGGAGTCATGCAAATATACCGGGGATCGACCCCGAGATTATGTGCCACAAGCTCAATGTGGTAGAGGGTACAAAGCCGGTAAAGCAGAAGAGCAGAATTTACTCTAGAGAAAAGTATGAGGTCATAAGGGATGAGGTCAAAAAATTAGAAGATGCTCAGTTTATCAGAGAGGTTATCTACCCTGAATGACTGTCCAATGCAGTCATCATCCCAAAGGTCAATGAGAAGTGGAGAATGTGTGTAGACTTCATCGACCTCAACAGGCATTGTCTAAAAGACAGCTTCCCTCTCCCCCCGCATTGACCAGATGGTAGACGCTACCGTAGGCCACCAGCTCATGAGCTTCATGGATGCCTATTCAGGGTACATCCAGATCTTTATGAACCCTAAAGACTCAGAGAAAACAACCTTCATTACCGACAAGGGGACATACTGTCATAGGGTCATGCCCTTTGGCCTGAAGAATACAGGGGCAACGTATCAGCACCTTTTAAATAAAATGTTTGAAGACCAAATTAGGAAGTCTATGGAGGTCTATATAGATGACATGTTAACTAAGAGTTTGAAGGCAGAGGATCATGTGGCCGACCTTAAGAGGACCTTTAACACAATGGACAAATATCGAATGAAGCTCAACCCGGCCAAGTGTGTCTTCGGGTTTGGAGCAAGGAAATTATTGGGGTTTATCGTGAATCAAAGAGGCATTGAGGCCAACCCTAAGAAAATAAAGGCCCTCCTAGAGATGAAGACCCCCAAGACCATTAAAGACGTGCGGAGGCTCACGGGACGAGTGGCTGCTTTGAATAGGTTCGTGTCCAGAGCCACAGATAAGTGTTTACCATTCTTCAAAATTCTCAAAAAGGCCTTTGAGTGGAGTGAAGAGTGTGACCAGGCCTTCAAAGAATTGAAATCATACTTAGGGTCTCCCTTACTATTGTCACGACCGGTACAGGGCAAACAGCTACATGTGTACTTAGCCGTCTCTGAATCAGCCATCAGCGCAGTCATTGTAAGAGGCGAAGATGGGGTACAGAAGCCTGTGTATTTCAACAGTAAGGAACTCCAGGGGGAAGAGCAAAGATACCAAAGGATGGAGAAGTTAGCCTATGCCTTGATCCATGCATCAAGAAAGATGAAGCCATACTTCCAGTCCCATACAATGGTCATCCTCACTGACTCCCCCCTTAGGCAGGTCTTGCACAAGTCAAAAAAATTAGGGAGGCTAATGGCTTGGGCTATAGAGTTGGGGGAGTTTGACATTGTGTATCAACCCAGGAAGGTCATTAAGGGGCAAGCATTGGCAGATTTCGTGGCTGAATTTACTTGGGAAGACGATGAAACTGAAGATGAGGGCAACGAGAAGACAGATACCCTATAGGGAAGACTCGCCGAAACACCCGCAAATAAGGCTGAGACAAGCACCGCTAGAGAAAAATTGGTCAAAAATAAAGAGGGAAGATATCTCTTTAGACAGGGGTCCCTCACCAAGGGAAATTTTTCAAAAGATACTGTGTGGAGCCTTTTCGTGGATGGGTCCTCCTGTAACAGTGGAAGTGGAGCTGGACTTATAGTGTCAGCACCTGATGGCACAGACATTGAGTACACACTGAGGTTCAACTTTAAAGCCTCCAACAACGAGTCCGAATATGAGGCCCTGATAGCAGGGCTCTCCTTGGCCAAGTCTCTTAGTGTCGGCCAGATCTTGGTCCATAGTGATTCAAGGCTAGTAGTGAATCAGATACTAGGAGCCTACGAGGCCAAGGATGAGCGGATAGCCAAGTGCCTTGAAAAGGTGAGGTCACTATTAAAGAGCTTCATAGAAGTAAAACTGAAGAGGATACCTAGGCTCGATAATGGTCGAGCTGATGCCCTCGCTAGGTTAGCCTCAGCGACTAGGACAAATATCAGGAGGACAGTCCCAGTGGAAATTTTGCTTCGACCAACTATTGAAGATGTTGAGGGATCACTTAGCACTTGCCTGAATGTTTCTAAGGAAGCTTCATGGATGGACCCTCTGATCAGATACATCAAAGAGGGGGAGATGCCAAAAGCTAGACAGGAAAGGAAGAAGTTGAGATCCAGAGATGCAAAGTTCACTGTCATTGGGGACACCCTGTACAAAAAGGGGTTTTTGCTCCCCTTACTTAGGTGTGTGCGCCCATCTGAAGTCCCACGCATTTTTCAAGACGTGCACGAGGGGTTACCCAAGGGTATTGGTGGCCGACCTTGGGGAAAGATGCCACGGCATATGTAAAAAAGTGTGACAAATGCCAAAGATTTGCCACCATCCCTCACCAACCCCATCAGCCTCTTACTTCCATTTCATCTCCGTGGCCATTTGCAGTGTGGGGGATTGACCTAGTAGGGCCCTTGCCTAGGACCATCAATAACTATCGGTTCCTCGTCATGGCCATTGACTATTTTTCGAAATGGGTAGAGGCGGAGCCGATGGTAACGATCACAGAACAGAAGACCTTCCAGTTTATATGGAGAAACATTATATGCAGATATGGTCTCACAAACACCCTCATCTCGAATAACGGGACTCAATTCAAGAATACATCTCTACTGAAGTACTGTGAAAGGGTGAGTATCAAACAATTCTTCTCCACCCCAGGCCGACCTCAGGCTAATGGGCAAACAAAAGTTACAAACAGGACAATCCTAGACGGGATCAAGAAGAGACTTGAGGAGGCAAAAGGAAGATGGGTTGAAGAGTTATATGCTGTATTATGGGCCTACAGGACGAAGATAAAGACCTCTACCGTAGAAACCCCATTCATGCTAGCTTATGGCTTAAAAGCCGTCATCCCCGCTGAGATTGGATTTCCTACTCATAGGGTCCAAATGTATGACCCCCAGAGAAATACGAAAGAGAGGAGACTTGACTTAGACCTGATTGAGGAAAGGAGGGAGGACGCCGAGATAAGGCAAGCCGCCTACCAGCAGAGGACTGCAAGGTTTTACAATTAGAGGGTGAAACAGAGACCAATTGCAGTAGGGGACTTGGTCCTCAAAAAGACTTGGCAGAAGCCCAATAAGCTCCATCTTAATTGGCACGGCCCATATAGGGTCATCGATGAAGTTGTCCCAGGGACCTATAGACTAGAAAACCTATAATGGGAACCCTTTTCCAACCCCTGGAATGCAGATCATTTGAAAAAAATGCTATCAGTAGTGTTGTAATGTCCTGACGGACCATAATTGTAATGGGTGTTGCTCCAGCAGAACACTTGGAAAATTAATGAGAAATGTCAGTGCTTCCTCTCATCTTGTGTTTGTTTGTTCTAGTACGCATGGGATCATATTTGGCAATTACAACCCTCGGCTATAATGAGGGTCAATGGGGGGGTGGGGGGGGGGGGACGACCCCACCATTGTCCTCAAGAAAGACGAGGGAAGACTTTAAAACCATTCATTTGGTAATTACAGCCCTGGCTATAATGAGGGTCAATGGTGGGGACGACCCCACCATTGTCCTCAAAAAGACGAGGGAAGACTTTAAAACCATTCATTTGGTAATTACAACCCTCGGCTATAATGAGGGTCAATGGTGGGAACGACCCCACCATTGTCCTAAAAAAAGACGAGGGAAGACTTTAAAACCATTCATTTGGTAATTACAACCCTCGGCTATAATGAAGGTCAATGGTGGGGACGACCCCTCCATTATCCTCAAGAAAGACGAGGAACGACTTTAAAACCATTCATTTGGTAATTACAACCCTCGGCTATAATGAGGGACAATGGTGGGGACGACCCCACCATTGTCCTCAAGAAAGACGAGGGAAGACTTTAAAACCATTCATTTGGTAATTACAACCCTCGACCTATAATGAGGGTCAATGGTGGGGACGACCCCACCATTGCCCTCAAGAAAGACGAGGGAAGACTTTAAAACCATTCATTTGGTAATTACAATCCTCGGCTATAATGAGGGTCAACGGTGGTGACGACCCCACCGTTGTCCTCAAGAAAGACGAGGGAGGACTTTAAAACCATTCATTTGGTAATTACAACCCTCGGCCTATAATGAGGGTCAATGGTGGGGACGACCCCAGCATTGTCCTCAAGAAAGACGAGGGAATATTTTAAAACTAATTAATTTGGTAATTATAACCCTCGGCTATAATGAGGGTCAATGATGGGGACGACCCCATCATTGTCCTCAAAAAGACGAGGGAGGACTTAATGAGTGCATATAAAGAATTCACAATACAAATAACAAGAAAGACGATATTATAGAGGAAATATTACAAAAATATATTTGTTCAACAAAAATAGAGTACAAAAACATTAGTTACATGAAGAGGGTATGGACTACAGACAGCCACCCTATTGAACACCGTCGGAGGGTAGTGATTCAACATTGATAATGGAGGTTTACTCGATGACCAAAACTGGTTGATCTTTAGACGTGCCAGTACCCTCAATATGCACTTGAGATTCCACTTGGAACAAGGCCTCAGCAATCAGAGGATCGTCCAATTGGACTGCTTCGATGGACGGGCGGACAGAAGATACTGCATCGACAAACTTAAGGATGACCCATCGACAAGCCGTCCTAATCCCCCTCTCTAAGTATTCAAGGTCGAAGCCTTGAAACTCGTCCGAGAGTTTGTAGGCCTCCATAGCATCGGCCTCATCTTTCTTGACAGCCGCCTCAAGATCGGCCTTGTGTTAAACCCCCATGTTGGTCAAGGCCTCGTCCTTCTCCTTAATGAGCGCATCCTTGGCCTGTAAATCTGCATCGTGCTGCCTCGTCAGCTCGTCCAAGACCCTGGCATGTTCGGTCCTGGCACTCTCCAGTGTAGCCCTTACAGTCTCCAGCTCCGTCTGCAGATCAGCCTCACGTTGAATGGACCTCTCGGCCTCATGGAATTTTTGTTGATTCTTTGCCATCCACTTGGTGGCCGAGGTAAAAGCACAGACAGACTGCATAAGAAAAAGAAACTCATTAAGAGGTCGAGGAAACAGTTTGTGAAAGAATGGAATTAAGGGAATGAAGCAAGACAAGTACCTGAGCTAGGGTGTGCAGACCATAGTCATACACCTTCGCCGGGGGCATCTTGGACAAAAATTCGCAGTCAACAGCCGAGGGGACAAAAAACATGGATGCCTTGGCCGCCCTCAAGTTGGCGATCAGAGAAGATGGCTCGGCCTTCAGAAATGCCAAGTTCTGGGACCAGAAGGCCCCCATGCTGGAAGAAGAGGCGATCCCCTCAGACGCCTCGACCCTTGCCCTCGTCCGTGAATCTGGCCGAGGGTCGACAGGGACTTCAGGTTCTTTCCTTTTTTGTCTGTCGGAGGTCAGCTTAGCAGGTGTCGGCCCCACGATCTGCGTCTTCCTTGGAGCTTGCTGAGGCTCCTTGCCCTTCTTCTTGCCCAAGCCTGATAGAAAACTGGGGGCAGTCATTTCCCAAAGTTGATCAGATATACCAGAAGGACGACCTTAAAGGAGGACGACACGTCAGAAAAATGCAGAGGTAAAGATGAAACACTTGAAAAAAGTAAAGAATGGGCAAAAAATAATGTAACTCACAGAGCTCTGTCAGAGGGCCGACCCTCAGACCGGCTTCCTTGAGGAACTTAGGGGTCATCAGGTCTTCAAACTTTGCAATTTCACCCCCTTTTCCTCGCTCCCTCAGATATTCAACTATGTATTTCTCATCCAAACTCAGTCCGGGATCTGACCTGGCCTTCATCGAGGGATTAAACCATCTTCTGGGAACCCTCGGACCATCGTCCAAATGTTGCGCCTCGGCGGAAAATTCCCATTCTCCAGAAATGAAGAAAAATCTCTTATTCCAATCGTGATTGGAGGTTTGTGCCTCGTGGAGAAGTTTTTTATCGGACCTCCTCGCCCCCAGGTGATAGTATCCAGGCTGTTTGGACGAGGAGGTGATATTATAGCAAGCCAATAACACGTCGGAGGAAGGCTCGCCAGTGAAGGCATTTTTCCACAGGGAGATGTAGCCGAGGATCGTCCTGTAGGAATTGGGAGGAAGCTGAGAGGGGGCAACGCCAAGGGCTGATAAGATATCTACGAAGGCAGGATGTAGAGGGAGTCTGACACCAACCTTAAACATTTGTTCGTATACCGCTATCTCTCCCTCTTCACCCTCAAAGACCCTCTCAGACTCAGAGGGAACCCTCATGGATATGTTGGGGGAAAACCATATACATGCCTCCACAGAAGGAGGTCACGATCCCTGAGTGAGGAAATATAGGACGAGGCATGGGATGTGTCAATTGGGTCAACATCTGAGTCCTCACCATCCTCAGCCCCCTCTCTCTCGGCATCATCACCTGTTAGAGGCCCCTGAGGAAAAGCCATCTGGAAAGCATGTGGGGATAGAATTATCACAGGGACGACCTTGGAAATGACCATACCCTCGGCCTGTCGGCCTGGGCTTAGCTCAGACGTATCTTTTCTCCCAGAAGGTCCAGCGCCAGTTGGCGATGACGCTCTCTCATCCATCTCTCCTTAATAATTCTTGACTAGATGACATGATGACCCAAAAGACTCAGATGGTCTAATTGTGGCTAGAGGAATGGGGAAGATGGGTCGTACCCAATTAGGGCCGGCCCCTCGTCTTCTCTCCTCCTCTTCCTCTATTCGTCTAATCTCAACAAATAACTTCTCTCTCAGGGAAGGGAATTCTTCAGCTAAGCTATAAAGCCTCCTAAGCCTTAAAGGGAAGACCCTACACTTAAAAGGATTTGGCTTTGCTAACTACAAACAATCTCACAATTGAACAGGTTGGACTTTTCGATCAAAACCAAAGAATTAAAGGGATTTTATCAAGAACATGTAAGAACAAACCACCGGAGGATACGCCAAAAAAATTATGGGACAGCTTAAGAAAAACCTAGTCTTACAGACCTAAAGCAGTCGAGGTGTAAAAAGAAATGAAATGTAAAGAGAGCACTGGCTCAGAAGGATTACCTGACAAGGAATGGCGAAGCTTGATGCTGAGATCGCAGAAATAGTTATGGCAATGGTGTTGTAAAAAAATCTAGAGAGAGAGACTGGGTGCGAAGAAGATGGAAAAAAAATAGAATAAAACTTTAAAAATTCTGCTTAAATACCTTGCCAAAGAGTGGGCCCACTAACCAATGCAGAGCACAGCCCACGAGGAGGACATCATTAGGGCACAAAGCCCCAAGCAGCATGCAGCCGCCATGCCTAGAAAACTGGAACGACATTGGATAAGAATTTGATAAGTGTCACACCAGCCTGACAGGTGTCACTCATTTAACTGACCATACACTCATCCAAAGGGAAACACTATCCCTCAGTCGTCTCAACAGCATCGATGGCTAAGGGCTGGGGGTGATTGATATACCCATATATACCCTCGGCCAGGCCGAGGGTGTACTCCACTTGGACGAGGCAAGGTTGATCACTCAGCCAGTACAAGACGCCCCCTCAGGGAGCCGACCCTCCGTCAGGCCCCAGACGACCCCTCAGGGGGCCGACCCTTCCTCAGGCCCCAGATGACCCCTCAAGGGGTCGACCCTTCCTCAGGCCCCAGATGACCCCTCAAGGGGCCGACCCTTCCTCAGGCCCCACACGACCCCTCAGGGGACCGACCCTCCATCAGGTCTCAGACGACCCTCCGAGGGTACGACAGTACGAGGCCAGAATTGGGCCAGACTCGCCACCAGGGGGGACTGTGCCCTCGGCCTCATCTCACAGGCCGAGGGTGACATCATCACAGCGCGTGGTTTGGGGGGAGCGTGGAACAGTGCTCGTGAGGCTCACATGGCACGTGGAAGACCGTTATAACAGAATCACCCCCTCACGTGAGGGAATATTAGGTCATCATTTGGCATCTACAGGTGTCACCAGGATATTGGCTAGATCATCATTCACATGCACCATGCATGCTTGGGGGGTACACTACACCCCCCAAAACCTATATATACTTGTCACCTACAACCCTGCAAAGGGGATGGATAATTGTAACTCTAGCTAAAACTCTGCTTGTAAACACAGTAGAGAGAGAAAGTGTGCTTATGTGTATTGTATCCAAGGCCCTTAGTGCCCATACTTAGTGGATCACACACTCACAGTGGATGTAGGCCTAATTGGCTGAACCACTATACATCATTGTCTTATTCCTCTTATACTCATTTCCTTCTATATACATATACACTTACATCTCTATGGCTGCCATGGTTGCTGTTGTTTGAGTATATCATCACTTATCTGGTGGTGCTAAATCTAAGCATCATCAAACGAACCAAGCCCAAATGACCTAAATACCTCCGTATGGGCCCGGTTATATCTAAAAAGGCCCTGGGACCCAATTACTACCCCCGAGTAAATTATTTTGACTATCTCGACCAATTCGAAACCCACCATGACCTCGAAATTGCCATCTGAGTCACTTTACATAAATTTCCTATCTCGACCTCGTATAGTCTACACTAGACTCCTAATTGACATATAACAATGTTACGTCACTATCACTAGGTATAACGTAAAATAATTATTTACTACTCACTTTGTAATTATATTACGACAATATTAATCATTATCTCTCCCTATTAATATTTTAATAAACACATAGTAATTAATTCAATTAAATTACGTTACGTTACGCGTGTAATTTCAAATAATCGAATTAATCAAATTTTAAATACTCAGAAATATGAGGTGTTACAATATAATGTTGCAAGTGCCTTTATTAGTCTTGGAGTACAAATTGGTGATAAAGTACTTACTATATCGGGTCTTGCATATCTTACCATTCATAGCGAATTACACCACTGGTCTAGAACCTTGTTACCAGAAGAAGGGAAAAAAAGAAGTTTAACACAACTTTATATTTATGATCCCGATGTTGCATTGGATATTCGCGAGCACCAAAATCCACATGTAAGAAGGGATGTTCTTAGAATTATTCAAGCTTATTTATTGACCATTAATCCCTTTTCATCAAAATTTTGGTAGGAATTTGCTATTTTAGAGCATGTAAATACAACAAATGTGAATATATTGGCTAATTCGCATTATAGTAATGCAACAAAATTGAGAAATAATGTTTTTGTCTAATAATCAACGTGCCATTGGAAGTTCACATTAGAAAGTTACTTTACCACTGCTTTAGATTTTTTGGGGTGTCTTTTAAACTCACAAGATTATTCTCGCATGGGACTTTTATCTAGAAAAGTTGGTTTATTATAATGTTTGTTTACTACAAAAGTTTATTTATAATAATTGGTTTAATACCAAAGTTGGTTTACCGTTATTTTAGCCTCTTAAAGTTCATTTTATTGTCAATGTGTAATTCATCTCACACTGATATTTAAAGTCCTTCAATTTATTTTTTTGATGTTACTATATATAAATATACCCATCATTTATCTTTGTTCCCTTAATTTTTTATCTTAAGAGTATCACCAATAGTCTATCAAAGATGCAGAATAAAAAGTTTCCACATCTTTTGATTTTCTATATACTAGATTGCTAAAGTGATAACCTTTTGTTTTGTATTTATTGAGGTTTGTGTGATGTGTATTGATGACAAGCACGTGTTGTTTATAGTGTTCCAATGAGAGACGCAACAAAGGCCGAAGCCTAGACAATCTTTGATAGTTTAAACCAAAATATAGTTAACGGGAGAAATTTACATTTTAGAGCTTTAAGTTATACGAATGCTAGCAATTTTAAAGCAGAGTCCCACTCTGTCACGACTCAATTTTTTGAACAATTAAATAACCGATTAAGTTAATTCTCAACCAATATACCGTTGCCCAAAATCCCAATGTGAATTTAATTTTAGACTTACGTCTCATTTTGGTAAGGGGGGGAAATTCAAATGCTCTTGTTACAAGAAATTAAATGGACACAACATGAACTATCTCATCTCATACATGATTTTCTAAAAACATAATAATATTATAATCCCAAATGAAATAAATAATAAGTTTCAATCATAAAGACAAATAGTTATTAAAGGTTTCCCACATGCTTAAGTCCAAATTAACAAATGAAAATTTAAAATGAACTGTAAATTAATTCTACGATGATTTTCAAATGTCGTACTCCACTACATTGCGTCAACAGACTACTACTAACAATGATTGTTCCTATTTATGATGTTCGGTTGTATCCATTTTAAATGGATACACTCAAGTGTTCACAAACACAACTCGAGTGAGTATTTAAAATACTGGTATGAGTCACAAGTTGAGATGTCCAATTATTTAAGAACATAACCATCTTACTCATAAATACGAATAATATACGAACCATTAATAATTGAACAAAACGAGACACTTAGTTACGCTCACATCCCTGGATAAGGATGTAGTTTCCCATCAGCGGTGGAGGTAGTTTCTTTTGTATACTCAGCTTTCTCATTTTAACCCCTGTTATTTAAAATAACATGTGGCAACCCAACATTTATTATAATACGGACCAATTTTTTAAAGTGAAGTGTCATAAATAACCAATTGGGTAAAAGCTTCTATTCAAGTATTTTTGCAATTACAAAGAAATATTATAAATATATATTTTTGTAATTTTTGATGTAATTTAATGTTCTTAGAATTAACATAACATAGCTTATTATTATAAACTCTTAAATTAAAGTTACACTTAAGGCTTCTAAAATTTTATTTTTTACCTTAATTCATTCCATTTTGGCCTCCTACGGGTCCAACCAACACGAACGACTCCCCCGTGCCTCCCCATAATGATAATACCTCTCTGAATCTAAAATTTCACTTGGGCATCGGTCTCGGGTTTGATTTTTTCTCGGATGGTTATACATTATGTTTTTTCACAATAATGGACGACGCCTCACATTTAGGTCGGAACAATAAATTTAAAAGACGAGCAAAAGGCTTTAAGGCATGACAAAAAAATACGGAAGGCCCCACCAACTCCTAGCCTTATATAACACATTTAGATAACCATATTGGTGATCGAGTCCACTTAAGAGTTTTAAGCCCTTAATCAATATACCGGAGTAGTAGTGAACTCTACGGATTTACTTAGGATATTTTTATTTAAAACATCTCATACATGATTCAGTAATTATTTCATTTTACCCATTATACTTCCTTTCCATACTTTCGAAAATTCATATATTTAAGTCTTCACAATTTAGTCAATCATTAGAAAGTCCTTTCATTTCATTTTTGGAATATTTAAAATACAAAATTTATCAAATCTCAACTCTTATCATTCAATCACATAGTTTATCACTAGAGTTCTTTCAACTCATTTATTATACCCCCACATTGAATACTATTCATAATTTTCACGATTTATCAACACACGTAAATAATTACCATTTAATGTATATTTTCATATTCATTCTTATAGTAAATTTTCTTCTAAATTAATAATCATGCAATATAAAGTTTTGGAATATTCAAGTATTCTCTTTGGTTTTAACAAAATAAAAAGCTAACAATAATTTATAGAAGATTACTATATTTCTTTCATTCTCTTTCAAGTTTCATATAATTTTGTGAATAGTAAACATGATATAAATTACCCTAATTTAATGTACGAATTTTTAGTCAAAACATGCCACACACTCATTTCATCCATCATCTTATTTTATTCCCATCTTCACACACTCACCATGCACACATTCCTATCTCTTTCTCTCTCTCTCCCTCCCATCTCAAATTCGTCATTTTCTCTCTTCTCTTTTTTTAATATTTTTTTATAAAAATCATTGACAAGTTGTACAAATATAAATTCTTATACTTAGAATTATTTTCAACTTATAAAATATATTTATGGCAGAAAATGACGCAATTTACATGAGTACTATGTTAATAATAAGGTTATGTGCGCAATAAAATAAAATTGTACATCCGAATTCATTCAAATTTTTATTTATCGACACACACACACACACACACACACATATATATATATATAATTGAAATTTCGTGCAAAAATTTAAGGGCAGTCTTATTGATAAAATTTAGCGAATGAAAGAAATAAATTGGCGGTTCAAATTTATACTAAAAATACATGCGTGAAAATTGAGGTTGTTATACATTCTTTTTTTAGACCATCTTTTTTTAGTGATTTTACTCTATGTAATTCATCTTAACGAAAAAACATACATCTGTAGTTTGTTTGAAGGTTGAGGGGTGTAAGAGGAAGGTGGTGTTGATGTTGTGAGGGCATCGAACCACAGTTATAGATGGTTAATAAAAAATATGTTGTTTATGATTTCTTATGTGAATATTTTTCTTCAAAATTTGCGAAAGAATGCATAAATTTTGACCAAATAATTTTGTCATTGTGATGTGATTAAAGGTGAAAAGTAGCGTTTCGTCAGAACACTAATCGTTGAATTCGATTCACCGCCTCAATACAAAAAACCTAAATTACGATTGCACTTATAATACAAGTATAGTGGTAAGTCGGGTATCAAATCCACAGGGAGTGTTCAACAGATTTTAATCGATTTATTATTTCAAGAATAAAAATGTAAAAGGTGATGGGTGGTTGTAAATAAAAGGAAAAAAGAAGAAGTTAAGTCTAAACAATATTAAACAAAACGAGGGTTGGGATCACGTACCCGCCATGGGCTAAACACGTGGAATTAGAATTTCGGTTCGAAAATATTTAATCGAGCATTTTTAATTAATCATAAACATCACACATGAAGGAATTTAAGCCAACGATGCAAGATTAAATATTTAATAAAAAATGGTGACACGCGTCTTAAAATTGGATTATCGCTTTAAATACTAAAGTTGCGTGACAAAGAAAGTTAAATGCATAGTGATCCCATTTTAATACGCGAGCTTTCAATTAAATGCGATTTTACACAAAAAATAATTGTCGGAGCTCAACGCCCATCAATGGCGGACACACGACCCAAACCCTATTTAACTACTCACACAACATGATTAAACTAAATTAAACAACTAATTAACAATTAAAATAATAAATAAACAACTACAATTAATTTATTTAGGCATGGAACTAATTAATAAAGCATGAGAAATAAAGAACAAAGCTTAAAGAAAAGAGGGAGACAATGAATAGTAAAGATACACTTACATTAACGGTGGATACACAACAAATATGGAGGAGAGGGGTGAACTCCAACACAAAAATAATCCCCAATATTTCTCAAACCCTAACCTAAAAACTAAGTAAAATGAAGATATTTCCAAAAATAAACAAAGGGGTTCTTTTATACCAAGTGGAAATAAAAGAAGAAAAGAAAAAGAAATAAGAAAATAAAAAGGGATAAGTCTTGATTAAAGGGATAAAAGAAAAATAAAAAAAGAAATAAAAAAAGAAAATGGACAACAGCAAGCCAAATTTTCGGAATGGAACATAGCACCGGTCGACCGGGGCCTCAAGCCGGTCGACCGCGTCAAAGGGAGCAGCCCACTGGTTGGGTCGTAGGCCAAAAAATGGAAACCCGGTCGACCGCCAGGGAATGGCCGGTCGACCGCGTCTGTTGCGACAGTCCACAAAAAATGCAGCCATTGTTGCATTTCAACACCCAAAGCTACAAAAAATGACGAAACCCCAAAACTATATGGAGACCCACTTTGCAAAACAACAGCAACCCGAGACCATGATCTCTCCTCCATCGTTTTTGTGCCCATTTAAAGCCGAGACCAAGATCCAAAAGAAACCAACAACCTCCAAAAACTCAAATCTCAATTAATGGCCAAAACCACCAATAATGGCCAAAACCCAAGCTCCAAACATAGACAAAGGGACCCATTTGCGCGTGTGAACCAAAATCGAGCTTCAATTTCGGACCAAAATCATCAATTTGGGACGAACCCAAAACCCGAGCCCAAAACCAAAATCGCCATTTTATTTCTTGCAAGACGATTTGGGACATGGATGTAATTAATGAATTTGTTAATAAAAGAGAAGAAGGATATAAAGGGAATTAATAAAATTGTTAATGAATCTCTTATAATTCTTTCTGATTAAAGGTCCGTGTTTCTTTCATTCGGACTCCGATTTGAGCACCGTTCGTAGTCACGCGAAGCTTGGCCCGAGGGCTACAACTTTTGTGAAGACTTCGAAAAAAAATCTCAAAGTGTAAACTTACAAAAATGCTCCCGAACGTGCGAATCGCGACGGAACTTAACCGGAATGCGACCAAGCTTCATACTAAGCACCGTAACACCTATAAAAGCTCAATAATATCTCAAATAACATGTTAGAATATAAAACGGAGGTTGTATGGTTATCGAGCATAATTATAGCAATTACGGTACCCGAGGGGACTAAAATGCCTAAGTTCGAGGGTAATTAAATGCATAATTCGATACGAATCATGATGACTCTAATAAACTTTTTAATCGCTTAGATGATGATGATCGATTGACATTATATGGAGTGGTCCACAATATAACATCAACGAGTATGTATGACTTTCCGGTGGGAATATACTTAAATGATCATGCCACACTTTTTCTCTGAAACCTAATATACACATATAAGCTTTTTATTAGTACCACCTATGTTGCGGGTGAAATACGCGAGCAATGACATAAATAGTTCCCATTGGTGTGTCGGAGATGCAAATGCACCATAATAAACTTACTGTTGTGTCGTTGAGAAGTCAAATACATCAAAGTAAATGTAAGATTGTTCCATATATATATATATATATATATATATATATATATATATATAGAGAGAGAGAGAGAGAGAGAAGGGAAAATTCTCACTTACATCATCCATACATCACACCTAGATGTAGGCCCTACAAAAAATCATTTTTTTTCCTCTTGAAATAACCTTCCAATAAACTCATGTTCAAAAATTAGGTCAAAATAAATTTTATAGCTATTTCAAAAAAATATGCTCAAAATACCTTTTTTATAAGGGTCTGCGCCAGGAGTTTTTTGTTGATTTTTTAAAAATAACTATAAAATGTATTTTGACCTAATTTTTTGAATATAGGTTGATTGTAAGGTCAATTTCAAGATAAAAATTTTAAAAATGGAAAAAAAAGTTTTTTAGAGCCTAGTTATAGGTGTGATTTATACATCATGATGTAAGTGAGTCTCTCTCTCTCTCTCTCTCTATCTATCTATCTATATATATATATATATATATATATATATATATATATATATATATATATTGCGTGTTATATATACATGTTATGATTTGAGTGAACATACCGTTACTCGTGGGGAATATATCAGTTGGGGGTGCTTTAACGGTTGTGAGCGTGTGTCGCACACCTGACTATTGATGCAGGCCTGTATGGAGCTCTTGTGTTTTGATTATACGTTCAGTCAGTCTACGCTTCATGATAAGAGATGCAAATGATCCGAACAATCGATCGAGTTTTAGTATGGGACTACCCGTTGGTGTAATTACATCCATATGTGTGTATTTTTATGTTTAAGTCTATTAGGTGAGGAACTCCTACTAATTTATCGATTGAAGCACGCGATGGTCCCCGAAGGTGATTGCCTTCACGTGATATATTTGACAAATATAAAAAAGATACAATAGTCCAGGGATGGATGTTTAATTAAATGAGCCATATGTCACAAGTAGACGTTGTTATTATAAGACTTTGCATATCGCGTTTGTAGGTGACACTACGGGGGTTGGTATCTGAGTTGTATTCTCACACGTGTAGTTAGCTACACACCTATTGCATTTGATTATTAGTTACTTACTTATTAGTTTAGAGATAGATATTTTAGTAGAATTTATACCTTGGGTTGGTACATACTCGTAGTATTTCATTTAGGCGAAGGGCGAGGTATTTATTGTATGTGAATGTCGATGGGATGACATATTTGTTGTAAATGAGTCACGTGATTATTATTGTTGATATTGAAGATATTTCTTGAAACTTTAGGACGTTGACCCAAATCATATAAACTGTTTTTCAAGTATTCATAAATAGGATCGGTAGGATTCAGAGGATTCAGACTTGTAGCTCCATTTGCTTCCAGTTTTTTATTCAGCTGATTCTTAGCATATGTTTCTAGTAGGGGTGTTCGCGGTCCGGTCCGATCCGATTTTTAATGAATTTAAGGACCGGACCGATTATACCGATCCTAAAAATAAAAGGACCAAGACCGGACCGATTAAACCGGTTTTCCGGGCTTAGTCGGTCCGGTTTTTTATGTGGTCAGTTCGGTCAAACTTGTCGGTCCTAATCTTATTGAAATAATCTTTTTAAAAATAAAAACTGCCCAAATTTTATTATAAAAAACTGCTCAAATATCATAAAAACTGCTCAAATTTATCCAAAAAGCTGCCCAAATTTTATCATAAAAACTGCCCAATATTTATCCAAAAACTGCTCAAATTCTACTATAAAAACTGCTCAAAATTTATCCAAAAAACTGCTCATATCTTACTATAAAAAGTGCCCAAATTTTACCTTAAAATTTGTCCAAACTTTACAGATTTTTTAAAGTTTTAGTGTAAAAACAGTATAAAGTTTACAGATTTTTAGTTTATAAAGTTTATAAAGTTTACAGATTTTTAGTGTAAAAACAGTTCATAAGGTTTATAAACTTTACAGATTTTTACCCACTAATTGTAAAAACATTGCATGATAAACATTCTCATCGACAAATATCAAGTACATTTGTTACAGATTTTTACCCACTAAAACTTTATTATAGCAAACAAAACTTTATTATAGCAATTACAGTTATTATAGCAATTTGTAACTAAGACTAACTGTTTTTAAAAACAGTTTTTTTTTTTTATAGAAAACAAACAACTACAGATTTTCATAACAAACATTTTTTTATAATCAAAACAAACACATCATCATACAATCAAATAAGCAAAACCCCCATCATACATTTTTTTTATATCAAAACAAACACACAAAAGATGGATTTTGAGCCAAAAATCTGAGCCAAAAATGGATTGGAAAGGTACCTACTACCGGCAGGGGAAAGGGACGTCGCGGCCGGAGAAGGGGCGTCGCGGCCGCCGGCAGGGGAGAGGGAGAATGAACGTCGCGGCAGCCTGGCAGGGGAGAGGGAATGGGCGGCGAAGTCAAGCGGCGCAGGGGAGAGGAGGGGAGAGGGGAGTTCGCGGCAGAGGAGGGGAGAGGGGAGGTCGCAGGGGAGAGGGTAGTCCGCGGCAGAGGAGGGGAGAGGGGAGGTCGCAGGGGATAGGAGGGGAGAGGGAATGGGCGGCGGCCAGAAGGTTTGCTCTAGAGAGAGAGAAGTGAAGTGTTCAAGTGTGTGTGTGTTTGATTAATTAGGGTTTTTCTTTAGTTCCTTTCTTTTTTTTGGACCATTGTACCCCTAACCTAATAACTATATATGTATAAAAATAATTAAATGCATATATATTAGAGTAACCGGTCCGGGTCGGTCCAGACTGGGTATTTATTATAGGAGACCGGGGACCGGATCGGTTAGACCGGTCTGGAAAAAAAAATCAGGACCGGACCGATTAAAAAAAACGGAAAAATTATGCCGGTCCGGGTCGGTCCGGATCGGTCTGTCGGTCCATTCGGTTTTCTGAATACCCCTAGTTTCTAGTCATTTTAGTTTTTTAATTAGTTTTTATGTATGGACCTTGAGTCCCATCATTTATTCCAGTCAGCTTGTTTTGGGAGTTGAGATTATTTCAGTTTATCATGTTACATGCTAAGTTATTATTTGTTTCAGTTTTATTTATCAATCGACTATCACATATTGTGGATGGATTTAAATTTACTTTACTTATTTTATTTTTTAAATTAATGATGAAAATTATAGAGATTGTTAAACGAGCCCTATCTTCGGTGCATTGAATTGTCCAACCAGTATGTGAAAAATAGGGGGTTGTTACACGCAATCATCCCAAGCTATTTTTGTGTGTATGGTTTTTTGTCCCTTGCATCCCATTATTACGGTGCACATTAATTTGGTTACCAAAGTTTAACATAATACCATTTTGAGTACAATTATGGATGAAAATCATTTTATTAATAATTTCACTGTCAATTTACATTATTTTCAGCATGAAAGCTCGACAATGCCCTTAATTAAGCCATATGTAAATTGACCCACCTCGTTGAGACACATTTTCTGCATAAACTTTGAAATGTAATCTTCAATAAATAACTTGTTGCAATTTTCCAAAATAAACAGAAAATAATCTAATTTTTAATTTTTAATTTTGATTTAAAAAAAAGTGTACAAAAAAATCCGACCAAATGAAGTTTACAAATACATCGCACTATTATATGATATAATCTTTTAAATGGAATATATATTTTTACATTTTCAAACTTCTTACGACTATTAGTAAATTAGTTAAAGCCTCGCATGATCTGTAAAGAACAAAAAAACAAAAATTAAGTATTTAACCTAGACAAATCATTAATCTTTAAAAACAAAAAGGCCATGTTTGGCCGTGCAAATTATTTAATTATGTAATTTGTTTGATTGTGAATTAGTAAATTATGCATGAGTAAATTTGAAATGAGTTTAAATCCAATTTTACGTAACGTTTGGTAATCTAAAATAGATGTTAAGGTTCTATGAGGAAAAAAAAGATAAAAAATAAACTAAGAGAGACGGGGGATGGGATGGGGGAATAGAGAAATGAGCATGCACTTTATGTGACTCCTATTTCAAATGGATGAAATTCACATTTTTTGTGAAATAATCTAATTACAGATTTTACGCATGAGCTAAAATGGAACAATTAATCAATCATTTCATTAATGAAACTAAACATAATTAATTAGTCAATTTGTAAATGGATTAATTTATTAATGAGCTAATTTACAACTAGGTCTATAGACTGCCAAGTATATGGGTTAGGAGTTATATGTATATGCAAATGACTTTAAGACTAAGTGGGAAATTGCTGGGGTTTTATTCATAAAACCATTTATGGCATTTATTTTTCAATAAAGGTGTGTCATGTTCATTATGAAATAAGAATCATGCTTGTGAGAATGCCTTATATATATGTGTGTGTGTGTGTGTGTGTGTGTGTGTGTGTGTGTGTGTGTGTGTGTTAAACTTAAAAGGAATTCTGGTGACTTGGGTTCGGCTTGATCACAAAACATTGGAATTCCAATTATAATTCAACTAAATTGTACACAGTCTAGATAGGGAGTTGACATCCTATCAGTAAAGCTTGGAGTACGATCTTCAAAGTTTATCTTGGATACGAGAACCTATTTGATGGTTCAGGAACTTGTCTGATAATTTAAAAAGGATCGTACTGGTACATCATGATTATACTAAACATGACCACAGGTAAGATTGAAGTTTAGGTACTAAATGAGATTAGACTTGCATAATCTCAAAACATTTGCAAATGGTGCATAAATTCTTAATCCCAATGACTATGAGGATTGGAATGTTCACGTGATTATTGCTTTGATTAATGTGGGTGACATCCAATCTATCTGGTCAAAATCTCCTCAAGTTGGGTAATAATATGTGTATATGTCCGAGATTAAATTCCAGAGGAATCCTTGAGAAATATCCCGGATTGTGATGCCCCTTTGATAAACTTATAAGTTTTTATTCTACTAGTAACTTGACCATTTGATTTTATAATCCGGTGGAGTATCAAATAAATTAAGTTTGAGATCAAAGAGTACATAAGATGCTGGAGAAAATCAATTAGCAACGAATTGGATTTCACCAAGCGAGTATTGTATGTTATATTTAGGGAATCATATTATGCACTATCGAACTTTGCAAATAAGACCTAGTTATTTGAGTAATTACGAGATGATTAAATTGGAGTATAATTATAATTATTTAGTGAATTTTATTATAATTAAACGGGAAAGAAAATATATTGCGGGGTGTAATGTGAGGTTTTTATATTTTCATTTAGAAGCCAATTTAATTACTAGTTTTGGGTCCCTAGTGTAGTTCATTACATAAGTAGTAGGCCCAGAACTCTTTCAAAACCCTTATAGGCCCTAAACCAATTCATATACCTATTTATATATGTCAATGGAAGGGGTTTAAGACAAATGAGACATTTTTTAGGGTTATAGAGGGAGAGAAAAAACATTATTCACGTTGTGAAAGGGTGAGAAGAGATTCACATTTCACCAATTTTTCATCTCCAACAGTGCCCACGCATAATGTTTACTTTGGTGGATATTCTACTAGAATATTGAAGGCATTCAAAACATTTTAAAAATGATTTGTACGAGGAAAAAGGCAGAACCATTATCATCTTCATCAAATATTTCTCGTTATTCAGATCACCTACAAGAACCGCAAAGGTATCATGATTTGAACCTCGCATTCATTCCTTGAGTTTAGTTCCATCAATCGAAGTTCTTGGGATAACAAAGTTTTTTTTATAATTTCACCCCCCTACCCTCAGCTCAAGCTTGGTCGCTAGTCTTTTGGTCCACTCTAGTTCAAGTCAGGATGAGGGGGGATTATGGCGATGCGCACATGTGTTTGAGTTAGTAAGACAACCCACATGCATGGGGGTCCTCTCCACTATATAAAAGTGGGGTTTCCCTTTGGGCCCAACAAAGGTTCACTTAAAGAGTATATTAAGTCTTCACATTTCACGTATTATTTTTATTTAGGGCAAGTTATTTACCCCAAGTTTCCTTATACATTATAAACTCAAGTGGGAAGTTTTAGAAATAATTTCTCATTTAATATTTACTGGGTTTTGACATGCAAATATAACATGTTACTTGCCTTGTATAGGAGACTGTTGTAGACACCTCAATTCGTGACTCCCAAAATCAACTATTTTTCTGGTAAGCTCTGATCCTTGCCTAAGATTATAAAAGCATATGAGATTCTAAGACACTTTAAAATAGATATAACAAGTACTTTAAAGGTTTGTACGACTCTAATGGGGATCAAAGTTGATCATACAGTTCAAGCAAACAATAGTTAGTGTAAGCACGTGATTTTTATCATTTGCTCATAGCTTAGTCTATCATAGTTTTTGTCATATCCTGCTACCATTTGACTCAAGTTGTCACGAATAACCGAATTTCCATTGTCTCTACATTCAAGAATATCTCCACATTTAATTTAGGATTTTGAATTTATTTACGTTTATATTGGGAGATATTTTTATTTAAAAACTCCGGGCATTTTTCTTTATTTAAAAATTTTCAAAGTTCGTGCATCTCGTTCAAATGAGATGGGATTCACATTCTGAGAGATCTCCTTTTCTTTTAAAGTCTCATTTGAAGTTTACTTTGATCGAACATCGAACGAAGGCGTACTGTTTTATATCATTTTAAGCTCGTTTAAAACTTATTCAAATGACTTAGTTGTTTCGTTCGAACGAACTTGCTTTCATTTTAACGAGATACAATTCTCGTTCAAACGAGACTATTTTTCGTCCGAACAAGTGTCATCGCCTTGAATTTTTATCCTTTCATATAAATACTTGTTTCAAAAGGATTTTAAAAGATACTTTTGCAAAAATGATTTCTGTTTACCTGGTGCAAAAGTTCTCACTTTATTTAGGTCTAAAACACCTTTTAATTCACAAATAATCACTATATATATATATATATATATATATATATATATATATATATATATATATATGTGTGTGTGTGTGTGTGTGTGTGTGTGTGTGTGTGTGTGTGTGTGTGTGTGTGTGTGAATCAAATTGGAACCCTAAATAGTTTCATATCCAAGTTACTCTTATGGAGAGATCTTCTTTAGTGTTGACCATTGTGGTTCTTAAGGGCATCACCGCTGAAGGAAGACAAAGGTTGATTGGTGGATACCGAAGGTGGACCGCCACCTGTGGACGACTTAGGAGAGAGTCGTATTCTTTAGAGATTTTGTAATTAACATCTTGTAAACCCGCAAGGTTTTTTCCCCTCATATTGTCTCGTCTATTTGCATGCTTTAATTTATCCGTTTTATCACCTATATGCTTGTTTAGGATAAAAAGATAAAATTTGGATATTGTGTGTGTGCCGGACACTTAATTATATAAATAATCCATTAAGATCGCAAACACACTCTCAAATTGGCATCAGAGCCAGTTGTACAAATTTACCGTGTGATCTTTTCCGTAAAAATATTTTTCTCTTGATATCAATTTTTTTTAAATATAGTTGTAATCTTTGAAAAATCTGATTTTAATGGAGAATTTGTATATCGAGTGCCCATCTTTTTTAGTACAAATCATGCATACTGGAAGGCTAAGATGAGGTCTGCTTTAAAGGCCATAGATGAACGTGTTTGGGTAGTCTGTGAAAGAGAGTGGACACCTCCCACCATCACAGTTGATAATGTCGTCGACCCTAAACCTGTCTCACAGTGGACAAAGGACAAATTTAAGTGGATCAATTTCAATTCACGCAATTTGAATGCCATATTGGGAGTCTTCACCCCTGATGAGTTCCGTCGCATTATGACGTGTACCACATATAAAGAAGCTTGGGATACCCTCCAGCTCACTAACGAGGGTACCAATGCTGTTAAAGGTTCTAAGCTGTAGAATCTCACCACACAATTCAAAACAATCACTATGCTTGAATATGAATCTTTCAATGAGTTTATGCACGATTGTTCGATATAGTTAACTCAAGTTTCAATTTAGGTGAGAAAATACCCGAGACGCGTGTAGTTAAGAAAATCTTGAGATCCCTTCCCACATGCTTTATTCCTGAGGTTACCATTCTTAATTCGCCAGGGATATACAATCATAGGTTAGAAGAACTTATAGGAGATCTTCAAACATATGAGATAGATATGTTACCTAAAATAGTCAAGCCTAAGGATAAGGGGGTTGCTCTTAAAATCCAGTCTAGAAAGAGAGAGGATGCGTCATCTGATTAGGAGTTTGATTATGATTTAGATGACTTGGCCCTTTTTGTTAAAAATTTCAAAAAATTTCTCAAACTTAAAAAGCAAAATACTTCCAAAGATAAGAAAAGTTTTGAGAAAGGTCAAAATTAAAATCGGGCAAGAAAAATTCTGAAAAAGAAAAGAAAGATTTCTCAAAGAAATATGAGGAAAGATATTATGAGTGTGAGGGAAAGGATTACAAAGATCTCGAATGTCTGACTAGGCTGAAACGTCAAATTTAAAGGCACAGTTGTCATAAACGTCACGCTTAATGATAACGAGGTCGAGCCGGTGAGTTCGGGAGAAGAATCACCGTATCGATATAACTTCACCGCATTCATCGCTAGTCATGTTATTACATATAGTTTACCTCATGCTGGTGAGGATGCTACTAATCATGAACACCTCGATAGTGAGTTTAGTTTTTTCGAGGAAAGTGACGGAGAGAATGCTTTAAGTGAGAGCGAAAAATGACTTTCAGCGCGACTACGCCGATCTTTACACTAAGTCCTATAAAATGAAGAAACAAAATAAAAGGTTAGATATGAGAGTTTTAGCGCTACAGAAGGAGTTAAGAGAGGTAAGAAAGATTGAGTCATCGGTGAGAGAAGCTTTGGGGGAGAGAGTTTGTTTAGTTGAGAGAGAGAGAGAGAGAGAGAGAGAGGGGAGTTGACCGACAATGTGTCTAATCTTATGAGAGATATCCAAGCATCCATGGAGACTTATAAAAAACTTAAAGCCCTTGCATAACAACTCGAGAAAGATCTCAAATGTGTCCAAGAGGTTAAGGTAACTATCGAGGATACATTAAAAAAGGTAGGTAAGATGCTCTTCGACCCCGCTTTAGGAAACGTCAAGAGGCAAGGAATGGGTTATAACAGTGCATCCACTTTTCATATCGCACCCGAGTTGATTCTCGAGTTTGTGATGGACCCTTATAGCCCTTAATCGAATCCACCTAAGCGACCTAACCCACCTAGAAGAGTTCCACTTAGAAAAGAAAACCGAGGTAAACCCAAACCTGTCTATGTTTACACCTTTTGCAAAAGAAGAGGTCGCCTTAGATAGTTTTGCTATAAATTAGGTAGAACTAGTTGTACACATACTCCCGTACACCACTTTAGCAACTTTTCTAGTCTTAAGGAGCAAATTAAATTTCTAGTCACGACTTCACATAGTTTAATGGAAGAATTTAAACGGATGTCTTTGCCATTTGAGAATGCTTCCAACATTCCGACAAAAGTCAACAACAACAAAGGCAAATAAAATGTCACCGCCACTTGGGTACCTAAGTGTAACACCCCGTGTTTTTATTTATTAATTTAATTAATTAATTGAAATATTCAAGAAAAGTAAAATTTTGAATTTAATGATTTTTGTTAAATAAATATGTTGGTTATGATTTTAGAAGAATATAACTTCAAGCGGAATCGAAATCGGATTTAAAATGAAGTTTTTATGAGAGTTATAAGTTTAGCCTTAAAAGAAAGAAAAAAAAAAAGAAGGAAAAAATATTTGTCACGGATTTAGTCCGTGACTAATAAAAAAATTTGATTTTTAAGTTAAATAGTATTAAACGAAGGAGAATGCCACTGGTCGCGTACCTGTTTGATCGATCGATCGACCTAGGGAGTCGATCGATCCACCCTCCCAAAAAACGTGAGCAACAAGTTGTTTTTAGAATTTGTATAGGATTAGGACTCCTAATCACTATACAACCTTGTTAATCCGTAGGGGGACTTCTCATAATCACTTTTTCTCCAGTTTTTCACCAGAGAACACTTCCAAATATTTTTCCTCTCACCCATAATCATCAACCTTCTTCATAATCAAGCTTATTGCCACAAGTTTTTGGAGGCTTAATTGGGGTTTAATCAAGTTTGTTCAAGAACACTCTTTTGCTAACTTTTTGCAAGGAATCCAGATTTCTAATCAGATTTTCAACACGATCTTTACAGGCATGAATACTCTATTCTTCTCCTTTAGTATTATGCGTTTTAAGTTTCGCGTAAACACTCAATTACATGTTTTCTTAAAAGAAAGTAGTGATTTAATTAGGAAAAGTGGACACTAATTATGGGGCTGTTTTTATTAAAAAAATTAATCTGAATAATATTCATAACCCTCTGGGTACGTAGGATATATGAGTGATTTTGAGTTTTATTAGTGGAGGATGCATGTAAAAAAACCCTAGTTTTAAAATAAATGATTTTTGGGTGCGTATAACTCATGTAATACATGTAGAGATAATGAGTTTTGGTTTTTGATGTTTTTATGATGAAAACTTGGTATGTTTGATTTAAAATAATATAATGAGATTATTTGGGTATTTTTGACGTTGTGTTAATTTAATTAAAGATTTAATTAAATTGGACTATCATGCGTAGTTTGTAACATTGATTTATTATGCATATTTGTATGACTTTTTGGTATTATTAAATATCATTGTGGCGACAGGTCGATTGAGTATTTTTGCTCTCCCTATATTTTAGGATGCCTTCGAGGTATGGGACTAGTGAGGGTAGATTATCACGTCTTTATCATGTCGGGGGTGGGATGATTTTTTATTACTTTATCGTCGTTACGCTAGTCTAGGTTTGAGACTAGGTTGATATTTAGGTAAGAAAATCCTCCTATACGTAGGTTAGGACGTATTGATAACTTGGGGACCCTTAGGTATGGGACTAAGGGATATTTTGAGGATCTCACATAGATTAAAAGAGTGGGGTGATTATAAATTGAGAAATTGAGAATTAATGCCTAAGAAAAAATGGGTATTAAAATTCGTGGTGACATAATGTGTCGGGACCGACAGTTTAAACGGGCCAGAGAGCGATTTATGTCGTGTCGTGTGTGGAACTTTGTCATGTGTCGGGCCCGATAGTTTAAACGGGTCAGAGGGCGATTGATAAGGGGAAGTGTGACACTTTAATAAAAAGTGAGAATTATAGTAAAAGTTGGTTAATTTAATTAAATTAACATCGTGGTAATTGGGAATTTAAAATCATATTGGTGTGCCTTTATAAATGGGAATTTTTGTGTATAGTTAGTGATTTATATTTATCGCGTTTAATTATTCCGTTTAAATTTTAAAATACTCTATTCTGATATTTATTGTGTATAATGCTATTGTCTGGATTCAAGGATCCTATTTGAGGGGAGTAGTATGTATTCTTGCTCAGGGCTTTGGCTCTGACCCATGCGTTGACTAATCTTTGTCAAGATTAGAATTGGAGAAGCTGCATAAGTTTATCAGAGTTATAATTTGGAGGTGCAGCTGGAGTTATTTCTTTTTATGGCATAGTTTAGTTAGACTTTCCTTTTCAGTCGTATTTAATTATGAGACTTCATTGGAGTTTTAGTGGGCCATTCGGTTCCAAATTTGTTTAGAGGATTTATGTTGGATTATTCAGATCTTTGTTATTCAGATTTTATTTAATCATTGTTTTTTAGATTGGATTTATTCGGAGTTAGCATGTGATGGATCTTTTATCGCTTAGTTGTTTATGATCACTTGAGATTGATTCGATTATTTATCTTATGGACTGATTATTTATGTCTCATATATGTCTAATGCTAAGAATGGTATTTATTTAGTTCACGCCCGGCATAGTTCGGCGACGGTGGCTAGCCACCCCGTCAGTCGGGTTTCGCGGGGTGTGACACTAAGTGAGTCGAGAAAGCCTTTGTTGTTCATGCTGCTCTCAAGGCTCAAAATACTTCCCAATGGTATTTTGATAATAGGTATTCTAGGCACATGACAGGTGACGTCTCATTTTTTACCCACCTCGAGGATCAAAAGGAAGGTAAAGTTACCTTTGGAGATGGGAGTAGATCTAGCATTTTAGGACGTGGCAATGTTGAGATACGCGGATTTCCAAAGCTAGATGATGTGGTGTACGTGAAGGGGTTGAAATCGAACTTAATTAGCATAAGACAACTTTACGACTAATGTTTGATCGGTCCAAATGCAATTTTTATGATCAATCCGACATATTTTTACTACAAAGTGTGAGGACGGGAGATAATTATTATGGGATTGTGCCCAAGTCCTCTTTTGTGTGCAACAGTGCCACAGTCTCAGCTATGGACCTTTGGCATTAAGGGCTAGGTCACGTGAACTTTAGAGTGTAACACCCCATATTTTTAGAAATATTTAAATTACACCTGTTGTAGTAAGTTAATTAAATTAAAAAAATTGATGAAATGAATAAATTTTAATTAGCGAGAAATAGAGTAATATTTATGTATTCTTATAATTAATTGGGTGATAAGTAAAGGAAATTGTATTATTTTATAGTACGTGGTAGGTGGGTAAAAGCGACATGTCGATTGGATTTTATTCGGGACACGTGTGGGGGGTTATGTTGGAAATAAGATGGTAAACTGGTGATAGGTGACTCGGATGGTGATTCTGAATGTACGAATGATCCGAGATGGGTCGAGATAGTCAGAATTAGGTACCTGGGGGGTGTAATCGGGTTTCGGGGAGTTTTTAAGCTATACGGGCCTCGTACATGGATATTCGGGTCATTCTAATGTTATCAGTTAACCTAATTTCGAATTAGAGTATTTAAATAAAAGTTTAGGAGATTGTGGGCGGCCACTTTATATTATCAAACCATTAAGAGAATAATTTGGGAGAAAAAGGGAGGAAACACAAGAAGAACCAAGGGAGGCAAAATTAGATAAGATCTTTGAAGAAATTATATGCCTCACTCAATATACAAGGACGATTAAGAGTCTTTTTTATACCTAAGTCAAGTGAATGACTTGCTTAATATTATTTGTGTAGCTATTTATGTCATATCATTGTTGGTAAAATTTAAACCAATTTCAGGGTGGGATTAACATGTAAATGGGTTTTAAGAAAAGTGAAATTGAAGATGATTCCTTATGATCTTGTTATAATAAATTCCATTTGAATAGTAGGTTCTTGCTAGAGAAACCTAAGAATGAAAAGATATATTTTTCTTGAATGGAACAATTCGAAACTGAATAAAAAAGATGTGATATTGAATGGTTCTTGTGAGAATTTAAGAAAGCTTGAAATTAAATTAAGAATATTGATGAATCTGACATAAATTCTTATGTTATTTCAAACGCGTGCCATTTTAATTTTACTTAGAATCAGATTATAAGCCATGGATAAAAAGAACTATATGTGTCTTAGCTTTCTAATGACCTTTGAATCGGGTCATTTGGACTTTGGTAGATGGAGTGATAGCCATTTTAGTAACAAGTGTTTAATTTGTCACAATATCTGATTTTCGCAAATTTAACATAACTTTAAACGCACCCCATTTTAGTCTTACTTTGAATTCGATTATAAGACATCGACAAAAAGAAATGTATGGATCTTAGCTTTCCAATGATCTGTAGAGGGAGTAATAGTCGTTTTAGTAACATGTGATTAATCCGCTAGAATATTAAAGTTTTGCGAATTTGTGATTTTTAAGAGTCCTAACACGATAAGAACTTTTATATTTTTACCTATTTAAAAGGAGATCATGGGAGGAATTTTAGAACTCATATTAACTTATTCCCAAGAGACTTATGAAGTGTCATAGGCAAACCGGGGATGGATTTCATGTAAGAAAATACGAGACTAAGCGAGTAAATGATTATGAGTGGGAATCGGGAAATCAAGTTAGGATTTCGAGATGGCTAGGCTAAGTGTTAGGGTAGAATAGCATATTGGCTATAAATGTGAAGTTAGAGAATTAATAATAATTAAGTGAGTACTTGATATTCGAGAGTCGGGAATAGACTCGGGACATTTAGGCTAGTGCTTCGGGTGATAGGCACAAATTAACCGGATTATGTGATTGTGTGTGTGTGTGTGTGACATTTATGTGAAACATACCCCTCTAATATTAGCAGTGGAGGTTGCGCAATATGGGTGATCTTCCCTGGCGAAACACATCGAGCTAAGTATCGACCCCAGGTCATAGCGACATGTATATGCTTTGTGTGATTGATATTCGAAGTGAGCTAATTTTGGGTATGGTTATGACTCACTGTCAAAGGACTATGACCGCCTCCAATATGTTTGCGATTTTATCCGACCTCCGGTAAAAAAAAATGAGGTGAGCATGCCCTGGAAAATGATAGCATTTTAGATATCTGCATCCAGTGAGTTATTACTCTGAGGGATGGCGACTATACGCGACATATGTATGTTTGTTGTAGTAAATTATTACGCATGTGTATGTGTAGACAAATATATGGCTTAAAATATTAAGTGTGTACTGTTTGAATAGTCGGTGATAGTTATTGGAAATAAAGTAGTAAATTTATAATTTATAAATATAATGGTTAAGTAGACGTGATAATTAATCTTATAAAAATATGTGGGATAGGGTAACGTGTGAAACCAAAGATGTTATGGGACTAGTTAGGCGGGCATCATAACTAGGTGGTTAAAATGCATATATTAGCTGCACACTATAGTAAAGGGGTGAGTATTGTCTCAGGTGAGTGCACTACTAGTTTAAATATGAAAAATTGCTTTAAATTATCATTACTGCATTTTATTCACTTGCTAAATGTTTTTAAAAGATTTTGGGCTCTAACCCGTATCAAATATTTTCAAAAACTTTTAGGTGTCGAGCCACAGGGATGCCAAGGATGATTCCTCTTTCCAGTGATACGAAGCTGCAACTGATGTGGAGGCTTGCAAGATTTGAAGTAGCCGCTTCTATCATTGCTATCTTAGATTAGGTTCTATTAGAGACATTATTGGCCATGTCTCCCCTTCTATCAAATGTATTTACATTCAGTCTATTTAGTTACATTTGGATGACTATATTAGATTATAGGTAACCGATGGTTTATTCGATACTTTATTTTATTTATTCCCGCATTTAGATTTCTTTATTGGTGTGATTATTTATATTATTCATTGTGAATGGGTTTATGTGGAATGGTTTATTTTGGTATTATAATTAAATATTAAAATTTGACACAGCTTGTTAAACTAATAGGTGGTTAGTAATTAATTGAATTTCGACAGTAATACTAAGAATGAGCCATATGAGACTCTCCTTTTATTTTGGTATAGGGTTGGCCACCTGTTATTTTAATAAGCAGGGTGTCACAGATGGTATCAAGCATCAGGTTTTAGTGTCTTTAGAATCTGTGCGACTAACGACATTTTCAGCGTTGCTTTTCTTTGATGTAGAGCCCTATGTATAGGACTGATGATTCATAATACGATTTACGTTCTTCTACAATTACTTGTTGTTAAAGCGAATCTTATATGAGTTCGGTTAGGCTTCGTATGCTAAATAATATAGGATAACCAATGAGGGTCGTTAGGAGGACTGTAGGAGGAGAGGCTCAACCAGAGCCACAGAGTATTTAAGGGACGGTAATCGTAGCAGTCTACTAGCAGAGGTCACCAATGTTGTTGCTCAGGAAATTAATGTTGTTATGATCGCTAAGGCGCAACAGTTTCCCCAAGTACCGCCACAGCAGACGATGGTGTTAATTCAGACTCACCCAATGCAGTTGGTATGGAAGATAGTCAAAGGGGATTTTCATAAAGGCCATTCGCAATAGTATGGAAAAAGTGCAGACGTGTGTTAGTTAGACGATGGAATGAGAACATCCAAAGGAAATTGCATATAGTGTGGGTGCAATGACACTCTGGATTAAATTTATGGCAATTTTCAAGCTCGTATGAGCAGTGTTGTGGTGATGGGAATTAATCACCACGTCTCAGGAGAGATACCATGAATATCGAGGAATTTGGGGTGCGATTTGATCGCAAATCCTTTCATATGCGGTTTAAATAGCGATGCAAACGAAATTTGAGTACTTATTACAGGAGGGCCAGGTAGTGGCCGAGTATGAGGAAGAATTTGCTTGTTTAGAAAATTTCGTACCAAACAAGGTGGATACGGAGGGAAAAAGGGGTCCTTAAGTTTATGATTGACTCATGGGTAGATACACCAGCATTGATGGGGAAATTCGGTTTGGATAACTTACGGTGATATCATCAATGACTTACATTTGCAAGGGCAATATCAATGCTTCCATGTGAAGGGAGCTAAGAGATTGTAGAGTTTATTCAGTAGGGTAAGACTGGATATAATCGATGCTAGTGGGGCACCGCGTGAGGAGATAACCAAGAAAGGGACCCGCTTAAAAGATTCAGAGCAAGGGGATTTCAACCGAGTGAATGTGGATTTCGATAAGGCCATCAGGGCTAGAACTGTGTTCCATGGGACCAACGAAGCCAAGGGAATAATCGGGGTAGCCATTAGGGCTGAGGATACTAGGGCCAGAGAGTAAGGCAGCCTCGACATGGCCAATGGGGCAACAATTACAGCAACTCTTATGACAGTTCAGATGCGAGTATTACATCCAGGAACCAGTTGAGGAACTAGTGCCATTGGTGGTTGAAGTTACAATTTTTTTTATCCTTGGGTAAATGGGGTAAGTTTTACGTGCCACGGGTGCGTTACCGTATTTTGATTAGCACTAGATTCGCCCGTGAGACGGGTTTAGTGTCACTATTGTGTGTGTGTGTGTGTGTGTACCGTTGGGTAGCAGGGCCCTCTTTAGTTCCACCTACAGGGGAGTGGGTGTGAACACTGAGAGGATATATTTTTGTGTATTTACTTATTTTAGAGAAATGGGATATGCAAGTATGATGGTATCCTGAGTATTGGCTGTTTAACGATGGTGGACTATTACAGTAAGGCTATCGTGTTCGCTATTCCAGGGTAAGAGGTATCATTTTATGACGTTTCACTTGAAAGTAGGTCGAGCCCCCATATATATTATATGTTAGAGGAGGCTTCGAAGAGTATATTCGTCTTATTATATTTTATCCCAGTGCGTAGGGACTTTTACTGATGTGATTCAATCGAGTTTACCGTCAAGTGGTGAGATTTAGCTCATTATTGATTTAGCGTTGGGGACTTAGTGATAGTGAGAGCGTCATGTTGTATGTCTCATTTAGTGATATGGGAGTGGACGATTAGACTTATATGTATGGGATAGGATTTTGGGTGTCCCGATAATGTGCTTTGGGTCGACGACTCTCAATGACTGACAATGCTAGGTAGTATGTATCCGGGGGATTCCTTGTTGGGATTTCGCTTGCGAGACGTCCCACGCATGAAACTTAGTGAGCATCGAGAGTTGGAAGATGTGTGGTCATTAGGGCATGGACTTAGTACTTTAGTTATTGCACGTTTATATGGATAAAACTGTAAGTTGAGAGTTATTTTATGATTTAAGGCTAGTGTAGCCGGGTAGTGTTATGTAGGAACACTACATCAAAACAACGATTTGGCACACCCTGCTATTAAAAATTTGGCACAGTTTAGAACTTTGCCAAATTCTGGCACGGTTTAATGACAATCTAACACACTTAAAAATAGTGCCAAATTTTGGAATTGTTTTAAAGTGTACCAAAATTGAGTACACTTGACTAAAATATAAAACACCATTAAAAAATTCACTATACTCACACTTTGGTATCCCGCTCAGCCCTCTTTCTACTTTGACCTCTCCGCTCAACTCTCTCTATCTCTCTCTCTTTCTCTCTCCGGTCAGCTCTCCCTCTCTCTCCATGCACAACGCTCTGATCAGCTCTCTCTCCGCTCAAGTAATTTTTAAAAGTATCTGAATTTTTGTAACCTAACTTTTTACAAAGACAACCTAACAAGATGTATCTTTTTTTTAACCTAAGTCTATACATTTTTAAATATTTATTGTGTTTTTTTTAATGTGTGAGTTTTTGGTACAAATTGAATGTTGATAATGAAAATAAACAAATTATTAGTTTTTGGACAGAACTTGGGATCTTTTAGTGGTAATCTATATTTTTATGTTCTTATCCTTCTATTTAAAATGCATATTTGTTCTGATTCGTATAGGTTATGGAGAAAAATGCATATTCAATAATAATGTTACACATATAGAAAAACCCTAGACCTGCTCAAGAGGTCTCACTACGATCGTGGTGAGAACTCTTGAATTATCTCATTTTTGGACAGTTTGGAAATGCAAAAGTTTGTATTGTACATAATGTTTGTGCATGTCCTATTTTGGAAAATTCGATGATGTCTCTTTATGTTCTTTGGGTGCATACTTGATGTCTCTTTATGTACTGTTTTGTGTTTTCTTGGTTGAAAAACTTAAGTAACACATGAACACTCCCAATTTAAGTTGTGTACTTGAAGAACTGTAGGGAGACACTGGCGATATTTTTCAGATTAGGATATGGCATGAGACATTATGAAAAATACAAAATATGAATTTTCGAATGGGATAGGACCCTTACCCTGTAGAGGAGGTGGATGAAATATGAGAGCTAAAATATATACATATTTACACTTGAATAAAAACTTAAATATATCTACAATAAGCGTTTATATCATAATGTGTGTTTTTAAACTTATCAGGATGCCGTCGAGGATCAACAAAGAGTATATAAACGAGAAAAATATCGAGACTGATACCTATAGAGTTGGGGTGTTACAGTTTTTACATTATGTGTGTAATGATAGTTCGAATGCTAAACATTCATGTCCTTGTAGACGTTGTCGAAATGGGAAAGGACGTGTTATAGATGATATATTCGTTCATCTAGTGACATATGGAATGGACATGAACTATACTTTATGGCATTTTCATAGTGAGACGTTAGTTGTTGATCAAGTCCAACTACCACCTCAATTTGTGACACCGACAGAACACACTGATGTACATAATATTCCAATTTTGAATGATCTTGTGAATGATGCTTGTGAGTTTTTTATGGGTGAATTGGAACCTAGTGAACCTAGTTGTGTAGGCAGTGATGAAGCCCCTTAATTTTTGAGGTTTTCAATGATTCTCACAGACATAAATATAAAGACAAGAAGTATGATCGTTTACATCAACTCGCACACAAGCCATTGCACCCAGCTACTGGTTCTTCGCGTCATACCCCAATGTATGCTCTTATAAAATTGAATAATTTGAAAGCATAATTCAATTTGTCGGATGGTGCTATAGGTGGAATTCTTAGATTGTTAAATGAACTACTTCCTAAAGGGAATAACTTGAAAACTAGTTATACAAAAATGAAAAATAACGTTAAAGATCTCAGTATGGATTATGTTAAATATGATGTACGCATTAACAACTGTATGTTATTTTTCAAAGAGCATGAAAAATTTAATAAATGCATAAAATGTGGTCCTTTACCCTACAAGTTTACTTGTCTAGACGAGGACGGGGTAGAAATTCATAATACTAATGGAAAAAAAGTACTCTAGGGCTCCTAAGAAGGTAATGCGTCATTTTCCTTTAATCCCTAGGCTAAAATATTTGTATATCATAAAATGGATAGTAGAGAAAATGACTTAGCACGCTCGTGCAAGCTCTTGTATGGAATTCTTGCGTCATCCCCGAGATTCAGCAAAATGGGTAAATTCAAGCATTGTATGGAGAGATTTTGCAAAAGATCTGCGCAATATTCAACTTGCAATAACAACTGATGGTTTCAACCCGAATAACATGTTTGACCGTAAGTATAGTTGTTGGCCAGTGATAATTGAATCTCTCAACCCTCGTCCATCAATGTGTATGAAAAATGAGTTATCAATGTTGTCTGTATTGATTCCTAGGACAAAGTCACCATCAATTAATATTGATGTCTTCCTCCAACCGTTGGTCGATGAGTTAAGGATCTTATAGTCTGGAGTTGAGGCTTGGGATGCGAATAAAAATGATCAATTTCAGTTAAAATCCATGTTGATGTGGTGTATTCATGATTTTCCAACTTATAGGATGTTAGCAGGTTGTTCAACTTAAGGTTACAATGGGTGTCCCGTTTGTTCTATAAATACACTTTCTCAATATCTTCTTAAGTCAATGAAATGTTATTACCAATGATCTCGTATGTTCTTTCCTCAAACCCATCCTTACAGGTTTGACACAACAAATAAAATATTTAACGGTAAAACAGAGGATGTTATGGCTCCAAGAAAGTTAACAAGTGTTGAAGTTGAGCAGATAGTGTCACTTATTGCTCGAGAAGGTGTTCGAAGAGAGGGAGAGGGAGACAAAAAGGGAAAAGAAAATGGGAAGGGGAAGGGGAAGGGGATCACTACACAAAATCTGCCGAATTGTCAAGGTCAATGACCGTGATAATTCTGGGGGTGACAACTTTTGTTGTCACGGACTTGTCACGGTCATTGACCGTGATAAGTTCGTTAAACTTGTCACGGTCATGTCACGGTCCTTGACCTTTACAAGTTTTGTCACGGTTAAGGACCATGACAAACCCGTGACATTTAATAAAAAATTATCACGGTCATTGACCGTGACAAGTTTCTTTATCACGGACTTGTCACGGTCAATGATCGTGACAATTCTGGGCAGAATTGAAAAAAAATATGCTGGGAAGTATGGCCACTGCCACTTCCCAGCAGTATATTTGTACCTGTTATAGCAACGTTGTACCTGTTCAAATATCATATATCCAAATAAAATAGAGATAATGCAAATATACATTCAAAACAATATGCATCACGATATAATCCAAATATAATTCAAATGTAGCAACTTAAAACAATTCAATTCAAATAATGTCACTACATGTCTGGGGTAAGGTTAGCTCTGAGGAGGTGAGTAGGCCACACGATATACGAATTGACACACCCAGCAATATACATCGTGCCACATTGTTCGCGCAACCACAAGGGTGAGTTCTCTTTCCCGGGTATCACATGCGTGACGAGCACCTTGGACTCGATGTCTTGAAGCAAACGTCCATGAACTAGCATACCCTGGATGGTATTCAGGTCCCTCAACCCCCGCCCTATCCGCTGACCATCAAATATGTCCAGTAAAAACACGCTCGACCAACCAAGTGTCGACATCGATCGGTTGAAGGGAACCAAATAGGGGAGTGAATCATCAAAGTTCGCACGTGTTGGCGATGAAGCAGAGAGGTCCACATCCTTGTCATCCTGCACCTCCTCCTCCTGCACCTCCTCCTCCACCACCGTCTCCTTCCCTTTATCCTTACGATTTTCACCCAACGAACATTTCATGAATGAGAACATATCTTGGACCGTCGCCTCCAAACAGGACAGCTTCACGTCATGCGAGTCCACCATTTGAGCCAACCCGGTGTTGCTCGTCTCCAATCCGATGATCCTAGATTTGGCAACCCGCGAGCTCACCCCCTTGTCCTCTAGTTGCGATCAGCGCCAAGCACTTGGCTGAGTGCATCTGTGGACAAATATGTATTGTCGACATCAAACTACAACTCATACACTTCCTTAAGCTTTGCCTGAAACGACAAAAATCACATGATTAGTAAAATAAGTAAATAAAAAAATTATAACGTAATTAATAAAAAGTAAGTTTTCGGATTACTTACAATCGTGATCGCGACGCTCGGGGACACCTCCTTATCCTTCCCCTTCTTCGTTCGAATAGCCACATAAGTATCGAGCCTATGTGGCCTACCCCTAGGGCCACTCCCTGTCCCCTGAAATAAAATAAAGTAAAATTAGTATCGGCCCCGCAAAGTAAAATAATGCAGAATAATATATTTCTGTAGTAATAGAAAAATTAAATCTTACCATCATCCTATGCTCCACCTCGGCGTAAGGCCCGATTTTCCCTCTCCGATTGGCGAGATGCCAATTGTCGCTCCCCGATCTCATTGTCAATGAAATTTTTCCATTGTGCCAATGAGATCGGCTCCTTCGGTGGGATGGATTCACACATTCAGACAACGGACTCTCGGGTCTTCCCAAAGTACCGGGTCCGCATATTTTTCTTCCACATCTTGTGTTCCTCCCTCAACTGTTCCAAGACGAAATCGCGTAGTTTTGGATCCAGGCTGAATTGTTCATATCCAACAAATACAATGTTAGTTGCGAATAAATATAAATATAAATATAAATATAAATATAAATATAAATATAAATATAAATATAAATATAAATATAAATATAAATACAAATATAAATATAAATATAAATATAAATATAAATATAAATCGAAATTGAAATTGAAATATTCATATAAATATAAATATAAATTCATTACATGTAGTGCCACCCAAATAGCTAACTTGAGTTCATTTGGCACCTCCCTCCAACTAGTGTACCCCGGGCCGATGATCGTCTTTACCAGCTCGAGGGATCTCGCTAATAACTTCGTCTTGTTCTCGATGGTCATCCCCAATTTGCCATATTTGGGGAGCCTAGGGGCCGAGGAGCTCTCCTCACCTCCGTTACCACCGAGCCCAGACGACATCATCAAAATCAGCATCATCATCCTCGCCTTAATACCTGAAAGAGACACATTTGCTGTAAAGAAATGTTGTTATTAGTACAAATTAAAATGAATTAGAAGAAGACATGCAAATATGTACAATTATTACAAATCCAAATGAATTGTTACTGTTTAACACCTCAATTTTGAATTCCAAAACAACAGCATCTAGCTCATAATATGTACAATTACTAAAAATCCGAAACACCCCCACCCCCACCCCTATTACCCACACATACGCACACTACACAAGAGTGAAAATGATAAAGTACAAATCAATTAAAAGCATTAAAAATGGATTGATAAAGTACAAATTGGAGTATTTATTACAAATTGAAAAATTATTTCAAATTCGGGTTATCATAAAAAATGGATTGATATTCGATAGGAGCAGCCAAGTCATCCGCACTACTATTTAGACGCTTTGGCGCGTGTAGGACAATTGACCACGGCTCGTTGTTGATATACTCCGAGTAAAACACTTGGTTAACCTTTTGAAATGCACAAACAAACGGCTCATCAATCACGTGGTCGTTGCTCTTCAACTTGGACAAGTCAACCATGATCAAATTGGTGACAATATCAACTTTACAAGCATTTTTATCCTCAACTCTTACCGAGTCACAGTAAAATACAACCTCTTTGAAGCTTATATATTCCAATTCAAATATATTTCGAATTACACCGTAGTAAGTCATTTCAGCTTTAACGAGATTTTTATCTTTTGCGCTCGCTCGAAAGAAAGTAAGAGCCTTGTATGAAATGCTCGAGTTCTGTACATTTGTACTTTCCTCGTACACTTTTGCGCCGAATACGTAACCATTCAATCGATACTTTTTGTACTCTTGTGCCATGAACAAGGATCCAGTGGCTAGATGAGCAAGCCTTGATGTCGCATCACCCGTCTTTAAGAGCTGGGAATATAGATAAATTAATTAAACTAGTTGTAAAGTTTGAGTGTAATGTAACGTTATATAACGATCATTTTCATTATAATTACGTCTTGTGACAACTATAGCCTAAACTCGCTGTCTGATTGTACCATCGTTTTTCGTCTTTTATTGTTCTCACAGGCTTCATATTTTCTGCATATTACAAAACTAATTTAAACATTAAAATAATCTAAAAAAATCTAAAATAATGTTAAACATTAAAATAATTTAAACTTACTTTTTCCATTCTTCGACATCTTCATGTGTCTCAAATAGATAACAAGCTACTTGTTCATGTTGCAAACTCATTAATTTCACTCGTTTTCCCATCACATGACCACCATCATCGACAAACTCATCGGTGTCATCAACGTTGGTCGAGTCAGGCATATATTCCCGAGTATATATTGATGACTCCACGATGATGTATTCTTCTGTAATTGATCCTGCAATGTATTGCTTATTCTTGACGTAATCTTTAAAAACTTTCATCAATCTTTTAAACGGATACATCCACTGATATCTAACTGGACCACAAAGAAGTGCCTCGTCGCATAGGTGTACCAACAAGTGAACACTTATGTCAAAGAATGCTGGGGGAAAGTACTTCTCCAACACACAAATTGCTTCGGTCACCGCCAATTTTGCGACCACTAGTCAAAGTAAACGCACCAGGGGGAATTATTGCTCTTCCCCTACTATGTTCTTTCAACCATAGTTGTGGCTTAAGTTTCAACGATTGAAGGTCTTTTCGTGCATTTTCTCCATCCTTCGAATGACTCCCCACAAGTCAAGTGCCCACAATATGTTCAGCGAACTTCTCTGCATGCATCACATCCAATACTTAGTGCACCGGGTTATTCTTCTAATAAGGCAAGTCAAATAAAATTGACTTCCTAGACCATGCCTTTCTTGTCTCAGTTTTATTCCGAGTTGGGGTCTTCTTATGCTTGACATTCTTAAACTTGGGATTCTTACTTGGCATATTAGGTCCACATTCAGAAGATTTACTTTAAATTTCTGAACCTGAAAGTTGTCTCGGCGGTAGCTTATGTTCAACCCCGCCCAATAAAAAATTAGAACCTTTCTCAAATCTGAAACTATGAGCCGGGGGTAAAAACCTTCTATGGCAATGGTATACATTTTTTAAGCTAAAGGATAGACAAAGATATTCAGTCTCCTCTCCACAAATAGGACACCCCAAATAACCATGTACTACACAACCGGATAATGTCCTATAAGCTGAAAAATCATGAATTGCCCACATCAACATAGCTTTCAACGTAAACTCTTCTTTTCTAAAAGAGTCAAATGATTGCACACCCTCTTACTACAACTCATTTAATTCTTCTACCAAAGGATCCAAGTAGACGTCGATGTCATCACTTGGTGCCTTTGGACTAGGTATCAACAAAGACATTATCGAAAATTCAGGACGCATACACTGTAAAGGAGGGAGGTTGAGTGGGGCTAGGATCACTGGCCATACACTCTGATTGGTGCTTAGATTTCCAAATGAATTGAAACCATCTGTTGATATAGCCAAACGAATGTTGCGTTGTTCTCGAGCAAAATCGGGATACTCATAATTCATCCTCCTCCAAGCTGTAGAATCAATAGGATGATGCATGAGATTACCCGTTACTTATGCCCTAGCATGCCAAGTCATTGCCTCCGCTATCCATGGTACTGTGAAAAATTACTTTAATCTAGGGCCAACGGGAAAATATTTCAACACTTTTTGAGGCACTTTTGAGCTTGTGCCTTCCTTACCAGTAGATTGGACATATCTAGGTTCATCGCAAACTAGACAATGATCGAGATTTTCATACTCCTTTCGGTATAGTATGCAGTCATACACACAAGCATGAATCGATTTATACTTCATTACCAAACCTTTCAAACTGTTCTTCATAACATGATAGCTATTTGAAAGCGTATTCTCCTTGGGTAGTAACCTCTTCACCCATTTCAGAATTCTTGTCACGCTATTGCCAAACAAACCGTACTGCATCTTCAAACTGTGCAAACCAACCATGGTATGTAAAGTTATTTGATCTTTCTCACAGCCAGAGTATAATGGTTAGGTCACCTTAAATTTTAAACTTTGGTAGTCATCGTCAAGGTTTTTCATGATATTTTTACGAGCACTTGAACCTTGTACATCATCAGTAACCTCATTCTCCTCTGCTTCATAAACTCCATATGCATCATCAACTAAATCCTCTAATATATTATGATCTACGTCATCCCCTTCTACATCTATCCTTCTTGTTTAAGGTTGTTGTGAAGGTTGTTCGGGGACAAAATGAACTTTTAATTCACCGTGAAAACTCTAAAATCGATAACTATCTTGCATACCCGATCTTAACAAATGTAGTTCAACTATTTTTCACTCAAACACCTTACCATTCTTACACCTAGCATATGGACACGAAAACTCTTCATCATTATGACATCTCTTTGCGTATTTTACAAATTCATTAGCACCTCTGCGAAATACATCCCCCATTCTATTTATCTCACCTATCTACTCTTTGTATTTCGGATATCCCATCACAGCTACCACAACTAATCACCTATTAAAGGTAAGAAGCGTATATTCATGGATTAGTATAGTATGTTTATATTCGATTTATAAACGTAGATTTATAAAGGTAAGGAGCGTAGATTTATAGTCGATTTATAAACGTATATTCATGGATTAATATAGTATGTTTCATTTAATTATGTCTTATTTATATTCGTTTTTTAAATTTCAAATTCAAATTCAATTTATAATAGAAATTTCTATTTCCTCCATCTCCTCTAAAGGGTGAGTGGTCCTATCCCATTCAAGACCGTATTTTTCTGTAATATACTTAACAACTCATGCACATTATTACGATTTGAGAAAAATTCGGCAGCATATCCCCGTAGTTCTCCAAGTACACGACGTAGATTGGCAAGTGTGAGTGTTATTTCAATTGATCAATTAAAATAACAGTCACACTTGTCAATCTAGTATGTACCCAAAGAACATTAGGATACGACTGCAGAACTTCCTCCAAAAGTAACAACTTTAAGCCACTAAGAATATTATTATACATAAATTATGCAGTCCCAAACGGGACAATTCGAGAGATCTCATTACAGGGGTAATAACTCTCGAACGGGTCTAAGGGCTATTGAATGCATACGCATAAGAACTAGAAGGCTAGTATCTATGCGCACTATATGTAATTTCAAGTATGTTTCATTTAATTATCATACTACATATACATATATATATATATATATATATATATATATATATATATATATATATATATATATATATATATATATATATATATATATATATTGTTCGTTATACAAAGTAATTTTCAAAAAAAGTTGAAAAATCTCACCCCCATATGGATAATAATCCAGTGGCCATGCCACTTTTAAAATTAACCAACCCAACATGATCCACTATAATCCAACCGCAATGGCAACAACAAATGTGTATCCCGTACTCCTTCTAATTCATCTACTTAATTAATTCTTTTCATTAATTAAACTTACAATTAAAATATACAATTATTAATTTACTAATTTACAATGAGGGGCAATCCTACTTGCATATGAAAGGGGCACCAATTATTAATTTACAAAAAAAATTAACAACCAATCAATTCTTTTACAAGAGGCACTACAATATGAGGGGCGATATCTAATAAACCAATACAAATTTAATTAAAACACACACACACACACGCACATATACACCCCCTGCCCCTCCCCCCGGTGCCCCCCCACCACCACCACCCCGGTGCCCCTGCCCACCACACACACACACATATACACATGCACATATACACACACATGCATATACACATACACAAACATACACCCCCTCCCCTCCCCCCAGCCTGCTACCTCCCCCCCCCCCCCCACGCATATATACACCACACACACACACACAAAGATTTTGCACCCACATATATACACACACGCACATATGCATACACATATACATAAATGGAGGAGAAATAAAGAGAGAAAACATACCAAAGGTGTAGAGAGATAGAGAGAGAGGGAGAGAGAGATAGAGAGAGAAATGGAGGGAACAAAATCAGTGGGAAAAAAAGAAGAGGGAGGATTTTTTACTGACAAAATTGTCACGGACATGTCATGGTCATTGACCGTGATAAGTCCGTGACAATTGTAATTGTCATGGTTATTGACTGTGACAAGCCTTTGTCACGGCCTTGTCACGGTCAATGACCGTGACAAAAAACGCGTGTTTTTTTGTCACGATCAATGACCGTGACACGTCTAAGCGCTTAAAGGGTGTCAATTTGACCATTTTGGTGTAGTGGATGGATAAAGAGGATGTCGTAATGGAAGACAATGATAATCCAAGTGAGGGTGATGATGAGGATCTAACGGGTACCAAGGGTTTTTCAAGAAGGTCGATTTTCTTTAACTTAGAGTACTGGAAGGATCATGATATTAGACATAATTTACATGTTATGCAGGCTAAAAAGAATGTCACAGAGACTCTTTTAGGTACAATACTTTCAGTGAAAGGATCATCAAATAAAGATGCGGTCAAAGCCCGTGAAGAGTTGAAAAATCCTTGAATCTTAAAAGGAAACTATGGATGAAAGATGTTGAAGGCAGTAATAAAAAGAGGATGCCAAAGGCATTTTTCGCATTAGGAAATGAAGAGAAATAAGCCTTTTATCATACACTAAAAACATTAAAGTTACCGATTGGATTTTCATCAAATTTCAACAATAATGTTAACGTCGATCCACCTAGATTTACCAATCTCAAGTCCCATAATTATCACGTCATTATGCAACGGTTTCTTCCTGCGTTGCTTATGCATTCATTTTCAGATCATAAGACTTTGTTTAAGGCTGTACAACGGACAAGCATATTCTTTAACTTGTTATGTGCTAAGGTGATATTTAGGGAACATCTTTTGAAGGATAAAATCTCATTGGTAGAGGCACTTTATGTCCTTGAAATTTATTTTCCATCTGCCTTTTTTGTGGTGATGATCCACCTCAGGCACCATTTAGCTGATGAAGCTTTGACAGTTGGGCCGCTAAGATATCGGGCGATGTGGTTGTTTGAGAGAGAAATGTTAAGATATAAAAAGTGGTCACGAAATAAGAGGTATATTGAAGGGATCATTGCTAATGCATATTTGTTACATAAAGCTTATTTGTATGCCATAAAGTACATATCGAAAAGAGGTGAAGGAACTCATAAGAGGAATCTTGAGGATTTTCTTGATGATGAGTTTGATGACTCAGAATGCCAACGAGCATTGGGTAAATATAAAGAATTGATCTTAAATAATATACAATATGAGCAAGTAAAAGATGGGTTTTATCTCAATGTGACAGTGCTGATGAATGGAGAAGCTACACACTTAGTTTTATGTTAATTCATATTAATTGATTGTAATGTGATCTTTTATAATTTTAAAATTAATTTCTTGTAGAAAATTTGTGGTAACTGAGACTCCATCGACGCATAGAATTGATGAATTCATCCCTTAGATAAGGAACGAGGCAAGTGTTTATCATACGTATACTTTTTTATCAATCGTAATTATTTTTAATGAAACTCTAAAAAAATATCATTTCCTTACAAGCCTCAAGATTTAATGATACAGACCGATGGTCCACTCCACAGGGTTACCGGTTATGAGAAATTTCAATTCAATGGGTACACCTTTTGCACTTCTGCACATGAAGAAAATCATAACTTTTAAAGTAGTGGTGTATCCACTAAGGCCTTTAATAGGAAGGAGATTATGACAACCATTTATGGATTACATTGACTTCACATATACGGTCTTTTATTATGATTGGGTGGATGTTGATGATAAGAATGCTTACAAAGTTGAACTCACCTCAAAATTGGTGATGGTGAATCTTAGTAAGCTTATGAGTAAAAATACCATTCACGATGATTTAGTTCATCCTTGTATCTCAAGCACGTCAAATATTTTATTGTCAAGATGTAAAGCTGTAGGGTTAGTCTGTTATTTTACACTCTCCCACGAGACTGACAAAAGAAATAGATGCAATTAATATTGATCGTACGATGTATGACTCCATTCTCGAGGAAAATGATAAATTGTTGGAGCTTTTGGACACCGACGAAGTGTTAGTGCAATAATTTAGTTCTGAACTTGTTTTTGAATATGCAATGTTCTATTTTTTTTTTAAATGGGTAATATTCTATTTATTTTGTTTGTTGTTGTTGCTGTAAACATTTAATAGTTTGTGTATGGCTATTTGAACTTGTAATTTTATGTTTGACTATTTGAACATGTAATCTTCTTTATATTGCTATTTGAACATGTAATATTTTTGTTAATGTTTATTCTAATTATTTTGGTGTCCAATAGTCACTTTTTTCCAGATAAATGTCTCATATGGGAGATACTTCGCAATCGTCACTAAGTGGGGCGACGCCTATATCAACCTCCCGTTCTAAGGTTGCTTCGGGTGCTTCGAGAGCAAGTGATGACTCTTTCGCTAAGAAATTAAAATTTAATGAGCGCGACCTTTCAGTTGGTGAAGATTCATATACACTCTCAACCAGGTTGGGAGACTTAGCAAGGACACATGTTCCTATTTCTTATACGAGTTGGAAACAATTGGATGTGCGGTATAAGGACTCAGTTTGGTCATCATTCATGGTATACAATTTTTTTCTTTTTCGAATAATGTAATATTAGATAAATTCAATTATGTGATGTTTTAATTTATTTCTTCATATATTGTAGAAAGAGTTCCTAGATGTGCGCGAAAGTCAGAAGACAATTTTTATGAAAAAATTGAACGATGCTTGGAAAAAGTTCAAGTCAAAGCTAAGGGTTAATTTTAAGGATGGTGATGTTGGGAAGTGGAAAGAGAAAGTGCCACGAAATGTCAAATCTGAGGACTGGGAGGTGTTTTGCAATAGTGAAGCTTTAGAGGTTTAAAAGACTTTGCGAAAGAAAGAAGAAAGATACTAAACAAAATTGTGTGAGAAAGACAACTCATAACACAGGTCGTCATGGTTATGCCCGAGCTTCAGAGAATTAGAGAAAGAAGCATGGGCGTGCACCCACTCGTGCTGAGTTGTGGTTAGCGACTTGTATAGTCAAAGGAGGTGGTTATGCCCCTCATGATAAAATATTTGCGGCAATTTAAAATTTTTAATGTTCGTTTTGTCCTACAAAAATACCCTATCATCAAACCTGATGTTAATATGTTTTTATACATAACCAAATTCAATTGCTTCTGGATGTATACAAAGAGAGTGGTCAGGAGGAGGCCTTAGATGTCGGGCCTATTCCTGAGGTTTTCAAAAAAGATACGCGAGGACGTATTCGTTGTGTTGGGTCCACAATTTCGAGAATCATTATATTAGGGTCGACGTTTACTAGAGAAATGCTTGGAGAGGTGAAAGAGGACATCGAAAATTGGAAAGATCATGTTGATGACCTTATGAGTGAAATGGAGGGGATGAAGTCCTCATTATCATAATTCATTACTAACTTCAAAAACGGGAAATTTTCATGTGTTGGACACAACCTTCAGGAGTTACCTACTTTAGACACTGGAACTCCTTTGTGTTCTCTTTCCTTCCCTGCATTCGAGGTTCCAAATTTCACCTATCTAATTGAATGCAAAATACTATCCCACACACGTGAACCTGTTAGTTATGGGAGGAAAATGCAATTAGGAGCCGTCTCTACCGTTCACTTCTATACGTTGAGAAAGAACGAAGTGCGAGTTTTACTCGATGACATCAAAGTTCCCGAGTATCCAGTTTGGGGTGGAAAACAAGCTCATTACGAGCACTTGGGAGATGTTGATAAAAATGGAATTATGCATTGGCTCGACGACCTTTGTCCTCCTATTGGTGACACCGACAAATAGTTTTCTTGGTGCTAATTAGTGTTATTGCACTAAGTTTTGTAACTTTTGTGGTATTGCATCAACTTTTGTAGTCCGAAGTGTAAAAGTAACTATCGTTTCTGACAATATAACTGTTATCTTTGTTTTGCGCGTTTGCATATTATATTTGCGTTTGTGGTGTTCTAATAAAATATTATTATATAAGGAAAGCATATTATAGAACTTTGGAGAAACTAATGGCTTCAATCAATTTGTAATTTATTTATTTATTATATAGTTATAACTATGGAGAAACTAATGGTCGCTGAACATCTTGTTTTGGTTTGGAGAAACTAATGGCTATTGAAATGGGCTCCTTATATCGGCATTTGTGAGTTTAATTATTAAAATTTAACGTACGTTTTCTCCCTAAGCAGCAGAATGAGAATGAGAAACAAAAGATAGAGCATGTACAGTTATCAGAAGAGAACAATGGATTGCACGTGCATAATCAAAAACCGTTTGAAGAAGCTTCTTATGCAAAATAATTGGTGGCTATTAATCATATATTATACTTTTGATGTACACGAGTCAAAACTTAATTTTTCCATACATTGTACACTATCAAAATTTAATATGTCCATACAAGTAGAGAAGTACACAATGTATATACATTTTGTACTATTCTATGTGATATTATTATCTTCTGATTTCCTATATGTAGTCATTGTCAAGTCCACTTACTTTTCATAACTAAAAGCATCAAAATGTGTCATCTTAATTTGGAGATCAATTCAAGCATCAATTTGTGAATGGGCCAACTTATAATTTGGAGATCACAAAACTGGGCCGAATTAAACGGAACTTGATGTTACTAGTGAAGGGAAAATATATTACAATAATTCCTTTATTGATCAAATATGAGTATATCGGTCGTATTTTTATATATAACTATGTATGTGATATACTTTTGGTTCCAGGAGATTGAGGACGACACGGTTAAGTATGGTTTATGCATTGAAAGTCATGAAGAGAGACTGAAAATGCTTCGCGTCCAGCAGTTGGCAATTCAGCAAGACATGTCTACGTTGCAAGGTTTTTAATTTATAAATCCTTTGGTCACTTGATTAAAAGGTTTAAAATTTTTGTGTATTCTCCATTCATCATAATTGAACCTGACACTCAATTTGCAGTCATCATTCCATCAAAACTTGAGATTACTTCATGTTTGTTAGTGTATATGAGTAGATCTCAATCGTTAGTATATGTAGCAGTTTGGGCTCTCTCTCTATATGACAAGGATGAAATAATGGATAGGATTAAATGCAGTAAGGATGACTCAGCTGGAGCTACTCTCTGTAAATTTATGTGAATGCCGAGTAATAAATTTGGGGAACAAGTACTTGGTGTGGTTGCCCTTATCGAAACAGTTGAAACAAATGAGCTTAGCAGGTATTCTTTCTCATTCTTCTTTTATATTGGACTTTCACGAACAAGAAAGTTCGTAGGTACCAGGAATTTAATTTTTCTATGTTTGTCTTGAAACATAATATTGACAGAGTATCTGAGCGAGGATCGGATGCTTGAAGTTATATGCAAGTCCTACATAACTGCAAGTTTTCTCGAGAGATATGATCGAAATGTAAATGTAAATCACACTCTTGATTTTTACAAAATGGCAAGAGACATTGGGAAATCTATTGAAGGTCATTATCATGTCATATGTCTTAAGAATATCGGGTACCAAGGTGACTGCTTTGTGGTTTAAATATCAGTAGTGACTATTCATTAATTTTTCCTAATGTTGGTGACTTGGCATTACCCCTTGCATGTACATTATGTATTGTCTTGTGTCATGGATACAAGATTAACATATAAAATCGCATATCCATTATAGAAGTTACATATACACTGAATAAATTGCATGTTCTTGAAAAAACTGTCAATATAGCAAACTGATCACTTATACATTGTAAAAAGTTATGTACTGCATAACTTTTAGAGAAAATACGTTTAGGGAAAATGTTGCATGCACGTTCCATATCCTTTTAAGATTTTAACGTGCAAGTTGTTTGGCAGGCCTTACGCCGGGGAGTTGGGCAGTGATCCCCATAGGAAGTTTGCATTGTCTAATCTGACTTTACCAAATAAATGACCCCGCCTAGTTATTTGGGGTATGCTGTTAATGTGTTATATTTAGAAGATGTTCATTTGTGTACGAGGAAGGCTTCAGGTCATGGTCTTCGAGAGACTTTGTTCAATCATCTTTTTGGCGAGCTTCAAGTCTATGAAACAAGAGAACACATAAAAATGGCAGACCCATTCATCAATGAAGGCGTTGTTTCTTTGGATGGAGGGATTTTGAAAGGAAATGGACTTCTATCTCTTGGATGTTGGTATGTATATTACATACATTGAATTTTATTATTTATTTATTATAAACAAAAATAAAATGATTGAAATAAGGGTGTATTTGGAACCCCAATATTTTTAGTTCAAAATTTTTAAAATTTGAAATGAAAATTTTTCAATTATAAGGCATGTAATTATGGTTCCTTAACATACGCTAAGTATTAAGCACAAAAAATAAGGACAAGAGTTTTTTTGCCATATGGCTTGCTTAGGCTTTCTTGGAAATTGTATGGCAGTGCTGGCTCTAGGCTTGTGTGGCTTGGCCAACCGCACTAAGCCAAGTGTCATTTCAAGTATTGAGAGTTATGTGAAAATTAATGTCTAGATAAGGGTCTTTTTTTATTTATCTAGTTATGCTTCAAACCATAAGCTCTTAAAAGCCTGGTGTGCCATCTAATCTCATCTGAAAATCATATGTTTGTGTTATGTGAAGTGGGATTTCTAAACGTGCGAAACTTTTTGTTAAGTTATTCTTGGTTCTTATTAAAAGAGCACACATTGTGTAGGGTCTTATAATAGAAGACTTTATTTTATTAGGAAGACTGCTTAATTTTTTGGTTTCGTACAATCGAGACGTATTTATCTAGTAAATAAGATCTTAGAACTTTGTTGTACTATGTCCAGGAAGACTATTGGAGACGTGAATGAGCTCCACTTTGGTTGATTGAAATCCTATTGGTAAAGTTCCATTTTGTGTTTTCTTGAGTCTTTTGTGTATCTTATACACTAAAAATCATTAGGCTCTACGTTTCCTTCTTGAAATTTATTAGTTATGCTCCTGTCTAAAGTTGAAGATGGTTTTAATTAATATATGTATGATCAAAGAACATTGAACTTTATTTACCATTATATTTTTTCATACATATATAACACATTCTCATTTTTATTTTTCATTACATTTTTTCATTTAGTCTTGCTCTTTGTAAATAAGACGTCTTGAACCTCTGTTCTTTATCCACAACTAGCGTTGATGTTCTCCTCTTTGTCATGCCGCGTTGTATTGATGTTTAACTCTTTGCTCCTCGTCTTCATTATTTCAAACAGGTATATAATAATGTGTTAATTCCATATACTCTCCTGATCTTCAATCCTGTCAAATGATAAGAATTAATTACTCTTTTTTGTTTGTCAGTTTTATAGGTTGGAACTCATTGAAAGTTCGATGGTTGTGCATGTAGAGGTGAATCAGCGTTGCTTGATAAATGAGGAATTAAACATGTTAGTGTTACTTGAAGAGAAGGACGCAAAACTTGAGATGAATTTCTTATGTATTGGCATGAGTTTTATATTGACATGAATTGAGATAATTCAAATTTCCTCATGTATTGAGATGAATTTCATATGTATTGACATGAATTTTCTATTAATAGAGTTTGAGCCATTAATTTTTAGTGGTCTTATTATTTGGATACGTATTAGTGTTGTTGCAGACTATTTGTATTTTTTTTGTACTATTTTTGTCATGTTGGTTTTATATTATTATTGAATTATTATTATTTTAAAACAGGTACGAAAAATAGTGAAAATACTGTCGATTTTTTTGGGTAATATTATTTATAATTACTTTTTTTTTCTTTGATCTAAAACTTTGGCACAGTTCAAAATTGTGTTAAAAGTGTATCAAATTTTGGCACGATTTTGAATGTACCAAAAGTGTACCAAAATGCACTCAATTTGGCACAGTTATAAAGTGTGTCAAAAATATCAAATTCTGGCACAGTTTAAAAGTATGTCAGAAGTGTTTCTGTTTGGCCAAATCTGCCACACTTTTAAATCGTGCCAGAAAAAAATGGCCATCTTGGAGCATCTGATTCTGGCACAGTTCAAAATCATGTCAGATTGCTGTTTTGGGTGTAGTGAAAGCATTATGGAACGTTTTGCACCACTCGTGGATCGGTGGGCCAATCTCGAGAATAATTAAGTTACAATTAGTGGGGTAGTTGAGTATACCCTTATTGTATTGTCACACTAAGTATGTAAGGCCTAGTTTGATATAATTGTGAAGATATGCACGAAATATAAGGTGTATGGGCGCCCTATTTAGTTGGATTTTCAGTATTGTCCGCGATGAGAAGATACGAAAAATGTATGTGTTAAACGCATGCGTATAGGTAAATTATAAGTATAATTGGAAAAGTAAGCTGGATTGAATTTCGTTAAAGGAGAAGAATAGTTCGAATGTATACAACATGGAGATCTATCACACCTGAGATGAGTTAAATGGCAGTGAAGACACGGACTAAGGGTATCTCTTGATAAGGGAGGATCCTACAACTTTGGAAAATAAAGCGGATAGTACTCAGTCAAATTCTAAGGGTGACTTACACATAAATGGGATGTTGAATTTTTTTACCAGACAAAAATGACCAAGAAAGTGCGCAACTTTGGAGCAGATGCATGGGTCACAAGTTTTGGAATACCCCAAGAAAGGGAGTGAGATGTAATACTTGGCATAGGATGTTGAGCGTGTGGATCGGTGTGGAGTGAGACATAGTAAATTTGTCTCCAGGTGCACCACTTGTTAGAGGGAAAATGTTGGTCCCAGGCGATCAACTAAAATTTTGCAATACTTGGTAATTCCAGTGACATAATAGATATGCAAACTGATAAAGTTTAGTGTTGGGTTACCAACATCATGGAAAGGTCAAGATTTCCTTTGGTTCGTGAATTGGTTGACTGAGATGGAGCACAATTTGCTAATTTGGGTGCGTTACACTATCGGGCAGTGTGCCCAATATTTCATTGAAAAAGCGAATTAGCCGGTACAAGGTGCCGCTCAACATGGATAGAAATAAGATCCCCGTGTTCCGCCTCTGGTTGGGTTATCAGAAGGTGGTGGGGATGGAGTTGTGTTTGAGCAGGGAGTATCACCCATATACCGATGGGTAGACGGGAGGGGTGACTAGGAAGAATTCAAGAAATGCGTATTCTAGACATTAAGGTAATTAAAAGGATAAATTACCATTGGGAGAGTTGTGTGTAACAACGCGTACCAGTTATTATTGAAAAGATGCCTTTTAAGACTTGAGGCGGGAGGCCTTGTCATCCGCCCTGTGGTTGGTTAAGGATGAGGAGATAACAAGTTCCGCGGACCGAACGTGATTTAGAGTCAGTGACTAAGTTAATTGAAGTTATTTTCGTAGAGTTAAAGAACATTGTAAGAGTAACGTCATCTCGAATCGAAGAGTTAAGGACGCAGTGAATGGTCAAAAATTATTGCGGGTGACTCCCATGAAGGGAGTATGGGATTTGGACAACAAGGGAAGTTGGCACCTAGGGAAGTGGGGCCTTTCCCAAAATTGAGATAATAGAGCTAGTGGAGTTATATGCTCATCTTTTTAAAGCATTGTTAGTGGATTCACGATAGTTTTTCGTATCATTGTATGAGTGAGACCTTAAGAATAATGGAATATATCGGTATGAAATTATTTGAATAAACTTGTTACTAATCTTGGGTTGTAGCGAGTAAGCCTTCAGTCAAAATGGTACCACTAACGGGTGTATATTGGAGGCACCAAAATAGTATCACTAGTTAAATTTAAATACTTTAAGACGCAATGCCTATAAGGATTCGAAGTTTTTAGTACCAAGTATATTTGAATTTTGGGGATAAATTCTTTTGCAAGGGGGGAAGTATGTAACACCCCGTATTTTAGGGAATATTTAAATTATACGCGTCGCACTAATTTAATTAAATTGAAAAATTAAGTGAATTGAATAAATATTAATTAGTGATAAATTGAGTATTATTTATGTGTTATTATTATTACTTATGTGATAAGTAAATGAAATTGTATAATTTTATAGTACGTCGTAAGTGGGTAAAAGCGACGGGTCGACATAATCTTATTTGTGATGCGTGTGTGGGATCGTGGTAAACTGATAATAGGTGACTCGGATGGTGATTCCGAATGGACGGATGATCTAGGATGGGGCGAGATAGTTAGAATTAGGTATCCGAGGGTTGTAATCGAGTTTTGGGGACTTTTAAGGTACACGGGGGCCCGTACGGGGGTGTTCGGGTCATTTTAATGTTATTAGTTAACCTGATTTCGGGATTATAGTATTTAAATAAGAGCTTAGGCCCTTATGGTCATCCATTTTACATTATCAAACCCTTAGGAAAGGAATCCGGGGAGAAAAGGGAGAAAACACAAGAAGAACCAAGGGAGGCCAAATAGAAGAGGATCTTTGAAAACTGTATGGGCCCCACTCAATATACAAGGATGATTCAGAGTTTTCTTCATACCTAAGGCAAGTGAATGACTTACTTAATGTTATTTGTATAACTATTTATGTCATATCATAATTGGTATAAATTAAACCAATTTTGTGGTAGGATTAACATGTTAATGCGTTTTGAGAAAAGTAAAGTTGATGATGATTCCTTATGATCCTGTTAAAATAAATCCCACTTGAAAAGTAGGTTCTTACTAGAGAAACCTAAGAATGAAAAATATATATTTTTATTGAATGAAAAAATCCAAAATTGAATCAAATAGATGTGGTCTTGAATGGTTATTGTGAGAATGAAAGAAAGCTTGAAATTGAATTAAGAAAATTGACGAATCTGATAAAAATTTTGACGCTAATTCAAATGCATGCCATTTTAGATTTTATTATAATTAAATCATGTGCCATAAATAAAAAAAAAGTTATTGATCTTATCTTTCTAATGAACTTTGAATCAGGTTATTTGGACTTCTGTTGAGGGAGCAATAGCCGTTTTGGTAACAGGTGTTTAATCTGTCAAAATACCTGTTTGAAAGGATTTTATAAAAGACCTTTGCAAAAAAGATTTCTGTATACTCGGTGCAAAAGTTCTCACTTTATTTAGGTCTAAAACACATTTTGATTCACAAATCATCACTCTTAAATATATATGTGAATCCATTTGAAACCCTAAATAGTTTCATATCTAAGTTACTTTTGTGGAGAGATCTTTTTCACCGTTGACCATTGTGGTTCTCGGAGGGATCACTGTCGAAGGAAGACAAATGTTGATCGGTGGATACCGAAGGTGGACCGCCACCTGTAGACGACTCAGGAGAGAGCTGTATTCTTCAGAGGTTTTGTAAGTAGCATCTTATAAAACTATAAAGTGCTGATTGAAAAAAAGGTTTTACCCGAAAGTTTTTTTTCCTCATATTGCCTTGTCTCTTTGCATGCTTTAATTTATTTGTTTTTATCAACTAAATGATTGTTTAGAATAAAAAGATAATATTTGGATATTGTGTGTGTTGGACACCTAATTATATAAATAATCCATTAAGATCACAAGCGCACTCTCAGCTAGTCTAAACACTATTATACACTTTTGTGTTGATTTTGACCCACAAGACTTTTGAATTTATAAATTTTCAAAACATAAAATATTTAATAATTATTCCATAAAAAAAAACATGCATTGAGTTTTGAGCCAAAAGTATGGCCAAAATACGAAGTTTACACAAATAAATATTAAATTTTCTTAAAAAATCAACAATTTTTTTCAAAAGCATATTTGTTTAAAGGATCAAATACCAAAAAGTCCCTCAAACATTTTTTCATACACATTTAGTCCAAACCTTTTATTTTGTTCCAAAAAGTCTCTCAAACAAACATTTAACTAATATTTTCTTATTTTTAAAGGTCTGCGGTAACGGCATTCCCGCCCCACGTCCCCCCACCCTTGCCCTAATCCCACCCCCCACTGCTGGAGCTCCGACGACCCTCATCAGCGCTCCTTTTTTTTAATGTTTTTATGTGGTGATGGATTTTTTGAAACAAAATAAAAATGCTTGGACTAAACGTATATTAAAAATGCTCGAGGGACTATTTGGTATATGCCTCTTTTTTAGACATGTAAAAATTATTTTATAAAAAAAATACAAAAAAATAAATTAAAAAAAATATGTGTCAAATATAAACAATTTTGGGAAGGAAAATAAAAGAGAAGAGTTGGGGCCACACGCCAAAGACCCTTAAATAATGAGATTTTTTACCAATTAGTCCCGTTTACTAAGTATATAGTTTAATAGGTCCTAACATTTTTTTTTGCTTCAATAGGTCCCCTGAAAAAAGATTTTTGTTCTAATAGAGTGACTATTCACTCTATGTACACATGACCTATTGAAGAAAAAATATTGTGATATGACCTATTAGAAAATGTATCATGTAAACAAGACTTATTTATCGGACTCCAATAATAATGTACGAGCATTTTATATTTTTTATTTCCATGTTGAAAAGAATGCAAGTTAAAAGTCAACCCCCCCAAAGAGTACCCAAAATGATTTTACATTAATTTTTGACCCCCAAATTGATATATATCATACTTAATGGGGCTCAAAGTCTAAATAACCCATTTTCTCGTGTCTAACCCTCTACTTTAAAAGGAAGAGAAAATCACAGCGACCCCTTCACTAGCTGCGGCAACTTTTAGGGTTTCATCAACTCTCAGCAAACCCTAATCCCAGTAAGATATCTCAACACCAAAACCCAATTTTTTCCACTTTTAAGCTCAACACCTTTTATCATTTCCTTAAATCTTGTTTCTTTTACAGGAAAAAACAACCTTATCAGCATACAAAATGGTGGCAGGAAAGAAAACAGTATAATTCTGAACAAGACCCACTTTTTATTTTTTCAATCTGAGCAAAACCAATGTTTTTTTAGAATCTTGATTTGATTTGATTTGATTTGATGTGGGTTTTTGGTTTTGCAGAAGAAGACTCATGAGAGCATTAACAGCAGGCTGGCTCTTGTGATGAAAAGTGGGAAATTCACTCTTGGGTACAAAACTGTTCTCGAGTCACTCAGGAGCTCAAAAGGTATATATTATTAAGAGTGTTTTTGATTTTTTTTGGGTTGTAAAAATTGTTTGGTTGCTGAGAAAGTAGACTAGTAAAGAAAATAAGTTGGGATGGAGTTAATTGTTTTGTTGTGTATTAAAAAAAATCAGTAAATCTTGTAGATTTTAGTAATTCATGTAAGATTTGTTTGGTTTCTGAGAAAATATAGTAAGATTTATTTGGTTTCTGAGAAAATAGTACAAAAGAGAAAATGGATTTGGGTGGGCTCAAAAGGTTTTTTTATATATATATATATATATATATATATATATATATATATATATATTCTTGGAGTGATTTGATTTTTTTGGGGTTGTGAGATTTGCTTGGTTGCTGAGAAAGTAGACTAGGAAAGAGAATGAGTTGGGTGGAGTTAATTATATTCATTGTGTATGAAAAAAGAATCTGTAAATCTTGTAGAGTTTAGTAGTTCATGTAAGATTTGTTTGAAATATAGTACAAAAGAGAAAATGGATTTGGGTGTGCTCAAAATGTATATATATTCTTGGAGTGATTTGAGTTTTTTTGTTGTAAGATTTGTTTGGCTGCTGAGAAAGTAGACTAGGGAAAGAGAATAAGTTGGGGTGGAGTTAATTGTTTTGTTGTGTATTAAGAAAGAATCTGTGATTTTTGTAGATTTTATGAATTCATTTAAGATTTGTTTGGTTTTGAAAAAATATAGTACAAAAGATAAAATGGATTTGGGTGGGCTCAATTGGTTGGTGGTGTATAAAAAAAAGTACCTGTAAATCTTTGTAGATTTTAGTAATTCATGTTGATTTGTTTGGTTTATGAGAAAATATAGTACAAAAGACAAAATGGATTTAGGTGGGCTCAATTGGTGTGTGGTGTATAAAAAAGTACCTCTCGTGAATCTTTTAGATTTAAGTAATTCATGTTAGGGTGTGTTTGATTGAAAATAATGAATTTGAAATGTTTTAGGGTGTGTTGGTTTGAGGGTTGGAAAAAAAATTCCTTGGAATAGGTCAGCTTCTTTATTTTTTAACCTGAAGGAAGTTTTCTATGGAAAATGTGAAAAATACTTTAGATAATGCATTTGTTTGATACCCTGAGTAAATAGAGAACTAATGAGAATAACTTGGGTGGGTTTGATTGAAAAGTTGGAATTTTAAATGTTTTAGGGTGTGTTTGGTTTGGAGGTGGAAAAAATCCCTTGGAATAGTTTCTGTGGAAAATTTTCTTAACTGAAGAAATCTTTCCAAGGAAAATGTAAAAAATTCTTTAGATGCAACATCTTCTTGGCTGCTCAGAAAGTAGGGTTCACCAGAGGAAATAAGTTGCTGGGATCAATTGTTTTGTCTTGTATAAAAAAGGTATCTGTAAATCTTGTAGATTATAATATTGTCTTTGATTGAACCAATGGAAAAATATTTTGGGTGTTTTTGGTTGGGAGGGTTGAGAAAAACTCCCGGGAGAAGTTTCTATGGAAATTTTTCTAACCCTCCCCCGAGGAAAATATTCAATGGAAAATGTCAAATCATTTTAGGTGCGGTATTTGTTTGATTGTTGAGAAAATAGGGTACAAAAGAGAGAATAACTTTGGATGAGCTTAATTGTATTAAGAGAATCTGTAAATCTAGTAGATTTTAGGTATTCATTTAGGATACCTTTGAATCCGAAATGTGCATTAGCAGATTTTTCGCATAGAGATGGTGGGAAAATAAAAGTTGGTAAATTGAAATGATAAAGATTTAGGTAGTTGTACAATCTTCGACTCGGAAAATGTAATCCACGAAAATATTCTGTATCTAACACTATCAATAGTTAATAAATGCAGCAGCTTTCCTGAGAAGTGTTTCAAATATAGGTCTAAAGTTCTGATTCTTATTTGGGAACTACAGGAAAGCTGATTATTATTTCCAACAATTGTCCACCTCTTCGAAAGTCAGAGATCGAGTACTATGCTATGCTTGCAAAGGTTGGCGTTCACCACTACAGTGGAAGTAAGTCACTAATCTTACAAAATTATGTACTGTTGCTGTTCTACTGCTTTGTAAATTTTGATTAATCTATTTCCTATCGTTATTTCAATTCTCGGTCTTCAGTGTTTGCCTTGAGATTTTGACCTTGTTGTGATAAAGTAGTTTGACGTCGAGTGCCGTAGTTTATGGGGCAAACTGTAATTGACTCCTCTTAAGATAGTTATGAAAGAAAGTTTCAATTACTGAATTCTGTGAAATGATTTTTGCATACTCCATTATGTTTTTTTCTCAATGTTACCTGGATCTTGTGGGTCTACTAGGTATGCGTGGTCAGTGTTCTAAAAGGCGTGCCTATGCGTGAGCCGTCTATGCCTTATGCGTGGTAAAAGGCGGTCAACGCGCGTGCAAGGCGAGGTCAACGGCGCCAAGGCACGTTTAATATTTTTCAGAAATGCTTTAGCAAAACGACGTGTTTTGAAGACCTTTATTTTACAAACTGGACCAATATATTGTCCAAAACTATCAAAAGACAGCCTAAACCCAAGCCTGACTCTCGTCCAAAAAGAAACCCTTAGTTTGCCGACCGACTTCCGGCCAAAACCTTATAGTCTCTGATGCATTTTCAACCCCGACTAACTCATTTCTGACTCCAACCTTCAGATTTTCTGATATATCCCTCTCTTTTCTCATTTTTTTGGCTGATCACTTCAGTTTTTTTTAGTTTCCTTATTGTCTGTCAGCCCCAATTTTGTCTCTGAACTCTGAAATATATACACTTTTATATAAATACTTTCTGTGTTGTTTTTGTTTCTTATCAAGTTTTGACAATAGAAATACATCCGTTTTTTTTTTCATGTGTGTTTCATCTGAAAGCTAAACAATACATTTCTTATATTGAACTATTTTGTATTGATTATGGAATGATTATTGATATTGATAATTGAATGATGACTACCAAACATGATATATTTTCGAATTTCAAGGTATGTATTATTTTACTAGCCCTAGAATAATTAAAAATAATAAAATACGGTAAACCCCTTTTTATGTCTAGGCTCTTAATGGAGTACTAATTAAAAATATTAGTACATGTACGTTGATTTAGCAGGCATGTGGTATCGTGTGACCCTGTCAGATATTTCGTTGTTCAATCAAATGTTGCATTATTGTGATTATTGGATGGCAAAAATTTGGACAGCGTAGTGGCACAGGCTAGGCAAAACTCAAATTACTGTGTTCAATTTCTTGAAAAAAAATGATAGTATTTAGAGGTACATAGTCTTGGGGAACAAATTGTGATGCTTTTCCTCTTTGCAGTTTTTCTCTCATTATTATAAACAACCTAGGCCTTCTGTATTCAAACTCATTCATTTATACAATAGTGTACAAAATCAACATATGTTGTTGAAATCTCGTTAACTTCGCTTGCTCAAAATTTCCCGTGACTGAACATCTCTCTCTCTCTCTCTCTCTCTCTCTCTCTCTCTCTCTCATTGGAACTTTCAGACAATGTTGACTTGGGAACAGCTTGCGGAAAGTATTTCCGTGTTTCATGTCTTAGCATCATTGATGCAGGTACGCAAATTATTCATAGTTTAGTTAAAAAAATACACTTTTATTCCTGGTTGGTCACTAATACTTTCAATAATAATATTTTGCCCACTGGAATTTAACGTCTGGTCACTAAGAAAGTCAATTGTTAAATAAGGAAAAACCCTGACAATTCTTCCCCACCTAATGTAGTGTGATTGATTGAACAGATTGCTTTTAATTTTTTTCACCCGTCTTTTTACACCGTAAAAAAATGTTTTCTCCAAATTTTACCCAACCCCCCCACTCTTTGAAGATTCCCCCCCCCCACCCCCCCACCCCCACCAAAACTAATTGTATCAGTTTAGCCTAAATAAACACCTTTCTATCTTTTTACACAACTTAACCAGACACACAAAAGATAAAATTTATACTGATATGTTTTTTCATCTATCAAGCATTCCATTCAATGATATGATCTGAAGCTTGACAAAACAATGTTATTGACTTATAAATCTGTTGTGCAGGTGATTCTGATATCATCAAAACTCTCCCTGGTAACTGAGAAGCTTGAAATGAGACATTGATGTTTGTCATTTCCCAATCTTGTCCTAAAACTAGTAAATTTAGGGAAGTTATTTAGAATCTTGAAGAACCATGATAATTTTTCAATGTTGAGTTTTGATCTTTTTATGGACATTTGTGATACTTGCTTTTGATTTTATGCCATTTATCTTCTTCAAGCAATTAGTTTGACAACTTGTTGATTTTGATTGAGAAGGCTATAAAGATTTGTTATGGATTAACTACTGTTTTATTTTGGCTAAACTTCAAATTAAAAAAAAAGCTTCACTTTTTACAAGAAGCCCAGGCATTTTGTTATATAGAGAGCTCGAATATATTTTAAAGCGTGTATTGGCTCGAATTTAGCCTGCTTCCTATTAGTCATACTAAAATAGTATTCATGTTTGAGATATCAGCTCGTTTTCACTAGTGTATTTATTTATTTCGAAGCATCAGTGTACTTGCAACCAAGTATTTGTGATCAATTGCATGGATTAAGAGGTTATTGAGTTGTTCAGGGTTGGGTCCTACGCCTATACACAAAAACAACGCATCTGTTGTGTCGTACTTATCAATGCTTGTGTTCTGGTTCAAAATGCTCTATAGTTTTGGTTTTTAAGGGATTTTAAAATTTTGATGTGGACCCTTTTTAAGTATATTTCATTTTTGAAAAATTAAGGGTTTGACCTCTATTAATTGTTTACACTCTTCTAAAAAAATCCGCCTAGGCTTAAGGCTTGGGAGAAAAGTCTCGCCTTACGCTTTACACGCTTTATTCTTGGTAAAATCCTTAAGGCACACTTTTTCAAGGTTCTAAAAGGCGCGAGGCGTGGTCTGGGCGTAGAGGTCAAGCTTCAAGCCTTAGGAGCCTAGGCGCGCCTGGGCGAAGCCTAGGCGTAAAAAGACGTTTTTCCTTTTTTTATTATTTTAATTATTTCAAGGCTAGTAATATAATAAAATGGTACGTAACTTGAATTTTGAAAATATATTCATATGTTTGGTAGCCATCTTTCTCATATTCATGCTCCATAATCATTATTTGTTAACTAATCCTTTGTTTTTTTTAAAAAAAGTGTGTCTTAAGCATTTTACCAAGAATAAGGTGTAATAAGGCGTAGGCGATGCGTTTATCTCAAGCCTCAAGCCTAGGTGGGTTTTAGAACATAGCTTTTTCCTAAAAACAATAATGTTTTAGTGAAAAGATGTCGTCTTTTAAAGAATTTGTTTACAAATCGGATCGTTATCTCATTCGAAATAATCAAATAGTATTTTAATTTGCATATATTCAGACATGTTTTTATGATATGTGCAATTTTTGTATTTAAATAGTTTTATTATGGTTAAAAAAATATAAAAATATATTAAGAAGGCCCAAACGCTTTTTCACGTTTTTTTATGCCTAGGTTTAAGACTTGGTCTTCACCCCTCAATTACGTCCCGCGTTTTTTAGAACCTTGATTGTTTATAATTGAGTTAACCCATGTAATTCTCAAATCTTGGGGTTCCATTTCAAAAATGACTTGGTGACACATAAAATGTTGTAAATTTGTGTTTTGGTAGATTTAAAACTATAGAGCATTTTGCTCGCCACAATGGGTGTGGCAATGTACTATTGCTAGGGGTGGTAAACGGACTGATACGGATCGGATATCATGTTTTTCATATTCGTATCTGCTATCTGAATGTACTATCCGTATCCGTATTTGTATCCGCTCGGATAGTTAAAACAACTATCCATATTCGTATCCACTCGGATACCTCGGATTCGGATAATATCCGTATCCGTTTACATTATTTAGCCATCGCAAAAAATAACAATTAAAATATCTAATCCAATGAAATCCAATTCAATCCAAATAAATATATAATAAAATTACTGCCTCCTAATATCAACAATTATGATTCCGTAATAATAATATCATTCCATAATGATAATATGGCTTAAAGTCATACATAATTTACAATCATATAAGTTTAAAGCCATCCCCCCAAAAAAATAACAGTCGCATTCCATGACGGTAGAAATAAATATGCACCTTTTAGATTAATCAAATTTATTGAGAATGATAACCTCATGGATCTATTGTCTTCAAAACATATTGATATTTTTATTTTAATAAGTATACATTTTGATTTTGTATATAATATACATGTTGTTAACTTCAGTTCTCATCACAATCAAAATCATCTTTTTACTTTTCTATTTCTTTCTTACATTTTATTATGTGTTTCTCTTACATTCTTTTCTGTTTCTCTCTTACATTTATTTATAATTAAGAAAACTAACGAACAACCACATGAGAGTTTTTTTTCTCTTGTTTTGTACGAAAGAGAAATGAAACGAAGTTTTTTTTTTGAGTGACAATGAAACCTATCACACACAATATACACCGACTAAAGAACATATACCCAATAAAATAATAACTTTAGGGTGTTTTTGTTTTGAGTGGAGTATGTGTTTATTTTGTTTTGGGGAATAAACGATTAAGTTTTTTTTTAATATTTATTTATTAGTAATACTAATGCTAATATTATTAGTAATATTCTAAACATATGTTTGACGGATACGAATATTCGGTAAAACGGATATCCGATAAAATGGATACTCCGCATCGGATACGGATTATCCATGTCGGATACTAGTACTATCCGTATCCGTATCCGTTTTCTCGGATATTTTTATAGAGTATCCATATTCGTATTCGTTTCCATATTTTTGGATAAATATCCATAAATTCGGATTCGGATTCGGATTCGGATGCAGATTTTCGAATATCCGTTTACATCCCTAACTATTGCGCGACATTGTAGCTCATGCCCAATTTTTAGGGGGGAAAAATCAATCCAACACCAATTCAATTTAGGGAAATATGGTAACAAGTTCTTAGGGTCTGTTTCGTTGACAATGAGTAAAATAACAAAATTTACCTAGACAAATTTGGCTTAGGAAAATATTACTTGTTTTTTTTCACATGATATTATAAAACAATCAATACGCGAAGTTAAAGTCAATTTAATTAATTTATTCAAAAACAGTTTTTATAATATTTTTATATTACAATTTAAAAAAAAAATTGTAAAACATTTTTTAACAATTTTTTATAATATTAAAAACAGTTTTTAAAATATTACAAAACAATTTTTAACTATTCACAACAGTTTTTTAACTATTTAAAATTATTTTTAAAAATTTAAAACTGTTTTTATATTATATTAAAAACAGTTTTTAAAAATGTTAAAAAACAGTTTTTACAATACTTTTTTTATTACAGGTTTTAAAAAAATTTGTAAAACATTTTCTTAACAATTTTTATAATATTAAAAACAGTTTTTTAAAACATTACAAAATAGTTTTTAAATATTCATAACAGTTTTTAAATTATTTTTTAAAACATTAAAATTATTTTTATATTATATTCAAAACAATTTATAAAAATGTTAAAAAGAGTTTTTACAATATTTTTATATTACGGTTTTTAAAAAAAATTGTAAAACATTTTCTTAACAATCTTTATAATATTAAAAACAGTTTTTAAAACATTAAAAACAGTTTTTAAAACATTACAAAACAGTTTTTTTAGCTATTTAAAACGGTTTTTAAAATTGTTGTTTAAAACTTTAAAACAATTTTTATAATATATTCAAAACAGTTTTTAAAAATATTAAAAACAGTTTTTACAATATTTTTATATTTCGGTTTTAAGAAAAAATTCTAAAACATTTTTCTTAACAATTTTTTATAATATTAAACATAGTTTTTAAAACATTACAAAACAATTTTTAAATATTCCTAACGTTTTTTTAATTATTTAAAACAGTTTTTAAATTATTTTTTAAATATTAAAAGTATTTAAGAAGTTAGCAAATTTGTTGGAAAATATTTTCCAATCAAGTAGGTAAGCAAAATTTGCCTAGGCATTATGCATAGGAGGTGTTGTACATTGACAAATAACTTGTAGGCAAACTTTTGTACCAAACACACCAAATTGTAGGCAAATACCCCATTTGCCAACTTATTTGCCATTTGCCATGGCAAATAACCCCAATCAAACGGACCCTTAGTTTCTTTAGAAATTAGAGATAAGGGTAAATTAAACTTAATTTTTCACATATGTTATAATTATTAATGTAGATATAATTATACTGATTAATATAGATAGAATTACATTAATTAATATAGATATAGTTACACTTGTTAATATATGTAGACTTACAATAATAAAATATAGTTACGCTTATAACTGTATTTACATTAATAAGTGTAATTTTATCTACATTAAGTCTCATTGTTAATTAATTGAAAAATCTACGAATTATGAATATGACTTTCAATTGATTTCTTAGTTAATGCCCCTTAAATTTATTAACTAATCCCAACTATAAATAAGTTGTAGTTAAACCTGAGAAAATTATGTAAATTTAAATTAATTGCGCGAATGATTAAATAGTAAAGCATATCATTTTTACATTCAAAAGTTACATGTTATTTTTTGTCCGCTACATTTAATCATGATTTTTTTAAAAAAAAAAACAAGAAAAACACATCATTCACTCGAGAAATAGAAATACCGTTGTTGCGCTTGTCTCGCCCAATTGGCTACTATCATCATCTACCTCCTACTTCTCGAGGATGGATTGTTTTTTCTCTTCCCAATATGCGCGTCTGTAAGAGTATAATATACTAATGCGCCCTCATTTTGGTGGGTTGTCCATTTCAGTTTTCAAAACACACTTTTTGTGTCCGTCAAGTGGTATTTGTTAACGTTCAAGATCTTGAAGTCCACATTTGTTCATCCACATTATCACCTTTATGGTGAAGATAAAATCACCTAGAGAACATAACATTTTATTGCTTATGAAATTAAAATAATGAAATATTTTTTTTTATTCGTTTTTTTAATCGTTAAGTGTGTGCTTTTCGTCACAAAATGTTGTAATATTTTCGGATATGAAAATCTAGTTTCGAAAAGGACATTGCTGTGAAAATCCCAAAATATTGGCTTACACGAAGCTTCTCTTCGTGGGCTATGAAAGACTTGAGGAACTTTGACAAAATTCTAGTTTTGGCCACGACATGGATTCTCGAACATTTCGCTAGCCTGATGCGTTTCATCGCCTCAATGAAGCACCTTCGTTGGTTTTGACTTGATTCAAACATCCCGTAAAGATCTCTGGCCCTATCCACGACCTGGTGTCGCTGGCGCGAAGCTAGCCTTCGTTAACGTGAAGAACCTAAATTGCAGAATCTTATTGGCGTTACATAAATCTTGTGGGAATATATTTTCTAACAGACACTTTTTACTTGATGGGATATAATAACTCTCTCTCTCTCTCTCTCTCCCTCTCTCGGCATGGTGGGAGCATGGGTTGACGTAACTTAGCTTGACGTGAGGGTTTTGGAATCATTTCAATTATTTTCAAAATCTACTTAACCATCTTTCTCAACTTAACTTCTCAAAATTTTAGGGGAGAAAATTCATAAATAGAGAAGCTAGAGTTTTTGGTTATTCATTTTTAAGAACTTAAAAACCTTTTAAGAAAAAAAGCAAGTCAACCCTGTTCATATTTTCTATCTTTATCTAGTTTGCACTTAAAAAACATATAGGAAAAAGAAACTTGTGAGCCATTATACATTTTTATCACCCAAAATCTTTTGCAACTTATGACCTCAATTCCTTTGGAGATTTGTGATCACGCGGTTCATTTTACGGGTTTCGTCAAGAGTGGAATAAATAGATACTTCATTTATAAAGAATGAAACTTTTTAGTTATTTTAAGGATAACATTGTTGATCGGTTAATCAAAACATCATACATATTGAGATTTTCATCGAAGTTATAGGTCTCCATATTACTAGGGATTAGTAGAAAAAGGGCGAGTTGCGAGTTAGTGTGAAAGGATTGTAAGACACTTTTGTAAGTCTTTGCGAAGCTTTTAGTGAGAGTGCTGCATTCGCCCGAGTTTTTTTTTCTTGTACATCCAATGTTGTGTGTTGATTTATTTTTCACATAATTTATCATCCATATGCTTAATAAGATTAAAATTTGAAATGTGTGATGAATCATTAATAAATCTTATCACACAGACCTTTTAGGACGTGCTCTTGAATTTTAGAACAATTGAAATTTGAAAACCAAATTTTAATTTGCTATATTCTCCATTTCAGTATGCAAAACACACTCTCAATGTGTATGGGGACCCAAGTTAGAATAGCCATGGTTCATTATTTATTATTTTTTCTTTTATTTCCATCGCTCGTTCTTTTTTTAGTACAATTCTTAAATTTGCCTCCAATAAGGATTAATGAATTTGAGCCTCCGCGACACAGGGTGGTTTCATGGAGTCCACATGTGCACTCAAATTCGCTGTGAAGTCGAGCAAACTCGTGATGAAGAAAGGAGCTCCTAGCCTCTCTCTTGTCTTTTTCGACATTCTACGAATTTCTTAACCACAAAGGGAACATAACACTCATCGACGAGTGCAAATGAGTGACTGGGCTTGGAGTAGGTGAGTGCACTCCCACCGATGTTGATGTGGTCCTAGACTTCTCGTTCGACTTGTACTGTGTTTCGATCTCATAGTTCCATTTTATAGTGTCTTTCGAAATAATGAAACACTTCATGAACCTAAAAGGCTCATTCATCTACCTTATATATATATATATATATATATATATATATATATATATATATATATATTGAAATGTGGTTGTTAACCACTCGTTATTTCAAATGACATGGGAAGTTAACACGTGCTATAGTTAAACTGAACAATACCCATTTATTTTGATTTAGTATTATTTTTTTGTTAAGAAAAATAATATCGAAGCATTTTTCCTAAAGTTTTAGGCTAACAAGTTTTAAACGAGTGTTATTTTTTTTAAATATAGGGTAATGCTATCGCTAGTGACACTATGACTAAGTTCAACCCACATTTTATGTACAACCCAACCCATATTTGATATATTATATTTGAGCTAAGTAAAACCCAATAAATAACCTTGACTTTACACATTACCCTTAATAAAAATTTTAATGCAACCAACAAAAAAAAAAATCATAAAATAACCCTCAACCATTAATCAAACCCAACATCCCAACGAATAAGTCAAATTCAAACCCCAAATCCTCTCTCTCATTCTCTCTTAAAAATTAAACATTTGAGAAATTAATATGTATTAGAGGGTTATGATAGAGATAAGTTTTTGGTAAGTGTTGTTGTTTGAAGCTTCTCTAATCAAAACCTTTCATACCTACAAAAATATATCAATACTAGAGTGTAGCGGTAAGTAAGGAAATCAATCCAAATCAAAGGGGTGAAACGAGAGAAAACACATGTAATTCATTTTTATTTAATTTCTTTTTGGACTTTTTACTTTTTTTAATTTTTTTTAGCTTTTCAATATTAAAACAATTTTGAGATTAAGATGAAATAAGACTACTAAATCATAGATGTAAATAACTAACTAAAAAGTAAGTGAAGATACTAAGTAAATCTAACTAAATAAAAATCTAAAATATGTGATGAGTGAGAAAATAAAAGTGAGAGGAGAGCTAACAAGGGATGAGATTACACCAGTTATTCTAGTTGATCTATTTAATTAATTCATTCAAATTAAACGTCCCAAGTTAGTATCAAAATTATAAATCAACTCTCGTTGCAAATGTAATTTCAATAATAATATTTTAGAAAATTAATTTTAACACTCCTACAACTCTTAAAAAGTATATCCAAACATCATTTAACAAATCACCCGCTAGGATCTATCGATTAAACTAGTGTAAATCATAGAAAATAAATTTAGAATTGAAATTCAAGGAATAAGACCACACTTGAGAAACCCCTATCTCTAGTTCAATTCTAAAATGGGTATTATAGCTCGAATTTTGATTTTCTCTCGAAAATCATTTACCCTCTCTCAAGGCATAAATAGAAAGTAAGAGTGTAAAGTTTATTATCAAAGGTAATTTTAATGTAAATAAACTAATTAAAACGGATTAACATCAAATAATGGGATCATCCCACCCCTTGAAAGGGGATATACCCTAATATTATATTAAACATGATGAACAAATAATCAAAGGCATATAAAATAAAAGAGTAGAGATAAAAAACAAATCTTCAACAAGTCTCCTTGAAATTGACAATTTAAACTCTATCTTCTTCAATACAAATCAATCACTCACAATTAAATCTCATCGAATCTCAAAAAAAATAAAAATAGAACTATTTACAAAATATTTTTCTCCCTAATTTATTTTCTACTCTAAACTATCTCTCTTCTCCTCCAAGTCTCTCCTCCAAATAGGTATTCTCTTTGCTTTTATAATGGGCACATTAGGGAAAGGCGCATAATGGACAAGAGAGGTGCATGTGGTTTGTGAGATAATGGGCGAGAGGATAAATTGAGGGCATTTTTGAAAAGTGGGTAAAAGGTGTTCTTTAAAGACATGTGGGTTTATTTTGGAATAAAGGTTAAAGTGTCATAAAAGACATGTGGGTCTTTTGTTTTGTTTTATTTTTGGTTTTGGTTGACTTGGTTAGCTTTAAGCAGGTGGACAAAAACGATTTTGGTTTTGGAAAATGGGTCTCAGGTTGATGGTTAGACGTCTGGTTTGAAGGTATGTTCGGGGATGCTAGGGATTCGATTTGGTGATGGAGGTCGGGTCGGAGATGGGGAGTGGTTGCCATGGGTCGCCGGATTGTGGGTTGGTTTTCGGGTTTGGGGACATGGGTTGAATCGATGGTTCCGGAGGGTGATTTACGATCAGGTGCTACTGGTATGGGGTTTGGGTAGGTCGGGCAGGGTCGCGATCCGGGTATGGGAGTATGGCCAGGTGGGTCTCGCCAGAGTTGGTGGCGTCGTCGGTCTGCTTGGGTCTAGGCTGGATGGGCAGTGGAGATTAGATTCGGTAGGAGGTACGAAACGGGTTGAATTTGGGATTAAGAGATGGGAGCAGTGATTTGGTAGAAGATATGGTAGTTGGTGGTTGTGATAACCCGCTTAAAATAATAACGGGTGGCTAGCCCTATACTACATTAAATCAGGTAACTCAGATGGCTCAGTCTCAACATCAACTGACAATACTATATAATATAAGGCTAACTACCCGAAACTATTACCAGTGGATGCCAAAATCTAAATAAAATATGCAACAGACAACAAACCAACACTATCAGCTACTAACAAAGGCAAAGTGCACAAGTATGATGATGAAAAAAAGTGCTAGAATAAAATGAAATGAGTACATACAAGGAAATAAGCCCGAATAAGCTATCGGGTCACAGTAAATACAACAACCGAAATAAAAAGATAAACCACTAAAAATGACCCTTGGGTATAAACCCGATATACAACGTGAATCATACCTAGATTTACAAGAAGTAGGAAGCGACTACAATCCAAATCCCGCAACAGCCCGCACCTGTTACGACTCCCACGACTCTGAATAAAAGGGCATCCGACATCCGTGCGGTAGGACACCTGTAGTAATATATATATATATATATATATATATATATATATATATATATATATATATATAGCAGGAGAGAAATATAAACGGGTCAGAGCCCGAGGTGTAAAAATGTTTAGCAAGTGTGTTAACCGTGCATAATAAATATAAATGCACTTATTTCATAATTAAAGTGGAGTGGCACTCTCGTGAAACTCCAATCTCACCTCCCATCTAAAAGCGCGCACCTATTCGCGTCCTAAAATTTTAATTAAGTTACCCCACCCATAAGGACAACCTACCTCACAAAAGGCACTACCTATACCCGCAAGACCTGCCATTCTAACATAACCCAAGAATCCTTCCCATTCTAATTACACTTAATTATATATACACAAATAGGCCATACTAGGCTTTATTAATTCTAATTTAACTTAAATCCGTTATTCATTTTATTATTTCACACATTAACATTAAACTTCAAATTAAGAGTTTATTCTCTAAATAACATGCACAATTTAATAAGGACAAAACTTCTCTCTACTCTCAACATTGCACTGCGTTTAGTGCGTGGGGCGTCTCGCAAAGCGAAATCCAAACAAGGAACCCCCGATACACTACTCGTTGACAATGTCGATCCTAGAGATCCATTATGTCATACACACAATTCCACTACTACAACTACATACAAGTATATAGGACAGAACTTCTCACTACTCTCAACATTGCACTATGTTTCGTGCGTGGGGCGTCTCGCAAAGCGAAATCCAAAAAAGGAACACCCTTAAACACTACTTCTTGACAATGTCGATTTTAGGGATCCATCATGTCATCTACACAATCATACTACTGATACATGCAAGTACCAAGGACAAAACTTCTCTCTACTCTCAACATGGCACTATATTTCGTTCGTGGGGCGTCTCGCAAAGCGAAATCCAAACAAGGAACCCCCCCGATACACTACTCCTTGACCGTGTTGATTGTAGGGATCCATTATGTCATCCACACAAAACTACTACTACTATTTGGATTACTAACTAAGAGTAACCCCAAAATCTCCACTCAATCCTTGGGTTGATATAACCGAATTTTTCCTTAAGTGCGATACATCAACCCCCAACAATCAAGTACACCATAATCTCCCAAGATGTACACCATAGAGCTTTAATATCCTTTCACCTATAGGATATATAAATATATATATTTACTCTAAATATATATATATATATATATATATATAACACCATTCATTCCCATAGCCAAGTGTACATACTACATATAATGTACAATGGCCATACACATAATATAATCGGATATATATCGCCAATATACTGCACCATGCTATCATCTTCCAGGGCATCACTCATATTCCATCCTGGGGACCACCGGTGGGACTAAATATCACCCACTTCGCGGCCAACACACACACCCGCGTCCGGGAAGAGGTCATAGTTCCTAACCGATCAATGAGACAAAATATACCCACCACGTCTCACCCCAAAAAATATAAATCACATAATAACACAATGGACGACTATGACTTGGGGAATATCCACACTCTACTCCTCGAGCCAGGGTGCTCACCCTCATCGCGCAACTTCCCAATGATAGCATGTGCAGGGTATGCTTAATAATACAAGTATATATATCATTCACATGCATAATATATATACATTCAGACAATCATATCATATAAATAAACCTTCATATACGGTTTAGATATTCACCACATAAGTATACCCATATATTCATATCTATATATATATATATATATATATACATACATATATACATTCTATCTCTCATTTGTATGTATGAAGCTTATAACTCGACTATTAGCATCCATATTCCTCAATATACTAGCCATGACTCCAATCATATTAGCTTAATTCGTTATATGAATAAAATCCCTCACTTGAAGCATATTCATCCATTTCCCTTGTGATATAAATAATCTTCCAACATAGATATATCTCTAACATTAAGGTTATCACCCAAAGTTTAGTGTAGGTAACAATTACTACACATAAAATCTATACCCGAAAGTACATCAATATCTCTAGTCCTTATTCGACCATTGGTACACACATAACTACTAGTATATAAACCTCAAGCTCAATATTAAATTCGTCTCATGATCCCATCATATGTTGGAATTCCCATTGTTGCTCCCACACAATTATATATGGGAACTATCCCGACTAGAATTTCAACACAACCTATTCTAGTTGGTAGTACTACCCAATCGTTCACACTCCAGACTACGGTTCAATTTCTCCTATGAACCCTTAACCTCACCACATTTACAATGTATTCCCTGAGTTTCTAGTCACTAAAGATACGCGACCACTCTCTCTCGTTGTCCCCCATTTATAACCTAATAGAATCCTATCGCTATAAGGATTCGACATGAATATCAGCCTACCATTTCACAACATACCCTCACAACTCTCTCTAAGAGCTCTTAACCTCCCATCATATCTAAACTCACTTTTGATCTATAATTAGGATTTCCATCCCTAATGAGGTTTCCCACTATCTCTATACACAACTCCAATGCATACATATATATATATTTTCCCCAAACTATTTCGAGAAGTCCCCATGGTCATAACATGTGAGAAACCCCTTATAAGTCTCCAAAACATATCTCTTACATCATACAAGAAGGTCCCGTATCGATAAACCCAATCAAAAAGGGGTAGAAATCATTCTAGAAAAACTCCACAAAACAGCCCTGTTTCCGAATCGATTCGGCCTGGACCGAATCAATTCGGTCTCAAGGGCGAATCGATTCGCTCCAACTTCGAATCGATTCGGTCCAAAGGACTTGGGACTCTGTCTCAAGCCGAATCGATTCGCCTTGGGTCCGAATCGATTCGGTCATGCAGACCTGCCACTTTTGCCTAAGCCGAATCGATTCGCTTGGGGGGGGGGGGGGGGGGGCGAATCGATTCGGGTCTGCAGAAGCTTAAAGGTCTCTTCTTCTTCTTCTTCAGAAAAACCCACGAATTCTAAACCCTAAAATTTCACTTCTAACCCCTAAACTTCCATCATATCATGATTCTAAGCCAATAAATCATCCCAAAGTTTATCCCTACCATTTCTACACCATCAAACCCATATATAAACATCAATATCAAGACTTAATCTTCAAAATCTAGGTTTTGCTATTAATACCCAAAATCCAATTCTTTTATCCAAAAATTATGAAATGAAATACACAAATGAAATTTTTAGCAAGATTAAACACATGCCTCGAAATTGTAGAGGTTGGATCATCCTCGAGATCGCGTTTGGGCCCAAAATCTCCAAGTTTTCTTCCTCTCTCTCTTCCTTTCTTCTTTTTTCTCTTTCTCTAAATGAGAAGGGCTGAAATCGTAAGCCCTTAAATCCATTAAAACAATAAACCCAGTTTTAAATGTTAATACAAACTTTAAACGACTCGTTTACTCCAATTCGAGTCAAACTTACTTAAAAATATTCCAGACCGAAATAAAACTCAATGACAGTCATTTTGACTATCTCGACCCATCCGGAATCAATGGCGCACTCAGAATTAGCATCCGAAATACTTTGTAACGTCATCAATTTTTAGACCTCAATTTCCAAAATTTAAAACTCTCCAATTTAAATGAATTTTATTTCTGTAAAAATTTAATTTCTCAGTCCTAGAGTCACGGGTTGTTACATACTTTCCCCCTTACAAAAATTTCGTTCGCGAAATTTAGGTTATGCCTAGAACTTCCATCTCATCTAGTCCTTACATCTACCCTCAATATAACTATACCGATCCTTTCCAGTTCTCACATCAAACCATATAGATTCAAAAATCAAACTAGCTACCCAGGGCGCCTATACACCCTGTACCTGAGCTCAACTCGTAAAATAATAATCCGGCTCCACTAGCCTCAAATCGTAATGTACTGTCTACAAATATCTATAATAGCATATTAAATATATATGAAAGTTTAAAATTCCCAATGGTTAAACTCTTCCCAATTCCTAACACTGGCTACCTTCATGCGGGGGAGGTCTCCAAGCGAAATCCAAACAAGGAACCCTCCCAATACACTACTGTGTAGCTATGTCGGGGATTGAGATCAGTTGAACCAGGGTTAAGTTTTTATAAAATATTTTCATATTTTAGATATTGCCCGAAGGCCTATGCAACATATAATATAAAATAATTCCATGTCTTTCGAGATGCCAAACAATCACCTTATGTTTAGGACACAAGGACTCAACAAACCCAATACTCTAACTAATATCTAGTTCTCAAAACTAGCACAACTATGAGCTAAATTCTCCGTTCAAAATAAATCTACTAAACTCTTAACCTCTCAGTCATACAATTCCTTTACCTTACATCAACACATTTCCACAAGACAAGTTCTTCCCTCATTGGAACACTAAAATTACCTGCCCTAGCCTATCTATAAACCAATAACCTTAATAATTCATACTCCGAAAATCAATAGGTTTACTCTCCACTAGCTCATCACAAGACGGTTTAACATCCCAAAAGATATCGTACAAAGACCACACTTACTCACTCCTTCTCCCCAGAAGGCAATACTCCCGATATTGGGACAACTCCACACACCTCACATCGGTAAAAGTCACCAACACCAGGTTTCCTAACAAATGTTGAAGAATTTCTCAATCTAAATCTCCCAAGGGCTCCCTATTCTCTCCTCTTCAGTACTTACCTTATCGATCACAAAATTCTCCTTCTTATCTCTGCCTGAATCGCGGAAAGAAATACCTCAAATCAAAGTGTACCCAAAATCTGTTATGGGTATTACATCTATCATCTAGTCAAAGTGACATCTGAGACGAAAGCAACTGTGTCAGAATGTCATTCGAGCGAGTGCATCGCGCGGAAGAAGATAAAGGTAGTGAATACAACAATCTTACTAGTAGGGCCCTATATCAAGAATGTCAACGGAAGAACGCAGAAAACCCGCACAAATCCTAATGACACTAGAACCTGATGCTCTGATACCATATGTGACAACCCGCTTAAAATAATAACGGGTGGCCAGCCCTATACTACATTAAATCAGGTATCTCAGATGGCTCAGTCTCAACATCAACTGATAATACTATATAATATAAGGCTAACTACCCAAAACTATTACAAGAGGATGCCAAAATCTAAATAAAATATGCAACAGACAAAAAACCAACACTATCAGCTACTAACAAAGGCAAAGTGCACAAGTATGATGATGAAAGAAAGTGCTAGAATAAAATGAATTGAGTACATACAAGTAAATAAGCCCGAATAAGCTGTCGGGTAACAGACAGTACAAAAACCGAAATGAAAATATAAACCACTACAAATGACTCTTGGGTATAAACCCGATATACAACGTCAATCCTACCTAGATTTACAAGAAGTAGGAAGCGACTAAAATCCAAATCCCGCAACAGCCCGCACCAGTTATGGCTCCCACGACTCTGAATAAAAGGGCATCCGACATCCGTGCGGTAGGACACCTGTAGTAATATATATATATATATATATATATATATATATATATATCGCAGGAGAGAAATATAAATGGGTCAGAGCCCGTGGTGTAAAAATGTTTAGCAAGTGTGTTAACCGTGCATAATAAATATAAATGCACTTATTTCATAATTAAAGTGGAGTGGCACTCTCGTGAAACCCCAATATCACCTCTCATCTAAAAGCGCGCACCAATTCGCGTCCTGGAATTTTAATTAAGTTACCCCACCTATAAGGACAACCTACCTCACAAAAGGCACTACCTATACCCGCAAGACCCGCCATTCTAACATAACCCAAGAATCCTTCCCATTACAATTACACTTAATTATATATACACAAATAGGCCATACTAGGCTTTATTGATTCCAATTTAACTTAATCCGTTATTCATTTTATTATTTCACACATTAACATTAAACTTCAAATTAAGAGTTTATTCTCTAAATAACATGCACAATTTAATAAGGACAAAACTTCTCTCTACTCTCAACATTGCACTGCGTTTCATGCGTGGGGCATCTCGCAAAGCGAAATCCAAACAAGGAACCCCCCGATACACTACTCATTGACAATGTCGATCATAGAGATCCATTATATCAAACACACAATTCTACTACTACAACTACATACAAGTATATAGGACAGAACTTCTCACTACTCTCAACATTGCACTATGTTTCGTGCGTGGGGCGTCTCTCAAAGCGAAATCCAAACAAGGAACCCCCCCGATACACTACTCCATGACAATGTCGATTGTAGGGATCCATCATGTCATCTACACAATAATACAACTGATACATGCAAGTACCAAGGACAAAACTTCTCTCTACTCTCAACATGGCACTGTGTTACGTGCGTGGGGCGTCTCGCAAAGAGAAATCCAAAGATGGACCCCCCGATACACTACTCCTTGACCGTGTTGATTGTAGGGATCCATTATGTCATCCACACAAAACTACTACTACTATTTGGATTACTAACTAAGAGTAACCCCCAAATCTCCACTCAATCCTTGGGTTAATATAACCGAAATTTTCCTTAAGTGCGATACATCAACCCCCAACAATCAAGTACACCATAATATCCCAAGATGTACACCATAGAGCTTTCATATCCTTTCACCTAAAGGATATATAAATATATATATTTACTCTAAATATATATATATATATATATATATATATATATAACAATTCATTCCCATAGCCAAGTGTACATACTACATATAATGTACAATGGACATACACATAATATAACCAGCTATATACCACGCTGTCATCTTCCAGGGAATCACTCATATTCCATCCTGAGGACCACCGGTGGGACTAAATATCACCCACTTCGCGGCCAACACACACACACGCGTCCGGGAAGCGGTCATAGTTCCTAACCGATCAATGAGACGAAACATACTCACCACGTCTCACCCCCCAAAAATGTAAATCACATAATAACACAATGGACGACTATGACCTGGGGAATATCCACACTCTGCTCCTCGAGCCAGGGTGCTCACCCTCATCGCGCAACTTCCCAATGATAGCATGTGCGGGGTATGCTTAACAATATACGTATATATATCATTCACATGCATAATATATATACATCCAGATAATCATATCATATAACTAAACCTTCATATACGGTTTAGATATTCACCACATAAGTATACCCATATATATATATATATATATATATATATATATATATATACATATACATATATACATTCTATCTCTCATTTGTATGTATGAAGCTTATAACTTGACTATTAGCATCCATATTCCTCAATATACTAGCCATGACTCCAATCATATTAGCTTAATTCGTTATATGAATACAATCCCTCACTTGAAGCATATTCATCCATTTCCCTTGTGATATAAATAATCTTCCAACACAGATATATCTCCAACATTAAGGTTATCACCCAAAGTTTAGTGTAGGTAACAATTACTACACATCACATCTATACCCGAAAGTACATCAATATCTCTAGTACTAATTCGACCATTGGTATACACATAACTACTAGTATATAAACCTCAAGCTCAATCTTAAATTCGTCTCATGGTCCCATCATATGTTGGAATTCCCATTGTTGCTCCCACACAATTATATATGGGAACTATCCCGACTATAATTTCAACACAACCTATTCTAGTTGGTAGTACTACCCAATCATTCACCCTCCAAGTCACGGTTCAGTTTTTCCTATGAACCCTTAGCCTCACCACATTTACAATTTATTCCCTGAGTTTCTAGTCACTATAGATACGCGACCACTCTCTCTCGTTGTCCCCAATTATAACTTAATGGAATCCTATCGCTATAAGGATTCGACATGAATATCAGCCTACCATTTCACAACATACCCTCGCAACTCTCTCTAAGAGCTCTTAACCTCACATCATATCTAAACTCACTTTTGATCTATAATTAGGATTCCCATCCCCAATGAGGTTTCCCACTATCTCTATACACAACTTCAATGCACACACACACGCACACGCACACACACACACACACACACACACACACACACACACACACACACATACATATATATATATATATATATATATATATATATATATATTTTCCCCAAACTATTTCGAGAAGTCCCCATGATCATAACATGTGAGAAACCCCTTATAAGTCTCCAAAACATATCTCTTACATCATACAAGAAGGTCCCGTATCGATAAACCCAATCAAAAAGGGGTAGAAATCATTCTAGAAAAACTCCACAAAACAGCCCTGTTTCCGTATCGATTCGGCCTGGACCGAATCGATTCGGTCTCAAGGGCGAATCGATTCGCTCCAACTTCGAATCGATTCGGTCCAAAGGACCTGGGACTCTGTCTCAAGCTGAATCGATTCGCCTTGGGTCCGAATCGATTCGGTCATGCAGACCTGCCACTTTTGCTTAAGCCGAATCGATTCGCTTGGGGGCGAATCGATTCGGGTCTGCAGAACCTTAAAGGTCTCTTCTTCTTCATAAAAACCCACGAATTCTAAACCCTAAAATTTCCCTTCTAACCCCTAAACTTCCATCATATCATGATTCTAAGCCAATAAATCAACCCAAAGTTTATCCCAACCATTTCTACACCATCAAACCCATATATAAACATCAATATCAAGATTTAATCTTCAAAATCTAGGTTTTGCTATTAATACCCAAAATCCAATTCTTTTATCCACAAATTATGAAATGAAATATAAAAATGAAATATTTAGCAAAATTAAACACTTGCCTTGAAATTGTAGAGGTTGGATCGTCCTCGAGATCGCGTTTGGGTCGGAAATCTCCAAGTTTTCTTCCTCTCTCTCTTCCTTTCTTCTTTTTTTCTCTTTCTCTAAATGAGAAGGGCTGAAATCGTAAGCCCTTAAATCCCTTAAAACAATAAACCCAGTTTTAAATGTTAATACAAACTTTAAACGATTCGTTTACTCCAATTCGAGTCAAACTTACTTAAAAATATTCCAGAACCGAAATAAAACTCAATGACAGTCATTTTGACTATCTCGACCCATCCGGAATCAATGGCGCACTCAGAATTAACATCCGGAATACTTTATAACATCCTCAATTTTTGGACCTCAAATTCTAAATTTTAAAATTCTCCAATTTAAATAAATTTTATTTCTCTAAAAATTTAATTTCTTAGTCCCAAAGTCACGGGTTGTTACAATGGTTTGTTGAGAGAGAAGTGTGTGTGTGTGTGTGTTTGGTTATAGAGGATAGAGGAGAGAGAAAAGGGGTGTGGGTTTGTTGGAGAAGATGAAGTGGATGTGTTTGGGTGTATGTTGTTAGGGTGTGGGTGAGTGAGTTGTTTAGGTGTGTGTTAGGGTGTAGGTAAGTATGTGTGTGTATTAGTTTGTACCTAACTAAAAAATTAAAATTAACAAAACTAAAAATTAAAATCTATTAAAAATAAAATTCTAATAGACTAAAAATAAAATAATACTAATAAACCTAACTTAATAAAAAAAGAAATAACAAAACTAAACTAATATTAAAAACTAAAAATCAAATTAAAATTAAATAAAACTAAAACGCACACCTTTAAAAATATAAAAATAATAAAAACACACGCGACACAAAAAAATATAAAAAAAATCCTAAAAATATATACATGACTAAAAAACATATAATATAAAATAAATTCTAAAAATCATAGACGACACAAATAAAAATCTAAAAAAATAAAATAAAATGGGAAAAAACCAAACACACACGACTCGGGATAGGCTTAAGCTTGGTTAAGCTTAGGTTAGGGTTACGGGACAGGGTGTACATGCTTAACTCCATTTTTATTGCAATTTCCTTGATTTGAGCATTTGAATACCGCAACATGCATTTGACCTATAAAATAAACAAATAAGCATATAAGATCCAATCTGACGAGAATTAGCAACTAAAATACGTTTATTCGGGATTTAAAATATATACTTTTGGGGTGCTTATCATATCACCCCCAAACAGAACATTGCTAGTCCTCGAGCAAAAAGATAGAAAGAAAGAGAAAGATAAGAAACCAAAAGTGTACCACTTTCGCCGACACTTGTGATTGCACATAGCATGTGCAATAAGCCTTTAAACCTATAGGTTTTCCTACAGGACGAGTTTTGTCTCGTGAGGGCTTGCACGAAATATACCCACAAAATTCTTTATTTTCTAACGACGGTCAATCTTCTATTAGACGTAGAATAATCACACAATCCATCACATGATAAATATTTTGGGAAATACAAGCTAGAAAAATTCTTTATTTTCTAACAGCAGTCAATCTCCTATTAGACGTAGAATAATCGCACAATCCATCACATGATAAATATTTTTGTAAATATAAGCTAGAAGTGCATAAAAAGTTTAGCTATGTGAATAATCAAGGCACATCCTTCCTAGAACTCAACGTCTGTAGTGTGAATCAGTCAAAACTGGTTGGGTATCATAAGAGTAATTCCTAGATTACCTTTTCGGAATCAACGCTTCAACTTCAAAGTCTCACTGGATATATCTCTCTCAAAAGAACTCTCGAGATATGGGTTAGTGTATCGCTCTTGTGTGTGAGGAGGTGAGTAAATGTAAGCAAGTTCAGACGTCTCACACACATATAAGAAAGAACGAACATTTAGAAGAAAAAATGATCTCAAGAAACAATGTTAATCATTATAGTGAGAACGTCGAGTTATTCACCACATTGACTTTTATTTTCCCGAACACCTAGGGGAGAATGTGGATGATTGTGGGTGAGGGGGAAATAAAATGGGAAGTATGGAATGAGATGAGGTAGGTATGATATGATGGGTGATGTATGGATGATGGATGAAAGAAGGATGCGATAAGAGTGTTCTATACATGAAGAACAAATGTCTTTATTTTACAAGAGCTAACTACAAACTCTCCTTTTCGTTTCTTTTATCTCTTTTCTTTTTTTTTGTATTTCTTTTCGAATTTTGTATTTTTTTTTGTTGCTATTTTTCTATTTTTTTGTTTTTCTTTTTTTTTTTTTACTCCCAACACTTGAAGACATTTTACATCTGGAAAACACTATTGTTCTAAAAAATGAAGGATGATATATGCATGGAGTAATATGTGGTGGTGGGGAAAATATATGAATATGGAAGAATATGGGAGTGTAATGGGTGAAGTGAATGGGTGAAAACCTAGTGATCGAAACAAATTTCAAGACATGCGTTTCTTACAACTCGAAAGTGATGTCGTTCTCAGTGATCAAGCCAAAATTTTTAATGAAGAATAATGAGATCATACAACGATTTAGTGCGGACCCAAAAGAAGTTGAATCAACTTGTGACTCGGAGATTGCGTAAAACTCTCTAAAAGGTGAAAGACATGAATCTTACAAGCTAAAGTCTCTACTAGTGATCCTAAAGATTTTCTTCAGAATTGTAGTACTCTTCAACTCTAAACCGTAGTGACGTGATAAGTGCACAAATTTTTGTTGAGGCTAGAAATTCATAGTGCAATATGACTTGATATGTATTACATAAGCTATTTAGAAAAAAATAAATCCTCTAGCTTGATTAGACTTAAAATATGGATGATAGAAAATTCACGTCAATGAGTGAGATAAAAGAAACTCCACAAAAATGTTAAAAATCAGGTTAATCAAAATTTTTCAAAAGAGGTATGATTTTAATAAAATTACCCACCCCAAACAAAAAGGAACATCGTCCTCGATGTTAAGTAAAACGATTTTGAAAATAGAGAGCATAATGTAGGAAAGAGATTACCAGAATCAACCGCTAATGAAGTGCAGCAGATGAAGCCAAGATGAAACCTGAATAAATGATAACATAAAAATGCATACAAGTCTGGAAAGCATGTAAAGCATAGGGTGATGTGAAACACCACCCCCAAATAGGATGAGAACAACGGGCTGCCTCCCAGTAGAGCTAAGTTTAATGTCTTCAGTCAGAACGAATGGATCTCACCCTAAAGATAAGGTCTATGAAAGTGTGGGGTGACAGAAAAATTGGGCGATGAGAATCACCCCCAAACAAGACTGAAGTGCCAGCCTTGTTGAATGAATGCTAAAAGGGTAAATGCACTTGGATGGAAGAGTGCATCACACGATGCAAAGCATCGGTGGACCAAGGGTGGGTAGGTATTAGGGTAAGGGTGAAGAGGTATCGGTCTCGAGCCTTATTGAGTCGGAAGGTAAGGGCTACAAGGAACCTGTAAGAATGGTGCTCTAGTTGGTTGGGAAAGCGTAAGGGTGTATAAATTGGAATGGGGTGGGGCTCATAGAAAGTACATGACCGTTCTATAAATGGACGATGATAATGGTCGCGCTGTGACATGCTAGGGCGCTGTCGATGGGAAAAATCAACACCACAAGAGAGTGGCGGGCATAGAGTAACAAGCTCGGTGTCACGAAAGTGGAGAGTAACACTACAAAGACTCTCATGGAAGGTGGAGGGTGGTTTCAGGTGAGGATCTAAAAATGTACATGGAAATATGAAAGGTACAAGATCCAAACCATGTGGTGGGGTGGAAGGGACAATGGGTGGATCGGGTTGGCTAAATAGTGGAGGAAGATGATCCAACTCAAGAGTAGGTGATACACACTCCTCATTAGGCGCGGAGTGATCCTCAAGGGCACTCGCAGGAGGAAGTGTGGAAATAAACGAGTGAGTGATCAAATTATCCACCATTACGTCACCATCCGAGGTAGTTGAAAAATCAAACGAGGCATCCGAATCCGAGAGAGAAGAATCAACATTAATATATAGCTCAAATTGGGTCAAGCATGGTGGAACATGATCCATATCCGGAGAGGTAGAAACCAACTTGGATTCACTCTCAGGATAGGGGTTAGGGGTGTTCAAAAAACCGATTGGACTGGCGGACCGAACCAGACCGGCTTAATTTTATCGGGTTTTTTTTTTGTCGGTCCGGTCCAGATTTTTTTTTTACAAACCGGTCTACCCGGTCCGGTCCTTGGTCCGTCACATTAAATAACCGATATGGACCGGCCCGGATCGGTTACATATATATATATATATATATATATATATTTATAGCTAGAAAACACTCAAGAAGGACAAGCTCGTCATTTTGAAAGTAAAAAAAACCTAACACTATACACACACTCCACCACACAGCTCACAATATCAGCCCTCATCTCATCTCTCTCATATTCACTCACACAGCAACGCAACCCTCACCCTCACCCTTATACGTAACCCTCACCCTCACACGCAGCCCTCAGCCCTCACCCTCACACGCGGAAGCTCGACAACTCTGAGATCTCTCCTCACACGCGGAAGCTCTACACCTCTCTGAGCTGTCTCATCTCACACGGTTTGGTGTAAATTATTCCAGCTCTGCGTGTATTCCAGCTCTGGGTGGGTGTGTTTCAGCTCTGGATGTATTTCAGGTGTGTAAATAAATTGTTTCATGTTTCCATATTTTATTTTTTTTTTCTTTTATATATATTGTAGACAAGCTGTCATGCAAGGCACATATATTTGAAATATGAGGAGCCAAATCAAATTAGCTGGAAGAAAGTTCTTCCTCTGTTTCAGTTTTCATGTGTAAATATTGCAGGTTTTTTTTTTTTTTTATGGAAATTTTTATTTGCATAATATATTTCATAATCATCTCACATAACAGTGATAAAGGGGACGGATATCTGAGAACTAGGACAAACAGCAAACAATACTTCATCAAACCACCATAAAGATAATATATGTGAGGTTTACAATCTACCACCATAAAGAAATTGCAGGCTTTAATAATGATTTTTAGTGCGATAAGATAACTCTAATGGTTTCAGTGTAATCAGCTAATTCTTATTGAAAATAACCAATGATTTCCCTTTAAAAAGATTATTTGAATAAGATTAGGACCGACAAGTTAGACCGGACCGACTAAGCCCGAAAAATCGGTTTAATCGGTCCGGTCTTGGTCCTTTTTTTTAGGACCGGTTTAATCGGTCCGGTCCTTAAAATTGCTAAAAACCGGATCGGACCGGACCGCGAACACCCCTAATAGGGGTGAGCACTCGTAGCCGGAGCTAACCTAGGATGAAGAGGTTCCTCAGGAACACACACGGTGGGCTCAATAGGTGTAGACTCGGGAATTTTTTTGGATTTGTCGGGTGAGGGAATGTTATTGTGAACCTCAAAGATGGGTTCATGTGGACATGGTGGGATTTGATCAGGGTCACTATCGATGGATACATCAACACAAGTGTCAACTTGAGGCTCGGACCATGGAATGTTTTCAACTTCGAGATTCTTGGGGTGAAAGGGTTGGTCACACTCAAAATTTGTGGCATAAGATGACTCATTATCATTCCACGTGGTTACAATAATGGGTTGACTTGAGGGGAACTCTGATTCATTCGCACACTCAAATTCATTTAAACTTTGTTTAAGCCTTTGAAGATCTTGATTTTGAATTTGAGTGACTTGCTTTTGCTCGATGATAAATTGTTGCAAGAGTTCCTCGAGAGTAGATGTGGATGATGGTGGTGAAGTGTTGGTGGGTGGTGGCGGTGGTTGAGGTGGACACAACTAGCTACTAACACTAATATGCTGAGAATACTAGTATGAAGTGTGGGAAACGAGGCCAAGTGTGTCATACACGGGAGAAGCATCTCCGTGATAGACAAATGGTTGATAATCGTGGGTAGCATAGTGAGGGAACTGATCGGGATAGGGTGCACAAGGTTTCCATGATGGCTGTTGGAACGTGTGAGGATCCAAAACATTGGGTTGGGATTCGTATTGCGTGGAAGGGTGATTAGGCCTCCATGAATAGCTGGGATACTCACACAACTCGGGATTAGATACATTATGATAATAAGTCGGAGTGGGTTCCAAAACAGTGTCATATGGATACACATGTCCCATGGTGGGTTCAGAAGAATAGGGAATATACGGACACTCATGGGACAAGTGATCGGCGTGAAAGCAATAGGTGCATGGAAAAACATGAGACGCGCTGATACTCGTCATCGGAGGCGATGAAATGTGAGGTGCGTGCGTGGATGACGCATGAATATCAACGATGTGTGGTTGAGAGTTAAAGCCACAAAGTAAGATATGGAGGTTTGACTCGGGCTCAACCTCAAACATGCTTTGAGAGAATGAGAAATGGCCAAAGTAATCCCGTAAAGGACGTTCTTTGGCCATGACGAGAAAAATATATTTTTTTGATTTTTTAAAATTTTTTCAGAAGGAAAGAAAATATTTTTGGATTTTTTTAGAAAAATAAAAGAAGAAAATATTTTTGAATTTTTTTGGGGGAAGAAAAGATGGGGAAAAATATTTGAACTCTTTGAATTTGGACGAACTCACTAAAACTCGACTACCGAAGGATGAAATTGGACACACACAAGTCAAGGATAAATCCTAACTAACACATAGCCAATTTTTATCTTTAAAATTAGTGAAAGGGTAGTCAAATTTTAATTAAGTCCGCGGACGATACAAATCATGGAAATTATCTTAGTGACCGCCTTTGCAAAAATGTTCTCCTAGTGGGCTATCTAGTTGATTGATTTTAAAATTTAATCATAGGTAGGGTAGCACAGTGAGTGAGTCGGGTGATGAAATCCCTTCTCATGATTGACCAGGTGTAGGTCTTAATTGATTAATTCATCACACACATTTAAAAATAAATGCGAGAATAAAAATCAAGAGCACGTAGTCGCACACAAAAATTGACTCGCTGATAGGAGAGGCGCAAGGGTTTTAGAAATGTACCTCCCACGATTTTTACACCATGGGGTGATGAACGATTTGAGTCGACCGGGGGGAGATCACACCTATCTTATTCGTACCGACCCAAAGTAGAGAGGCTTATTTTTATTGCCTTTGGACGCCCTCTGTCTACCTTGTTCGGTTTCCCTTTTGCTTTTTTTTTTGATTAATTATTACAAATAATTGGTGTCCAAAGCACCACGAATAAATGTACACGACCTAAATATCCTGATACAAAACTTCTACGAAAATAAAAAATGGTACGAAAAATGAAAAATGCAATACAAATGAATCACAAAATGGGAAATCTTCTCCAATGCTTCAAGCTCTAAAGATACCCAAAAATCTTTAGAACCAACTTCCAAGTAAATTATTTTCCCCAAATGCGAGATTTAAAAAGTGTCACTGGTTAAAGACATGAATAATGAACAATATGACATTTTCAGAAATTAACACCCCATTGATGCATTTCGTTCTACAAAATATTTGATCGTAATTTTACTCATAACTTAAATAACTTTTAGAAAATCTTATACCCATAAAGCTTTATAATCACACTTTCAAGTAAATTATTTTCCCAATAAGCAAGATTTCAACAGTGTCAGTCGTCCAAGACACGGAGAATGAACATTACAAAATTTTGAGAAGTCCATGCTTGACTGGTGCGTTTTATTCAACAAATATCACTTGAAATTCTATAGGTTATATCTTCACTCCCACAATTTTGCCGCTCCTCATCCGAGTTCATATCAACATCTTCATATGTTTTGCAACTTGAATCTACGTATGCCATCAACACACAATCAATTTGAGGGTGCTAGGTTTTGGAAAGAAAAAAAATTGAAAAAAATGAGGATCTTTCAATTAAGAAAAGTTAATATTTAACAACTCGTAATGAATAAGTGTTATTGGTTGTACTAAGGAAATTTTGTAGCTTATGTGTTAACTAAAATTCTATTCAAGATTTTTCATTTTAGGGTTGCTTTAATATTAATTTTTAGGGAGTTATACGCTTTAGTGCTCCGCTATAAGATTTTAGAAGCTTACGTCCACAACTAATTAAAATAAACACATGACTCCCTCGCACATACAAACATGCATATGTCGTAGATTTGTGAATTGGGACTTCTGAATATCGATTCGTTATCTTCACCATTCGTCTCCTCTAGAATCAAATTGCACATAATACTAAAAAATCATAGAGCACGTCTCTCCCCAAAATATACGTTCTTTACTCTGATTTTCATTACAAAACAAGAAAAACTATATTGATCATTATATTGATCACATATTTCACGCATCCGTTGTAGTTATTGTCTAGTTCCTATCCATTTTTGACTTACTAATACACTAATAAATATTTTGATGGAATAATTGTACAAATTACACGCATTAATGAATTTGTATACACATTCATATTAAATTAATAGGTACACATATAAATAAACAAAGTACGCACCTAGATAAACAAAGTACACACACATATATAATCAAACTACGTGCAAAAAAATGCATGTACTTTATAAAGTACTACACTCAACTCATCTCAACAAAGCCTTTTTCAATTATTTGGGATCGGCTACATGAATCTTATTTTTTCATTTTATTTTGTTTAGTATAATATCTTTGGTTAAATCACATAATATCATGTCCTTTTTTACAATATTCCACCAAGTCAATTTAGACCTACCACTACCCCTTGCGTTACCATCAATATTAACTAAATCACTCTTTCTTATGGGGCCATCCATTAGTCTACGTTTGATGTGTCCAAACCATCTAAATCAATTTTCTCTCAATTTATCTTCTATAGGAGATACTTTTACCGTTTCACGAATTTATTCATTTGTAATATTATCCTTTCGAGTTTTACCAAAAAATTATCTTAGCATTTGGACCTCCGCTACACTCATTTTCAGCACATTTTAGTTTTTAGTTTCCCAATGCTCTATTCCATATAACACGGCGGGTCTAATGACCATCCTATAAAAAAATTCTTTTAACTTCAAAGGTATACGCCTATCACACAATATGCCGGTAGCACTTCTTCACTTAACCCACCATGATTTAATGCTGTGAGTAACATCTTCACTAATATCTCAATCTTTTTTTATAATCGAGCCTAAATAATAAAAATGATCATTTCTAGATATCTCTATATCCTTTAATTTCAACACATCCCCATTTGTCCTCCTGTTACTACTAAAATTGCACTCCATATATTCTTTTTTAGTCCTGCTTATTTTAAATCCTCTTGTTTCTAGAGTTTCTCTCCACAATTTCAATCTAGAATCAATTCCCTTCTTATTATCATCCACCAAAATAATATCATCAGCAAATAACATACACCACGACACGTCATCTTGTATTTATGCAGTCAACTCATCCATAATAAGAGCAAAGAGATAAGAATTTAGTGCTGAACCTTGGTGCAGACCTACAGTAATTGGAAATTCACTACTTTCTCCAGTTGATGTTCTTAGTATAGTCATGATGCCATCATACATATCCTTGATCACATCAATCTATCTACGAATCACTCTCTTTTTTATGTAGAACCCACCATATTATATCTCTTGGTATCCTATCATATGCCTTCTCCAAATCTATATGAAAGTCCTTCTTTTTCTCCCTATACCTCTCCATTAATCTCGTTAATAAATAAATTACTTCCATTGTTGACCTCCTAGATATAAACCTAAATTAATTCCCGCTACTATTGTTTTCAATCTCAATCTATATTCAATTAAATTCTCTCCCATAGTTTCATTGTGTGACTCATTAACTTAATACCATAATAATTTGAACAACTTTATATGTCCCCTTTATTTTTATAAATAGGTATTAAAACATTCTTTCTCCATTCATCGAACATCCTATTAGTCATTATAATTCTATTAAATAATTTCATAGTCCAAGACATTCCTTCCTTCCTAAGTACTTAAAACCTCAATAGGAATACCATCTGCTCCTAAAGCCCTCCCTATTTTCATTTTTAGATCAATCCTAACCTCTGTTTTCATAATTCTGTGAAAAAATATATTTTCTTGAGTCTCCCCAAGTTCCTTTATATCTAACCTACTCTCATTATCTCCATTCAATAAGCTCTCGAAGTTGTTTTTTTTATCTCTCCATAATCTCATCATCCTTGACTAGGACTCTTAAATCAACACTTTTAATATACGTAATGCTATTAAATTTTTTTATTTTTCTCTTGTAAATAATTTTTTCCCTTCTTATATTCCTAATTCTGTATAAAGATCATCATACGCTCTTAACTTAGCATATCTTACCATTTTCTTAACTTTATTTTAAGCTCATTTATATTTATAAAAATTCTCTTTGTTTCTAGTTGTTTGCCATATTTTAAAACACCCCTTTTTGATTTTTACTATATTTTGTACTTCTTCATTCTACCACCAAGTTTTTTTAGATTGTGCCCCCCTGCCTTTTAATTCTCCAAGAATTTATTTCGATATTCTCCTAATGCATGTGGTCATCTTATCCCACATTATGTTAGTCTCATCTTTGGTATTCCATGATGCTTCATTTAATATTTTATCTTTAAATAATTCTAATTTCTCTCCTTTTAAGTTTCACCACCTAGTTCGTACGTTAATCTTCTCTTTTCGCACTCGTGATTGATTTTTAATATTTATATCCACCACCATTATCCTATGTTGTGAGGTTAATCTCTCTCTCGGGATAACCTTATAGTCTTTACATGTAATCGATCCATCATTTTTCTACTTATATTTGGCTCTTATGCGTTCCACTTTAATAAGCCATTAAGTGTTCAAGCTTCTTTTTAAAACATGTTGTAACACCCCGTGTTTTAATTAATTGACTTTAATTAATTTGGAGGAAAATAAAATCTTTGATTTAATGGCCTTTAAGAATTTAACTTGGATTTATTAGTAAATGGTTTTAATCGGAAATTAATTCGGGTCTTTTATAAAAAGGCTATAAGGATTTTTATCTTTTAACTGGAAGGTGCGTTTTTAAGAATATTTATCAGATTAAAAAGTCGGATTTCAAAAGATTGCATGTTTGGATGTGGGGTCTTTCAAACGACATCGTATGTCGTTCGAACGATGTAGCATCTCGTTCGAACGACAACGTACGTCGTTCGAACGGCGGGGGAGGTGAATGGATTAGAGAGTCCTAATTTGATTTTAACTCTTACACCCTTTAAATACCAAACTGATACGGGGCTGGGACTTTGAAAAACACTTTTCTCTCAAACCTTCTCCAGTAAGGTTCTCAAAGCATATTTTCTCTCATCTTCAACCCCTAGCCCCAAATTTTAGTAAGTTTTGAAGATTCAATTGGTGTTTTCTCAAGAAGAGTTCAACCTTCTACTCAGATTTAATCCAACTAATTTTAGGCATGAATACTCTATTCCTCTCCTTTAGTATTATGCATTTTAAGTGTTGCCTAAACCCTTGATTGCATCTTTTTCTTAAAATCAATTAGCAACCTAATTAGAGAAAGTGAACACTAAAGTTTGGGGTTGTTTTCATAAAATCTTTTAATATGAATAATATTCATAACCCTTGGGTACGTAGAATTCATGAGTGAATTTTGGATTTTATTGGTGTAGGTTGCATGTAGAAAAATCCTAGTTTTGAATTAAATGAATTTTGGGGCGTATAACTCATGTAATTTGTGTTGAGATTATGAAATTGGAATTTTGATGTATTAATGATGAAATCTCGGTGTATTTAACTTAAAATAATTAAATGGGATTAATTGGGTGTTTATGATGACGTAATAATTAAATTAAGATCTAAATGAACTGGACTATCATGCGTAGTTTTACATGTTGATTTATTTATGTGTGATTATGTATCTTGTTGAGATTGTTTATTTTCCATTTGTGACGACAAGTTATTGGGTATTTATGATTTCTCTATATTTTCGGATACCCTCTAGGTTTGGGACTAGTGGGGTAGGCCTTATTATGATTTATGCCTTTTAGGCATGGGACTAGTGAGGGTGGATTATTACAACTTTATTATGTCGGCGGTGGGGTGATTTTTGATACTTTATCATCGTTACGCTAGCCTAGGCATGAGACTAGGTTAAGGTCTCTGTTAGAAATTCATCCTATACATAGGGTAGGATGTATTGATAACTTGGGGACCCTTAGGTAAGGGACTAAGGGGTATTTTGAGGATAAAAGGGTGGGGTAATTTATAAATTGTGAAATTGAGAAATTGAGAAATAAATGCCTAAGATAAAAATGGGTATTAATATTAGTGGCGACATAATGTGTCAGGGACCGACAGTTTAAACGGGTCAGCGGAAGATTTATGTGGTGTTGTTTGTGGAACCTTGTCATGGGGCGGGGTCGACAGTTTAAACGGATCAGAGTCCATTTGACAAGGGGAAGTGTGACACTTTGGTGGATTATCACCCGGGGTGGGAGGACCGCCATAATAAAAAGTGAGAATAATAATAAAATTGGGTTAATTTAATTAAATTAACATCGGGGGACTTGGGAATTTAAAATCATGTTTGAGTGATTTTTGAAATGGGGATCTCTACGGGTAGTTAATGATTTATATTTATCGCGCTTAATTACTCGATTAATTGAAATATTCTATTGTGATATTTATTACGTATAATGCTACTGTCTGGATTCAAGGATCTTATTTGAGGGGAGTAGTGTGTATTCATGCTCGGGGTTCCGACCTCGCGCATTGACTAACTTTTCAGGATAAGTTTGGAGAAGCTGCATAGGATATTTGGAGATTATCTTTAGAGGTGCGGCTGGAGTTATTTCATTTTACTGCTTTATTTAGTTTATACTTTCCTTTCAGTCGTATTTCATTATGAGACTTCATTTGTGTTTTATTGAGCCATTCGATTCCAAATTTGTTTAAGGATTTCAGTTGGAATATTTGTAGTCAATTGATTATTCTGATTTTATTTAATCATTATTTGATATTGGATTTATTCGGAGGTTTAGCATGTGATGGATCTTTTATCTTTATTATTTGGGATTGATTCAAATAGTTATCTTATGGACTGAATGGTATTTATTTAGTTCACGCCCGGTGTAGTTAGGCGGAGGTGGCTGGCCACCCCTTCTGTCGGATTGCGCAGGGTGTGACACATGTATTTACTAGTACAAAATCATAAGCCAATGCAAAATCTAAGATCTCCACCGTCGTTCCTATCTCCAAAACTATATCCTCCATGTACTATCTCACATCCTACACGACCTTCTCCTACATGGACATTAAAATCTTCCCCTATATAGATTATCTCACTTATGGGTATTTTTTGAATTAGTTCATCCATTTGTTCCCAAAATTGTACTTTAGTGTACTCATTTAATCCTACTTTGGGTGCATAAGCACTAACAATATTAATTATGTTTTCACCTAATACTAATTTTACAAGTATAAGTCTATAACCTTTCCTAATAACGGTAACGATATCATCCTTAAGGATATTACCTACTATTATTTCGACTTCGTTCCTATTTCTATATTTTTTCGTATAATAAAATTTAAATCCTGTATTTTCTATTTCTTTAGCTTTCTCACCGACCCATTTAGTTTCTTGTAAACAAGCTATGTGGAATTTTCTCCTTATCATGGTATCCATTAACTCCATCCCTTTCCCTGTTATAGTCTATATATTCCAAGTCGCTAACCCAAGTCTACTATCCTGAACTATCTTCTTTACCCGCACATGTCCAGATTGTTGCAGGAACCCTTTCCCATTTCTCATCACATACGGGCGTCGATGCAACGTTCCTAGCCTATTTTTTGAGACACCCAGTGGCAGGCGCTATGCATCATTTAAGGGGAATGGCCTAGTATTAGCGTGTATATTCATAGGGTTCTTGTACATAAGGATATGACAAATAGGGGTGGCAAATCGTGTTATTGGGTCGGGTTCAGGACCAACCCGACACGACACGAAATGTTTTTTAGTGACACAAACACGACACAACACGATGTCGTGTTACTTTTTTATAACCCGAACATGACCCGCTTCTAACACGACACGACACGATTGACACAATTTAAAATTTTGATCTGATTAAAACCGAGTAACACGGCACGATTGACACGACATGTTTGACCCAACACGAAACGACAAGATTGGAATGATCCAATTTGTAGCATATTTTTTCAATTAATGCTTTATTGTATTACATATTAAAGCAACAATTTATAAAAATTCTATAATATATAAAATTTATATAGTAAGCATACACAAGTAGGAATTACATCACAATAAGCAAGCACAACTAAAACTTATATAATCTCAACCACCAAAAGTTTCAAAAAATTTCAAACATACTTAAAGTTGTTAATAAGATTAAAAATCACAAATAATAGTTTTTAGCTAAGATGACAACTAATAAAGTCTTCAAAAGATCATTACTCTCCTCCTCAGTGCTTGCACCTTTCTCTCTTCCATCATCATGCACAATATCATTCCTATGAAAAAAATATAAGCATTATTAGAATAAAACAAGTTAGTAATACAAGTGAAACTAATTAAATATTAAAAATTTCATGTATTAACCTTGATAGTAGCCGATTAATTGCTTTCCTTCTTATCCAATTCTATGATGTCTTCAGTGAGTTCAAGCAAATTAAGCTCCAAATCACCTTATTAGTACAAAAATCCAAAATGATTAAGTGAAAATCGTTTATTTAAAAAATTGAATTATAAAGAAATATAAATTTACCTTTGTAGAGGGGGATTGAAGGTAATCCCGAGATTAGGGATAATTCCCTAATTGGTAATAGTGCTTGAGATTAAGCAACCGAGGTAGCTCAAGCGTGGCAACTCATACTTTAGCTTGTTGTGTTAGTCATATTGTATCTTTGTTTATAGTGACTGAAAGCTATAACTGTTGTAATGATGTAACGAGAATAATAACAAGTTTTAGTGTGAGGTCAAACGGTAATTGTGAGAGACTAGGCTTGGCAGGGCCTGGGAGAGCTTTCATGCTCTATCGAATGACCTCGTCGTGGGAACTTTAGAGGGACTTGGTTTGTAGGATTGAGGAGTGAGGCACCATTGGGGATTATCCTGACCATCGTAGATACACCTGGTAAAACACCGAAGGACCCTGACCGTGGAACCTCGGACGGATCAGCTTCGAGTTCCATCGGGCGTTGAGTTCAACCAAACAACCCTCTACTTAACGTCACATCTATTGTAGGTAATGTCACTAGCCAGCTAAACAATGTCAGACCTGCACTTGAGTAAACCATCATGGTATTTGGGGCTGTCAGGCAGTTGGTGAGCAACCTCTGCGACAACAACCCCCTGACACACTGTGGTTAGGCAAAAGGCATGTCTTGGCATTTAATGTTTATGACATGGAGACAACTAGTGCATCAAGCATTTAATGCTGTGACATAAAGTATGAGGGATGTCTTTCATAGTCTTTAATGACTAAGTTGCCTCGGGGGTTGTATGGGGGCTATTTAAGGACCCCAACCACCTTTGAGGAGAGGATGATCTTTTGAGAGTTCAGGAGTTATTGCTATAGAGAATACATATCAAAGAGAGTTATTGCAAAACCATAGAGTTTACTCACTCACCATTGTTATTTATTACGAAGATTTTAATACTTAACAGAGATTATTGAGGGTGCTTGGTGTGTTTCTATCTGCCTACCAAGGTGTATCTAGGGTGCTTACTTCTCTCTCCCTATATCTAAGTTACTTCTAAGTTTCCTTACAACTTTTCTGAGTTATACACGAAAGATTTATGAGTTTAAACTAAGTCTTATCTTCATTGAGTTTGTGTTTGCATGTTCTATCACTAATCCAAAGCTTAGGCCAAATTAGCCTATCATTACCATACTCAAATAGGGGTTACGCCTCCATCTTATCTAAACTAACCTCTTACAACCTTTAATTCCAAAAATCCAATCTTAAGTATAAATCAACGCCTCCACAGTTTCAGTCTTAAGTGAGCTCCGATATTGATCAAGCACACGACCACCACTACTAAACGCTGACTCCGATGCAACTGTGGATACAGGGACACTTAAGACATCACTAGCCATACACACTAGATCAGGGTATCGGTATTGATGAGCTCTCCAAAAACTTAAAACATCCAATTGTTCTACTAAGTCACTCCTTGGTTCATCTAAATACTTCTCAAGTTGTGTCTTTTGCATTGAAGAAAGTTCTCGACTCTCATAACAAGAGAACTGCTAAAAAAAAAAGCAACAACGTTTTTTTTATAAAAATAACAACAATGTTTTTGAATTTACAAAAAAACAAGAACTTTTGTAATAAAAAAACATCATGTTTTTTCATAAAAAAACAACAATGTTTTGCATTTGCTGAAATAAACAACAAATTTTGTAATAAAAAACAACACGTTTTTTCATAAAAAACCCATCAACTTTTGTAATAAAAAAGAGCATGTTTTTTTAACATAAAAAAATAGCAATGTTTTGCATTTACTAAAAAAAACAGCAACTTTAGAAATAAGTAAACAACATGTTTTTTCATAAAAACAACAACAACTTGTGTAACAAAAAAACAACAATGTATATGTACCTTGAATATGTTTTTGGTGGTTCGACTTAGTACGGTAGCATTTGTCTTCTCACCATCAACTTTCTTACATCCATCTACCATTGCAATATAGGTGTTATCGCCCATAGTAGAGTTGATCATGTATTCACCAAAACGATCAAACAACTTTTCTTTAGCAAGATGACTTTGATAATTATTGATACCATAAATTTTTTGGTAAGTGAACTCAACATATTGAAATTTGAGACGAGGATCCAAAATCGTGGCCATTGCCAAAAGCAAATTATAATCCGATCAATACTTGGAAAATTTCTCATACATTTTACATGCCATTTGCTTCTTAAAGACATCCGAACTTTGCATTTCTTCTCTTAAAGTGAACTCAACCATGGAAACGTAAGTAAAATACAAGTTCACCGTAGGGTATTTGTTTCCGGAGAAGATGCAAGTCACTTCATAGAAAACCTCCAAAAACTTAAAAAAATTCTCAATCTTTCCCCACTTCATTTCATTTAGACAATGCAAAAAATTTGAGTCACTTAGTGCTAAACGAACAAATGCACATGTCTTCCCCAAGCTCCTCATAGTGTTGCATTATGAGGTAGTATGATAGTATTAGTTACTTCCTTGACTTACGCAGTTGCCGCGAAGGTTGAACAAAATACCCTATAATTCTAATTTTATCTCAACATGAAAGATTATCAAATCAAATAGGATACCATGGAGAGTAAAAACCACGCTTGGCAATGCGTTAAGTATGCCACTTCATTTATACTTTTCTACTGCAAGCAAGAGCTATCGATTATTATGGTACCAACGTACGACTTTCGATATGATGTATCGTTCTCATAAGATTCAATTTATATCACTATTTTTACCAAAAAGGAATTGCCTTACCTAGATCTCTAGTTACCGACTCCGCCTTTGCTATTGGTATCTCAGCTGGTGCTGCTGCTAATGCTGGATCTACTACATGCTCTTCCATTTGTGGTGCCGGTGCATAGGTAGGTTGTGCCGGTAAAATGGGAGGAAGGGAACCTATCAAGGAAGCTAAAAAGGGGGCAATGCCCGCTGCTGTTGGCGCTGCAGGAGCATCCAACTAGCAAGGAAAGGAAGGATTTTTTCTTAAATAGATTCTCCAACAGGTGTGTTTCATTCGAACGATCAAACTTGCAGAAAGTTGGTGTTTTTGGCTTCAGATCGATCTTTTCGCAAATAGAATCCGAGCGCTTTAAACAAGTAACATGGAAAATAACTCATTAGGCGGGGAGTTCGATATGGCCACGGTGCCGCCACGTTCCCGATGTCCATAATGGAAGTGCTTTTCAGCTCATTGTGCTTGCGAGATGATATGATCCGAGGATCGGTGATTTTCAAAGTCTGTTGGCAACACGTAAATGGGTTGGGTCTGGTTACTACGCCGAATCAAACCACTACTGGACATATTAACACTATTTCGGGGACCACGATTCAGATATGGATAGATAGAATCTTTGAGATACGAGTCTCTTAGTATACTTGCAGAAAAGGAGACCCCAAAACATATTATCCGGTGCTTCTGGCTTTTCCACCAAAACAAAAACAAGGGTTCACTTTTTTAGCATCAAAATCTCCTATGGAATCGATCTCTTGCATCCAAAGTATCCTTTTGTCGAGAGGCACCCATCCTGGTAAAGGCTGTGTTATCTATCGAACTATCTTTCTAACCGATTTGAAATATAGAACTCTCTCTCGTTAAAAATGTTGCATTCCACCCAGTAGGGACATCTTGACGCAATCCTCTCTTTGCATCCAAATGAACAAGTTTCACACATTCTATAAATTTTTCTTTTCTAATTTGTGAGCCTTTTACATGCTTCACACACTCCCGCACCTTTCCCATCCCTTCATCTATTGCCTTTAAACCATCTTGAACAATTAAATTCAAAACATGAGCACAACATCGAATATGAAAATAATCACCCTTACTTAAAAGTGAGCCTTAATTATTTAACTGACTTTTTAGCAATTCAATAAATGTATCATTGCTTGATGCATTATCCAACGTGATAGTGAACAACTTTTCCTCAATGCCCCACTCAGACAACAAATTGGATATTTTTTCGATTAAGCAAATACCATTATGTGGAGGTGGCATCACTTGAAAACTGAGAATCCTTTTTGCAATTTCGAATCTTTATCAATAAAATGTGAAGTGAAATAAACAAATCCATTCGTGTTAATTGAATACTGTAGGTGCAAAAAATCTCACCCGTCGGGGGGTGTCAATTCATCACGATACAAGTATAAAAATAAATACGAGAGAGACAAAGATTTACGTGGTTCGACCATGAATGACCTACGTCCACGGGGCTGCTGGTGTGTTTCCTTAGAATGATCAGAGAGTTTTACATGAGAGTGTTTCTCTAACTTCTAAGACCCCTTTCACAATGGAGGGTGTCCCCTTTATATAGATTTAGGGGTTACATTAGGGTTACAAATATGAATGAGTAACAAATATGGATGAGTCCAATCTTCGTGGAGTTTCCCTCTAATTCCATACTGCTCCTCAATCTTCTAAATTATTAAGGACTTTAGTCGTCCCTATATTGCTGGCACATCGCCATCTTCACGGGGTGCTCCCCACACGTCATGCTATTCCGTAGGCATATATTTTGCCCCCACAATATCCCCACAGGTCGCAGTTCAGCTGAGTTGATTCTGAGATGAGCTGGGAGCTGGTCCACAATCTCTTTAAACATATGCAGTTGGTGGTGTGAACTGGACTGGCATTCTTTGATCTGTCGTTCAGCTTTTAAGCCTTCTTTGGTTGATCTTCTCGCCTTCATAGGTTTTTAGATGAATTCTTGGCTTGAGTTGAGAGGCATTCAATCGATATGGGAACCGGACTCGAGAGTGTCGAGATGCCTACGTACCCTCTTGGGATCAGGTCGAACGTAGTTCATTGTCTGTTTTATTATATGGCCCAATTTGTGAGGCTGACCACAGGCCTGTTCAGAATTTGTTTGCTGAGGCTTTATCGAGTGTGCATCAAGTTTAGGGCGTCTCCCTGTATTTTGGTCTCGTATGGTCCATTTGTTGAGGCCGACCACAGGCCTATGCGTCGAGTCTTGCTCGAGCATGTACCTAGTAGGGGTAAGACCTTGCTTTAGGTTTTTCATATGGTCCAATTAGAGAGGCCGACCAGAAGCCTATGCGTAGAGCCTTGCTCGAGCATGTACCTAGTAGGGGTAAGACCCTGCCTTAGGTTTTTCATATGGTCCAATTGAAGAGCCCGACCAGAAGCCTATGCGTCGAGCCTTGCTCGAGCATGTACCTAGTAGGGGTAAGACCCTGCCTTAGGTTTTTCATATGGTCCAATTGGAGAGGCCGACCAGAAGCCTATGCATCGAGCCTTGCTCGAGCATGTACCTAGTAGGGGTAAGACCCTGCCTTAGTTTTTTCATATGGTCCAATTGGAGAGGCCGAACAGAAGCCTATGCGTCGAGCCTTGCTCGAGCATGTACCTAGTAGGGGTAAGACCCTGCCTTAGGTTTTTTATATGGTCCAATTGGAGAGGCCGACCAGAAGCCTATGCGTCGAGCCTTGCTCGAGCATGTACCTAGTAGGGGTAAGACCCTGCCTTAGGTTTTTCATATGGTCCAATTGGAGAGGCCGACCAAAAGACTATGCATTGAGCCTTGCTCGAGCATGTACCTAGTAGGGGTAAGACCATGCCTTAGGTTTTTCCCACAATTTAATGTAATACCAATTACGTTTGCATTTTTCCATTTTCTAATGCCTCGCATGTAAATATCCACCTATTTTACCTTTTAGGTTGTGCCGTCACACTTCCTTAGGCCTAAAAGGCGATGGCAAAAATGCACATGGTTTGAGGGTCATCCATCCGTTCAGGATTTTAATCGACCAACATAGTTGGCGACTAACCTGAGTTGGTTTTTTTCCTAGGGATCCCCCGTAGGGTTTTTATTATTTCCTGGGCAACTCGTGAGGCCATTTGTGTTTGGAGATAACAAAGGCCTATAGACGTACTTAATTTAGTGGGAACAAGCAAGAAGGCCGTTGTAACTAAATCAAGCTTGATCATGATCATAATTTGAAAGACTAATTCCGTTGTTAACCATGTTGGCATCTGTCCTGAGTTGACCTCTTCTATTTTGCTTTAAATGTTGTAGTGAATCTATTTACATGCCATCGCTGCTATGGAGCCCCCAATCGGGTTATGAAGAGAAGGCTGCCCGACCGTCCATCGGGTCATCTGATCTGTATAACCGGGATGATAAGTGTGCCTGATCGCTCCTCGAGGCTTCGTTGCTTTGAAGAGTATCGCGTTGATCGTTTGTCGAGCTGGATATATTTAAGGATTATCTTGCTCGTAGAGCTCCACGTATTGTATCGTTCTTTGGGGCACACTTGTTCGCTGACCATGCATGGTGGTTACAGGAGGCTGTGGAAGACTCCATATAGCTCGTGCACCTAAAGAGATTGATATGAGTTCAAAGCGTCCTTGTGCAGAAATGCATTGATCTGGTATGGCGTTCAAGAAACATTGTTCCTCTGGAGTGGATATCTTAGTGTTGATGACGCGTTAATTCATTGCTTGGGGATCTCACCCGTCGGGGGGTGTCAATTCATCACGATACAAGTATAAAAATAAATACGAGAGAGACAAAGATTTTTGTGGTTCGACTATGAATGGCCTACGTCCACGGGGCTGCTGGTGTGTTTCCTTAGAATGATCAGAGAGTTTTACATGAGAGTGTTTCTCTAACTTCTAAGCCCCCTTTCACAATGGGGGGGTGTCCCCTTTATATAGAGTTAGGGGTTACATTAGGGTTACAAATATGGATGAGTAACAAATATGGATGAGTCCTATCTTCGTGGAGTTTCCCTCCAATTCCATACTGCTCCTCAGTCTTCTAGCTTATTAAGGACTTTAGTCGTCCCTATATTGCTGGCACGTCGCCATATTCACCGGGGTGCTCCTCGCACGTCATGCTATTCCATAGGCATATATTTTGCCCCCACAAATACCATAAATCGGATGTCAAAGAAACCCTACCGAGAGCTAACTCAAGCAATTTCTTTAATTTTTTCTTCTCTCTTTTATGCATTTTTAAGACACCGGCCTTTGCGGTATTTCTTGATATAGTTATCACATCCTCATATAAGTAATGAAAAATATCCCTAATACCCTCATATTCTACAAACTAAAATGGTAAATCATGCATTACAATGGCCTCAGTAATTAACTCTCGAAATCTTTCAGGCTCAAATTTAGAAGTGCGCATCGACATATATCCACGAGATTGATTCATTAACATTTGGGATACGTCATTTTTATCCCTTATTGGACACTTTTTCATATGTTTTCTTAAGCTACCCGTCCCATTCTTAGAAGAACTCATGTAAATTTTTGAACATTTTACATTTGGCTCTTTCTTTTCCATCATCATCAACGGGAAGAAGGTAAAAAAAAATTCATATCTCGGACCGACGTTCCCTATATTGCTTGACTAAATCCCCTTGTGTTTTCGTCTCTAATTTCACATTAACTTCAACAATGTCATCACCATCATCTTCGTAAGAACTATCATCTCCGCTATCAACCTAAAAAAAATCATAACACAATATATAAGACAATTTACAAAAAATAAACAAATTCAAACTAATAAACAAAATAAATCTAACAAAATAGAATACATAATTATCTCATTTTCATTTAAATTGTTCTCAAGAGGTTCTGAAAATTTCACCCTTTTCTTCTGTCCAACTTCAAATGATTTTGATCTTTTCTTCTCAATAACATTAGCCAAGGTTAATTTTGAGTTCCTTTTGAGATCCGCCAAATGAAAAAAAATACAAATGTTAGTCAGATAAAAAAAATACAAATGTTAACTCAAACAAGCTCAAAACGTCTAAATACAAATGTTAACTCAAACTTTAAGTATGTTTGAAATTTTTTGGAACTTTTGGTGGTTGAGATTATATAAAATTTAGTTGTGCTTGCTTATTGTGATGTAATTCCTAGTTTTGCACGCTTACTATATAAATTATATATATTATGGAATTTTTGCAAATTGTTGATATAATATGTAATACAATAAAGCATAAATTGAAAAAATATGCTACAAATTGTATCGTTCCAATCGTGTCGTGTCGTGTCGTGTTGGGTCAAACGTGTCGTGTCAATCGTGTCGTGTTTTTGGGTTTTAATCGGATTAAAATTTTAAATCGTATTAATCGTGTTATGTTGTGTTAGAAGCGAGTTGTGTTTGGGTTTTAAAAAAGTAACACGACATCGTGTTATGTCGTGTTCGTGTCATTAAAAAATATTTCGTGTCGTGTTGGGTTGGCCCTGAACCCGACCCAATAACACAATTTGTCACCCCTACTCAAAACGTCTACTGCCGAACGTCTAAAGTAATAGAATGTTACCATGTTTGTAAAAAATGTTACAATGGTTTTTACCAAACAACAAAATGTTACCATGTTTGTAAAAAATAAAATACAAACAAAATTGTTAATAAAAGAAAAAACGAACTGAAAAAAAACAAAGAACGATATCAATACGATTATACTATTGAGGAGAGATCGGAAACAAAGCTGTTTATTTAAAAAAAAATGAACGGAAAAAAAATGTCTTCTGCCAATTTTGTTCTTTTGTTAATAAAAGAACAAAACTGATGAAAAAACAAGAACAAAACAAATCTGCCGGACCAAAAAATGAGATTGAAAAACGATATCAATACGAGATCGAAAAACAAGATCGAAAAATGAGAACAAAAAAGAGATCGGAAAACGAAATAAAAAAACAATATCAATACAAGGAAAGAACAAAAAAAAGATTGGGAAATACATACCGCTGGAAATAGAACAAAGATGCCGATTTTTTTTTTGTGGTGAAGAAACAAAACCGTCGGATTTTTTGTGGACAAATGCTTTGGGGTAGATTCAATTTGTTATGTTTGGTTTTGTGGTATAAAGGAGGGAGATGAAATATTTTAACTTTTATGGGTTGGGCATTTTAATAAAAGCCTTTTATTTTTAATAGATTGTATTGGGTTTTAATGGGGTTATTAACGGATCTATAATGGGTTTTTTAATCGGGTTCATAATGGGTCTTGACGGGGTCACTATTGGGTCTTTAACAGGTCTAATTCGGGTCAATTTTGTGGCCAAAATTTAGCACGAACACGGCACGACACGACAGCAGTTCTAACAACCCCGAACATGATAAGCCGTGTCAATTTCTTGTTAATTTCGTTCCGTGTGTTTTGTGTTATCGTGCCGTTTTCGAAATTGCCACCCCTAGACAAAGTTTTATGCTGGTTTTCAGCTACCTAATGCAACCCTCCTCCTTTATTATAAATGGACTAACAACTTTCAATTTTTTTTACAAAATAATATCAAATTTTTCCTTAATGTATATGTCATATCAATAACTACAAGTCAATAGTTTCATTTATTAGTACAATAACAATTATTTTGCCTAATAACTTATAAAATTACACGCATTAATACTTTGGTATACATATTCATATTATAGTAATATAAATATACGTATTAATAAACAAACATGTATAAATAAACAAACTATGTGCATGAATAAATAAACTGCATACATATATAATTAACTACACATGTAATCATCAAGGTACACCTCTAAGTCAATAAAGTGTACACGTAAATTAACACAATGAAAGAATAAAACCAAAAAGTATATTTAAATATGAACATAAGTATAGAGTGCATGCAATACTTCAGAAAGTACAAACAAAAAATGCTTGTACTTTGGTAATGCTAAAAATGCGTGTACTTCATAAAAGATGCCTGTATTTTCATAAAATGCGTGTATTACCACAAACATGTATGTATTTTTATTATAAGTAGACTTTCAACTTTCAAATTTTTTGTTATAAATAGTCTTAAATCTTTTTTCATTAGAAAACAAATAAAACTACAAATTTAGTATATATATACTTGTAGAAAATATTAGTATCCACTTTTCTCACACGTATTCTTTTTACTAATCCTCTAAAACCTAGATTATACATATACTCAAAATCATATCTTTCAAGCCCACGAATTAAAACCACCAACAAAAAATACCAAAAACTAAAATTATAAAAAGGTGGGGACTAAATTTAAATATTAAAAAGTTCAAAATTACCTATGCATCATGGATCTTTTATGATTGATCTCGTAGAGAGCTTTTCGAAAATAAAAAACATCTAAATCCAAATTGTATTTTGAGAGATATTTTAGTTCAAAGTGAAAAATAAAAAACATTGGGGGTGAAATATGATTTTTTTTTAAAACTTCAAAATTACATATCCTTAATTTATTTACTTTTGATATATTTCCTCGAGAGCGAATATGTAGATCGTGTAAATTGGATTTTTTTTTAAAACTTAAAGTTTCAACACAAGAAACAAAAAAATAGATATAAACCTTAGCATTCAAACTAAAGGACCAAAACATTTAAAAAATATGGTTGCATGTCTAAGCGTAAAAAAAAACTTCGTCAGTGTCGATACGTAAAAAAATATTTTTACTGGTTATTTAGACCGAGGCATCCGTTAGCTATTGATGTCTGGGGTTTAGAAAAAAAATTATCACATCATTGATCCTTAATTTTAAATAGAATTTGCTATTAGACATAAAATTTGTCTGTCACTTCTTTATTATTTTAGAAAATCCCAAAATATCCCTCATTTGTCTCTCTCCTCCCCCTCTCTTATGTAAGAAGTTTATAAGCTTCTACAAATTACAAAAAAATGGTAATACAACTTTTTCATAAAACCCACAAAAAATTATGATCCACCCCAAAAATAATAATAAATGGAAAAAATTGATATTGAATTTTTAGTCGTCTTTTTATTCACACGCGCACACACACGTATAACTCACACATGTAAACAAAACAATCACTTAGGCTAAACAAGTAACTATTAGGAAATTAAAATCAATCGAATACACAAGGGGGGAATACAGATATACGTGGTTCGATAAACTGCATAAAACAGCGAAGGGGATTATTTTATTCAATATTTTTGTAGTACAGTTTGCTCTCAAATTCATATGCCCCCATTGATGTGGCCTTATAATATTTAAATCTATGGGACCTTAGTGGTTCCACAAAATATGAACTGCCCCCATATTACTTATCGATAGGGTATTGAAAAGCACATCTGATTATATCTTTAATTATTTGTCAATATCCTTTAATATCTTCAAAAAACATGGAGTAAATCTTGTGGTGACATGCATCAAGTTTTGTGTGTAGGTCCTATAATTGTTAGGCTTACACATGAATCATAAATGATAAAAATCTTTATCCCACAATTGCCCATAAGGCTTAGTGGACCTCGGGTTATGATATGATCGAAGGCTACGCCAGTCATTTTACACTAGTGACGAAGGGATGACCCTTGGGAGGGGAGTTATCCATTAGTGGATACATACACCAAATTATGGATATCTTATCAAGAGTCATGCAAGTTTTGTTTGCCTCCCAAACCAGCCAAATGTGTTAGTGACAATTCATTTGCACACTAGATTTTTATGTGTGACAAGATTTTCAACGCCTTTTCCTAGTCAATGTCGACCATGTCAAGACCATTGTTGCGTGCCTCTCTAAAATTAATAGGGTTATTGGTGTGGGTTCTTTTCTAGAGGCCAATAAATCTACCCATAATAAAGAGGTGGATAAACTCAATGCCTACCTATCAAACTACCAGTAAGAAAATAGGGGCCTCAATGAAAAGTTCCAAAGGTTATGGTGGAAATTCATGTTGTGAATGATACTTAATTTGAATAAGAAATTTGATATCCTAATATTTATACTTGATGAACCTAAATACTATAATGTGCCAGTTGTTACATTTGGTATTTAATCATGGTTGTAAGCAAGTAGGTTCCATAGGTCCATTATAGTTTTTCACGTAGCGTTCTTTGATATGTCTATTTGTTTGTACTCATACTTATGACTCGTGTACTAATAGGAAATTTATGTTGGAATTTTCAGATGGCACCTAGAAGGAGGGCACATGGTTTTAGAGCAGTGAAGGGAGAATATTACTTAGGTTTTGCACCCTAGTGGGATAGGAACTAGCAGTACCGGTGCCCGATGCTCAGGTCCGTATCATTTTGATCCTTAAGAGTTATCCGAGATGATTGGGGGTAGGAGGTTCGTGGTACTGGGGTCTATGAATAATTTGAAAGGTTGAGGCATGACCCACTTCAATGGAAACATCATATAAGGTGTTCAAAGCTTTAAGAGCAACAAGTAAATTGAAAACAAACTTTTGCAATATAATGACAATTTTATGATTACAATATGAGGAAGAAAAGGATTGAATACAAGATTTTTCGTAAGAACAAAAAGAATGGAATCACTTAAGAGAGATGATTCCTTGAGAGTGAAGAGTCAAGCACTTCAAATACCTAGGAGAGTGAAGTTACCCCTGCTGTTGTGGGGTTGGTGGAGCTAGTGCTACAGGTGGTAGCTATGCCTGTGGCCCATGTTGGGTAACCTGCTAAAGTCCCATGCCTGCCTATGGGTAGTCCCTCTTCCTGTGTCCCATCTCACCACAAGTAAAGCACCAGCTGGTGAAGTCCCCCTATCTTTGGCCCTGGTGGCCCAATCGAGGTTATCCCGATCATTGGCCCTCATGGCCTTAGCCGTGTTGGCCTCCTTCGTTGTTTCCTTGGCCTTGAGGAACATGGTGGTGTTGCTACTATTGATAATGAAGGCCTTGTTGGCGCTACCTAAATCCACCACTCTCGGGTTTGAAGCCTCCTAATTAAAATCTCTTAGTTGGATCCCCCTGTCGGGAATACCGCTCGTGCGATTTACTCACATGCTGCGATTGTGCCCTACTAGAACTATTCCTACCTGTCTTCCTACTCTGACTGGTCTCACATGCTCACTTGATCTCTTTCACATAGAAGTGATGATCCTGACAATGAAGTAGAGCGGTATTAACGACCTCAGAATAGGTAGTCAACGTCGGATTACCCAACAAATGTTATCGGATCCTCCAATTAAGCCCATCCATGAACTTTAGCATTTTCTTATCTTCCGCGTTCACCTCATCTCTCGTCAAATTGGCTAGCCAGGTGAACTCCTCCTCGTACTCATACTCAGACATGGTCCGGTAAACATCGAGGTTATTCTTTCTCATCTCTATTTGAATAGCGAACAAAAAGTACTTACGGTCAAATTGCATCCAGAACTCATCGATAGTCATAACACAGCTCTCTCTTGCTTTGGTCACTGACTCCCACCATTTTAAGGTTGTGCCCATTAGCTTAAAAGTAGCTAGTATCTGCCGTTGTGTCTAATTGCACTCCACAAGGCAAAGATGGCATGTAATGTCCTTCTTCCACTAGGAGGTTGCTACTATATCCGAATTTCCCTGAAACTCTGGTGGATTCCCTTTCTGAAAGGCCTCCCTCACTCGCTCCCAAGCTAACGGACTCAGATTGGTCTAGATGATCGGTGCCACCTATGGCTGAGGATGGGCTGGGGAAAGTGTTGTGCCATTGCAGTCATCGCCGCATTTATCGCTTGCCACTACAACAAAACAGGTCCATCGTAACGGGCAAAAATTGTTATAAAAATATTTGTAACGGATTAAATCTGTTAGAAAATTGGCGTTACTTATTTTACTAACGAAATTAGTAACGTATAAAAACCGTTAGAACTTTACGATTTATAACATACTAAAACCTCTAAAATTTATTTTGTAACAAATTTAGCTATGGTACACACCCCCATACGTTAGTAACAGATTTACTAAATTGTAACGGTTTTGACCCATTACAAATATAAAATTTGTAACGGATAAAAATGATTACAAATGGGAGTGTCATATATTTGTAACGTATGTTTTTATTTGTAATGGATAAAGTCTGTTAGCAATGTTATTATATTTTGAAAAAATATTAATTTCTGATTAAACAAATAAATATTAGTACACTAATAATAACCCGTGCTCAACTAATGGAAATGCATAATCAATTCTCACAAATTTTAATCAAAACATAATTTTCAAACGCACGTGAATAAATGAATGACACTACATTTCGGTGATATTAAATCGATCTAAAACTATATTTCATTCATAACCAAAAACATTCTAAAAAAAATGTAGTACAAGATAAACCATCAAGATTTTAACCATAAACTTTAAATGAAGTCTAGCATCATTCTAAATATACTATTCTTCAAAAATTAGTCTTCATGATATTCTTTGCAAAAGTAGACTTCATTCTCCCATAAGTAATCTTCGTATTTCCCAATAAGAACATGTTGAACAAAATCAACCTTTGTAAATGTGCAATCATAAATGAGTAGATAACATAAAAGACTAAAACATTTACATGCCATTGATACACGTATAATTTTATTAAGGAGCAATTGATACACAACAAACGACCATAATTACTTTTGTATCGTTTGATGTGTTTATACCTAATGTTGTTTTCAATTTTAGCCCTCAACAACCAATTTTAACCCAAAAAGTAAGTGTATACTATTCAATTAGGACAACCGAGAGTACGATGAGGATGATGTTAGTTTAGATAAGTTACTTTGGTATTGCTTGATGTCTACAAACCTAAACCTAGGCCGCTAGGTGGTTGTTTTAATTTTTTGCCCCTCAATGACCATTTTTAACCCCCCAAAAGCGTATATTAGTCAATTTGGGCAATTGAAAGTACGATGAGGAAACAGTTAGTTTAGGAAAGTTACTTTGGTATCGCTTAATGTGATTGTACCTAAATCTAGGCATCTAGGTTGTTGTTTATAGTTTTCTCCCCCTAATGCCAATTTTTAACCCTCAAAAGAAGTGTATATTAGCCATTTGCCCAACCGAGAGTCTGTTGAGGGCATGGATAGTTTAGACAAGTTACTTTGGTATCACTTGATGTGTTTGTACCTATTTTTAGGCCATTAGGTTGTTGTTTCCAATTTTCACCCCTCAACACCTATTTGTAACCCCCAAAAGAAGCGAATACTAGTCACTTTGAGCAACCAAGAGTCCGATGAGGAAGCAATTAGTTTAGACAAGTTAATTTAGTATCTCTTGATGTGTCTGTACCTAATTTTAGGCCGCTAGGTAATTGTTTTCAGGTTTTACCCCCCAACATCCATTTTTAACCTTGAAAAGAAGCGTATACTAGTCAATATGACCTACCGAGAGTCTAATGATGACGCTATTAGTTTAGACAAGTTAATTTATATCTCTTTATGTGTTTGTATCTATTTTTAAGGCAGCTAGGTTGTTGTTTTCAGTTTTTGCTCTCCAACGCCTATTTTTAACACAAAAAGAAACGTATGCTAGTCAAATTGGCCAACCGAGAGCCCGATGAGGACACGGTTAGTTTATACAAGCCATTATGGTTTCTTTTGATGTGTTTATATCTATTTTTAGGCCGTCAGGTTGTTGTTTTCAGTTTTTGCCTCCAACACCCATTTTTAATCCCCAAAAGAAGTGTATAGTAGTTAATTTGGTCAATCGAGAGTTCGATGAGTATACGGTTAGTTTAGACAAGTCACTTTAGTATCTCTAGATGTGTTTATATCTAAATCTAAGTCATTAGGTTATTTTTTTCAGTTTTTGTCCCCCAACGTCCATTTTTAACCCCAAAAGAAGAATATACTAGTCAATTTGGTCAACCGAGGGTTCGATGAGGGCACGGTTAGTTTAGACAAGTTACTTTGGTATCACTTGATGTGTTTGTATCTAAATCTAGGCCTCTAGATTTTTTTTTTAAGTTTTCACCCCCCAACGCCCATTTTTAACCCCAAAAAGAAGCGTATAATAGTCAATTAGGCCAACTAAGAGTACGCTGAGTTTAGTTTAGACAAGTTGTTTTATTTTTATTTATATATTAATATATATACTTTTTTTATTTTAGGGGGGTGGGGATGGGATGGAGGAGGTTGAGGTCGAAATGAATCAAAAGAAAGAAAATAATAGAAAACTAAGGTTTGAGGACTTAACTGGGATGGAGGAGGTTGAGGTCGAGATGAATCAAAAGAAAGAAAATAATAAAAAACTAAGGTATGAGGACTTAACTGGCATGGATTATCCACAAGCTTTCGTTTCTTTGTTGATCCAAAAAGTTCACCTTCAATCTCAAACACCTCTTCGAGTTTTCTGAGCACGTCCTCATACTCGTTAAACCTTGTCAAATCTACTGTCCTGCTAATAACCATCCCTTGCATGTGAATCTATATGTTTAATAATCATATATTCCATCAAATACTCTGATTTGAAATTTGAAGATAGATGGATAGATAGATGGATGGATGGATGGATAGAGAGAGAGAGAGAGAGAGAGAGAGAGAGAGAGAGGGGGGGTCATAAGAGGACAGCCTTAACTTTCACTTCCATAAATAAAGCCAGAAAAACAAGTTAAATAGAATAACCAAATAAATCAACCAATGTAGTACTCTAGTTTAGACATTGCAGCTCAATAAGTTTCATATTCACGCATGATTATCTCATCAAATTTTAATTCGTCATTAATGGTTAATCCTCTCAGGAAAGGTATTTAGAGCTACCACATAAGAAAGTGCAAGGGTGTGAAAATAATTGTTCATGCTTGACGGGTAAACCTACAATCGGCTATAATATCCTCATTGAGACCTCTCTTAGATATTCCTTCACAAGTGCATGCAATTGCCCATACTTTTGAGAATAGAGATCTACACACTATTTTCTTTTGCATTGTAAATAATTTTCAACCTATGTCTCATTTGGTTCATGCTAAAATATATTATCAACTTAGTTAAAATAAAATAGTGAAAAGTATTAGCGCCTATTTGGAATTTTGTTCACTATTCTTGTCCAAAATCGCATTATAATTATAGACGCACACTTATTTACAATTTTAGACAAATAAAAATTCAACTCCACATAGGTAGAGATATTTCTCATCATTTTACTTTTCATTCACATGGAAGATATTTCACTTTGAACTAAAGGGGGGCTTAAGAAACATTAAGTACCAACTTAAGTACCTTAGTGTAGCTCTGAATCTGTCTGCTTTGTGATTTTATAGGGGATGTCAGGCATGACTTTTCAAGCTCACAACTTGCTGAAGGGATATCACATTGATTAATATTTATTGGTTCATAACTCCTATCGGATTCAGCATCTAAAGTTGCAACTGGCTCGTCATTCATAATTATTTCAGACACAACCATTGATGACGTTTCTTCACGCATGGAGTGATCAAGTATCTCAACACTACACCAAAAGGATAAATTGTCACCTTTGAGTCGGCCAACCTTGTCACGGTCATTGACCGTGATAAATAAAACGTGCATTTTTTATCACGGTCAGTGACCGTGACAACTTTAAAGAGTTGACACGATCAAATACCTTGACAGGGTTGTGAAAACTCTTATAATTAAAACCCTAGGCGCCTTTTTTTACCATCATTTTATTTCCCTCCATTTTCTCCCTCTTCGGTCGAGCATTCTCTCTCTCTCTCTCTCTCTCTTGTGTATGTGTGTATATGTGTATACATGTGTGTGTGTGTATCTAGGTGGGTGGGGGTGGCAGTGGTGGGGAAGGGGGAGTGATGGGGGCGGCCGGGGGGGGGGGAGGTAGTGTGTGGTGGGGGCAGTGGTGGGGGCAGGTGAGAGAATCATTGAGTTGTTGTTTTGAATCCATTTTTGGGGAGTTTATAGGTGGGAGAAAATGGGGAGATATGGGGAATTTATTGTATTTGGTTTTAGTGTAAGAGATTTTAGTGTGTTGTTTTCAATTTGGAGATCAATAGATGGAATGTCGCATGTGCGTGTATGATTTCGAAAATAGTGTCAATGTTGTTTTCAAACTTTATACTTTGCCCAAATAGTAGTTGTCTTATAGCAATGATCGGATTTAATATAATAAGAAACGAGATTAAGATATGAGAGTTAAAATATAAAGAAGAGAATATCTTTTTCAAAAATATTTAAAGGGCATACAAATTCAGCATCTCTATTGATATTGAATTGAATTAAATTGAATTGGTACATACTAGATTATGGGATGTTAAGTGTTATTTTAATTGATAAATTGAAATAACACTCACACTAGCGAATATATGTCGTGTACTTGGAGAACAATGGGGATATGCTGTCAAATTTTCCTCAAATTAGAACAATGGGAATGAGTTGTAAAGTATATTATTGAAATATGCAGTCTTGAATGGGATATGACCACTCACCCTTTAGAGAAGATGGAGGAAATAAGAATTAATATTATAAATTGAATTTTAATTTCAATTTCAAATTAAATTAAATTTGAATGCACGAATAAATTTACGAATAAAAAATAACTTTCTAGTTCTTATACGTACGCATTCAATAAGTGATTATTTATACTAATGGGAACTAAATATTCACACTTTTTTATGTTAATCAACGAATATATGCTTCTTATCCATAATAGATGATTGTTTTTAGTAGCTGTGATGGGATATCCTCAATGTAAAGAGTGGATGGGTGAGACAAATAGATTAGGGGATGTGTTTCGCAAAGGTGATAATGAATTTATGAAATACGCAAAGAGATGTCATAATAATGAAGAGTTTTCGTATCTGTGTGCTAGGTGTAATAATGGTAAGGTGTTTGAGTGGAAAATAGTTGAACTACATTTGTTAAGATGGGGTATGCAACATAGTTATAGAATTTGGGTTTTCATGGGGAATCGAAAGTTCCTTTTGTCCCCGAGCAACCTTCACAACAACCTTCAACAAGTAGAATAGATGTACAAGGGGAGGATGACAATGTAGATCATAATATTGTAGAGGATTTAGTTGATAACGCATATGGAGTTCATGAAGTCGAAGAGAATGAAGTCACTAACGATGTACAAGGTTCAGGTGCTCATGAAGAAATCGAAATAAACCTTGATGATGAATACTAAAGTTTAAAATTTAATGCGAGCCAACCATTATACTCCGGCCGTGAGAAAGATCAAACAAATTTACATGCCATGGTTGGTTTGCATAGTTTGAAGACCCAATACGATTTGTCTGGCAATAGCGTGACAGAAATTCTGAATTGGGTGAAGGGATTGCTACCCAAGGAGAATAGGATTCCAAATAGCTATCCTGTTATGAAGAATAATTTAAAAGGTTTGGGAATGAAGTATAAATCGATTCAAGTTTGTGTGTATGACTGCATACTATATCGAAAGGAGTATGAAAATATCGATCGGTGTCTGGTATGCGATGAACCTAGATATGTCCAATCTACTGGCAAGGAAGGAACAAGCTCAAAAATGTCTCAAAAAGTGTTGAAATATTTTCCCGTTGGGCCTAGATTAAAGCGATTTTTCACAATACCATGGATATAGCGGAGGCAATGACCGAGAATGCTAGAACAGAAGTAGGGGATAATCTCATGCGTCATCTTATTGATTCTACAGCTTGGAGGAGGATGAGTTATGATTATCCCAATTTTTTTTTAGAATAGCGTAACATTCATTTGGCAATATCAACAGATGATTTCAATCCATTTAGAAATTTAAGCACCAATCAGAGTGTATGGCCAGTGATCCTAGCCCCACTCAACCTCCCTCATTCACAGTGTATGAGACCTGAATTTTTGATGTTGTCTTTGTTGATACCTGGGACAAAGGCACCAAGTGATGACATCGATGTCTACCTGGCTCCTTTGGTAGAAGAATTAAATGAGTTGTAAGAAGAGGGCGTGCATGCACTTGACTCTTTTAGAAAAGAAGAGTTTACGGTAAAAGCTATGTTGACGTGTGTAATTTATGATTTTCCAGCTTATGGGACATTATCCGATTGTGTAGTACATGGTTATTTGGGGTGTCCTATTTGTGGAGAGGAGACTGAATCTCTTCGTCTCCTCGCTAGCTCAAAAAATATATACCATTGCCATAGAAGGTTTTTACCCCCCGCTCATAGTTTCAGATTTGAGAAAGGTTCCAATTTTTTATTGGGCGGGGTTGAACAAAGGCTACCGCAGAGAAAACTTTCAGGTTCAAAAATTAAAAGTAAATATTCTGATTGTGGCCCTAATATGCTAGGTAAAAATCCTAAATTTAAGAATGTCAAGCATAAGAAGACCCCAACTGGGAATGAAACTGAGATAAGAAAGGCATGACCTAGGAGGTCAATTTTTTTAACTTGCCTTATTAGAAGAATAACCCAGTGCACCATGTATTGTATGTGATGCACTTAGAGAAGAACATCGCTGAACATATTGTGGACACATGCCTTGGAGGGAGTCATTCGAAGGATGGATAAAATGAACGAAAAGACCTTAAATCATTGAAACTTAAGCCACAACTATGGTTAAAAGAAAATAGTAGGGGAAGGATAATAATTCCTTTTGGTGCATTTACTTTGACGAGTGAGGAAAGGAAGGTGATTTTAGACACAATATATAATTTAAAGGTTCCATCTAATTTTTCGTCCAACTTGCAAAGGATTGTGAATGATGCTACCTATGATTTACTTAAGTGTAAGTCCCACGACTGGCATGTGATTATGCAATTGGTTCCTCTATTGTTTAAGCACTGTTTCTACAAGCACAAGGATTTGCAGAGGGCTATTATGTAAATTAGTATCTGCTTATCACTTTATATGAGAAGGTAGTCAATCGAGAACACATAGTGGCCGTAAAATTGTCGGTTACCGAAGCAATTTTTGTGTTAGAAAAATACTTCCTCCATCTTACTCTTACATAAGTGTTCACTTATTGGTACATCTATGCGATGAGGCACCTCTTTGTGGCCCAATTAGATATCGATGGATGTATCCATTTCAAAGATTGATGAAAGTTTTCAAAGATTACGTCAAGAATACACGATACATTGAAGGATCAATTATAAAGGAATACATCACCGTGGAGTCATCAATCTACACTCGGGAATATATGCCTTACTCGATCATCTTGGAGAGCAATGATGAGTTCGTCGATGAGGGTGGTCTTGTGATGGGAAGACGAGTGAAATTAACGAGTTTGCAACATGAACAAGTACCTCGTTATCTATTTGACACACATGAAGATGTCGAAGAATGGAAAAAGTAAGTTTAAATTATTTTAACTTTTACATTATTTTAACTTCTACATGATTAGTTTTGTAATACGTTCATCACGGTCTATGCAGAAAGTATGAAGTTGGTGAAAACAATAAAAGATACAAAATAATGTCACAATCAGACAACGAATTTAGGTTGTAGTTGTCACACGAGGTGATCATAATGAAAATGATTGTTATTAAATGTAACATTAAAATAAAGCTTTACCACTAACCTAATTAATTTATCTATATTCTCAGCTCTTAAAGATGGGGTGATGCAACATCATGGCTTGCATGTCTAGCCACTGGGCCCTTGTTCATGGCACAAGAGTACAAAAAGTATCGATTGAATGGTTACGTATTCGGTGCAAGGGCGTATGAGGAAAATACAAATGTACAAAACTCAAGCATTTCATACAAGTCTCTTACTTTCTTTCGAGGGAGAAAGATAAAAATATCGCTGAAGCTGAAATGACTTACTATGGTGTAATTCAAAATATATTTGAAATGGATTATATAAACTTCAGAGAGGTTGTATTTTACTGTGATTGGGTAAGAGTTGAGGATAAAAATGCTTCTAAAGTTGATCCTGGCACCAATTTGATAATGGTTGACTTGTCCAAGTTGAAGAGCAACGAACACGTGAGCAATGAGCCATTTTTTTATGCTTTTCAAAAGGTCAAGCAAGTGTTTTACTTGGAGTATATCGATGAGCCGTGGTCAATCGTCCTACATGCGCCAAAACGTCTAAACATTAGTGTGGATGACTTGACTGCACCTACCGAATATTAATCTGTTTCTTATGATAACCAAAATCTGAAACAATTATTAAATTTGTAATAAGTATTCAAATTATTTGTAATGACCAGTGGCTGTATAATTCTACTATTTTTTTTATTATCGGGCGACAATTTAATGCTTTTTATTCATTTGTACTTTATCATTTTTATGCTTGTAATAACCAAGTAAATATGTCAATTAGAATTTTAATCAATTTAAGCATTAATTCAAAGTCCATGACCCGGGAGTGTGTGTGTGGGGGGGGGGGGGGGGGGGGGCAGTGTGCGTGTGTGTAAATTAAAATTGGTATTGGTATAAATTGGTATAGGTATTGGTATAAATTGAAATTGATATAAATTGATATTGGTATTGGTATATACTGTTATTATCGGATTTGAGCATTAATTCAAAGTCCATATACATGTTTGTACTAATAATAACATTTTTTTACAAAAATGACTTCATTCGGGCACGGTAGCAGAGGCGATGTGGGCCCCTCGGCCAGTAGGCCCCCAAAATGGGGCAAATTGGGTCCGTCATCGAGAATAAGACGACATTATTGGCTAGAGCGCTAGAGTTGCTGAAGGCGATCATTGGCCCGGGGTACATTGATTGGAGGGTCGTGCCTATTGACCTAGGGTTGAACATCTAGGGGGAACTACAGGAAGTGTATTTATATTTATATTTATAAGCAACTAACATTTACTTTCTTCATGGTTTGTATTTCTTTGACATCAACAATTCGACCTACCCTCATATCTCCGCGACTCCACGTTGGAACAATTGAGGGATCAATTACAAGGTTCTAAAAAATGTGGGGCGTGATCGAGGCGTGGAGGCTAAGCCTTAAGCCTTAAAAGCCTAGGCAGGCCTTAGGAGTGAAAAGGCATTTAGGCCTTTTTAATATATTTTAATATTTTTTAACCATAACAAGGTTATTAAAATACTAAAATTGTACATATCATAAAAATATGTCTGAATATTTGCAAATTAAAATACTATTTGATTATTTTGGATGAGATCATGGTCCGGTTTGTAAAAATATCTTTAAACGACGATATCGGTTCACTAAAGCATTGTTGTTTTTAGAGAAAAAGTGCGCCTTAAGGGTTTTACCAAGCATAAGGCGTCAAAATATTAAGGTGGGGCGTTTCTCCCAAGCCTCAAGCCTAGGCGGGTTTTTTTAGAACAATGGATCAATATAATACGTGGAAGAAGAATTTCCGGGCACGGTACTTTGGGAAGACCCGGGAGTCCATTTCGAGACTAAGTGACACCGTCCCCCCAAAGGAGACGATCTCATTGGCACAGTGGCAAAAGTTTCTCGACAATGAGAGCAATGAGCGGCAATTGGCATTTTGCCAATCGGGGAGGGACGACCGGACAAAAAAATTGGACCTGCACTACTCCGGGGGGACGTCTTATGCCAAGGTGGAGCACAGGATGGTAAGTTTTTATTTTTCTTTAATTTTAGTTATTCTAATTTAGCATTACTTTGCGTTACTTACTAATTCTGTATTATTTTATTTCAGGACACGGGAAGTGGCCCTGGGGGAAGGCCACATAGGCTCGATGCCTATGTGGAAATTTGGATGAAAAAGGGCAAGGACAAGGAGGTGGCCCCGAGCATCGCAGCCACCATTGTAAGTTTTAAATGTTTAATTTCTTTAATTACGTTATAATTTTTTTATTTACTTAATTAACTAATCGTGTACTTTTTATCTTTCCAGGCAAAGCTTAAGGAAGTACACGAGTCAGAGTCTGATGCGATAAAGCATCTTTGTCTACGAACGCACTCAGCCAAGTGTTCGGGCCAGATCGCAAGGGGAGGACTAGGGGTGAGCTTGCGGGTGGGAAAGTCTAGGATCATCGAAATGGAGATGAGCAACAACGGGTTGGCACATAAGTTGGACACTCATGATGATAAGATATCAAGGTTGGAGGCGACGGTCCTAGATATGTACGCCTTCATGAAGCGTCAGTTGGGCAAGGGCAAGGGGAAGGAGAAGGAGGTAAAGGTAGATGAGGACGAGGACGCCACTGCTTCATCACCGATACACACGGATTCAGCACCATATGATGAACCATTTCCCATCATGACCCCCATCGAGTGGCCTATGTCAACATTCGATTGGGCGAGTGTGTTTCCACTCTACATATATTATGGGGATTCGATAGCGAGGGGGTTGAAGGACCCGGAATTCCTCTCAGGTGTGGTGGTTCATGGACGTACCCTTCAAGATATTGAGGCGAGGGTGCTCGTCACGCATGTGGTTGACAGAAAGGAGAACTCACCTTTGTGGTTATGCGAACAATGCGGCATTCAGCATATTGAGGGGCGTCTCAATTCATATGTCGTGTGGCCTTCCTTCCTCCTCCGACCTGATCCTTCTTCATGACATTAAATATATCTTTTTATTTAGATATTGGATTGTATTTGTATTTTCTTAATTTGGGTACATGTTAGTTTGGATATGGATATTTGCATTTATATTGTATTTGGATATGGATTATATATGCCATGATTTGGTATATTATTTCTATTTTATTTGGATATATGCTATTTGGACAGGTAAAATTTTCCTATAATAGTAGCAAATATAGTGCTGGGCAGTGGCAGTGGCCATACTGCCCAGCTGGTTTTTTTAAATTCTGCCCAGAATTGTCACGGTAAAAAATTGGGATAAGTCCTTGACAAATAAACTTGTCACGATTTTTTACTGTGATAATTTTTTTGGTTTTGTCACAGGCTTGTCACGATCAAAGACTATTACAAAACTTGTCAATGTCAAATACCGTGACAGGACCGTGACAAGTCTAATGAACTTGTCACGATATTTGATCGTGACAAATCCGTGACAAAGAAGTTGTCACCCCCAGACTTGTCACAGTCAAAAACGTTGACAAGTTAAACTTATCACGATCAAAGACTGTGACAAGTCAGTTATTTTTGTGTAGTGCAATACCAAATAGCTTGTAGTCATTGCCCTGTCTCTTTTCACTAATTTCTTTGTCAACATATGGTGCAAAAGACTTGGTTAAGGTTTCAACATGGTTTAACCAATATGTTGACATGCTAGAAACAAGAGGCAAGGAACCGTTCTCGCTTTGGACAAAAGGGCTACCCTTAGTACCAAAGAGGAATTTGGGGGATGTATAAAGGTCCCCCCCCCCCCCCCCACGAGGCTGATCATAGTATGGGAAAACTTGTGAACGATCAACAAGGGATTTCCAGATTCCTAATAACATAAAGGGATGATCAATTGAAAATCAACAGAAGGTCGACATACTATGAAGATGTATTTTCGAATAAGTTGTTATACCAATGGTAGAAAGATCTGACATTGGTGAAAGTAAAATTGGAGGTCGTGCCCGCTTATTCCTTTGTTTAGGCTGTGTGTTTGAACGAGTTGCTGCTACAAGCGACACTAATTCCCTTGATTTTTTGGATGCAAAATTTATAAAGGTTCATCCATTGAACCTGAACATGGATGACAACTAAGGTACAACTTTAGATGTGAAATAACTTTACAAAAATGTAAAAGAGTAAATTGCCACAAAAAAAAACTATATAGTTTATGCTAGAAACCACTGAATATTATGTGAATCTTGTCACTTGAAACTCAAACTCATATGACAAATACGGTCGTAAAGTGAGCATAAGCAAACTTTAATACATGGGGCTATGTTAAATGCAACATAGGAAAATGAAGGTAGAGACAGACGACCCCACAACAGAGATGTGAAGGCAATATATTCACCTTTAAGGATCTCCATTCAGAATCAAGCCATCTTGAAGGTGTATTATTATCTCTAATCCCAACAATTGTTCCACTGAACCTATATAAACAAGTAAAATATAGAGTTAATAACTACTACCAGCTCCTAAGCCAACAAATTGATGGACAATCTGCACAAAATACCTTCTTTCAGGGACTTCCTCGCCTTCAAATTTCATCTTAAACCTCATCCCAATAGATAGATTCTGGATTCGAACTTCAAGGTATTTGTTATGACTTACAATGAACTCAGATCGACTTGTTATTGACATAAAACGTGATAGTTCAACAAAAAAGTTTCTCGTGTTTGATAAGCAAAAAAAGGAGAAGAAAAATAACTAACTTGTTAATGAGGATTTAATCGTGCATCGCTCCACAGTTAGGCACAATTTTTTTAATTTTATTTAATTTAGGCCAAAACCATAGTGAGGATGTTCAATGGTTTAATAACTCAAGTTTTAATATCTTGTAATGTGATGTCGTTTTCAACCTCTTTTTTCTTTATATATACGCCGAAATCACATTCGACCCTAAATGATTGATATAGATTCTCAATTAGTTTAGGAATTACAATGACTAAATAACATGAGTTGATGATTAAACAACAAGATATACAATACCCGTCTAATTGATTATCACATGACATTAAGACTACAAAGTGACATATTCTCAACTTATGGTGTTTTTCAGATATTTGCTACCAAAATACAAAAAAAAAAGATAAAATAGCTCTTATATACGTTCAATATTATACAGTGTATGTTAGACATTGTTCATGTAATAATATGTTTCCCTCTCAATACATACGTCAATGATGGAATCTTCAAATCATTAGTATGAAGTTTGATTTGGGATGGAATTCAGTTGTCGTTATTAATGTCGTATTATTATGGTAAAGTAGGTTCTTAACCTGACAAAAATAGAGTTGACCAAAAATAGGTTCCAAATAAAGGATTAAATTTGTACTTTACTTTTATTAGACTTAGATTTCAAATAACTATTTCAAAGTCAATCATTAAAGAAACGAAAGGTCCTTTAAAGTAAATTATTAACTAAACGTGCTTCAAACAATTGTATTATTTCAATTATTGAGTTTGACTTTTGGCAACAATTCTTTCTTGTGAATCCAACAGTACTAAGGAGGCAAATAACTTCTTCCCCTACAAAGTCCACAAAATAACCCAAGCGTTTAAACCCCTATCCAAATTTATGGCTTGTATATACATAATATATCCTATCTATACAGTATGCTCAAGGTTATAATATCACCATCAAACTCTATTAATGCTTTTGGTAGCTAGATATGTGCTTTTTCATGTATTTGTATCAGATTTGTAACGGTTATGAGTCGTTGTTGACTCTATATGTATTGAGGGTCGTTATTATTTTCTGTCATAAAAGGAAATTTCAACGGTTATGAACTGACACTTTTTAGCATATACCCAATACTAATCTTACTGTTATAATATAACATTGAAAAATGAATAAAAAAGGAATTTTGTTTAGTTTGACAACTAATTAAATATAGCACTGAGAAAAAAATACAACCAATAGTATTTACCTCTTCAAGATCACAAGTAGAGTTACTAGTCACAATGGGATAAACGAATCTTCCACGAGTCCTTTAAAGCACATTTAGTTATATCTCCCAGGTAAAATTTGCATCACCGTATCCAATTGTAGAGGGGGCTTGAAGGTAATCTTGACATTAGGGACAAATCCCCAGTTAGCAACAGTGTTTGAGATTATGCAACCGAGGTAGCTCAAGCGTGGCAACTCAGCAAGGCAGCTCGGCGTAGAAGCTCATATTTTAGCTTGTTGTATTTGTCATATTGTATTTTTATTATTGATGACTGCAAACTTTAACGGTTGTAATGACGTAACGATAATAACAAAAGAGTTTGTATGAGGTCAAACGGTACTTGCGAGAGACCAGGCTTGGCAGGGCCTGGGAGAGCTTTCATGCTCTATCGAATGACCTCACCGTGGGAACTTTAGAGGGACCTGGTTTGGAGGTTTGAGAAGTAAGGCACCGTTGGGGCTTGTCCTGACCATACTAGATACACCTGGTAAAACACCGAAGGACCCTGACCGTGGAATCTCAAGCGGAGCAGCTTGGAGTTCCATCGGGCGTTGAGTTATGAACCAAGTAGCCCTCTACTTAATGTCACATCTGCTGTAGGTGATGTCACTAACCAGTTAAATAATGTCAGACCTGCACTTGAGTAAACCACCGTGGTATTTGGGGCTGTCAGGCAGTTGGTGAGCCACCTCTGCGACAACAGCCCCCTGACACACAGTGGTTAGGCAAAAGTCATGTCTTGGCATTTAATGTTTATGACATGGAGACAACTAGTGCATCAGGCATTTAATGTTGTGACATAAAGTATGAGGGATGTCTTTTCATAGTTTTAATGACTGAGTTGCCTCGGGGGTGGTGTGGAGGGCTATTTAAGGACCCCAACCACCTTTAAGGAAGGAGAGAGATTTTTGGAGAGTTCAGAAGTTATTACAAAACCAGAGAGTTTACTCACTCACCATTATCATTTATTATAAAGCTTTTAATACTTGACAGAGATTCTTGAGGGTGTTTGGTGTGTTTCTACCTGCCTACCAAGGTGTATCTAGGATGCTTACTTCTCTCTCCCTCTAGCTAAGCCACTTCTAAAGTTCATTATTATTCCCTGAGTTATACACGGGAGACTTTGTGAGCCTAAGCTGAGTCTATCTTCATTGGGTTCATGTTTATATGTTCTGTCATTAATCCAAAGCTTTGGCCAACTAACTTGTCATTACCATACTCAATAGGGGTTACGCCTCCATATATAACCTAAAGTACCCTCCTACACCAATGAAATATAACTAAATTCATCACTACTATCACCAACTTGAAGTAACATGTTCATGAGAGTATACTGAGTTATTTTCTAAAAGTGATAAAGAAAGTTGAAATTATTAAAAACTCTTAAGAAGACAAGCATATGAGTTTTAATTTATATTAGATCTCTAGATCTTACGAATTGGGATTTTGTCCTCAACTTCCAAGTGTTTCACTTATGTAAATTATTTTAATACAATAAACCAAAACTAATATAAGAATTAATCAGAGCCATATGAGGCATACATGCACATAAATAGTTGAAAATTGAAGCTCTTCCCAATGGTAGCCAACTGACCAAAACAACACCCTCAATCATCTATAAAAGAATATAGAATTATATCTTGATACATCCAAGGAACATACTATATAATCCATAGTAAATCTTAAAAAACTTGAGTCGATTCAGGATTTAGGATTCATGATCCATAAATAAGTCAGAAATGTGGTGAGCAAGACATTACAGAGCTCAACTGGGTCATCAATATCCTTGGAAGTTACCTTTAACATATCGAAATTGTGATGAGCAATGCCCAAATAAGGAATAAGATTGGACCAGAAATATAATTATAGGAAATATGAACATAAAACATTTAACCTATTCCTTTATCAAATATTGGGATCCAAAACTAAGAAATGTAAAATCTGAATCAAAACAAACATATCCAACCTTGCAAGAACTACATAATCCAAACAACAAAACCTAAATCTCAATTCTAGTTGAACAACAAAAATAAAGGTAAATTTGAACAAACTCATTATAATTACATCAATATATAGTGAACTAGTAAAGGGTTTTTTATACAAGACAAGAGTAGCAGTGATTAAAGAGTCGAACAAGCTTGCGTACATTTCAACAAAGTAAAAATACTCAAGTTAGATATCCAAACTTGATTAAGGGTCTGATTGTTTTCTAACTATTTTCCTATTTCCAAATTATACCCCCAAAAGATAAATTCATCTATTGTCTTATGTTGTGTTTAACAAAAATACGGTCAACTAGTATATGATTGGGTGAAAAAAAATCCATAATAAAATCAAATAATAGTTCTTACAAATAAGTAATTCTTCTAATGAAATTAAATAAGTAAGTAATTCTTCTAGTGATCAAATATCCATCCCTTGGCCATAATTGATTACCATGATCGGGGGTTGGGTGTAGATTTTATGTTATATTTGAATCAGTTTAGAGATAAAACCCACTGCACTGCAATCACTATAATTGTTCGTTTAATTTGATCTTTAGGTATAAAATTCAAAAATTTTGTGTAATCTTTTTAAACCAATGATTTTCCCTTTTCACAAATGTCTCTCAAATGAACTTTAGAATCTAATAAGAAACAAAATTTTGTAGTATAGATTTTAAAAAGTTTTAATTAATAATCAGAAGGTTGTGGTAAAAGTTTTGGTGGATGTATAAAAACGTACTAAAAAACATAGTAGACCCCCCTCAGTTTCAGTCTCCATAAATATTCCTCACAGATATTCTTGAAAGAACGAAAGTTCTAGAAATCATCCCCAGAGGCATAAGCATAGCTATAAAAATATTTTCATAAAACAAAATATATAAATAGATATATACATATAATATAAAACATGAAATCTTTCTTCAGTTAAGATGTTTGTCTGCATAGAATTATCCTCGGAAGAACTAGAGTTTATCGATGTAATCATCACAAGAGACCAAATTCATTTAGAAAAAAGAAGGTGGAATTTAAAAACTAACATAATGACTGGAAAGAACCAAAATTAAATCATGTACCCAAACATTTTATCATTTTCCTATACCACCCGAAAACCCGAACTAAAAACAAAATCCAATTATGTGAAAATAATAAAGCTATGCACCATAAACCAGATCAAGCAATCAAGTAACAGATATAATAAAGATCATATGGTTAAACCCTATATAAAAAGAATATATAATAAAGATCATATGGTTAAATCCAATTATTTATATATGATTTTCAGCAATATATCATCATTAAATCATCATTAATCATCAATAAATTTGAAATCCCCAAATTAGTATATCAAAAACCCTAATTCTCAAATTTATATGCAAAACTCCAAATTAAGCCCAGATTTAATCATCAAATTATCATAATTTCGTGGACATAATCCTATCTACATGAGGGAATCAAACTTTATTCAAACCAGTCCTAACTTATAATCAATTCTCCCAAATTGTCAACAATATTCATCTTCATAATAATTGTGTAATTACCTAGTCTAACATGAACACAATTATTGCTAAAGAAAGAAAGCAATAAACACTTGCCTCGATTATGATGTTCTGATCCGTTGATGAAATTGACATATACGTGTTCCTCGTCTTCCGATCTACGCTTTGGTGGGATTTGTGATGTGAGTCCTTGAGTTATGCACCAAGAACACTTATGGACTCCTTCTTCCTTCCTCTGTGTCTCTCTCTTTTCTCTCTAAGAGGTTTGGAACTGACAGACCCTTTCTCCCCCACGTTTACCTTATTTATTTTCTTTAATTTTTGTCCATAATGTTTCCCCAAAAAATTAAAGGACAGAAATACCCCTACGGGGTGCCGGTTTGGCCTAAAAATATTTTGGAGTCCAAATAGAATACTCGAGTAGAGTTTTCTGACTATTTAGACCCTTTCGGATTCAATGGTACACTCAAAATGACCATACGAGTTACTTAAAAGTAACCCACTTCTTTAATCCTGACACGACTCACACGCGTGTCCCAACTTAATATACCAAACTGTCGTATTTCGCAATCTCGATAATTTATAAAATTTCATAATTCCATATTACATATTCACACAGTAATATACCATAATTTTCATCAATATGTATTAAGCCTTGGCACGCTAGTTAATAATTCTTTTAATCCGGATTCATTAACTAACAAATTAATTTCTCACCTTTTTAATTTATTTAATCCAATAATAATTATTAAATAATACTTAATCTCATATTAATTTAATATCATAAAAATACGGGGTGTTACAGGTAATAACCTTCAAGAAGTTTCAAGCTTCAAGAGCAGCAAGTAAATTAAAAACTAACTTGAGTAATGACAATTTGATGATTACAGTACGAGGTAGATAATGATTGAATACAAGTTTTTTAGTAACAAAAAGAGAACGGAATCACTTAAGAGTGATGATTATTTAAGAGTGAAGAGTCAAGAACTTCGAGTACCTAGGAGAGAGTAGGGAGAGAATATTTTTTGTATGAATTTGTGTAGAGTAACAGTGCTTTAATAATGTTCTGATTTTGACCTTGCCCATGTGCTCTATTTATAGCTAAATATTAGGGCTGATGTGGCGTTGTGTGGCAAAGGGATATTCCCTTGCGACAATATTTTATTGGTACTTTTTGTCCTATTTTATTATTTGTCGTTGCCCACTCTGACAGACGACATTTGGTGAAGGCAAAGTCAAAAAGAAAATTTATCGGGAATGTGCCAAAAAGTTTGATTTTGTGAATATTTGCAAGGAGCCTTGATGACCATTCGCCCTTGTTGATTTTTAAAATGACTTTACGATTAGTGCCTTGATTGCTCACCCAATTTATAAAATGTGATCACTGTAAGTTTTTGTGAGTGTGTGAGTGACCTCTTGGGTCTTTTCTCTTAGTACTCTCTCATTCCTAGGGTACTAAAGTGGTTGAGCCTTAGCTTGCTCAACAAGACTTGCCTCTCAGCCTCTACACGAAAACTCTCAAGGGAACCGGAATGGTCATCTGCTCGAGCCCTGCTGTCTTTTCTAAGAACTCTTATGTATAAAATGACAAAAGTTTAGCAAATATTCATTTATGTAAACATCATGCTAGCATAGACTTGGGTTTTTCGCAAGGCCTTAATTTTGGGTTTGCTCGTGATTTGGGCTTGCTCATCCATTGTTATTCGGTCTTACATTTGGAATTGCTTGCAATTTGGGCCTATTATCCTAATGTTATCGAGTCTTACATTGTACTTGCTCGCCTAATATTGCTTATTCCCATTTTGGACTTGCTCGCCCACCATTAATCTATTTCCACTTTAGGCCTGCCCCGGACCAACTCAACTTTAATGAGGGGATTGGATAAGTAACCCTCTACATTAGGCATTTAGTTATGTAACAACTCGAGGTCTTGGAGACGATGATTTATTTATTTTGGGAGAAATAAATATTATTTTATTGGAGAATAATTAAATTGGCAATTGAGGTCCAAATTTGGAGTCGTTAGAAAGTGTTTCGAATGGAGATTCTGAGGGTGTAATTGTGTCCGGAAGGGTCGAGAAAGTCAAAATGACTGTACTTGGGGTCTATTTAGGTTTCGAAATATTGTAAGTACGTTTGATTCAAATTAAAGTTACCGAGTCATTTAAAGTGTGTATTATCATTTAAAGTTGTGTATCTTGGGAGTTAGGGCTTAAAAGCCTACGGGAGATTTATTTCTCTAAAGAGAGAAAGATAAATAAAAAGAAAGAAAGAGAGAAGAAGAGAAAGAAGGAGAAAATAGAGAGAAAGTGGAGATTTCCGATCAATACGCGATCTCTAGGACGAATCAGACCCTACGAACCCGAGGAAAGTGATTAAACTTGCTAAATAATTGTTGTGTACCATTTATTGCATGATTTGTGGATTAAATTTATGGTTTTTAGGTTTAGTTTATCAAAACCTAACTTTTGGGTATAATCTTATATTTGTTTTGTAGAAATGGATTTGAGGTTATAAATTAGTTCATATGTGTTTTTGGATGAATATTGATGATATATATGTGATTGGGTTGAAGAGAAATGAAGAAAAAAAATGATTAAAATAAATTTTGGGATTTTTGGCTTACTAAAAAGTAGCCATTTTCGAGAGTTCTGAAGGGCCGAATCGATTCGGCCGAATCGATTCGGCCTCTTACCGAATAAATTCGGAAATATACAGGTGCCCAGGTCTGAGTGACCGAATCGATTCGGACTCCATCCGAATCGATTTGTCCTGAGACAGAGTCCCAGGTCTGATGACCCGAATCGATTCGCCTTGGAGGCCGAATCGATTCGGAATTGGAACGAATAGATTCGGAAACAGAGCTTTTCGAGGGATGTTTTTCTAGGGAGAATTTCATTCCGTTTCATTCCAGGTTATCGATTGGGTACCTCTATAGGGATCGTATGGAGTACGTTTTGGAGACTTTTAGGGAGTTTCCCTTATAAGAAATTATTGGAGTCGTATTGACTTAAATTGAGGAATACCGATTAGAAATTATAGTATACTATAAGTGGGGAATACCACCTTAATAGGAGATTCTAGTTGGAGATAATAATTAAATTCATATGAAAGAATGAGAATAATCTAGAGAGATCGGATCTTAGGATCAAATCCCAAATGGGATAACTTTAAAGGTTCATAAAATGAATTGAACCCTATTATGGACGAAAAATTATAAATCCTAATTGATGTGCATATGGATATAGAAATATCCTTACTGATGATTGATTTGGGAGATGTCTCACATAATGAGAAATGCAAATTGTGGTGTATTAGGATATAGAATGTCCTTAAAATAAATAGAATTGAGAGATAATTCATAATTAGAAGCGACATGTGAGCTTCAAGCAAGAAATAGTATAGTGTATATTAAGTGGGGAAGATGTGTGAGAATTGACGATTAATATATCAAGAGAGAAATATACTAAACAATAACATTAATTTTATTGCGCCTAAGAGCGTATAATAAATACGAAAATAATGCGACAGGTATACCTTATATGATGGTATATCTTTATATGATGTGTTGATGTATGTATACCTTATATGATGGTATATATATATAGTGAAGCATACCCCCTCCTTGCTATCATTGGGAAGTTGCGTGCGTTGAGGGTGAGCATCCTGGCTCAAAGAGCGGGGTGTGGATATTCTCCAGGTCATAGTCGTCCATGGTGATTATTATATGATATACATTATTATTTTGGGGGTGAGAATTCGTGGGTATGTGTCGTTCTCACTTTCCGGTTAGGAGCTATGACCGCTTCCCGGGACGTTGTGTGCGTGAGTTGATCACGAGGTGGGTGTCGTTGAACCCCACAAGGTGTCCCCAGTTTGCTACATGGGTGGGCAACTAGAAGATGATAGCATGTGAGCCTGCGTCCTCGAGTTATAGCTCGGTTGGATGGTTATTATATTGTTGATTATGCTTGTACTTGAGTACCGAGGGCATAATGGACCTCAACGACCAACATTGCCAGGATTAGTGTATCGGGGGGGTTCCTTGTTTGGATTTCGCTTAGGCGAGACGTCCCACGCACGAACCGCAATGTAACGTTGGAAATTGGGGAGAAGTTAGTCCTTAATGCTCAAATCTATATATATATATCACCTATCCCGATGATCGACAGTGCCAGGAGTAGTATAACGAGGGGGTTCCTTGTTTGGATTTCGCTTCGGCGAGACGTCCCACGCATGAAACGCCGTGTACTGTTGAGAATTGGGAATAATAATGAATTAAAATGGAGAAATAGGAATTTGGGTTACATGCATCATGCATTGAGGGCATAATGAATCTCGAAGATCAATACTGTTAGGAGTAGTGTAACGGGGGGTTCCTTGTTCGGATTTCGTTTCGGCGAGACGTCCCACGCACGAAACGCGGCACAATATTGAGAATCGGGAGAAGTTTAGTCCTTAGCACTTAGATGATAATAACTCATATATAATTATTTATATATGTTTACATGCCAAATGAGGGCATAACTAGAATATATGAAATTCTAGAAAAAAGATAATGTTGATGTATTGTGATGATGTTATTATGAGGATTATGCAACTTTATATGTTCAATAAATGAACAACATAAAGAGAACTATAACATTAAAGTTAAAGTATATGATTTAAGGGATATAGATAAGTGTAGATTGGGATATAGGTTATAGGGTTTTAATTAAATATTTCAATCTGGTTTAAGTTAGATTCTTTTGCCTAAATAGATTTGGGAGCATTCTTTTGGAGATCACGTGCATACGCTTAGTTGCGCGCTTTAGTTGAGAGGTGAGTTGGGTTCTAAAGAGAGTTTGAATCCACCTTAATCATGTAATAATGCATTTATAATTATTATGCATTTTAATGCACTTGCTATAAAATGTTTTCAACTCGGGCTCTGACCCCTTTATATTTTCTCCCTCCGTGTGTATATATATTGTATTACTTTAGGTGTTCCTCCGCAAGGACACCATTGATGTTCATCCATCCAGTGTATTCGTGGAGCTGTGGCAGTAGCGGACTGTTGCGGCACTTTGCTTTAGTCGATTCCTATCTTTGTATATCTAGATTAGGATTTAGTTTGTATATCAGGTTTATACTCAAGTGTTGTAGATTAACACTTTTATATTTTCTTTCTCAGATTATTGTATTGTCTGTGACCCGACAACTTATTCGGGTATTTCATTGTTGAGATTATGTTGTACATTGTATTCTACTCTTTTATATTATTGGAGTTGCATGTATCACTCATCATAGTTAGATGTAGTATTGTAGTTTGTTTGTTGTATGGTTGGTGTTACTCGGTGTTAAATAAAAGTTTTGAATTTTTGGCACCCTCTTTTAATAGTTTCGGGTAGTTAGCCTTATATTATTTAGTATTGTCAGTTGATGTTGAGAGTGAGCCATCTGAGATACCTGATTTATTGTAGTATAGGGTTGGCCACCCGTTATTATTTTGAGCGGGTTGTCACAAATTATAAGGAGTATGAAGTCAAGTCAACAGAAGATGTTGTAGGAGGAAGTACGACTTATAATACCCACCATAACACGGGACAAGGTTTGGGGAGACTTCATGAAGATTAACCCACCTATTCCTCTATATATTTGGATCCCAAGGTGGCATACTAGTAGCGTAAAGACAGTGAGCATTATTTTTTATTATTGGACTGTATGGAGGTACAAAAGTTGTTATTAACAAATTTTCGCATGACAGAAAATAGCATTGAATGGTGGGAGAGTGTTACCATAGTGGTGAACCGAGAACACTTGACTTATGGAAAGTTGTGGCACAATTCGATGATAAGTATTGATATGCCCCAAGTGTAACCTCGGCCCAGAGACACCAACCTCGGCCGAGATGATGGCCGAGACATTGATCGACCCTATGCAGGCCATGGGCCCACGATATCATCCCTCGGCCGGACCAGGGTCGGCCTAGGCCGACACTATCACCTTCATTTCCAAAGGATACTACGCGCATCGCAGGCATCAACAACATCCTCATATACCAGGGTATGGAAACCTCGACCTAGAGTAGGCCGAGGTGACAAGGAGCCTTGCTAACCTTCAACATGGAACCAGTCCAACCTCGGCTTGGGCCGAGGTGACAAGAAGCCTTAGTAATCGTCAATGTACAACCTCGGCTTGGGCCGACCCAGCATAATGTCTCGGCTGAGATCAGGCCGAGACTCCCTATGACGCATCTCGGATTGAACGGACATCAAGCCTTTACAGCTCGGCCTCTCCCAGGCCGAGGTCATCCACCAATATGGCGGCCGAGCACCTGTTGACATTTGGATAAGGACACATGGGCACAAATCAGTTGTAACAAGATTATTCTCCACACATGGGGAGAAGATTTCATCATCATTCCTTACAGGTGACAGTGACAGATGGCACTCCCACATTGGTGAGGCTACCACACACATGCTCATTACATGCATGGGGGGTACATAACACCCCCTAGGCACTATATATAGGGATCATCCCCTACCTTGCAAAAGGATCCCAGTCATTCAACCCTAGCAAAAACTCTGTCTAAATATACAGTAGAGAGAGAAAGCTTGAGAGATTGTATCCATGGTCATTAGTGCCTTCATTCAGTGATATTACTCACACACTAGCAGTGGACGTAGGCCAGATTGGCTGAACCACTTATATACTTGTGCCCTCTCCTCTTATACTCATCTCATTCTCTTCTCTTTATTTAATTGTGATGCCATTATTATTCCTATATTGAGCTTGGAAACACCTTACACGGTGGTGCTGATTCTTAGCATCATCATTTTGGCGCCGTCTGTGGGAAGCGAGAAGCTATCTCTTCCTCTTTTTCTGCTTAACCTCATCGGAGACTCTGGTGGTGAACCAGGAACCACCCCTTGCGTGGAGCTGTTTCACCATTGAAAGAGGTCCTTTAAGGTATTGAGCTCACTTGCTACTCAAGCTCTATAGTGTTAACATATGGCACCAGACTTACCACCACCTCTTCCGTCGCCCGGAGGTGGAGGGGCTAGTTCCAGTCAGGCTCCTCCTCAGTCCGAAATGGCGGAGGTAGCAGAAGCCTTGAAATCTTTAGCTGGAGCACAACAAGCCATGAAAGAGCAATTTGCCCAGCTCAGTCAAACCATGATGATGAGGCCACCTGGAGTCTCACCGGACATGATCACTCCAGCGGCAGTTCAGCCCCATCCAGACGCGAGGGGACCATCCCAGGCGCCGATGAAGGACCAGCCTGCACCCCAGCGGAGGAGGGACGTTGCTGACCCTAGGTGCTTGCGCCTGGGGAGGCAGGGAAACCCTTGCCCAGAGGATAGGTATGATGACCTAGAAGCTGAAGAAGCCCCAGAAGACTGCTGGGAGCCGTATAAGGTGTCAAATGACACTATACGGCCTCTTAGGCAGAGTCAAGGATGTGTCGGTCGAAGAAGAGAAGAGGCCCAACAAAGAGGGTCGGCCTTCGAGAGGCTGGGCCCGGTGAATGACCTAAGACACAGGTTATTAAGGTCGAGGAGCGCAGCAGGCTCTCAGAGAGGGGGTAGGCAAGGTCGGCCAGACCAAGGCCGACCCTGTGGAGGAAGAGCCAGGGAACAGGAAGAGGTCAACAGTCAATGGGTTGTGGCTGTGGAACCCTCTGTCCATGGTAGGGAGGTGGCAGGGGATAACCTCGGCCAAGTTGATGACAGAAGACCCTGGAATGATTCTATCCAACGCCTTGAGGAGAAGATAGGACACCTTATTAAAAGCAGAGACCCATTGCAAAGGGGCTACTCAGAGGGCTCCCCATTTGTGGCTAGGATAGTGGGGTTCCCAACCCCAGCCAAGTTCAAGCCTCCTACAGTGACTCCCAAGTATGATGGAAGCACTAACCCTATGCATCATATCGAGATGTATCAGTCGGCAGCAGACATTTACTCGATACCTGATGAGATGAAGTGTAGGGCCTTCTCAGGGACCTTGACAGGGGCAGCTCATAGTTGGTTCACCTCCCTTCCAAAGAACTCAATTTAGAACTTCAAAGGCTTGGCTGAGCTATTCATCCACAACTTCTGCTTTGGGGTAAGACCCCAAAAGAAGACTACCCACCTGCTGTATGTCAAACAGGCCAAGGGTGAAAGCCTAAGAGACTACATAGCAAGATTCAACAAAGAGAAGTTAGAGGTGGAAGATTATGAAGAGAGCATAGCCATGACTGCCCTTATAGGAGGCCTCCAGAAGGGGAAGCTATTGTGGAAACTGGCGGAAGACCCTCCTAGGTCCATGGCGGAGCTACTGGAAACCGCAGGGAAAGTGATGAATGCGGAAGAGGCAATAGCCGCCAAGTATGAGGAGGAGAACCACGGTATCACGGGAAAGACCCAAAGCAAGAAAGAGGGGAAGAAGAGGTCAGGAGATGATAAGTTCTCTCATTACACTCCTCTGACTGTGAGCTGTGAGCACATACTGAATGAGATTAAGACTGATCAGACTCTGAGGTGGCCTGAGAAGCTGAAGGCCCCGCCACATAAGAGGAACAAAAACCTATGGTGTGAGTTCCATCAGGATCACGGCCATGTCACAGATAGATGCTTCGCTTTAAAGGATGAGATTGAGAAGATGCTGAAATTTGGAAAGCTGAGGAAGTATGTGGATGGCAAGGCTCCGAAGGGTGGAAGAGAAGACCCTAAGAAGAGAAGAAATGACAGATGCCGCGGCGACGTCCCGGCCAGAAGGCACGATGATTCAGAGGGAGATGATGAAGACGACCCGGATCTTCCGCCAAAGGATGACAATACCCCGGTGAAGAGGGTCGACATGATATCCTTTGGTGTTAGCACCATATGTGGGGGATTCGCAGGAGGTGGCTCTGAGGTAGCCGATAGGAAGGCTCATGTAGCAGAGGCCAGGTCAGTGGCCAAGACCGAGGTTGTGAATCTAACGTCTTCCGATGCCGTGCAGAAGAGGAAGAAGGTAGACATGGACACCCTCGTAGTGGGGTTCTCCAGACTCGACTTCAAGGGTATCTTAGCCCCCCATGATGACCCTTTGGTCATAACAACAAGGTTGCATGGGTGCGAGGTAGGAAGGATCTTCATAGACGGGGGAAGCTCAGCAGACGTGATGTTCTGACCTTGCTTCAAGAGCCTGGGTCTTAGCAGGGCAAGGCTGGTGCCCTATCATCACCCATTGATAGGCTTCAGTGGTGAAAAGGTGCACCCCTTGGGCATATATGAAATGGATGTACGGATGGGGGATGAGTGGCCTAAGAGGCTGACAAATAAGATAAACTTTTTCGTCATGGAAGAAAATGTTTTCTCGGCCTACAACCTCATCGTAGGAAGGGTGGCCCTCAAAGAGTTTTAAGCCGTGCCATCGACGGTCCATCAGATGCTAAAATTCTCGACTCCTTATGGATTAGGGGAAGTGTAAGGGGACCAGACCACGGCGCGGGAGTGTTACTTCAACTCGGACGAAGAGAGAGAGGCCCATAAGAGAGAAACCACCACTTACAGCATTGACACTCTTGACCCAAGAGATGAAACAAAACTGAAGAAGGGTGAGGCCGCGAAAGAGGTAGAATCCATCGTCCTTAATGAGGATGAGCCGGAAAAAACCATCCAGGTCGGTAAGGCCCTAGAGCCAGGGATCAAGGAAGAGCTGGTAAACCTCCTCAGAAGGAGGCAGAGTGTCTTCGCATGGATTCACGCAGACATGCCTGGTATCGACCCTGAGGTCATGAGCCACAAGCTCAACGTAGACAGAGATGCCAGACCGATCAAGCAGAGACGAAGAGTGTACTCCAGGGAAAAGTATGACGTCATCGGAGAAGAGGTAAAAAAGTTGGAAGAGGCTGAGTTCATAAGAGAGGTTACTTACCCGGAGTGGCTCTCTAATGCAGTCATCGTGCCTAAGGCCAATGGGAAGTGGCGAATGTGTGTAGATTTCACTGACCTGAACAGGTCTTGCTCGAAAGACAGCTATCCCTTACCTAGGATAGACCAGATGGTGGACGCAACGGCAGGGCACGAGCTCATGAGATTCATGGACGCTTATTCAGGCTACAACCAAATCTTCATGGATGCTGAAGACTCTGAGAAGACAGCCTTCATTACTGACAAAGGGATATACTGCTACAAAGTGATGCCCTTCGGTCTGAAAAATGAGGGGGCAACGTATCAATGTCTTGTCAATAAGATGTTCGAGGAGCAAATAGGTAAGACCATGGAGGTGTATGTGGATGATATGCTAACGAAGAGCCTGAAAGCCTGCACTCACATAGCAGACCTTGAGAAGACCTTTGACGTCATGGACTCGTATAGAATGAAGCTCAACCCAGCGAAGTGTGTCTTCGGGGTTGGAGACGGGAAGTTCATGGGGTTCATCGTTAATCAGAGGGGGATTGAAGCAAACCCTGAGAAAATCAAGGCCTTGCTCGATATGAAGACTCCTAGGAGTATCAAGGATGTCCAGAGACTCACCGGAAGAGTGGCTTCCCTTAACAGGTTTGTTTCTAGGGCAACGGACAAGTGTCTTCCATTCTTTAAAGTTCTAAGAAAGGCCTTCCAGTGGGACGAAGAGTGTGAAAAAGCCTTCAACCAACTCAAGTCCTACTTAGGGTCTCCCTTATTGCTGTCTCAGCCCATCACGGGGGAAAGGTTGTTTGTGTATCTGGCAGTCTCTGAATCAGCCATCAGTGCGGCCATCATACGGGAAGAGGATGGAATCCAGAGGCCTGTGTACTTGAACAGTAAGGCTCTTCAAGGGTCTGAACATAACTATCCCCTAATGGAGAAGTTGGCTTATGCCCTGATACATGCCTCAAGGAAGATGAAGCCTTACTTCCAAGCTCACTCCATGGTAGTCCTCACTAACTCCCCACTAAGGCAGGTTCTGCATAAACCTGAGAAGTCCGGAAGATTGATGACCTGGGCCATCGAGCTAGGAGAATATGATCTTACCTACCAGCCTAGGACAGCCATCAAGGGGCAGGCCCCGCAGACTTTGTCGCAGAGTTCACCTGGGAAGAGGCCGATAGAGGTTTGGAAGCGGCCGAGACAGAGAAAGGCTTAGATGACGACGAAGAGACGAACCGTAGTGTCTTCGGAGATTCGGAAGAGACTGTCCCAAACGTCTTCCGAGGCCGAGAAGAGGTCGTCCCAGGCAAAACCCGGAGCAGAGTGGAAGAGAACGAAGAGGATCGATACCTCTTCAAGAAGGGGGTTATGAGAGAAGGGGTCTTCTCATCAGATGCAGACGTATGGAGCCTCTTCGTTGATGGATCTTCCTGTGACAGTGGAAGCGATGCGGGGCTAATACTCTCGGCTCCAGATGGTGCCAACATTGAATACGCCTTGAGATTCAACTTCCAGGCTTCCAACAATGAGTCCGAGTATGATGCCATGATAGCAGGTCTCGTATTGGCAACAACTCTTCGAATAAAGCGACTCCTACTCCATAGCGACTCAAGGTTGGTTGTCAATCAAGTGTTGGGGGTATACGAGGCCAAAGACGAAAGGATGGCCAAGTACTTAAAGAAGGTAAGAAGGTTGTTAGAGTTTTTTGAGGAAGCAAAGCTGAAGAGAGTGCCTCGACTGAGCAACAATCACGCTGATGCATTGGCAAGGCTGGACTCGGCAATGAAGACAGATTTGGGAAGGACCATTCCAATCGAGGTCTTAGGAAAAGCAAGCATCGAGGAGGATGAGGTATGTAGCCCTTGTCACAATGTGAACCTGGGAGACTCATGGATCGACCCGATCGTCAGATACCTAAGAGACGGAGAGCTACCTGAGTCCAAGATGGAAAGGAGAAAGTTAAGGTACAGGGCTGCCAAGTTCTCAATAGTAGGAGACGTCTTATACAAAAAAGGGTTTCTATTGCCTCTCCTCAGATGTGTGCATCCCATCGAAGTACCCCAGGTCTTACAGGAAGTCCATGAGGGTTCCTGCTCTAGCCACATAGGGGAAGGCCCTTAGCCAAGAGGATCATCACTCAGGGATACTGGTGGCCTACCTTGTCTAAGGACGCTGCGGACTATGTGAAGAGGTGCGACAAATGTCAAAGGTTCGCCACTATCCCTCATCAACCCCATCAGCCTATGACGTCAATATCTTCTCCATGGCATTTGCGGTATGGGGAATTGACTTGGTAGGACCTTTGCCAAGAGCTGTCAACAACTATAGATTCTTAATAGTTTCCATTGACTACTTTTCAAAGTGGGTGGAGGCAGAACCGATGATAACAATTACAGAGCAGAAGACCTTCCAGTTCATTTGGAAGAACATCATATGCAGATATGGCCTCCCAAACACTCTCATCTCAGATAATGGGACCCAGTTCAAGAACTCCTCCTTAGAAAAGTATTGCCTAAGAGTGGGGATTAAGCAATTCTTCTTATCTCCTGGTCGACCTCAGGCAAACGGCCAGACCGAGGTCACAAACAGAAAAATCTTGGACGGAATCAAGAAGAGGTTGGAAGATGCGAATGGGAGATGGACAGAAGAGGTCTACGCAGTGTTATGGGCCTATAGAACCACGATAAGGACACCAATAGGAGAAACCCCATTCATGCTGGCACATGGCTCAGAGGCCGTCATACCAACGGAAGTAGGTCTACCAACTCATCGGATTCAGACCTACGACCCTGACAGCAATGGGGAAAAGAGGAGGCTAGACCTAGATCTTATCGAAGAAAGAAGTGAAGACGCAGAGGTCAGAAAAGCAGCCTACCAGCAGAGGGAAGCGAAATTCTACAACCAGAGGGTGAAGTCAAGACCCATTGCAGTAGGAGACCTAGTGCTAAAGAAGACCCTACAGAAGGCAAACAAGCTACACCCTAACTGGCATGACCCCTACAAAGTAAAGGAAGAGGTTGTGCCTGGCACTTACAGGCTAGAAAACCTAGAAGGAGAACCTTTCACTAACCCATGGAATGTTGACCATCTCAAGAAATATTACATATGATGTTGCCTAGAATTTTATGTAAATGTACCATCTTATTGAGTAGAGGTTATTAATAAAGATCAGTTTCCATGACAGTTCTGGCTTCATTCTTAGATCTGAAATTTAAGTAAATGTACCATCTTATGGGGATAACATCTTAGGTGATGACCTCAGACCCTTATAACATCACTCGGTGGTGACGAGGCCTGAGCTCAGACACCTTAACAGATGACCCCAGACTCTTAACATCATTAACTTGGTGAGATTTATAATGGGGCTAACGTCTTAGGTGATGACCTCAAACCTTCATAACATCACTCGGTGGTGACGAGGTCTGAGTTCAGACACCTTAACAGATGACCTCAGACCCTTAACATCATTAACTTGGTGAGATTAATTATGGGGATAACATCTTAGGTGATGACCTCAGACCCTCATAACATCACTCGGTGGTGACGAGGTCTGAGCTCAGACACCTTAACAGATGACCTCAGACTCTTAACATCATTAACTTGGTGAGATTTATAATGGGGCTAACGTCTTAGGTGACGACCTCAGACCTTCATAACATCACTCGGTGGTGACGAGGTCTGAGTTCAGACACCTTAGCAGATGACCCCAGACTCTTAACATCATTAACTTGGTGAAATTTATTATGGGGCTAACATCTTAGGTGATGACCTTAGACCTTCATAACATCACTTGGTGGTGACGAGGTCTGAGCTCAGACACCTTAACAGATGACCTCAGACCCTTAACATCATTAATTTGGTGAATTATGAGGCTAACGTCTTAGGTGATGACCTCAGACCTTCATAACATCACTCGGTGGTGACGAGATCTGAGCTCAGACACCTTAGCAGACGATCTCAGACCCTTAACATCATTAATTTGGTGAATTATGAGGCTAACGTCTTAGGTGATGACCTCAGACCTTTATAACATCACTCGATGGTGACGAGGTCTGAGCTCAGGCACCTTAGCAGACGACCTCAGACCCTCAACATCATTAATTTGGTGAAATTTATTATGGGGCTAACATGTTAGGTGATGACCTCAGACCTTCATAACATCACTTGGTGGTGACGAGGTCTGAGCTCAGACACCTTAACAGATGACCTCAGACCCTTAACATCATTAATTTGGTGAAATTTATTATGATACTAATGTCTTAGGTGGCGACCTCAGACCTTCATAACATCACTCGGTGGTGATGAAGTCTGAGCTCAGACACCTTACGAGATGACCTCAAAGCCTAATTACAATTCAGTGGTGAAGAGACCTGAGGCCAGAATTATTGAGTATAAATAAGAACACTGCAACAAAATAATAGAAGAGATTGACATTTAGTAAAAGGAAGAAATCATATAGCATTCAGAGGCATTGATTACAAATATTCCTTATAAAATACCGAGGTGTTACAAGTTACAAAATACAAATTTTTGTTAAAAGTTAAAGGTCTGAGGGGGGGACATTAACAGTCTCGGCTGGGTTGACTTGATCAGCGTTGGTCACCTTGGCCACGTCATCAGTGTGGTCTCCCCCTCCTACCTCAGTCCCTCCAAGAGTTGCAGTCTCGGCTGGAGCAGCAGCCTCGTCCTCCACCTCTTGCAGCGCCTGAGCAAATTGAGGGTCAGAAAAGTCAAGACCCACAAAGTTAGAGGCCTTTAGAGTGCCGACCTCCTTCTCTCTGACTTCAGCCCATTTGGTAGTGGCTTTGATACCTCTTTCAAGATATTCAAAGCCAAAACCCATGAACTCGTCTGAGCCTTTGTACTCAGAAATTATTTTGGGGGAGGCATCTTCAAGGGCATCTTTGACAGCCGCGCTGACCTTCTGCTGCAGAACGTCATCTTTGGCCTTCAGGGCTTTGGCATGCTCTTTGACGAGCAGAGAGATGTCTTTTTCCAACCCATTAGCCTTATTTTCAGAGTTCTGCAGCTCTGACTTCAGACGGTCAACCTCAACATTCAGGGCACTCTCAACCTTTTCGGCCTCTTGCCCCTTCTGAATAAGGGGAAATTTCCTCATAGCCCAGTTCGATAGCTGATACATGGCAGTCACTCCCTGCACATTTAATGAAGAGATTAAGCGGGAGAAAAGTCAGATGTTGCACTTAAAATTTTTTTGACAAGGGAACAAATCATACCTGGACGGCTCTGTGAAGGCCGAACTCAACCAGCAGGGAAGTGTCCATAGCTCTGTAGAAACACTTTTCGGTCTCGGTCATTACAGAGGCGAGTGCGTCCATGGCCTGCCTGCTATTGCCGACCACACTATCCGTTAACTTCAGCTGATCCAGACGAGCCGTCAGGATGTCAGCCAAAGAAATAGGAAGTGCAGCATCTGAGGCCTTCTTCTGCCTCGAGGCCGGCCTCTGATCCTCAGAGGCATGGGCTTCTGGGGCCCTCTTCTTGGAAGCCTGAGATTTGGATGTTGAGGGAGCTAGGGGAGGAGCGTTCAGACCAGCCTTTTTTGCAAGCCTCGCCAAGCTCGGAGCAGCCATCTCCCACAATTCGTCCGAGATGTCTTGTGGTCGCTCTGCAAAAGTTAAAAGACATGAGTTAGAAATCAGATATGAATGAGTTCAGAGGTTAGACTTGAAATAAAAATTCTTACCAAAATCAACAAGGGGACTTCCACCCAGGCTCGTCCCCGAGAGATACGGGGGGGTCAGCAAATGTTCGAACTTGACAAACAGACCATGTGCCCCTTGGTCTTGCAGGGCCTTCACCTTCTGCATATTTTGAAGACTTAGACCAGGATCGGCCCTGGAAGACATGGAGACCTTGCCCCATTTGAGGGGTATACTCGGCTCAAGTGTGGAGGAGGGAACGCATGGGCCAAATTCCCATGGCCCTGAGGCGAAAAAATAACAGGGCTTCCAGTTATGATTTGAGGTCTGATTCACCTGGAACATTTTCTTCTCAGGCCTTCGAGCCACAAAATGATAGTAACTCGGATGGTTTTTGGCCGAGGTTGGGACATAGCAACCAGTAACGACCTAAACTGGGAGGTCAGAGTGGTGGACTGCCCTCTATAAGATAATGGCCCCTATGATAACTCTCCAGGCATTGGGAGATAGCTGTGAGGGGGCCAAGTTGATGTAAGAGAGAATGGATCTAATGATTGGATGGATGGGTAGGCAAAACCCTAACTTAAACATCTGCTCGTACATGCAGATTTCTCCATCTAGGCCGTGATAGGCCCTCTCCCCCCTCAGAGGTCTCCTTAATTTGATGGAAGGACTGATGGAGTACAAATATCTGAAGCATAGAAGATCAACCTCAGTGACTGTGCTCTCGAACTCGACCGCCTCAGAGACGTCAACATCGCTTTTAGCATCTTCATCGTCATCAAGCTCAATTTCGGCCGGAGCAGATGTAGATGGGTTACTAGGGAATCTCTGAGCAAACTCTTCCCCTGTGACGGCCGACAGGGGGATGGCATCAAGAATGGGTGGCACAGCCATACTCGGCTTAAGCACTTCAACCTCTGAAGAAGAGGCTGAGGTGATGGAGCCATTACGAGATGAAGCTCGGCTGGATACCTCGGCCTGATCAGGGGCCTGATCAGGCCGAGGTGTGAAATCCATAGCTTCCTGAAATGATTCCACTGACATGGGGTCTGAGGTAGAAGCTTCAGACTCAGACATAGGTGTTGGATCAGCAGGCACCCCTGTATAATAGAAGTTCTCCGGGGGGTCAGGATATATAACCCTTAGAGGTGGTGGAAACAAGGGTCTAATGGGAAACTCTTGTGACCTACGAGCTTCTTCTTGAGCTCTCTCTATTTGCCTAATCTTTTCTAGGGTCTTCTCTCTGAGAGAGAGGAAATCCTCAAGAAGCCGGTATAAAGGTCTGAGCATCAGAGGACGACCCTAAACTTGGGAAAAACTCCTAAAACTACAAACACGATTGACCTGTAAAATAAAGGAGTTTTAAAGATCAAACTTGGAAGTTTAAAGCAAACCCAGTTTCTCTGAGACAATGAAGCTCGTCGGAAAACTTAAAAGCTCATCGAAAAACTTAAAAACTCGCCGAAAAATGCAAACCAAATACCAGAAACAAAGGAAATGGAAAGCAAGAAGTACCTGAAGATGAATTGATGAGGGAAAGCGAAGAAAACTCGCAAGAAAACTCTGCAGAAGAGCGCTGATTGAAGAAGCTGTAGAGAGAGAAAATCGCAGGAAAAAATCGCAAGCAGTTTGTGCGCATGAGAAGAAATGGAGAAGAAAGAGAAATAGAAGGGTTCAAACCCTTAAGTACATGGGCACGTCTCCCAAGGCCCATCATTTCCTTGGGAACCCCAAAGGACAGCACATGCCAACCAGGTACGTTCTAGCGTGGATAAGTGTCATGCCGGTACTGGCTTGGGACGGACAGGCCTCAAAGGCGTAAGTAATCCCCTAGCCACTTGCTCTCGCATATGACTAAGGGATGGGGGGTGATTGATATGCCCCAAGTGTAACCTCGGCCCAGAGACACCAACCTCGGTCGAGATGATGGCCGAGACATTGATCGACCCTATACAGGACATGGGCCCACGATATCATCCCTCGGCCGGACCAGGGTCGGCCTAGGCCGACACTATCACCTTCATTTCCAAGGGACACTACGCGCATCACAGGCATCAACAGCATCCTAATATACGTGGGTATGGCAACCTCGGCCTAGAGTAGGCCGAGGTGACAAGGAGCCTTGGTAACCTTCAACATGGAACCAGTCCAACCTCGGCTTGGGTCGAGGTGATAAGAAGCCTTAGTAATCGTCAATGTACAACCTCGGCTGAGATCAGGCCGAGACTCCCTATGACGCATCTCGGATTGAACGGACATCAAGCCTTTACAGCTCGGCCTCTCCCAGGCCGAGGTCATCCACCAATATGGCGGCCAGGCACCTGTTGATATTTGGATAAGGACACATGGGCACAAATCAGTTGTAACAAGATTATTCTCCACACATGGGGAGAATATTTCATCATCATTCCTTACAGGTGACAGTGACAGATGGCACTCCCACATTGGTGAGGCTACCACACACATGCTCATTACATGCATGGGGGGTAAATTACACCCCCTAGGCACTATATATAGGGATCATCCCCTACCTTGCAAAAGGATCCCAGTCATTCAACCCTAGCAAAAACTCTGTCTAAATATACAGTAGAGAGAGAAAGCTTGAGAGATTGTATCCATGGCCATTAGTGCCTTCATTCAGTGATATTACTCACACACTAGCAGTGGACGTAGGCCAGATTGGCTGAACCACTTATATACTTGTGCCCTCTCCTCTTATACTCATCTCATTCTCTTCTCTTTATTTAACTGTGCTGCCATTGTTATTCCTATATTGAGCTTGGAAACACATTACACGGTGGTGATGATTCTTAGCATCATCAAGTATTTTCCTTATGCTTTCAGGGTGCATAAGAATGATGACTTCCTCTTTCTTGAGTACAGTTATCGCATAGTGGATGAGTCCGAGTTTTATTCCCCTCACCAGTAAAAACTCGGGACCACGAGCTGTAGGGAGTAATTCTTAGTTTACAAGCCTCATTCGGGGTGGATGGATTGTTTGAGGTGTGCACAAGCTAACCCGGGACACCCTTCATACAAAAAAAAACTTTTTTTATTTTCTATTATAAATATGGAGGTGTAAAACATGTGTGGATGCACATAATACGTTACAAAACTAGAAGCACGATAATGCCATTCTGGAAGCATTATCTGTCAAGCATGCAAACTGCAAGCATGACACATCAAAGCTACGAGTGCGATAAAAAAAAGCTAGATGATTACTCATCATGCTGATACACATGCTTGTGTTTACCTATAAACACTCCCTCTTATTTTTACTTTTAAAGATACAAGTGAAATGGATACAATACAATCTTGAAGATTCTGATCTATTTTGTGTTCAAGTTCCATTTTATTCAACACGTATCAACACAATTTTTCTAGTTACTTGATCTTCTATGTTGTTGCTCAAATCATATGTGATCTTCATTTCAACTACAGTTGATAACATTTCTTTTACGCGACAAATTTATTATACCTCATTTATTTATTATTCAATGAGATATATTTTTATTAGTTCAATCATATCTTCATATAAGATATTATTTAATGAGAAACATATATGAACATGCTATATCATTTCCTATATATATAAATTAAGGATCTACGAAAATAATCACACAGGGCAGAAAGTAAATGGAATCACACACAATAACGATGTACGTGTTTTGGCAACTTGCATATATCCACGGAGAGGTTACTTGCACTTATTAAGTGTCTCTCAATGATTACAACGTTTCATCCATTTACCCCGGATCACGGTGTACAATTTATAGATATGTCTGTTACAGAGTTTGAGTTATTTAAGGAACTTCATCATAGTTGTGGATTGGCCATGAGGTGCTTGAATATTTCGACCGAGATTATTGGCACCTAATTTGACCATATGTGTGAGTATCCTCCGCTAACTAAATAGCCCGTGTAAAAATTAAGTCATGATTGGGCCGGGCCATATAACTCAAGTTATCTTAGTCGGCTACTCTCATGGGCTTGAAAAAGTGGGCTCCCTCAATTGCCCATGAAATCTTTGGGCTAATAACTATGGGCCAATAGATTTCGACTGGGTCGAAGGTCCAAATCCTTAGACTGTCGTGAGAGTCCGTAATGCATCTTTGTAATAGCAAGTCTTGCAACAAGGGCACACTTGTCTCAAAAAAGAAACCGAAACGCTAAAATCTTTCTGGGAAGTCGAAAGTCATCATTTGAGTGTTTTGGTGATCAGTTATTGCTTACTCAAGAGTTTGTTCACTGTTTCTGGGCGTTTTTATGCATACTTCATTCCTAAGCTCCACTTTTTCTTTAAAAGTCAAAGTTCCCCTCCTTTTGTGCTTTCTCAAAGCTTCGATACCGCCTGTAAGTTATAGTCTCTGCCTCTTCTTAGTTCTTTTTCCCTGTATTAGCTAGTTACTATAGTTAGGGTTTCTTCTTGTTTAGTAATGGTGATGTTATATGGTAAATCTATAGAAGAGTTTAGATGCCGGTATAACATCCCTAACTGGGTGATTATCGACTGTGACCCCTCCCTCGTAATGTTCATAGAGTTGATGGGGGCAACTGGATTCACGCCCTGTTGATAACTCAAGGGTGTTTGAAATCCCCTACCCCCCAAATGACTTATTTCTTAGATTTTTTAGGTACTTTGCTATTGTTCCTGCTCAATGTGCCCCCAACGTATAGAAGATAGTAAACGATGTCCATTAGATAAATACTCTTTATGGAATAAAGTTGGGTATTGTTGAGATATATTACTGCTATGTGTTTTCAAAGACCAAAGAGAGTTTATTGTATCTGAAAACCAAAAAAGTCGAGCGAGTTCTGGTGGTAAATCTTCAGGATTCCCATAAAGACTACTGGGAAATTGGGTTTATTGCAAGGAACTAGCAGTACCCTCCACTGTTGGAGGGGGAGAGACCACGTGACCTTCCCATTTTTTACTATAGAGATGTCGAAATAGGTCGCTTCCTCTTTTTTTCTACTAATTTCTCATGAACTCTTTTAATTCTAGTAGTTGATATTCCTCTTCTTTGTCATTGCAGCTCGTGCAAAGAACTAAGAGCCTGACATTAGTGAAATTAATACTGAAAAGCTCATAAAAGCCTGGAGCATAAAGGAGAGATTAGCAGAAGGTGAGCATCCCAGGTTAGTAACCTTTCTCTTGGAATACAAGAACACATGTACTAGATTCATTGCTCGACCAGTTGATCATGTCCCAGTTTTGAATTCTCCAAAAGTAGGTCCTTCTGATCCAGTTTTTTTTAAGGAGGAAAGTTCTGAAGAAGAAGAAGAAGAAGAAGAAGAAGAAGAAGAAGATAAAGAGAGCTAAGAAGAGGGAAGAGGGAAGAGGGAAGAGGAGGAGTAGAAGTAGGAGGTGTAGAAAAAATAAAGAAAGAGGAGGATAAAAAATAAGAAGAGGAGGACATGGCTCCTTTAGTTAAGAAAATGAGGTTAAGGCTTACTGATGATGATGGCGATCATGCGGTCCTTTCTGATAGGATTACTTTTTTAAAGGTTTCTACAACAGACTCTTCCAAGGGCAGTGGTTCTGGCTCATCTGATAAAGAAAGAGAGCAAGAGAATGAGAGAGAGAAAAAGAGAGACGAGGGAGAGATGGGAGAAGAGGAAAGAGAGACAGAAGGCTGAGGCTAAGAAGAAGTTAGCCTTACAATCTGTTAGAGTGCCCATTGTCCCTAATCTTAATAGGGCTAGTGTGAGTGATTCCCTTTTTTATCCCCTGACCTCCTGAAGAGGTCGGTGCTCCCTGCTGATCGCGAGCATTTCTCGAGGCTGGGTCTATCTCAACTCGTCCTTAAGACTTTACAGGGAATGGCTCTGATAGCCTTTCTTATCTATTTATTTTCTTTTACACTTTCCTGTTTCTGTTTCGATTCTCTGTTGTTCTTTTTCTTTTTACAGATGTTGTCTGATTTTAATACCCTTCTAGATAATCAATCTGACAGCTTCAGAAGGGAGGAAAAGTTGAAAAAGGCCCTCGAGGCCGATAAGGTGGCCCTTGTCAATGCTCGCTAATCGTGGGAGTGTGAAAAAGTTGAGATGTCTAAGGCCTATTATGCTCTAGGGATTGCTCAAAAGGTAATGATTGCTGAGAAGTCCGAGTTAGTGGAGGCCAACGAAAATTTGACTGACAAGGTTGCCAAGTTGGAGGGCGACCTTCAGTGGCGGATCCAGGATTTTGAGTCAAGTGGTTACTTCTTTTTTTTCAATTTTTAACCCTAAAAATGTTGAGGTATTAATTAATTAAATTTATATTCCTATTTGTTCGTGGATCTTACACACAAATTTAAACGCAATCTAATTTCAGACTATCACAAAGATGAGAATAAGAAGGAATTAATCTCTTCACCCCTCGAAATAAAAATCAAAATGAGACAAGTTACAAGTAGCCAATAAAACTACAACAATATACACTACACTACACCCTCCAAATCAACAATAAAAATAACTTTCCTCTACCAAAATGTGTTCCCACAATTTAAAAGTAATTTCTCTATTCACACAAAATAACCATTCATTCAGCACAAAGGAACTGGAGCTATTCCTCATAAACCCCACAAACTAAAATCACATTTTGGCATACATATATACAAATACCCTTTTTTTGTGTAAGTAAATTATGGAAGTACCTTTCTTCCCTGATCAGGCTGCATCTCAACAACAAAAGCATCAAAATCCTCGGAATACAATAAAGTCTCCTAATTTTATTTTGGCCGTGTGTTTGTTTGTGCTGAGAGAAGAGAGGAGATGAGATGAGTAGGGTTCGGTCGTGTGTTTGTTTGTAACGTATAAGGGTTTTGTTTTTATTAATTATACACCCTCATCTTTGTAAATATTAAGAGATAACCTTTTAGTTTAAATTTTTATAAAAATACCCCTAATTTTTTTTTTATTTTATAAAAACATTTGAACTCTGGTGGCCACCCCACCTCGGCCTATGGTGGGTCCATCCCTGGAGAACTTTATCAAGCCAAGTATGACAGCTACCATGAGGGTTTTTACAAGGCTTATAAGGATGTTGAACGCCAGATGGCTTATGCTTGTAAGGTCTCCTTCAAAAAGGGATGGGACTAGGGTTTAAAATCTGTTAGGGCTCCTACAGATTCTGGTCTTTTTAGTCTTCACTCTCCCGGTCCTGACCCTTATATCAAGGGAAAAAAAGGATAAGTGGGCGACCAAGTTTCGGCAGCACTGAGATTATGCCGATTGGTGGGAGCACTGTTGCTGGCCAGGAACAGCAGGTGGTCTACAAGGGGAAAGCAATAGTTGAGGGAGATCGGGTGAAAGACTAGGGCTCTGTAGACTAGGAGTTTCTATTCCCCTTGTATAATTTTAGTCTTTGTTGATTTGTACCTTTATTTTAGGAACTTCATGTATTGGCCATTGGCCTTTTTCATGTTAATGAAATTCTCCCCCTTTCTAATATGTTGAATTGTTTTCATTTATGCTAATTTACTTGCTTCTGGTTTGATGTGTATCATTTGTAGTTTGTTGATTTAGATCGCTATATTTCTCCTAATTCTAAACCAAGGATAATTCTTGGACCTGATATCAACCTACAGGCTCGCAAAGCCTTTGTGAAAATTTGCAAGTCATTAAGAGCTTGGAACGAATAATACAAAAACTAGATTGAAGTGATTGCAAAACTACAAGATGATATCTAGGAGATGGAGAAGATATGGGACTCTGTTAAGGAGGAAGTTAATTCCTCGAGGGCCCAGTTGCTGGAGAGGACTGATGTCGACTAAGTGGGTGAGGTCCTGTAGTCCGAAAATGACACTCTGCAAAAAGAGGTGACGAGCTTGAAATCTTTTATAGGAGTATTAAAAGACAATGTCAAGAAGCTGAGATACTCATTTAAGGTGGGACCCAGAGAAGTCTGGGGGGATGGTTATAATGCTGGTTGGGCAGATGCCCCATTAAAACTTAAAGAGGCTGAAATCATTATTTTTTCTCGAGGATGGTTGAGTTCTCTTAAAGAGGCGAGAACTCCAAAGGAATCCAAGCTTTGGTACAAGTACCAGATTGAATGTACTGCCTATAGACATAACCCTTTCTCGAAAGATGATGAATGGATTCCAGCCGATGTTATTCCTTCCCAACTCTTGGGTTAAGATCTTGACGAAGATGTCGAAGAATTTGCACAAAGCCAGATGATGGTCAGAGGGCAGCTGTAGTAGAATATCTTACTCGACACCCAGAAACCTCTTAGGATTTAATGTATCTCTTTTTGGTCTGTGATTGTAACCTTGTATTCTTAATAAATAACTTTCTTATGTTTTGAGCATGTGTTGACTAAACATATTTTGGCTTTATCTGCTCATATGTTACACATAACTTTTATTGACAAAAATGATATTGACTGACCAATTGTAGGCTCTAGTCCCGTATTTAATTTTAATTATTTTGGGCTTTTGTAACCGACGAAATGATGTTGGGGTGTTGGCATTATGACTTTTGTATGTTAGAATATTCTTCCAATCCAATATGCCTGAGCGGTATCATTCCATTCACCTTAACTTTTAGGTCATGTCGTCACACTTCCTTAGGCCTAAGTGAGATGATGGCACAAATGTACCTGGATAGTGGGCAATCCGTGCGAGCAATTTTTTTTTGACTAAGAGATGTTGGCGACCAACCAAAGTTAGCTTTATTGCCTAAGAATCCCCAGTAGGTCTTTTGTTATTGTTGGGGAAACTCATGAGGCCTCTTGTGTTAACAATAAGGGCTTGAGGTTAATTCAAAGTGTTTGTATTTAACTTGGTAACCCTGTTCATCAAACATTATAGACATGCATAAATGAGTTATCATTAGAAAAGATGCAAATTAATGAGACATAATCAAGATGATTTAAGCAACCAATGTAAACTTTGAGAATAGATGGGCCAATTCGGCCTTTATTCATTACAAATTATCTTACCAAGCAATAAAAAACTAAAAATTTTGCTAACTTAAAAGATAAAAAAGAAGATTTAAAGTAGAACTTCTTGAGATTGGCGACGTTCCATGCTCTTGGTATCTCCCTGCCCTCCAGCGTTTTCAGATGATATGCTCATTAAAGATTATCTCTGATCACTCTGAATGATCCTTCCCAGTTTTCTTCCAGTTTTCCATCTGATGGGTTTACAGCATTGCCGAGGACTTTTCGCAAGACATAGTCTCCTATTGAAAATTTCCTCGGATTGACCCTTTTATTGTACTGCTTGATTAGTTGTTGTTGGTAAGAGGCGAACTTAATTAAGGCTAGCTCTCGTCACTCATCTTCTAGGTTAAGTTCAGTGTATAAGGCTTCATCATTGAGGCCTTGATCGACTAGTGTGGTTTTCATAATAGGGAGACCTGCTTCTAGAGGGATTACAGCCTCCATGTCGTAAGCGAGGGCAAATAGTGTTTTCCCAGTTGGTCTCTTAGGCGTTGTGCGATAGGCTCATTAAACATGAAGGAGTTTATCCACCCAAGCGCCCTTAGCTTTTTCCAATCATTTTTTCATCCCATCGAGCATGGTTTTATTAAAAGCTTCCGCTTGCCCATTGCTTTGGGCATATGCCATAGAACTGAAGTGGTGCTTGATACCTTACTCGTCGTAGAAAGCTTGGAAGAAACCACTTTCGAATTGTGTACTATTATTGGTGATGATGGTTCTTGGTATTCCAAAGCGAGTTATGATGTTTTTCCATATGAACTTAGTCATGTCGGAGTCTCAGATGTTTGCCAATAGTTCTGCCTCAACCCATTTACTTATGTAATTAATGGCGACCAATATGTATTTGTGATTTTCAGATGCAGTAGGTAGCGGTCCCACGATGTATAACCCTCACTGGGCAAATGGCTATAAACTGGTAAGTGACTTTAGGTCACTGGCGAGCTGGTGAACCATATGCGAGCGCTTTTGTCACTTTTCATATTTGCGAACATATGCGCTAGCATCTTTCTGCATGTGAAGCCACCAATATCCTTTCTTGATCGCTCGAAAGGCTAGCGATCATCCTCCTGTGTGACTTCTATATATGCCTTCGTGAAGTTCACTAAGCACTTGCTCGGCATCTTGTGGGCGAATGCACTAGAGGTAGGGGCCTGTGAATGATTTATTGTAAAGTTTCCCTTCAGAGTTAAGGTAGAAATGAGAAACTTTGACTTTAATTTGGTGGGCCAATCTTTTGTCGTCTGGCATTACATTGCTCCGTAGATAATTGATGAAGGGATCCATACAACTTGGGGCTTTACCTGTGAGGAGGATTTACTCGGCTACGACCGTATGATCGATATTGGGTTGTGCAAGGAACTCAATCTATATTATCCTTTTGAGGTAGCTCAGTGTTGTTAAGGCCTCAGCATGTCTATTTTGTCCTTGCGGGAACTATTAAATTTTCACTTATTCAAAGTCTCCCATGAGTCCTCTTACTATATTGAGGTATGCTACCATTCGATCGTCTTTGGCATTGAATTCTCCACTTTCCTTCTTGGAGACTAGTTTGGAATCACCGAATATATTGAGGCATCTTGCCCTTAGTAGTTTATCTTTTTACAAACTGGGGATTAACACTTCATACTCAACTTCGTTGTTGGAGGCTTCAAATTCCAGCCTAATTCCCTGCTTTATTATTGTGTCTTCAGGGGTAATGAGAACAATCCCTACTCCTACCCCCTTGGAATTTGAGTCTCCATCAATATACAATGTCCAGTTTTTAGACGTTACATTACATGTGACCAATTGTTCTTTATTCGGCTGATCTACTGGCCGATCTTCTATGAACTTAGCAATAAAATCTACTGTGATTTATCCCTTGATCACCATTCTGGTCTAGAAGTGGATGTCGAATCTTCCGAGCTCGATCGACCACTTCGAAAGATGTCCAGAGAGGTCAGCCCTTCGTAGAACGACCTTGAGTACGTAATAGATGATCACTGTTATGGAATGGGCTTTGAAGTAGTACTTCAACTTCCTTGAATAGATCATTAGGTAATAGTCAAGCTTTTCCAGAGGCAAATACCGTTGTTCAGTATTTAGTAGCATCTTGCTGGCGTAGTAAATAAGATGATGTTCTCCCTCCTTTTCACAAACTAAGGCAGAGCTCATAACGTGGTTTGGTACTGCCAGATAAAGGTACATTTGTTCTCTATCATTCGGAATTACCAATAGTAGGGGCTTACTAAGGTAAGACTTGCCTCTTCAAGAGCTCGCGAATGGTCGTTATTACATACTAGGCCTTTGGCTTTCTTTAGGAGCTGGAAGAATGGTCGACATCATTCTCATGAGTTAGAGATGAAGTGATTAAGCGCAGTGAGCATTCCAGTAAGCTTATGATCATATCTCAATGTCTGAGGAGGCTGGACCTTGGTGATAGTATTGATTTGATTTGGGCTGGCCTCAATTCCCCTTTTACTCATTAGGTAGCCTAAGAATTTTCCTGACTGGACCCCGAATAAACACTTGCTTGCATTAAGCTTCATTCGATACTTTCTGAGGATTTCGAAGGTTACTGCGAGGTTTGAGAGTTGATCAACCTTGTTCTTGATTTTAACGAGCATTCCGTCGATGTATACTTCCATCATTTCTCCCATTTATTTTCTAAACATCTTTGTTACCAATCTTTGGTAAGTTTCCCCTACGTTCTTGAGGCTAAAAGGCATGACCTTATAGGAATACAAACCAACTGAGGTTATAAATGAGGTCTTATCATGGTCAGGCCCGTGCAGGGGGTATGATGATATCCGGAGTAAGCGTTAAGGAAGCTCATCCTTTAGAGTGCCACTTTGGCATCGACCAGTTGATCTATATTCGGGAGAGGGAAGCTATCTTTAGAACATGCTCGGTTCAGGTCAGTGAAATCGATGCAAACCCTCCGATTGCCATTGTTCATGGGAACTACCACTAGGCTGGACAACCATACAGGGAACTGAACTTCCCTCATGGATCTTGCATCCAGTAGCTTCCTTACCTCTTTCTCTATTGCCTTGGCCTTTTCGAGAGACGTTCAGCGAACCTTTTGAGTGATGGGATTAAAATTAAGATCAATGTGTAGGCAGTGGCATGCTAATCTGGGGTCAATCCCGGGCAACTCGTAAGGCTCCTATGCAAAAACATTTATGTTGCTTTTAAGGAGTGCAACCGATTCCCTTTTCTCCTGATCGGTAAGAGCATATCCAATTAAAAACTTCCTTTTTGTCAAGTTGTCATCGACTATAACTTCTTCCAGGCTTTCGATGACCCTGTCTTCGGGGTGGACACTGGTCGACCATACCGTAGTTATTATTTGGAGAGAACAACCCCTTCCTGGGATTTTTCCTAGGCATTCTCAGGATCTTTATTTTTCTCTTTTTTGGGGAGAATGGATGCAGTAAGACACTTTTGGGGCTGTAGCCTAGTCGTCACGGATCTCAACCACTCCAAGATATGTGATGCACTTTAACTTTTGATGATAAGTGGATGGAATGGCCTTCATGGCATGGAGCCAACCTCTACCCAAAATAGCATTGTATGGGGACTCGATATCCACAACTCAGAACTCGATTAACTTCAAAACATTTCTTGCCTTGACTAGTAAGGTAATCTTTCCCAAAGGCATGGTGATACTTCCTGTAAAACTACCTACGGAATAGTGGCTTCTTTGAGGTCGAAGACATTCAACTTTAGTTTATGGAACAGGTCCAGATACATTATTTCGGATGAACTCCCCGGGTCCATAAGTAGTTTGTCGACATCCCAGTTAGCAATCCTGAGTGTGATAACTAATGCGTCATGGTGTGGGGTCCTTACTCTGAATAAGTCTTCATCTGTAAACACGATATGGTTCATGTAATAAATATCTTTTGGTCGTCGACGCTTCCTGCCTGAGTTTTGGCAGGGTCGATCTGAAAAGCTTCTATCACAACAGTCACCTTCTTGAGCTCCATTCGAATGGCATTGCCCTGAATCTGTTTGAGGTCTAACGCCCTATGGATTACTGCAAACTCGTGTCTTGTATCCTCATCGAGGACATTATCTAGCTTTTGGTCGCCATTGGTTGTGACCTTCTCTGCCTTCTTTTCAACGTACTTGCTGAGGTGCCCTGCCTAAACTATCTTTTCTAGATGTGACTTCAGAGCTTTGTAATTCTCAGTACAGTGATCGCCCTCCTTGTGGAACGCGTATTTCAGCACGTTGTTCCTTTTTATTGGATCACCGCCCATCTTTTTGGGCTATTTGATAAATGGTGCATCCTTGATTTAGCTAAGGATTTTGTAAATGGGTTCCTTGAAGACTATATTAACAGCCTGGAGTGACTTGGAGAGGTCACTCTTGTTTCCACCTTTGGAGCCATTCTTGCCCCCATTCTTGCCTCCCTTCCTCTGGGTGTCATTCTTCTTTATCCCATTGTTCACTTTTGCTCGACCATTGTCTCCCCTATGGGATGGACCATGTCCTCTACCTTGGCATACTTCTCGATACGAGCCATAAGATCTCAATGTTTATGACTTCCTTCTTAGTGAGAGACTAGTGCAATATAGAGGTGGTCGGCAAGCCAATTTTAATGGACGCTACGACAACCTGTTTCGAGCAGTCCTCAATCTCATTAAAGATTTCCTAGTATCTTTTGTCATAATTTTTGAGGTTCTTCTGAGGCTTTTTCTTCATAGTGAGCAGTGCATCCATCCGCTTAGGATGGGAGCTGCTGGTTATGAATCGTGCCGTGAAAGCCTCTGCCAATGCTACAAAATTCTTGATCGACCTGTAGGGGAGCCTCTTAAACCACTTTCGTGCTACATCATGTAGGCTATAAGGTAATTTCTTGCACATTAGTGCATTATTGTGGCTCCATAAGTTCATTGCCTGTCGATAGTGCCTGATATGGTCTATGGGATCTATCTTCCCGTTGCAGACCTTGAACCTGGGGATGATGAATTTCTTTGAGGGCTCGTCATGTTCAATTTCCCTTATAAGGGGGTCTTCATCTGAGAGTTTAGAGCTCTTCTATAAATCTCTCTGGTCGATCTGGCTCCTTTGTGCGTTGGATGTTGGTCCATCTCCCTACGGACCAGAATCCTTAAATCCTCACTTGGTCGATCATTGTTTATGTGGTGCCTCTCTTGGTGGACACACTCTGATTTGTCATGTTCAGTTCTCTCCTGGTCACGCTTAGGGCTCCTTCCTCAACTGGGGGAGTTTCCCTCTGAGGGCTAGGAGTCCTGTCTCACCGCAATTTTGTGTTCTTGGAGAGATCTCTCTCCATTCTTTACGATCGCCTCTTAAAGCGAGCATTTTCTTCTTCTTGGCGGTGCGTCACCTCTTCTTATTATCGAATTCATGCTTCATAGGCATCGACCAACTTAAAAATCTGAGATGATCTTGGAGGTCCATGGCTCTCTTCTAAGGGTTGCCTTTCCGAGCGAAACCTTGGGTCTGAATGTTAGCGAATTTCAGACCTAACCCTGGGAGGCTGTCTCTTTTTAAACATCACCGACTTATGAATGTTGCTTCTGTGGTGAGATATTTTTGGATTTTAGATGTTGAATTCTTTCATAGGAATAAAAGTCGATTCCCACAGACGACACTAATTGTGGGTGCAGAAAAATTCACAATTAAGGATCTACGAAAATAATCACAAAGGGTAGAAAGTAAATTGAATCACACACAACAACGATGTACATGGTTCGTCAACTTGCCTATGTCCATGGAGAGGCTACTCGTTCTTATTAAGTGTCTCTCAACGATTACAATGTTTCATCCCTTTACCTCGAGTCAGGGTGTACAATTTATAGATATGTCTGTTATAGAGTTTGAGTTATTTAAGGAACTCCATCATAGTTTATGGATTGGCCATGATGACCTTGAATATCTCGACCAAGATTCTTGGCACCTGATTTGACCATATTTGTGAGTATCCTCCTCTAACTAAGCTGCCCGTGTAGAAATTAAGTCATGATTTGGGCCGGGCCAAATAACTCAAGTTATCTTGGTCATCTACTCTCATGGGCTTATAAACAGTGGGCTCCCCCCACCCCGTATATATATTAAAAAGTTTGTTATTTTGTATCTCAAATAGTCTATTGTTATGTCAAATCTTATGAAAATTGATTTTACTGTGTTGGATGTGTTTGAAAATAATTATCTTTCATGGATTATAGATGCTAGAATTCATGTTGATGCCATGAATTTGGGAGATACTGTTTAAGCAGAAAATAACGTATCCCTGCAGGACTGTGCTAAAGCCATGATACTTCTATGCCACCATATCCAAGAAGGATTAAAAAATGAATATATCACTATCAAGGACCCGTAACTCCTTTGGACCGATTTGAGTGAACACTACGACCATCAGAGGACTATTATCCTCCCGAAAGATCGCTATGGTAACACTTACGATTTCAAGATTTAAATTTATATCTGAGTATAATTTAGAATTATTTAGCATTACCACACAACTGAAAATGTGTGGTCATCCAATAAGTGAAGAGGATATGACTTATAATACATATTCAACATTTCATAGCGATAATATTATTCTACAAAAACAATATCGATAGTGTCATTACTAGAGGTACTCAACATTGATATTTTTTCTTCTTATTGCTGAACAACATAAAAAACTTTTCATGAGAAATCACGAATCCTGTCTGACTGGTTCTTCACCAATGCTTGAAGAACATGTAAACTTTTTCGTGGTCGTAGACGGGGATAAGGACGTGGCCCGATAAGTGGTCGTGGTCGAGGTTATGGTCTTGGTCTTGGATGATAAAGCTATTATAACCTTGAAGGTTTTAAGAAACATAATTCCAATCATAAAAATATTATAAATGTACCACCAAATGTGGAATGTTATTCATCTATAGCAATAAAAGGGATATAGTGTGGAAAAATAATATGACAATATTTGTTATAGATGTGGCATGAAAGGTTATTGGTAAAGAACATGGCGTACCCCAATACATTTGGTGGAATTATATCACATCACAAAAGTATAAATGGAAAGATGTTGAAGCAAATTTCAATGATATTTTTTACTATGATGGACCTATTCACATTATTGGTCTTGAAGTGTTAGATTTCTTTGAGGACACGCATGGCATTGCTGATTATCTCACTGGTGATGGGACTATTTCCACCAACTAGAGTTGTTATATATCTATGTATGATTTAGTTTCCCTTATGTCTTGTATTATTGTAAATTTCTTTTAGTATTATTTATGTTTATATATATGAGCGTTTTATTATATCTCGGATTGGATTGTTTAAAATTAGAAATGGATTATGAATATGTATCTAGCAAACAATACAACCACCCATGCAATCCTTTCGGATAGAAAATACTTTTTAAAATTAACATTATTTGAAGATAATGTTAACAAAATATCAGGTTCTTCAAATTTTATAGAGGGCTCTGGAAGAGACACCATATTATTACCATACGGTACAAAATTACACGTTAGTGATGCTTTGTGTTCATTTAAATATAGAAGAAATCTACTCAGTTTTAAATATTATTGGGGTTTTATTATTAAAACCATGTGATGACTTTTTATTTTTTAATAAAAGGATTGTCAAGTTCATTGGTATGATAATCACGTTTATAAGAATGTCTTGTATTTATGCTTTAAATATATTGTATGCAATGTCGGTCAATTGTACTTAGTAGGAATTCTGGTGAGTTGGATTCGACTTGATCAGAGGAGATCGAAATTCCAGTTATAGTACAGTTGAATAGTTCACAACCTAAATAGGGGGTTGACATCATATCAGTATAGATGCGTGTGTAATCCTAGTAGTTTATCTCAAACTATGAGAACCTATATAATAGTTTGAGAACTTATTTGATAGTTCGATAGAGGATTGTGACCGGCACATTCAAGAATGTATTGAAAAGACCACCCATGAAATTCAAGTGTACGAGTTATTTTGTTTAAACTTGGGCAATTTCACTCTATTTATAAAGGGTGCGTATATTCATATTCTTGAGGGTTATGAGGATTGAAATAATTACTTAATTGTTGCTTTAATTGCCATGGGCGTGATTGTGGCACCCCTCCCAATTAAATATCGGGTGATCAGCCCTTTATAAAATTTATAACACAATGTTCGGTTGGTTCATTCTTAGCATCACTGTCGAAAACTTAAATCCAATTAATTACCTAACATTTAATTAAGCTAGTGTCAAAACATTTTCCAATTAAACTTGAAGCGAATTAATTCATTTAATTTCTGAACATGTGATTACAAACCATACGCAAGAGATGAATACTGACTGAAACAAATACCGAATAATTAAGACTGGATAAAACCTTCGAGTTCAAAGTCATAAATCAAACCATAATAAATACTCAATCCAACTGAAAAGAACTACAAGGGAAACTAAGTCCAACCCCGCTAATGATAATGGGCGACACATGCCCGAACTGAAATATCTGATCTAGGAACTGAATGAAATGAGAGAAGCGTCTAATCTCAATGACCCGCAACTTCCACAACAGTTGCAGCTCGACAAACCATCCAAGTATCTAGAATCGGTGTCCTTGGGGCTGGGCACCTGTACTAATATATATATATATATATATATATATATATATATTAAAAGAGAGAAGAGATGCAAGAGACAGGTCAGATCCCGATATTTTAAAAAAGATTTATTAGCAAGTATTTAAAACTGCATTAAAGCAAGTATTATATGCATGTTAGTTTGAACTCTCACATGAGATTGTCACCTCTCAACTAGTATGCACGCCTAACGCACATCTAATCCATCCTAGCCATATGACACACTTCTAACTAGGAAAAGGCTTATCCTTCTATTTACCCATCGTAGTAGTATTCCGTATTTGATCTCAACATTTATCATTTAAATAAGTGTTATCAGATTATTTCAAGTATTCACTATTTACATTATAGAAGGTTTCACTACCTTAATAGTCTACAATTATTCCATTGTAGATATACTACAAGCATACATATATATATCCCTCACTGTTATATATATATATATATATATATGTATTAACACAATCTTAATAGCCTACAATTATTGCATTGTAAGTATAACACAAGTATACATATATATCCACCACTATTATATATATATATATATACTAACACAACACCCCAAGAATACACCTGTAGTGCATTGCATACTCTGCTAGCATGTCCCGGTACATCTCGTACTCAAATAAGGACAATCGGTTCGGAAATCTCCCACGAACCATATAAACAAATCACATATATTGGCGGCGAACATAGTTCACATACCTATAGGTCACGCACATACCTACGCTCCGATAGTCAGCTGACTTATCAACTCAGAAATAAGTCTTCACAGTCCTATGTTCTGAGATACAAGTCAAATATCCCTCCGAAGGTCACTCAGGATAAGACCGTCTCTACACAACCCCCCGCGATAGCAAGCAGTTAGGTATGTCATACACAAAATATATCAAATATAGGTATACACACAACCCGTCAAATCAAACGGTATACACACATACCAAATGTCATATTACATACGTAGTATTACCATCACTAAATACTATCAACGTATTTTAAATTACGATACTCCTTCTCTCGTAATATATATAAGGATAATATGTCACCCGAAAACCCGTAATACATAATCATAACAAGTCCCAAACGTAACCACTAATTTTTATTCTTATAAGTTCCATATCGTTGAATTAATATCGTAAGTATTTATCACTTAATACTCTCGACGCATTTACAATTACGATTATCTCTCTCTCGTAATCTTCAAGGTAAACTCACCATCCCTAATGTTTAAATCATTACACCTAAACAACTCCCAATAATTATTCACTATTCTGGGTTCATCGGACACTGGTTTTCCTCACTCAAATTAATTGTTTACTAAAATAGGGGCAAAATAGGAAATTCCCTAAAAATTAGAAATCTCGCTCGAACCAGAAGAGCATCTCGCTCGAATGACTTCCACGTGTTGCTCGAACGACTTCGCGCGATAACCCTATCTCGCTCGAACGACTTCACACGAGATACTGATCTCGCTCGAACGATACCCTTCGCGTGACATCTCGCGACCTGGGCTGTTTCGTCTTCAACCTTAGACAACCTCATTTTTCACCATTTTTCAACCCTAAAACCTCTCAAATATCATCCCAAACTCCAATCAATCAGTCCCAAATCGAATCCTAACATTTGTAAATGAATTCTAACAACCTAGAATCATTAAATCATCCATACAATTCGTAATCCCCAATTTATTATCAAGAACCCTAGTTCTTAAATTGATATGCATAACCTCTAAATTAAACCCAATTTTGTTTATAGAAATTAACATAATTTCGTAGGCATCATCTTATCTACACATGGGATTCAAATTCTTATCAAATCAGCCCTAGGTTATGATATAGTTCTCCAATTTCACCCAAATTAACTTTCATAACAATGGTTTATTAACCTAAACTAACATGAACACAATTATCGCTAAAGAAAGCAAGCAATAAACACTTGCCTTGATTTCGAAGGTCTAATTCGTTGGTGTTGTTGATATGGATGCGCTCCTCGCGTTCCGATCTACACGGTGGTGGTGGTGGTTGTGCAAGGTGGTGTAAATTGACTCTCCTCCTTTGGAATTTGCTCTCCCTCACCCACTGTGGCTCTCTCTTGATTTTGGAATATCCTAACCCTAATTGTCCCCAATTAGCTGATATAATATTTCTCCAATTTTCGTCCATATAATTTCTCTAAAAATCCAAATTATAAAACTACCCCTACCGGGTGCCGGCTTGAACTAAAAATATCCCGGAGTCCAAATAAAATATCCGGGTAGAGTTTTTTTTACTATTTCGACCCCTCCGGACTCAACGACACACTCAAAATGGTCATACGAGTTACTTAAAATAATTTACCTTTTTATTCCACTTAATAAGTTCTGACACGACTCACACGCGCGTCCCCGACTTAATATACCAAACTGTCGTATTTCTCTCTCACGACAAGTTATATAAAATCGTCATTCCATATTACTTATTCTCACAGTAATATTAATAATTACTAACTTCTCATCACGCTAGTAAATATTTAAATTTAATCCGGATTAATAATTAATTCTCACATTTTAATTTAGTTAATTCCACAATAATAATAAATCACATAATTATTTAAATCTTCGAAAATACGAGGTATTACAGTGATTCAATTTTAAATTGGATTTATATATCCCCGCGAGTTGGGCAATGGTTGTGTGAATAAGTCTGCGATCATAATTTAGAGGAATTTGCATCGAAGAAAGATCTAACATTGTAAGACCCCCTTGATAGACTTATAAGATTTGTTTCCATGAGTAAACCTCACTAGTGAATTATTTTATAATTATGTGGAGTAGCAAAATAAGTTAAGTCCGAGAATCAAAGAATTTATTAGATGTTGGTTACAATCAATTAATAGCAAATTGATTTTATCAATCGGCTATTGGAAACTTAATGTGGTAATTCACATTATGTGCCATATCAACTTTGCAAATAAGACCTCGTTATTACGAGTGATTTTGAGATAATTAAATTAGAGTGCAGTCATAATTATTTAGTGTAATTAATTATGATTAAAAAAAGAAAGGAAATGAATTACGAGATTGTACTTTGAGATTTTTGAGTATTTATTTAGAAGCCAATTTAATTATTTGGTCTTGGATCCCTAGTATATTCCATATGCTCAAGTAGCAGGCCCAAACTCTTTGAAAACACAATTTAGCCCAAGCCCATGACTTAAAGCTATTTATGTTGGTCTAAGCTAGGATTTTAAGGTTCGGAATCATTATCAAGGGTTAGAGAGGGAGAGAAAGAACACTATTTATATTTTTTTGAAGAGGCTTAGAGAGAGGTACATATGTCACCTAAAACCAAAGGTTTTTATCTTAAAAGGTGCCTCCACACCTACCTTACTTTGGGAGGATCATACACTAAAAGATTTGAGACTTAGGAGTGTTCTAGTAAGCTTTTAAAGGACCAAAAGAAGTCAACCCTTTCATCTTATCCAAATACCTTTTCTCTTTATTTGGATCACTAACAAGATCAGTAAAGTATTGTATTCGAACCCTTATGTTTAACGTTTAAACCTAATTTTTTTGTTCAAATTTTATTCCATGATTAGTAAAAGTTTTGGGGCTGAAAATTTTTCCATGTACATCGATCCCCAACAATTGGTATCAGAGCCCTCGATTTAGATTGATCATGTTGTGGAAAGATTCATATTGCCCACTATACAAACCTTAGTTTGCATGTTGTAAGAAAATACATATATGTATGTTGGTTCTTACTAACATGGTTTTGCAGACATTCTAATGTTTATATCCCTCCCATCACAGTCGTATGTTTGTCGTTTTATGTGAATGGATACTACGGTGTTTTATCCATAGTTAGTTTTTTTTACAAATTCGATTTAGTTGTAATAATTAAGTTATTTTAATTATTGATTTTTAATCGATGTATATATAGGAGTTTGTGAGGGTATGTAGTAGTTTTTACTAGTTCAAATCATATATTTACATAGGTTATTGGCTTGGACAAAGTTTCATGGATTTTGATGAAGTTTTGAATTTTTTTTCCCATGAACATTGCGAACTCGAGGCGAAGTTCTAAAGCTACGGACCCGGATCGATCTGGAGACATATCGGACCCTGAAAGTAGGTCTAGATTTTTATTGTTTCCATTCGTAGGGGATCACAACGAGGCAATAACTTTATTAGTAGGAAATTTAGATTTAAATTTTGGTGAAAACAATAAGTTAAAATTGTTAGATTATTTTTATATTCCTAACATTAGAAGAAATTTAATTTTGATTTCTAATCTAGTTTTGAATGGATATTTGGTTTAGTTTAATAATGGATTTTTTTAATTAAAAAGTAAAAATATCTTATCTGTTATTATAAGACTTGTCTCACCATTAGAGCTAAATGTTGAATGAATAACTTAGATGGAAATAATATAAAGAGAAAAGAACCTTTTAAGTTGAACCAAACATATATTTTCCTTTACGTTAGGTCATATTAATATAATAAGAATTCAAAGACTGGTTTCAAATGGACAAATGAGTTCATTGGAAGTGGAGCCACTTCTAGTCTGTGAATCTTGCTTAGAGGGTAAAATAACTAAGTGCTATAGAGCCAAAGATGTGTTGGAACTGGTTCATTCTGATTTGTATGATCTTATCACAATTCGAGAAAGATGTGGTTATAAGTACTTCATCACTTTCATTGATGATTACTCATGTTTTGGATATGTTTACCTTATGCATCACAAGTCTGAAGCCTTTGATAAGTTCAAAGAGTACATTAAGTTCAAAGTGTACATGGACGACGTGTATGCATTGTAAACTAATCGAAATTATACGATTCGATCATGGAAGAGAATACCTCTTAATAGACTTTAGGATTCACTTGTTGGGGGTGGGAATTACATCCCAATTGTCTTCTCTGGGCACTCCACAACAAAATAGTGTAGCGAAAAGGATGAAAAAAGGATGAACCAGACTCTTTTGGATCTGGTTAGATCCATGATGAGTTATTCGGATATGCCAGATTCTTTTGGGGGGTTTCTATTAGAGAGAGACACATACTTACTGAACTTGGTTCCTTTTAAATCGATCTTAACTAATACTACGAAACTATGGACTAGGTGACAGACTAATTAATGATATGTTCGGATCTGAGGTGGCCTAACACAAGTACTGAGGAAGGAGCCATGGAAATTATAATTGAGGACCGATGTATGTACCTCATTAGATTACCCAAAAGGAACCTAGTGTGGCCAATTTTGTGATCCTAAGGACCAAAGAGTATTTGTTATCACAAATGCTCGATACTTTAAGGAAGATTATATGATATACCACAAGACCAAGAGCAATATTATCTTGTAATGCTAAGATGACAAAACTAAGTTAATATTTTTTAACCATCAATACATAATGAAATACCACCTGATATTGATAGTGGGAGTATTAACGATGCTCAGGAGACACATACTACTTACATTGGATCACAAGTGGAGCCACGTCGTAGTGGGAGATTCAAGCATTAGCTTGGTAGGTTAGTTTATATGAGTGAACACTTTGATTATTTCTCAGGGGAAAACGGATTGGATCACAGGAACTACAACGAGGCTCTCGAAGATAAGGACTTAGAGCTTTAGCTAAATGCCATGTATACTGAGATATATTTGATGTATTCGAATCAGGTTTAGTAACTTATAGACTTTCAAGATAGTATAAAACCCATCGGATGCAAGTGGATCTACAAGAAAAAAAATAGGGGTAGATGGGAGGGTGGAAACCTTCAAGGTAAGGCTTGTTGTGAATATGAGGAAATCTTATGACTGATATCCATGCTCAAGTTTATCTGGATTCTTTTATCCATTGTGGCTCATCTTAAATCTTGAGATTTGGAAAATAGATGTTAAAAACACGTTCTGGACGAGTGCATCTATATAATGGTAACCTAAGGGATTCATAGAAAATAACTAAGAAAGTAAGATGTGCAAGATTAAGAGATCCATTTATGGACTTAAGCAGGCATCAAGGTATTGGAACATCCGTTTTGATCAATTAATAGAATCTTTTGGTTTTAATCAATGTCCATAAGATACTTATGTGTTTAAGAAGCATGACGAAAATGTGACAATATTTAGAACTATACATGGATGATACTATCCTAATAGGGAATGATGTAGGTGCATTATCTAGTATAAGATTGTCGTTTGTCTTATCAGTTCGATATGAAGGACTTAATAGAAGCTAGTCACATCCTTCGGACAAAGCTTATACGTGATTGAAAAGAAAGGATTTGGGGCTTATTCCAAGCTGCTTATATCGATGATGTGCTCACGTGGTTTAGCATGCAAGATTCCAAGAAAAAGGTTTCTCCTTTTCAGGAAAGGAGTTTCTTTATCTAAGGATCAATATCCTAAGACACTTGATCGGATAGAGATGATGAGGTGGTTGTAGGAAGCCTTATACATGGTATATTGTGTACAAAATCGGACATTAATTTATTGTTGGCATGGTCAGTAGATTATAGTCTAACCTAGGTGAGGAACACTAAATTGTTGTGAAGCACATTCTCAAGTACCTGAAAAATGAAAGAATTATGCGTTGGTTTATTCCGTGGATAGTCTAGTACCCATTGGGTAAATAAAATCAAATTTTTAATTGGATAGGGATTCAAGGAATTCGACCTCAAGACATATGTTCATCCTAAGAGGTGTATCCATAAGTTGGAGGAGTATCAAGCAATCATACATATCTGATTCACCGTGGAAGCAGAATATTCTGCAATTTCAGGGGCAGCTAAGGAGACGACTTGGCTTTGAAACTTCTTAAGTGACTTTGGTGTGCTTCCTTTAGTGCAGTTAAAAATTACACTATATTCTGACAATAATGGTGAGGTTGTAAATTCGAAAGAACCAATGGCTCATAAGAAGGAAAAACACATTGAGTGTAAGTATCATCTTATTCGAGAGATTATATAGAGAGGCGACAACATCATGGCCATGATTGCATCTTAGGACAACCTGATAGATCCTTTTACAAAGATCTTACTAATTAAGGCTTTTGATAGTCATGTAGAGGAAGTGGGAGACGAATGCATAGGCACATGGCTTTAAGATTAAATGGTAGATTGTTAGGTTTTATTCTTAGAATAATATAATGACTTTTTATTTTTTAATAAAAGGATCGTCAAGTTCATTTGATATGAGAATCATGTTTGTGAGAATGCCTTATATTTATAATTTAAATATATTGTATGCAATGACAGTTAATTGTACTTAGTAGAACTTTAAGCGATTTGGGTTCGGATTGATTATTGGATATCGAAATTCTGGTTATAGTACAATTGAACAATTCACAACCTAGATAGGTGGTTGACATCCTATCGGTAACCGTTTATATCAAACTATGGAAACCTATCTGATGGTTTGAGAACTGGTTTGGTAGTTTGATAAATGATTGTGATCGGTACATTTAGGAATGTATTTGATAGGACCACCCGTGTGATTCTAGTCCAGGACTTGTATTATTTAAACTTGGTCAATATCAAACCATTTGCAAAGGGTGCATAGATTCTTAATCTGGGGGTTATGAGGATTGTAACGCTTACACGATTGTTGCTTTGATTAATATGGGTGCGATTTAATTTTAGATTCGAATTATATATCCTTGCAAGTTGGGTAATAGTTGTGCGTAGGGCTGTGTTTTTTTTTAATTTTTGGATTTTTCAGGATTTCGATTCAATTTTTTTCGATTTTGGAAAGAATTTTTATTTTTTGATTTCCAAAATTTTCAAAAAAAATCGGATCGGAAATCGGATTCTTTTTTCAAAAACCGAATTTTTGATTTTTGCCGATCCGAATTGCCGAAATTATTTTTGATCTGAATTTTTGAAATTTTTTCTGATTTTTTTTCCGATTATAACTTCCGATTTATTTGCTGAAAATTAACCCTTTAAAAAATATATAGCCTTTTTTAGTTTTACACCTCAACTAATTAGAGCCATTGAATTAACACACACCTCTTATAACAACCCTTAGATTTTAGGGCTTCTAAACCAAACAAACTAAATCAAGAGAATCTCTCTCTCACTTTAAAACTTCTCCCTCTCACCTCACGTTTTCCACCTTAGTTTTCTGCCTTCCTCCTCATTCCTCATTTCTCACTGGTATGTATATGGTATATATATATTGTATAGTTTTCGTTTCAGAAAAAAAAAATATATATATATATATAAGATCTCTCTCTATATATATGATAACAGATGTCGTTATCACATATATATAGTGGGTACCCGAAATTAAGATCATGGGCCTAGACGAGTAGCCCAATTCTGGCGGCCCAAAGTCTAGACCCCCCATCTCTTATTTGATGGTGACCCGGTCTCTTCCCACGTTCCCATTAAGGGAGGTTCTAGGGAGAAATGGAAGACGTGGGGGAACCCAACACCCCCAATTACCAAAATGTACATGTCTATATTGAACCCTAGGTCCGGGGCAAAAGGACAAGTTGTATTCTCTGTAACCACTCTCCGGAGTATATAGAAATAACACTAACTGCACCACCGTGGATGTAGGCACATCTTTGCTGAACCACGTACATCTTTTGTTGTGTGATTGTTATTTTATATTCCTTGTTCTTATTTGGTGCTTGCCTTTCTCCTATTTGTTTGTGTTGCATAATAATTGTTACCACAATTGGCGCTGTCTGTGGGAAGCGTTTATCTTCCCTGAGAAAAGCCCACACCAAAAAAGTTGTTTAAAATGTCTGGTCACAGCAGCAACGCCCCCCAGGCAGGGGATATTCAAGAACCACCTGCTCCTCGCAGGATTAGGTCTGAAGTTCGACGTTCAGATCAGAGGGCTCGCTTAGAAAGGCCAGCCTCAAAAGAAAGCCAAGGACCAGCGAGGTCCACGCAGATATCCAGACTGATTGATGCATACGAGGCAAGGCTCCATGAGCAGAGGGAGTCTTCTCGTAGGCACGAGGCAGAGAACGCTCGCTTGAAAAGAAGACTGGAAAGACTGGAGAGAGAGCTTCATTATGATAATAGGAGACGTCCATACCGCACTCCTAGCCCTTAGGCGATCAAGTCTCGCAGCCGAGGAAGGAGCCCTATGCGAGGATCTCAAAAGGTTGAGGGAAGCGAATCAGACGACGACCTCCGCGAGCAGCTGCGAAGAGCTCGTCGTTACCAGAGCCCTACTCGCAGCAACGAGAACATACGAAATCTGGTCCGCAGGGAGATAGACCAACATCCTGCCCACCACGGTACCAGATCAACCCGAGAACTCGCTAGACGAGCTCTCAAAACCCAGATGAAGTCACCTTTCACGAGGGAAATTGAAGAAGAAGAAGCCCCCAAGAAATTTTCCATTCCAAGGTTTAAGATTTATGATGGTAAGACTGATCCCATTGATCACGTCAGGCAGTACCAACAGGCCACGACCCTCTGGAACCACCGGGACACGCTAATGTGACGAATTTTTCCCTCGAGCTTACATGACGTAGCGCAGAAGTGGTCTGAAAGGCTCCCCCACCGGTCCATCAGGAGTTTCAAATCTTTGGCCGAACTTTTTACGGCCCGATTCATTACTAGTAGCTCCCATCCCAAAAGGATGGATGCTTTGCTGACAATGAAGAAAATGCCTCAAGAGGCCCTCCGAGACTACGCGAAGAGGTACTGAGAGTTATTCAATGAGATCGAGGATTGCTCGGAAGAAGTGGCAGTGGCCTATTTCAAAATTGGGCTACCTAGTTCTTCCCTTCTATGTCAGTCCCTGACGAAGGAGGCTATGACTATTGACGGCCTACTGGCTCACATCGAGAAGTACGCTAAGGTGGAAGATATCACTCACCTCAGTACAGGAGAAAATGGTCGAGCTAAACTAACTACCAAGGGCAGTGACAAAGCTGAGAACCAGAAGAAAGGAGGAAAGAACGGTGGCAAAAATGGCTCCAAGAACGGAGGGAACAATGATGCGTCGAAAGAATTTCAGGCGGTCAACACCGTCTTCAAAGAACCAATTTACAAAATTCTCGCAAAGATCAAAGATGAGCCATTCATCAAGTGGCCCAAGAAGATGGGAGGAGATCCATCGAAGAGGAACAATGCGCTAAGATGCGCTTTTCACAAAGAGAGAGGACATAAGACTGAGCATTGCAAAGCTCTTAAGTCTCACCTCGAGGAACTGGCCCAGTCCGGGCATTTGAACGAGTTTGTGGAGAAAAAAGCGGAGAAAGTGGCTGCCAATAGAGAGGCGAGACCTGACAACGTGCTCAAAGATGACGCTGGACATGAGTTCGTGGTAATTCATGGGGCATCTGATGCCAAGCAGATCTAAGGAAATTCAGCTCGAATGGAGATGAAGAAACTTACAGTTGTAATGCAGGCTTTTCAGATCGATCCAGCAAAGTCAGGAAAGCATCGACGAGCAGATGACGTCAACTATAACAAGCATATTGTTTTCACAGATGAAGATCTGGTGGGAGTGAGAACCCCACATCACGATGCTCTGATCATTACCCTCAGGATAGCTAACTTTGACGTCGACAAGTTGCTCGTCGACCAAGGAAGCTCGTCCGAAGTAATGTATCTCGACCTATTCAGAAAATTGAAGTTAAGTGTCGCCGACCTAAAGGAATATACTGTCCCTTTAGTTGGCTTCGTTGGAAAAATAACTATGTCTTGGGAAAGCTTATACTGTCGGTGCGCGCTGGAAACGTCTCCAAGATGATCGAGTTTTTGGTAGTTGACATCGACTCGCCATACCAGGTCATCCTCGGCAGGGGATGGCTTCATGCAATGAAGGCAGTCTCCTCGACCTACCATAAGAAACTCAAATATGTAACCGAGCGAGGAGTAATGGAGATCCACGGTGACCAAGTAATGGCAAAAAGATGCTTCATAGCATCCATCCGACCAAAGCCAGAGAGGAAGGCCGATCAGCCCAACGAGAAAGTTGAAGAAGGTCTTACACCTTCTAAATAACAATTAAAGTATGGAAGACCCGGAGTAAAGGAGACCAGGCTCCTACCTTCCGAGCGGGTCGTCGAGGACCTGGCAGAAGTTATGGCTGAAGATGGCGACAATAATAGAGTCTTATTGATTGGAGCATCTCTCACCGACCAGGAACAAAAGGAATTGACAACTCTGCTGAGACGCAACGTAGATTCGCGTGGGAACTATACGAGCTGCCTGGAATCGATCCTAGTATGGTCTGTCATCAGCTGTATGTTGATCCCACCTTCAAACTAAACACGCAGAAGGCACGACGAACTGCACTCGAGAAGGCTAAAGCGGTAGAAAAAGAAGTTGAAAAACTGCTGCATGCAGGATCCATACGGGAAGTACAATTCCCCAAGTGGTTATCCAACCCAGTAGTAGTTCCTAAGAGCAACGGGAAGTGGAGAGTTTGCATCGACTTCACTGACCTCAATAAAGCATGCCATAAAGATAGTTTCCCCTCCTAAAAATAGACCAACTAGTAGACGCCACAGCAGCTCACGAGCGAATGAGTTTTCTGGACGCATACTCAGGGTATCACCAGATCCCCTTATATGCCCCAGACCAGGACAAAATGGCGTTCATCACGACAGTTGGGTTATACTGCTACAAGGTCATGCCCTTTGGGCTCAAGAATGCAGGGGCAACCTATCAGCGACTGGTCACCAAAATGTTCAAGGACCAGATGGGAGACACCATGGAGGTCTACATCGATGACATGCTCGTTAAAAGTAAGAAGAAGGAAAATCACCTCTCGAACCTGTCAAACACCTTTGAAATCCTCAGGAAGTACCGAATGAAACTTAACGCGAGCAAGTGTTCTTTCGGTGTCCAGTCAGGAAAATTTCTTGGGTACTTGGTCAGTAAGAGAGGCATAGAGGCTAACCCAGACCAGATCGATGCAATTAACAGGGTACAACCCCCTCGCACAATCTGGGACGTACAGAAGCTCACTGGTATGCTCGCTGCCTTAAATCGCTTCATCTCTAAATCCTCCGAGAAGTGCAAGCCTTTCTTCCCGCTTCTAAAGGGGATCAAAACGGTAGAGTGGAGCCCAGATTGCTCGCGAGCATTGGTCGAGCTTAAATATTACTTAAGCTCTCCACCACTGCTCGTCATACCACGGCAAATAGATTCTTTGTACCTGTACCTCTCCGTTTCCAACCACACTGTCAGGTCCGCGTTAATATGCGAGGTTGCAAGAATCCAGCACCCTGTTTATTACACGAGCAAGACCCTACTAGACGCCGAGCAGAGGTACCTACCACTGGAGAAGCTCGCCTTTTCACTAGTAGTGGCCTCGAGGAAGCTAAAGCATTATTTTGAAGCCCACACTATCATCGTCCTTACATCGTACCCCCTTAAGGCAATCCTGAGGAAAGCGAATTTGTCGGGCAGACTGTCTAAATGGTCAGTCGAGCTGATTTCATAGCTGAATTCACGGGAGAGGAACCCTCCGACCAACCTCAACCAACAAGGCAAAAGGAGAATCAAGCAACAGAGGAAACCTGGAAACTGTTTGTTGATGGAGCCTCCAACTCAAGGGGGGCAGGGGTAGGCATTGTCCTTGTTGCTCCAGAGAATACAATTCTTGAACAAGGAATCAGGCTTGGATTTGCAGCCTCCAACAACGAAGCAGAGTACGAAGCTTTAATATCCGGCCTCCAAAAGGCGTACACTTTGGGAGAAAAACATTTACAGGTGTTCGGCGATTCCCAATTAGTCGCCAATCAGATAAGTGGAGACTACAATGCCAAAGATGAAAGAATGGCAGCTTACCTCGCCTTAGTGAAAAAACTAATTACAAGCTTTGAAGAGATCAATGTCCAGCAGTTTCCCAGGGGGCAAAATAGCCATGCTGACGCCCTAGCAGCCCTGAGTTCGGCAGTTGACTCCAACCTAAAAAGAACTATCCCCATCGATTTCCTCACTCGTCCGAGCATTAACCACGACAGCAAGCCACCAAACGTGGAACAGGTACTCCAGGTGGGATCAACCCCCAGCTAGATGGACCCCTTAAGGAACTATTTAAAGGATGGCACGCTCCCGGATGACAAGAAGACTGCCCACCAGATAAGAGTCAAAGCTGCTCGCTTTCACTTATCCCCAGAGGGCAACTTGTATAAGAGATCCTTCTCCGGTCCCTACCTCCAATGCGTTCGCCCAGGGAATGTCGAGCAAGTGCTACATGAGCTTCACGAAGGAGTCTTTGGAAGCCATATCGGAGGAAGGTCTCTAGCTTTTCGAGCTATGAAGGAAGGCTATTGGTGGCCATATATGCAAAGGGACTCTGCGATGTATGTCCGCAAATGCCTGAAATGCCATCTTCACGCTCCTATGGTCCACCAACCCGCCAGCGACCTAAAAGCACTGTCCAGCCCATGGCCATTCGCCCAATGGGGAATTGACATCGTGGGACCACTGCCTACCGCCATCGGAAATCGCAAATACCTGTTGATTGCAACTGATTACTTCACCAAATGGATCGAGGCAGAACCCCTCACAAACATCCGAGATGCAGATATGATAAGATTCATATAGAGAAGTATAATCACTCGTTTTGGCATCCCCAGAACCATCATCACCGACAATAGAACGCAGTTCAAAAGCGGCTCTTTTCAGAGTTTCTGTAAGGAATACAGAATTAAACACCACTTCAGTTCGGTAGCCTACCCTCAAACCAATGGCCCAGCCGAGGCTTCCAATAAAACTGTGATCGATGGATTAAAGAAGCGATTGGAGCGAGCCAAAGGTGCATGGGTAAATGAATTACCACATATTCTATGGGCATACCGAACCACTCCTCGGCGAGCAACAGGAGAAACCCCATTTTCGCTGACGTATGGCATGGAAGCAGTTATCCCACTAGAAGGAGGTTTACCGACAATGAGGTCCAACCTTATCGACCAGGGCCATAATGATGCAGCATTGCTCGCTGAGCTCGACCTAGCCAACGAGCGTCGAGAGCTAGCCCTAGTAAAACTAGCGAGCTATCAGTAACAGCTTGCGAGTCATTACAACAAAAGGGTTAACCCAAGGACATTTGGAGTTGGGGACTACGTTTTAAGGAAAGTCCTGGGCAGCGCAGTAAAACCATCAAACGACAAGCTAGGCCCAAACTGGGAAGGACCCTTTAAGATAACAAGAGACGATCTGCAGGGCGCCTATCACTTGCAAACGATGGAAGACAGAGAAATACCACGAGCATGGAACGCAACCAATCTCAAGAGATTCTATTTTAAGATCTTTCTTTTATTCTTTTTTTATGGAACTAAAAGTTCATTTCCCTTGTAATTAATGAAAGTTATTTACACGGTTGCATTCTAATAAGTAATACCTATATGAGCTTTATCGCACATCTTTTCCAAATGACAGGCCCATTGATCACTACGCCATAGCAGGGGAGTGTCCCTCCTCAGGTCGTCGTTATGAAACACGAAGGACCTCTTAGCATTGTCCCTGGAATATATGAAGCCCTACAGGGGATCCTTAGGCAATATGGCCAAATTTTATACTGGTCATCAAACCTTCTTTAGTTGAATAAAATCCGGATCGAATAAAACATCCAACATCAGGTGTGTCCTCGCCAATTGCCACACTTAGGCCTAAGGGAGTGTGACGACACGACCTAAAAGGTAAAGTGGTGCACAATGGTATCTTGATATTATACTGGACTGGGAGGACACTTGCGTAATAACACAAACTTAGAAGATCACAAAGCAGCAAGAATATGAAGAATATAATACACTTGTTTAGTCGGCAAATTCGCCCAAAACACAAATTTTATATTAATTCATCATATTTATAAAATGGTGAAACATGTTTAGTCGGTGAGCTCGCCCAAAGCATTTACACTACCAAAAATACAAAAAGCAACAACTGGTAAAATCTCAATGGGGGTGAGGCCTCTGAGCGAGATAATCAGCCACTCGAGCTCTTCATCCATCATCGGGAGAAGGAGATAACTCTTCCTCAACCTCATTCGCATCCGACTCCAATAATTGTCGAGGGATGGCATCGATGGGGATCCATCGATCATCCCTCCGGAAGGGGTTATGCATCAGGGTAGAGGGAGAAATCTCATGGCGATACCAGAGCATCGAGTTCCTCTGGACTTGCATCTCCTTCAAGGCACTCAGCTACCCCCTGCTAAAAGAAAGCTCTTCGAACTCTGACAACCTTATTGGAGCATCTGACCAACCCTGGTCGTAGCCGTCAGCCCACACTCGCCGAGGACCTTTTTTGAACAAGTGCCGTAACTGAGTGACATCCCTCTAGAGCCCAGCAGTAATCACATATGCTCGTTGAACATCATCGCGGAGCTCCTCCATTTCTCTAGCTGAACCCCTGGTGTTCCTGCGAGCTCGAGAAACGATTGGAAGAGAAGAACCCTGCAATACAGGAGGCATATCACTCTGACCAGCTCTAGCTCACGAGGACGAGGAACCCTGTAATACTGCTGGAGCAGTGCTCGACGCATGCTCCCTAAGTCGTGAGACCTCTCTCCTCAGAGCTTCATTCTCCTGCTGGAGAACTTCCCCAATTTGATTGATCTCCGAGGCCTCTAATAGCTTCGCTCTCAACGCGTTAACCTCCTCTTGAACTGAGGCACCAATATCCTCCATCTCTTGAAGCCTGTCCTTTAACTTGGCAATGAGCTCAGTTTGCTCTATAAAGCACTTGTTCCTCAGTCACAGGACTTACAGATCCTCATAAAAGTGTGGCAAACTTCGGAGCTTACATCGGGCCCCAGCATCTTTCCCAATTGGGAAGTAGCAGGAATGTAATCATCAACATCAATCAACTACAAGCAATAAAAAGTCAAGGGAAAGAAAGAGATAAATCAGTGCGTTGAGAAAAAGAAACCTTTTCATTAATAAGGGTTGCAAGTACATCGAGCGACAAAAAGAAAGTTTACAGACAGAAAAAGCAAAAATACAAGGTAGTCCTAGAAGTAAAAACTAACTAGCAACCTCAGGTCGCCCAGAGGTCGATGGTTGCTTCCTTTTGTCGACATCAGTAGGAGCACCACCCTCAGCAGGGGTAACCTCTGTCGACACAGCAAAAGGAATGTCAACAGAGGTTGTTTGGGAGACAGGGTCAGCGGCTTCAATAGCGGGGGCAGGGACTTCATCCACGGTCGACTTCGGACCCGGGTCATGCTCGTCGAACAGAGGAGAGTCGATATAGACGCCGACAGCCAATAAGGCCTTATTCCAGCCCTTCTTGAAGTTCAGACGACTAATATAGCCTATCTGAACCTCAGCATCCTCGTATGCTGCAGCCCAACCAGAATTGTATGAGTACTCCTTGGCAGTGACAGCCTCAGACTCCTTCTTCAGCTCCTCAAATAGCACTTTGTTCTCTTCCATGATAGCCATTTTGCTTGAGCAAACCAGGTCGTAGGCCTGTCGCAGCTCTTTCAAATCCTTGACTGCTGCGTCTTTCTCCCGGTTGGCAGTAACGAGAGTCAGGTCGGATGATATCCGAGCAGCATCAAAGGCTTTAAAACCAGCCTCGAGCTCTACACCCTTCAATTTCAAGGCCTTGTTTTATTTCTCCAATTCACCATTTCTCTTCACCAGCTCATCGCGAGAACGATAGAGAACGGCGAAGTCGATCCCAAACTGCAAAAAGAAGAAGACATTAGGAGAAGAAAAATGAAAGGATTCATTAAAACATTGGAGAAAAGAAATGATCTTACCAAAGCCAGCCTCTGGCTAGCCTGTAGGGCCAGTTGATCGGACCCCAGCGCTCTTTGGCGATCAGCAGGGAGAACAGATCTCTCGAGCAGAGCGGGGGCCAACTGAGGGGAAATTGCAACAGAAGCCCCCTCGGGCAGCGCGGACACCGGGACTAAGGCCTGCCTAACCTTCGTCCTCGCTTCCACCCTCCTCTTCTCCTCTTCTTTCTCATTCCCTATCTTCTTCCTCTCCTCTACCCTCTTCTTCTCCTCCACCTTCTTTTTCTCCTCCATCTTCTTCCTCTCTTCTTCCTTTTCTCTCTCTCTCTCTCTCTCTCTCTCTCTCTCTCTCTCTCTCTCTCTCTCTCCTGCTCTTCTTCTTTCCTCTTCTTCTCCTGCTCCTGAGTAAAAGACCGAGAACCAGTAGCTACGGCCCCAGAGCTAGACTTATGCTTCTTCGACCTCTGTGCGAGAAGCATGTGGTCTTCATCATCATCATCATCCCGAATTAAGTTCTTCCTTGGAGGAGCCATTTCCTCGCTCGAACTGCTGGATGTGCTCGACGACTCTCGAGTTTCAGAAACCTCCCCACGGTCAGAAGAACTACTACTACTCGAGCTCCTTGCTCCTAAATTGCTTACAACACCTACGATATCACTTTCAGAGCTGCTCTCCTCCTCGTCCAATCGGATAGGATCCGCAGCAATCTCTTCAGAGGTATCGAACTCGGGGATACTATCCACAGGCCTTGCTATGAAACTGGAGCCAACGTTCTTGTACTCAAGCAAAAAACCAGCAGACCTGGGATGCTTGCCGTCACCCAAAGGCTCCCTGATGTTCCAAGCCTTAACCAGTTCAGAGAGACGAACCTCGTTGAGAGAAGGTTCCAAATTCTTCGACCTCGCTGTAGAAAAAAGCAGAGAAAAATCAGGAAGATCACAAATCAACAAAAATTAGAAGAGCAGAGCAAAATATACCTATGTATTCTTCCCCATGAAAGGGAACAGAGAACCTATCAGACCTCGACCCTTCAAATTGGGGAGAAAACTGCCAGTTTCTAGCAAGGAAACCTTCGTGCCAGTAGTCCTTATGGGAATCAAGTAGGTTCACCACCACTACCCTGTCAGGGCTCCTGGCCTTGAGGTAGAGGACGTCCGAACTAGTTCGAGAGAAAGAATAGCAAAAACAGACCTCGACAAGCCCTAACCTAGTACCATATAACTGATTTATTCTGTGGACACCATTAATTATCTTCCACATATTGGGCGAACACTGTGCAGGAACAATATTAAAGTAATCAAAGAAGTACAAGAACATATCGTTAAGTGAAAAAGTGAGTCCCCCTTGGGAAAGCAACAAAACATGGATCCAATGGGCATCCTCTATCTCTCTAACATTTATAGGGGGGAAACTCAACACTCAATATCTACCCACTCAGGGATGTTATAAAACTTCTTAAATTCAGAGACCGACCTATTCCCAATCTTCGCCATTGGAAAACCCTAGAAAACTACAAATTCAAAGAGAAAATACAAAGAAAAGGCACAGGAAACTTACAAAATAGAAGATCGATTCGAACGATGAAGAAGCACGGGCCCAAACAACAAGGAAGCAATGAGAATGGAGATTGAGAGAAGAAAGTACGAAGTGCTAGAGATCACAGGGAATGGAAGAATGGTGGAAAGATTGAAACGACGGTCGAAAAGTGGCTATTCCAGAAAACCTTTAAGTGTTGCTAATCATAGTACACAAAATACGAAGCGGGTGCCGCCAGAACTAGTTTCACAACTTTCGAAGAGTTGCACAATGTACAAAAAAGCCATTATAACTAATCATTTAAATTTATTGAGCCCAAAACATGGACCAACAAACTTAGGGGCAATTGTGGGTACCCGAAATTAAGATCATGGGCCTAGACGAGTAGCCCAATTTTAGCGGCCCAAAGTCTAGGCCCCCCATCTCTTATTTGATGGTGACCCGGTCTCTTCCCACGTTCCCATTAAGGGAGGTTCTAGGGAGAGATGGAAGACGTGGGGGAACCCAACACCCCCACTTACCAAAATGTACATGTATATATTGAACCCTAGGTTCGGGGCAAAATGACAAGTTGTATTCTCTGTAACCACTCTCCAGAGTATATATAAATAACACTGACTGCACCACCGTGGATGTAGGCACATCTTTGCTGAACTACGTACATCTTTTGTTGTGTGATTGTCATTTTATATTCCTTGTTCTTATTTGGTGCTTGCCTTTCTCCTATTTGTTTGTGTTGCATAATAATTGTTACCACATATATATACGATATAGTTTAAGAAAAAAAAAATATGGATCAGTTTAAGAAAAAAAAAAGCGAACATGGATTTGTACCTTTTTTTATTTTTTCGAAAAAAATGCCGAAATTCTGAATTTTGCCGAAAATTATTTTTTTTCGAATTTTTCAAAAATTCCGATTTTTTCGAAAATTTCGAAATCGAAAAAAAAGTAACTCCGAAAAAAATTGGATCAGAAATCGACATGCCGATTTTTTTGCCAAAAATTTCAGAAATTTTTTCGAACCATGCTTTTTCGATCCGATCCGGTCGAAACACAATCCTAGTTGTGTGAGATCATAATTAAAAGGAATCCACATCCAAAAAATATCTTGGATTGTAATACCCCTTGATAGACTTATAAGATTTATTTTCACTAGTAAACTTTATCAGTGGATTATTATATAACCTGGTGGAGTAGTAAAATAAGTTATGTTTGAGAATCAAGAAATTGATTAAATGTTGGTTAAAATCAATTAGCGACAAATTGATTTGACCAAGCGAGTATTGGAAACTTAACGTGATGATTCACATTATGTGCCATATAAACTTTGCAAATAAAAGTTCATTATTCAGAGTGATTTTGAGATAATTAAATTAGAGTTCAATCATAATTATTTAGTGAAATTAATTATGATTAAATAAAGAAAATAAATAAATTACGAGGTTGTAATTTGAGATTTCTGAGTATTTATTCGGAAAACAATTTAATTATTTAGTCTTGGGTCCCCTGTATAGTCCATATGCCCAAGTAGCAGGCCCAAACTCTTTGAAAACATAGTTTAACCCAAGCCCATGACTTGTACCTATTTATATTGGTGTAAGCTTGAGTTTTAAGGTACATAACATTATTAAGGATTATAAAGGGAGATAGAGAACACTATTCACATTTTTTTAAGAAACTTACTGAAACATGTCCATATCTCACTAAAACCAAAAGTTTTCATCTTCAAAGGTGCCCACACACCTACCTTGCTTTGGGAAGGCCATACACTAGAAGATCTAAGACTTATGGCGTGTTTTAGCAAGCTTTTAGAGGACTAAAATGAGGAACCTTATCATCATCTTCAAATACCTACTATCCTCATTTGGATCACCAGCAAGATCGACAATGGTATTGTATTTGAAACCCTAGGTTTAAGTTTAATACCTAGTTTTTATTGTTCGCTTTCTATTACATGATTAATAAAAGTTTTTGGACTAAAATTTTTCCATGTATATCGATCTTCAACAATGATATCTGCCAAAATAGGTACCATATGGATACTATAAATGAACATAATATAGAGTATCTTTTCATTACTATAACTATCTCAGTCCATAAGTATATACTTGAGAATCTTCTTGCTTTATCTTTTGAAATATATCACACAAATATAAGAGTTATATAATCTTATATGAACCAAAAGTTTAATGATGATAATACGTTTATGCTTTGAGATATCCGTCTTGGTCACCCAGGACAATAATGCGTTGAATTATTGAGAACTCGTGTTGACATTAATTAAAGAACCAAAAGATTCTTTTATTAAATTATATAACATGTACTGCTTGTTCCCAAGGAAAATTAATTCTCAGTCCATCCTCATCGAAAAGTAGTATATAGTCTCCAACTTTATTAGAACGAATTCAAGGGGATATTTGTGGTTTTATTCACCCTCGGTGCATATCATTCAAATATTTTATGGTACTCATAGATGCATCTACGAGATGGTCACATGTTTCTTTATTTTCAACTCATAATGTTGCATTTGCACGTTTTCATGCTAAAATCATCAAGTTACAATTAAACTTTCGAGACTATCACATTAAGTCAATCCGCATTGATGGTGCAGGTGAATTTACATCCTGCACTTTTGATGACTATTGCATGTCTATAGGAATTGACATTGAGCACACAATTGCTCATGTTCACATAAAAAATGGAAAAATGTCTTATTCAGCGTCTCTAATTAATTGCTTGACCTATATTTATGAGAACCCAATTAACATTGTATATGTGGACACATGCCATATTGTTTGCTGCAACATTGGTTCATATTCGATCAATTACATATCATCAGTTTTACCTTTTTAACTTGTATTAGACCATGAACAAAATATTTTCCACTTACCTAATTTTATACGTGTTGTTCAAGTCCCTTTGCACCCCCTCAATGAAATAAGATGGATCCATAATGTCAATTAGGCATTAATGTCGATTTTAGTTCACCTCGTATCATTAGATATCTTGAATCTTTAACCGATGATGTTTTTACCACACACCTTGCGGATTGCCATTTTGACGAGATATTTTTCCTACCATTAGGGCTAGAGAATTAGAAATTAATAGAACGATGTTTACTTACTTGGAATACTCCAAATTTTTCTCATCTTGATTCGCGCACTTCTCAAAGTGAAACAAAAGTACAAAGGATCACTAATCTCTATGGGATTACAAATCAATTACCCGATGCATTTACGAATGCAATAAAAGTAATCAGGTCACATATACTAAATGCAAATGCTCCTGCTCGAGCTGATATTCTAGTTAAAAAACCAATGAGTATGGCAGCAAATGAATTAGCTAATTCACGCTTGAAACGTGGGCGTCTAACTAGTTCAAATCATTCAGTTCCTCGCAAGAAGCAAACAAGAGGGAAAAATAATACTCCTCAAGATAATATAGAAATAAATTCCACAATGTCTAAACAAATAAATCTAAAAGAAATACATGTCCTTTAAGAGACACAAACCCCTGAAGAGGTAAGTGTGCCTAACAAAGAAATATCTATAAATTATTCTTGTACTAGAGAATTGTGGAATTGTAAAGAAATTATCATAGATGATATATTTTCCTTTATAGTAACTATTGAAATCATAGAAAATGATGATATCAAACCTCATTCTATTGATGAATATCTATAAATATATGATTTTCCAAAATAGAAAGAAGCAATTCAAGCAGAATTATGTTCACTTTCAAAATGAGAAGTCTTTGGGTTCGTAGTCCAAACACCTAAAAATATAAACCTTATAAGTTACAAATGGGTGTTTGAAATACAAAATAGTGAGAAAGATGAGTTTTTTTTATATAAAACTCGACATGTTGCACAAGGTTTATAGTAGAGACTTGGGATTGATCATGAAAAAATCGATTCACCTATAATGGATGTAATTACATTTAGATATTTAATTAGTCTCATTGTCTTATAAAGACTTAGTATGCATCTTATGGACGTGGTAATTTCATACCTATATGGAGTTTTATATGCAAGTATCTATATGAAAGTCTACGAAGGATTTAAATTTCCAGAAGAAAAACCACGTAATATGTGTACAAATTACAATTAAGCTGAAGTGTTCATTACATGAATTGAAACAATATGGAAGAATGTAGTATAACCACCTTAGTGAGTACTTGGTGAAAGAATGATATATTAACAATCATATATATCCTTGTTTAAGCATTATAAAAATTAAATCTGGATTTTTTATCATTGTGGTATATATCGATGGTATAAATGTAATTGGTACCCCAAAAGAGCTTACAAAGGATGATAAATCTCGAGATAACAAAATATTTGAGATCGAACATAGCTCAAGTGGAGTCCGTACATATCAAACTAATTATATTGAAAAGGCCATAAGGCTCTTTAATATGGATACATGTCGTTCAATGAGTTATCCAATGGTTGTTAGGTCACTTGACACTAAAAAGGTTCCATTTTTTTTATAGAAGAAGATGAAATGATACTTGTTCCTAAACTAACACATCTTAGTGCTATTGGTGCCTTATTATATTTGGTATAATATAGTAAACATGATATTCATTTTCAGTTAATTTATTAGCCAGGTTTAGTTCAGAACCAACTCTATGACATTAGAATGCCATCAAACGCATTGTGAGATACCTCTGAGGAATAATTAACGTGGGTTTGTTCTACTAGAAGGAATCATATAAAAACCCCTAGTTGAAAGGATATGTGGATGCTGGATACCTTTCTGATCCTCACAAATCTCGTTGAAAGACAAGGTATGTATTTATGCTTGGTAATGCTACAATTTCTTGGCGATTTACAAAACATACATTAGTAGCTACATCATCCAACCACTCAGAAATACTTGCATTTCATAAAGCAAATTGTGAACGTGTCCGATTGAGATATATAATCCACCACATCAGAAGTACATGCAAATTGCCTTCAGTTACAGACAATCCAACAGTAATACACAAAGATAATACTTCTTGTATTGCCCAAATTAGAAGATAGTATATTAAGGGTGATAGAACAAAACACATTTCACCAAAGTTCTTCTACGCGCATGACTTCGAGATAGTCATGAAATTGATATTTAACAAATTCATTCATACCTGATTTGTTCACTAAGTCATTACCAATATCAACATTCAAGAAATCGTATATGGTATCGCCATGCGACGAGTATATGAACAATCTTGTTAAACTAATGGTAGTTCCATTAGGGAGAGTATCAGTCATATCGTACATTATGCAAAGTGTACTCTTTTTCATTCGCCTAGTTTTTGTCCAATTGAGTTTTCCTGGAAAGATTTTAATGAGACAATATATAATGCATAATAAACACTATATCAGGGTATTTGATGGTGAGTGCTTTAAATATGAAGGTGTAAAAAACGTGTATATACCCATAATTCACTAAAGAATTAAACGCAAGAAAATGTCATGCTAGACGCATGAGGTGCCAAGCATGCAAAGTAGAAGGACGACATATGAAAGCTACAAGCATGACACATCAAATCTAGCTGTTGACTCATCGACTTGTGTTTACTTATAAATATTTCATCATGTGTGTACTTTCAAAGATTTAAGTGAAATAAATACAATACAATCTTGAAAATCCTGATGTATTTTGTGTTCAAGTTCCATTTTATTAAAATGTTATTTATTTTTCTCTCTTAAGTCTAAATCTGAACCATTCAGATTTAAGAGGTATAAAATATTATTTATTTTTTTAAATAATTAAGATACTAATGAATATATTTATCTCTTAATAATTAAAAGATAAAATTATATACGAGTCTGAACTCTTGAATATTTACCTCTTAACCAATTTTTCATATTTAACTTATTTAGAATTTTAGATGAAAATGAATCATGTGGACTTTATTTCACATCTTAGACATAACACCACTTTCCTTTTCTCCATCAACAGCACTATAACCGAAAAACCATAAATTCATACCCCAATTTGTACATACAAATTCAACAACTCAAAATAAAAGATTCTCAACAACTCCCCCTCTCTCCTATCCCCCAGATTCGTATCTTCCTATTTGTTCTCCACAAATCATTTCTAGGGCTTTCAAATCAAAACCCTCCTAGGGTTTTTCCAATTAATCAATTGTTCACCCAATTTGTACCATTTTCTTCCTCTTCTCAACACTTGCTCAATTGGGTAACACAGTTGAATCTCCTTTTTTACAGATATTAGGGTTTAAAGATTGAATCTTTATTTTCAGTTTTCAAAAAAACCCTACACTGGTTGGTTAATTTGTGGTGGTGGGTGGTGGGTTGTGGGTAAAGGGGATTTTGGTGGTGGGATGAATAGTGTGTTCAGTGAACAGATACTTGCAGATAAGCTCTCTAAGCTCAACAGCACCCAACAGTGTATTGAAAGTATCCTCATTTTCTTTCTTTTTATTTTTATCATATGGGTTCTAAAGTATTAATTTAATTTGTGCCATTTTAGCTTTTGTTAGTTGATGTTGTTTAATTGCAGATTGTCGATTATTATTTTAGTATTTGATGGTTTTTCTTAATGTGCTAGGTCAATTGGTATGATATTTGACATTGATTTAATCAGAATTTTGCCATAATTCTACTTCTAATACTTTATTTTTTTTGAGTTTTGCCTATGGAGGGAGAAGTGTTTTTTTACAGTACTTTTTGCATTGCTGAAAGCCATTTTGGGTGTCAAAATCCCAAGAAGTGAATATGTTGGGGCCAAAGTCAATATAATTGCTGGGGTCAAACGGAAAATAAGCCATTCTTTACAACGATTTTGATTTTTTTTTTTCCTATGGAGAGAAAAATTCTAGCACTTCAATTTGTGTGGCTTGAGCTTTTGTTAATTGTTGTCTTGCCAATTGATGTTGTTTAATTGCAAATTGTAGTTATTCTTTTAATATTTGATTGTTTTTCTTAATGTGTTAGGTCAATTGGTGTAATAGTTGTAATTGATTAAATCAGAATTTTTGCCAAAATTCTACTGGCTAATACTTAATTTTTCAAAATTTATTTTGTGTGTATAGAAAAGATTGTTTCTTGGAGTTTGTGGTTTGAGTTTTGCATATGGAGGGAAAAGTGTTATTTTTACAACACTTTTTGCAGCGCTAAAAGTCATTTTGAGGGTAAAAAAACACCAAGAAGTGAAAATGTTGGGGCAGAAGTCAATATCAAATAATTACTGGGGTCAAACCGAAAATAACCCATTTTTTATAAAGCAAAGATTGTTTCTTGGAGTTAGTGGTTTGAGTTTTGTTGCCTATGGAGGGAAGAGTGCTAGCAATTTAATTTGTTTGATTTTAGCTTTTGTTAGTTGTCTTGTCAATTGATGTTGTTTAATTGCTAATTGAAGCTATTCTTTTAGTATGTGATAGTTTTTCTTAATGTGACTGGTCACTTGGTGTAAGTTTTGAAATTGATTCAGTCTGGATGGAGAATTTCGCCATAATTTTACTGGCTAACAATTTTCCTAATATGATTACGGTTTTTGATTGTTTTCTGATTTTTTTCCCTTGTTTAATTATTTTACACTTCACGTGCCTAGGCTTAAAATCTAGAAAGAAATTATAAACTTTTCAATTTCTGGCCGTCTTTAAGTGGAAAGTTAACATGAAAAGACTAATGTCTACTTACTCTATGCTGTAAATATTGCGTCAAAAGGATCCAGTGACAACTTTTAGCTTTAGATATTCAACATGGTACACTTCCATTCCAAATTACAAGTTCATTTATCATAATCCTGTCTTTCATCTCTGTACTTAAAACTGTCATTTACTACCATACTCCACTCTTTATTAGTAGAATGCATATGCTAGATTATGGATAGTTTTTCTTGAAGTAAATACACATGTAGTATAATACATAATGGTTCAAACAAAGTAAAGCCGAGACCGAACCGATACATGTTGACTAAGCTTCGGTACCCACTGATCCAAAACAATTACCTGTAGCTATATATATCAACGAAATAAACTTGACTCGCCCGGACTGACATGCCAAACTTTTTTTCCCTACCGAAATAACCGAAATCTTGGCCACTCGGCCCACCGAGCCGATTCGTGGACACTCATTGAGTCAATCACGAGTTGTCACTTTATTTTTTGATCCTCTAAATAATGTATTGTGTCGTGTCTCGCGCCTGAAACCAGCACTGATACTGTGTAAAAAATTGGACTCCTAAGTATTTGACCATACCCGTGTCTTTGAACCATGCAATTACGTAATGTTTTATTTCCGTATCCAAACTCTATTTTTGGAGTTTACTTGTTGTTTGTGTTTTGATAATGTGACCAGTTGGTTTGATCAGATAGGCTTTAACTAATTGTTTTTTTTCCCCTATTTATTTAATTTATAGATTTATATTTTTTGGACAGTTGGGTGGAGAGGGTAGGATTTGAATTTACATATTGTGAAACTTATAACCATCCCCTAAAATTTCATTTTGGTTATAGGACGGTGTGGAATTTTCTTGTCTAAATAGATAGACAAATGGCAGTTTTTAGAATCCTTTATGTTACGTGTTGATACCTTGACTTAGTATACAGCATTGTCTCATTGGTGTATATTTCACCGGACCAAAGCGGAGTTGGTGGTTTCAACATGGGCTAAACAGTTCCATAGTTCAGAGATGGCTCAGAAAGTTCCTCTTCTGTATCTTGCTAATGATATCTTGCAGAATAGCAAGCGCAAAGGAAATGAATTCGTCACCGAGTTTTGGAAGGTTCTCCCTGCTGCACTCAAAGATGTTTATGAGAAAGGCGATGATCATGGAAAGAATGTGGTCTCCAGATTGGTATGCCTTAATTTTGTGTTCATTTTGGCATACTGCAAGAAACACTTGAACGATGTTGTTTTTTCAAATACCTCCATAAAGTGTGAATTTTGCCAAAGAATCCTTGAAATTTTCTTATAGTTTGCAATTTCCTTTCCACGTGTCGCTAAGAAAAGTTACTGGCTGCCCTTTTCAGTAACACGTAAAGGAGTATTTGCAATTGGAACGATAGTTCATGGTATTTTTTAGACTCGAATTAATAAGTTATATCGAGTTAAACCCCTACTTTTATGACCGGTTTTGAGCGACACCCCTACTTTTGACTTGACTTGTAATATGCATCAATTTAGGGTTCTCGTGACCTTTTTGACACTGTGATCTTTGCAACACTTTTGGGGGGGCTATTTTAAATATTGTGGGTGTAACTCATAAGTTAACAAAGAGTAAGGGTTGTAGTTGTTATAACCCCCCAGAAATTTCTGTGTTTGGAAAATCTATTTGTGTAACACTTTGATAATTGAAAGTAGTATGTATGTTCATCTTATATAGCCAAACGGGCCACCCCTATCCTACGTATTAGTCTTATATTTACTCTAATTTCATTTGTCAGTCCCTGAGAGACTTGAGATCTAGTAGAGTAATGTTTGCTTAAAAAAATTATTTCTACTGTTTGGAACTATTTGAGAATTCATAGCAGTGTGTATTTTAATCTGATTTAGTGGGACCCACCTCTATGTATTAGTTTGCCGTTCTCAATCTTTTCATCTGTTATCGAGTGAGTAATTTGGTATTTAGTCGAATGATGTTTGCTTGGGCTTTTGACATATAAAGGTAGAAGATAAGCCATACCATTAAGATGAGATTTTCAAGTTTGAATAATAAGTTGTGATTCACATTATTTATAATAGACTGCTTCTTAAAAAATTGTAGGTTGGTATATGGGGAGAAAGGAGAGTTTTCGGACAGCGTGGACAGAGCCTTAAAGATGTAATGCTTGGAGAAGAATTGCCTCCACCATTGGAATTAAGGAAAAAACGCTCTCGTTCTGTCAAAATAATTAAAAGAGATTCACGATCCATAAGAACGGTGAGCGGTGCCCCCCCCCCCCTCTTCTTCTTTCTCTCCTCTTGTATATGATTTATTTCAGGTGTTTATTGTTGTAGTTAACTTATCTTTCTTCCATTCTTATTTATTAACATGTTTTGGGAAATTGTACTGTGAACTGCTGTTTTGAAAACCAGAAACTGACCATTGGAGATACAGCAGAGAAAATTGTGTCAGCATTTCATTTGGTACTCAGTGAGCATCTCAGCGAAGATGAACAGATGACGAAATGCAAGTCTGCAGTCCATCGTGTTAAGAAGATGGAGAAAGATATTGATATAGCCTTAACTAAAGGTAGGCTGGGAATGATACTAAGTTCACATTTGTCATATAGCATTTTTTGGGCCTTTCACAATACCATCCCCTGATAACTTTTTTTTTTTTTGAAAAAACTTCATATACTTTTAGCTAGTTGTATGCAGTCAGGATACCTTTAAATTAGGCAGAAGATATGATTTCGGTGAAGTTTGTGGACCGCACCCCAAAGTTCTGATGCAAAAAACCTAACCAGACTTCACACTCAATTAAGAATATTTACAAGGAACATTATTTTATTTATTTTTATTTTCTTAAATATTTTTTGTTGTCTTTTAAGACGGGGATGCCAATTTTTTAAGAACTTCCAAAATTTCCGAGTTTCGATTTTTCTGACTTTGGCATCATATATTGAATCTCCGATTTTTAAATTTCTGAAAAAATCGAAATGGGAAACATTTAATATTTCTGATCCAAAAATTTGCAACATTTTCTGAAAATAAGGCGGCAACACCTTCTGACACGTTTTCCGAAAATTTTCGAAACATTTCCGAAACAATTCCAAAACTGTTCTTCCGTATTTTTTGATATTTTTGAAATTTCCAATGTGAAGAATAAGGTTTCCAAATTATTTGGAATCGGAATTGGAAAAATATTGAAAATTCAGAAAATTTTGGAAAGTTTTCCGAACACCCCTTTGCTGATTCAATCTGTCCTACACACAGGTCTATTCAAGACACTTCTTTGGCACTCTTTTTACTTCTTTTTCTCTCCCAAGGCCATAAGGGTGTTTAGGATTTATTCTCTGATTCTCTTTTACATTGTGGTATCTAAAGCTTAGTTTATTGTTATCCAGTGAAGGATCCAAAGCGAATCACTTTGACCAAAGAGCTGGAGGAGGAAGAAAATATTTTGAAGCAGTGTATTGAGAAGCTTAAAGTTGTTGAAGCAAATAGATTAGCCCTCGTAGCTCAGTTACGAGAAGGACTACATGAACAGGTACTTGGGCAACCACCCTTTCATCAGCTAGTAAATTTCGATTATTAAAATTCTTGTTGGATAATTTTTGCAGTCCTTGTGCTAACTATCAAAAAATTTTCAGGAATCCGAATTAGAGAATGTTCGCACTCAGATGCAGGTTTGTATTCTAATGACCATATCTCTAAACTTTTGAACAGTTATATCTATATCTTTTTGACCACGTCTGTGTTTGGGAGCATGGAATTGGAATTAAAGAAAACTAGTTTTTAAATTTGAACGGGGTGAACCTGGAGCAACGGTAAGGTTGCCCCATTGTGACCTGGAGGTCACAGGTTCGAGTCGCGGAAACAGCCTCTTTGCAGGGGTAAGGCTGCGCTACCCTGCTGTGGCGGGAGCCTTGTGCATTGGGGTTGCCCTTTTAGTTTTTAAACTTGAACTAGTATGGAATCCAATTTCAATTCTGAAGCATGGTTTTTATGCTCCCAAACAAAACGTGAGTTCTCTTTTTTTACCTGCTGGTTAAGTAACCATTGTTCTGATCCTGCTCTTTATGTGCCACAGTGGTGTCTTCATATTGTTCTATGTATATATAGGTCTTGCGTTGCAATTTGTGTTTTCAGTTTTTGGGAATAATTAGCTGCTAAGAGGAGTGAAAACTGTTCCCTGTGGCTGAAAATGATGACTTTGAAGTGAATTGATCCCTGAAAGTTTCTGGAGATAAAAAGCTGGTCAACATGATTTGATAAAAGTATAGTTAATAGCTTAGGGGAACAGTGATTAGGAACTGTTACTGACTTGTCAACGTAAATAAGTTGATTTTGCAGTATATATATACTATTCAAGCATTATCATTCATGTTGTATGCAATGTTTTAAATCGCGGTCGCGCAGGGTGTCGCGTTCTGGCTCCTAAGTAGCGTCGCGCTAATCGCGTCGCGCATCGCGCAAGCAATTCATGCATTCCCGCTTTTTAATTAAAAAACTTATAAAAAAAATATAAATAAAAAAATAACATTTTAAAATGAAATTTGTAAGAAGGTAACATTTTAAACTGAAATTGGTAAAAAAAGTTATAATTGAAATTGATTTTTTTTATTTTTTTCTAAATTTACTTTTTAAATTGACAATTAAAAAAATAATAATAATAATAATATTTTAAACAGAATTCTGAAAATAAGTAACTTTCAAAGCTAAAAATAATAAAATAAATAATTTTTTTTTCTAAAGTTACTTTTTAAATTGCCAATTAAAAAAATAATAATAATAACATTTTAAACAGAATTCTGAAAATAAGTAACATTCAAAGCTAAAAATAATAAAATAAATAAAATTTTAATATGAACTTTGTAAAATAAGTCAAGTTTAAACTTAAAATTATAATATAATAACATTTTAAACATAAATTTATAAAACAAGTTGTATTTTAAATTGACAATATAATAATAATAATAATAATAATAATAATAATAATAATAATAATAATAATAATAACAACAACAACATTTTAAACAGAAATCTGAACAATAAGTAACATTTAAAGCTGAAAATCATAAAATAAATAACAATTTAAACAGATATTTAGATATTTATGACACATGTAGCATTTTAAACTGACAATTATTAAAAAAAAAACATTTTGAACTGAGATTTGAAAAATTAGTAACATTTAAAACTGGAAATTATAAAATAAAAAACATTATTTACTGAAAAATGTAAAATAAGTAAACGTTTAAGTAAACCGAGAGTTTGGAATAGAAAATATTAAATAAAAATAAAAGTAGCCTTTTAAGCTAAACTTTTTAAAAAAAGCAAATAACATCATTGAGACCTTCGTAAATAAGTAAATTGAGGGTTTGGAACAAAGAATACCTCACCCAAACAAAGTCCGTACGTGAAATAAGGTAACACTTTTCCCCCTCCTTAACTAAACTGTGATTTCTAAAAAAAACATGAATAGCGTTCCTGTTGCGCACAATAGCGCAAAATAGCGCCAAATAGCGCACGCTTTTTGAGCATCCCAAATAGCAGCCTTGTTTGCCTTGCTTTTTTCCACCGCAAAATGCAATAGCGCGCTATTGCGTTCGCAATAGCGCGCTTTTAAAAACACTGGTTGTATGGACCAGTAGATTTTTAAACAACATGCAGGCACGTTACTGCCATATAATTGTCAAACATCTTTTTAATTTTTATTTCTATTTTCTAAATATAATTCATTGGAAAAGCCGACTGAGGCTCAACTTGAAGAAAATGAAAATTGAAAAACGTAACAAAACTTTTGATGGAAATAAACATTAAGAGAGCCAAAAGAACTACAGCCCCAGAAATGAACAACAATAAATTGACTCCTTCCCCTTCTCCTACCCAAAGTAAATAAAATTAAATAAATAAATAAATAATACATAAATTGACGGAAACGGTGTCAATGTCACCCAAAGAAATTATACTTAAAACACGAGTAGTAATACTCAAAATATCTATTAGTACAATTTTATCCACCCTGGTGCTTTAGCGGTAAGGAGCGGACTCGTTAGGTCAAAGGTCTAAAGTTCAAAACTCCCCAACGGACCAGATAGTAAGAGAGGCGTGTTTTAGGGTGTCTCTGGCACAATATCCCCCTTGTGCTCGCATGGAGGAGTCCAATTGTGGCTCGTTTGTCTGGAGGTTCAGGGTTATCAATTAAAAAAAATATCTATTAGCGTATTAACACTATTTTTAGGCCGAAGAGATGGATCTAGAAAGGGCGCTCTCTAAGAATGCTAGCTCCCATGTGATGTCATGGGTGGCATAATAAAAGGTCCCCACTAAGACATCGGATGACTAAAACAATCTTTATTACAAGATACCTATTCTAGCCCTTACTAATCCTTCTTACTACCACCAACTAACAAAATGAAAAGTTACATGAATGGACAAATACGAAATAGATTATGACAAAAATGTCCCCATTGGATCACGTCACTCTCCCCTCTATGAAAAGAGTGCATCCTTGAACTCAAAGGGGAATACCATCGAAATCAGGATCGATCAGAATGACATGAGCAATCAAGTCTTCATGCTAATCCAAATCGTCCTCATCGGGGGTTTCAAACTCTTCTGTCGTGAAGAGGCCCTTCTTCTTTCCTTTGGGGGCACTCGGATGCTCAGTGCCAACTACTCCACAAGTGTAACATTTGATAGCTGTGGTAGGGGGACGGGGAAGGGTGGTTGAACTCTGGTGGTACTTGGACGGGGAAGGGTGGTTGAACTCTGGTGGTACTTCTTCACCTTGATATCATACTCAACGGCTTTGAAGAAAGTTAGGATCTCCTTGAGGCTTAAATCTTAGCAAATGTAGGGTTGTAAATCATGAATGTAGCGTCAGATTCATTGTTCCTCACTAACCCAAACGAGTGCGGGTGCATAGCAAATGAAACTGCTCAGTGTAAGTGGCCACTGAAGACATGGCTTGTTGTGGTCCCTGAACCAGTGAGAAAAGGTCCCTCTCGTAAGTTGTTGGAGAAGATGAGGAGCAGGCAATTGCATTTGAGACAGGTTGGAGATAAGCTCAGACAAATGGACAAACACCGATTGGGACTCACAGTTGTATGGTCATTTGATAAACAAACAAATAAATAAAATCTAGCGGAGTCCAAAAATAAACAATTGTTCTTTATTTTTTTTATCTCCCTTGATTCTACTCTTTTGCCATCTTTCCTGATTTCATTATTTATTTATTATATTGCATTAATTATATACATCATATAATATGTATATTAATCATGGCTCATTGTTTTGACACATTGCTAATGCAAGACAAGGTTATTCCTGAATGTAGTTTCTACAAACCATAGATGATGCTTGATGCCTTGATGGCTTACTCTCACCTCTCTCAGTTACTTGTGATATTTGACACATGGCTGAGATTAGTGCTACGTATTTCAACTTAAGTAATGAAAATAAAATATACATTGCATCACGGAAAGCGACTACCGTATCATCAGACCCATCTGAGTTATAGGGTAAAAAAAATGATATCGACTCTCGCGAGTAGCTTCATTTATTCCGTGTAGTGCATATTTAGATAAACATCTGTTTAAAGGGGTAACAACTAGTGGCTAAGAATCGTTATGAGCTATGGATCGAAGGCAGCAATGCCCGTTTCGCTTAGGCTATGTGGTAGGGAGGTACATCCTTGTTAGTGTCGACCCGCTTAGTGTCAAATGCTGCAAGTAACAAAATGGTACGGAGGAATTCTTTCACAAGGCTTTGTAGGAACTACCCGTAATAACGAACTTGCAAAATGAATATGTTTATCATAAAGAGATTCGTCGTTCTCGACCCTGCTTCACCTTAATTGTTATTTGAATAAGTAAATGTTCTATCTTGGTCCCAGTGGGGATAGCATTTCTCTTTTGCATGTCCATGGAATTTTAAAAAATCCAAACATCTCAGATGTAGATAAAAGATGTAGGAATTTATCGAACAAACCCCACTCCTGAACATGAGAAGGCCCTCTAGTATAACCCATTTTAGCGTCCTTAATCCGAAGAACGCCCTAACTTGCATACTTGGTCTCAACAAAGCAAAGCCATTAACATCAATCCACTCCAAAGGAGAATCTATTTAGCCACCCTCTTGAAATTGGAAACCTTGGTCTTGATGACCCACTCCCAAATTCAAAACCATAGCATTCAAAGAATACGCTTGGGCCCAACAACGCAACACTGGTGGTCTCGCAATGGGTTGTGTTGTGTCATGTTCGTGTCGTGTCATATTGGGTTCGCTTAAAACACTGCTCCACCTATACTCAATTCGTTAAGAGTCGTGAATAGTTCGTGTCTGTTATATAGGGTTTGTGTCATGTTTTAATCGTGTATTCGCTATATATATTGGGTTCATGTTGTCTCATTTTTCAGTCTAGCTTGTGGTCCAATGAACTAGTCCCGATCCTGAGAGAAAGATAACTACAGATATGGTGAGACTCCCTAAACACATTTCCATGCCTCCACATGGGGACCAAATTCTGGATGTGGTTGCAGAAAAGATAAGCAGCAAAGTGGCGTGTGTCAGTCGGCCACCACTATCCCCGTCAACGCGGCGATGGTTAACATAACCCTTATTTATTGATTAAATATATCAAAATAAAAATTAATTACAATGAGTCCTCAGTTTTTAGTTGTCCACTAACGTGATACACCATGGCACCCAAATGAAATAATAACAACTTAGCAGTTAGAACAAACCCTCACAAATGTTTTGAATGACTAGCCCTAAAAAGGTGCTAACTAATTCTAGAATGTTTTGGCATTAGTGAGGTCATGGGTGGCGTGACATCCTCATGACAACACTAAGGGTACTTTTATATTTCCAAATACTAACTACAACATTTAACCACTAAAATAGAATGAATGGTAAGAAAATAAAAGAGATCAAATGACTAATGTTGCAAGTTGGCTCTTGTATTCTCGATCATTAGATTCCCCCTCTTAAAAGAGTTTGTGGAGGAGCTTTGGCTACATGAACATGCTTGAACTGATGGAGCACTCATATTAGGGGGTTGATTCATCTTAAACTTTTGTGGCCAATAATCAAACTCATTAGGATTTGACCAGTTCTGTGAAATTTCAGCCTCAAATACTTTTGGGCTCAAAACAACCTGACAAGTCCATTCAAGCTTGCCCAATAATTTCACTGGCCAAAAATAAGGGGAGCCAAGGTTTGCTGGCCCGAGAGAAGCTGCTATTAAAAAAATCCATTTCTAGGCTGCCAAGGCCCAACAGCTCTTCAAATAATGGTCCAGTAAGAAGTGTACTGCCTGGAATCCCTAGAGTCCGCTTAGGGCTTGATCTTTGCCTTGATGCGAAGGAAATCCGTTGAGTTGCTGTCAACATAACTCCGCCGCTCCCGCAACGTCACTCTGCTCCCCAGCGAATTATGTTACTTGCATCACAGATCTTATCGGATTCATGACATCTAGCCACAACCAAACTTCTCTCATTCACCTCTCTATTCTTGCCTTGACTGAACTCATCCCTCTTTGGTCGAAAACCAAAACACGGCAACAGAAATATGGAGTAAGCCTTCCAAGGGCCCCTCTGACTTGGTTGGCTGTCACCAGAGGTGGTCGAGTCAGTAGGAGGTGTAACAAAGTCACATCGACGATGGTGATTGATGTTCTAGGCCTCTTCGTAGTAGATCTCTTCTTATGATTCTTTTCTCCCTTGCCAGAGTTCCTAGGGGCCAAATCAGGCTGTGATTTGGAGGTTTCCACCCTCCTATCTTCTTCTTTATCACAACCCTAGCCTAGGGCTACAAAGGCGTTGTCGGGTTTTGGGAGGCCTCCCTTTGCTTTCGATTTGCGAAGTTTTTATGGTCGGTTCACAGTGGAAGCACAGTGGTAGGGTGTGGTTTCATGGTGTAAGTTGGAGGTGGTGTGTGGGGTGGTGGATGAGATGGTGGTGTCTGTGGGGGTCTGAGGGCACTCATTTGCTCCAAACAAAATCTCACGGAGGCTTTAAGTTGGGCGGTGTGGCGTTCAAGACCCGGTTGGAACACTTTTTTTGGAGAATTTATATACAATATGAGTGAACCTGGCTCTGATACCAATTGACGTGACATGATAATGTCACCAAAAGAAAGAATAACTACTTAGCACAAAGTCTCACAAATGTTTTGATTGACTAACCCTGTTTAGGAATGTGTTCATATATAGACCTTGGGAGGGGATTATTGTCAAAAGGTGCTACTAATTTAAAATGATATGGCATTAGTGAAGTCATGATGTCACTTAGGGGTGTAGAAAATACTGACCACAACATTTAACTACAAACAAAAAACAAAAGAATACAATTAAGGCCCTTGTATTCGGGATTAATACTCTCTATGTGAGGGTCAACAAAGTAGATTCTCTAGGATAATGATGGAAATTAGTGGGATGCTCTAATCACTTGCCTTCATGGATTTGGATACGGGATAAGCAATACGATACGGTGGAAAAAGTAGAGTTTGGACACAACAAGGATAAAGATCGTACCCAGTGCACAAGGTTCCAAGGTTCCAGCTTAATTGTAAGGTCTGGAAGAGGCGGATGTCGGCTGGCCTTACCCCCATATATGGAGAGGCTGCTCCCATCTCTCGAACTCGAAACAAACCGTAACTTGGGCGAGGATACAACAAGGATGCATGGAATAAATTAATATATACTATTATAAATATTTGTGTTTGTCTGTGTTTATAAAAAAGTTACCACCTATCTAGGGAGGAGACATTACTGCAATGAATGGCTTTGTACGAGTGCTTTGATAGCTCTCTTATGTATATGTTATTCTTAATTTAAAACTTAGCTGTTTAAAATATTAAAATTCTCCCACATTCCATCTTTTTAACCATTCGCCACTCCCTCCCCACAGAAAAAAGCAAAATAGCCTCAGCAATATCCATGCTATAATCAAGACCTATCAAAGCCACGCCCATGTTGTATATTTGCCGTATCCGAAAGTCAAAGCTGCTGTATTGGATACGTACCAGTGCCATAGCGACACCACATCCGTATCCGAGACTCCATTTCTGCAATTTTCGAACTATCCATGCTTCTTAGCTTCTTGCCACGTTGTCTTTCCTTCACCCTCACCTGCACCAAAGAGCCCCCCACCCCCAAGACAAAATAATGTGGTTTTTGGAATTAACATGTGATAACCTTTTTTCTTCTCATTCCTTCAAGACATTTTGTTAATTCTAAAAGTAAATATTATGATTTTCTATAAGGTCACTTTTCAGTATAAAGTAAAAAATAGATGTGTCTTGTCCACTAAGTAAGCCTGATACAGTAGCAAGTCCTCACAAGGAGTGGGTATCTCTTGAAACTTTTATTTGAAAGCTACCTCGACCCAAATGGGAATTGAAAGATTCCATTCGCCTTAGCAAACTAGAAACAAGGCCAGATTATAATTTATGTTCTGGACAAGGCTTTCATAGTTATCTTTATATTGAATTGAATGCATAAACTTGATTTTTCCCGCAATAACAGGATCAAATACTTTATCCTGAAACCCAATTACCTTTATCTCAATAACTCTATATATCAGAAACACTAAAAGCTTACCATTTTTATTCTTCGAACTTTGAAAACCTCCCATATCAGAAAGAGAAAATATCAACAAAATATTATAAGTTGTGCATGTGTGGACTAGCAAAAGTCGAAAGAAATTACAGGGAAAACCGGTGTTTCTCCTTTTCACAAATTTAAAGATCTTTTGTAACCATTTACTGTTGAATCTATTGTTTCATTCGTGGATGTAAAACTCATTTACTTCTTTTGTTTTGTTTCATATTATTTGGAGATGAAAAAAATGCTTAAGTGCAAAAGAAACACTGGACTTTCAATTTTTGGCAAATAACCCTTGATAACCCTCTGAACTATGCAATTTGTTGCGAATACCCCTTTTGAGGGACCTTTTAACGACGCATGGGGATCTATGTAACAAAATGCATAGTTTGCGTGGCATCTTAAACTAACTGAAAAGCCGTAAAAAAATGTCAGTGATCTGATTAAAATATGATTTTATCGAGTAATCTGTGCCAACACAGTGCTTGGCTAACGTGTCACATTTAATTGATCTTAGGTAGCACAGGCACAAGCAGAGGAAGCCAGCAACATGCGAAAACAGCTTAGCGATGAAAATTATGTGTCCGATTCAAAGCCTTCAAACACAACTCCATCGCCGGTAGATGCCAAGAAGACAGCTGCCGCAATTGCGGCGGAGGTTGCTGACAAGCTAGCCGCCTCTAGCTCCTCCCAATACATCATGACCTCAGTTCTCTCCACATTTGCAGCCGAAGAAGCAAAAAAAGCCAGCCTCACAAAACCTTCAACAGCCCCATCAGTCAACAATTCAACCTCGAAACCCGAAACCCCCCTTCCCGTTTCAGGTCCCAACACAGGTCCTAATCTTTTCATGCCGGTTAACGTCCAAACGAACAACCCGTATCATCAATCGGTTTTGGGCCCCCAAATTTCTCAGGCCCAATACCATACAATTTCTAACCTACCTTCCCAACAATATAATTTTTCAACCTCTTATGGTTACGCTACAATTCCCAATTTAACCCCGGGCCCGCCTCGGCCCCCTTCATATATGATGAGCCCAATGGTGCCTTTGAATCAGCAGATAACACAACAGCAGCTGCAGCAGCAGCAGCAACAACTAACATTGGCCCATCAACAGCAACCCATGAATTTGGCCCACCAACAATCGGTTCCTGTCAATTATCAGCCGTTGGGCTCAATTCAACCACCGGGGATGATGTACTATACTGTCCCTCATAATTCACAGTGACAGTTACTTCAGTTAAATTAGACAGTCCAATCATTGCAGTGTGTTTAGCAGAAGAATTTCTCAATTTTTTTTAAAAAAATCTCGTTTCTGTTGATCGATTTTATACAAAGAGGTAGAGAGCAGCTGATAGTGCAGGTAAGAGTAGCGTTTTCTTTTCTCTCTCCGGGCCGTTTCAGAATTAGGATCAATGGGTGATCATGTTGTTCAGCATCCATTATCGCCATGATCATTTTCGTCACCATCAATTCTTTTGTCATTATAAATATATACAGTAACTTGATGGTTTTGAGCAGCTGACAATTTTGTTTTATTAACTATTTCCAATATTTGTGTTCAATTGTCTTTTAGTCTGATAGGGAGCCCAGCTGAACTTTTACTCTATTATGATTCTTATTTTTACAAGTGCATCCATCCATTCAAGAGGAGGCTACTAAAGGATACATAATTCATCCATTTTTGTTGAAGTAATTTGAATTTCAGACAAGTAGGGTGTTGCATAAAAGGGAAGGATTCAAATACACTAGTTTCCAAGTTAATATTGAGGTAAGATACCAATTATGCTGAATATTATCATGCACTGCCTTTAGTTTTTGGTTCTTGAAATATGAGACTATTTACATTACTTTGGTCGTACCCAGCGCACAAGGCTTTCGTTTTAGCAGTGTTTGAGAGAGGTTGATGATTCTGAATCTGTATTTACATTACTTTGGTCGTGCACATCGATTTGGTAATCAACTTAAATAACAAGATGGGGTTCTTTTTGTGATGTTTGTTCTGTCCATTAATGGATGAAACTGGTTCGAGCTACATATGCGCTCTGGCTAGTTCATGATGCTAAACAACAAAGCTTGATTTCGGGAAAAAAAACATCATTATGGGAATGTACACGCTGTAGAATAATTACGTCATTGAGATTTGGTTTTTTCTAAATTCTATAATTGACAATAAAGTAAAAGAAAGGGCTCGCGTTACCATTAAGAGTAGATAACCCATTTTGTTCTTATGGTACAATGAAGTGTTTGGATATAGGGTAAGTGTGACGTGTTAATTCTTGAATTCAAAGCCGAGTATCATTTGTTTCACATAATTGCCAATTGTGTTTAGCCTGATTTGGTGCGACACACCTAGGGGTGTTCGCGTTACGGTAAAATTTGTATTGTACTGCTTTGTATTAGAAAAAGTTGTAATTGTTTATTTTTTTACTTACCGAAAATCGAAACTACCGAAATTACAATTTTTTTTCGTGGTTGGTTTTAGTTTATCGATTTACTGAAAGTAGCGTACCAAAATTAAATACTGAAATTACTGCCCAAAATGTTGATTAATATGATAGAGATACCAAATCTTTTTGTATTATGATGGTTGACTTTTATTATTGATTGGTTGGAAAAAAAAACCTGATAATAATGTTATAGGTTGAATTAGATAAATAAAAAAATATGTGAGTTTACAGGGGGTTATAATTTTGACCTATTTTTTTAAAACAGCAAAACAATTTATTTTGAGCTAAATGCATTTTGAGAGGTATCGTGGAATGTTAAAGAACCCATTAAAAAATTTATTTATTTTTATTACTTAAAAAAAAAGGTCTGTTAATCCGTTTTAGTCAGAGATCAAATAATAGCAAGATCAAATTGATCTCCCAGTGCTTTGGTTTAGTCATGCATCGGTTGGATGTTGAAATCTCTTTCCAACCATTTTCTTTAAAATAACCTTGTTTGTCCTTTTTAAATCTAAGTTGGCTAAGTTTTGAATAGTTGATAGATTTTGAATTTAAAGTTTGGCATGTATTAATATTTTAGTAAAAAAATTGATAATTAAAATGATATTGATACTAGTTTTTTTAATGAAAAATTACAATGTTTTTGTTATTTGGTCAATATCATTATTTTTGTCAAAAAATTGACTAAACAAAAAATGAATTTTGATATATATATATAGAGGCAGACTCCTTTGCACAGTGTTGACGCATACCAATTTTTTTAAACCATTAAAAAAAATATTTTTGAGTTTATTTTTTTTATGTGATATTTAAACATTTCAACGGACCCATGTAAAAAAAATCAGCTTAAAAAAACTTTTTTTACTATTTTTAAAAAATCGGTCAAACTTTCGCAGCTTATAAAGTACTTAAAAGTAGTCAAAGTTTGACCGATTTTTTAAAAATAGTAAATAAAGTTTTTTTGAGCTGATTTTTTTACATAGGTTAGTTGAAATGTTTAAATATTACAAAAAGAAATCGACTCAATTTTTTTTTACTATATTAAAAAAATAATGTGCAAATTTAGTGTGCACATGAGCCTCACTCTCTCTCTCTCTCTCTCTCTCTATATATATATATATATATATATATATATATATATATATATATATATATATATATATATATATATATATATATATATATATGTGTGTGTGTGTGTGTGTGTGTGTGTGTGTGTGTGTGTGTGTACTTTTAATTTTTTCAATTAGCTTTCAATTAGTTTAGTCATGATCACCTTTCTACTTGTGAAAATTTTTAGAATTTTTTTTTGTTATTTTAATTTTTTTCTTATAGTTTAATTGGTCCGCGCCAGCAGCACCCGAGAACCAAGACCCCACCTTCACCCCCTACCCTCCCCCCCCCCCCCCCCTCCTTACCCCTTACACCCTCCTAAATATTCTAATACTCAAGACCCGCCTACTGTTCAAATTCCACTTTGACCCATAGACCCCAAAATGACCCTCGCTGCTTAGACTCACAAACCCCAGTTCCATCCAACCCAACTCCGGCGCCCCTATGGCTCCGGCGCAATCCTCAAACTCCGGCGCTCATAAACCTGACCCCCTTACTGCCATCCCAGAACTCGAGTCAAACCCGAAGCAATCCATCTATATACTCGGAACCAACGCCGGCAGCCACCTTTACATAGCTCTGGCTGGTCAAACATTCTACCCATTTTCGACAGCCATGAGCAATGACCCAGCAGCCTTCTACACCGGAGCCACTCATCCATATATCCATACTCATATACAAGCCAACTACTTCCATCCATATACCTTTAAGTCGCTGGCAGTAGTTTATGGGTAAGGCAACAGGTCTATGGAGGTAGGGGTGGGTAGTGGGTAGGGGGTGAAGGTGGGGTCCCAATTCTTGGGTGCCGCTGACGCGGGCCAATTAAACTATATGAATTAAAATTAATGGATTATTAGTATTTTTTGTTAAGTCCATTAAAAAGTCCATTCTTTTGGTCTACTTGTGATCCTCTCTCTCTCTCTCTCTATATATATATATATGTGTGTGTGTGTGTGTGTGTGTGTGTGCACTTTTAATTTTTTCAAATAGCTTTCAATTATTTTAGTCATGATCAACTTTCTACTTATGAAAATTTTTAGAATTTTTTTTGTTATTTTGGAATTTACCGAAAAAAATCAATTTTACCGCAAATCGCACGGTTCGATTTGGGTTTATGCTAGGTTGTATCAAGCGGTATAAATGGTAATTTCGATTTTTGTATATTAAGACTGGTGATATATATGTATCAAGACGACACTAATAATGTCCATTTAAACATCACCTTTTTAACACTCCTAGAGTAAGGTTTCAACTCATGGATCCACCTTGACATAACTGTGACGTCCGTGCTCGAGATTGTACCTCCTTCCCCATGTAATTTACATGGCTATTGGCCATGGACTTAATATAATGGATGGTTGTCTATTTTCAACTATTCTTGTGGCCTTTGTGTAATTAAAATGGGATTGAATGGCCTAAAATTTAAATAAGAAAAGTTTTGGGTCGTTCGAATGAAATGCTAAGTCGTTTGAACAAGATTCAAATCTTGTTATAGCCAACTTGAGTCGTTCGAACGAGAAGACTCTGTCGTTCGAACATCTCTTCAAACGATCATCGAATGATAATTATCTGTCTACGTTTGACCAACCTTGTTAGATCCTCGTTGGAACCCCGTTCGAACAAAATGTGTATTGTCGTTGGAACGAGGTCTAGTCTCGTTCGAACGAGAGTGAAAAATTGGATTTCTGAGGATCCAAATATGTTGTTGCGATGTGGACTGTTAGATCTTTTGTTCGGTCAAGCTCCCAATGGAACATATCAAACGGGTCAAGGCTTTTGGTGGATCAAATGTTGAAGGGTTTAAGGGCTTTTGGGTATAAATAGAGGTGAGGGGGTGGAAACAATTCATTTCTCTTAATTTCCATAAGATTTTTATACCCTCTCTCAACATTTCTAAGCCTTCTCCTCTATTCCCAGCCCTAGTTCATCCATTCCAAAGCTTAAAACCTCCATTTCGAGCCATATTTTGCCCATTTTCAAGCTTTTAAGACCCATTTCAAGCCTTGTCCAAGGAAGAAGTTGGGTTGAAAAATTATTCTTGGAGATTTAAAGAGGAGTTGGTGTATTTCTTGGAGATTGTGGAGTTGCTAGGAGCTTTCCTGAGAATTTCATGGAGAGTCTGAATCTTTCAAGTAATCATTCTTAGTTTCTCCTCTTCAAATTCAATGTAGGATTTTTCTCACTAAGTTTTCAAGTTTAAAACCTAAGCTACATGTTAGGATGTATGCTAGAATGTAGATAATCTTGCAAAGTTATTTTATAGTATTTTTATTTAAAGTTTTCTTATGAAAAATGCAAGTTTTAAACAAAACTAAGCTTGAATGGATTTTTGAAGAACAAGCATCGTTTTATCTTGAAATATGATGAATATGCAAATAAAATATGATTTCATGTTAATATCATATTTAAAGCTCATACTATTGGATTTTTGGGTTGATATCCATCATCGCATGTGTAGAATCTTGTAGTATATTAGTAGAGAAGATATAAACATAATAAATAAAGATTAAAATGAGTTTCAAGATGAAATATGAAAGTTGAAATGAACATTTTGGTAAAAATGGCCTTCAAAATGATAAATGTAATTCTTGTTAAGGAAACATGAGAAATGAGATTGTCTTGAAGTAAAATGATGAGACATAGTTTTTGAACATAAAATGATAAATTATGATGTTATAATGATAAAAATGTGTTTTTCACAAAGTATTGGCAAAATGAGTGGCAAAATGATAATTTTGATAAAATAGAGGTCCTAGCGGTTGGACTTCCTTATTTGACCTTATGGGTCATTTTTGTGAAAAACGGATAAAATGAACAAAGTGGCATGAAAATGATGTGAAACGTAAATGTGAACCATAAGAATGATAAGAACGGTGGAATAATGTGGACATTTAATAATATGTTAAAACACATTAATATGGACTCAAATGCAACTGAAAAAGAATTAAGAAGGGCCTATAGCCCTGGGCTGAAAGCCCCAAAAACATTGGCCAAGGCATATTGATAAGGCGTAAATATTTCATATTTATTCCCTTAATTTCGACCCTTTTATGATCCCGTGCATCGTAATTAACCTGAATTGATCTCGTATCCATGTTACTAACTCTCTTTGGTGAGTATTTTGTGTTTTGTGTATCTCTCATGTGTTTTACAGGTATTTCATGCAAGTCAGTGCGAGAGAGAAATCAAAACAGTGAAAGAAACCAATGACGGGGAGTTGAAGGGCATTTTAGTAATTTTTCAGCCTGAGTCCGAAAGAGGAGCCAACTAGAAAGTCGAAGAGTACGGAATCACAAGAATATTGGAAGAAACGACAACCAATTCCGAGCTATGGTTGAGGAGTTATGAGCGTTCGAAGTTGAGAAAGAAATCCAAGGAAAGAAAAGGAAGCAAGCCAATACAGCAAGTTGAGCCAAACCGAACTCCAAACCGGTCCGAAGGCAAACTGGTTCGCCCATGCACCTGAACCGATTCGTCATACCTGATGCGCAAATTTTCCTTTAAATGCTGATTTTTCTAGGAGTTGTATTAGAGTTGGACTCTCATAAAAACGACCTTTGATGCTTGTAGTTTTATGTTAGTCATAGTTTTTCTCAGTTTTTTAAGTATGGGTAGAGAAAAAAAGGAGGCAAGAACCATAGTTTTGAATTTCGACATTACGATTACACAATTGTGGATTGATTCTCAAGTTTTAATACATCAAGTTTGTCTCCTCTACTTTATTTTTGCACGTTCTTTCTCTTTGCATGGTTTGTTTATTTCCTAAGAATTCAAGGACTCCATGCATGCTTAGATATAGTTTCATCATGATTTCGATCGCATGCAACGTTAGAATTTTATTTGTTAACCCCATCACCGTGTTCGGCTAAGCTATTAGTGGGTTGGGATTTATGAACCCAACCTAGGTGTTACTAATGGATTTAAAAGCGAATAAAATTTAATTAACAATTCAAAGGATTGATTTCTTATCGAAGTAAATATTGTAGGTTTTTTAATTCCGTTTGCTCTAGGTAATCAGAAGGTTTAAGGATGTATTATGAGTCTCGATAATTAGTCAGTCTTGTTAAATACAATTTTTGATTTGATATTGTGAGGAGTAAAATCCACATATGTCAAATGCTTAAAGAGTATTTGATGATTCTTTGAATTGAGAATTAGGTTTTTGAAGTTTTATGTTCTAAGTAATTACCGACGGTTCGGGGGAGTGTACTCCAACTCCATTTTCTCACATTGATTTACAAATCACTTAGTTATCCTCACATGTATAGTTAGCTCTTTAGTTTAATTAATTTGCATTAGTTGATAGGAAAGTCTCAATCATCTTTTCCTTCTTTTTCTGAGTTAACCGAAAGGTTAATCGTCTTTCCTACTCGTCGTCACGTCTTACGTTCTATTCCCTGAGTTCGACAACCGATTTATCGGATTATTACTTCAGCAACCGTCTTGCACTTGAGCTGTAATCACACGCGTTAGATACACAATTATTTATTCATGTCACATATGGTATCGTAGTCGATGATGTGGAACCCGTTAAAGTACGCGATTATTTGGTAAATTTTGAGAAAAATGATAATGTTGGTAACAGAATGATCGAAACGGAAATAAATAAGGTTGTGCTTAGGAAATGTAAGAAAGACAAACTAATGGAAATATTAAAATGGATACTAGTGGATACAGATGATTAAATAGTCCTTAAATATGTGAAAAGTTGGTGTAAAATGGACAAGTGTGGGTATGAGCACATATCTTGGGTTGCATTGCATGGTAGTTGCGTTTATAGTCATTAAATGATATCGTTTTCGGAATTGTTAAAATAAACGTTATATATTTAGTATTTTCTTGTAAAATATATTGCTTAGTATTCCCCACGCTACTGAGCGCTTTGCTCACCCCTAGTTTTTATGTTAAAACCTCCACCGTCAGGTACCTCCGGAAGGGACGCTGATAAGGATGTTGGTAAGGCTTAGAGGACATAAATCGTCGTTAGAGCTCTACCATGGTATTTTGAAAAATTATGTTCCAGACATTTAAATTTATGGCACTTTAAACAATCTTTTATTCGGACTTTATCCCATTCGTTGTAAGAATACAAGAGTTTTATGGCTTATTTCTCTTATTATTAGCATTATTGGATTCAACGGAATTTTCTAAAATAAATCCTGCTAATTATCTTAATTACTTAAAGCGGTAACCTATTTCTTAAATTAAAACCTGATTAGTTCCGTTCCGTTCCTATAAAATGGTGCAAATTAATGTTTTTTCCTAAATAATAAAATTGGATTTTCCCTCTCCCCCTTAACACCTTGACTCGGCTGTGGGTTGACCCAACGGTAGCCCTAATCTGGGTCGGGGCATTATAAATGGTATCATAGCATTAAGATCCTCATGAGCGATGGATTTTTTTACGCTTTTTTACTACATTCCTTATGCGTTCCATTATAATTTTTACTTTCGTTTTCGTTACTATTGTTGTATTGAACACTCCTTTATTGGGTAGATGACCACACATCGCGGTTGTGCTAGTGGATCTGGGAACAACGAGCTCAGGCGCATGAAATAGGCTGTGCGTCAGCTTGCTGACTCCTTCCCTTAGCAGCAGAGAGCCAACTGTAGCGGGGCAGTTAAAAGCATCACTTCAGCCTCTATCTTGAAGGAGATGAGGAGGTTGGACCCACCGACCTTCAATGGGACAGTTGACCCGGATACCGTAGAGGAGTGGCTAGACATGGTCACCAGGGTTATGGACATCCTTGATGTGCCATCTGTGTACAAGGTCAAGAAAGCGACCTTTCATCTCACCGAGTAATCTCAGTACTGGTGGGATGCCTACTCAGCCAGCCTGGTGGAGATCATAGACTGAGAGGGTTTCAGAGTTGTATTTCTGGATCGATATTTCCCTTAGGCATTCAAAGATGCCAAGAAGTATGAGTTCTTTTATTTGATCCAGGGAAAGATATCAGTCAACGAGTACCAAGTCAAGTTTGAGAGTCCGTCCAAGTATCTGGACGCGATTTAGAAGGATGAGGCTGAGAAGATGAGGTTGTTGCTCAAGGGCATTAACCTTAGCACTCGATGGATTATGACTGGTTTGGATTCACCAAACTTCAGGGCCGTAGTTAATATGGCCATTAGTCTTGAGCTTGAGGCAGAGGACGATAAGGCCACCCGTGAGAAGAAGAGAGAGACCAGCGGGTCCCAGGGCAGTGGCCTTACAAAGTTTAGGAGCGGTGCTCGAGGCTTATTTACAAAGCCTAAGGCCGATATGGGTGTTCGAGAACCCTTTAACCCTTATTAAAAGGACATGTTTTGCATATGGGTCTCAGGCCAATTCAAGAGAGACTTCCCGTAAAGAGTTTCTTGGAACCAACAAGGCAGTCAGTAGACTATCAATTATATACTGGTAAGAGTTTCAGTTACACGCACCCCACTCAGCAGCAACAGTTTCCATTCGGGTATCGTCAGCTAGTGAGGCACAATATGGACGGTTTATATCCCAGTCAAGGTCAGAGCAGTCGTGGGCAAGGTCGGGTGCCCAGTGGCCAGAGTAGTAGGTTGAGACCCAGATGCGCTTATGCCATGTTCCAGTTTGTAGTTCCTTCCGGTGATCTATCAGCTATAAAAGGTATGATTCTACTGTTCAGTACTTGGGTAAAGGCATTATTCGATTCAGGCACATTGAATTCATTTATCTCGAATTCTTTATCATTAAGTTTGGGTTTAGAGGTAGATTAATTTTCCCCTCCTATCTTCATAGGAGTTACAGTTGGTGGCAGTATAGTTATCGATAGGGTCTACCATAGTTCCATGGTTATGGCTGGAGATTATGTTCTGGAGTATGACTTGATTATCATGGACATGGATGGGTTCGAGGTGATCCTCGATATGTATTGGCTATCGTTCTTTGACTCTACCATCGAATTCCATCGACATAGTGTCTATGTGTCTCTCCTAGATGGATCTCGCCATTGTTTTAGTAGCGAGCATGATGTAGATTATTCTTGTAAGTTTTCTATCGTGCAGAGCATAATCGCTATTTCGGTTGGTTGAGTAATATGGTGGCTCAGGAGGATCATTATCGAATGTTGTTGGATTATCCAGTGGTGTGGGAGTTTCCTGATAATCTTCCCAGTTTACTCCCATATCGAAAGGTGGACTTTGCTATAGAGGTGCATCAGGGTGTCTTGCTTATCTCTATACCACCTCGTAGGATGGCTTCAACGAAATTCTAGGAGTTGAGGGTTCAGTTAAGGGAATTGACCAGTAAGGGTTTCATTCATCCCAGTGTATCCCCCTGGGGAGCTTTAGTCCCCTTTTCCAAGAAGAAGGACAACCCCCTACGACTTTGTATCGATTACAGGTAGCTGAATAGGGTGATTGTGAAGAATAAGTACTTTATGCTCTATATCGATGACTTGTTCAACCATTTTCGCAGGTCGGGAAGGTTTCAAAGATTGACCTCTGGTACTAGTACCATCAGTTACGTGTAAGAGAGGAAGACATTCCTAAGATATCGTTTCGGACGCGGTATGGGCATTATGAGTTCTTAGTGACGCCCTTCGATTTAATGAATGCCGCAGAAGTGTTCAGGGATTTGATAAACCGTATCTATCGTTTGTATTTTGATCGATTTATGGTGGTATTTGTGGATGATATTTTGGTGTACTCATTTTCGGATGTGGACCATGATGAGAACCTTTGCATGACGCTACAAGTGGTTAGGGAGAATCAATTGTTCGCCAAATTTAGCAAATGTGAGTTTTGAATGAACGAGGTCAAGTTCCTTGTAGTTGTTTCCACTGAGGGCATTTTTGTTGATTTATCCAAGGTTGAGGATGTTTTGAGTTGGGATAGGCCGAGACAGTCACCGATGTGTGCAGTTTTTTGAGTTTGGCCTATTACTACAAGAGATATGTGCAAGATTTCTTGAGGGTTGCATTGCCTCTCGCTCTATTGACGCGAATGGATGTTCGTTTCGAGTGATCAAAGGTTTGTGAGTTAGATTTTCAGGAGTTGAAGATTAAGTTGACTTTGGCACCCATTCTTATCCTCCCAAAATAAGGCAAGGGTTATACCGTATAGTGTGATGCTTTCGGATTAGGGCTCGATATAGTGTTGATGAAGAATGGTCAGGTGGTCGCTTATGCATCTCGTCAGTTGAAGGTGCATAAAAGGAACTACCCCACCCATGACTTGGAGTTATCCACGGTGGTGGTTGTGCTAACAATTTGGAGATACTACCTGTACGATGAACGATTTAAGGTGTATATGGATCATAAGAACCCGTGGTACATTTTCACTCAACGCGATCTAAATCTTCGTCAGAGTAGATGGAAGACTACGGCTTTTCCTTAGAGTATCAATGTGGTGGCAAATGCTCTTAGTCAAAAGTCTAGGCTTGCTTTAGCAGCAATGAAGTGTTACCGAGCTAAGATGTTCAATGAGTTACAAAATTTTGATTTGCATGTCCAACGGGGTTACGACAGGGCATATCTTTGGGGAGTGGTAGCTAGACCACTCATTCAGCAAAATGTGTTGGAAAATTAGTCTTGCGATCACAAGTTTGCACATTATCGTGACTGCATCCAAATAAGTGAGGTGTCAAAATCATACTGTGGACATGGATGGGGGTATGTGACATAAGGGAAGGTTGATTGTTCCGATCATCGATGAACTTGATCATGAGGTAATGACGGAGGTCCATCACTCACGCTTTAACATACATCCCAGTGCCACTAAGATGTATAAGGACTTATACAAAGACTTCTGGTAGTCTGGTATGAAGAAGGATGTGGCGATGTATGTGGCCAATGGTATACATGCCACCAGGTGAAGGCAGAGTAAAGGAAGCCGATAGGGCAGTTGCAACCACTACCAATAGCAAAATGGGAGTGGGTGCACATTACGATGTGCTTTACCACAGCCTTACCACAGTCCGAGTGTGTTCACGGTGCAATTTGGGTTATAGTGGAACGACGTACAAAGTCTGCGCACTTTTTATCGATTAGGGCCATGGACAACTTGACTAAGTTATAAGATTGTATGCTCGAGAGATAGTCCATTTTTATGGCGTCCCGCTCTTGATCATCTCAAATAGGGATCCCCACTTTGTGTCTCGATTCTGGAGGAAGATTCAACAAGATTTGGGTACCGATTTGAACATGAGTACAACTTACCATCCTAATATAGATGGGTAGTCAAAACGGACCATTCAGATTGTAAAAGATATGTTGAGGACTTGTGCGCTTGATTTTCAGGGTAGTTGGGTGGGGAATCTACATCTGGCAGAATTTTCCTACAACAACAGTTATCAGGATAACATTGGTATGGGCCCTTATGAAGCTCTTGATAGGAGGCCGTACCGCTCACCAGTCTGTTAGGAGGAAGTGGGTGAGAAGCATCTCACGAACTCGAACATAATTAGGGAGATGACCGATAAAGTTTAGGTGATTCAACAGAGACTCATGATGACTTAGAGTCGATAGAAGAATTACATTGATAATTGATGAATACCTCTAGAGTTTGAGGTGGGTAACTACGTGCTGTTAAAGGATAAGGCGAGAACTGACAGTCAACAATTTGACTAGAAGAGGAAGCTTGTCCCTCGATATATTGGTCCTTTTAAGGTCCTGTAATGAATTGGAGAAGTATCTTATCGTTTGGTGTTACCTACTCATGTGTCTCGCGTTCATTGCGTGTTGCACATATCTATGCTAATGCTTATGTCCCGGATCCTCGGCACGTCATCAACTGAAACAACATCGATTTAGAGGAAGACTTTATGTTTCCTACGAGACCTATGCCTATATTGGACCACAAGGACAGAGTCTTGAGCAACAAGGTCATCCCGTTAGTGAAGGTCTTTTGGGAGTTCCAAGGTATAGATGGTGCGACTTGGGAGAGCGAGTCGGAGATGTGTGAGAAAAACCCGTAACTCTTTGCTTAGCTCGATTGTGTTGATTTCGGGGATGAAATCTCCTAAGGAGGGGAGAATATGACGCTCGTGCTCGAGATTGTACCTCCTTCCCCTGTAATTTACATGCCTATTGTCCATGAACTTAATATAATGAATGGCCGTCTATTTTAACTGTTCTTGTGGCCTTTGTGCAATTAAGATGGGATTGAATGTCCATTCAAATGAAATGCCAAGTCGTTCAAACGAGATTGAAATCTCGTTAGGACCAAGATGGGTCGTTCGAATGAGAAGCCTCCATCATTCGAATAACTCTTTAAACGACCATTGAATGATAATTAGTTGTCCACGGTTGACCAGCCTCGTTAGATCCTCATCGGAACCTCGTTCGAACAAAATGTGTATAGTCCTTCGAACGAGGTCTCATTTTGAACGAGACTGCAAAATTATATTTCTGCAAATCCAAATATGTTGTCGTGATGAGGACCTTTAGATCTTTTGATCTGTTAAGCTCCAAATAGAGGAGATCAAATAAGGTCAAGACTTTTGGTGAACTAAAGGTTAAAGGGTTTAAGGGATTTTTGGTATAAGTAGAGGTGAGGGGGTGGAGAGAACTCATTTCTCTCCATTTTCATCAAATTTTTATACTCTATCTACATTTCCATGCCCTCTCCTCCATTCCCAACCCTAGTTCATCCATTTCAAAGTTTCAAACCTCCGTTCCAAGCCATATTTAGCCCATTTTCAAGCTTGTAAGTCCCATTTCAAGCCTTGTCCAAGAAGAAGTTTGGTTAAAGAATTATTCTTGGAGCTTTTAAGAGGAGTTGGGGTATTTCTTAGAGCTTTTGGAGTTACTAATAGCTTTCTTGAGGATTTCTTAGAGTTTTAGGACCTTTCAAGTCGTCGTTCTTAGTTTCTCCTCTTCAAACTCAAGATAGAGTTTTCCTCACTAAGTTTTCAAGTTTAAAACGTAAGTTACATGTTAGGATGCATGCTAGAATGTAGATAATCTTACAAAGTTATTTTCTAGTTCGTTTATTTAAAGCTGTCTTATGAAAAATGAAAGTTTTAAACAAAACTAAGCTTGAATAGATTTTTGAAGAACAAGCATCATTTTAATCTTGAAATATGATGAATATGCACATAAGATATGATTTCATGTTAATATCATGTTTAGAGCTCATATGATTAGATTTTTGGGTTAAAATCCATCATCACATGTGTATAATCTTGTAGTATGTTACTAGAGAACATATAAACATGATAAATGAAGATTAAAATGAGTTTCGAGATAATATGAAAGTTGGAAAATTCAGCCCCTAAATATGTTATAAAATGTTGATAAAATGAGGAATAGTGAAGTTGAAGACCGTGGGGGAGTCTTAACCCAGGGTTAATTAGCTGAGACGACTTTGTACATAACGAAACAATAAAATGAAGTCAAAGACCACTCGAGGGACCTTTTACAGAGACGACTCGAGGGACCTCCCACAGATATCAAGGCTATTCTAAAGATAATATTTGTAACACAAAGTATGCTGTACTCATTTGTTTATTTACACTTGTAAAAGTTCGATTTGTAATATGGGCGAGGACGTTCGGTACCTTCGAGAGACCATACCTGGCAGGGTATGGGAGAGCTTACATGCTCTATCGAACGACCTCCTCTTAGGAACCTCATAGGGATTTGGTTTGGTGGATTGAGAGCAAGGCAACGTTAGGAAAGCAATATCTAACCCTCTTGTCACACTTGGGCAAAATTTCATTTAGAATAAACAGTTGCTCGGACCACCTTAGTCAATGGGTAACTCCCTCGAGAGATCCCGATCCCAATCCCAGATAATCATCTGGAGATAATTCCCAGCCTATAAGCAGTATACCTAGGTTCTCAAGCTACTTCTAGCTGATCACCCTCGACTCAATAAACTCCCGCTTTGATTGATATGACAACACACCCTGGAATTTAGGAAATCTTATAAAGACATAACGCCCAACACTTAGGAAATATTACAAAGACAACATGTGATAATAAGGCTAAATGGATATTTTGGTAAAAATAGCCTTCATAATGATAAATGTAATTCTTGTTAAGAAAACGTGAAAAAACGAGATTTTCTTGAAGTAAAATGATGAGACATGATTTTTGGACATAAAATGATAAATTATGATGCTATAATGATAAAAATGTGTTTTTCAAAAGTATTGGCAAAATGAGTGCAAAATGGTAATTCGGGTAAATAGAGTGCCCTAGCGGTTGGACTTCCTCATTTGACCTTATCGGTCATTTTTGTGAAAAACGGATGAAATGAATAAACTGGCATGAAGACGGTGTGAAACGTAAATATGAACCATAATAATGATAAGAATGGTGGAATAATATGGACATTTGATAAAATGTTAAAACACATTAATCACTACACCAAAAACAACATTCTGGCACGATTTTGAACTGTGCCATAATCAGGTGTTCCAAAATGTCCATTTTTTAGCACAGCTTAAAAGTATGTCAGATTTGGTCAAACAGAAACACTTCTGGCACACTTTTAAACTGTGCCAGAATTTGACATTTCTGGCACACTTTTGACACAGTTTATAACTGTGCCATATTGAGTACATTTTGGTACACTTTTGGCACAGTTCAAAATCAGATCAAATTTTGATACACTTTGGCACGGTTTTGAATTGTGCCAAATTTTTGGATCAAAGAAAAAAGTAATTATTTTTGAAAATAAGAAAATTCACAAATTACGAATCTCGCACGTTGTTGATAAACTAATGTACATACAAACTTCAAAATATTAACACTCTTAATAGTTCACAAACCAAAAAAAATGGGACATAATTTCCTCTGTCTTCTGGACATTTTAAAACCTGCTAATATAAAACCTGCGTAATGTAAAGCCCGCATGTCCATAAAATATAACAATAAAATTATAAAAGCCCCCACGACCATAAAAGTTAACAATAAGACTATAAAATCCCGCACGACCATAACACACAAAAAAATAGAATCATTAATATTAACGACATTAAATAAATAATTTCCTTGTTGTAAACCATTGACTTCTTCATGTGTTCCATGTGGATAAAAGCTAACGATAAAATGTTATCCTGCAAAAAAATAGGATATAAAAAAGAGATGATATTAGTAACCACGTAATTTTAAAAAAAATCTTAATCAAGCTGAAAAATTACATATACGAGCAACAATTATATTATATTCTTAAACCAGAAGCCTTATGACTATGTGGTCAGCTCCTACGAGTTATATTAGTCTCATGAGAGCCGTTTGAGGCCTCTTTGAGTTTTCACCCTCAAACAACATGTTTTTAAGCAGTATAGTTTAAGTTTTCATCTTTTAATGGCTTATTTTTAAGCATAATCTTGATTTTTTCAAATTATCATCATATTCTCAAATCGGGAGACCCGTGACTATGCGGTCAGGTTTTACAAGTTACACTAGTCCCGTGCGAGGTGTTCATGCTTCTTACGGGACCGTTTGGGGGTTAGTTTGGGTTTTCACCCTTTAACAACTTATTTCTAAACATAATCTAAATATTTTCAAATTATCGTTATATTCTCAAATCGGGAGACTCGTGACTACGCGGTCAGTTCTTATAAGTTACATTGGTCCCATGCGAGGTGTTCATACCTTCTTACGGGGCCATTTGTAGGTTAGTTTCGATTTGCACCCTATAATAACTTGTTTGTAAGCATAATCTAGATACTTTCAATTTATCGTCATATTGTCCAACCGAGAGATCCGTGACTACGCGGTCAGCTCCAACGAGTTACATTAGTCCCATTCGAGGTGTTAGTGCCTCTTATGGGGCCATTTTTTAAGCAAAATCTATATATTTTCAAATCATCATCATATTCTTAAACTGAGAGACTCGTGGCTATGCGGTTAGTTCTTAAAAGTTACATTGGTTCAGTGTGAGGTGTTCATGCTTCATACGGGACCGTTTGGGTTTTCACCCTTTAACGACTTATTTTTAAGCATAATCTTGATGTTTCAAGTTATCGTCATATTCTCAAATCGGGAGACTCGTGACAATGCAGTTAGTTCCTACGAGTCGCATTGGTCACATGCGAGATGTTCATGCCTCTCACAGGTCCGTTTGGGGGCTAGTTTGGGTTTTCACCCTTTAACGACTTATTTTAAAGCATAATCTAGATATTTTCAAATTATCATCATATTATCAAATTGTGAGACCCGTGATAACGCGATCAGTTCCTACAAGTTACATTGGTCGCATGCGAGGTGTTCATGCTTCTTACATGGCCGTTTGGGGGCTAGTTTGGGTTTTGACCCTTAACGACTTGTTTTAAGTATAATCTATATATTTTCAAATTATCGACATATTCTCAAACCGGGAAACCCGTGACTATGCGGTCAGTTCCTAGAAGTTACATTGGTCCCATGCAAGGTGTTCATGCCTCTTACGGGGCCATTTGGGGGCTAGTTTGGAATTTCCCTTTTAACGACTTATTTTTAAGGATAATCTAGATATTTTCAAATTATCGTCATATTCTTAAACTGGGAGACCCGTGACTACGGGATCAGCTCCTACGAGTTACATTAGTTCCGTGCGAGGTGTTAGTGCCTCTTACGGGTCCGTTTAAGGACTAGTTTGAGTTTTCACCCTCAAACGACATATTTTTAAGCTTAATCCAAATATTTTCAAATTATCATCGTATTCCCAATTTGGGAGACCCGTGACTACTCGATCAGTTCCTATAAGTTACATTGGTCCCGTGCATGGTGTTCATGCCTCTTACGGAGCCGTTTGGGGCTAGTTTGGGTTTTCACCCTTTAACGACTCCTTTTTAAGCATCATATAGATATTTTTCAAATCATTGTCCAATTCTCAAATCGAGAGACCCGTGACTACATGGTTAGCTCATACGAGTGACATTAGTACCGTGCGAGGTGTTAGTGTCTCTTTTGGGGCCGTTTGAGGACTTGTTTGAGTTTGCACCCTCAAATGACATGTTTTTAAGCATAATCTAAATATTTTAAAATTATCGTCATATTCTCAAATCGGGAGACCCGTGACTAGCGTTCAACTCCTACAAGTTACATTGGTCCCGTTCGTGATGTTAATGCCTCTTACGGGGCCGTTTGGAGGCTAGTTTGGGTTTTCACCTTTAACGACTTGTTTTTAAGCATAATATAGATATTTTCAAATTATCATCATATTCTCAAACCCGGAGACCCTTGATTACCCATCAGCTCCTACGAGTTACATTAGTCCCGTGCGAGGCGTTAGTGTCTCATACATGGCCGTTTGAGGACTGGTTTGAGTTTCCATCCCCAAACGACATGTTTTTATGTATAATCCAAATATTTTAAAATTATTATCATATTCTCAAACTGGAAGATCCATGACTACATGGTCAGTTCTTACTAGTTACATTAATCACGTGCGAGGAGTTCATGCCTCTTACGGGACCATTTGGGGCCTAGTGTGGGTTTTCACCCTTTAACGACTTATTTTAAGAATAATCTAGATATTTCCAAATTATCATCATATTCTCAAACTGGGAGACCCGTGACTACGCGATCAGTTTATACGAGTTGCATTAGTCCCGTGCGAGGTGTTCATGCCTCTCATAGGACGATTTGGGAGCTAGTTTGAGTTTTCACCCTATGAGGGCTTGTTTTTAAGCATAAGGTAGATATTTTAAAATTATCATCATATTCTCAAATCGGGAGACCCGTGACTACGCGGTCAGTTCCTACAAGTTACATTAGTCCCGTACGAGGTGTTCATGCCTCTTACGGGGCCATTTGTGGGTTAATTTGGGTTTTCACCCTCTAACAGCTTGTTTTTAAATATAGGCTTGATATTTTCAATTTGTCGTCATATTATCAACCAGGAGATCCGTGACTATGCGGTTAGCTCCTCCGAGTTACATTAGTCCCGTGCGAGGTGTTAGTGCCTCTTATGGGGTTGCTTGGGGACTGGTTTGAGATTTCTCCTGAAACGGCATGGTTTTAAGCATAATCCAAATATTTTGAAATTATTGTCGTATTCTCAAACTGGGAGATCCATTACTATGCAGTCAGTTTTTGTAAGTTAAATTGGTCCCGAGCGAGGTGTTCATGCCTCTTACGTGACCGTTTGTTATTTAGTTTGGGTTTTCACCCTTTAACGGCGTGTTTTTAAGCATCATATATATATTTTTCAAATTATAATCCTAATTGAAAATCGAGAGACCCGTGACTACGCGGTCAACTCATACGAGTTACATTAGTCCCGTGTGGGGTGTTAGTGTCTGTTCCGGGGCCGTTTGAGGACTTGTTTGAGTTTGCGCCCACAAACGACATGTTTTTAAGCATAATCTAAATATTTTAAAATTAGCGTCATATTCTCAAATCGGGAGACCCGTGACTACGTGTTCAATTTTTACAAGTTACATTGGTCTCGTGCGAGGTGCTCATGCCTCTCACGGGATAATTTGGGGGCTAGTTTGGATTTTCACCCTTTAACGGCTTGTTTTTAAGCATAATATAGATATTTTTAAATTATCATCATATTCTCAAATCGGGAGACCCGTGACTATGCGATCAGCTCCTACGAGTTACATTAATCCCGTACGAGGTGTTAGTGTCTCATACGGGGCCGTTGGAGGACTGGTTTGAGTTTTTAACTCCAAACGGAATGTTTTAAGCATAATCTAAATATTATAAAATTATCATCATATTCTCAAACTGGGACATCCGCGACTACGAGGTCAATTCTTGCAAGTTACATTGATCCCTTGCGAGGTGTTCATGCCTCTAACGAGACCGTTTGGAGGCTAATTTGGATTTTCACCATTTGACGGTTTGTTTTTAAGCATAATGTAGATATTTTCAAATTATCATCATATTCTCAAAGTGGGAGACCCGTGACTACACAGTCAGTTCCTACAAGTTACATTGGTCCCATGCGAGGTGTTCATGCCTCTTACGGGGCCATTTGTGGGCTATTTTGGATTTTCACCCTTTAACAACTTATTTTTAAACATAATCTAGATATTTTTAATTTATCGTTATATTGTTAAACCAGGAGATTCATGACTACGCGGTTAGCTCCTTTGACTTACATTAGTCCCGTGCGAGGTGTTAGTGCTTCTTACGGGGCCGTTTGGGGACTGGATTAAGATTTCACCCTCAAACGACATATTTTTAAGCATAATCCATATATTTTCAAATTATCGTCATATTATAAAACTGGGAGACCCGTGACTATGGAGTCAGTTCTTAAAAGTTAAATTGGTCCCGTGAGAGGTGTTAATGCCTCTTACGAGACCGTTTTGAGGGCAGTTCGAGTTTTCACCCTTTAACGTCTTGTTTTTAAGCAAAATATAGGTATTATCAAATTATCATCATATTCTCAAATCGAGAGACCCGTTATTGCACGGTCAGTTCCAATAAGTTACATTGGTCCCGTGCGAGGTTAGTGTCTCGTACGGGGCCGTTTGCGGACTGATTTGAGTTTTTACCCCCAAACGACATGTTTTTAAGCATAATCCAAATACTTTAAAATTATCGTCATATTCTCAAATTGGGAGATCCCTGACTACGCGGTCAGTTCTTACATGTTACGTTGGTCCTACGCGAGGTATTTACTCCTTTTATGGGATCGTTTGGCGGCTAGTTTGGGTTTTCACCTTTAACGACTTATTTTTAAGCATAATCTAAATATTTTTAAATTATCATCATATTCTTAAATCGGGAGACCTGTGACTATACGGTGAGTTCCTACGAGTTACATTGGTCCCGCGCGAGGTGTTCATGCCTCTTACGGGATGATTTGGGGGCTAATTTGGGCTTTCACCCTTTAACGATTTATTTTAAGCACAATGTAAACATTTTCAAATTATCGTCATATTCTCAAATCGGGAGACCCATGACTACGTGGTTAGTTCTCACAAGTTACACTGGTCCCGTGCGAGGTGGTCATGCTTCTTACAGGACCGTTTGGAGGCTAGTTTTGGTTCTCACTCTTTAACAGCTTGTACAATCTATATATTTTTAATTTATCATCATATTATCAAACCAGGAGATCCGTGACCACGCGGTCAACTCCTCCCGATTACATTAGTCTCGTGCGAGGTGTTAATGCCTCTTACGTGGGCGTTTGAGGAATGGTTTGAGATTCCACCCTCAAACGGCATGTTTTTAAGCATAATCCAAATATTTTGAATTATCGTCATATTCTCAAATTGGGAGATCCGTGACTACGCGTTTAGTTCTTACAAGTTACATTGGTCCCGTGCGAGGTGTTCATGCCTCTTACGGGACTGTTTGGAGTATAGTTTGGGTTTTCACTCTTTAACGGCTTGTTTTTAAGCATAATATAATTTTTTTGAAATTATCATCATATTATTAAACCAAGAGACCCGTGACTACGCGGTCAACTCTTACGAGTTACATTAATCCTATGCCAGGTATTAGTATCTCGTACGGGGCTGTTTGGGAACCGGTTTGGGTTTTTACCCCCAAAAGACATGTTTTTAAGAACAATTCAAATATTTTAAAATTAGCGTCATATTATCAAACTGGGAGATCCGTGACTATGCGGTCAGTTCTTACATGTTACATTGATCCTGTGCGAGTTGTTCATGCCTCTTATGGGACCGTTTAGGGGCTAGTTCTGGTTTTCACATTTTAATGGCTTATTTTTAAGTATAATGTAGATATTTCTAAATTATCATCATATTCTCAAACTGGGAGATCCGTGACTACGCGATCAGTTCGGACGAGTTACACTGGTCCCGTGCGAGGTGTTCATGCCTCTCATGGGACGATTTGGGGGATAGTTTGGGTTTTCACCCTTTAATGGCTTGTTTTTAAGCATAATATAGATATTTTCAAATTATCGTGATATTCTCAAATCAGGAGATCCGTGACTACGCGGTCAGTTTCTACAAGTTACATAAGTCCCGTGCGAGCTGTTCATGCCTCTTACGGGGCCATTTGTGGGCTAGTTTGAATTTTCACACTTTAACAACTTATTTTTAAGTATAATCTAGATATTTTCAATTTATTGTCATATTTTCAAACTCGGAGATCCGTGACTACGCGGTCAGCTCCTCCGAGTTACATTAGTTCCATGCGAGGTGTTAGTGCCTCTTACGGGGCCGTTTGGGGGCTAGTTTGAGTTTTCACCCTCAAACGACATGTTTTAAGCATAATCCAAATATTTCAAATTATCATCATATTCTCAAACTAGGAGATCCGTAACTACGTGGTCAGTTCTTACAAGTTAAATTAGCCTCGTGCGAGGTGTTCATGCCTCTTACGAGACCATTTGGAGGCTATTTTGAGTTTTCACCCTTTAACGACTTGTTTTTAAGAAAAATATAGGTATTTTAAAATTATCATCATATTCTCAAACTGGGAGACCCGTTACTACGTGGTCAGTTCCTACAAGTTACATTGGTCCCGTGCGAGGTGTTAGTATTTCGTATGGGGCCGTTTGCAGACTGCATTGAGTTTTCACCCCCAAACGGCATGTTTTTAAGCATAGTCCAAATATTTTAATATTATCGTCATATTCTCAAATTAGGAGATCCCTGACTACACGGTTAGTTCTTACAAGTTACATTGGTCCCGGGCGAGGTGTTCATGCCTCTTACGGGGCCGTTTGGGTTTTCAGTCTTTAACGACTTATTTTTAAGCATAATCTAGATATTTTAAAATTATCATTGATAAGAAGCTTTTTGCGTATGTATCGTTGTAGTGCAAAAGTCACTCTCAAAATTCCCTTGAGTACCTACAAAACTTGTCTAAAAATAACTCGTATTGCGGTAAGTACGGGTATCAATCCTACTTTCAAGGTGAAACAATTATTGTGAAAACGTGCAATTCAATTTTTTTTATGAAAACCTTTTTATTTTATTTTTTTAAAACAATTTCAAGGAAAAAATTAACTAACAAATGCTAAAAATTATAAAATGACTAAATAATGAAAAAAATGTGCAACCGAGTGTGAAATAATGTGAGAAAGTCAAGAGATGGGATTATACTGCATTTTCAATTATTTTAATTTCTCAATTTATTAATTTGAAATATTTTGAGATAATATTAAATCGATAATCTAACTCTCGTTAAAATTATAAATTTAATAACGTCTTTTTCAGAAATTTAATTTAAAAATATCACATGATGAAAAATAAGGACTACACTATTTTCAGAAAATTACCCGCTAGGATCAATTTAATGAAAACTATAGCAATCTTCAAATTTCAACACCGAATTAATATTTAAATTTTGAAAAAACCTATCTTTAGTTCGATTCCTAAATTCAAACATTAATTTGTTCAATTAATTTACTAACTCTCGTTACATAAATTAATTGGAGATTGGAGGAGAGAGAAAGAGAGTTGGTGAAGATGATGAATAGTGGTGTAGGGGTGTGTTTGGGTGTGTTAGGATGTAGGTTGGTTATGGTGTGGGTATATGATATGTTTGGGTGTAGGAAAGTGTATGGGAGTAGAGTGTGTGTGAGTTTAATTCGTACCCCTAAAAAAAATGACACCCCTAAAAAATATAACTAAAACTAAATAAATTTTTTATTTTTTTTAAAATCTAATAAAACTAAAAACTAACATCTCAAACTAAAAAAATGAAAATAAAAAGAAATAAAATAAAACTCTATTGAAACTAAAAATATAATCCTAATAAAACTAAAATAAAAGAAATTAAAATCTAATAAAACTAAAAAATAAAATAAAGATTAAAAATTAAAAACAAATAAAAATCAAAAATCAAAAATCAAAATAAAGAAATAGAAAAATAGAAAATAAATCCTAGAAAATTCCAAATAAATCTAAGATAACTCCTAAAAATAAAAATCTAGAAAAATAATAAAGGTACAAACTAAACACACATCGACTTAGGGAATGGCCTGGGCTTGGTGTAGGCTTAGGGTTAGGTTACGGGACTTGTTTGGGGCATTGAAACACATCTCGGCACGCTCAAATAGGACTCCAGACTTCGCAGTCACTTTGAATTTCTTCATTTAACGTTTTTTACCGCTATTGCATCGCAATTGACTGGATTTAGCATCATTTAACACTGCGACTGCGTATTGACCTGAAAAATAATAAAATACGAACATAAGGCCATTTTTAATTAAAACGAGTGACTAAAACGCATCTATTCGGGGTATAAAATAGACACTTTTGGGTACTTATCACACCACCCCCAAACAGAACATTGCTAGTCCTCGAGCAAAAATTAGAGAGAAAACAGAGATAAGTGACCATAAGTGTGCCACTTTCGCAGGCACTGGTGATTGCACTTAACATGTGTAACAAGCCGTTAAACCTGTAGGTTGCCCTACAGGACGAGTGGTGTCTCGTGAGGGTTTGTAGTGAGTATACCCACAAAATTCGAAAACTTATATAACTGCAGTATCTGAGTAGATGATGAAACGCTATACAACTCAACTTTAAAAGGACATCAAGGAACACCGTATTCAACTATCAAAATAAGATATAAAATTATTTAATACCAAAAAGCGTAATCCTTCCTAAAACTCAGCATGTGTAGTGTGAAGTAATCTTAAGTATCATTAGAGTAATTCTAAGATCACCTTTATATAATCAACGCTTTGACTTCAATTCTCACTGAAATAACTCTCTGAATCGAACTCTCTGAGAATTGGGTAAGTGTATCTCTCTAGTGTGTGAGGATGTGAGTAAATGTAAACAAGTTCAAACGTCTCGCACACTTTATAAAAAAGGACGAATACGTGAAAAAAATCTGATCTCATGAAGGAATGCTAACCATTATGTCGAGAATGTCGAGTTATTCACCATATAATCTTTTCGTTTGCCCGAACACTTTACCAAGGGTGAAAATGGGATTTATGTAAGGTATGAAGGGATAATGAAATGACAAAGATGAATGATAGGGTTTTTGAGAAGAGTGAAACATTTCGACTGATTATTGTCTTCATTATTTGAACTTATGATCGCATATTTATTTTTCTTCTTTTCTACTTCTTTTTTTTTTTGCCTCTTTTTTTTTCTATTTTTTTATTGCGATGCATTTTTTCTTTTCATTACAAAAATGAAGACAATTTACAATGATAATCTCAAACACTCTTTTTCTCAAAAATTATGGTAGTGATGGGAAATGATATGTGGATGGTATTTGGGACATATGGATAGGAATATGAACAATGGGTGAATGATAATGTGGTAAGTGTATGGAAAAATTGGTTTAGTGCTTGGGACAAACTACAAGACACATGTTTCTTATAACTCGAAAGTAATGTCATTCTCAGTGATTATGCCAAATTTAAAAAAAATAATGAGATCATGCAATGACTAAGTATAGTACCCAAAGAAAGTAGAGTCAACTTGTAACTCGGAGATACGTAAAAACCCTCAAAAAGGTGAAAAGCTCAAATCTCACGGGTTTAAGTCGCCACTAGTGATCTTTTAAGGCTTTCTTAAGAATATATTTACTCTTCAACTTTTGATTGTAAACGTGATAGTGCAAAATTGACGAGTTTAGAAATTCATGGTGCAAATACGCTTAAATAGGTATTAATTAATTTATTTGTAAAAAGTGTAATTTTAGGGTTGAACACGGGTATTCCAAGATTTCTAAAAGAGGGATGATAGACAAATCATGTCATAAAAATTAAATTTAACTGCACAAAAAGTTTAAAATCACTTGTTTTTGAAAATTTTCGAAAGAGGTACGATTTTGATAAAGTTTCCACCCCCAAACAAAAGAGAACATCGTCCTCGATGTTTAAAACCATATATAAAAATGAAAATACAAGGGAGGAAAGATAGTACCATAATGAACCACTAGTGAACTGTACCGCATTCTGGAGGATAGATGAAACCTGAAGAACATATGTGATACAAAAATATGTACAAGTCTATAAAGCATGCGAAAATCATTGGGTGGTGTGAAACACCACCCCCAAACAGGGTAAGACTCATACTCAGAAATAATGAATGGTGGGATGCCTCCCGATAGCGCTAAGTTTAACATCTTCAGCCAGACCGAACCAATCTTACCCTAAGGATAGGAACTATGAAAGTGCGGGGTGGCAGAAAAATTGGGTGATGAGAATCACCCCCGAACAAGACTGAAGCATCAACCTCGCTGGATATAGGAGAAAATAGGTCAATGCACTTGTATAGCAAAGTGCATCACTCGATGCAAAGCATCGATAGACCAGGGGTGGGTGGGTAGGAGGGTACATGGACGAAGGGTAAGGGTGCGGGTGAACAGGCACCGATCTCGGGCCTTATTAAGCGTAAATGTGAGGGCAACAAGGGCCCTATAAGTATGGTGCTCAAGTTGGTAGGGGATGCAGAATGGTTTGGCAATAATGATGGCGCGGGCATCATAGAAGGTGCACGATCATTCTAAATATGGATGATGATAATGGTCACGTCGTGACACACCAGGGAGCGGTAGATGAAAAAATGCAATACCATAAGGAAGTGGTGTGCATAGAGTAACACGCTCGGTGTTACGAAGGATAAGAGTAGCACAAATACTCTCATAGATAGTGGTGCCGATGAAAAGTGCACAAATGGGATCGTGGAGTACTAGGGTGGAGGGTGGGTGAAGGTGAGGATCTAAATACATAGATGGGAACAGGTGAGGTGCAATAACAAGGTCCAAATAAAGTGGTGGGGTGGTAGGGACGATGTGTGGGTCGGGTGGGACAAAGGGTGGGGGAAGATGATCTAACTCACGAGTAGGAGACACACATTCCTCATTAGGCGCGGAGTGATCCTCAAGGTCACTTGTAGGAGGAAGTGTGGAAATAAACGAGGGAGTGATCAACTTAGCCACCATTACGTCACCATCTGAGGTGGTGAAAGGGTCTAACGAGGCTTTAAGATTCGAGATATATGAATCAACATGAAGATCTGACTCAACGGGAGCCAAGCAAGGTGGGACAGGATCCATATCTAGAGCGATAGAAACCATCTCGGTTCAATATCAAGAAAATGGTGAGCACTCGTAGCCGGAGCTAACCTAGGATGAAGTGGGTCATCGGGAACACACACAGTGGGATCAATAGGTGTAGGCTCGGGAATAAATAAGGATTCTATGGAAGGGGAAAGACAAACCGCAATGGTGGGTTCGAGAGGGTAGGGTGGTGTGGGATCAGTCTCACAAACAGTGGATATGTCAACACAATTGTCAACTTGGGGCTCAGACCACGGGGTGGTCTCAACTTCAAGATTCTCAGGAGGATAGGGTTGGTCACACTCAAAAATCAGTGGCACAAGACGACACATCATCATCCCAAGCGGGGTCAGTAATGGATTGACTTGGGGTGAAATTCGACCCGTTCGCACACTCAAATGCAGTAAACCTGTGTTCAAGCCGTTGAAGGGCTTCATTTTGAGATTAAAGAGTGTGCGCGAACTTTTGTAAGAGATTTTCGAGAGCGGATGTGCAAGATGGTGGGTGAGGTGGACACAACTCGCTAGAAACACTAGGATGTGGAGAATACGCATATGAAGTGTGTGGAGCAGGGTCAAGTGTAGCATTCACGGGAGAATCATCTCCGTGAGGGACAAAAATATGATCAACATGAGGAGCATATGAAGGAGACTGATAGGTATGAGGTGCACGAGGTGGCGATGATGACTGTTAGAAACCATAAGGATCCACAACATGGCGTTGGGATTCATATTGCATGGAAGGATGATCAGGACTCCATGAATAGCTCGGGTACTCATACCCCTCGACATTAGATATGTCGTGACAATACGTCGAGGGCGGGTCCAAAACAGTGTCATAGGGATACACATGTTCCAAGGTGGATTCAGATGGAGAGAATATAAATGGACACTCATGGGACAAGTGATCGCTAAGAAAGCAGTGTGTGCACGGCGAAGCATGTGATGGGTTGACACTCGTCACCGGAGGCGGTGGAAGATGAGATGTGTGCATGGACGACACAGGAGTATCAACGGTGTGCGTTTGAGAGTTAAAGCCTTGAATTAATGAATCAAGAGTCGATTCGGGCTTATCATCAAACAAACTTCGAGAGAAGGTGAAATGGCCAAAGTATTCCCGTAAAGGACGTTCTTCGACTATGACAAGAGGAATAATTTTTTTGTTTTCAAATATTTTTCAAAAGAAAAGATAATCTTTTTGTGATATTTGAAAATAAGAAAAGGAAAATCTTTTTGGTATTTTAAATATTGGAAAAAAAAGAAAATATTTTTGGGAGTCTTGAAAATATTTTAAAAAAAGGAAAATATTTTTGGTATTTTGCGAAAAATGGGAAAAATTGGACTCTTGATTTGGTCGAACTAACTAAAATCGACTACCTAAAGAATGGAATTGGACACACACGAGTCAAGAAAAATTCCCAACGAGCACGTAGCCAATTATTATCTTCAAAATTAGTGAGAGGGGTAGTCAAATTTTAATTAAGTCCGCGGGCGACAAAATTCACAGAATTTATCTTTGTGACCACCTGTTGCAAAAATGTGTTCTTACGAGGCTAGCTAGTTGATTGATTTTAAATTTAATGACAGCTAGGGTAGCACACAATAGATAAGTGAGTGAGTCGGGGGATGAAATCCCTTCTCGTTGCAATCACCGGGTCCAGGGCTTAGGTAAATTAATTCATCAAACCAGTCAATTTAAGTGCGATGCAGAAATTAAAAGCACATAGGAGCAATTAATCACACAAAAAATGAACTCGCTGGCAGGAGAGTCACGAGGGATAAACAAATTGTACCTCCCACGGTTTTTATACACGTGGGGTGAAAACCGAGTTGAGTTCACCGTGGGGAGATTTCGCCTATCTCAGTCGTCCCCGGGAGTCCTACCGACCCAAAGTAGAGAGGCTTAAAAAATTCTCGCCTTGGACGCCCTCTCTCTACCTTGTTCGGTTTCCCTTTTCGCTTTTTTTAGGGAATAGATATTAGGAAATAATATGGTGTCAAAATGCACCCCAAATAAATACACAATCTTTAAAAAAAAATCCTATACAACCAGTCTAAGGAGGAGGGAGGAGGAAGAACTACACTAAAAAAGATAAATAAAATTACAAGTCTTCAATCATGTCTCCACGTAAATCATGTCTCCATTTGATAAGAAGATTTTTGCGCATGTATCGTTGTAGTGCAAAAGCCACTCTAGAAATTCCCTTGAGTACCTACAAAACTTGTCTAAAAATAACTCGTATTGCGGTAAGTACGGGTATCAATCCTACTTTCAAGGTGAAACAATTATTGTGAAAACGTGCAATTCAATTTTTTTTATGAAAATCTTTTTATTTTATTTTTTTATTTTTTTTATTTTTTTAAAACAATTTCAAGGGAAAATTTAACTAACAAATGCTAAAAATTATAAAATGACTAAATAATGAAAAAAATGTGCAACCAAGTGTGAAATAATATGAGAAAGTCAAGAGATGGGATTACACTGCATTTTCAATTATTTTAATTTCTCAATTTATTAATTTGAAATATTTCGAGATAATATTAAATCGATAATCTAACTCTCGTTAAAATTATAAATTTAATAAAATATTTTTCAGAAATTTAATTTAAAAATGTCACACGATGAAAAATAAGGACTACACTATTTTCAGAAAATTACCTGCTAGGATCAATTTAATGAAAACTATAGCAATCTTCAAATTTCAACACCGAATTAATATTCAAATTTTGGAAAAACTTATCTCTAGTTCGATTCCTAAATTCAAACATTAATTTGTTCAATTAATTTACTAACTCTCGTTACATAAATTAATTGGTGACACTTAAAATTAATTTACATAGAAATATAAAATTAATGAAACCAATTAATTAAAGTAACATCATACGCAGTGCATCCCACCCCTTGAATGGGGTGTTTAGCTAAACATTCTCATATGTGCATAAACAGCAATAGATAATATGTCAAAAAGAAAATAAATTAAAAAGAGAGTCTAGAAATACAATAAGCAATTTTTTTCACAAATTTGTCTTGAAATACGCCTTGACATGCGTCCAACTTCTTCACAATTTTCAGCACTCGATTACAAAAAAAAGAGTAAAAATTAAACCTAAAAATTATTCTAAAACTAAACTAATTTTTTTGTATTTTTCTGGAATTTTTTATGAACCTACTGCGTACATATTATACACTGTCTTTTTCTCTCTACGTATCTCTTCTTTTTTTCTTCTGATTTGTGAGTCCCTTTTTTTATATGTGTTGCTCCTTTCTTTTGATTGACCCACGATTTGTTTGTTTCTTAGGAGATTTTGTGGGATTTTATTGGCTTGGGATAAGATTTGTTTCATTAAAATAGGATTTGGATTTTGGTTGTGGCTGGTCCGATTTTGTTGGGTTTGAAATGGGTAACATGTAATGGGTCTCGGGTGGTTGGGGCGGTTTCGATTTTCCGGATGGGCTTCGGATTGTGGTCACGGTTTGGGCTTCAGGCTATGGTCGCCATGGGTCGAAGTTCCGGCTGTTTGGGGCTTGAAACGCCGGCGTCGGTGGGGGTAAGGTCGGCGAGAAGGTGGTCGGCAGAAGTTCGCGGGTCAGGGGCGACAGAAGGTTGTCCGCCGGAGGGGAGGTCGGGTCCGACGAGTTTGGGGTTTGGATGGGTTTCTATGGTGGTGGTTGTTGTTGGGTATAGTAATGGTGGAGATTGGAGGAGAGAAAAAAAGTTGGTGAAGATGATGAATAGTGGTGTAGGGGTGTGCTTGGGTGTGTTAGGATGTAGGTTGGTTATGGTGTGGGTATAGGATATGTTTGGGTGTAGGAAAGTGTATGGGAGTAGAGTGTATGTGAGTTTAATTCGTACCCCTAAAAAAAATGACACCACTAAAAAATATAACTAAAACTAAATAAAATTTTTATTTTTTTTAAAATCTAATAAAACTAAAAACTAACATCTCAAACTAAAAAAAATGAAAATAAAAAGAAATAAAATAAAACTCTATTGAAACTAAAAATATAATCCTAATAAAACTAAAATAAAAGAAATTAAAATCTAATAAAACTAAAAAATAAATTCCTAAAAACTAATCCTAATAAAAAAAATAAAGATTAAAAATTAAAAACTAATAAAAATTAAAATCAAGATAAAGAAATAGAAAAATAGAAAATAAATTCTAGAAAATTCCAAATAAATCTAAGATAACTTCTAAAAATAAAATGACTCAAAATAAAAATCTAGAAAAATAATAAAGGTACAAACTAAACGTACACCGTCTTGAGGAATGATCTGGGCTTGGTGTAGGCTTAGGTTTAGGTTACGGGACTTGTTCGGGGCATTGAAACACATCTCGGCACGCTCAAATAGGACTCCAGACTTCACGGTCGCTTTGAATTTCTTCATTTAACGTTTTTGACCGCTATTACATCACAATTGACTGGATTTAGCATTATTTAAAACTGCGACTGCGTATTGACCTGAAAAATAATAAAATACGAACATAAGGCCATTTTTAATTAAAACGAGTGACTAAAATGCATCTATTCGGGGTATAAAATATACACTTTTGGGTGCTTATCAATCATCATACAAACTCGGAGACCCGTGATAATTTGGTATGTTCCTACGAGTTATATTGGTCCCATGCAAGGTGTTTATGTCTTTTACGGGACAATTTGGGGGATAGTTTGAGTTCTCGCCCTCTAATGACTTATTTTTAAGCATAATGTAGAAATTTTAAAATTATCATCATATTCTCAAACCGAGAGACCTGTGACTACGCGGTCAGTTCGTACAAGTTACATTGGTCCTGTGCGAGGTGGTCATGCTTCTTACAAGACCGTTTGGGGGCTAGTTTGGGTTTTAACCTTTAAGAGCTTATTTTTAAGCATAATTTAGATATTTTAAATTTATCATCATATTGTCAAACCAGAAGAATCGTGACTATGCGGTCAGCTCATGCGAGTTACATTAGTCCCGTACGAGGTGTTAATGCATCTTATGGGGCCGTTGGAGGACTTGTTTGAGATTTCACCCTCAAACGGCATGTTTTTAAGCACAATCCAAATATTTTGAAATTATCGTCATATTATCAAATTGGGAGATCCGTGACTACGTGGTCAGTTTTTACAAGTTACATTTGGTCCCGTGCGAGGCGGTCATGCCTCTTACAGGACCGTTTGGGGCTAGTTTGGGTTTTCACCCTTTAACGCCTTGTTTTTAAGCATAATATAGATATTTCAAAAAATAAGATTTTCAAACCGGGAGACCCATGACTACGCGGTCAGTTCCTATGAGTTACATTGGTCCCGTGCGAGGTGTTCGTGCATCTTACCGGACGATTTGGGGGCTAGTTTGAATTTTCACCCTTTAACGACTTGTTTTTTTAGCATAACGTAGACATTTTCAAATCATCGTCGTATGCTCAAATCTGGAGACCCGTGACTACGCGATAAGTTTCTGTAATTTACATTGATCTCGTACGAGGTGTTTATGAATCTTATGGGACCGTTTGGGGCTAGTTTGGATTTTCACCCTTTAACAACTTGTTTTTAAGCATAATCTAGATATTTTTAATTTATCGTCATATTGTCAAACCAGGAGATCCGTGACTACGCAGTCAACTCCTTCGATTTACATTAGTCCCGTGAGAGGTGTTAATGCCTCTTACGGGGCCGATTGAGGACTGGTTTGAAATTTCACCTTCAAACGACATATCTTTAAGTATAATTCAAATATTTTTAAATTATCATCATATTCTCAAACTGGGAGACCCGTGACTACGTGATCAGTTCCAATAAGTTATATTCGTCTGGTGTGAGGTGTTCATGCCTCTTATGGGACCGTTTGGAGGTTAGTTTGGGTTTTCACCCTTTAACGGCTTGTTTTTAAGGACAATCTAGATGTTTTTAAATTCGTCATATTCTCAAATCGGGAGACACGTGACTATGCAGTCAGTTCCAACAAGTTACATTGGTTACATGCGAGGTGTTCATGCCTCTTATAGTGTTGTTTGGGGACTAGTTTGGGTTTTCACCATTTAACGACTTATTTTTAAGCATAATCTAAATATTTTCAAATTATCGTCGTATTCTAAAACAAGGAGACGTGACTACGCGGTCAGTTCCTACAAGTGACATTGGTCACATGAGCGGTATTTATGCCTCTTATAGGGCCGTTTGGGGGCTAGTTTAGGTGTTCACCCATAACGACTTATTTTTAAGAATAATCTAGATATTTTCAAATTATCGTGATATTCTCAAATCGGGAAACTCGTGACTACGCATTCGATTCCTACAAGTTACATTGGATCCGTGCAAGGTGTTTATGCCTCTTACAACCATGGCTAGTTTGTTTTTTCACCCTTTAACGACTTGTTTTTAAGCATAATATAAATAGTTTCAAATTGTCATCATATTCTCAAATCGAGAGACCCGTGACTACGCGATCAGCTCCTACGAGTTACATTAGTCTCGTGCGAGGTGTTAGTGTCTCGTACGGGGCCATTTGAGGACTGGTTTGAGTTTTCATCCCCAAACGGCATTTTTTAAAGCAAAATCCAAATATTTTTAAAATTATCATCATATTCTCAAGCTGGGAGATTCGTGACTACGCGATCAGTTCTTACAAGTTACATTGATCCCGTGTGAGGTGTTCATGCCTCTTACAGGAGCGTTTGGACTTTAGTTTGGGTTTTCACCCTCTAAAGATTTATTTTTAAGCATAATCTAGATATTTCCAAATTATCATCATATTCTTAAACTGGGAGACCCGTGACTATGTGGTCAGTTCAAACAAGTTACACTGGTCCCGTGTGAGGTGCACATGCTTCTCACGGGATAATTTGGGGGCAAGTTTGGGTTTTCACCCTTTAACGGCTTGTTTTTAATCATAATCTAGATATTTTAAAATTATACGTGTGACAAATTAGAGGTAAGAGTTATATCACCAATGTGTGTAATATCAAGTTTGGTTCCATCTCCAAAAATGACTTTATTACTTCGAGTGTAGCGTGAGAGTTTTAAAAAAGTTACCTACAGTGTGGGTCTTATGAGATGTTTCATATGAGTCAACATAGAGAGAATTATCCTCCGGAGGTTGAAATAAATCATTATATCATGTCATGGCTGCCAAAGAAAAAGGAAATTAAAAAACATACTATAATGCCATGTGTCCCACGGTAGTAGCCACAAGTTAGCGTTCGAAAACATTCTAGTCCAGTAGTATCCCACTGCATGAACCAGAAAAGAAATAAGGGGAAATGATACCTTTTCAATACAATAAAGGAAGGGGAAAAAAGCAAGCATGAACTATTTTTTAACGACATCTAGGATATCCCATGTGACAACCCTGCTTTTTATTATCTAATTCGGTTAGCTACGCCCAATTAAATTAAAGTGGAGCGTCAATATGTTGGTATTAGAAACAACATTTAAAATAAATACAGTAAAGTAAACATATTGACGCTCCACTTTACAAGTAATATCAGTACTGAATATAAAATGCCCAAACATACGGGCCCAAAGATAAACTAGGTAAAGTGTGTAATGTAAAACTCTCAACACTATCAAATCCCTAACAATGTGAAATCTCTGATACCACACTCTAAGTAAGAGTGACAAAATAGGATAAGGACCAGCGTCCACCATTACAAGATCCTAAGAATAGATGCGAGGTCATCCAACTCCACGGTCTACTGTCCAACGGGGCGAGGACATGTATAATACATATATATATATATAGGAGAGGAGCAAGAAGCAAGATAGACGAACGTCAAAGAAATAAAACAAGCTATAAGATTATAAGATGTACTTATAATGAAAGCACACTAGTCATTACTCGTCTCCAGTAATTAAGTTGTTCAATTACCTAACCAATGATCCTATGTCATGACTAAACTCGAGTAACGTGTAGCCTCATATCGTATCATAATTAATCATTATTAATCTCATTTCAGTATTAAACGTATCAAAATATAACCTTCAAGTATAATATCAAATGCATCGATTCGGGATATTACTTTAAGGCACAAGCATAATATCTCACACAATAAGTCATATCGGGTCACTATCGTTACCAGGGGGAACAAGTCGTAACACTAGGCCTACACACGAATATCCCCAATATTACATGGCAAGGGAAATCATACTAAGTCCTAAATCACATGGCGTTTCAAGGTCTTTCTATCCGACCCGCATTACAATCATGTGTCCGGTTTCGATGGTTTATCTCCGACACGGCACTCGAGCGGAACCTAACCGGATCAATCACAAAAAAATCGCATTCAACATGTGACTACGTCGATCGGAGGACTAGTCTAGTGTATACTCGACAATATACATGTAAAATAATTTCACGCTTATGTATATATACAATCGTGTCAAGTCTATTACTCGAGTTATACAATAGTCATTATTTACAATATAACATAATTTACATCATTAATTTACAAATTCAACATCAAATCATTTCAAGGTTATATATCCGTAATAACCATAAGTATGTGATCAAGTTAGGATATTAGGCACAACACCACAATTATTTTACTAACAACATGAAAAAAAAACATTATCACTCTTATTTCAACAACATGCTGCCCAGAATTTAAAATGCGGATTCGAGGCTCTTCCGATCCATTTTTGGAAAAATTTAAAACTACAAAGTTGTTCGGAACGTAATTTTCTACAAGGACGCATGAGCATGCTACCAGATCCATCCTAAAACAGACCCAAAACTAACATATAGTATTCGCCCCTGTTTTCGACAACTTTCTGCCCAGAATTTTAAAAGGCCGATTTGAGGTTTTTTCGATCCGTTTTCGGAAAAACTTAAAACTATAAAGTTGCTCGGAACGTGATTTTCTATAAGGACAAGCGAGCACGCTACCGTAGCCTACTTAAAACAGATCCGAAACTAACATATATAATTCGGACCTGTTCACGATAACTTTCTGCGCAGAATTTTAAAACGCATATTCGAGGATTTTCCGATCCGTTTTTTGAAAAAACTTTAAACTACAAAGTTGTCCAGAATATGATTTTCTACCGGGTCCCGCGAACGAAACATCCATTTTCAGAACTAAAACAACTCAAAACAATTTTTAATATGACGATTTACTTAATTTCATAGATTTCTCAAATTCAAGAGACTGTTCAACAATTCAATCCCTGTAATGATGTTATTGCATTTAAATCTACATGCAGGATAATCCTAATTCATTACATATCATTTTTAACATCATTTTCATATAAATTTAGGGATCCAAATACATGTTCATGTGAAATTTTATTATAGATACATATTATACACATATAGGTTATTAACTTGCCTTGGATTGTATGGAGAAATTGAATCATCTTGAAATCCTCTTAGCTTTCTTCTCTTCTTACTCTCTCTCTCTACCAAACCCTAGCCCCCTTTTGTGAAATGATAAAATGTAGACTTCATCTCTTCTTTTCTATTTATACCTATGGTTAGTTTATTTACAAAAATGCCATTGCCCCAAATTTAACCCTCTCGATCCTTTTACGCATTAATTCGCTTCTAATATTTAAGTCGCACATTCGTATCTCAATTAATTCATTTTAGATTTTCATTTCCAAACATTTCGAATATATATACTGGCATAGTTTTTTTTTCAATTAGTTCAATTTTTAATTTAATAAAAAATGCGGGGTATTACATTCTCCCCCTCTACGAACGGGATTTCGTCCTCGAAATCCGAAATAAAATAAATCAATTCAAGTCAAGTAAGGTACTTTCACACGTACCTTCCATGAAGAGATATGGGTGACTAATTCGCAAGTCATCCTCTCTCTCCCAAGTGGCCTCAGACTCATCATGATTACTCCACATAACACGAACAAGAGGAATGAATTTTGACCTCAACTGCTTCTCACGACGATCTAGGATCCTGACTGGACTCTCCTCGTAGCTCCCATCGGGTTGCACTCAACCCCGTCTAAATCTATGTGTAGGTGTGAGTCCTCGGGACGTAAGAACTTCCTCAATATGGATACATAAAAAACATCATGTACCCGCTGGAGATGGTCAGGTAGGGCTAAACGGTAAGCAACCGGTCCCACCCTATCCAACACTATAAATGGAACCACGTATCGTGGTGAAAGATTCCCTTTGGCACCAAAGCGAATAACGCCTCTCATGGGTGAGACCCTTAACAACACTTGGTCCCTAACGGCGAACTCTAACTTCCTCCGCCTTATGTCAGCATAAGTCTTCTGACGATCTTGCGCACTCTTCATCCATGCACGAATCAAGTCTACCTTCACTGAGGTCTCCCTAACAATATCCGGACCCAGCATTCGGTGCTCTCCGAACTCCAACCAACATGTAGGGTATCGACAAGGCCTGCCGTAAAAATCCTCGTATGATTCTATGCAATAGTTTGTCTGATAACTATTATTGTATGCGAACTCAACCAGTGGTAAATGTGTATCCCAACCACCTTTGAAGTCTAACACACAAAATCATAGAATATCCTCCAAAATTTTGTTTACCCGCTCCGTCTGACCATCAAACTGAGGGTGTAATGCTATACTCAAACTCAACTGAACTCCCATCGCCTCCTGAACATCGCCCCAAAAGTGCGAGATGAAGCCACTGCCATGGTCTGACCCGATATCACGCGGTACCCCATGCGACTTCACAATCTCGTTAATAAACATTGTGGCGTATTGTGCTGCCGTATTATTCGTCCTTACTGGAAAGAAATGAGCCAACTTTGTCAGTCTGTTGACGATGACCCAAATCGTATCATGACCGCGCTGCGATCTTGGAAACCCAACAATGAAATCCATGGAGATACTTTTCCATTTCTAGCTGTACAACCTAACTCTCACAACGAAGACTAACATAACTTAACTACAAAGCTGACCCAGAAATTAATACCCCCAAGTCTCGACTCGCTAAGTTTCGTGCGTAGAGTGTCTCGCAAGCAAAATCCAAACATGGAACCCTCCCCATACACTACTCCTTGGCAATATTGATTGTCAAGATTCATTATGCCCTCAATGCATGACGCGTATAACCCCAATTTACTAAAATAATATAAATAATTAATTATTCACAATTCTCAACAGTGCACGGCGTTTCGTGCGTGAGACGTCTCGCAAGAGAAATCCAAACAAGGAACCCTCCCCGATACACTAATCCTTGGCACTGTCGATTTTCGAGATATACTAATATATAAATATGAGCACTAAGGACTAACTTATCCTCACTCCCAACATTGCACTGCGTTTCATGAGTGGGACGTCTCGCAAGCGAAATCCAAACAAGGAACCCCCCGATACACTACTCCTTGGCAATGTCGGTCGTTGAGGTCCATTATGCCCTCGATACCCAAAGTAGTCTATATACACATATAATTATCTACGTTTCATTTTCACTTTAATATATTCATCACAATTTAATCGGAATTTGATTTCCCGGAATGAGATTCAATCAACATTATTATATCTTTTTACTCTAGAGACAAATATATGATATCTTATCTCATATATATTCATTATACTATACGCAACAAGTATAATAATCCATCCACCGAGCTATAATATAAATAGCTTAGCCATTCTCATTTACTAAGCAACCGTGGATTATCTCAAGTACACATATATGTTAATCACAATACATATATCCATATCCGGCACCCATAGGCTTAACAATGGTGCACACATACTCTACCATTATCAAAAGACCATCAAGACCATTCTATGACTATTCACTAGTCTATACATCACCAAAATCGAACATCTTACACTTGGTTTCAGAACGCGTCTTTAATCACACACGGTCTAAGTAAACATCATGTCACTAACTACTCACTCATGCTCTAATTCACATTAATACATAACGAGGGCCACAACATAGTCACATTCCCATATCTGATGGATTCAAAACCAAGAACCACCATTATCAAGGTGCAACAAATTAGTACCCCCAATCACCGGGTGATAACAGAAAACCTAACTCATGGACATATCACCAACTCAAGCGATCACACCCGCATAAAATGAAACGCCTATTGAACACTCCCTCGTGATGTTCTCACTCGATAACTCGTCCCTTAGAGATTCGCTACTCATCGTAAGGTTCACAACTGGTAACTCGAGCTCAAGCCCATCCCTTATCACACCCATATTCACGTTCCGCTCTCGACAACTTTTAATAAATATACCAATGTTACAAAACAAGATAACAACATCTTATCGAACACCCATTCTAATCATTACTAAAATGGGTGTGATAAGGGATAAGATGTTCGTAATCTTCGTAAATGGAAACAAGATATCACTGAACTCCAATCATTACTAAATATGGAAAGAAGACTCCCTCGACAATTCTGGACTTCTCCAATGTCAATCCTCGTATGACCTGGTGATACAAACTTCCTTATCCCTAGTGTCCATGGACAAGGCATCGCAACATTACTGATACCTTCTCATGAGCTTGTTCGGAATAACTCGTCGAAACATTCCACTCTGAACATATGAGTACCCAACCCACTAACATATCTTGTACATGACCGAAAACACACCTAATCGGCCTTAAGTTGATTCCATTACGGATTTTATCAGATAAGAACACTATGGAACTACTGTGTCACCCCAATACAACATCTATCACTTGTGTGGACAACATGTAGGTTTACGTGCCTACCAAACTTCCCTGATACCAACACAATATTTCAAGGATAATCACTTATCCATTCTAGATTCAGACTCATGAATCTCTCATTATACATCATCAAACGGATGAATCTAGTCCATGCTTTTCACAAGTACGATAACACTCTTGCGTACACCAAAATTGGACACCTCAGGTCATCCTTTGACGGGGTGGGACATACACCGATTTGGAGTAGTCCTCTCTCAAATGACAACCTTTCCTTTACATGTTCATGAGTAATAATATACTCTTATTATCACAAGACTTACTTCGTTAACCATTCATTGATTAATACATCATCGAATGCCTCAACAGTCTGTCCATCACGGGTGGAACGCGATAATTTCTTCTCACGAAAATGTCACAACAACAACTGGACCACATCATTTTGAGGTATGCCATATCTAAAGCTCTACCCTTCCACATTGGAAACAACTTCAGACAACTACACACGCAAGTGGTACCAACAACTCAGTGGTACTACAGGGTGGGCTATAACTTATACCAACTTCCTTACAGACATAAGAGCTACGATATTCAAAGTTGATAATTCATAGTAAATATACGGGTGTTTTCTCCCCCTAAAGCACCAAAATTCAATTCAATCTTTGAGTTCAACATCGCTTATCTCGCCTACTGGTGGGCGATGAAACTACAATAGTTGCACGTGAATTGCGGTCTCATAAAATTCTTGGACCCTATGCCCTCCCAGAGTTCACGTCTCATTAAATCACCATCTTAAAAGATAGTAAGTGAACACGTATCCTAAAAACAATTTATTCAAGTGGAGCACTAGTCATAATTATAACAAGTACTCACACATGGACCTCACGTGTACTATCATGTGGTCGATCAGAGATTCACCTCATGCGTGGGACGTCTCACAAATGAAATCCAAACAAATAACCCTCCCTATACACGAGGCTAGCTCTGAATCGCCCGTTGAAATCGCAGCGCGAAGATCTTCCAAGTCATCGAATACAAGACCTAATCGTAAGGCTCTACGTATTAAGGAAACGATGCGCAGTAAACATAACGGACGCCCTCAGATCCCTAAAGTATCTATAGCCGTGCTCTGATACCAACTGTGACAACCCTATTTTTTATTATCTAATTCGGTTAGCTACGCCCAATTAAATTAAAGTGGAGCGTCAATATGTTGACATTAGAAGTAGAATTTAAAATACAGATTCGAGGCTCTTTCGATCCGTTTTTGGAAAAACTTAAAACTACAAAGTTGTTCGGAATGTGATTTTCTACAAGGACACGCTAGAACGCTACCATAGCCGGCGTAAAACAGACCCGAAACTAACATATAGTATTCGCCCTTGTTTTCGACAATTTTCTGCCCAGAATTTTAAAACGCCGATTTGAGGCTTTTCTGATCCGTTTTTGGAAAAACTTAAAACTACAAAGTTGTTCGAAACGTGATTTTCTATAAGGAAACGCGTGCACCCTATCTTAGCCTGCCTAAAACAGACCCCAAACTAACATATACAGTTCGAACCTGTTCACGATAACTTTCTGTGTAGAATTTTAAAACGGATATTCGAGGATTTTTCGATCCGTTTTTGAAAAAACTTAAAACTACAAAGTTGTCCAGAATATGATTTTCTACCGGGTAGCGTGGACGAAACATCCATTTTCGGAATTAAAATAGCTCAAAACAGTTTTTAATATGACGATTTACTCAATTTTATAGATTTCTTAAATTCAAGAGTTTGTTCAACAATTCAATCCCTATAATGATGTTATTGCATTTGAATCTACGTGGAAGATGATCCTAATACATTGGATATCATTTTTAACATCAATTTCATATTAATTTAGGGATTCAAATACATGTTCATGTGAAATTTCATTATAGATACATATTATACACATATAGGTTATTAACTTGCCTTGGATTTTATGGAGAAATTGATTCATCTTGAAATCCTCTTAGCTTTCTTCTCTTCTTACTCTCTCTCTCTCTCTACCAAACCCTAGCCCCCTTTTGTAAAATGATAAAATGAAGACTTCTTCTCTTCTTTTCTATTTTTACCTAGGGTTAATTTATTTACAAAAATGCCATTGCTCCAAATTTAACCCTCTCGATCCTTGTACGTGTTAATTCCCTTCTAATATTTAAGTCGCCCATTCGTATCTCAATTAATTCATTTTAAATTTTTATTTCCAAATATTTCGAATATATATATACTGGCATATTTTTTATTTTTATTTTCAATTAGTTCAATTTTTAATTCAATAAAAAATGCGGGGTATTACATCCCATAGAAACCATATAACAATATTTTCAATTTAATATAGTAATGAACAATGCTATAGCAAAGAATTCTTAGATTCTGAATTGACAGAAGTTGGTTTAATGGTGTTGTACAACACCATTCGAGCATCTTTTGTGCATTAGGACCCAACTATGTAGCACGAACACGGACACGCGTACATCACCTCCGGGGAAGTGTATGTGATTCATAGGGACCCAACATTTGGTTCTTATACCATTTTAGTATAATAAAACAAATATACAATGAAATGTAAAATTTATACAATGAAAAAGCTAGGTAGGATATGTAGACAATGAAATGTAATATTTAGACAAAAGTTGGTTTAAATTTAGGTAGAATTATTAGAACTCAAATAGATATACAATGAAATGTAAAATTTATAAAACGGCTATAATAATAATTAAAAAGGGGGTACTTTACAAGAAAATATAATTAATTAGTAACTAGTGCATGTGGATTAGCCAATTGCCAAAAGTAGTGATGTATCCACTCTAATAAGTAGTTAATCCTGTAACCACATCAACAACAAGTTTCTGAATATGTTCCAATATTATCTTAATATCTACTCCATAAGGTATACACAAAAATGGTTAATATTAAGTACACATAATTGTTTGATCAGAAAAAGCTGACGTGGAGAAGAAATCCATATAAATCAACTAAAGAGAAGCAAAGAAAAACTAAAAAAAATTTGTACAACATGGTAAAGTCATTCCTTTTAATCTCTAGATATGCAAAGAAAAAAAAATATAAATGTGACAAATCAAAAGGTTGTCAAGGTTCCTCGGTTAATAAAATTACCCAAAATCGAACCAGAAATCTCAACTATAGTTAGTGTGGGTGAGGGTTGTTGTAATTTTAACTCGAACTACTCGCCAAAGCACGATCACATCCTGCGTAAACTAAACGACTTTTAATAAGGACATAAGAAACAGATTTTCCCCAAAAATTTCACTAAATAAAAGCAAACACCAATAAACTTAATAGTAACTTAAAAAAGTAAACTCAATGATATCTAAATATATTAAATTCTATGTTTAGTACGTAAAAGTCAACAATGTCAGTTTCAATTAACAAAAAAAAATGACCAGCACATCATCCCACTCATACTTTGAGAGCATTGAATTAGTATGAGAACCAAGAATTCTCCTCGCAGTTAAGATTTCACCTAATAAACCTTTATGTCCAAAAAATTGATTCAAATACTGTCCCATCTCAGACAAGCTAATCACTTGGTTAGATAAAACATTCGCCTCCATGCATACAAACTTATGAAACAGATTCGAGTGTTTCTTTGCACACAAAACTGCTTTATTCAGAAGCTCTTCCTTCAAAGTGTATCCAACAACTTAATTCTATATTACTCCTCTCGTATACAACTAATGTGTTATTTTGTACATTTATATATTAACAAACACTTCCTACTAACACAATTGAATCTTGTATTCTAACTATTACCAAAATCATAGTCATTAATGCAGTTGCATATGCAAATTAGAAACAAATCATCAAATAAACACATAATTTTTTTTATATACACTCAATCCAAGTTTACATCTTCCTCACTAAAGAACAAATACTCCATATATCACAATAAAACAACAAGAACAATCAAATTCGTGAGTAACTAAATTACCTAGATGATAAATTAAGATTTCATAACCTAAATAGTGAGAAAAAACACGCATTAGTCCGAAAATGAAAAGCATAAAAGTAAATGAATACGAGTAGGTGAAATGAAAAGAAAAAGATATGATTATAGAGCTTACAATCAAGAGAGGCTCGATCCGCAGAGTCTAGAGGACGAATCCCTGTTAGAATTAGAACATATCGCTTGTAAGCTCCATTGATGAAAATCCTTATAAGCTTACTCTAGCATTTCTTTATAGCGATAAATCCTCCAAGATCACCTACGTCTAGGAGTAGGAGAGAGAGTACGGGAGATTGATAACGAAAGAGGAGAGAGAGTGGGAGATGAAATAATTGGAAGGAGGATTATTTTTTAGGGTATTTATATTTTAGTCAAGTGTGCTTAATTTTGGCACACTTTTAAACAGTGCCAAAGTTTGGCATGATTTTAAAGTGTACGAGATTATTATTAAATCGTGCCAAAATTTGGCACGGTGTTAATCTGTGCCAGATTTTTAATATTAAGGTGTGCTAAATTGCTGTTTTTGATGTAATGCAATATGGACTCGGATGCAACCCAAAAAGAATTAAGAAGGGCCAGGAGCTCTGAGATGAAAGACCCCAAAACAATGGTCAGAGCATATGGTAGTGTAGCCGACGGTGTGGAACCCGTTAAAGTATGTCGTTATTTGATAAATTTTGAGAAAAAGGATAATGTTGGTAACGGAATGACGTAAACAAAAATAAATAAGGCCGTGGTTAGGAAATTTAAGAAAGACAACCCAGTGGAAATATTAAAATAGAGACTAGTGGATAAAGATAATTAAATAATCTCTAATTATGTGAATAGTCGGTGTAAAATGGACAAGTTTGGGTATGAGCATATAGCTTGGGGTGCATTGTGTGGTGATAATTATTATGCAACACAAATAAATATAAAAGAGGCAATTACCAAGTAAGAATAAGGAACGTAAAATGACAATAACACAACAAAGGATGTACGTGGTTCGACAAAGAAGTGCCTATGTCCACGGTGGTGCAGTCGATACTATTTCTATATACTCCGGAGAGTGATTACAGAGAATACAACCTGTCCTTTGCCCCGGACCTAGGGTTTTATATATATACATGTACATTTAGGTAAGTAGGGGTAATGGGTTCCCCCACGTCTTCCATCTCTCCCTATAACCTCCCTTAATGGGAACGTGGGAAGAGACCGGATCATATTCAGAATAAGAGGCGGGGGAACCTGGACTTTGGGCCGCCAAATATGGGCTACTCGTCCAGGCCCATGGGCCTAATTCTGGGTACCCACAATTGCCCCTAAGTTTGTTGGGCCATGTTTATGGGCTCAATAAATTTAAATGATTAGCCATAATGTCCCTTTTGCAATTCTTCGAAAGCCGTGAAGTTGATTTTGGCGGCACCCACTTCGTTTCTTGTGTACTATGATTAGCAGAATTTGAAGGTTTGTTGGAATAGCCACTTTTCTACCGTCGCTTCAGTCTTTCCAGCATTCTTCCATTCTCTGTGAGCTCTATCACTTCGTACCTTCTTCTCTCAATCTCCATTACCATCGCGTCCTAGTTGTTTGGGCTTGTGCTTCTTCATCGCTTGAATCGATCTTCTATTTTGTAAGTTTCCTGTGCCTTTTCTTTGTACTTTCTCTTTGAGTTTGTAGCTTTTCTAGGGTTTTCCAATGGCGAATATTGGGAATAGGTCGATCTCTGAATTTAGGAAGTTTTATAACGTCCCTGATTGGGTAGATATTGAGTGTCGCACTTCTCCTCCTAGAAACGTTAGAGAGATAGATGACGCCCACTGGATCCATGTTTTGTTTCTTTCCCAGGGGGGACTCACCTTTCCTCCCAATGATTTTTTCTTGCATTTCTTTGGTTATTTCAATATTGTTCCTGCACAATGCTCTCCCAATGTGTGGAAAATAGTTAATGGTGTGCACAAAATAAACCAGTTGTATGGTACTAGGTTGGGGCTCGCCGAGGTCTGTTTTTGCTATTCCTTCTCTCGAACTAGCTCTGGTGTCCTCTACCTCAAAGCTAGGAGTCCTGACAGGGTATTGGTAGTAAACCTACCTGATTCCCATAAGGACTATTGGCAAGAAGGCTTCCTTGCCAGAAACTGGCAGTTTTCTCCCCAATTTGAGGGGTTGAGATCTGAGAGGTTCACTGTTCCTTTTTATGGGGAAGAATACATAGGTAGACATTGCTCTTGTTGCTTCAATTTTTATTAATTTATGGTCCTTCTAATTTTTCTCTATTCTTATTTTGCAGCGAGGTCAAAGAATATGGAACCTGCTCTCAGCGAGGTTCGTCTTTCGGAATTGATAAAAGATTGGAATATCAGGGAGCCCTTGGGTGACAGCGAGCATCCCAGATCTGATGCTTTTTTGCTCGAGTACAAGAACATTGGTTCCAGCTTCATAGCTAGGCCTGTGGATAGTATCCAAGAGTTCGACTTATTTGAAGAGAGTGATGCGGGTCCTATCCAGTTGGATGAGGCAGATAGCAGCTCTGAGAGTGACATTGCAGGAGCTGTAAGTGATTTGCGAGGAGAGAGCTCTAGCAGCAGCAGTTCCTCTGATCATAGGGAGGTTTCTGAAGCTCAAGAGTTATCGAGCACGTCCAGTAGTTCGAGTGAAGAGATGTCTCCACCCCGAAAGAACCTGATTCGGGATGATGATGATGAAGACCATATGCTTCTCGCACAAAGGTCAAAGAAGCAAAAATCTAGCTCGGGGGCTGTGGCTACTGGTTCCCGGTCCTCTGCTCAGGAGCAGGAGAGAAGAGGAAGGAAGAGGAGCAGGTGAGAGAGAGAGATAGGAAAAAGGAAGAAGATGTAAGAGAAGAGGAGGGTAGAGGAGAGGAAGAAGAAGGAGAGTGAGAAAGATGAGGAGAGAAGGAGGGCGGAAGCGAGGATGAAGGCCGGGCAGGCCTTAGTCCCGGTGTCCGCGCTGCCCGAGGGGGCCTCTGTGGCAATTTCTCCCCAGTTGGCCCCAGCTCTGCTTGAGAGAGCTGTCCTCCCGGCTGATCGCCAAAGGGCGGTTGGGTCAGAGCAGTTGGCTCTTCAGTCTAGTCAAAGGCTTGCTCTGGTAAGGTTTTTCCCTTTTCTCCTATGTTGTTCTGAATTCCCTCATTTTTCTCTTCTAATGCCTTCTTTTTTCTGCAGTTTGTTACTGACTTCGCCGTGCTGTATCGTTCACGCGATGAGCTGGTGAAGAGAAACAACGAGCTGGAGTAAGAGAACTCCACCCTAAAGCTAAAGGGTATAGAGCTCGAGGCTAATTTTAAAGCCGTTGATGCTGCTCGGATTTCATCCGACTTGGCTCTTGCCACTACCAACAAGGAGAAGGACGCGACCGTCGATGGTCTGAATGAGCTGAGACAAGCCTACGACCTGGTTTGCTCGAGCAAACTTACTGTCGTAGAGGAGAACACGGTGCTCTTCGAAGAGCTGAAGAAGAAGGAGTCTGAGGCTGTTACTGCCAAGGAGGACTCATATAATTTCGGTTGGGCTGCAGTATATGAGGATGCTGAAGTTCAGATAGGCTATATTAGTTGTCTGAACTTCAAGAAAGGCTGGAACAAGGCCCTTTTGGCTGCTGGCGTCGACATCGATTCTCCCTTGTTTGACGAGCATGACCCAGGTTCGAAGCCAACCGTAGATGAAGTTCCTGCCCCAGCTGTTGAAGGCGCTGATCATGTTCCTCAAGCGACCCCTGCTGACGTTTCTCTAGTTGTGGGGACAGAGATTACCCCTGCTGAGGGTGGTGCTCCTACTGATGTTGACAAGGGGAAGGGGCCATCGACCTCTGGGCCACCTGAGGTTGTCAACTAGTTATCAACTAGGATTGCTCTGTACTTTTGGTTTTTTCTGTCTGTAAACTTTTTTTCCATTGTTAGATGTAACTTTCATCTTTATTAATGAAAAGACTTCTATTTTTCAGTTCTCTGATTTATCTCTTTCTTTCCCTTGTCTTTCTATTGATTGTAGTTGAGTGATGTTGACGATTACATTCCTGCTACTTCCCAATTGGGAAGGATGTTGGGGCCTAATGTGAGTTCCGAAGTTCGTCACACTTTTGTGAGGATCTGCAAGTCTTTGCGACTGAGGAACAAGCGCTTTATAGAGCAGACATAGCTCGTCGTCAAGCTGAAGGACAGGCTTCATGAGATGGAGGACATTGGTGCCTTAGTCCAAGAGGAGGTCAATACGCTGAGAATAAAGCTATTGGAGGCCTCTGAGATCAACCAAGTTGGGGAGGTTCTTCAGCAGGAGAATGAGGCTCTGAGGAGAGAAGTCTCATGACTTAGGGAGCATACGCCGAGCACTGATCCAGCAGTATTACAAGGTTCCTCATCATCGTGAACTAGAGATGGTCAGAGCGTTACTCTTCCCGTGCCGCGGGGTCCCACTCGCCCACCCGTTTCGCGAGCTGGTAGGAGCACCAGGAGCCGAAATAGGGAAGAGAAAGAACTTCGAGATCGGGAAATGGAAGAGCTCCGTGGTGATGTCCAACGAGCATATGTGATTGCTGCTGGGCTTCAAAGGGACGTTACTCAGTTGCGGCACCTGTTCAAAAAAGGTCCTCGACAAGTGTGGGCTGATGGCTACGACCAGGGTTGGTCAGATGCTCCAACGAGGTTGTCGAAGTTCGAAGAGCTTTCCTTTGTCAGGGGGTGGCTGAGTGCTTTGAAGGATCTGCAGGTCCCGAGGAATTCTATGCTATGGTATCGCCATGAGATTTCTCCCTCTACCCTGATGCCTAACCCCTTCCGGAGGGATGATCGATGGATCCTCATCGATGCCATCCCTCGGCAGTTATTAGAGTCGGATGCGAATGAGGTTGAGGAAGAATTAGCTCCTGCTCCTGATGACGAACGAAGAGCTCGAGTGGCTGATTATCTCGCTCAAAGGCCTCACCCCCATTGAAATTTTTCCACTTGTTATTTTTTGTATTTCTGATAATGTAAATGCTTTGGGCGAGCTCGCCGAATAAACATGTATCACCATTGTTGTAAATATGATGAATTAATGAAAATTTTGTGTTTTGGGCAATCTTGCCGACTAAATGTGTGCATCATATTCTTCATATTCTTACTGCTTTATAATCTTCTAAGTTTGTTTTGTCATGCAAGTGTCCTCCCAGTCCAGTATAATATCGAGATACCATTGTGCATCACTTTACCTTTTAGGTTGTGTCGTCACACTCCCTTAGGCCTAAGTGGGGCAATTGGCGAGGACACACTTAAGGTTGGATGTTCCATCCGATCAGGATTTTATTCAATCAAAGGAGTTTTGATGACCAGTATAAAACTTGGTCGTATTGCCTAAGGATCCCCTGTAGGGCTTCATATATTTCCAGGGGCAATGCTAAGAGGTTCTTCGTGTTTCATAACGATGGCCTGAGGAGGGGTATTCCCCTGCTATAGTATAGTGATCAATGTGACTGTTACTTGGAAAAGATGTGCGATAAATGCAGCTGTTATTAATCAGAGTGTAACCAATTAAATAATTTTCATTAATAATAAGGGAAATGCACTTGTATAATAAAAGAATACAATATAAAGATCTAAAAATAGAATCTCTTGAGATTAGCTGCGTTCCATGCTCGTGGTATTTCTCTGCCTTCCATCGTTTCCAAGTGATAGGCGCCCTACAGGTCGTCTCTGGTTACTTTAAAGGGTCCTTCCCAATTGGGACCTAGCTTACCGTCTGATGGTTTCACTGCGCTGCCCAGGACTTTCCTTAAAACATAGTCCCCAATTCGGAATGCCCTCGGGTTAACTCTTTTATTATAATGCCTCACGAGTTGTTGCTGGTAGCTCGCTAGTTTCACTAGGGCTAGCTCCCGACGCTCGTCGGCTAGGTCGAGCTCGGCGAGTAATGCTACATCATTATGGCTTTGGTCGACAAGGTTGGACCTTATTGTCGGTAAACCTGCTTCGAGTGGGATGACTGCCTCCATGCCATATGTCAGCGAAAATGGGGTTTCTCCTGTTGCTCGCCGAGGAGTGGACCGATATGCCCATAGGATGTGAGGTAGTTCATTTACCTATGCGCCTTTGGCTCGCTCCAATCGCCTCTTCAATCCAATGATAATGGTTTTTTTGGAAGCCTCAGCTTGGCCATTGCTCTGAGGATAGGCCACCGAACTGAAGTGGTGTCTGATACCGTGTTCGTTACAGAAGTTCTGAAAGGATCCACTTTCGAACTGTGTTCCATTATCGGTGATGATGGTTCTGGGGATTCCAAAATGAGTGATTATATTCCTCCATATGAACCTTATCATATCAGCGTCTTAAATGTTTGCCAGGGGTTCTGCCTCGATCCATTTGGTGAAGTAGTCAGTCGCAACCAACAGATATTTACGATTGTCGGCAGCGGTAAGCAGTGGTCCCACGATGTCCATTCCCCATTGGGCGAATGGCCATGGGCTGGACAGGGACTTTAGATCGCCGGCAGGTTGGTGGACCATAGGAGTGTGGAGTTGGCATTTCATGCATTTGCGGACATACACTGCAGAGTCCTTTTGCATATATGGCCACTAATAGCCTTCCTTCATTGCTCGAAAGGCTAAAGACCTTCCTCTGGTGTGGCCTCCACAGATTCCTTCATGAAGCTCGCGTAGAACTTGCTCGACATCCCCTGGGTGGACTCATCGGAGGTAGGGATCGGAGAATAATTTCTTATACAAGTTGCCTTCTGGGGATAAGTGAAAGCGAGCAGATTTGACTCTTATCTGGTGGGCGGTCTTCTTGTCATCCGGGAGCGTGCCATCCTTTAAATATTCTCTTAAGGGGTCCATCCAGCTGGGGGCTGACCCCACCTGGAGTACCTGTTTCACGCTTGGTGGATTGCTGTCGATGCTCGGGCAAGTGAGGAAATCGATGTGGATGACTCTTTTTAGGTCGGAGTTAACTGTCGAACTCAGGGCTGCTAAGGCGCATGACTATTTCCCCCCCTGGAAAATTGCTGGACGTTGATCTCTTTAAAGCTTGACATCAATTTTTTCACTAAGGCGAGGTAGGCTGCCATTCTTTCATTCTCTGCATTATAATCTCCACTTATCTGATTGGAGACCAGTTGGGAATCGCCGAACACCTGTAAATGTTTTACTCCCAAAGTATACGCCTTTTGGAGGCCGTCTATTAGGGCTTCGTACTCTGCTTCGTTGTTGGAGGCTGCAAATCCAATCCTGATTCCTTGTTCAAGGATTGTGTTCTCTGGAGTAATGAGGACAATGCCGACCCCTGCCCCCTTGGAGTTGGAGGCACCATCAACAAATAGTTTCCAGGTTTCCTCTTTTACTGGGTTCTCCTTTTGCCTTGTTGGTTGAGGTTGGTCGGAGGGTTCTTCGCCCGTGAATTCGGCTATGAAATCAGTAAGGATTTGACCCTTGATAGTTGTCCTTGGTTGAAATTAGATGTCAAACCGACCGAGCTGGACTAACCACTTAGACACTCTGCCCGATAAATCCGCTTTCCTTAGGACCGCCTTAAGGGGATGCGATGTAAGGATGATGATAGTATGAGCTTCGAAATAATGTTTTAGCTTCCTCGAGGTTATTACTAGAGCAAAGGCGAGCTTCTCCAATGGTAGGTACCTTTGCTCGGCGTCCAGTAAGGTCTTGCTCGCATAATAAACGGGGTGTTGGATTCCTGCAATCTCGCATATTAGCGCAGAGCTGATAGTGTGATTGGACACCGAGGGGTACATGTATAAAGAATCTGTCTACTGTGGTATGACGAGCAGTGGTGGAGAGCTTAAGTAAGACTTGAGCTCGACCAATGCTCGTGAGAAATCTGGGCTCCACTCTATCGTTTTGCTCCCCTTTAGAAGCTGGAAAAAAGGCTTGCACTTCTCGGAGGATTTGGAGATGAAGCGATTTAAGGCAGCGAGCATACAAGTGAGCTTTTGTACGTCTCATATTGTGCGAGGGGGTTGTACCCTGTTAATTGCATCAATCTGGTCTGGGTTAGCCTCTATGCCTCTCTTACTGACCAAGTACCTAAGAAATTTTCCTGACGGGACACCGAAGGAACACTTGCTCGCGTTAAGCTTCATTCGGTACTTCCTGAGGATTTCGAAGGTTTTTGACAGGTCAGAGAGGTGATTTTCCTTCTTCTTACTCTTAACGAGCATGTCGTCGATGTAGACCTCCATGGTGTCTCCCATATGACCTTTGAACATTTTGGTGACTAACTGTTGATAGGTTGCCCCTACATTCTTGAGCCCGAAGGGCATGACCTTGTAGCAGCATAACTCAACTGTTGTGATGAACGCCATTTTGTCCTGGTCGGGGGCATGTAGGGGGATCTGGTGATATCGTGAGTATGCATCTAGGAAACTTATTCGCTCGTGAGCTGCGGTGGCGTCTACTAGTTGGTCTATCTTCGGAAGGGGGAAACTATCTTTAGGGCATGCTTTGTTGAGGTTAGTGAAGTCGATGCAAACTCTCCACTTCCCATTGCTCTTCGGAACTAGTATTGGGTTGGATAGCCATTTGGGAAATTGTACCTCCCGTATGGATCCTGCATCCAACATTTTTTCCACTTCTTTTTCAACCGATTTAGTCTTCTCGGGTGCAGTTCGCCGTGCCTTCTACGTGATTGGCTTGAATGTGGGGTCGACGTGTAGCTGATGACAGACCAAACTGGGATCGATTCCAGGCAGCTCATATAGTTCCCATGTGAAAACATCTACGTTGCGCCTCAGCAAGGTTGTCAACTCCTTCCGTTCTTGGTCAGTGAGAGATGCTCCAACCAAGAAGACTCTGTTACTGTCGCCTTCCCTAGCCGTCACTTCTACCAGGTCTTCGACGACCCGTTCGGAGGGGAGGAGTCTGGTCTCCTCTACTCCAGGTCTTCCGTACTTTAATTGCTATTTAGAAGGTGTTAGACCTTCTTCAACCTTCTCACTGGGCTGCTCGACCCTCTTTTCTGGCTTCGGTCGGATGGATGCTATGAAGCACCTTCTCGATATTGCCTGATCACCGTGGATCTCCATTACTCCTCGCTCGGTTACATATTTTAGTTTCTGATGGTAGGTCGAGGAGACTGCCTTCATAGCATGGAGCCATCCCTTGCCGAGGATGGTCTGGTATGGTGAGTCGATATCAACTACCAAAAACTCAATCATCTTGGAGATGTTTCCAGCCCGCACCGGTAGTACAATCTTCCCCATGGGCATAGTTATTTTTCCAGTGAAGCCAACTAAAGGGACAGTAGCTTCCTTTAGGTCGGCAACGCTCAACTTCAATTTTCTAAATAGGTTGAGGTACATCACCTCAGACGAGCTTCCTTGGTCGATGAGCAGCTTATCGACGTCAAAGTTAGCTATCCTGAGGGTAATAATCAGAGCATCATGGTGTGGGGTTCTTACTCCTATCAGATCTTTATCTGTGAAAACAATATGCTTGTTGTAGTTAACGTCATCTGCTCGTCGATGCTTTCCTGATTGTGATTTTGCTGGATCGATCTGAAAAGCCTACATTACCGCTGTAAGCTTCTTAATCTCCATTCGAGCTGAATTTTCTTGGATCTGCTTGGCATCAGATGCCCTATGAATTATCACGAACTCATGTTCGGCATCATCTTCGAGCACGTTATCAGGTCTTGCTTCTCTATTGGCAGCCGTTTTGTCTGCCTTCTTCTCCACAAACTTGTTCAAATGCCCAGACTGGGTCAACTCCTCGAGGTGAGACTTAAGAGCTTTGCAGTGCTCGGTCTTATGTCCTCCCTCTTTGTAAAAAGCGCATCTTAACGCATTTTACCTCTTCGAGGGATCTCCTCCCATCTTCCTGGGCCACTTGATGAATGGCTCATCTTTGATCTTCGCGAGAATTTATAAATTGGTTCTTTGAAGACGGTGTTAATCGCCTGGAATGCTTTCGACGCGTCATGGTTCCCTCCGTTCTTGGAGCCATTTTTGCCCCTATTCTTTCCTCCTTTCTTCTTGTTCTCAGCTTTGTCACTTCCCTTGGTAGTGAGTTTAGCTCGACCGTTTTCTCCTGTACTGAGACGGGTGACGTCTTCCACCTTGGCATACTTCTCGATGCGAGCCATTAGGTCGTCGATGGTTATGGCCTTCTTCTTCGTCAAGGACTGGTAGAGAAGAGAAGAGCTGGGTAGCCCAATTTTGAAAGAGGCCACCACCACTTGCTCCGAGCAGTCCTCGACCTCATAAAATAACTCCTAGTACCTTTTCGCATAGTCTCGGAGGGTCTCCTGAGGCGTCTTCTTCATTGTTAGCAAAGCATCCTTCCTTTTGGGATGGGAGCTACTAGTAATGAAGCGGGCCGTAAAGAGTTCGGCCAGGGATTTAAAACTTCTGATGGATCGGTGAGGGAGTCTTTCGAACCATTTCTGCGCCACATCATGCAATCTCGAGGGAGAAATACGACACATCAGTGCATCCCGGTGATTCCAAAGGGTCATGGCCTGTCGGTATTGCCTGATGTGATCGATGGGATCAGTCTTACCGTCATAAATCTTGAACCTTGGAATGACAAATTTCTTAGGGGCTTCTTCTTCTTTGATTTCCCTCGTGAAGGGTGAATTCATCTGGGTTTTGAGAGCTCGCATTGTGAGTTCTCTAGTTGATCTGGTACCGTGGTGGGCAGGCGGACCAAATTTCGTATGTTCTCATCACTGCGAGCAGGGCTCTGGTAACGGCGAGCTCTTCGCAGCTGCTCGCGAAGGTCGTCGTCTGATTCGTCTCCCTCGACCTTTTGAGATCCTCGCCTAGGGCTCCTTCCTCGGCTGCGAGACTTGCTCGCCTGAGGGCTAGGAGTGCGGTATGGACGTCTCCTGTTATCATGACGAAGCTCCCTCTCCAGTTTTTCCAGTCTTCTTTTAAGGCGAATATTCTCAACCTCGTATCTGCGAGAAGACTCCCTCTGCTCGTGGAGCCTTGCCTCGTATGCATCAATCAATCTAGAAATCTGTGTGGACCTCGCTGATCCCTAGCTTTCTTCTGAGGCTGGCCTTTCCAAGCGAGCCCTCTGATCTGAACGTCGAACTTCAGACCTGATCCTGTGAGGAGCAGGTGGTTCTTGAATATCCCCTGCCTGGGGGGCATTGCTGCTGTGACCAGACATTTTAAACTCCTTTCTTGGTGTGGGCTCTTCTCAGGGAAAGATGAACGGTTCCCACAGACGGCGCCAATTGTGGTGACAATTATTATGCAACACAAATAAATATAAAAGAGGTAATTACCAAGTAAGAATAAGGAACGTAAAATGACAATCACACAACAAAGGATGTACGTGGTTCGACAAAGAAGTGCCTACGTCCACGATGGTGCAGTCGATACTATTTCTATATACTCCGGAGAGTGATTACAGAGAATACAACCTGTCTTTTGCCCCGGACCTAGGGTTTTATATATATACATGTACATTTAGGTAAGTGGGGGTGATGGGTTCCCCCACGTCTTCCATCTCTCCCTATAACCTCCCTTAATGGGAACGTGGGAAGAGACCAGATCATATTCAGAATAAGAGGCGGGGAACCTGGACTTTGGGCCGCCAAAGATGGGCTACTCGTCCAGGCCCATGGGCCTAATTTTGGGTACCCACCATTGCCCCTAAGTTTTTTGGGCCATGTTTATGGGCTCAATAAATTTAAATGATTAGCCATAATGTCTCTTTTGCAATTCTTCGAAAGCTGTGAAGTTGATTTTGGCGGCACCCGCTTCGTTTCTTGTGTACTATGATTAGCAGAATTTGAAGGTTTGTTGGAATAGTCACTTTTATAGTATCCGTTTAAAAAATATATATTTATAATATGAACTATTCAATAATGGACCCTTTTGTTTTATTATTTGAACCACGTTCAACTTTTAAACTCGAATCAGTAGAAAACATATCTCTTTAAATATTCCTCTTGAATTATCATTGTCCATTGCCATTTTTGCATGGACATTCATTGCCGAAGAAACTTTTTATCATACCATTCATACCATAGTTATAATTATATTAAGATTGTAATCTAAATTCTAGGGTTTCTATTTTATGGTTGAAATTGATTTCTAGGATTCCATTTGAAACTTGAAATAATAATTAGATTGAGCTTTTCAGTCAAATCGCAAAGAAATTTTTCTTTATCTTTATTTTTTTAGGGATCTTAAGTATTTAGTCCTATTTGTAAAAAATTATTTTTGTTCACTCACATATTTTTATTTTTTTAGTTGTTGGTTGAAATATAACAAATATGGGACGCGTGTCATTCTCCGCAAAAATAAAGAATGTGGTTACAGAAAAATTATAGTTTGTTTTAGGTGGTTATGAGACTTTTTACAATTTTAAAAATATATGAGAGTGGAACCTAACAAATCTTTATATATGGGACTATAGCCAAAAAATTATATTTTTATTATGTTTACAACTCGTTTTGTTTGCATCAGATCCAGATTGTTGTTTATTTAGTTTGTTAATTGGAACAGTAAAAAATTTCCCTCTTCGCGATTTAGGCGGTTGGTGATTTATCGATTTAGGCGACTTGATTTGATTGGTGGTTTCAATATTTTTGCTTAATCGATTTGGTTGATATTGTTTTTGTTGATGAATAAATTTTCTTTGCGAGTTTTAGACAAAAATCAACGGTGATTTGATTCGCTGCTAACAGGGGGTTGGTGCTTAGTCACAGAGAGAGGAGGGGGTTAGGCGGTGGTGGTAAGAAGGAGGAGAGGAGTTGGGAGATAGGAGAGTTAGTTTTTTGATATTATTCATATTAATGAATTATTTTGAATATTAAATACATTTGTTTTATTTAAAATACCATGTGTCCCTTAAGTTTAAAAGATTTTCTAAAGATTTTGGACAAAGTATAATTTTTAACTAAAATGTTGTAAAGTGTAAAATAAAAATTGAGTAATGTATAAAAGTCTAAATGATCCTATATATATATATAATAACCCCAAATTCTTCTTTGTAAGTGTCCAGCCTTTTATGAAATTGATTCGGGACTTATTTGGAGTACTACTTGTGCAATTGATTTGCCATTGAAACATACATAATTTCTAGAGTACAAGTAGACAATACATGAGGGTTAAATACAAGGCAAATATTCGTTTAATAAATATAATCAGAATGAACATGTGGAGCTACCCATGTTCGCCGTACAATTGTATTCAATGTTTATGTTTAATTATGTAAATGAACCATGCAAGCTTACTATAAGTGAAATATTAATAATACATAAATAATAACATTTCACACTTTACCCAAAAGCATAATTGATCTCGGTCGGGTTAACTCGTGGGTAACCCAATATTCAAATCCCGACGTTTCACATAAAAACAACAAATGTAACATAATTTGAGCTAATGCTACATGTACCAACTTAAATAAACAAAGTTGATGTATCATATGACGTGTTAGAATAATACATTACACTTCATGCTACATTAAACTGTTTTATTTAAGTTCTCCCATGAATAACAGTAATTTTAGGTCTACTCACGAATTTAATTCATTTTGTGTGATTAGTTGACGTGTCGTGTCTATATTGGTTCGTTTGGAGAGTTCTACTCTGTGAACTCCATGCGGACCCCAAAAACGAACCGATATTAACGGAATACATCAATGCATAGCATGAAATGAGTCGGATTCGTGCATCGCTGTAGAATTGTTGTATCATATGCGGAGGCGAGGAGAAGGGATAACCATTAAATGCTTAGCCCTAGTAACCACAAGACCAAACTCCTCAGTCATATCTAAATCATTTGGATGCATGCCATTTGGGAGGTCCCAATCAAAGCAATGCACCAACTGAGCCACCACTAACCGAATCAAAGTAACTCCTAATTGCAATCCAGGGCAACCACGTCTTCCTGAGCCAAATGGGAGAAGTTGAAAATCATGTCCCCGAAGATCAATATTGCTCCCACTAAACCTCTCAGGGATAAATTTCTCAGAGTCACTCCATGCATTTGAATCTCTCCCAATGGCCCATACGTTCACAATCACTCGTGACTTCTTGGGTATATGGTAGTTGTTAATGGTGCAGTCTTCCAAGGACTCGTGAGGGAGAAGTAATGGTGCCACTGGGTGGAGCCTAAGGTTTTCCTTTACTACCATGTCTAAATATTCCAGCCTCCCTAAGTCTGATTCTTCCACCATTCTATGTTTTCCTACTACTTGTTCCAACTCATTTTGGACCTTTTTCATAACTTGAGGATGCTTTAGCAGTTCTGAGATTGTCCAGTCAATTGCTGTTGCTGACGTATCCATTGCTCCAGCAAACATGTCCTACCAAAAAATGGTTTTATTCATAGGTTTTTGTACATAAAATAAGCATGTAGTCACCTACAAAGTTGGTAAAGATTTAAGTACAACTTTCTTTCACAAAAGAAAAAAAATGTTAAGAAAAAGTGGAGCAGATGTGACCAATTTGGTGAAATGCTCTCTTACATTTATATTTTCATGGGTGGTAAAATTGGATTCCATGATTAGTCCGAAAAATAAGATTAATTCACACGATCATTCTTTTATCATTTCACTCATTTCCGCTTTCCGTAAAGATAAATTATACAGGGGCGTATACCAAATAGTCCCTCGAATATTTTTTAATATATGTTTAGTTCAAGTTTTTTTATTTTGTTTCAAAAAGTCTCTCACTACATAAAAACACTAAAAAAAAAGAAGCTCCGGTGAGGGTCGTTGAAACTCCGGTAGTGGGGGGTGGAGTGGGGGGCGGGAGTGTCGCTAGCGCGGACTTTTAAAAATAAGAGAATATTGATTAAATGGGTGTTCGGGAATTTTTTGAAACAAAATAAAATGTTTGGATTAAATATATATTAAAAAATGTACTAAGGAAATTTTTGGTAATTGATCCAATTATATACCCTTCTTTTTCTAACTTTGTAGTCAAAAGCACCCTAATATTTATGCACTTGGTCTTAACTGATTCACAATAGATTTAATTAAGCTTTAGTTGAGAAATACTTGACTTAATATTATATAAAGAGTGAAAGTGTCCCGGATAGGATTGGAAACCCACTTATATAGAAGGTGGGCAATTATACTATGGAAGAGATTAATTCAAAAAAGACTACTAAATTAAGTAGAACATATATAACTAAAATGGTTATTCAGGGTTTAGCCCCCATTAGTTCGTTGATATTGACTTTGGTCCCTATCATTTTTACGTTTTGGGATTAAACCCCCAAAGTGAATTATGGTAACGTAAAACGTGTCGGAAAAAACAGCTCCTAAAACGTTTTTGCGACATTTTTGGCGTCACTAAAAGTAATTTCGGGGGTCAAATCTCAAGAAATGAATATTTTATGGGTTAAACTTAATTTAAAAAATGGGTGTAAAACTCCAAATAACCCTAACTAAAATTTGCACAGATGAATGTAAGATGTTTGGACATGCTTTTTGATATATAGGAGCTTTGGAAACTATATTTTGGCAATGTTCTTACTTTAAATTTTAAATTTTAACTTTTAGCTCAAAAATCATCTTTTACAAAAACTAAAAAATAACCACCTTCATGATGGATCATACCATATTCAAATTTAAACAAAAAATAGTTGAGTCAACAAATATATACTGAAAGTATTGGGGCATATAAGACATTTCCCTTAACTATACTCTATATCACATACACTTTCATTCCCCTCTTTTTGAGTATTCGTGCTTGGTTAAAATCTTATATTGATTTCTAGAAATGATCACAACCAAATTAAAAGGTTAGGATAAATTGTTTATGTAGTGACAAATGTTCATGTTGCCAGTACGAGAGTAAATGACTTTGCCATTATCGAATCAGTAATTCTATATATGGTAGTATCTCACATTCTACCCAAAAACTATTATGCATTTGGTCATTTTGATGATATTTCATTTAACACTTTGATATCTCAACTATCCACCTATCAATGTTTTTAGCTACTTCATATAAATTTTAATATGAAAAAAATATATTTTAAAATTAATTAATGTATGTTTAATCTAATGTCAGATAAAAAGTGTAACATATATAATCGGTGTAAAAATTAATATATCCAAATTTCTAATTTATAGTGTCAGTGAGTACTCCTATACAATATATTAATAAATTTCAATCCAAATTCAATTCTACAATTCAGATTGGATTTGACATAATTTGATACTATTAAAATATTAAATATAAGTTATTTATTGTAATTTTGATGTTTGCACTAATTTATGTGTGCCTACCTAATCTTGCCCCGCGGTTTTCACTTTATCATCAAAAGGAACTTTTACGACACTTTATAAACTTAGGCCATCTACAATAGGATAAGAATACGGTTGTAATAACTTATTTTTAAGCTACCTTCCTAGATCACTAACGATAAGCTTTCATAAGATGCATTTTTATCAGTTTTTCTAAAGTTAAAATAATGTATCGGACCGTGCTTGCGTTTTTTTTTTGTACGTTATGTATGCTCATATGGTAACATACCCCGTCTTAGCAGAGACGATTTTAATTTTACCGTCCCAATAAATTAGACATTTAACACTCCTCCACAAATTTTCTTTGGATTGCCCACCCTTAAAATTACTTAAATTTAGTGGGCAATTAAATTATCGAGCACAAATAAATGGGGTCAAAGTCATTTAAATTATACAAAAAAATGAACACACAAATATTTTTTAGTGTAATAGTGATGAGATGGATATAAATAAAATGATCAAGATTAGATTATGGAATACATAATAATTAATTTCTCACCTATCTAATTCAATTAATCATATTATAATTCAGATTGAATTCTTATGATATTTGATTCATTTAACAAATTTGATAAATAAATAATCACATTTGAATGGATCAAATTTTTGGACTATAAATGCTTTCGAAATTTATCGCATACTTTTTTACAAACTATTTGTCCTCGTGTTTAAACCTATTAGAGGCTTAGATTATATTGTTGCTGACCTACGAGTATAGTTAACAATTAATAAAATTTTGAAACACATGCACCCAAAAAATTGATTTAGGCATAATGGATAGGGGTGACAAGTCGTGTTTTTGGGCCGTGTTTCGGGCCAACACGACACGAGTTTTTCGGACACGAACACGACACGACAAGAATTCGTGTTTTTTTTAAGTCGACATGAACACGACACGACACGAATTCTTAAATTTCACACTAAATAAAACATAAATAGACACGATAACCCGAAGAAAAACACGATTAACACGACAAGACACGATAACACGACTCATAATTTTGAGACGAACACGACACGACTTCGTGTCAAAAAAATCCGACACGAACACGATATATCGTCTCAATTTCGGGTCAATTTCGTGTCGTTCCATGTCATGTTTTCATGTCCTTTTTTAAAATTGCCACCCCTACTAGTGATAGACTTTTCTAACACAAATCCAAGTTCAATGAAATTACCAGCAAAACAGCTTTGATGTGGTCACGACCAAACTCAAACTCAGCTTCTCCAGAGTCCATGATGGCCAACATGGTGTCAACAAAGTCCTTGGATCCCCCTTTCTCCTTGGATTGAACATGTTCATCAAGGATCTTTTCAAAAAAATTATCAAACGCTTTTGCAACAGCCTTCATCCGTCGCTTTAGCCCTTGAAGATCAAGTTTTCCGAGATAAGGAAAGTAATCCCCGAGATTAGGCGTCGCGGATAATTGCATTCCCTCTTGCATAAAGCCTTTAAATCCCTTCTCGCCGAGGTCCTTTTCATCATACTTCTTCCCAAACACCATTCTGCAATAAGGTCACAAACATAATTTCCTAGAGTTTTGGTCTTAGGTTCTTAAGATATGTTCAACTTATTACAAAAGGGCTTGTTTTAATAACTTTACTGAGCACCATGCTTTTGCAAAAAATTACCGCTTGTTCCTAGCATAAAATATCAGCGCGAAAATATAAAATACATGTGCGAATGCTCAAATATCTTCCTTGACATATTTTTGAAAAACCTCGGGTTTCATTACGGGGTACACAGGTGTTAAGTCTTTTGTAAGGTAACCCATTTTCCTGTAAAAATCAATATTTATCAAAATACTATAAAATTTAATAAATCCTTTGACTATTGTTCTGATAAAAAGTTACAAATAACTTCTTACACTATGAAAAAATTGCAAATACTCATGTATATTTTGCTAAAAAAGTGTTTTGTTTATATGACATGTATGGACAACTTGCAAACAATAAGAACATTTGGTAGTTTTTTTTTTCTTTTTTGCAAAATTAATAGCTCAAAATGTATTTGCAACTAGAATGATTGTTTGGGGGATTCTTGCAATTTTACCTAACAATTATTAAAATAGACTAAAAATTAATAGTTAAAAAAGGTAAACGTCCTTGCCTGCAACTCATATCCGCGCTTAACGAGGCAACCTTCGCGCTAAGGTCAACAACAACGCGATCCTCAGCAGCCTTTTCGAGGGATTTAACAAAAAGTCCAAGCTCTTCCTTCCTCATATCATGAAATGAGTTTATTTTAAGGCTACTTAATAGCTCCAACGTGCAAAGCTTTCGCATGTTACGCCAATAAGTCCCGTACTGACCAAACGACAAGTTTTTCTGATCCCAAGAGATGTATTTCGAGGCCTCGTGAGGCGGCCTACCAGCAAAAACAAGATCATGGACCTTGAGAAATTGTTCGGCTGCCTGAGGCGACGAGACGATGATATGTGGGACGAACCCAAATTGCAAGTACATGATTGGTCCATGTTTTTGGGCTAGTTTATGCAAATCTTGATGAGGGTTTTTGCCTAACATGTGGAGGTGGCCTAAAATTGGGACACCTTTTGGACTTGGAGGTAGTTTTCTAGGCCTTATCTTACTAATGAGCCATTCTTGGAAAAAATAACCAAGCACAACTAGTGCAAGTGTTGTCAAAATCCATTCCATGGATAGCATGCTCTATGTGTAGTATTTTTTGAGTGTGGATTTGGTTGATGTGTGCTTAAATAGAGCTATATGTTTAAATGGGAATACTTGGTTGTTGTGTAAGGACATAAGAGAAAAAACAAATATTTAACTTAGGGGAGGTCGATGCCTTATATATTGATGCTAGATTTTTTTATGTTGATTGATATAAAATAGTATTTTGAGATTTCCAATGCAATACCATCAGCAAAGGATAAATATAAAACTTGTTGTCTATTTCTTACGTAAAAATCAAATGCAGTTAAATATTTTAAATAATTTTTGAAAATTATTCTAACGAGAGTTAGGGAGTTTTCCAAAATAAACTTTAATAATCATTTTAAATAATTTTTGAAAACTTTTAATGCAAAATCTTATTTTAAATTATCCCTTGACTTTAACAAGTGTCCACATTTATCACCAGCAGCCTTGAACACTTCATCCCCCCATAAGTGTAGGGGGAGCCTCATCACCCGTTTATTTTTTTGACCACATCCCAACGGATGTCATTTATCTAACAAAAAACGATCCCTATGAAATGAGTAGTTTTTCTTCTTCATTATGCCGTCATCCTTGTTTTCGGACGCAAATACAAAAAAAAAATCTTCATTTTAATTTTCTCAACCCACATCTTCATTTTCTCAATTGGTGGATGGCCCGCAGTAGTGGCAAAACTATGGTCTCGGTCTAATTTGAGCGGATTAAATATGAATTGGACTAAATGTGGGTTCGGCCAAATATGAGCGAACTAAATATGAATTGGATCAACTCATTTTTTTTACTAAAATAAGTATTACAATTCCAGGTATATGTAAAAAAAAATTATATTTTACACACAACTTTTAAAAATGAGCTTTATACTTGACTCGTAACTTTTAAAATTGCGCTCCATATTTGATTCCTAACTGTCATATTTAGAGTCCATATTTGACTCATAACCTTTAAATATAGACCACATGTTTTATTCATAACTTTTAAATATGAGCATTATATTTGGATAACTGAGATAACATATTTTGTTTTGGACATATACCAAATAGTCCCTCGAACATTTTTCAATACTTATTTAGTCCAAACTTTTTTTATTTTGCTTCAAAAAGTCCTTTGTCACATATTTTGGAGAGGGAGTGCCGCTGACGCGAATCTCTAAAAATAAGAGAATATTGAGTGCTTGAGGGACTAAATGGATTAAACTAAAAATATGTATCCTTTTTAAAAACAATATATATTTATAATTGACCCTTTTGTTTTATTATTTGAACCACATTCAACTTTTAAACTCAAATCATTAGAAAACATATCTCTTTAAATATCCCTCTTGAATTATCATTGTCCATTGCCATTTTTGCATGGACATTCATTGCCGAAGAAACTTTTTATCATACCATTCATACCATAGTTATAATTATATTAAGATTGTAATCTAAATTCTAGGGTTTCAATTTTATAGTTGAAATCGATTTCTAGGATTTCGTTTGAAACTTGAAATAATAATTAGATTGAGCTTTTCAGTCAAATCGCAAAGAAATTTTTCTTTATCTTTATTTTTTAGAGATCTTAAGTATTTAGTCCTATTTGTAAAAAAATATTTTTGTTCACTCACATATTTTTATTTTTTTAGTTGTTGGTTGTAATATAACAAATATGGGACACGTGTCATTCTCCGCAAAAATAAAGAATGGTGGTTACAGAAAAATTATAGTTTGTTTTAGGTGATTATGAGACTTTTTACAATTTTAAAAATATATGAGAGTGGAACCTAACAAATCTTTATATATGGGACTAAAGTCAAAAAATTATATTTTTATTATGTTTACAACTCGTTTTGTTTGCATCAGATCCAGATTGTTGTTTATTTAGTTTGTTAATCGGAACAGTAAAAAATTTCCCTCTTCGCGATTTAGGCGGTTGGTGATTTATCGATTTAGGCGACTTGATTTGATTGGTGGTTTCAATATTTTTGCTTAATCGATTTGGTTAATATTGTTTTTGTTGATGAATAAATTTTCTTTGCGAGTTTTAGACAAAAATCAACGGTGATTTGATTCGCTGCTAACAAGGGGTTGGTGCTTAGTCACAGAGAGAGGAGGGGGTTAGGCGGTGGTGGTAAGAAGGAGGAGAGGAGTTGGGAGATAGGAGAGTTAGTTTCTTGATATTATTCATATTAATGAATTATTTTGAATATTAAATACATTTGTTTTATTTAAAATACCATGTGTCCCTTAAGTTTAAAAAAATTTCTAAAGATTTTGGACAAAGTATAATTTTTAACTAAAATGTTGTAAAGTGTAATAAAAATCGAGTAATGTATAAAAGTCTAAATGATCCTATATATATATATATAATAACCCCAAATTCTTCTTTGTAAGTGTCTAGCCTTTTATGAAATTGATTCGGGACTTATTTGGAGTACTACTTGTGCAATTGATTTGCCATTGAAACATACATAATTTCTAGAGTACAAGTAGACAATACATGAGGTTTAAATACAAGGCAAATATTCGTTTAATAAATATAATCAGAACGAACATGTGGAGCTACCCATGTTCGCCGTACAATTGTATTCAATGTTTATGTTTAATTATGTAAATGAACCATGCAAGCTTACTATAAGTGAAATATTAATAATTATGTTCAATGTTTATGTTTAAATGGGAATACTTGGTTGTTGTGTAAGGACATAAGAGAAAAAACAAATATTTAACTTAGGGGAGATCGATGCCTTATATATTGATGCTAGATTTTTTTATGTTGATTGATATAAAATAGTTATTCGGGGTTTAGCCCCCATTAGTTTATTGATATTGATTTTGGTCCCTATCATTTTTACGTTTTGGGATTAAACCCCCAAAGTGAATTATGGTGACGTAAAACATGTCGGAAAAAACAGCTCCTAAAACGTTTTTGTGACATTTTTGGCGTCACTAAAAGTAATTTCGGGGGTCAAATCTCAAGAAATTAACATTTTATGGGTTAAATGTAATTTAAAAAATGGGTGTAAAACTCCAAATAACCCTAACTAAAATTTGCACAGATGAATGTAAGATGTTTGGACATGCTTTTTGATATATAGGAGCTTTGGAAACTATATTTTGGCAATGTTCTTACTTTAAATTTTAACTTTTAGCTCAAAAATCATCTTTTACAAAAACTAAAAAAGAACCACCTTCATGATGGATCATACCATATTCAAATTTAAACAAAAAATAGTTGAGTCAACAAATATATACTGAAAGTATTGGGTCATATAAGACATTTCCCCTAACTATACTCTATATCACATACACTTTCATTCCCCTTTTTTTGAGTATTCGTGCTTGGTTAAAATCTTATATTGATTTCTAGAAATGATCACAACCAAATTAAAAGGTTAGGGTAAATTGTTTATGTAGTGACAAATGTTCATGTTGCCAGTACGAGAGTAAATGACTTTGCCATTATCAAATCAGTAATTCTATATATGGTAGTATCTCACATTCTACCCAAAAAATAGGAACCATTATTCTCACTCAAAAAAAAAAATTCCCGCACTCAACCTTTAACTTTAAACACTAAAATGAGTAAAGGGCCCTTCCATACATATAACTTAGGTTGAGCAATTTATTAATACATTTATTTATCAAAAAAAACTTATTTTGAACAAATATAATATTTTATAAAAAAATCTATTATTTATTTTTAAATATATAATATTCTGAAAATAAAAGAACATAATATTTTGAATATGAACAAATCTAATATTTTGCAAAATAATTTTAAATATTCTGGAAAAAAAACTTATTATTATTTTTTATAGAAGTGGAAGTTAATAAAAAAACTCCGATATTATTTATTTAAAAAATGAACATTCTTTTCAAACAAAAATACTGAACAACATTGTTTTTAAAAACAAAAATTTTCTTTGGACTTGGAGGTAGTTTTCTAGGCCTTATCTTACTAATGAGCCATTCTTGAAAAAAATAACCAAGCACAACTAGTGCAAGTGTTGTCAAAATTCATTCCATGGATAGCATGCTCTATGTGTAGTATTTTTTGAGTGTGGATTTGGTTGATGTGTGCTTAAATAGAGATATATGTTTAAATGGGAATACTTGGTTGTTGTGTAAGGACATAAGAGAAAAAACAAATATTTAACTTAGGGGAGATCGATGCCTTATATATTGATGCTAGATTTTTTTATGTTGATTGATATAAAATAGTATTTTGAGATTTCCCAATGCAATACCATCAGCAAAGGATAAATATAAAACTTGTTGTCTATTTCTTACGTAAGAATCAAATGCAGTTAAGCCATCTGTAAGCAAACACTTTGCTATGCCTGCTATTGTTTTGAGCCTCGGATAATTTTTTTTCCTTGTTCTAACTTTATAGAAAGGGACAACTGCTTACAAGTTACAATGCAAATTTGTCAAGGACTCGTTACTACTATCATGTTTGAATTATTGTGTTGCAATAATTGCACATATTGTTTTTGCAATAATAGCAAGCACACTTAACTTTGTGGATTTGGCTGAAATATTCGATAAGCATCATCAATTCTAGCAGAGATTTGGGCCATCAAAACCGGATCAGATGTAGCTTTTCATACGGGCATAAAATGTATTGAAATTGAAGCACGTTGTCAAATTGTCTTTTCCATATGATCTATGGAAATATAGTTCAGCATCCACAATCCAATGGGATTTGATCCAGGCCATCCATGAAGGTTTCCAGCGATTTCAACACGTGACCCTTTACTTATGTTTTAGATTAGCTAATGTATGTACAGATGTCCTTACTGCGTTATCTGTGTTGAGTTTGTTATTTTCTAAAATATTTGAACACGTACCTAGTTTTCTAGTTCCTTTTTTCTTTCGTGATAAGTGTCATAGTCCTACAATCCGGTCAGCAGAAAGAAACATTACATGTAAAATACCCTTGTTCTGAATAAAGATTCTATTTTGTTAAAAAATAACTTTATTGCAAAGAAAACACGAATAAATCAAGAACTGTTTTTTCTCATTGTAATGGGTAATACTAGCACGAATAATTCGACAAAAAAAAATATCACTTAGTCAACCTTCAATAAATATTGGGTCATATTATGTGACACGTTAATATAAATGGGTGATACGAACACAATATTATACATGACACAAACCTGATATATGTAGTGGTTACTCAAATTAAAAAACACGATTCCGGTGTAACATAATACAAATTTAATGAACCGGGATATGGTTTAAGAATGTTTTGATACGTACCCGCTATGACATAATACGATTGTAATGTCAACATAAATAAAGCTCTCCCATGAAAAGGGTCTCAATATTTCATTTTTAAATATAGTAATGTATAAAATAAATAAAAAGGTTGCATATGATTCATATTTGTTTTGCTTTGAAATTTATTTTTTTATTAAATCGATTGCTTGTGGAGAATTTTTTTTATACAACATAAGATAGAACATGAACATGCGCTTACACGTCTAAGATAGTGAGAGATACAATCTATATGTATTAGGAGGCACCAAGTGCTATATATATATATAGTGGCGGAGCCAGTTTGCAATTGACTTGGGCACATGCCCAGGCCAACTCTGGTACCCTCCCCCCCCCCCCTTTTCTTAATATATATACGCATATTTGAGTTAAATTTTCACATTAAATAAATGTTTGTTCTTCAACCTCTCTCCATTTTATCTAAGGTTTATTATATCGTTGTTCTTCCTCTTACTTTTTCTCCTTTTTTTAGCAAATATCTATTGTTAGGGTTTTTTTGAATTTGTTAGGATTTGTTGAAATTTTATGTAGAAAATATTCATTGTTAGGGTTTGTTGAAATTCTGAAAATATGCTTATTTTTCGCTTTACCCCTTCTAATATTATTATAAATGTTATTGTTATTGGATTGTAGTAATTAATTTTTGGGTATGGAGTTGTTGAAATTAATGCATATCCATTAAATTAATGTTGTTAAAATTAATGACAACTATCTATTTTTGTATGAACTTTTATTAGACTCATTTTGAAACGATGTTTAATTTTTGAAATAATTGCAATTCATTTATTAATAAGTAATTTTCTATGCATTCATAAGATTATTATAAGTAGTCCGAAAAAAAAAATCCTTTTGAGCCTAGGCCATCTCTAATTCCTGGCTCCGCCACTGTATATATATATATATATATATAGAGAGAGAGAGAGAGACAGAAATGCTCACCTATATCATGATGTATATATCGCACCATACATCACATCTAATTCTAGGGCATAAGAAATCTTTTTTCCAAATTTTTTTTTTCCTCTTGAAATTAACCTTCCAATCAAACCATATTTAAAAAAATTAGGTGAAAATATATTTTGTTTTTATTTATAAAAAATCTATAAAAAACTGTTGGCGCAGACCCTTATAAATAAGATATTTTGAACATTTTTTAAAATTAGCAACAAAAGATATTTTGATATAATTTTTTGAACATGAGTTTATTGGAAGGTTAATTTCAAGAGAAAAATATAATTTTTGAAAAAAATATTTTTAAGAGCCTACAATTAGGTGTGGTGTATGAATGATGTATATAGCATGATGTAAATGAGAATTCACCTATATATACTCTTCTTATGGTGCAGACCCCGTTGCATACTATTTTTTTAAAGTCCACGAAGTTTCAAAAAAAATTTAATCAAAAAGTGGGTGAGATGAATGTCCCCGTTTTAACGGTTGAAAATGCATATTTATACTATTTTTTTACATATCACACAATTTCAACGTTTTTTTTGTTGAAAAAATTGGAGAAGATCTTCTCACCATAAAGATCGTATCCATGAGGTTTAGCGCTGTGCTTCGGCCGGATCGGATCGGAAAAGCATGTTTAGGAAAAATTTCTAAAAAAATCGGCGTGCCGAAGCCGAATCCGATTTTTTTCGGAAATGTTTTTTTTTTCCAAATTCGGAATTTTCGGCAAAATTCGGAAATTCAGAAATTCGGCAAAATTCGGAAAATTCGGCAATTTTCAAGAAAAATACTTCGGAAATTATTTCGGAAAACAATTCAGAAAACATTTCGTGGCAAAATTGGAAAATAGTTCTGAAAATATTTCGGAAAAACAATCGGAAAATATTTCGGAAAAACAATCGGAAAATAGTTCGGATAATATTTCGGAAAATAATTCGGAAATTCGGATCGGAACAAATTTTAGAAATTCGGATCGGCAAAAATCGGAAATTCGGAAAATAAAAAAATTCCGATTTCCGATCCGATTTTTTTCGAAAAAAATCGAAAAATTGGAAATCGGCAATAAAAAAATCTTTCCAAAATCGGATCGGAATTCGGAAAAATCGGAAAAAAAAACACAGCCCTAAGGTTTGATAAACAAATTCATTTTTTTACTATTTAAAAAAAATGGTATGTACCAAGGTCTGTACTATAAGAAGTCCTTACATGAGGATCCTCACTCACTCTCTTTGTATATATATATATATATATATATATATATATATATGTGTGTGTGTGTGTGTGTGTGTGTGTGTGTGATGCAAAATAAAACATAATACGTCGGAACTCCTCTTGGGCGGCGGAACAAAACAGAGCATTTAAACCACACGAGTTATGATTTGCTAACTTATACTCAACCTCACTCCTTGATTTTATAGGCTTGGGAATCCTACTTTCACCAATTAAGGTTGTCGGTGCAGACTAACCATTAAGTACCGCTTTCCATACCATCTCATCTATACTCTAAAGTGTTGATTTCATATGCATTAAAAGTATGCATAGTTTGACCCATCATACATCGGTGCCCTAGCCCGAAACACCATTAGAATAAAGACCACCAAAATTCATGCCCAAACATAGATCTAAACACGATAACTTAATGTTACAGCTCTGATACCAATTTGAGAATGCAGATACTTAGGCAGGGATGGGTCTGAATAACAAAACACCTATTTTAAAAAAATTAAAATGTAATGTCGAAACTTTAAACTAATTAACCCAACAAAAACTTTTGCACCAATTTTAACCAAGATGTTGTGAAAAATTGATTTATCCAATTTAATCTTTTTAACCTAAAATATGCATAAGTAAAATAATCGCATAACATGCCGATGTATGAGAAAAACCCACAATGAGAAATATCTCGAACGATCCAGCAAAACCGATCACAATGATAAGATTTTACAAAAGACAGACAATAGATTTACATAACGACTCGTCGTTCTCGCAAGCCTTGATGCTCTTCTATCTTTGACCTATCATCCACAGTGCATCACATGAGTCCACCCACACAAGCTGCCACAATTTGTGAGTCCACACATGTCTTCTCATCCATCGATGAGGCTCACGAACCATCAACGGAGTCAGAACATGAAATCACTGCTTCTTTACCATAGCATAACAAACACAATACTGAGTCTACCTCACAAAACCTTTTTCTTTATCCAAATGATGAGAGAAACATATTGTGGTTCCCACACAAGAAGATTGCAAAGCATAAGAAAGATGAAACTTGGATCTTTAAATGATTTGGGTGAAACTAGGGTTTAGGAACTTCTGTATAAAGATGAAAAAATATTTTTCGCCAAAAGTTCTTAGAATTTTGATGTCAGGACTCCTATTTATAGAAAATACGGATTTCGGGGTGACGCGGTTCGTTCGAATGAAAAATTAGGGTTCATTCGAATAAAAAATTAGGATTCGTTCGAACGAAAAATTTATCTACTTTAAACGAACTCTACAATCGTTCGAACGAATAAGCAATCTCGTTTAAATGAACTTCGAACGGGCTTCTGATGGGTACACCATTGTTAGACAGAGAAACCCCGTTGGATGTTCGTTTGAAGTCCATTCTAATGAAGCTATTAATTCGTTTCAATGAAAATCAAACCTCGTTCGCATGAAAATCTCATCTCGTTCAAACGAAGTTCAATACTCGTTTTAACGAACTAAACTTCAAAAATATTTTGCTTAAAAAATATTTTAAAAATAATTCCAATTTTTTTTGTAAAAAATAAATCACCCAAAATTAAATTTCCAAGATCTCAAAATCATATGCATCCATACTTGAGAGATCCTTGAAAACATGAAGACAAATGTGGCACTAAACACGACACGATGTGTAATATCTGAAGCATTGTCACTACGTTTTTATCAAACACATCATAGGCTTACGAGTTCAACAATACAAAGGCTAGCCTACTCATATTATTTTGTTCGGAATTGAGCCAATACATAAAAAATGACTTAATTGAAAAATTTTCCTTACAAAGCTCAACTACCCACCCCCTGCATTGAAGTGTTGGGTATTTATACCTAAGGAGTGAACTACCAGGAGCTTTAGGTGGGGAGGATGCATTACTTATGGTGGTTTGGAGCCATTAATGCCCAAGTTCTTCGAGGACATGCGAAGACGATTAATGATCGCCTTCTCCGAGGATAAGTAAAAGTCAATAATGATCACCTTCTCTGAGGGTCTATCAGAGCCATTAGTGCTCACCTTTTTCGAGAACCTATCATGCATTAATTGTGTCACCTGGCACTGGAGGACTCTTTGATAGTGTTATGATCAAAACTTTCTATTTTTCACTTGCAATATAGGTTTTGAATTTTTTTATTAACACTTAGGAAAGATCATCGGGGTGAGTATGTTATGTACTTCCTAAATGAGTCATTAGACAAGTGATCCTAGATCGTCTTGCTAAGTTGGGCTAGTCAAGTGAGGGACATGGGCATGACATAATCATGTATAAGGTATTATCATGTACAGGACTTGGTCGTGTGCTGGACATGCAAGGAGTAGGTTTGGCATATATAAAAGCCTACCCATGGGACGAATTGAGCCTGTGACAAATTCTTCACTATTAGCTACCTCCCAATTTTTATGTGGGATGGCTCAATCACGGGAAGATTATTGCTCATACTTATTTGAAGATCAATTGGAGGACAAAAATATAAGAAAATCCAGGTATTTCCTTCCCGTTTGAGCAGGTTGCATCCCACATTATTTTTTTAAAATAGCAAAAAAATATTTTTAAGCTAATTTTTTTCTGTGATATTTAAACATTTCAAAGGACCCATATAAAAAAAATAAGCTCAAAAAAACGTTTTTTGCTATTTAAAAAAAAATTGGTCAAACTTTCGTTGCTTTAAAACACTTTAAAAGCTGCGAAAGTTTTAACTTATTTTTTTTAAAATAACAAAAAATGTTTTTTTGAGCAAATTTTTTTTATATGAGTCCCTTCAAATGTTTAAATATTACATAAAAATCAACTTAAAAATATATTTTTTAATATTTAAAAAAAATAGGTGTGCACAAGCACGAGTGCAAACTTAGCGCATATAGGGGCCTGCCTCTCTCTCTCTCTCTGTATATATATATTTATATATAAGGGGTCCCATATTTTTGGCTCATGTAAGACTTCAATCTATAAACATGGGGTTGTATATTGTGGCCTTGGCAAGTAAAGGTCCATAAGGCAAATTAGACTTGTGAAAAATTCTTCATTATCAATAATATTTTTCAAACATCATGTCATAACTTGGGGGCTTGACATAGTACCACCTTTATGTTTGTGACAAAGGTTATTTGTTCGAGAGTGTGAATAAACATATAAGAGAAAGAAGGAGTTGAAACATAATGATATAATTAAGTTTAAGAGTGTGAGAATGATTTATTTAATTTTGAATATATATATATATATATATATATATATATATACTCCCTCTGTCCCAAATTAAGAATACACTATTCTTTTTCAGGTTGTCCCAAATTAAGAGTCAACTTTCCTTATTTGGACAAAATTAATAAACCATGTTCCACGATGGTAAACTAGAGTTAATCTTTATCGTTAATTGAGTGTATCTTTAAACTTTACAAAATAAAGACATGAAGTCTTAATTTAGGACGGAGAGAGTATATAAAATAACATTTTTAATGAACTTCGACTATTATTTGTAAAATTAAACGATTTACAAATAGACTTGCACTACACTAAAATTGCCTAGTTGTCAAGGTAAAAAACTATGACAGGGAAAACTTGGCATGGTTAAAGACCGTGACAAAAATTGGGGTGATAATTTTCTTTGCCATGGTCAAAGTCTATAACAAGAATTTAACTTGTCATGAACTTTGATCATGACAAGTCAATAAAGAACAATTATCATGGACTTTGACCGTGATAACAAAAATTGTCACGAATTTTGACGGTGATAATTTTCCTTTATCACGGACTTATCACAGTCAAAGTCCATGACAAATCGAGGTAGAATTTAAAAAAATCTGCTGGGGAGTATAACCAGTGCCACTGCCCAACAATATATCCTTTTAAAACATATTTATACATGTTCAAATAATATATATATCAAACAACATTCAACAATTCATAAAAGCTACATATGGATTAACCAACAAATATTCATAACTAACTAACATTAAATATTCAAATGAAATAAGTACAAATAATATCCAACAAAAATATTCATAAGCATGAAAATAATACAAATAATGTCAAGGGGATGAGTTTTGAATAGATCTGAGGAGGAAGGTAGGCCACACTACATATAAAATGATACAATCATCAATTCGTCAAACGCCACATTGCTCTTCTAACCACAAGGGTTTATGTTCTTTTTCGGTTAGAACATGTGTGACGCAAATCTTTGCCTCAATATCTTTCAACATACGTCCATGAACCACACTACCCGATAGTGTATATATGTCTCTTAACCCCCTAGCTATGGGATTGTTCTCTTGGAGCTCTATTACACAATCGGTCAACCCAATGTTGACATAGGCTATTCGACGGGAGGTGAAGGTGGCAAATGGATCATGTGCTGTCGGATAGTGGGTGCGCATCGGTTATGAGGGTAAGAGAGATGGAGAAGTGGCATCCTCGTCTACCGTGTTCCCCTTGCCCTTACGTTAGGTGGACCCTAACTGACGCTTCATGTACTCAAACATATTGAGGACCGCCACCTCCAACCTTTCTAACTTATCACCATGGGTGTCCACCTTACGAGCCAACCCTGTGTTGCTCGTCTCAATCTTAATAAGCCTCGACTTCCCCACCTTAGAGCTCACCTCCTTGTCCTTCCCTTGTGATCCACCGTTAGCACTTGGTTTAGTGCGTCCGTACCCAAAGATGCCTTATCGGCATCAGACAGGGAGTTGTGAACTTCCTTAAGATTTACTTGAAATGACTAAAAGTACACGATTAGTTAAGTTAATAAAAAAAATTGTAACGTAATTAAAAAAAATAAACAATTGGAAGATATTTTTATAACTTACAATTGTGTCTGCCATGCTCAGGGGCACCTCCTTATCCTTGCCCTTCTTCGTCTGAATTACCACATAGGCATCGAGCCTATGTGGCTTATTACTAGGGCCACTCTCCGTCTCCTGAAATAAAATAATGCAGAATCAGTAAGCAATGAAAAGTAATGCTAAATTAGAATAACATAAAACTAAAATTAAAGAAAATTAAAAACTTGTCATTTTGTTCTCCACCTTAGCGTAAGACGTAGGCCAGAAGTAGTGCACATCGACCTTTTTGGCCCACTTTGCTTGCTCTAATTGACGAGATGTTAACTGCTGATCCAGAATCTCATTGTCGACAAACTGCTGCCATCTTGTCAATGAGATCCACTCCTTCAACAGTACCATGTCACGCACCCTCAATATGGACTCCCGGTACCCAAAGTACCATGCCCATATGTTTTTCCTCCATATTTTGTATTGCTCCCTCAGCTGACATGTGGGGGCAGGTCGAATTGTTCCTGTCAAAGATATACAAACCAAAAAGAAAGTAAGTGTTAGTTATATGTAAATTATATTATATAATAAAATATAAACATGAACATAAATATAAATATAAATATAAATATAAATATAAATATAAATATAAATATAAATATAAATATAAATACAAATATAAATATAAATATAAATATAAATACAAATATAAATATAAAATAAAAACAAAGCGAGTAACTACCTGTACTGGCCCCCAGATGGCGATCTTGAGCTCGACGAGCACCTTCTTTCCATCTGTGTATCCCGAGCCGACGATCGTCTTGAGTAACTCAAGGGCCTTAGGTCAGGTAGTTCCCAATGAGGGACCCTAATTTTTCCCATTTGGGGTACTAGTGGCAGACGAGCCTTCCTTGCCTCCGCTACCGTATTTCCCCAATAAATACATTTCCTGCAAAAATTGTTGTTATTAGTACAAATATGTATATGATAAAATGATCAAATCCAAATTAGTAAAAGCATTAAATTAATTAAAATCCAAATGAATTAAGGCGCTAGAAGAATACATTGGAATAATAATCACAAATCTAAAAATTATTTCAAATTCGGGTCATGTAACGGACTAAGAATTAATGGTTAAATTGAGTAAGATCCAAATTAAGATATTCAATAAGTAACCCACCAATTTTGATTCAAATCCACCGGAACTGATCAAATCCAAATTAATAAAAGCATTAAACTGTCCTCCAATATTAATAAAGCAATAAAAGAATACATGCTAACGACATTATAAGAGTACAAAATCCATATTATAAACCAAACTAAGCATTGTTTCAAATAGTTGGAATACTTATTACAAATATAAAAATTGTTTCAACTATAACGGATAAAGCGTATATATTTATATTATAGTAAGAATAATTTATATTATCCCTTAGTCTATTTGTCTCATCGATCCACTCTGTGTATTTAGGATATCCCATCACAGCTACTACAAACAATCACCTATTATGGGTAAGATGCGTATATTCATGGATTAATATAAATAAAAGTGTATAAACAAAAGCATATATTCATTTATTCAGTAGAAATGTTTATAGTGGTGATCTCTACATAACTATGTGTTATTTCGCATTATTAATTGTTTAACAACAAACTTTTAAAATTTATAGTATGTTTTATTTCTATCTTATTTATATTCGATAAAAACACAACTCTAAATATTAGAATTACCTAGGGCCAACCAACTCAATGACCATCTAAATATTCAAATTCACCGGTCAACAACAATTTAAGAATCTCAAACAATAATTCAAAAAATGTTGTGAAATATTAGAAATGCCTGGGGCCAACCAACTTAATAGCCATCTAAATGCTCAAATCCACCAGTCAACAATAATTCAAGAATCCCAAACAGTAATCCAAATAGTAATGCGAAATATAAGAAATGCCAAGGGGTAACCAACTCAATGACTATATAAATGTTTAAATCCACCAATCAATAACTTATGAAGTGAACATGAGAATATAAAAAGCATTATATCATGTTACAGTACTGTTATGTTATGAATTCACATGAGAATATATGCATGCATGCATGCACCCCCCAAAGTAAGTGTTATATAACAAGTAATAAGAGTGAAAAGGTAATAATAATCGTATACAACTTGATTTAGTGTAAATTGAAACTTGCCTAAATTATATTAATGAGAACCATAATCGATAGCCATTAGTTACTATTTCACCCACATATTTGCCATCATCTTGTTTATGATGCCAAATAGGTGCGTGAAATAGGAGCCAATGGCTATCGATTGCGGTTCTCGTTATTATAATCTAGTTAGGTATAAATTTACACTAAATCAACTTCTATACGATTACTTATTACCTTTTTACCCTCGTTAGTTGTTATATAACACTTGCTTTGGGGGTGCATGCATGCATGTATTTTATAACAATTTATGAGAAAAAACATACATACACACACACACACACAGAGGGAGAGATGTACCGGAATATGTGTAGAGAGAGCGAGATATAGTCGTCGAAATATGTGAGGAAGAGAAAAGGAGGTCGTCGTTGCTACAATTAGAGAGAGAGTGAGAGTTATAAGGGCAAACCCACTATAAATCAATTTATACCAATTATCAATTTCAGTATACAAATTTTAATTTCAGAATACCAATTTCAACATACAAATATTAATTTTGGAATACACACAACAAAGAACGCATATTTCCTCCATCTCCTCTAAAGGGTAAGTGCTCATATCCCTTTCAAGACCGCATGTTTCTGTAATATACTTAACAACTCATGCACATTATTTCAATTTGAGAAACATTCGGCATCATATCCCTATAGTTCTCCAAATACACGACATATATTCGCAAGTGTAAGTGTTATTTCAATTTATCAATTGAAATAACACCTAGCACCGTATCATTTAGTATGTACCCAGCGAACATTAAAAGACGACATCATAACTTTTCCCAAAAGTTACCAGTTTAAGTCACTAAGAATATTATTATACAGAAACTATTGTGACACCCCGGCTAATAAAATACCGAGTGATCAGTCCTATACCAAATCAAATAGGAATTTCATTTGGTTCATTCTTAGCATCACTGTCAAAAAAAATTTAAAACTTACTAGCCACCTAGTATTCAAAAGACATGGTGCCAAGTTTTATCTTTTTACTTAACATCTCAACATTAACATGTGAAAGAATATATAACTAACCATCATCCAATCACTGAATCAAACAATGCTAAAAATGGGATAAATGTAATCCTTGCCGAGACAACCACCTGCTACAAATAAATTATCAAATATAAACCACAAGGGGAATAATTGAGTAGATTATCTAACTGAAATAAAATGGAATAACTAGGGCGACATGCCCAAATAAAATATTGACTGCATCATACTCTAGGAATGAAATGACTGAAACGGCTAAGTAAAGTCCTGCAACATCCACATGTGCCGCAGCTGCCTAACCCCATATTTTATAGCAAGGGTTAGAACCCAAAATATTTTGAAAATATTTAACAAGTGAATTTAAATGCTATAAATTAAAATGCATGAATGCTCTTCATATCTAAGTTAGTGTCGCACACTCTCTTGAGGACACCTCACCACTCGACTAATGTGCATGCCTACCGTACCAATACATGACCCATCTAGCTATCTATCCGGTAAATAGTCTTATATATATATATATATATATCCATAACCTACTTTTCCCACTACTCTATCCCGAGTAAGTTTAGTATACTCTTTATAAGTTATTAATCACATTAACTTATTAAGTCATTTCTCATTTGATATCATATAACAACCTCTCAAGTTATATAATTAATACAATTCTCATCTGGTATTTACCCGTATATAATTATACCATATATACGTAATCACACTACAACATTCACACATACATGTCGTAGATATATAACAATCCCCCGAGTAGGCACTCATCGGGTGTTCTCTAGATGTGATCATAACCGGGTATACTCATTCACCCAAAACCCTGACACGGTTAGCTCCTCGTTTTAGAAAAATGTACAAACGTTGTGGAGGCGACCATAGTTTCCAACGGTAGTGAGATTAAAACACTCAAACGACTCACTCCTAAACTCGAACGCTATGACCTTGGGACTATACTCACCCTGCATTCTCTAGTCAGGGGATTCACCCACACTGTGCAACCTCCCCTGATAGCACTAAAATGGGTATGCATTACTATAAATATTATTCATACCAATATTTATAAATCTTATATATATACTACACATCACCATATATATAAAATCCATGATACTGGTGTACTACATCCATACACAAGCCTTATGCTTTAAAATAAATATATATATCAAATCCAGGCTACCCGTGTGCAATATTTGTAACACTAGCCTAACCTTTTCAAGTCTATCTACCGACTTGATATATAAATAAGTCCCACAATTATATATTTATCACTTAAGTTGTGTCACCGAACTAAAGTACCGGACTTACATCATTAGGCCGAAATCTCATCATGTAGAACTTATCCCTCAAATCCCACATATTAAGGTTAACCCCCTTTTTACTTTTGAATATTCCTTATTTTATTATATAACCCTATAATAAATGAACTCAACAAAATTCGTGCCTAAACACTCGTGACACTAGTCCAAAATTTCACCCCAGTCCCTATCCTGACTTAATTGAATTGATCACGCATAAATTAATTATCTTGGCATCACTCAACCGATATACCCGGACTATTTCTCTTGCCTCGAAATTCAAAATCCCCAATTCATTATTCAATTCACTCAATTAAGTTTACCCACTTAATTAATAAGGTTTCAAATCACTCCATATAAACTTTAATTATCAAATTGGATTTATCCTCTACTTAATCCAAGGGTAATTTTTCTAAATTAAAATTTGCCCATGAATCTGCCCAACCGCTTTTGGAAAAAATGTATCAGAGACAACAAAATTTAGAAAATGCAATTTTCTATAGGGCAGCGCGGACAAAATTATCATTAATGCATTAAAACCTCACTTTCTGCCCAGATTTTCCCCCACAAAGCCCTCCAAGGCTTGTTCTAAATTCACCCATTTGACTCTCTCAATTTAATTGCATTGTCTACACAAATTGGGGCATAAAAACCACATGATTTTATCGTCTCTATATATTTATAAATTCCAAATATGAAATCCCCAAATTAAGATGTAGAACAAACCCTAACATATTAATTAATTCACACATTCTTTAATATGAATAGAAAAAATGCAATTTAATAAATGCAAGTTAAACCACTTGTCTTAGATTTGTAGAACTAAGTCCTTTGATGAAGATGATATATTGGAACCAATGATCTCCTCTTGTTCTTGAAGTAATCTTCCAAAATCTACAAATTCTCTTCTAAGGGTTCTCCTCTTAAGCTCTCCCCAATTTTACTCTTTTAAATGACTTTAAATTGCCTTACCCTTTCACCATTAAGATTAAAAACTCAAATCCGATTTTCGGGTCTATGGACTTTATAAAAAGGGCCCTAACTCTTAATTTGGAGCTCAATTATGTATAATTAAGTCCCGAAACCCAATATATACACATGGATACTCATTTTGGACTATTTTGACCCCACCAGACTCAACCGTGCTCTCAAAATCGACATCCAGATTAATTTATAACATCTTTCAAATTTAAGACCTCAAAATATGACATAAAATAATTCAAAATAATTAATCCTCAATTCGCCAAATTAATAAATTCCTCGATTTAAAAATTTCTCAAATCATGAATTTAATTCTCCAAATAAAATAAATTATTTTCCTCCCAAAATATTATTTAATTAAACGTCATTAAAATTTACGGGGTGTTACAATTATACCGTCCCAAACTGTCCAAACTAGAATATTCGAGAGATCTCATTACAGGGGAAATGACTTTCGAACGGTTCTAAGGGCTATTGAATGCGTATGCATAAGAACTAGAAGGGTAGTAGTCTCTATGTGAACTATATGTAATTTAAAGTAGTTATAAATTAATACGAAATATTATAAATGCATAGGGTCAACCTACTCAATGGCCATCTAAATGTTCAAATCCACCAATCAACAACAATTCAAGAATTCCAATAAGTAAAAAGGTGACATCATTTTTAAACTAGCACAATAAATGAATGATAAATTAGCACAATAAATTATAAAAATTAAATAAGTGCATGTGTTTGTGTGCGTATTTGAAATTATTTTTAAGGTTTCAAATTAATTAAGGATTTCATTTGAAATCATTTTAGAATTTTTATTCTAGGATGTTTGTGTTAGTGTGGTGTGTGGGTTGTGATTTTTTAATGTTTCCAAATTAATTAGGGTTTTCATTTGAAATCATTTTAGGGTTTTCATTCTAGCATATATGTGTGTGTGTGGTGTGTGGGTTGTGGTTAATTTTAGGGTTTTCTAGGGTTGTGATTTTTTTTAGGGTTTTAATTTGAAATCAATTTAAGGTTTTCATTCTAATGTGTATGTGGTGTGTGTGGTGTGTATTTTTATGTGTGTATGTGTGCAGTATCGACTCTGGCTGCTAAAAAGTCTACTAGTCTGCTAGTAAGCCTAACCTAATTCCTATTTTGCTGATTGTCGTTGGCCCACCCACGCAAGGTAAATGTAAGACCATCTGATAGCATTGATTCTTTTCGTATCATATTTTAATCTATGAAAAAATAATTAATTTTTAAAACTATGAATAGTTTTTTAATCTATTATTTTTTTAAACTATGAATTATTTTTTAAGGCAAAGGTAATAGATTGTTGTTGGCCATGTTTTTTTTTATTATTTTTTTAAATACATCAAGGTCTTATTAATCTATTTTTTTATGTAATTATTTTTTTATTACTGTAACAACCCGCCTAATGGGATACCGGGCGATCACTCCTATATCAATGTTGATGTAAAAAATTAGATCACTCTAATAATTCAATCACAGATAAATAAATAAGACAAAAGATTTTAAAGTGGTTCAGCCTTATAAGAATGGCCTACGTCCACTGTTGTTTTATTGATGTTTGTATGGGAATTCTCGATTACAAGTTATCTCAAGAAATTCCGGTCTGGGGGTCCCCTTACAATGAGGATTGCACAGTGTATTTATAGCCTTGAGGCTGTAATGTGAAAGGGTAATACATTAAATGATATGCATATGAAAGGGTAATACATTTAATGCCCTATTTGCGTGCGCGTCCAAATGATAAGCATTTAATGAATCAGTTGAACTGTTGGTTATCCAGCTATTAATGCTTTGTTCGAGATGCAGCTCGGACCGCCTGAGTTGCTCGGACCGCCTAAGCTTCTTGGTATTCAAGAGTTCCTCGGAGAGGTTTGTTCCTCGGAGTGTATGAGTTCCTCGAGTAATCAGTGTTCCTCGGGGAACTATGAGTTCCTCGGGTAAGTAGTGTTCCTCGGGGAGCTAGTCTTCCTCGCTGTGGTTTTGTTCCTCGGAGTGTGGGAGTTCCTTGGAAGTGTTTGTAATTGCCATGTGTCTTCATATGATTGTTCGACGTTAGCAGATTAAATTTGGTATCAACAGAAGCCCCCAATGTTTCATAGTTCGAAATTTGAGGAGTATGGAACATTCTTTCTCGGAATATGGTAGCTTTAAATAGTCTTCCTGATTTTCAGGAGCATTTCCCTTGTATTTATTTCTCTTTCCAAATTCGTAGAATCATGCTTTTTTGGACTTTTCTGCGTGCTTCGATTCCCGCGTTACTTTCGTCTTTTTAGCCGCTGTTGCCCGCTTTGATTCCTGCGCCTATATTTAATGCCCTTTTAGCCGCCGGTAACGTAATCATCCTTTTTTGTAATCATTACTTCGCCAGTTCCCAAGGTAAGGTATTTAAACTTCACAGACACTCCCATCATCTTCTACCTTTTCAAATTTTCATCTTCGAGTTTTTCATTGTCTTCTACTCTCTTGTGTATTCATCTCTTCCATCGTCCGTAGTCAGCAGATCCGTTCTTTTTCTGTAAGATCTTCTTCCTTCATCTTTATTTCTTTATTCACCATGGTTTATCCTGTTGAGTCTCTTGACAAATTTCGATCTGATTTTTCCATTCCCTCTTGGGTTGTCTTGGAAGAGCTTTCTGAGCCTTCTAATTATTTCAATTTGGCTGAGGGACATTGGTTCCCCAGTCTCTTTTTTGCTGTGTGTGGATTTTCTTTTCCACCAAATCCTATGTGTTTGGAATTCTGTCAGTACTTTGATGTTGTTCCTGCACGAAAAGCCCCCAACACATGGAGAATATTTAATGGGGTGCATAAATTAAATCAAGTGCATGGAACTTGTATAGGAATTCCAGAAATCATGTACTGCTATAGATGGGCAGTTAATGATAATATTTATCACTTAAAAACTAGGTTTATAAATAGAGCCTTAGTAGTCAATCTCCCTGATGCCAATAGGGATTATTTTGAACACAGGGTTGTCGTAAAAAATTGGCAACATCCTCCATTAACCTAAGATGAGGTTTACCAGGGTCCCAGATGCCCTCCTTATGGCAATGGGATAGGTTATTTTTATTTTATTTTATTTATTTTGAAATCATGTTTGTTTTGTGTTTGATAAAATGTGTCACTGATAACAATGTTTGCTTATTTGCAGTTGATAGCAAGAGAAAGTGCCCAAAAGAAACAGATGTCAATATAAGGCATTTGGGACTTATCTGGGGTCTGCATCAAAGAGTTGTCGACGAGCATATCAGGTCGTCTTCGTATCTGCTCCAGTACAAAAGCTACACAACCTCCTTCACTGCTCGTCCAGTGATCAGTGAAGCAGAGCCAGTACCAGCCTCTGCAAGTTCTTCGCCTGAATCGCATATTCCATTGAGCGAAAGGATGAAGAAGAGAAGAACTCCTGCTCTGTTTGAGAAAACCACCTCCGGTTCTGGGGAGGTAAAAAGGATTAAGATTGATGTCCCAAAGGAGGGGACAAAGAAGACTGATGCAGCTCCTCCAGCTGCTCCTGCTAAAGTCTCCGAGAAGGTTGCTGATAAGCCCGCAGTGGCTCCGAGCAGCTCTGCTGCTCCTGGAAAGGTGATTGTGATATCACCGACCAAGGACTCATCCTTGGTTGAATCTGTAATTGTTCCCAGGCTGAAGAAAAGCTCCTCGGTCAATTTGGCTAACACCACTACTCAACCCCCAGCTGCTGGGACTGTAGTTCCCCCTTTTGTCCCTCCGAGCTCTGCCATGAGCTCGGTGAAGTCCCGGACCATTCCCGAGGTCCAGGGTAATGAAGATAATCTTACTCGGGACATGGTTACTTCTTTGGCTGCTCGTCAGTTTGCTTCAGTAAGTTTCTTTACTTTGAACTTTTCATAGTTTCCTTTGTCATTTCTGTTTCTAACTTGCTTTCTTTTTCTGTTTACAGTTGACGAGATGTTTTAACATAATCCTGAAAAAGGATTAAGCCATTAAAGCCCCAAGCTCCTCGTCCAGTGTGGAGGGAGCTATGGAAGAGGCTATCAAATCTTTGGAAGACTCCCGCCAGAAGTATGCCACTGATAAGGCTATCTGGGAGAAAAAACTTTCCTCCTCCGAGCAAGAAAAAGCTCGAGTTGCTGATGCCTCCAAGGAGTTGGAGAAGAAAAAGAATGCCTTGGAGAAGGCAAATAAAGAGCTTGAGGAAAAGCTCAAAGCCGCTGGAGAGCTGGAAAATAAACTCAAAGTTGCTGAGGAGAGGTTGAACCAGCTCCAGGAAGTAGGTCGGCAGAAGGAGGAGGTTGAGATCAAATTGAAGAATGCTGAGAACCTTCTATCTGAGACGCTTTCCTCGGAGAAGCTGAAGAGGAGAGCTGCTGTGAAAAAGTCCTTCAGCTCTGGCTGGGACAAGGGGTGGAACAAGGGGTGTGCTGCCATAGTATCTCAAGTAGACTATGGCAGTCTAAAGTACTTTAGGGATGGATGGGTCGCTGCCCTTCAGGAAATGAAGGTCGACGAGTCCTCCGAGCTCTTCCAGAGGAATATCCCTGGTCCTCCTCCTACTCCAGAAGAATTAGAAGAGGACGAAGCTACCTCTGAGGAGTCTTCAATGGTGATGGGAGATCACCCCCCAGCCATACACTCTGCTGTCGAGCAAGTCATTTCTTCATCCGAGCAACAGCTGGTGCTCTTCGAACAACCCACAGTTCCCTCCGAGCAACCTGCTTCCTCTTCCCAACCTCCCGAGAAGGTTTTGGGAGATAAGGAAAAGGTGTAGTGTTGTTCGGGCTTACTTTTATTTTATTTTTATTTTTTATTTTTTGTCAAATGTAATCCAGCACTTGTAATTCTGAATTTTATGATCTAATAAAACTTGAATTTTCTTGTATATTGTTGTTCATCTTCTATTCATACTCTGCTTATTCTTCTTATTGATGATTGCTTTTCTTTCTCTGCTAGTTTCTGGCCAGGATGGATCTACTATCTGCCCATGATACAAAGTTGCTGCAACAGTGCAATGAGTACTTTAAGGCTGGTCACACAGACTTGAGTGCTGCACAAGTTGCCGACATCCTTGGCCAGGATGCTTCAGAACAGGTACTGGAAGCATATCAGTACCTGAAGTGTCTGCTTGATCGAGCGGTAGCCAATAATGTGGCTTACTATGAAATGATCGAGGATCTCCAGTGCACCCTCGAAGACCTTCAGAATCAATACAAGGAATCAACTGCCTTGTTGCATGAGAGTTACGAGAAGAAGTATAAGATGATCATTGCTGACAAGGGCTACGAGAAGCTTTTTGCTGGTTATGATGTAAGGGAGAGAACCCTGAGGGGCGAGGTCGAGGAATGCAGACAGATTGCCGAGCTGCTGGAAAAGGAAAAAACAACTTGCAGAAAGAGCTATCACAGTTGAAGTCTGCAGCCTCTTCTTCAACAGCCCTAATCCCAGTGACTGACGAGGGATTTTCATTCCTAGAAGTGGAGAATGCCAAGTTGAGGGAAGAATTGGATACCTTGAGGAGGTCGGGCCCTTCCACGTCTCCTCGGGGATGAGGAAGATCTCCTCGGGGACGAGGAAGAGCAGCTCGGGTACTTGTCGAGGAACAGAGGACAGCATCTACCTTAGAGAACCAGGCCTTCCAACTAATGGCGAAGAACCAATCTTTGTCTGACATGTCAAAGAAGATTAGGGACTTGGAAAAACAACTCTCTACGCAGAAGTCCGTCTTGGAGAATAAGGAGATTTTCATCAAGAGTCTCCACGAGCAGCTAGAGAGGCTAACATATCAATTCCACAAACATCCCAGGGAGTTCTGGATGGCTGGATACAACGAAGCACTATTCCACCTGGACGATCGTATCCAGAATGCCAACAATGAGGGCTACAAACAAGGCTGGCTGAATGCCTTAGGTGTGCTGAAGCTCGAACAAGGACACTATTTATGGGACTACCATGATCCCGGGTTGCTTGACCTGCCTCTGCCACCGTACAACCTGGAGATGGAGTGGATTCCTGCTCGGGCCATTCCACGAAGATTAATTTCAAAATACCTCGGTGACTATAATTTACATTCTCAAATTGAGGTATATCGTCCCGAGCATCTTCTAGATCGACCTTCTGTGATGAACGTCAGGATGCTGAAGGATTTGAACTTCATCAATTCTCCTCAATCTTTAAATGATCCGCCTGCTGGCGAGGAACCGGTATCGAAAGCTGAGGGGAAAAGACCAATAGAATAGGAATTTTTAATGTAACAGTTAGTATACATATCAATGTAATTTTCATTTTATTATCAATGTAATTTGTAACTTATTTCGAATTTAATGAAAGACTTTCATTATTGCTTGCAAATCATAATTTCTATTGTCTTGTAAATATTAAACACTTTACATTTATGCATATCTGTTTAAAAAATAATAATAGTGTTGTTCATCGACCAACTTAGTAAAAAAGTTACAAGTATCAGTAATGTTGCTTGATCACTTAATAATAAAGTAATGAGTATAAAAATGTTTAAAATTTTTCCAACCAACCAAGGTTGTTAAATTGTGCTCGTCGACCAATTATAGTTAATGAGAGTTTATCCCCGACTAACCATACTTGGTAAATTTTTGTCTTTTTCATAAAATGTGTCTGACCAACCAAGGTCAATGAATTCTCCTCGCCGACCAACTGTAGTTAGTGGGTTTTTATCCCCGACCAACCATGCTTGGTACAGTTTTGAATATTTTCTCCTCGTCGACAAACTACGTTGGTACAGTTTGGAATATTTTCTCCTCGTCGACCAACTAAGTTGGTGGGTTTTTATCCCCGACCAACCATGCTTGGTACAATTTGGAATATTTTCTCCTCGTCGACCAACTACATTGGTACAGTTTGGAATATTTTTTCCTCGTCGACCAACTAAGTTGGTACAGTTTGGAATATTTTGTTGAGTAATCTGCCGAGCTGTGCCGAGTAGTGCGTAGCACTAGTATTCCCCGAAATTTTTTCAATAAACAGAAAGACTTGCAGAATATTTTTATTTTATTCATACTGATGGAACTGCATTACATATACATCACTGATAATACTTGCGCAGATGTTCTGCGTTCCATGTATTCTTAAACTCTTCGCCTTCTAAAGTGGCTATTCGATAAGTTCCTGGTCGAACAACTTCTGTAACTCGGTATGGTCCATGCCAGTTTGCTTCCAGTTTGTTATGTTTTTGAATTACTTTCTTCAGCACATAGTCTCCTTCTTTCAGGTCGCAATTCTTCACCCTGTTGTTGTAGAACAAAGTTGTTCGCTGCTGGTAAGCAGCATTTCTAATGGCTGCTTCTTCTCTGACTTCTTCGAGCATGTCTAAATCCAGTATTCTCATTAAGTCGCTGACAGGGGAATTGAAATTCAGTACTCTGTGTGTTGGGAGGCCCAACTCGGCAGGTATGACAGCTTCACTTCCAAATGCTAGCATATATGGTGATTCTCCAGTTGCTACTCGAGGAGTAGTTCGGTAAGCCCAGAGTATTGATTATAGCTCGTTGGTCCAGTTTGCTTTTGCATCATCTAATCGTTTCTTCAAACCGTTCAGCAGCGTTCTGTTTGTCACTTCAGTTTGTCCATTGCTTTGAGGATGACCTGGTGCTGAATGAACCCTTAAAATGTTTGACTGATGACAATAGGCGGCAAACTCCTCGTTATAAAATTTTGTCCCATGGTCTGTGATGAAGGCATGAGGGAGACCATATCGGCAAATGATGTTCTTCCAAACAAATTGGTACACCTTCTCGTACGTCATATCAATGAGTGGCTCAGTTTCTACCCACTTAGTAAAATAATCCACTGCGACGACAAGGTACTTGAACCTTCCTCGGGTCGTTGGCAGTAGTCCAACCAAATCAATTCCCCACATGGCAAATGGCCAAGGGGAAGTTATGGGTGTCAACAATGCTTGTGGAGTTCTTCGGATGGAGGAAAAGCGCTGGCATTTATCACACTTCTTGGCATAGGCAATACAATCAGCCCTCATCGTCGGCCAGTAGTATCCCTGCGTCATCATCCTTTGCAAAATCGTCCGACCTGCTACATGTACTCCACAAGACCCTTCGTGGATCTCTTCAATTAATTATTTCACCTCGGAGGGATGTACACATCTCTGCAAACCTGTCATTATTCCTAGTCTATATAAAACACCATTAGTTAGTACATACCGAGCAGCTTTAAACTTCAATTTCTTAGCTGCGAGCTTGTCAATTGGCAATCCTCCCTCCTCGATATATGCCCTGATGGGATCCATCCAAGATGGACCTAAATCAAGGGTGATAAAGTTCATCATCAGATCTTCATCTATACTCCGACCAGCCAACACTTCAATTGGGATTGTTCGTCGTAACTCGGTGCGAGTAGCTGACGCTAGTCGAGCTAGGGCGTCTGCTCTCGCATTCTCCATTCTTGGTATTCTGACCAGCTGAATAGCGACAAATTCTGACACCAGCTCCTTTGCCTTTGCATGATATCTGATCATTAATTCTCCTCTAACTGCATATACTCCCATCATTTGGTTTACAATCAGTTGAGAGTCACTGAAGATCATAACTTGCCGCGCCTCCATAACTTTTGCCAAATTAAGCCCTGCAATCATGGCCTCATATTCAGCCTCATTGTTGGAAGCTTTGAATTGGAAACGCAAAGCGTATTCCATGGCGACCTCGTCCGGAGTGCTCAAAACTATCCCTGCGCCACATCCTGTAGTGCAAGATGAGCCATCTACATATACCCTCCATATAGGTAACTCGTCTTCAAATTTTGAATCAGTCAGAGTTCCTCGGTGAAATATTTACTGCTTCTTTTCATCCTCCCCGGATTTATCTCGCTCGTCGATCATTTTTTCTTGTCCTTTTACCAACCGGAGTTGGTCTGGGCTAGAATTTAATGATTTTGTAACATCCACTTGCCCTTTTACCAACCGGAGTTGGTCTGAACTAGTGTTTGTCGATCCTGTAACATCCACAGGTTGATCAGCGAGCAACTCCTGTTCCTCGTCCGCAGTCCTCCCAACTATCTCTGCATCACATCCTGTAACATCCACACGCCCTTTTACCAATCGGAATTGGTATGGGCTTGTGTTTATTAATCCTGTAACATCCACAGGTTGATCAGCGAGCAACTTTTGCTCCTCGGGGGTTTCAGGATAGGTGAACTCCGCTATGAAATCTGCTACAGCCTGCCCTTTTAGTGATGATCGGGGTTCATAAATTATATCATATTCGCCAAGCTCTATTGCCCAGTACATCAATCTCTCTGATTTTTCTGGCTTGTGAAGGGCTTGTCTCAATGGCACATCGGTATATACTACTATCGTATGAGCTTGGAAGTATGGCCTCATTCTCCTACTCGCCTCAATCAGCGCCAGTGCCAATTTTTCCAGCCTTGGATATCTGATCTCTGCTCCTCAAAAGGCCTTGCTTGTGTAGTAAATTGGCTTTTGTACTCCATTCTCCACTCTGATCAACGTCGAGCTAACTGCATTCTCGAATACTGCAAGGTATAAATATAATTTTTCTCCCATCACCGGCCTGGACAACAGTGGAGGTGCTCCCAAGTATTTCTTCAAGTCTTGAAAAGCCTTCTCGCATTCATCATTCCATTCAAAAGTCTTTCTGAGTGTCTTGAAGAATGGGAGACATCTATCAGTTGCTCGTGACACAAATCTGTTGAGTGCCGCTACTCGTCCTGTGAGACTCTGTACTTCCTTCTTCGTTGTTGGAGATCGCAGCCCTAATAGAGCTTTGATCTTTTCAGGATTTGCTTCAATGCCTCGTTGATTGACAATGTACCCGAGAAACATGCCTTCTCGTACTCCAAAGATGCACTTCGTCGGGTTCAGCTTCATTTGATATTTATCTAGTTGATCAAAAGTCTGGCTTAACTCAACTAGATGATCGGCAGCTTTCTTGCTTTTTGTCAGCATATCGTCAACATAGACTTCCATGTTGTCACTGATTAATTCATCAAAGACCTTGTTCATCAGCCTCTGATATGTCGCACCTGCATTTTTCAAACCAAAAGGCATAACATTATAACAATAAGTTCCCCTAGGGGTAATAAAAGAAGTACTTTCCCTGTTTTCAGGTTTCATTTTAATTTGATTGTAGCCAGAATAAGCATCCATGAAGCTCAGCAACTCGTGTCCCGAGGTAGCATCCACCAGTTGATCAATTCGGGGCAATGGAAAGTGATCCTTTGGGCATGCTTTGTTGAGGTCGGGGAAGTCCACACACATCCTCCACTTGTTGTTTTTCTTCTTTACCATCACCACATTAGCTAACCAATCTGGATATTTAACATCTTCAATGAAACAAGCTTTCTGGAGCTTCTCGACTTCCTCCTGTATAGCTTGATTCTTCTCGGGACTGAATACTCTTCTTCTCTGCTTCACAGGCTTGATTTCCTTATTCACATTGAGCTCGTGACATAAGAACTTTGGGTCTATCCCAGGCATATCTTCATGACTCCACGCAAAAGTTTGTCTTCTGCTTCTAAGGAAAGTTATCAATTCCTGTTTTAATGAGGCTTCCAACGATGAACCTATTTGAGTAGTTCGCTCAGGGTGCTCGTCGTCCAAAATGATGTTTTCAGTAACTTCCACCACTTGACCCTTCACGAGTTGCGACTCATCTCGAGGATCCAATGTTTCAATTTCTGCACCTTCATCCACTTGATAGGTAGTGGTCTTTTTCTTTGATTCTTCCAGTTCTTCTTGCTCGGCGGATGACTAATAGCATTCCCGAGCTACTTTCTGATCACCTTTCACAACTCCTACTCCAAAGTTTGTTAGAAATTTTAGGCACTCATGCACTGTAGATGGCACAGCCTCGAATTTCTTCAATCCTACTCTTCCCATGATGATATTGTACGATGACTGGACATTCTTATCCATCACGAAGAAATGTATTCTTTCTGTTCGACAAGCAGGCCACGTACCAATGAATATATCCAACTTGATCGTCCCAAGTGGAAACACTTTCTCGCCAGCAAAACCGACGAGGGGTCTGTGGTAAGGCTCCAGTTGAGATAGCTTTAAATTTAAACTATCGAAACACGAGTAGAACATGATGTCTGCCGAGCTACCATTGTCGACCAACACTCTTGAAATTATTACCTCCTTCATTCTCATTTTGATCACTAGTAGGTCGTCGTGAGGATATAGAACACCTGCAAGGTCGTTCTTTGAGAACCCAATGACCAACTTCTCCTTGTTCACCTTTCTCAGGCGATCTTCCTCAGCTAAATTTATTCGCTGAATATACGAGCAAGCTTGAGCCTCACCGAGGTATGCTTTTCTTTAGGCAGTAAGGTCTCCTCCTCCTGCATCTCCCCCTGTAATAACATTACAATCAAATGACCCAAAGCGTATTGCAAATACCTCTCGTTCTGGTTGCCTTGGTTTCTTGGGAAGATCGGGATCATCCTCTGGAATACCTTCATGGTTTCTCTTCTTGTTCTCCTCTGCTCGACGAGGAGATCTAGATCTCTCTCTAGTTCGGTCGTTGTTTCTTCTTTCGCCTCCCCGATCAACATACTTCGCTAGCTTTCCTCGTCGGATGAGTGTTTCAATCTCATTCTGAAGAGCTATGCAATTTTCAGTCATATGGCCATGATCCTTGTGGAACTCGCAATATTTTTCCCTATTCCTCAAGTCAGGGTCTGCCTTCATTTTCTTTGGCCAGTTTAACTCTTCGGTGTTCTTAATTTCTTCCAGGATGTGGTTGATATTTACCTTCAAAGGTGTGTAGTTATCAAATTTCCTCAAGACCTCCCATGACGACCTAATTTTGGATTGTTTGTCACCACCATTGTTCTTATGTTCCTTCTTCTTAGCTTTATCACCATCCACCTTGGTTTCTTTGGCATCCATATTCTTCTTTGCAGACATAGCCTCCTCGGCATTCATAATCTTGGACGCTTTTCCCATCAGGTCCAACATGGTTCGAGGTGGATCTTTGGCCAAAGTATAGTATATCTTGTTTGGTAGCAGTCCACTCATCAAAGCGGTAATTACTGTCTTCTCCTCGTAATCAATGACTTCGAGTTTCTCATTATTAAAACGAGTTATATAATCTCTAATACTCTCCCTAGCTTTTTGTCTAACACTTAACAAATGTGCTACTCGTTTAACTGGCTTTGCTTCAAAGCAGAAATTCCCAATGAATAACTCGGCCAATTGAAGAAAAGTTAAAATCTTACCCCGAGGAAGATTATTATACCATATCTGAGCAGATCCGGTAAGAGTTCCCGAGAATGCCCTGCATCTCATCTCGTCTGGGACAGCATAGATGTCGGCAGCAGCTTGATATTGTTCTATATGAAGGACAGGGTCAGTCTTCCCATCATACTTGGGAGTCACAACAGGTGCTTTGAACTTTGAAGGTGTTGGAAAATCAACTATGTCCTGGACAAAAGGTGTTCCTCGAACAAAAGTTCGTTGTACAGTGTTCTTGGCCTTAGCCATTTCCCCTAATCTATCCTCCAGCCTCTGAATAGATCATTTCCATGCATTATTTCCTTCCTCGGGCCTATTAGTTCGAGCAACTGATCGCATTGAAGTGGCTTCCTGGGATTTATCCCGACGAGCAGCTGGTCGGTTATAGGATCCATCTTGACGAGCAGCTGGTCGCGACTGGGCAGATCCTTCCCTTAAATCTGATGGTCGTCGAAAGCTCCTCGACGCTGCATTAAGAGGACTTTTGTTCCTCCTAGGGCCTAATCGATCGAAAGGAGAGGCCCTACTTAATCTTTCCAAAGCGCTGGCCCTTTCCGGGGAGAGGGTGACATGTTGTTCAGTATCTGTGGCTCGCACAGACGAAGTTCGTCCAGGTTGATAAGAAAAATCTTGAGATTCATCATTGCGATATGAATCATTACGCCTAGTATGTGAAGAAGGCGCACGGGTATTTCTTTGAATGCTTCGTGGTCCGGAATGGGCTGATGCCCCGCCATGGAGCGTTTGAATGAGTTGTTGCATTGTTTCTTGCATGACGGTCTGGCCCTGAGCCAGATTTGCCATTATTCCAGTCAGATCTGGAATAATTGGTGGAGCAGATGGATTTGGAGGGGTTCCAGCGTTTCGATTGCTAGATTCAGGAATATCAACCATTGGTAATGGATTGTTTTTTATGAGAAAACGATTTTACCAGTAGATCTTCCCACAGACGGCGCCAATCTGTTGATGTAAAAAATTAGATCACTCTAATAATTCAATCACAGATAAATAAATGAGACAAAAGATTTTAAAGTGGTTCAGCCTTATAAGAATGGCCTACGTCCACTGTTGTTTTATTGCTGTTTGTATGGGAATTCTCGATTACAAGTTATCTCAAGAAATTCCGGTCTGGAGGTCCCCTTACAATGAGGATTGTACAGTGTATTTATAGCCTTGAGGCTGTATTGTGAAAGGGTAATACATTAAATGATATGCATATGAAAAGGGTAATACATTTAATGCCCTCTTTGCGTGCGCGTCCAAATGATAAGCATTTAATGAATCAGTTGAACTGTTGGTTATCCAGTTATTAATGCTTTGTTCGAGATGCAGCTCGGACCCCCTAAGTTGCTCGGACCGCCTAAGCTTCTTGGTATTCAAGAGTTCCTCGAAGAGGTTTGTTCCTCGGAGTGTATGAGTTCCTCGGAGCATGTGAGTTCCTCGAGTAATCAGTGTTCCTCGAGGAACTATGAGTTCCTCGGGTAAGTAGTGTTCCTCGAGGAGCTAGTCTTCCTCGCTGTGGTTTTGTTCCTCGGAGTGTGGGAGTTCCTCGGAAGTGTTTGTAATTGCCATGTGTCTTCATATGATTGTTCGACGTCAGCAGATTAAATTTGGTATCAACAATCAAATTAAAACAGGAGTCACATATGGATCATTCTTAGCATCACTGTCGAAAATCCATTTAATTACTAATATCCTATTAGGCGAGCGTTAAAATTTTTACTTAACTACTCTTTTTAAACAATTAAAATAAAACATCCACAAGTTAATGCGTAAATGAGCTGAAGTGAAAATGAAATGAAATAAGAATAACCGAACACTCGGTTCAAATATACAACCATAACGAATGCTATGCTGAAAGAGTAACTAAATGCAATTGAGCCATTGGCTCGAATGTTTATACAATACCTCCTATCTAGAGTACAATGATGGAAGCGGCTATAAAAAATCTGCACGCATCCACAACTGCTGCAGCTGACGTCTGACTAGAAGGAAGTGTCATCCAGGCGTCCCTGTGTCTGGACACCTATATATACATATAATATATAGCAAGAAAGGAAAAGTAGATAAACGGGTCAGAGCCCGAGTTTGAAAATATTTTGCAAGTGCATAAATGCTTTATTTTTTTAGAAAAATAGTTTTATCTCATATTTAAGTTTGGTATCGTACTCCCATGAGATACCTCTCACCTCTCCTCTAATAATGCACGCCTAACGCAGCCTAACAACATACCCCAGTCAAGCTACCCTGCTTAACTAGTCTAATCACCCAACTACTATCTACCCTAGATAGTCTAAGTACTAAGGGCTAAATTTCCCTCCATTCTCAACACTGCACTAAGTTCGTGCGTGGGGTGTCTCGCAAAGCGAAATCCAAACAAGGAACCCCCCCCCCCCCCCGATACACTACTACTTGGCAGGGTTAATGGTAGAGATCCATTAGGCCCGTAGCACGCACAAATGTATAAATACGTATATATATATATATATATATACATCTACAATATACATCCGGATAATATCTCCCGGACTGAGGTTTACCAATTTTAATTTCATCTTTATAATACACATCCGGATCTACCTCCCGGACTGAGGTGTATTCTATACTCATGTCAAAACTTTCAATTTCCCTTCTTATATCCAGGAAATATATTTAAAAGCCAATTCATTAGCATGAATTTCTTTATCATATCATATCATATACTTTTAAAAAGCCAATTTTATTATCAGAAAAATGTTGTTCCTTTTTAAGTCATCCCATTTCCCTTCTCATATCCGGGAAATGTAATTAAAAGTCGTTTTCATTATCATAAAAATGCTTTTACCATATCATATGCTTCCACATCCCTTCTTCCATCCGGGAGTGTTACCGAAGCCAAACATATAACCCATTTCCCTTCCTATATCCGGGAAATGTAATTAAAGCCAATCCATTATCATGAATAGCTTTAATAAATATATATCGCGTTCTAAGACCGCCCGTCGGCGCGCCCCTAAATGACCATCATCTTCTAGTGCCTATCAATTACGACACCTGGGCACCTATACGTACAACGTCGGGAAGCATCCATATGCCTGCGGGCTAGTCATAACCACACCACAAGTTACCTAACCATCGCAGAAAACATAACATAACATAACATAAACGCTCATATGGCCTAGAGGACTATATCCACCCTGCATTCGCTAGCCAGTGGGCTTCACCTCAGCGCGCGAACTTCCCTTATGATGTCATTTAGAGAGGGTGTTGACTATAAATCAGTAATTATGAAAAATCATTTCTTTTTCCATTTTGAAAACATTCATATTTCATTTTCAAAATCATTTATCTCAAATTATATATACTTTAATCACATAGTATATATATATATATATACCATATATTCCTCCTCGAATATATTTAAATGGCCATATTTGCCAATCTCATCTAGCGATGACCAATAATCCCAAAGATTCTTTCAAAGAATCATAATCATGCCTTCATATATGCATGATACTAAACCCAAAGTATTTTCTTATTTTGATGACTAATAATTACCTTAATCATCTCTTAAGGATTTTATTGGAAGTCTCCAATTATACCAATTCACTCTAAGTGAATATATATGACTATATCCCCAAATTATCCTAATTATCTCCTAGGATACACTCAACCATAACCGATATAATTATGCTTTCTATACGCATAATTATATAGGCCTATATGCTTACTAGAAATATCCTCTGGATTTATCTCTCCCGAGTAACCTTAAATTTAATGGGTTATGGATTTCATTTCCATAAACCTCACATCTTGTCCATAATCATTTAAAGGTCCCCTCTATAATTTAGCAACCCTAAACCATCAAATTCTACAATTATACTATTTTCCTCGAAAATATACTATAAGGGCTATACATTTAAACCCTCATTTATCCCTCCTAAATTACATCCATTAGAGGACCATATAGTCCTAAAAGGTCCCTTATGTTATCACATAATTAATCTCGAAGAAATATGAATTGGAATTTATCCCATCCAAATCACCCTAGAAAAATTGCCAACTTTCAGCAGGGGTCGATCGATCGACCCATGGCTGTCGATCGATCGATGGCCTCGATCAATCGAACCCCCATGATCGATCGATCGATCATGGCAGGCAGCTTCTTCTCCGAGAAGCTGTTTCAGCCATGGAAGCTTTCCCCAAGCTTCCATTTCCTTATTCAACGACCTACAACTCTAACCAACAACAAATACACTTATAATACAGGTTCTAAACATCCTAGAACCCGAAATCACCCAATAATTTCGGTTAATTTCTAAATTTCTCCAATTATCCAATTTTAGGGGTTTATTCGTTTTATCTCCCGAAAACCCATTTTATCCACGAATACCCAACCCAAAATATTTAGGGTTTGTTTATACCAAACTACGGTATGAGATATTTATGCAAAAAGATAAATAAAGCAAGTAAACACTTGCCTCGTGGATAAATTCCGACGTCCTCGAGCCGAATCCCGGGGAGGCTGGCTGAAATCTCCCCCTTTTTCCTCTTTTGTTCCTCCTCTCACTCTTCTCTCTCTTTTCTCTTCTTTCTTTCTCCTTTTCTCCCTCTCTCCCTCTTTATATAGAGAGAAAAGGGTTTAACCCCCTTAATACCCCCAAAACGACTCGTTTACTCAATTACGAGCCTATTTAACTCCGAAATTCCCTGAAACTCAATTTCGACAATCGGACACTCTTTTTCGACTATCTCGGTCATTCCGAGAATCATGGCGCAGTCGAAATTCCCATCCGAGGTACTTGACCACAAATCACTATTCCAACCCAAAATAAATAAATGTGGGTTTTTCAATTAAAAATCTTACCTAGTGTCGCTTTACTCAACGACGACACATAATTAAAATATTTCGACCTATTTAATCCCAAAAAAATTACAACACCCATCGAAAATCATTCAATCCTCGAAAATCCCGAAAATCACTATTTCGAGAAAATCTCCAAATTGCCAATTTATACTTAATTATGGAATTTAATTATCTCCAAAAGGGCGGGTTGTTACAGTTACCAGGTTCTTACTTTCTACATTAACCAAGTAGGTGAAATTGGAGAGAGAACAATAAAAGGCTTAAACCAGGTGACATTGTTTCATAATTTTTTATATTCAATCAATAAAGATATTTCTAGAATAAATTATCTATTAGATTCGTTATTAATTGCGTGCTCTATTTTTATTTATAAACTTATAATTTTTAAAAATATTATCGAAAAAACAAGCATGTGGATATTGAAAATAGAAAAAACTAAAAAGAATAGAAGAGGAGACACAATCTTTTAATGGAGGGCTTGATAAATTTATTATTAAAGAACAACAAAATATAAATTATGTTAATAAAAACACAAGTCAATCAGAAGAATTAAAAAATAATGCAAATGGCAAAAATAAAACAATGAATAATGAACAACTTAGTAACGTGATTAATAATTTTGATCCAAGAAATTGAGATAATCTTCATATAAAATCTAGAGACATATTGGTATAAAAGAGTCCAATAATTTATCTAGACGCTTTTCTTCACTATATTACAACCATTTTTTACCAAATAGGGATGGAGAGGATAGGACATGGCGCGTATATTCAAAGGATGCGGATATAGTTTTTGTTTTTGTTGTAAATTGTTTAAAAAGGGACATAAAAGAGGTGGTCAATTAGTGAATGACGGATCTAATGATTGGGGGCATCTCCGTTTTAGACAACATGAAGCAAGTAATAAACATCTCAATAACATGATTGCTTGGTTTGATTTGCATACTAGATTGGAGAAAAATGAAACAATTGATAAACATATTCAAGACCGTATTAACAAAGAAAGAGAACAATGGAAAGGAATCTTAGAAAGAATAATTTCTCTTGTGCAATATTTAACTAAAACTAATTTGGCATTTTGTGGAATAAATGTGAGGCTTTATGTAAATAATGATGGAAACTTTTTAGGCCTAATTGAAACAATTACAAAGTGGGATCCATCAATGAAAGAACATGTAAAACATATTGAAAATGGAAAATTTTCATTATCATTACATTGGTCATAAAATTCAAAATGAGTTGATACTTATGTTAGCGTCCGAAGTAAAAGACATAATCATTAAAAAAATTAAACAAGCAATTTGTTTTCCGTGATACTTGATTGTACTCCCGATTCATGTCACGATGAATAAATGTCTTTGATATTAAGATGTGTAGATATTTCCAATAGTCCAATAATAATAGAAGAATACTTTATAGAATTTTTAAAACTGGATGAAACAAGGGGACAAAGTCTTTTTACTAAATAAGAAAAAGTAATAAAAATGAATAAATTAAATATTAATGATGTTAGAGGACAAGAAAATGATAATAAATCAAACATGAAAGGTAAGAATCAAGGTGTTCAAAAACAATTATTAGATAAAAATCCTAGAGAATTTTAGACTCCACGTGGTTGTCACAGTCATAATTTAATAATTCGTGATATGGAAAATTCTTGTGGTAAAGCAAAATATTTCTTTGGGATTGTACAATTCATTTATAAACTATTTGCTAATTCTATAAAACGTTGGAAGATTTTAAATGATAATGTTAAAATTAGTGTAAAGGCGTTATCTGCTACACATGAAAAAGTCACATTGAAGTTATTAAAGCTATTAGATTTCAAGCTCCGGATTTAAGAGAAACTTTACTACAAGTTGGAGATACTGATAATGAATTAGATGTACGAATTCAAGCTAAATCATTAACAGAAAACTATCTTGGAAAATATGAATTTTTATTATTCATGATTATTTGGTACGAAATATTGCATGCAGTTAATTTGGTTAGCAAAAACTTACAACCTAAAGACATGCTTATTGATATTGAAATTGAACAAGTAGGAGGTTGATTACTTTTAATAAAAAATATAGAGAAACTAGGTTCATAGATACGATGGATACCGCTAAAGAAATTTGTATTGAAATGGAAATTAATCATATTTTTAGTGTAACACGTTAAATTCGTAGGAAGATACATTTTGATGAAATCCAAATGAGAATAATACACAATAACTCGAAGACTCTTTTAGAATTAATTATTTTCTCCGTATAATAGATGAAGTTATTGGGTCATTAAAAAGGAGGTTTGATCAATTCAAAGAATATGAAAAAAATAAATTTTTATTTTGTTCAGAGAAGTTAAATTCCATAGATGATACCAAACAAAAAAATATTGTGATTTTGAAATAATTCTAAAACATGGAGCTTATTCTGATCTTGATGGGAAAAATTTATTTGAAGGACTTAAAGTTTTGCGAGATATATTACCAAAAGAAACAAAAATGATAATTGAAATACTAAATTTCTTAAAAAAAACTTAATTGTTTTCCAAATTCATTTATTACTTATAAACTTCAATTAACCATACCTATTACAGTCGCATCTATGAAAATAAATTTTTCAAAGTTAAAATTATTAAAAAATTATTTACGATCAACTATGTAACAAGAAAGGTTAAACGACTTAGCCTTATTATCAATTGAACATGAATTGTTAGATACACTTGATTGAAAAACTTTAATTAGTAATTTTGCAAGTATAAATGCTAGAAAAACTATTTTTCAATGAGTTTTCAGGTATTTAATACTTTTGTACAATATTTTTTTGCAAGGAACCTAAATTGAGTTTCGCAGAGGGCACTCAAAATCTCAAGACTGGCCCTATGTGTGTGTGTGTGTGTGAAGGGGGGAGAGAGAGAGAAAGATGTACCTGATGTGAGGGAGATGGTCGAATGAGAGGGAGATGGTCGAAGAGAGAGAGATGGTCAGATGAGACTTGTGAGGAGAGAGAGAACTGCGAGATGGCTATTCGTGTAGAGGGAGGAGAGAGAGAATTGTGAGGGAAAAATGAAGGAAAGAAAGGTTGAAGCGACTAAGGTTATTTTTGATGTCTCACGGTCAAAGACCGTGACAACCTTATAAAGTTGTCACAGTTTTTGACCGTGCGACATCTATGACAACAGTACTTGTCACGATATTTGACCATGACAAAAAATGCGTATTTTTTTTATCACGATTTTTTACCGTGACAACCTTGACCGAGTGAAGAGTGACAGTTTTTACGATTTAGTATAGTGTTGTATGTAGCCTTTAGATATTATTAGGAGCCTTTACACTTAAGCCCCTAATGTTTAACAATTTTTACATGCAACGATGTATATAACATTATATGTAGTCCTTGAGATATAATATAACATTATGTGCGGTTCCTGTATTATATTAGGTCATTGTTATTTTTTTTTAAATTGTCATATTAGAAATTTTCCTTCTTATATTAGAAATACTAACATTATATTAAAGTATATGCTTGTCATATAAGACCATAGTACATGTTGTATTAAACCAAAATACTAATATAGTGCTTAAGAACCACACACTACTCAACTCAACAAATCTTTCAATTATTTGGGGTTGGCTATATGAATCCTATTTTTTCATTTCATTATGTTCAGTGCAATATCTTTTGTTAAACCACATGATATTATGTCTTTTTTTATAATATCCCATCAAATCAATTTAGGCCTGACTCTACCCCTTGTGTTACCATCAATATTAACTAAATCACTCATTTTTACGGGGACATTCATTGCTTTATGCTTGACGTGTCCAACCCTATAAGTCGATTTTCTCGCAATTTATCTTTTACAGGAGTTACTTTTACCATTTTATGAATTTTTCATTTATAATTTTGTCTTATTGAGTTTTATTATAAATCCAGCGTAACATTTGAATTTCTGTCACACTCATTTTCTGCACATTTTATTTTTTGGTTGTCCAATACTCTGTCTTATATAACATGACGGGTCTAATGGTCGTCATATAAAATTTTCCTTTTAACTTCAAATGGATACGTCTATCACACAATACTCAAACAAGAATGAATACCACACAAAAGAGTCAAGGCCAAACTCCCTAATATAATGTCTAACCGATTCATTCCGGATCGACCGAATTGGTACGAAAGTTATAACATGGGAAAAGCACGAACAACACACCGATAACACTTCTCTACTTAGCTTAACCCTTATAAAAATAATGTCGCACTCGCACAATATAAACTCTCATTCTTGGGGCTTTTGGTAGCTTCTCTAAAAACCTATTTGGCATGGCATATTTATCATGGTAAATATAAAGTCGTGAGAAATCTATATAACTATATAAAAATTGTTGCCCCAAATCATGTGAGGCTGACACGTGACAATAATAAAGACTTGTTATTATAATTTACACTTATAGCTCCACGTGTACCCCTTAATTAATATATGAACTGAAACGTTTATAAAAAAGGAGCATTAAAAATTTATTACTTATTTCAATTAATCCCAAGTGTTGGCTACCTCCCCTATAAGCCGTTTCAACTTTTAATTTCCCAAAAACAAAAAAAAAATGTTGCCTATTCAATGTATCTTCATTTTCCAAAGGGAGAACTCCAAGAATGGATAAGTTAATGCTCTCTATGAACTACGGTTAAAATTGATTCAGTAGCTATATATCTCCTCATTAATTGATTTAGCCTTTTAGCTACCTAAACTTCTAAAGAATCAAGATCTAAATTCCAAGTTATGGCTACTCAAACTTCTAAAGAATCAAGATTTGTGCAAGTTCTAAGTTATGGTGAGTACGTAACCCATATCCTTATTCACCAACATGAAGTTGTACACAAGATCCTTTGTTTTATTTTCTAGAGCGAACGATATTTTTTCTACACAAACATGATGGATTTTGAATTGCTTTGTTCTCTTAATGAGAAATATTGTTTGGTGTAAAAATATATTATCACAAATTTACACCATCTTTTGTGTAATTATTCATCTCACTATATTTTAATTATTGATCTACATTTTTTTCGTTTTTATTCAATCGAGATATTTTTCACTAAAATTTTTGAGAGAGTTTGAACTTCATTTTAGTATAATTCTACGTCATGTGATATTCCATTTAATTCGATCTAAATAATGTGAATATTTATTAAAGATACAAATTCCAATTTGTCTGTGCTTTTGGGCATTTTCTACCTTTTTATCTGTAATCTTAAAATATGTCTAACAACCTTTTTTTATTGCATTTGTTCGTTTTCGTCAGGAAATGAGTTTAGTGTAGAACATTAAAGGTTTATGCCCTACAGATATTTCGAGTTTCACACTGGTATTATAAAATCTTGGATGTATCCATGTTGATAACTATTTTCTCTTCTTCTTATTTTAGATTTTTTTTCCCATTTGTACTAGTGTTAAGCAACATGTTACAACAACAAAACAATACACTTTAGACAAATTCAATCATACATCATGTGGCCTGCATGCTAGTGTTTTATATTTTCATCGATTTAGTGTGTTTTATAAAGCATGTTTAAATTTGCCATACTATCACATCATTTTTTATGTTTTTCTTCACCCAAACAAAATCAAATTTCTGATGGCAAATTTAGTTTACTTTATATTCAATTGATATATATATTGTAAATCAAATTTGTGAGAGCAAATAGTATCAAACAAAGTAAAAAAATAAAATAAAATGAAACATTTCAGCCGGGCAAATAAATGCCAACACAGACCAATTTTCCATATCAACACAACCTATTTATACTAGGGGTGCACAACGAAACCGGAAATCCGATAAACCGAACCAAACCGACTGCATTGGTTCGATTTGGATCGGTTTTTTTGCTCAATGGTTCGGTTCCGATTTGAAGAAAAAAAAACGATACATCGGTTCGGTTCTCGGTTCCAGGGTAAAAAAACCCAATCCGATCCGAAAACCGATCCAATCCGAACCAATTCGGGACCGAACCAATTTATAATTACATATATATATTTATTTAGTATATTTAACACTTGTAATTTATATTTTTGTGATTATTTGAGTTTCTAACTTAAGTTATTGAGGTCAAAATTAATTTTGACCTTAAAAAAATTAGTTATGAAACACAATAATCTTAAAAAAAATTAGTTATGAAATATGATTTTGGAACCGAAAACCGATCCGATCCGATTCGGGAACCGCTGGTTCGGTTTGGTTCGGTTCTGTATTAAAGTCGGTTCGGTTCCGGTTCCAAAAATTTGGAACCGACCCAGGTCGGTTCGGTTCTCGGATTAGTACCAAAATCGATCCAAACCGAACCGTGTGCACCCCTAATTTATACTATCAAAATAGAACTAGAGACATCCAATACGTCATTACAAAAGTAAATGTTATGGCTATTGCGAATATATTTGATGTTTCAATGTTTTATTAAATTTATAAATTCAGTTCTACAACGGAAGCTGCTTTGGTCTATGTGATAATAGGAAGAGCGAAACAATAATCAATGAAAATTGAGCAAAAGGATTAGCTATTGGGAAAACTAAATACAAAATGAAAATAAACTTATGTATTATATTAAAATTAGAATTCATCTAGCAAAGTGGATCCGTGGCGCAATGGTAGCGCGTCTGACTCCAGATCAGAAGGTTGCGTGTTCGATTCACGTCGGGTTCAAATACCACCACTTTCTATTTTTCACTCCATATACAAAGTGTATGAATTTGTAAAGGTTTTTCAATTCTAAATTCTTTTGATGGTTGGTAATTTTTTATCAAGAAAAAAAAATAATAACTCATTTAGAGCGAACATGGCATGATAAGGATATTTTTTGACACGACATGGTTTGTATTTTTTATACCTAATACGAATACAATCTGTCTAGACGCAACACGATTTTTTAAATTTTACACTAAACTAAAAAAAAAATAGACACAGTAATTCGAATATTACACGATTAACACCATTTGCATGACTTGTAATTTTGAAACGAATATAGTACAATACGATTTTGTGTCAAAAAGACTTGACACGATCATGACGTGTCGTGTCAATTTCAGATTGTTTTGTATGTCGTTTATAAAATTATTACCCCTGGGTTAGTTAGTAACTAATCTAATAAGAGATGGAATTTTGATACTATGGGGTAGTTCAACTCTTGCGTGTTGATAAAAACACCATTTTTATTTTTAATATTGAAATTTGAAAATTTTTAGAATGAAAAAAAATTAAATACATCTAATCTAATAGTATACTTTTAATAGTATAACGGAGTTTCTTTAGGGTTCGAAGCCACGTGTCTTCTAATAAATCCTCTCCCTCATATAACATCATGCACTATTTCACTTTTTTTTTTCAAAGATGAGCTCTTCATTTACATAACTTTCCTGCTTGTTATTGATTTTCAGAAGGGAGACAGTTTCCCTTCCAAACATAGCTGGTTTTTATCACCCAAAAATATATCTAAAATATTTAAGAAAATTTCTTAAATAAATAAACTACTCATCATTTTGTGCTAATTAAAGCACAAAAAGATTTTAAAAAAATTAACTTGAAATCCTAAGTTCCATCATGATTTTTAAGAACCTTAAGCATATAGTAAGTTTACTGAGGTGTGCTCCTTTTATAGCGTTTTACTTAGTTTGAGAATTTTTTAGCTCAAAATCGATGTGGGACTAATTAGTGTGTACACAAAAGTAAAAATCGGCGTATATTTTCCAAAAATAACAAAAAAAATCGGAAGAAAACAAATCGGCACACTTTCAAAAAATCGGATCGGAAAAATCGAAAAATAAAAAATTCAGGATTATTTATGATTTCTGTCCGAATTTTTTCAGAAAAATCGAAAATAAAAAATTGATTAACTTGTTCCAAAATCGAATCGAAATTCAAAAAAATCAAAATTTCAAGCAGAAAAAAAAACAAGCCCCTAGTTTAGAGGACTCATTGTGGTAGCCATAAATGCCACTCTCAGGACAAAGTGAACCTCTATCCCTCCCTTTCCTCTAAGTGGACCCTCTCTAAAACCTAATAATGTCTTTAATTTTGTTAATCTCAACAACCTCAGAGACTATTTATGATTAGTTCACACGCATGGGCTGTTTTTTTAAGAAAGACAACTCTTTAAGTATTCTCCTCTTTGTTTTCAAATTTATCTTCTTTGTCTTTTCCCATTTAAGTCTTCTTTGCCTTCGATATTCACCACCCTCACTCCATTTTTGTCTTACATCTCCATTTCACTCCAATTTAGAGGATGGAGATTCATTTCTTGGTGGTGACTTGAGTTATGCAGATCATGATTTTACCAAAACTAGTTGTGTTCACGTGTGTTACACGTGTGATCAATGTGCAAAGTTATGCTGAGATAGATGTTTTAAGGGACACATTCGGTAGCAAAAAAAGTGTAATCAAAATGTTTACACACACACACACGTGTGTGTGTGTGTGTATGTGTGTATATTTTCTAATATATAAGCATATTTTCTAATTTTGTTAGATTCTAATATAATGTATTCATAATATGTCAAAATTGATATATTAGAAAATACATTATATTAGAATCTAAAAAGGAAATATTGAAATCGAAAATCATACAAAATTAATTTTTTTTTAAGTTTGTTATATTTTTATGTAAAATTATTCGAAATATTTTTTAAAAGGTTTCACTATATATTGTAAAACTATTCCTAATATTTATTTATTTTATTTGTTTTTTGAAATATTATTGAATATTTTGGAGTGAGTCAAAAAATTCATTTTTATTTTTATTTTAATTACTTGTGTCTATAATCCTAATACATTATCATGTTTGTTAAATTAATGTGTATTATATATCTTAAAGAACAACAAATTAAATAATTTTGTATTACTTTGTTTTTATTATAATTAACTTTGGACTAACGTTAGGGTTTTTAATTTTCTCAACAAAGCACATAATTTAGTGCTTTTCAATTTTTTTAATAACAATTTATTTTGTATTACTTAATTTTCATACAAATGAAATATATAACTTCATTTTAATATTTGTATTTACAATAAAACCTTTTAGATCTTGTTAGTTCAAATGGGTTGAATGAATTATACCAAAAGGCTTATAAATTGGAGATGTAACTAACTCTCACATTGATAGAAGAAATTAAGAAAGTCGTTTCAAGATCAACTCCAAAGTTTAAGGTATTTTTTTTAATAAATGCTATAGTCCCTATGTGACCAAAATTGTTTCTCAATTCTAATTTAGAAACAATTATTCCAAATTCAAGTATCTTCCCTGATTTTGTCGGCATATAAAAATGAAGAGGAAGAAGGGTCTAAATATAATGGCTTGAGGGAGGGTCGTGTTTGGGAGAACTCATTAATAGAGAGGAATATGAGAGGAATAGGCCTATTTGGTGTAATCATGATTAATGATTACAAACAATTAATGGATTCGCAGTATGGAAAATCTAGGAGGGTAAAATTGCCAAATGACTACCTTAAGTGATTTACATGTCGTTTAAGTAATATTACATTATTTGTTTGAAGAATAAAGTAATACAATCAAGCGATATTGGGTCTTTTTCCAAATCTCAAAAAGGTGCAAAGTCAAATAATAAAGTCCATAGTTATCTTTCTCGAGTTATAAATGTCACTAAGAAAAAACTAAAAATGCTCTCACCTCTCTCTAAAAACACATCCGACCCTAAATCCTCCCCCTCTCCTCCATCCCTCACCTTTTGCTCCGACCACCCCTCCCTCCTCTCACTTCCGGTGAGAGTGGGGGAGGCCCACAAGAGTCCCTCAAATCTAAAAGGTTGATAAGCAGTGATCTAAAGAAATCCGAACCCATCTCGTGGGTCTTTCTCGGTTTGGTCAGTCGTAGTGGTGACTCGTGCTAATCGATTTCCTTGGCTGTGAAAGATTCGCTCAAAGAACAGATCGGAATGGTTGCGAAAAATACTACCCTTCTGGTGGTTGATCGGACTTATGATTTTGAAGATATGCTGTTTGTTAATGTTTTTAGTTTTTACTATTTTTTGTTATATTTGCAGGGTCCATTTGGAGTACTTTCTTTCATCTCCTTTGTGAGAGACTTATCCACTTTTGTTAGAGCTGTCAGGTTTTGAGGGCTTTAGCTCAATAGTCCCAACGGTTGTTCCTCTCGGGTTGAGACTCAGAAGGTCTCCATGACTTTTTGGGTTTCTCCCACCTTAAATAGGGTCTACCTTTTATTAAGTCCCTTAGAGTTTGAGCATCCCTCCTTGGCGCTAGTATGTTTGACGCATTTGTCTGACATTATTCGACTGTCTGTTTGCCTTGTGCACAGATCTTATTCGGAGAGGCTCGCCCTTTGGTGCCTTCGGTACCAGTTTCTTGATTTTGTTGTTACGATATGTCATGTGCAGACTCCAAAACTTGTCGATTGTAGTAAAAGTCTTGTCTTAGTTTTCGTATTTTTTTCTACCCCTTTTTCTCTTCTCCCCCTTCTATTTAACTCGAGCCTATTGGGGTTAGGTTGTTCTACTCTTTTGTTACCCTTTGTTACATTATGAATATCCCACTTGGGATGGGGGGAAAAACAAAGTGAATTCTGTAAAATCTTCCAATTAGTATAATGTTTTCAACCATTTATATTTTCATGTTGTAGAATTGTAATTGTATATTTTTAATTGAATATGATTTAAAATGATAATTAGGTGCGTGTATCAAGTGCATTAAGTACAACACTTTAATGCACTTGGTAGACAAAATTTGGTGTAAAAATTTGGTACGCATAACATTTTCCTTAATATTGGTGACAGTTATATTGAAGCTCCCAAACTATGTTTTTAGGAAAATGCTTTGGGTACAAAGAAATCTGGATTGATAAAGCACAAGAATCAATCCGGTCCATGTACATCCATTCGTAATAATTGCTCAAGTCTAATAATAAATCTGGGGCGGATTTATTATTGCAGTGTAAAAAAAAATTTAGAACCAGTTTTGTGTATTAAGAAGTTGCAGAACAGGTATGTGTAAAAAACGGAGGTGGAATACCTCTTTTATAGGGAAACAAAAGAGACGTTGGACAAAAACGTGGAGAGAAAAATCTGGTAGGTAGTGGGCAACTGGGTTGAAAATTTCAACTCAGATATAATAACGTTTTAATTTTCGAAATTAAAAAACGGTTAAAAAATATTTTTTTTAAAGCCCAAAAAACAGTTCTGTATTTGTCCAAAAAATTAATTCTTAATGAGCCCAAGCCGAAGACCCAGGACCCGGACACGGGCACGGGCTGGGCCGGACGGACGGCGACGGTGGCGCGCGCGCGCGTATGTGACTTGGCCCAATAAGTCCCCCACCCATACACACAAAACATCTAAGGCCCAAAGGGCTTACCCTTTAGACTCACAAAAAAGGTATATTAACACATCCCATTTGCCCTTACCCACCGATGTGGGACAAACTTACACGGGCTTTTCATTCTTCAAATGGTCTAAAGGCAAATCAAAGGCTTTTGGTTTCAAATTATTGCATTGACAGCTGGCTACCAGTTGTTCCCAACAATCTCCCACTTGCAAAATTTGAAAACTTTTTATCGAGTAATAATTCATAGAATTGTGCATAAGTAAATGTGTCTTTCGACTTGAACCTTTACGTAGTAAAGATGATTCAGAATATACTAGAGTAACCGTAGTTTTGAACTCTATCTCTGACAACATCCCACACACAACCCTACTTGGATGTAATTCTAATAGCTAGCACGTTACGACCATGTGCTTCTATCCCAGTATAGTGAACGCTTTAGGAATTTGCCCAAAATATCTATAGGAAGCGGCCACATTTCCACATTCACATAGGTGAGTCTATCAAGAATACTCCTGTAGCTAAGTAACCCACTCAAAATAGAGCTATAGATCTTATTAAGAGTTATAATAACTCATCCTTAACTCGCTTCAGGATATCATGCTCCATAAGGATGGACTCGGAGTAAAACTCTGTTCTATATTAATTAATTATAGCATGATTCAACCCATATCACTTGTGATTTGTTATTACCCTTTGAAAATATTTCTTGGGATCTCCAGTCTATATGTTGGGTTACCATCACAAATGACTCATTTATCCAAGGGCTTTAGTCCCATCCCTTTCGAGGTGTTCCACACCTTCTCCCTAGCTAGTCCTTTCGTCAAAGGATCAGCTAAGTTCTGTTCAGACCGTATATGATCCACCCTCACAGCACCCGTAGAGATAAATTCTTTAACAGTACTATGCTTACGACGTATTTGTCGTTTCTTACCGTTATAATAACGGTTCTTAACTTTTGCAATAGCCACGGTACTATCACAATGAATCAAAACGGCTGGTATCGGTCTTTCCCATAAAGGGATATCTGATAGGAGGTTTCTTAACCAACCTGCCTCTTCACTAGCAGTAGCTAGTGCTATCATCTCAGACTCCATAGTGGATTGAGCCAAAATGGTTTATTTCTTAGATTTCCAAGAAACTGCACCACCAGCGATGCTAAATATATATCCACTAGTAGCCTTAGAATCATCAGATAGGGTGTTCCAATCTGCATCACTAAATCCTTCAAGGACAGCGGGATGCTTCTAATAGTGTAATCCGAGGTTCATCGTCCTTTTAAGGTATCACATGACCCTCTCAATAGCATGCCAATGCTCCATATTAGGTCTACTGGTAAATCTACATAGTACTCCCACAGCATAAGCTATGTCAGGTCTAGTGCAATCTGTAGCATAACGTAAACTACCAATAATGCTTGCATAAGCATTTTGGTTTACACTGTCGTCAGTATTCTTAAATAACTTTACACTAGGGTCAAATGGAGTACTAGCAGGTTTACAGTCAAAGTAATTATATTTCTTTAGAACTTTCTCAATGTAATGAGATTGATCCAAAGAAAGTCCCTTTTCTGACCTAGTAATATTAATTCCCAATATTACACTAGCTTCACCCAAATCCTTCATATCAAAATTGGCACATAATAATGATTTAACAATTTATACGGCATGAATATTAGAACCAAATATAAGCAAGTCATCAACATAAAGACATATGATAGTGCAAATATTCTCTATATATTTATAATAAATGCATTTGTCACTTTCATTAATTTTAAACCCATTAGAGATGACTAGGCTATCAAATTTATCATGCCATTGTTTAGGTGCCTGTTTGAGTCCATAAAGAGATTTATCTAATTTACATACTTTATTTTCTTGACCGTGTACAATAAAACCTTCAGGTTGATCCATATAAATCTCTTCTTCTAATTCTCCATTTAAAAATGCAGTTTTAACATCCATTTGGTGTACAATTAAATCATTTAAGGCAGCTATAGCAAATAGTACACGTATAGACGTTATTCTAGTCACGGGTGAAAATGTATCAAAAAAGTCTACATTTTCTCTTTGTCTAAAACCTTTGACAACAAGACGTGCCTTATATTTTTCAACAGTGCCATCAGGTTTTAATTTCTTTTTAAGAATCCATTTGCACCCAATTATTTTACACCCAGGAGGAAGGTCTACTAAAGACCACGTTTTATTTGTTTCCAAAGAATCGATTTCATCATTAATAGCCTCTTGCCATAAATCGACATCTAAAGAAGATAAAGCTTCTTGAATAGTGTTAGGATCCTCCTCTGAAGTGTAAGCATAAAAGTAGGGACCAAAATCTTTTTCCACACGAGCCCTTTTACTTTTTCGAATTTCTAATATGGATTCATTATTTTCTTTATTTTTATTTAAAGAAATATTAGTGGATGACTCGCCCCCACTATTCCTCAATTTAAAAGGAAATTTATCTTCATAAAAATCGGCGTCATTTGATTCAATAATTACTTAATTTTTCAAGTCATAAAATCGGTATGCTTTGATATTAATAGCATAGCCTATAAAAACGCACTCATATGCTCTACTTGCCAATTTAGACCTTTTTGGGTCGGGTATACGTACATAGGCTAAGCAACCCCACGTTCTAAAGTATGACACGTTGGACTTAATATTTTTCCAAATTTCATAAGGAGATATTTTCATTTTAGTCTTAGGAATTCTATTAAGCACATGACACACAGTCAAAATAATTTCACCCCACCAATGTGAGGCAGCCCCTGAATTTAATAAAATAGCAACAACAAATTCAGTTAATGTCCTATTTTTTCTTTCGGCTTTACCATTCATTTCGGGCGAATAAGGGGCAGTTTTTCCGTGAATAATACCATGGGTTTTATAAAATTCAATAAATGGTCCAGAATCATATTCGGTGCCTCTATCACTACGTAACCTTTTTATTTTCCGATTAAATTGATTTTCAATTTCATTTAGGAAAATTTTAAACATGTCAAACGCTTCACTTTTATTTTTCATTAAATACACAAATGAATAATCGGAACAATCATCAATGAAAGTTATAAAATAACGTTTGCCATTTCTAGTTGTGACACCATCCAATTCACAAATATCGAATTGAATTAAATCAAGTGGTTCAGATTCTCTAAAAATAGATTTATGTGGTGTCTTAGTGATTTTTGCTTGACTACACCATTCACATTTTTCAAAATCATTTAATGATAATTCTGGAATTAATCCTAAAGTGCTCATATTTTTAACAAGTCGTTTATTAACATGACAAAGCCTAGCATGCCAAATATTAAATGAACAAGCAATATAAGCAGAAGGAGAAATTGTATCCATTGTATCAAAATTCAATTTAAACATCCCATCAGTGGCATAACCCTTGCTTACAAAAATTCCATTTTTGGTCAAAGTAAATAAATCAGCACCAATAATTTGAGTAAAGCCAGCTTTGTTGAGAAGATAGCCCGAAACCCAATTTTTTCTTATCTCGGGAGTGTGAAGAACTTCTTTGAGGATAATAGTCTTTCCCGAAGTGAACTTCAATTCCACATTTCCAGTACCAGCAACCTCAGTGGAGTGAGAATCACCCAACAACACCTTCTTATCTGCAGTCTCAGAATAAGTCTTAAACAGACTATGGTCATAACAGATATGGCGGGTAACGCCAGTATCCAACCACCACCCGTCGGCACCGCTAACCATGCTGATTTCTGAAATCATAGCACATAGGTCCTCTTCGGTCAAATTCGCTTGTGCTTGTGGCACATTGCGACATTTGCGAGCCATATGGCCAGGCTTGCCACACTTGAAACAGAGAAACTATCCCGAGTTGCTAGACTGTCCATTTCCAGGGTTCTTATACTTATTCTGAGTCTGAGTCTGATTTTTAAAATTTTGGTTGTGGCTCTTTTTCTGATTTTTCATATTTTTTCCGTTTGCTTTTAAAACAACTGGAGTGTGGTTCTTTTTCTGATTTTTGTTGTTAGACACAACAAGAATTTCATCTTTATAGTCCTGTTTTCGGGATTCCTCCTCAATTCTCAATTTAGTAATAAGTGACTCTAGTGAAAATTCTTTAGACTTGTGCCTCAAAATATTTTTAAACTCTTTGAACAGTGGAGGCAATTTATCAATAATTACAGCCACTTGAAATTGCTCATCTAAAGCCATGCCCTCGGAAATAATTTCATGGGCAATCATTTGCAAATCATGGGTTTGAGCAACAACAGATTTGTCATTCGTCATTTGAAATTTCAAATAACGGCTGACGGCATATTTTTTAGCACCCGCCTCCTCTGTGTCATATTTTTTAAAGAGTGCAACCCAAACATCTTTCGCAGTTTTATAATTGGCACAATAGTCATAAAGTTCGTCACTTAGAGCATTCGGAATATAGTTCTTGCACAAAAAATCATTTTCCTCCCAAATTCTAATTGTTTTGCTTTCCTCAATAGTAGGTGGATTATTTACTACGGGTTTGTCAAATTGAACACGTGATGCGACTTTTTTCGTAGTTAAATAAAATAACAATTTTTTGCTCCAACGTTTAAAATGGGTGCCTTCATATTTGAAAGGCTTATTAAGGTTACTTGAGTTAATTTCGTCCATGGCAGAATTTCAGATCACCTTAAAATTATTGTTGCAGCAGTAAATAATTAAATGCAGAATTAAAAATTAGGAACGAAATTACCCAATTTTTGGAGCAAATAAATCTGGGACAAAAAATATAAGAAATCCCGGAAGCAGGTACAGTCTAGAACACGGCTGAGTCGCGGACAATGTCGCTCTCTTTAAGGTGTTTCGCGGCTCTGCCCAATGTGTGCTGACAGTCAGAAATGCCTCGCCACCCCCAGGATAAAACAGCCTCCAATAAATAAAATACGGATTGATAAAGCACAAGAATCAATCCGGTCCATGTACATCCATTCGTAATAATTGCTCGAGTCTAATAATAAATCTGGGGCGGATTTATTATTGCAGTGTAAAAAAAAATTTAGCACCAGTTCTGTGTATTGAGAAGTTACAGAACAGGTATGTATAAAAAAACGGAGGTGGAGTACCTCTTTTATGGGGAAACAAAAGAGACGTTGGACAAAAACGTGGAGAGAAAAATCTGGTAGGTAGTGGGCAACTAGGTTAAAAATTTCAATTTCAACTCAGATATAATAACGTTTTAATTTTCAGAATTAAAAAACGGTTAAAAAATATTTTTTCTTAAAGCCCAAAAAACAGTTCTCTATTTGTCCAAAAAATTAATTCTTAATGAGCCCAAGCCCAAGACCCGGGCACGGGCCGGACGGCGGCGGCGCGTGTGACTTGGCCCAATAAGTCCCCCACTCATACACACAAAACATCTAATGCCCAAAGGGCTTACCCTTTAGACTCACAAAAAAGGTATATTAACACATCCCATTTGCCCTTACCTACCGATGTGGGACAAACTTACACGGGCTTTTCATTCTTCAAATGGTCTAAAGGCAAATCAAAGGCTTTTGGTTTCAAATTGTTGCATTGACAGCTGGCTACCAGCTGTTTCCAACAGATATGATACGTCAAAAATCATACACGATTTTAATGAATCAATAGAGTTTGAATTTTTTTTTACGCGAATACAATGTGACATGGTATAGTTGGGGTTAATTCATACAAAATTTCTCATGAAACGGAATGAGAGGCGAAACAAACTGACACATAGGATTGACCCTTAATAATTTCGGGGTATGCCGGGTTGACTTACTAAACACGTTATCATAAATGCATTACACAAATTAAGTCCGGATCAATACAAAATTTAAACACGATATAAAGCCGATAAAATGCAACAATTTACATCACCCTTAATGAATTGGGTATGAGTTGAAAAAAAAAATCACATACAATAACAGTGACCCGTTATAAGTCTAGTTGGGTGTAATTCATATAAACTCCAATAGTGGCGAATTAAAATTTCTCCCATTCTAAGTATATTTGGTAGTTACATATCCTATCTTATGAGAGTTTTATTATAACTAATATATCAGTACTGTAAATTATAGTCAAATCTCAAATCCTTGTAATCATAAAGACTAATATAAATCTAATATTGTAGAAGACAGATTATAGACACAAAATTAATGTAACTTGTAAAAAGTATGGACATGTCTCAATCGCTATTTGTGGGGGAAGTTGGTCTCAAGACCCAAAAATAAGAGAATTTTAGTTAATGGGTTGGCTGCAATATTGTTAATTAAGCATAAAGACTGGTTGTAATTTATTTATTAAAAACAAGATATTTGGGTTACGTACATTTTGGGTGTCATTTGTTCTTATTTATTATTGGTTAGATATCAAATTTTTTACTATTATTAGTGGTGGAGTGTCATTTTTTGATAGGTGTTGTTAATTTTGAATTTGGTCATTCGTTTCTCTTTCTCCATTTGTTTCCCTCTCTTTCTCTTTCTCCATTTGTCCCTCTCTCCGCTTTGATTAATATTTCTTTTATATTTTGTTTTTATACATTTTGTATATAAAACTCTTTAGATACAAAAGGTTACTTTTTTTTTTTTAAATCTATTATTTATACTCTGTTATTAACTACTTTTTAATATAAGTTAAAATAATGTTTTCATACTCTTGGATTACATAAAACTGTTTTTTAATATATATACATTTCCCATATTATTTTTTATTAATTTTCGTAACATTAGCGTAAAGTGAAAAAATCTCAAGTTTTTTTCTTAATTATGAGAATACTTCTAAAGCTTTTTTTAGAAACATCAGGATTTTAACAAATATTTTAACATGTTTTAAATTATTTTTTAAAATTTTACAATTTTTGTACTTTAAAAAATGACTTGTTTTTTTAATATAATAAAACAGTTAATATTAACGTAAAAACGGTTTAAAATGTTTCGTTCTAAACTGTACATTTTTAAAAAAATGTGTAACTTTATTTTTTTTATAAAAAATTTAGAAAACAAGTAAAAACAATAATAACTGTACAAAATTGTACACTTTTTAATGTAAAAAATAACTTTTTTCCCTATAACAATGTTCCAAAACTATTTTTAATAAAAAAAAACATATAGTTTGGTACTAGTTTATAACGCTATTTTTTACTATTTTATAGAAAATAAAGTTAATTAAAAAAATACATTTAATAAAACATTTTAACTTTCTTTGCGTTATTTTTTTAAAAACAGTACAAAACTGTTAGTTTAAAAAAAACAGTTTTAAAACATTGTTTTGTTTTTTTTATAAAAAAATAGTCTTAAAATATTGTTTTAAAAATCCTAATGTTTTTAAAATAGTTTCGAAAATATTCTGGAAATTTAAAAAAACTTGGGATTGTTTTACAATCCCTTAGTATTCTGAAAATATAAAAAAACATTTGTGATACATTTTTACTGTACCATAATATTTTGGAAATAAAAAAACTATTTGGATTTCTCTTTTACTATACTTTCATATTCTAAAAATTGAAAAACTGTAATTGTGGGGGATGAACATATATCTCTAATAATAATGTGACACGTGACAAGAGCGCTCCGGGATCATTCTGAAAGGTGGACGACAGATCGTTTGTTTAGTCCCCAACACATGGTCGACCAAGCCAGTCTTGGTCGACTATAGTCCTTATGATACTACATGATTAATATGATAAAATAAAGACGATAAGATTACAAGTAAAGATAGAATACCGACCGTGCCAGAACAGTAGTGTTTTATAATGATGTAAACTCTAATAATATAGTCATTATTCAATTGTAACCCCAAACTCTATATAAAGGGAAGATCCTTCTTTGTGTAAGGGGGCCTAGAGTCTAGAGAACACCCTCATGTAAATTTTTTTCATATTATAATGAGAACACCCTCACCGCCATCATGGACGTAGAGCGATCGTGGTCGAACCATATAAATCTTGTGCCTCTTGTATTTATTTTCACATTGTTCAACATTGTTGTGGGCGACCCCCTTCCGGGCAATTTTATTTCCCCTATAATTTGGCACTGTCAGTGAAAAATGGAACAATTAGTTAGTGAGCTCGCTCCTAACATCGCTAATGGCTAATCTGACAAGATATTGAAGAACGAATTTCCATATTAGAAGTTATGGGATATAGATCCAACATTCCAATCAAGATAGTATCGAAAAATAATCTAAGTCTTTTCTTTTAATTGAGATTCGTGTATATGCTTATGAATTATTATGGGTCCTTTATGTTAAATCTCTATCTCGGTTAGAGAATATGCCCTGAGTTCTTCGAATAGATTTTTACGTATCAATTTTAAGATTAAAAAACTTAATAGTGTTTGAGACATTTTATATGTTGGAACGTTTTATAACAAACAAAATCTTTTGTCGGCTGAATTCATGAGAATAATTTTTTATTTGTTATAACTTTTCCAAAAAATCTTATAATTGTACTGTAGAAAGACCTATGAAATAGTTTTCAGTATAAGATGTTTCTATCTCTTCCTCAATGGTATCGATATTAGTTGGGGCTTGAAGAAATTAAATCTCTACTCTTCTCTTCTTAAGAAAAGGGATTCTTATTGTAGAGGATTCAATATTTTCTTTGAAGAATTTGAGCACGATTATTTTGGCATTCGGATGAGGTCCAAGTTCCAAAAAATTCGAAGCTAATAGAGGAGTTCTAATCACCAATGACTTGAGCAAACTTGACGTCAGTCGTCAATCTTAACACTCCTAATTAGAGAAAATAAAAAAGACATCGTAAGAATTACCATTTGAGCAGGTCTTCTTTAACCTCCATCTAAGCATCAACAAATGTTTGAAGTTGCTATCTTCATTTAGAGAACTTAAGAGACTCTCATCAATGAAGAAATTTGGCCAATAAGTAATATAACCATCTGATAGATCTTGGTCTTTGTCGAACAATGACACCGACTAGAAAAATTATTATAATCGAGTGAACCTTTGCTTGCTGCTAGATCTATCTCATTATCGACCTCTTTTCTGGTACATAAAAAGCAAATCAGAAGGTCGATCATCACCAGATCCAGGTTTCTCTCATCTCTTGTAACGCACCTATTCGGATTTATGTGTTACTCGTGGGTCAATCCGATCCGTCACGAATATTATGTTTGAAGTTGAATAAGACAGCCTAAATAATATTGATAGTCCAGTTTTATTTAATTAAAGTTTCACTTATTTAGCATGCGATTCCAAATTATATTAAGCTACGTGTGTGACCCGTAGAAAGTGTTCCCAGAATCCAAACATACAGAGCTACTAACGTAAATAAAAAGAATTCTTACCTGTATATCACTCTCAAAACACGAAATTACATACAACCTGTCGTAACAAAGGAAAGGGAGTGAGCCGAATGACCAGCGAAAAATACAATAATGCAACATAGAATTGAAGGGCAGAAACGAGACTCTATAATATACCACCTACGTGCACATGAAAATACCGTCTACATATATATAATCACTAATGTATGAATCTATTTATTCCCAAAACATTACTTAAGTTGATTAAATCACATTAATCTTACAAAAGACTCATTTTTTACCCTTTTTCTTGACTTAACGTTGATTTTTTAATTTAACGCACTCGGTTAAATACTTGAAAAAAATAGCGTTTGTTTAGAAAAAATATTTAATTTATCAAAATTTTCCATTTACTCCACCAAATCCACTTTAGTATTTTCCTTGAAAATCACCTTTCAACACATGCACTCTTGGTGTTAGAAAATACTTGTTTTCCTTTTCAAAATTGATCACAACACATGCTTGGGTTAATTATGGGTTAAAACCATCTTAGGTTACTTAATTACCCATTAACCACTTCATTTGCGACATTAACTCACGCTTTACTTGGACTTATCCATCTTCATATTTCTTATCCAAATTACCTTTTCAAAACAGGAACAGTTATCAATTTCATTTCATAAAGGTTGTCTTTTCTAATTTTTTTAGCACAACTAATTTTTTTTTTATTATATTCCACTTTTTCTCATTAGTTTTTTGCTCGTAATGCACCAACACCGCGTACTTTAATGGGATCCACACTGTCGGCGATGCCAATATATGCTCTGGACAGTGGGTCTTTCACCCTAGGGCTCTAGGCCATCCTTAATTATCTGATCACATCCAAGTCCTTTTTTAATGTGTGTTAGCACTTTACAGTGTCCACATTATTCCATTTTTACAGGCCGAAGTCAAAATCCTGGGGACTGCACCCTATATCTGTGTTACACTTTAGAAAATCACCATTTTATGTCCTTTACACATTATGTTGATTTCATTCTGAAAATCACTCCCAGACAGATCGGTATAGTGTCTATATGACTCTCCCAGACAGATCTCGCCATTATTTCAGTAGCGAGCAAGATGTGGGTTATCCTTAAAGGTTTTCTACCGTGTGAGAGTAGAAGAGGTATTTTGATTGGTTGAGTAGGATGGTGGCTCAGGAGGAGCCTGATCGAATGTTGTTGGATTATCCTGTGGTGCTGGAGTTTTTCGATGTGTTCCTCGATGATCTTCCTAGTTTACCCCCACACCGAGAGATGGATATCACTATAGAGGTACATCAGGGCGTCTCACCTATCTCCATACCACCTCATATGATGGCTTCGACATAATTACAGGAGTTGAGATTTCAGTTGAAAGAGTTGACCAGTAAGGGTTTCATTCATCCCAGTGTATCCCCCTGAGGAGCTCCAACCCTCTTTGCCAAGAAGAAGGGTAACTCCCTATGACCTAGTACCAATTATAGGTAGCTGAATAGGGTAATTGTAAAGAATAAGTACTCGTTACCCCGTATCAACGATTTTTTCGACCAGTTATATGGGACGGAAAGGTTTTCGATGATTAACTCTGTGTTATAGAGGAAGACATTCCTAAGATAGCTTTTCAGATGCGGTATGGGCATTATGATTTCTAAGTGAATGCGGTGTGGTGTGGTGGTATTTGCGCTAAATATCTGGAGATACTACATATACATTGAATGGTTTGAGGTGTATACAAATCATAAGATCTCGAGGTATATTTTCACTCAGCGCGATCTAAATCTTCATCAAAGGAGATGGATTGAATTGATGGAAGACTGTGGATTTTCCTTAGAGTATCATCCCGATAAGGCCAATGTGGTAGCAGATGCTCTGAATAAAAAATCTGGGCTCACTTTAGTATTAATGAAGTGTTACTGAGCAAAGATGTTTGGCGAGTTATAGAAGTTCAACTTGCATATCGAGTGGGGTTATGACAGGGCATATCTTTGGGGAGTGGTAGATAGACCGCTCATTCAACAGAAGGTGTTGGATGCTCAGTCTTGCAATCCAGAGTTTGCATATTACCGTGAATGCATCCAAAGTGGTGAGGCATTCGACACTCTTATCGTGGACAAGGATGGGGGTGTGTGGTATAAGGGAAGGTTGATTATTCCGATCATCGATGAACTTCAGGATGAGGTGATGTGAAGGCCCATCAATCACACTTCAGTATAGATCACGGTGCCACTAAGATGTATAAAGACCTGTGTACAGACTTATGGTGGTCTAGTATGAATAATGATATGGCAATGTATGTGGCCAAGTGCTATATTTGCCAACAGGTGAAGGCAGAGCACAGAAAGTCAATAAGGCTATTGTAAACACTTTCGGTTACAGAGTGGAAGTGGGAGCAAATACCGATAGACTTTGTCACAACCTTACCATGGTTCGAGCGTAGTCACGACAGATTTTTGGTTATACTGGATCGACTTACAAATTTTGTACACTTTTTTGGCGATTAGGGTCATAGACAACATGGCTAAGTTGGCAAGGTTATATGTCTGAGAGATAGTTCATCTTCATGGTGTCCCACTCTCCATCGTCTCGAAAAGGGATCCTCATTTTGTGTCTCGGTTCTGGAGAAAGATGCAGTAAAAATTAGGTACCAATTTGAACATGAGTATAGCTTACCATCTCGGGACAGATGGGCAGTTAGAATGGACCATTCAAATTTTAGAAGATATATTGAGGGCTTGTGAACTTAATTTTCAAATTCACTTGGTGAAGAATCTGCATCTAATTGAATTTTTAAACAGTAACAATGATCAGGCCAACATTGCTATAGCTCCCTATGAAGCTCTTTATGGGAGGTTATGCTTCTCTTCAGTCTGTTGGGCAGAAGTGGGTGAGAAACATCTCACGAACTCAGACATAATCAAGGAGATAATCGGTAAAGTTCAGGTGATTCGGCAGAGACTCATGACAGATCAAAGAAAGAATAATTATGTTGATAATCGTCGAATACCTCTAGAGTTTGAGGTGATTATATGCTTTTGAAGGTTATAGAGAAAACCGATAGTTAGTGATTCGGACAGAAGGGGAAGCTTGCCCCTCAATATTTTGGTCTCTTTGATATCCTGGAATGGATCGAAGAAGTATCATATCGCTTAGCATTACCTATTTAGTTTTCCCACGTCCATTGTGTATTCCACGTGTCTTTATTGGAGAAGTATGCCCCGGATCCTCACCATGTCATTAATTGGAACCACATCGAGTTAAAGGAAGATGTTATATTTCCTACTCGACCTTTGTCCATCTTGGACCGCGAGGACAAAGTCTTTCACAACAAGGTTATCTCACTAGTGAAGGTCCTTTGGGAGTTTTAAGGTGTAAAAGGTGAGACTTGGGTGCGCGAGTCAGAGATGCGTGAGAAGCACCGAAAACTCTTTACCTAGCTTGGTTGTGTTGATTTTGAGGATGAAATCTCTTAAGAATGGAAGAATGTGATGCCCATGCCCGAGATTTGTACCTCTTTTTCCTGTAATTTGCATATATATTGGCCATAGAATTAATATAATGGATGGTTGTCTATTTTAAACTATTCTTGTGGCCATTGTGCAATTAAAATGGGATTGAATGGTAAAAAATTTAGATAAGAAAAGTTTTGGATCGTTCGAACAAAATGCTGGGTCATTCGAATGAGAAAACTTTGTCATTCGAACGGATGCTTTAAATGACCATTGAATGAAAAACACATGTTCTCTTTACTATCCTCGTTAGATCCTCATTAGAGCCCCGTTCGAATGAGATACGTTGTCGTTTGAACGAGGTTTAGTCTTGTTCAAATGAGACTGTAGAAAAGTCAGATTTTTATAGTCCAAGTGTGTTATCATGATGAGAATTGTTAGATAGTTTCATATGTCAGCTCCCAATGGAGCAGATCAAATGGGACATAGGTTTATAGTGGACCAATGGTTAAAAGACTAGGGGGTTTGGGGGTATAAATAAGAGAGAGGGAGAGAGATAGAGTGAGTTGGGGCTATTCTAACACTTCTCCATCGATTTTTATGCTCTCTTTCTCCATTTCCAACCTTCCTCCACCCATCCCCAAGGTTTGTACCTCCATTCCAAGACTTATTCTAGCCATTTTCAAACTTGTAAGACCCATTTCAATCCTTGTCCACGAAAGAAGTTGGGTTGAAGAATTGTTCTTATAGCTTTCAAGAGGAGTTGGTGTATTTCATGGAGCTTTTGGAGTTGCTAGGAGCTTTCTTGAGGATTTTTTGGAGTTTAGGAGCTTTCAAGTCATCATTTCTTAGTTTCTTCCCTTCAAACTTAAAGTAGGGTTTTCCTCACTAAGTTTTCAAGTTTAAAACCTAAGTTACTTGTTAGGATGCATGCTAGAATATATGTAATCTTGCAAAGTTATTTTTTAATACGTTTTTTAAAGTTTTCTTATAAAAAATGCGAGTTTTAAAGAAAACTAAGCTTGAAAGGATTTTTGAAGAACAAGTATCATTTTAATCTTGGAATATGATGAATATGAACATAAATTATGATTTTATGTTGATATCACGTTTAGAACTCATGTTATTGGATTTCTAGGTTGAAATCCATCCTCACATGTGTAGAATCTTGCAATATGTTAGTAGAGGACATATAAACATGATAAATGAAGATTAAGATGAGTTTCAAGATGAAATATGAAAGTTTAAAAACTCATCCCTTAAATGTGTGTAAAATGTTGATAAAATGAGGAATAGTGATGTTCAGACAACGTATAAGTATAAGGTTAAAATGGATATATTGGTAAAAATGCCTTTATAATGATAAATGTAATTCTTGTTAAAGAATCGTTAAGAAATGGGATTTTCTTGAAGAAAAATGGTGAGATATAGTTTTTGAAGATAAAATGATAATTTATAATTTTATAATGATGAAAATATATTTTTCACAATGTGTTAGCAAATGGATGGTAATTTTGGTAAAATAGAGGGTCCTAATGGTTGGACTTCCTCATTTGAGTTTATCGGTTGGTTTTGTGAAAAATGAATGAAACGAAATTAAAATGGTGTGAAACGTAAATATGAATCGTAAGAATAGTTAAAAAATGTGGACATTTGATAAAATGTTAAAACACATTAATATGGACTCGGATGCAACCGAGAAAGAATTAAGAAGGGTCTGGTGCCGTGGGGTGAAAGACTCAAAAATCACTGGCCAGAGTATATGGTAGCGTTGTCGACGGTGTGGAGCCCATTAAAGTACATGATTATTTGGTAAATTTCGAGAAAAAGATAATGTTGATGACGGAATGATGGAAATATAAATAAATGAGGTTGTGCTTAAGAAATGTAAGAAAAGAAACCTAATGGAAATGGTAAAATGGATATTAGTGAATAACAAAGATTAAATGGTTTTTAATTATGTGAAAAGTTGGTTTAAAATGGACAAGTGTGGGTATGAGCACGTAGCTCAGGTTGCATTACATGGTAGTTGCATTTATACTCGTTAAATGATGACGTTTTTGAAATTGCTAAAATAAATGTTATATGTATAGTATTTTTATAAAAATGTATTGCTTAGTTATCCCCACCTTGTTGAGCGCTTTTCTCACCCCTTAATTTTATATTTAAAACTCCCACCCCAAATACATCCGGTAGGGACCTTGGTAAAGACGTTGGTAAGGCCCCAGAGGGTACTAGTCGCCATGAGTGCTCTACCATGGCATTTTAAAAAATGTGTTTCGAAACATTTGAATTTATGGCACTTTAACAATTTTTTATTCGAGCCTTGGGCCATTTTTTGTAATGATACAAGAGTTTTTATGGTTTATTTTCCTTATTATTAGCATTATTTGATTTAATGAAATTTTCCTAAATAAATCTTACTAATTAACTTTGTTACTTAAAGCGACAACCTATTTATTAAATTAAAACCTATTTAATTACCTTATGTTCCTTATAATATGGTGCAAATTATAGTATTTTCTTAAATTATAAAATTGGACTTTTCTTCTCCCCCCTTAACACCTTGATTTGAGTATAGATTGACCCAACGGTAGCCCAAATTCGGGTCAGGGAATTACAGTGGATCCTCTTAATTAAGAGCGGGGTCTACCGGGGTAGTATGAGGAATAGTGGGATCATCATCGGGGTGTGCATAGTTCTCACACTCGAGTTCAGGGTCAACAAACGTCGACGGCTCATCGTCTCTAATCGTGACGTTTATTGCCTCCATAACCTTAAAGCTTGCAAGGTTAAACACCCTATAATCCCTACTCGACGATGAATAACCTAAAAATATCCCCTTATCGCTTCGTGAGTCGAACTTTCTGAGGTGCTTTCTATTTTTCAAAATGTAGCAAGAACTCACAAAGACTCGAAAATACAATAGGTTGGGTTTCTTCCCTATCCACAACTCATATGACGTGTATAACCTTTGTGGATAAAGATATACCCTATTATTCATATGGCATGCGGTATTAACTGCCTCTACCCAAAGACGTCTATGCACGTTTCTCCCAAGAAGCATGGATCTATCCATCTCTTGAATCATCTATTTCTTCTTCTTAATAATCCCATTTTATTGAGGAGTAAGAACGACCAAAAACTCATGTTTCATGCCCACACCTTCATAATAGCTATCCACTTAGGCTTCTTTAAATTTAATGTTGTTGTCACTATGCATCTGATCAATAGTGACATCATGTTGGTTTTTTAGGACACAACACTTTGTTGTTAGGAACTTAACCGCATCGGACTTTTCCCTAAGAAACCCCACAATAGAGTATCTCAAAAAGTCAGCAACCGTCACGAGAATGTATCTCTTACCACCAATGCCCTCCGTACAAGTAGGACCCATAAGATCCATGTGTATTAACTCCAAAATACGAGAGATAGTAATTGTATTTAACTTTAGATAGGGACTTCAAATTTGTTTTCCTTATTGGCAAGGACCATAAACTCTGGAAGTTAGTTTCCCAAGTGATGGTAAGCCAAAAACTAGGTCTTTCTTCACTAATCTCTTAAGATCTCTAAAGTTCACATAACCTAGACCTTGATGCCAAAGGTCCATAAAGGAGACCGTAGCATTGTTGTACATAAAGGGGGACTTGGGAACGATCCCATAGCAATAATATTTAGTCATCACTCCTTATAGTAAAAGTTCACCGGATTGATCATATACGTTACACCCGGACCGATTAAACATTACCGCAAAGTTTGTGTCGTACAGTTGGCTTATCCTAATTAAGTTCACTTTCAACCCTTCGATGTACAACACATTGTATAGCTTAGGAAATCCGGTATCTCAACACAACCGCGTCCTAAAATGCTAGATTTACTCCTATCTCCAAAGGTGATTTTTCCTTCTTTACAATCCACGAGGTTGGTAAAAAATAATTTGTCACCAGTGATGTGCCTAGAGAACCCACTATCAAAATTCCATTGGAAAGTATCTTGAACCTTGAGAGGAATGTGAACAATAAGGACTTTGTCGTCTTGCTTAGGTACCCAAGTGGAGGTAACCTTTTGTTTTCCCTTATCATTGTTGGCTCTAGTCGTAGCGTTAGAAGCATTCTCAAAAGTCATAGATGTAACACCCGTAATTTTGAGTCTTTATATTTTAGCATTTAAATTACACATGTGCACGTAATTTAAATAAATTAAGTAATAATGAGAAATTAAATAAATATTAATTAGCGATAAATAGATTAATATTTATGTGATAATATATTGGAAAAAGTACTCTTAAGTCCCTCGCAAACAAATTTTAAACACTTAAGGAATTTTGATAAATTTTAAACACTTAGGTGCACTAATTCTCTTCTTGTACAAGTCCACGCTAGTAGCATAACAAGTGGATCTAATAGTAAATTTTCCTTAAGTGTTTAAAAATTATTTGCGAGGGACATCATTATAAATTGCCCTAATATATTTACTAGTTTGATATAGTAAGTAAAATTATGTCAAACGGTATTACATAGTAAGTGGGTAAAAGCGATGGGATTTGACGGTCTCAACTGGGACACGTGTGTGGGGTTGTATTAGGTTGAGATGGGATATTTATGATGGGTTACTCAGATGATGATTTAGAGTGCACGATTGATACAAAATAGGTTGAAATAGTCAGAATTAAGTACCTGGGGTAGTGATTGGGTTCTAGGGGCTTTTTAGACTAGACGGGACTTGCACAGAGGCATACAGGTCATTTCACATTAACATTTTAACCTAATTTCGATATTAGGCTTATAAAATGAAAGGGTTGGAGATAGAAGACATCCACCATATTATTCCAAGAGTCTGGGAGAGAAAAGTGAGGGAAAATCAAAGAGACTCGAGAGGAGGCCAATTGGGAGAAGCGTTCGGATATCTTTTTGGGCTAGGATTATCACACAAAAAGGCAATTCATACTCTACAAATTCAGACTCTACAATCCTATTAAGACAAGTTATTAACTTGCTTAATATTTAATGCATGTAGTCAATTCATATTATAGTTGGCGGCAAATATGTTTTGGGTGGGAATCATATGAAAAATGGTGTTGATGCAAAAAATTAATTTATCAAAGATAAAATGAGTAAAACAAACAAGACACAAGAAATTTTAAAGTGGTTCAGCTCAAAGGAATAGCCTACGTCCACTATTATGTATTGACTGCTTGATTTATTTTTTCGGTCCCCTACAATGAGGGTGGTACAAAGTATTTATAGCCCAAGAGGGGTCCTGATAGTTGTTGTGTGAAAGGATGGAATGTCCTTATTTGTTAGGCCTTTACATTAATACATAATGAGAATTTATTGTATGAAGGTTGTCGCTTCATTAGCAATACAAGCTGTAGGACTACTGTCGCTTTGTTATCAATACAGGCCATTGGTCGGGCTTACCCGTTGGTCGGGATTCCCTGTTGGTCGGGCTTCATTGTTGGTCGGGATGACTTGGACTTGTGCCTCATTGGATGACACGTGTTGGCTGGTGACTGGTCCCCGTAGGGTGGTAAATTTTGGTATCAGCAGAAGCCCCCAATGTTTCATACTTGGAGATGATGCGAAAGTCTAAAATATTATGCTTCAACAGTAGTTTGGGTTGTTTAGTTTGGCTGCAGACCTTCCACACTTGTGAAATTTATCCACTTTATTGACGATTTTTGGGCGCGAATGGCAATTTTGTAAATATTTCAAAATTTAGCGAACTTTTATGGGGTATCTTCGTCTTTTCCTTTGTTATCTGTCTTAAACCCAAACGTCGTCCGCTTTAATCATTATTTTTCCCTGTTTTTGATGCGTCTTATCTGAAGGGCAGTAAAATCTTCGATCATATTTTACCTCTTACTTCTGATTTTGCCACTGTGTGCTTTGCTTTTTTGTGCGATCGCTTTCTTTTCTGTCTTCAGTTCTTGCTGAATCCTTAAATCTTTGTAAGAATTTTTCCACTCTTCTTCTTTGTTTTCTTCATCATGGTTTATTCTATTGAGTCACTTGATAAGTTCAGGATCGATTTTAATATTCCACCTTGGGTTATATTAGAACGTCCTACTTTTTCTTCTGATTTTTCTCTCTTATCGAGGGCCATTGGTTCCCTTCTATCTTTATTACTGAATGTGGTTTCACGTTTCCTCCTAATCCCCTATGGATAGAGTTTTGTCACTATTTTGATATTGTACCTGCAAGAGTGGATCCTAACACATGGATAGTATTAAATGGAGTTTATAGGTTAAATCAAATCTATGGAACCCATCTAGGGATTCCAAAAATTATGTTTTGTTATAAATGGGTAACTAGTGATACCACCTTTTATTTTAAAACTCGGGTTGTTAGTAAAGCTTTAGTAGTTAATATCCCTGATTCTAATAAGGATTATTTTGATCACGGGGTAGTTGTAAAAAATTGGCAACATGCCCCTATAGTTGGAGGCGCTAAATATCAAGGACCTAGACGTCCGCTCTTTGGCAACGAAATAAGTTGTTTTATGTTTTAGTAAATTTGCCCTGTTTATGTTTGATAAATGTCATACTGACTGCTGTTTTATAAATTGAATTGTAGTTGAGCAAAAAAGAAAGTGACCCAAAGAAAGTGAAGTAAATTTGAGAGAATTGAAGTTTATCTCAGGATTTCACAAGGTAGCTGCTGAAGAGCACGTTAGGTCCGCCTCGTATCTGCTTCGGTATAGAAATACTATTTCTTCTTTTATTACCAGACCTATTGCCTCTCCGGTTCTGGTAATTGATCTTGACTAAGAGGTTGTTGTTGATTCTGATACTCCCATGTCTGAAATTATGAAGAAGAGGAAATTTCCTGACCTTTACAGTGGTAGTGCTTCTAGCTCCCAAGCATCTGTTGAAAGAGCCAAGAAGAAAACATGGGATGTTATGAAGCCCCCAGCCCCCAAGGATCCAGTCCCCAAAGAACTAACCCCTAAAGACCTGGCTCATAAGGATGTAGCTTTAAAGAGGTTGGAGTTCCTTTGAGGAGACTTAGGAGAGGGCTTGCAGAGAAGTAAGTCGACCAGGTGATTGATCAACTATCCTTGGTTGATTTAGATGTTGTTCCTCCAGCAGCTATTACTCCCGATTTGGCCAGGAAGTTGATCAAGTTTGGTGCTCTTTCAGACGACAGGGGGGTGAATGCCATGCTTCTTCGAACTAGGGTTTCTAAATTGGCTACTCAGAACCTTGCATCAGTAAGTAATTTCTATTTTCTTATTTTGGTTATCTTTTATATCTCTCATATACTCATTTTGATCTTCATCTATTACAGTTCTTAGTACACTTCAATAATATGCCAGAGAAGGATGATGTGATTAAGGCCTCTTCTTCTTCAAATGAGGTGGAGGAAGCTTTGGCTGGCTTAAAGAAATATTTGTTCGAATCTCAGCAGGCCTTAGAGACTGAGAAGAGCACTCGGGCAGAGAAACTAATGACAACTGAAGCAGCTCGATAGCAGTCTGATGAGAATTCCCTTGAAATTGAGCACAAAGGGAATGAGTCTTAGCGTAAGACATAGGAAGCCGAGCGCAGGGCAAAGGAAGCTAAGCACAGGGCAAAGGCTATTGAAGAGCTTGTATCTTCTGCCAGAGATAAGTGAAAGTCTATTGTGAAGGCCTTGTTCAGTGGTGGTTGGGACAAGGGTTGGAATAAAGCCATTTCTACTGCTTCTGCTCAGATTGAGTATGTGAAGAAAAAATGTTTCAGAGATGGTTGGTTTGCTGCCCTTCAAGAGTTTAACACAACTGAAGACTCTGAGATTTTTTATAGATATATACATGGTCCTCCTCCAGTCATTGAGGATAAGGTTGAAGATGAAGCTGCTTTTGAAAAGTCTTCATTTATGGTTGAGTCTGCTACCAAATAACCTGAAATATCTAAGTCTTCTCTTACTTCGATCGAGCAAACCGAGCAACCCCAGCCTTTAGTCCCATCTTCTGAGCAGGATAAGAGGGTTGATAGGGAGAAGGTGTAAAGTTGTTCGGCATTTCCCTTTTTTGTTTCTTTTTCTTCATATTTATTGTACTTGAACTTTTTATTATCCATAAAAGAACCTTCTGTTCCTTTTTATCTCTTGTGGATTGTATTTATTCTCTATTCTTTTTTGTTGATTGGTGATTATTTCTTTTTGGTAGTTTATTGTGAAGATGCAGCAATTGTCTTCACATGATATCGAGCTATTGAGGAAGTGTAATGCCTTTTTCAAAGTCGGTCACACGGACTTATTCGAAGAAGAAATTGCTCAGTTGGTCGGTGATGAAGCATCAAAGCAGGTTAAGGAAGCTTACCAATATTTGAAGTACTTACTTGATTGGGTGGTAAAAAAAAATGTTACCTATTCTGAGATGATAGAAGAACTTCAAGAATAATATAAAGAATCTACTGCGTTGTCACTACACCAAAAATGCCAATCTGGCACGCTGTGGCAAGGGGATTCTGGCACGGTTTTAAACCGTGCCAGAATTTGACACGGTTTTAGCATAAACTGACACGGTTTAAAACCGTTCCAGAATCTGACACGGTTTTAAAGCGTGCCAAAAGTGTGTCAAATTTATAAGGGTTAACTAAAAGACCAAATATTATATTCATTTAATTTTCATTTTGAGGGAGGTAACTTTTCGACCCCGTCATTCTCCCGTTCCCTCTCCGTGATGACCAACTCTCTCTCTCTCTCTCACAAGACTTGATCTCCATCTCTCTCCATCACTGATGGATAAATCATTGGGGAAAATGGGAAATGCGATTTGTGGTTTGAATTGGATTTGATAAGGTTTGGAAAGGTATGGGTATGGAGATGGGTTAGCTCGGATTGTTGGACTGGGTCACGAGTTTGGTTGGTGGGAAATATGAGGTCGGGTTGGGTCGCCTGAGATGGAGGTTCGACTTGGTGTTCCCGACCAAAGATGTGGGTAAAGGATGGAATCCAGGTTCTGCAGGTGGTTATAGAAATCGGGTTTGCATCTGGGTTGTTGGCATTCAGATCCAATCTAAACTCGGATTTGGGTAGGAAGCTTGTCCGGATATGGAGTGATAAGGTCGCCAACTTTGATGGAGCTTGCCGGCGCTGGAGGTTTTGAGATCGGCCGGAGTAGGCTGAGATTATGGGGTGGTCGCCTTTGGTGGGTATCCAGGTTATGATCGAAGTGGGTATTAAAGATGGAGTTTGGAGTTATGGGTTAGATGGAGGAGTTATGGGGTATTGGCTTCTCCACTGATGGTGGAGAAGACATCAGTGACCAAAGACGAGAGTAGACTAACGAAGTGGATGATTCCCAAAATTTATTTCTCTCTTATCGATTCCGTCAGAGGTAATTCTCGTCTCACTTCGGTATTTTGATCTATTCAACTGCTACCTATCATAAAGTTTGAACCCAATAAAATTTGTTTTTTCTTCTGAAACTAAAATATTGCTTTGAGTTATTTTATTGTGAAATTACGGGTATATGCATTCATGTTAATGATAGTAATAATCACGTTTCTAGGTATTTTATTACTTAAACTTCGGTATTTATGATTTGATTTAATCTATTGCCACTCGTGGATTCCATTCCTCATCAATGGATGATGAGAAATGCAATCGGAGTGATGAGGGTTCCGTCTTTATGTTCTAAAGAATACGCAAGTTTTCGTATTATATTTACTATATTTTGATTTTTAATGTTTCCTATTGATGTTTCGGTAAAATTATAGATCAAATGATGAGTTTGAATAATTTATTTTTTCTTTTTCTATTTTCAGCTGTTTTAGGTTACACGCCAATTATTTGGTAAAACGCCCAAGTGAGCATTCTAATTTCTTCACTTACATTGAATATTATTTATGTCGTTTGCCTATTGCTGAGTTGCACACATTAACTTATGCACGGAGGTAAAATCTCTGAAGCTAAAATGGCTATAAAAACACTATTTCAAAAACAAAGAGTTGATGAGGTTATGGATGATTTAACTGCTGCGGCGCAAGGGTCTTGTGAACCTGAAGTTGGGCGGCCTTATATTTTCCCTATGCTGATAGGGTGAGGATGCTAATTGGGTTGAATTTGGTGTGATTCAATCTTTTTCATTTTCATTTTGTGTGTGCATATATATATTTAGGTGACGTCTTGGAGGACCATATTGTCATATTACCCCTGAACAATATTTAAATAAATGATTCTTAGTATTTTTTATGCATTTGTTTGGACTATTTCCAGGTCGAAGCGAATCAAGTAGTCAGTATAAAAGGGACAAGGCAACAACTGAGAAGTTATTGCAAGAAACAATAGAAAACCACCAAGCCGAGCTTGCAACTCAAAAGGAATTCTATACAAATGCATTGAGCGCAACCAGGGAAGCTAAGGCATTAGCAGGGGCAAGGGCCAATAATGAAGCCAGAACTGAGGTAGAGAGTCGTCTAAGGGAGGCTGAGGCAAGGTCCAATTATATTTACATTTGTTTCTTGAATATTATGATCAATTATACTAACTTTACAGTCATTTTCTTTGTCTCGTTTTCCTGACTTGAGTCCTTTCTCTACTGAAATTAACGGTTCAGGGGCAATATGCCATTAAAATAATGTCGTCATAGTGACCCTCATATTTTAACGACAAATTAATGGAATGTTTAAATTAACCAATTATTTTAACGGCATAATAACCATACCCTCATAGTGCCCCTGATTCTATCTTTAACACTCCCTCCTGGATTCAAGAACAATGATTTTCCAAGAATTTCACACCCGGTGGTCTTGGAAAGGCTCTTAATTATAATGAGAGGGATGTTAAGATTCAGGACTTTCAATTTAAACTTCGTTATGACCATCATTATGATATTTAACTTAATCATTTGCATGTTTTTATTCAATTTTTTCCTTTATTCACTTTTCTCTTTAAGTTTGACAATGTGTAAATATTTTTTCAGATTTGGTATTTCACAATGAGTGAGCATCCGGATAGGGGTGCAATGCTACTACCTACACGTATCATGGTAAACTTTATGGTATTTTTTATTTGTTCATCCAATTTTATAGAAATTGAATGATTACATACATGATTACATTATAAAGTACTATTGTTTTGTTTTGTTTTTTCTCACACATGTCAAGTGCCTAGTATAACTCATAGGAACTGACCGTATAGTCGCGGGTCTTCCGATTTGATAATATGACGATAAATTGAAAATATCTAGATTATGCTTAAAAACAAGCCACTAAAGGGTGAAAACCCAAACCATCCCCCAAACGACCCTGTACGAGGTATGAACACCTCATACAGGACTAATATAACTCATAGGAACTAACCGCGTAGTCAAGGGTCTTCTAGTTTGACAATATGCCGATAAATTGGAAATATCAAGACTAAACGTAAAAAAAAGCCGTTAAAGGGTTAAAACACAATCCAGCTTCCAAACGACCCCGTAAGAGGCACTAACAGCTCGTACGGGACCAATATAACTCGTAGGAACTGATCGTGTACTCTCTGGTCTCCGGGTTTAAGAATATGACGATAATTTGTAAATATCTAGATTATGCTTAAAAACAAGCCACTAAAGGGTGAAAACCTAAATTAAATCGCAAACGGTCCCGTAAGAGGCACGAACACCTCGCACGGGACTAACGTAACTTGTAGGAACTGACCGCGTAGTGACGGGCCTCCCGGTTAGAGAATATGACGATAATTTGTAAAAATCAACACTTAAACATAAAAACAGACCGTTAAAAGGTGAAAACCTAAACTACCACCAAACGGACCCGTAGGAGGCACGAACACCTCGCACGGGACCAATGTAACTTGTAGGAACTGACCGCGTAGTCCCGGATCTCCCGGTTTGAGAGTATGATGATAATTTGCCAAAATAACTCTTAGACTTGAAAATAGGCCGTTAAAGAGTGAAAAGCCAAACCAGCCCCCCAACGACCCCAAAGGAGGCACGAACACCTCGCACGGGACCAATGTAACTTGTAGGAACTGATCGCGTAGTCCGGGTCTCTCGGTTTGAGAGTATGATGATAATTTGCAAAAATCACACTTAGACTTGAAAACAGGCCGTTAATGGTTGAAAACCCAAACCAGCCTCCAAATGACCCCGTAGGAGGCACGAAAACCTCGTACGGGACCAATGTAACTTGTAGGAACTGACCACGTAGTCCCGGGTCTCCCGATTTGAGAGTATGACGATAATTTGCAAAAATCACACTTTGACTTGAAAACAGGTCGTTAAAGGGTGAAAAACCAAACCAGCCTCCAAACGACCCCGTATGAGGCACGAACACCTCGCACGGGACCAATGTAACTTGTAAGAACTGACCCCGTAGTCCCCGGTCTCCCGATTTGAGAGTATGATGATAATTTGCAAAAATCACACTTAGACTGGAAAACAGGCCGTTCAAGGGTGAAAACCCAAACCAGCCCCCAAACGACCCAGTAGGAGGCAAGAACACCTCGCACGGGACCAATGTCACTTGTAGGAACTGACCGTATAGTTCCGGGTCTCCCAGTTTGAGAGTATGATGATAATTTGCAAAAATCACACTTAGACTTGAAAACAGGCCGTTTAAGGGTGAAAACCCAAACCAGCCACCAAACGACCCTGTAGGAGGCACGAACACCTCGCACGGGACCAATTTAACTTGTAGGAACTGACCGCGTAGTCCCGAGTCTTCCGATTTGAAAGTATGACGCTAATTTGCAAAAATCGCACTTAGACTTGAAAATAGGCCGTTAAAGGGTGAAAACTCAAACCAGCACCCAAACGATCCCTTAGGAGGCACGAACACCTCACACGGGACCAATGTAACTTGTAGGAACTGACCGCGCAGTTCCGGGTCTCCCGATTTGAGAGTATGATGCTAATTTACCAAACTCACACTTAGACTTGAGAACAAGCCGTTAAAAGGTGAAAACCCAAACTAGCCTCCAAACGACCCCGTAGGAGGCACGAACACCTCGCACGCGACCAATGTAACTTATAAGAAGTGATCGTGTAGTCTCGGGTCTCCCGGTTTGAGAGCATGACGATAATTTGCAAAAATCACACTTAGACTTAAAACAGGCCGTTAAAGGGTAAAAACCCAAACCAGCCCCCAAACGACCCCGTAGGAGGCACGAACACCCCACACGGGACCAATGAAACTTGTAGGAACTGACCGCGTAGTCCCGGGTCTCCCAGTTTGAGAGTATGACGATAATTTGCAAAAATCACACTTAGACTTCAAAACAGGCCGTTAAAGGGTGAAAACCCAAACCAGTGTAATACCCCGTATTTGTATAGCTTTTAAATTATGGGATTTATTTAATTTAATTGAGATAAATTAATTTAATTTTAATCCGGAATGTTGCTTTAAATATTTACTAGCGTGACGAGAGTTAGTAATTATTGGAAATTTGTTATCTGTTGAATATTACTGGATGAGTATAGTAATATATGAGATTTATTGTTATAATATTGTCACGTGTGAATAAAATGACAATTATGAAAATTTAAGTCGGAAGGTGCCCGTGTCACGTCGGGACTAATTTTGTTAAATAAAAAGTGAAAATTTTATAAGTTGCCCGTATGGTCGTTTTGAGTGCGCCAACGCGTCCGGTAGGGTCGAGATAGTCAAGAAAAGTGTACCCGGGGGTTTAGTTTGGGTCTCGGGGCGTTTTTAGGCCTAATTGGTACCCCGGGAGGGCAATTTAGTCATTTCACCTTTTTAGGTAATTAAACCCACGAAATTTAGCAACCTATATCAGCCATCTAGGTTAGTCCTTTAGGGTTATAATATCCATAAATCAAGTGACGGCCATTGGAGAAGAGAGGAGAGAGCTCCAAGGCAATTCAAGGCCAAAAAGTCACCGGTTTACACCGCCGCCACCACCACCGCGTAGATCGCGAGACGAGGAATGCAGCCATACCAAAATCAGCCGTGAATCAGAATACCAAAAATCCCAGGCAAGTGTTTAACTTGCGTATTTTCGTTAATGCAATCTTCATATTGGTTTAGGATTGATTAGAGATGATAAATATGGAAGAACACCCAATTTGTGTTAGGAAAATGCATGTAGAAATGATTTATATGAAATTCTAGAATCCTTGCCATGTAGAGGAATATAACCCACGAAATTTTGATGATATATTAGAAGGAAATTTTGGTAAAAAAACAGATTAGAACCTTGATTAAGAAAAACTCTAGGGTTCTTGATGATTAGATGGAATTTTGGGTTAATTATCCATGTTTAATGTTAGATATACACATGCTTTACGTTGAAAACATCTGGTATAACGTTATAATGATTATAGTAAGATTTTTGGGACGTTTAGAATGGAAAAACATGATTTTGGATGAAGAAATTTGGTAGAACCCGTAACTGCATTTCTGCAGAATTTTTCGCAGACCTGCTTGATCGATCGATCGAGCCTAGAGCTTCGATCGATCGAAGGTTCGATCGATCGAGCCCCAGACCTCGATCGATCGACCCCTCCTGGCAGACTCTTATTTCCCTTGTTTACTTAGTCGAATTGAATTTATCGTGAAATAATTCTTGGGTATCCTTAATGAAATGTTTTGGGAGATAGGATAGACCAGTAGGACATTTGAATAAGTGTTGAGAACTTTATTATAAGATGAGAATCTTATTTTTGGGATAATTATATATTGAACTATGAAACTACGTATATCAAGTGAGAGAATGCGGCGAATAGCTACGATAGTGAATAGAGGTATACCTACTGAATTTTCCTACTTGGAAGGATAGAGTTAACGAATGTCACGTATTAAGTGAGAAAACCCTTCGAGTTAAGGTTAAAGATGAAACCTTATACGCAATACTAATAATGTGAAAAGTAGAATAAATGGTATAATTATGGGTGACGAGAAGAACCTATATTAATATGATAAAGTGGTATATTTATATGATTGTGTGTACATAAATTATATACTTGTGAAAATTATGCCCACGCTACTTGCTATCCCTGAGGTTACCGCGCTGGGACAAGTCTTATCTCGATGGGACCTTTATGGGGGATATTGACTTGTACCCTAGAAGATAGATAACCTTGGTACAGGCTATCGATGTGATAGTTCAGACGGTCCTAAGAGACTCAGTCATGTGCCATCCTCTTAGAGACTTGGAACCTATGCTTCTCCTCATTATTGTTTGTGTATTTATGTTAATACAATTCGAGAGTGATTACGATTGTATTCCCCTTAATATGAGTGATATGGGGTTCTGGATAGTAGAGTATGCACGCACCATAGTTTTATGAGGGGTGCTGTTATTTTATATATATTATACGAGTAGTTAATATATATATGAGAGTTTGAAATTTGAAACTGCCTACTGTGATTTGATAAGTAGGACTTGGTTGATGACTCAGATAGTGAATACTTGTTTCGTGAAAGTATAATATGTTACTGAGAAACTTTATAAGTTAATAAAAGCTAAAACGAGAATTGTGCTACTAATCGGGAAGTAACCTTTTTAAACAAAATATTGTTCGGTTTCGAAATCTTATGAGTAGGTTAAGATACGCTAAATTATTGGAAAAGGTTAGTATGATAAAATTGTTAAGAAACTGTTGGTAAGGTTAGTGCGATAGGTGTGCACATTAGAAGAGAGGTGAGTATTTCTCAAGAGAGTGACGCACTAGTATGTTGTTGCATTGGCCTGTATCAATTTAAATACTTGCTAAACGTATTTTAAAAATCAAACACACTTTCGGGCTCTGACCCGTTTATTTCTCTCTCTCTCTCTCTTGTATATATATGTATATATTTCAGGTGCCCAGCCACAGGGGCGTCTTGCTTAGGATCCCTTGAGAGGAACGTGCTGCAGCTTAGATGGGAGTTGCAGGTCGCTTGCGTAGACGGCTTCTTTTATTGACTCCACTTCTAGTATTCTCATTTATTGGGCATGTTTCGCCCTTTCCATTATTTCATTGTTGTTGGGACATTTATATTTCAGTTGTTTCCAGTATTGTTCTATGGGATTTATTCAGTTTGGATTTGTGACTTTAGTTTTCATATGTTGACATTCGATTGTCGAATGGATTATATTATTTGGTTTACTGTGGTGTGATTCTTAATTTGTAGAAATGTTGTTTTTAAATAAATAAATCTTTTTCTTTAATTAAAATTTGGAAAGTATGTATGAAAATGGTTTTGACACTTAGCTTAATTATTTAGGGTGTTAAATTGGAAAATTTATTTTTATCGATAGTGATGCTGAGAATGAACCAATTGTTTACCTTGATTTAATTTAATAAAGGAGTGATCGCCCGGTATTTAATTAGGCGGGGTGTAACAGGTGGTATCAGAGCATCAGGTTCTAGTGTCCTTAGGATCGGTACGGCTTATTATGCTTTCAGCGTTGCTTTGTTTGTTATAGAGCCCTATGTTTAGGATTGTTGATTCCCTTGACAAGATTTCGTTCTCCTACTATAATGTGTATACACTAGTGAATTATAATTTCGTTCGGATGTGTGCGTGTGCCGAGCGATGACGGATGTCAGAAGAGGGCCGTTAAGAGTACATTAGGAGGCAGGGCTCAGTTGATATTAGGAAATGTATTCGAGGATGACGATCGTAGTCGAGGTCACCTCCATTATGGCACGAGAAGCCACGACTAGAAAGGCGACTAAGGTGCAACAATGAATTTTCAAATGTTGTTATAGTCAAATGAGGTGCGAGGGTAAACTTACCCAACATATTACAAAAACGTGAAGAGACTGTCAGTGGGAAATTTTAGAAACGCGAAGATTGTATGTAGTTACCAAAGGAGGTAAAGTATCCAAAGGCTGAGATATAGGACGGAGTGTGGCAAACTGAAAGTGAAAATTTAGAGAAAATTTTCTTGGCTTTCGGGACGAAATTATAATAGTTGGAGTCAATCACCAATTTTAGAAGTGGAATTGCTATGCCTATAGGAGAACCTTAGGTATAGTGCTGACCGTATGTTCCTTCCTTAACTGTTCAGGATTAGAAGCAAGTGTGGTTCTGAACTCATTGAGAGAGGGCATGTCAGAGGCCCATTCGTGAATATGAATCTTAACCGTTATCAAATTTTGTATCGGAAGAAGTAGATACTAGTGGAGGAAACGACTCCAAGTGGGAGACCAACTTGTAATAATAGTTGATAATACTCGAGGAGGAAATTCTAATGGACGACCGATTTAGAGGTTGACGTTGTCATATTTTGTCAAAATAGATGATAACGCTTCTTTGTGGGGGAAGTTAAAGAAATCGAAGAATTTAGTCGAGAATGAGACTGAATGCAACGATGGTGGTATAACACCACAAAAGGATGTGGATACACATCAGGAAAACCATTTAAATGCTTCAGATAGTTAAATTCTTACCAAGTGATGGTAAATTCAATAAGTACTATTATAGATAGTAACATAATCTTTATGGCCTGAAAAGTTAAGAGAACAATCGGGATGGTTAACAGGAATCGAGTTTACTAAAGTCCGAGAGGAGGACAAATCCTAACCTGGTTTGTAGGATAGGTGGTAAGTGGATTATGTAATGAGGTATTTCGTGCGGAGTGAGATCGCTCGCGATAATATGTTCCAAAGTGAGAAAAAGGGACAAGAATACGGTGCCTAGTAAAAGGCAACGATTAAAATAATTTTGTTATGGTTGGGGCAGACGTGTTACGTCCGAAAACCATATGCGCAGTCAAGACGATTGACAAGGTAGAAGTGTAGGTTGTATCCTCAGAGGATGAGGCGTGTTTATGTGACACGAAAGAGTCACTATATTTTGTTCATTGCTAGATTAGCATGTGAGACGAGCTTAATGCATATAATTATAAATGTTACCATTATGTGAATATTTTTCCTAGTGTAGCGGGATTTTTCTTTAGTACAATCCGCGGAGGATGAATGAGTATATCAACAGTGTTTTATACTTTATTGAGGTTACTTGTTGTAGTGATGCGATACACGAGTATGATATTATCTTGTTCAAAACATTACAGAAATGGTTAGTACGATAGTGAGCATTTATTGCAAGGCTATCGGAGTGGTTGCATTAGTGCAACAGGTTTTATGTTTGTTTTGGCGAGGCTTTACCTGTGAGAAGGTTGGACGCGCACTTATATTACCTATCCAAGAGACTTCGGAGGAGATAGTGGGCTCGAGATATTCGATGCCAGTGTATGTATAGACTTTGTCAGTATAATTCCGTCTGTATCAGAATTTACCATTGAGCGAAAAGATTTGACCCAATATTATGTTTAGCACTCCGGACTTAGTGATAGGAAGAGTACAGTGCTATATTTACCCTTTAGAGAGGTGGGAGATAAGATTTATACCTCTATTATTAGGGAAAGAAATTTCAAGAATTCCGAGTGTATGTATTCGAGGTTTATGAAATGCTATTACCACCAACCTATACAGCACAATTGTGCAATTTGGTGAAACGTTCTTTGTTAAGCATAATTACGGGAGAAATTGTAACTTTTCTGTCAAGGGACGGAATAAAGGGGTATACACTAAGGACGGAGGACCTAACGGATTTCGATAACCGACAATGCTAGGTAGTAGTGTATCGGGGGGGTTCCTTGTTTGGATTTCGCTTTGCGAGACATCCCACGCATGAAACTTAGCGTAAGGTTGGAAATAGAGAGACGTTTGGTCACTAATCCATGAATTCGTTACCCTGGTCGAAATGGGATCAAGTAATTATGTATGTAAGTTGGAAGTTGAATTTTGTTTTAAGGTCCTTGGAGCCGGATTTTTGTGGTAGGAAATCATTAAAAGTTATCCCACGAGTTGAGGGGTGGAACGATGATAAGGAGAATTTAAGAATTTTGATTTCTAGGGTGATTGAGAGTACCCAAATGTCATAACCGCGTACAGAACACAAGGTGAATAAAGAGTTGGAATCATTGTTAACATGGATTATCTGGAAAGAACTTTATATTATACAAAAGAGATGACCTGTAATTATTTTGATGAATAGAGCGTTAGTGATTTATTTTGGTTGTTGTACCTATTTGGGAAAATTGTTGTACTTATCTGAGGAAGGTTGAGAATTATTATTCCTCTTTTATTGTCATGGAATTTTAATGCCCTATCCCTTCTATTCCGTTGAATTTAGTTAGTCCTACATATGAGTAGCACGTCGTTCGCTCTCCCAGGGCGGTCGGAGTGTTGCAAGAATGTGGGCATCTTGGTTAACTACAGTTAAAATAGTCCGAGTCGAAGGGACGTGGTAATAGACGTGTGAAATATATGTTTGTGGGACTAGTATAACGAAGTGGAATTGATAGAGTGGATTAAACGTCACATGAGGGGCGATAATCCATACATAAGTGTGCAATTAGAATAGCACGCCCTAACTTGATTGGAAGGCTGTGGGAAGACATTCAAGAATTGGTATTCCTTGAATATAGTAGAATTTAATTGTTATGGAGCACACCCGGAGCGGAGTTGTTATTAGTCAAGTGTGAGAGCGACTCACACATATAAAGAGTAATGATGTTAGTATAGTATAAGAGATCCAGAAGTGCGCTTCGTGGAGAGAAGAGCACGGGTGGAACTTTCGGCATACTACAAGGAAGGAAGGGGAGTATTACGTGTCACTTAATGTGAGACATTTCAAGGGAAGAATCGATGTTTAGCGAGACGTAGTGAGTAGTCTCTACATGCACTGCCCATAGGTAAGGTTTGGTTGAAAGAGGAGAATCAACCAAATAATTTTGTGTTTATCGAAAATTCCTGAAATTGGAAGAGGTTGGTAAAATTGGTAAAAGTTCTTGGATGGGTTGCCATCCTCAAAACAAGATCAAGGGTTTATCCCGAACATGTGAATTAAGTCGCCGAGAAGGAAGTGATTGATATTCCTTTGGGCTGGCTTACAATATTGACTAGTATGCCCCAGACTTCCTTTGAAAAGAAGGATCGCGCCAGTGCATGGACCGGCGCAGTATAAATTTCTGAATCAGTATGAGATTGGTGAATCCCACCTTTGATATGGGATTTCAGGAACCAACGGAGATAATATTTCGTTTCAAGTAGGATTTATCACCCTTAGCCAGGGAATAAGCGCATGGTAATTAAAGATTCGTGGAGCCACGTGAAGGAGATTTTGAAATCTTGGTACGATGATTTCAAGAATGCTCTGTAGAAGCACTCGTACCTGTTTGTCGCGTATGAGGTACTTATTAAGGTTTTGTTATGGAAGAACCTCGACTATTCTCCTTCCATATGTTTAGAGGAGAGTAGATAATCAGAATTTTTGGATCGATCGAGAAAATATCCGATAACTATGGTAGAATTCCACGACTGTTTTAGACGAGCAAGAGTGATCAAATGTTCGTAATATTTTCTCAGGATGGGAGTTTTGTATATAAAAAAATCCGAGTATTTGTCATGTAGTGAGGTGAGTCCTCCTAATGATAGTGAGATAATGAAATGTATAACGTACAGGCGTGACCTATGCGAATGTTGTCGGTTGGGAGCACAATGTGAAGTGTCTCCAAAGAGAATGCAAAACGATGTTACTGTGAAGAAAAGGTTATAGTGATTGAGCGCCGTAATGTATAGTTAGTTTGTGTACGGAAAAGGCTATCCAAAATTGTGCTACCTGATAGGCCTTATTTTCCAAATTTCGGGACGAAATTCAATTATTAGGGAGGAAGTATGTAATACCCCATATTTGTATAGCTTTTAAATTATGGGATTTATTTAATTTAATTGAGATAAATTAATTTAATTTTAATCCGGAATGTTGTTTTAAATATTTACTAGCGTGACGAGAGTTAGTAATTATTGGAAATTTGTTATCTGTTGAATATTACTGGATGAGTATAGTAATATATGAGATTTATTGTTATAATATTGTCACGTGTGAATAAAATGACAATTATGAAAATTTAAGCCGGAACGTGCCCGTGTCACGTCGGGACTAATTTTGTTAAATAAAAAGTGAAAATTTTATAAATTGCCCGTATGGTCGTTTTGAGTGCACCAACGCGTCCGGTAGGGTCGAGATAGTCATAAAAGTGTACCCGGGGGTTTAGTTTGGGTCTCGGGGCGTTTTTAGGCCTAATTGGTACCCCGGGAGGGCAATTTAGTCATTTCACCTTTTTGGGTAATTAAACCCACGAAATTTAGCAACCTATATCAGCCATCTAGGTTAGTCCTTTAGGGTTATAATATCCATAAATCAAGTGACGGCCATTGGAGAAGAGAGGAGAGAGCTCCAAGGCAATTCAAGGCCAAAAAGTCACCGGTTTACACCGCCGCCACCACCACCGCGTAGATCGCGAGACGAGGAATGCAGCCATACCAAAATCAGCCGTGAATCAGAATACCAAAAATCCCAGGCAAGTGTTTAACTTGCGTATTTTCGTTAATGCAATCTTCATATTGGTTTAGGATTGATTAGAGATGATAAATATGGAAGAACACCCAATTTGTGTTAGGAAAATGCATGTAGAAATGATTTATATGAAATTCTAGAATCCTTGCCATGTAGAGGAATATAACCCACGAAATTTTGATGATATATTAGAAGGAAATTTTGGTAAAAAAACAGATTAGAACCTTGATTAAGAAAAACTCTAGGGTTCTTGATGATTAGATGGAATTTTGGGTTAATTATCCATGTTTAATGTTAGATATACACATGCTTTACGTTGAAAACATCTGGTATAACGTTATAATGATTATAGTAAGATTTTTGGGACGTTTAGAATGGAAAAACATGATTTTGGATGAAGAAATTTGGTAGAACCCGTAACTGCATTTCTGCAGAATTTTTCGCAGACCTGCTTGATCGATCGATCGAGCCTAGAGCTTCGATCGATCGAAGGTTCGATCGATCGAGCCCCAGACCTCGATCGATCGACCCCTCCTGGCAGACTCTTATTTCCCTTGTTTACTTAGTCGAATTGAATTTATCGTGAAATAATTCTTGGGTATCCTTAATGAAATGTTTTGGGAGATAGGATAGACCAGTAGGACATTTGAATAAGTGTTGAGAACTTTATTATAAGATGAGAATCTTATTTTTGGGATAATTATATATTGAACTATGAAACTACGTATATCAAGTGAGAGAATGCGGCGAATAGCTACGATAGTGAATAGAGGTATACCTACTGAATTTTCCTACTTGGAAGGATAGAGTTAACGAATGTCACGTATTAAGTGAGAAAACCCTTCGAGTTAAGGTTAAAGATGAAACCTTATACGCAATACTAATAATGTGAAAAGTAGAATAAATGGTATAATTATGGGTGACGAGAAGAACCTATATTAATATGATAAAGTGGTATATTTATATGATTGTGTGTACATAAATTATATACTTGTGAAAATTATGCCCACGCTACTTGCTATCCCTGAGGTTACCGCGCTGGGACAAGTCTTATCTCGATGGGACCTTTATGGGGGATATTGACTTGTACCCTAGAAGATAGATAACCTTGGTACAGGCTATCGATGTGATAGTTCAGACGGTCCTAAGAGACTCAGTCATGTGCCATCCTCTTAGAGACTTGGAACCTATGCTTCTCCTCATTATTGTTTGTGTATTTATGTTAATACAATTCGAGAGTGATTACGATTGTATTCCCCTTAATATGAGTGATATGGGGTTCTGGATAGTAGAGTATGCACGCACCATAGTTTTATGAGGGGTGCTGTTATTTTATATATATTATACGAGTAGTTAATATATATATATATGAGTTTGAAATTTGAAACTGCCTACTGTGATTTGATAAGTAGGACTTGGTTGATGACTCAAATAGTGAATACTTGTTTCGTGAAAGTATAATATGTTACTGAGAAACTTTATAAGTTAATAAAAGCTAAAACGAGAATTGTGTTACTAAACGGGAAGTAACCTTTTTAAACAAAATATTGTTCGGTTTCGAAATCTTATGAGTAGGTTAAGATACGCTAAATTATTGGAAAAGGTTAGTATGATAAAATTGTTAAGAAACTGTTGGTAAGGTTAGTGCGATAGGTGTGCACATTAGAAGATAGGTGAGTATTTCTCAAGAGAGTGACGCACTAGTATGTTGTTGCATTGGCCTGTATCAATTTAAATACTTGCTAAACGTATTTTAAAAATCAAACACACTTTCGGGCTCTGACCCGTTTCTTTTTCTCTCTCTCTCTTGTATATATATGTATATATTTCAGGTGCCCAGCCACAGGGGCGTCTTGCTTAGGATCCCTTGAGAGGAACGTGCTGCAGCTTAGGTGGGAGTTGCAGGTCGCTTGCGTAGACGGCTTCTTTTATTGACTCCACTTCTAGTATTCTCATTTATTGGGCATGTGTCGCCCTTTCCATTATTTCATTGTTGTTGGGACATTTATATTTCCGTTGTTTCCAGTATTGTTCTATGGGATTTATTCAGTTTGGATTTGTGACTTTAGTTTTCATATGTTGACATTCGATTGTCGGATGGATTATATTATTTGGTTTACTGTGGTGTGATTCTTAATTTGTAGAAATGTTGTTTTTAAATAAATAAATCTTTTTCTTTAATTAAAATTTGGAAAGTATGTATGAAAATGGTTTTGACACTTAGCTTTTTTATTTAGGGTGTTAAATTGGAAAATTTATTTTTATCGACAGTGATGCTGAGAATGAACCAACTGTTTACCTTGATTTAATTTAATAAAGGAGTGATCGCCTGGTATTTAATTAGGCGGGGTGTCACAACCAGCCCCAAAAACGACCCCATAGGAGGCATGAACACCTCGCACGGAACCAAGGTAACTTGTAGGACCTGACCGGGTAGTCCCGGGTCTCCCGGTTTGAGAGTATGACGATAATTTAACAAAATCACACTTAGACCTAAAAATAGGCCGTTAAAGGGTGAAAACCCAAACCAGCCCCAAACGACCCCGTAGGAGGCACGAACAACTCGCAAAGGACCAATGTATCTTGTAGAAACTAACCGCGTAGTCCCGGGTCTCCCGATTTGAGAGTATGACGGTAATTTTCCAAAATCACACTTAGACTTGAAAACAAGCCCTTAAAGGGTGAAAACCCCAACCAGCCTCCAAACGACCCCGTAGGAGGCACGAACACCTCGAACGGGACCATTGTAATATATAGGAACTGACCGTGTAGTCTCGGGTCTCCCGGTTTGAGACTAGACTTGAAAACAGGCCGTTAAAGGGTAAAAATTGAAACCAGTCCCCAAACGACCTAGTAGGAGGCACGAACACCTCGAACGGGACCAATGTAACTTGTTGGACCTGACCGCGTAGTCCCGGGGTCTCCCGATTTTAGAGTATGATGATAATTTGACAAAATCACACTTAGACTTGAAAATAGACCGTTAAAGGGTGAAAACCCAAACCAGCCCCCAAAACGACCCCGTAGGAGGCACGAACACCTAGTACGGGACCAATGTAACTTGTAGGAACTGGCCGCATAGTCCCGGGTCTCCCGGTTTAAGAGTATGACGATAATTTGCCAAAATCACACTTAGACTTGAAAACAGGTCGTTAAAGGGTGAAACCTCAAACCGGCCCCCAAACGACCCCGTAGGAGGCACGAACACCTCACACGGGACCAATATAACTTGTAGGAACTGACCGCGTAGTACCCGGTCTCCCGGTTTGAGAGTATGACGATAATTTGCAAAAATCAGACTTAGACTTAAAAACAGGCCGTTAAAGGATGAAAACCCAAACCAACCCCCAAACAACCCCGTAGGAGGCACGAACACCTAGCACGGGACCAATGTAACTTGTAGGAACTGGCCGCATGGTCCCGGGTCTCCCGGTTTAAGAGTCTGACGATAATTTGCGAAAATCACACTTAGACTTGAAAACAGGTCGTTAAAGGGTGAAACCTCAAACCAGCCCCCAAACGTCCCTGTAGGAGGCACGAACACCTCACACGGGACCAATGTAACTTGTAAGAACTGACCGCGTAGTACCGGGTCTCCCGGTTTGAGAGTATGACGATAATTTATAAAAATCAGACTTAGACTTGAAAACAGGCCGTTAAAGGGTGAAAACTCACACCATCCCCCAAACGACTCCATAGGAGGCACGAACACCTCGCACGGGACCAATGCAACTTGTAGGAACTGACCGCGTAGTACCGGGTCTCCCGATTTGAGAGTATGATGATAATTTGCCAAAATCACTCTTAGATTTGAAAATAGGTCGTTAAAGGGTGAAAACCAAAACCAGTTCCTAAACCACCCCGTAGGAGGCACAAACACCTCGCAGGGGACCAATGTAACCTGTAGGAACTGACCGCGTAGTCCCGGGTCTCCCGGTTTGAGAGTATGACGATAATTTGCAAAAATCACACTTAGACTTGAAAACAGGTCGTTAAAGGATGAAAACCCAAACCAGCACCCAAACGACCCCGTAGGAGGCACGAACACCTCGCACGGGACCAATATAACTTGTAGGAACTGACCGCGCAGTCCCGGGTCTCCCGATTTGAGAGTATGACGCTAATTTGCCAAACTCACACTTAGACTCGAGAACAGGCGGTTAAAGGGTGAAAACCCAAACTAGCCTCCAAACGACCCCGTAGGAGGCACGAACACCTCGCACGCGCCCAATGTAACTTGTAAGAACTGATCGTGTAGTCTCGGGTCTCCCGGTTTGAGAGCATGACGATAATTTGCAAAAATCACACTTAGACTTGAAAACAGGCCGTTAAAGGGTAAAAACCCAAACCAGCCCCCAAACGACCCCGTAGGAGGCACGAACACCTCGCACGGGACCAATGTAACTTGTAGGATCTGACCGCGTAGTCCCAGGTCTCCCAGTTTGAGAGTATGATGGTAATTTTTAAAAATCACACTTAGACTTCAAAACAGGCCGTTAAAGGGTGAAAACCCAAACCAACCCCAAAAACGACCCCATAGGAGGCACGAACACCTCACACGGAACCAAGGTAACTTGTAGGACCTGACCGCGTAGTCCCGGGTCTCCCGATTTGAGAGTATGACGATAATTTAACAAAATCACACTTAGACTTAAAAATAGACCGTTAAAGGGTGAAAACCCAAACCAGCCCCCAAACGACCCCGTAGGAGGCACGAACAACTCGCAAAGGACCAATGTATCTTTAAGGAACTAACCGCGTAGTCCCGGGTCTCCCGATTTGAGAGTATGAAGATAATTTTCCAAAATCACCCTTAGACTTGAAAACAGGCCCTTAAAGGGTGAAAACCCAAACCAGCCTCCAAACGACCCCATAGGAGGCATGAACACCTCGCACGGGACCAATGTAACATATAAGAACTGACCGTGTAGTATCGAGTCTCCCGGTTTGAGACTAGACTTAAAAACAGGCCGTTAAAGGGTAAAAATCAAAACCAGCCCCCAAACGACCCAGTAGGAGGCACGAACACCTCGAACGGGACCAATGTAACTTGTAGGAACTGACCGCATAGTCCCGGGTCTTCCGATTTTAGAGTATGATGGTAATTTGACAAAATCACACTTAGACTTGAAAATAGGCCGTTAAAGGGTGAAAACCCAAACCAGCCCCAAAACGACCCCGTAGGAGGCACGAACACCTAGTACGAGACCAATGTAACTTATAGGAACTGGCCGCATAGTCCCGGGTCTCCCGGTTTAAGAGTATGACGATAATTTGCCAAAATCACACGTAGACTTGAAAACAGGCCGTTAAAGGGTGAAAACCCAAACCAGCCCCCAAATAATCCCGTAGGAGGCACGAACACCTTGCACGGGACCAATGTACCTTTTAGGAACTAAACGCCTAGTCCCGGGTCTCCCGATTTGAGAGTATGACAATAATTTGCAAAAATCACACATAGACTTGAAAACAGGTCGTTAAAGGGTAAAAACCCAAACCAACCTCCAAACGACCCCGTAGGAGGCACGAACACCTCGCACGGGACCAATGTAACTTGTAGGAACTGACCGCGTAGTCCCGAGTCTCCCGGTTTGAGAGTATGATCATAATTTGCAAAAATCACACTTAGACTTTCAAACAAGTCATTAAAGGGTGAAAACCGAAACCAGCCCCAAAACGACCCCATAGGAGGCACGAACACCTCGCACGGGACCAATGTAACTTGTAGGACCTGACCGCGTAGTCCCGGGTCTCCTAGTTTGAGAGTATGACGATAATTTGACAAAATCAGACTTAGACTTAAAAACAGGCCGTTAAAGGGTGAAAACCCAAATCAGCCCCCAAACGACCCCGTAGGAGGCACGAACAACTCGTAAGGGACCAATGTAACTTCTAGGAACTGACCGCGTAGTCCCGGGTCGCACGATTTGAGAGTATGATGATAATTTGCCAAAATCACACTTAGACTTGAAAATAACCCAAACCAGCCTCCAAACGACCCCGTAGGAGGCACGAACACCTCGCACGGGACCAATATAACATGTAGGTACTGACTGTGTAGTCTCGGGTCTCCCGGTTTGAGACTATGACGATAATTTTCAAAAATCACACTTAGACTTGAAAACAGGCCGTTAAAGGGTAAAAATCCAAATCAGTCCCCAAACGACCCAGTAGGAGGCACGGACACCTCGAACGGGACCAATGTAACTTGTAAGAACTGACCGCGTAGTCCAGGGTCTCCCAGTTTTAGAGTATGATGATAATTTGATAAAATCACACTTAAGACCTGAAAATATGCCGTTAGAGGGTGAAAACCCAAACCAGCCCCCAAACGACCCCGTAGGAGGCACGAACACCTAGCACGGGACCAATGTAACTTGTAGGAACTGGCCGCATTGTCCCGGGTCTCCCGGTTTAAGAGTACGACGATAATTTGCCAAAATCACACTTAGACTTGAAAACAGGTCGTTAAAGGATGAAACCTCAAACCAGCCCCCAAACGATCCCGTAGGAGGCACGAACACCTCACACGGGACCAATGTAACTTGTAGGAACTGACCGCGTAGTACCGGGTCTCCCGGTTTGAGAGTATGACGATAATTTGTAAAAATCAGACTTAGACTTGAAAACAGGCCGTTAAAGGGTGAAAACTCAAACCAGCCCCCAAACGACTCCATAGGAGGCACGAAAACCTCGCACGGGACCAATGCAACTTGTAGGAACTGACCGCGTAGTAGCGGGTCTCCCGATTTGAGAGTATGATGATAATTTGCCAAAATCACACTTAGACTTGAAAATAGGTCGTTAAAGGGTGAAAACCAAAACCAGTCCCCAAACCACCCCGTAGGAGGCACGAACACCTCGCATGGGACCAATGTAAACTGTAGGAACTGACCGCGTAGTCCCGGGTCTCCCGATTTGAGAGTATGACGATAATTTGCAAAAATAACACTTAGACTTGAAAACAGGCCGTTAAAAGGCGAAAACCCAAACAACCCCGTAGGAGGCACGAACACCTCGCACGGGACCAATGTAACTTGTAGGAACTGACAGCGTACTCCCGGGTCTCCCGGTTTGAGAGTTTGACTATAATTTTGCCAAAATCACACTTAGACTTGAAAACAGGCCGTTAAAGGGTAAAAACACAAACAAGCCCCCAAATGACCCCGTAGGAGGCACGAACACCTCGCACGGGACCAATGTAACTTGTAGGAACTGACCGCGTAGTATCGGGTCTCCCAGTTTGTGAGTATGACGATATTTGCAAAAATCACACTTAGACTTGAAAACAGGCCGTTAAAACGTGAAAACTCAAACCAGCCCCCAAACGACCTCGTAGGAGGCACGAACACCTCGCACGGGACCAGTATAACTTTTAAGAACTGATCGCCTAGTCCCGGGTCTCCCGATTTGAGAGTATGACGATAATTTCGAAAATCACACTTAGACTGGAAAACAGGCCGTTAAAGGGTGAAAACTCAAACTAGCCCCCAAACGACCCCGTAGGAGGATCGAACACCTCGCAAGGGACCAATATAACTTTTAAGAACTGACCGCGTAGTACCGGGTCCCCCGGTTTGAGAGTATGACGATAATTTGCCAAAATCACACTTAGACTTGAAAACAGGCCGTTAAAGGGTAAAAATACAAACCAGCCCAAGAACGACTCCGTAGGAGGCACGAACACCTCCCACGGGACCAATGTAACTTGTAGGAGCTGACCCCGTAGTCCCGGGTCTCCCGGTTTGAGAGTATGACGATAATTTCCAAAAATCACACTTAGACAAGAAAACAGGCCGTTAAAGGGTGAAAACCCAAACCAGCCTCCAAACGACCCCGTAGGTGGCACGAACACCTCGCACGGGACCAATGTAACTTGTAAGAACTGACCGCGTAGTCCCCGGTCTCACGGTTTGAGAGTATGACGATAATTTGCAAAAATCACACTTAGACTAGAAAATAGGTCTTTAAAGGGTGAAAACCCAAACCAGCCCCCAAACGACCCCGTAGGAGGCACGACCACCTCACACGGGACCAATGTAACTTGGAGGAACTGACCGCGTAGTCTCGGGTCTCCCGGTTTAAGAGTATGAAGATAATTTACCAAAATCACACTTATACTTGAAAACAGGCCGTTAAAGGGTGAAAACTCAAACCAGCCCCCAAACGACCCCGTAGGAGGCACGTACACCTCACACGGGACCAATGTAACTTGTAGGAACTGACCGCATAGTATCGGGTCTCTAGGTTTGAGAGTATGATGATAATTTATATAAATCACACTTAGACTTCAAACACAGGCCGTTAAAGGGTGAAAACTCAAACTTGCCGCCAAACGACACCATAAGAGGCACGAACACCTTGCACGGGACCAATACAACTTGTAGGAACTGACCGCGTAGTACCGGGTCTCCCGGTATGAGAGTATGACGATAATTTGCCAAAATGACACTTAGACTTGAAAATTGGCCGTTAAAGGGTGAAAACCAAAACCAGCCCCCAAACCACCCCGTTGGAGGCACGAACACCTCGCATGGGTCCAGTGTAGCTGTAGGAACTGACCGCGTAGTCCTAGGTCTCCCGGTTTGACAGTATGATGATAATTTGTAAAAATCACACTTAGACTTGAAAACAGACCGTTAAAGGGTGAAAACCCAAACCAGCCCCCAAACGATCCCATAGGATGCACGAACACCTCGCACGGGACCAATGTTACTTGTAGGAACTGACCGCGTAGTACCGGGTCTCCCGGTTTGAGAGTATGACGATAATTTACCAAAATCACACTTAGACTTAAAAATAAGCCGTTAAAGGGTAAAGACACAAACAAGCCCCCAAATGACCCCGTAGGGGGAACGAACATCTCGCATGGGACCAATGTAACTTGTAGGAACTGACCGCGTAGTCCCGGGTCTCCCGGTTTGAGAGTATGATGATAATTTTCCAAAATCACACTTAGACTTGAAAACAGGCCGTTAAAGGGTGAAAATCCAAACCAGCCTCCAAACGACCCCGTAGGAGGCACGAACACCTCGCACGGGACCAATGTAACTTGTAAGAACTGACCGCGTAGTCCCGGGTCTCCCGGTTTGAGAGTATGACAATAATTTCGAAAATCACACTTAGACTGGAAAACAGGCCGTTAAAGGGTGGAAACCCAAACTAGCCCCCAAACGACCCCGTAGGAGGCACGAACACCTCGCACGGGACCAATGTAACTTGGAGGAACTGACCGCATAGTCCCGGGTCTACCGGTTTAAGAGTATGACGATAATTTGTTAAAATTGCACCTAGACTTGAAAAGAGGCCGTTAAAGGGTGAAAATCTAAACCCGCCCCCAAACGATCCCGTGGGAGGCACGAACACCTCGCACGGGACCAATGTAACTTTTAGGAACTGACCGCGTAATCCCGGGTCTACCGGTTTGAGAGTATGACGATAATTTGCAAAAATCACATTTAGACTTGACAACAGTCCGTTAAAGGGTGAAAACTCAAACCAGCCCCCAAACGACCCCGTAAGAGGCACGAACACCTCGCACGGGACCAATGTAACTTGTAAGAACTCACCGCGTAGTCCCGGGTCTCTCGGTTTGAGTGTATGACGATAATTTGCAAAAATCACACTTAGACTTGAAAACATGCCGTTAAAAGGTGAAAACCCAAATCAGTCCCCAAAGGATCCGGTAGGAGTCACGAACACCACGCACGGGACCAATGTAACTTGTAGGAACTAACCGCGCAGTCTCGAGTCTCCCGGTTTGAGAGTATGATGATAATTTGCCAAAATCACACTTGGACTTGAAAACAGGCCGTTAAAGGGTGAAAACCCAAACCAGCCCCAAACCACCCCGAAGGAGGCACGAACACCTCGCACGGGACCAATGTAACATGTAAGAACTCACCGCGTAGTCCTGGGTCTCTCCGTTTGAGAGTATGACGGTAATTTGCTAAAATCACACTTAGACTTGAAAACAAACCGTTAAAGGATAAAAACCCAAACAAGCCCCCAAAAGACCCCGTAGGAGGCATGAAGACCTTGCACGGGACCAATGTAACTTGTAGGAACTGATCGCGTAGTCCCGGGTCTCTCGGTTTTAGAGTATGATGATAATTTGTAAAAATCACACTTAGACTTGAAAACAAGCCGTTAAAGGGTGAAAACCCAAACCAGTACCCAAACGACCCCGTAGGAGGCACGAACACCTCACACGGGACCAATGTAACTTGTAGGACCTAACCGTGTAGCCTCGGATCTCTCAGTTTGAGAGTATGATGATAATTTGTAAAAATCACACTTAGACTTGAAAACCGGCCATTAAAGTGTGAAAACCCGAACCAGCCCCCAAACGACCCCATAAAAGGCACGAACACCTCGCACTGGACCAATTTAACTTGTAGGAACAGACCGCAAAGTTCTGGGTCTCCCGGTTTGAGAGTATGATGATAATTTGCAAAAATCACACTTAGACTTGAAAACAGATCGTTAAAGGGTGAAAACCCAAACCCGCCCCCAAACGATCCCGTAGGAGGCATGAACACCTCGTACGGGACCAATGTAACTTGTAGGAACTGATCGCGTAGTCCCGGGTCTCCCAGTTTTAGAGTATAACGATAATTTGCGAAAATCACACTTAGACTTGAAAACAGGCGGTTAAAGGGTGAAAACCCAAACCAGCCTCCAAACGACCCCGTAGGAGCCACGAACACCTCGCACGAGAACAATGTAACTTGTAAGAACTGACCGCGTAGTCCCGGGTCTCCCGATTTGAGAGTATGCCGATAATTTCGAAAATCACACTGAGACTGGAAAACAGGCCGTTAAAGGGTGGAAACCCAAACCAGCCCCCAAACGACCCCGTAGGAAGCACGAACGCCTCGCACGGGACCAATGTAACTTGGAGGAACTGACCGCGTAGTCCCGAGTCTCCCAGTTTAAGCGTATGACGATAATTTTTCAAAATCACACTTAGACTTGAAAACAGGCCGTTAAAGGGTGAAAACCCAAACCAGCCCCCAAACAACCCCGTAGGAGGCACGAACACCTCGCACGGGACCAACGTAACTTGGAGGAACTGACCGCGTAGTATCGGGTCTCCCAGTTTGTGAGTATGACGATATTTATAAAAATCACACTTAGACTTAAAAAGAGGCCGTTAAAATGTGAATACTCAAACCAGCCCCCAAACGACCCCGTAGGAGGCACGAACACCTCGCACGGGACCAATATAACTTTTAAGAACTGACCGTCTAGTACTGGGTCCCCCGGTTTGAGAGTATGACGATAATTTGCCAAAATCACACTTAGACTTGAAAACAGGCCGTTAAAGGGTGAAAACCCAAACTAGCCTCCAAACGACCCTATAGGAGGCACGAACACCTCGCACGCGACTAATGTAACTTGTAGGAACTGACCGTGTAGTCTCGGGTCTCCCGGTTTGAGAGTATGACGATAATTTGCAAAAATCACACTTATACTTGAAAACAGGCCGTTAAAGGGTGAAAACCCAAACCAGCCCCCAAACGATCTCGTTGGAGGCACGAACACCTCACACATGACCAATATAACTTGTAGGAACTAACCGTGTAGTCTCGGGTCTCCCGGTTCGAGAGTATGACAATAATTTACAAAAATCACACTTAGACTTGAAAACAGGCCGTTAAAGGGTGAAAACCCAAACCAGCCCCCAAACGACCCCGTAGGAGGCATGAACACCTCGCACGGGACCAATGTAACTTGTAGGAACTGATCGCGTAGTCCCGGATCTCCCGATTTGAGAGTATGATGATAATTTGTCAAAATCACACTTAGACTTGAAAATAGGTCGTTAAAGGGTGAAAACCAAAACCAATCCCCAAACCACACCGTAGGAGGCACGAACACCTCGCATGGGACCAATGTAAACTGTAGGAACTGACCGCGTAGTCCCGGGTCTCCCGATTTGAGAGTATGACGATAATTTGCAAAAATAACACTTAGACTTGAAAACAGGCCGTTAAAGGGCGAAAACCCAAACAACCCCGTAGGAGGCACGAACACCTCGCACGTGACCAATGTAACTTATAGGAACTGACCGCGTAGTCCCGGGTCTCCCGGTTCGAGAGTATGACAATAATTTACAAAAATCACACTTAGACTTGAAAACAGGCCGTTAAATGGTGAAAACCCAAACCAGCCCCCAAACGACCCCGTAGGAGGCATGAACACCTCGCACGGGACCAATGTAACTTGTAGGAACTGATCGCGTAGTCCCGGGTCTCCCGATTTGAGAGTATGATGATAATTTGTCAAAATCACACTTAGACTTTAAAATAGGTCGTTAAAGGGTGAAAACCAAAACCAGTCCCCAAACCACCCCGTAGGAGGGACGAACACCTCGCATGGGACCAATGTAAACTTTAGGAACTGACCGCGTAGTCCCGGGTCTCCCGATTTGAGAGTATGACGATAATTTGCAAAAATAACACTTAGACTTGAAAACAGGCCGTTAAAGGGCGAAAACCCAAACAACCCCGTAGGAGGCACGAACACCTCGCACGGGACCAATGTAACTTATAGGAACTGACCGCGTAGTCCCGAGTCTTTCGGTTTGAGAGTTTGACTATAATTTGCCAAAATCACACTTAGACTTGAAAACAGGCCGTTAAAGGGTAAAAGCACAAACAAGCCCCCAAATGACCCCGTAGGAGGCACGAACACCTCGCACGGGACCAATGTAACTTGTAGGAACTGACCGCGTAGTATCGGGTCTCCCAGTTTGTGAGTATGACGATATTTGCAAAAATCACACTTAGACTTGAAAATAGGCCGTTAAAACGTGAAAACTCAAATCAGCCCCCAAACGACCCCGTAGGAGGCACGAACACCTCGCACGGGACCAATATAACTTTTAAGAACTGATCGCGTAGTCCCGGGTCTCCCAATTTGAGAGTATGACGATAATTTCGAAAATCACACTTAGACTAGAAAACTGGCCGTTAAAGGGTGAAAACTCAAACCATCCCCCAAACGACTCCGTATGAGGCACGAACACCTCGCGCGGGACCAATACAACTTGTAGGAACTGATCGCATAGTAACGGGTCTCCCGATTTGAGAGTATGATGATAATTTGTAAAAATCACACTTAGACTTGAAAACAGGCCGTTAAAGGGTGAAAACCCAAACCAGCCCCCAAACAACCCCGTAGGAGGCACGAACACCTCGCACAGGACCAATGTAACTTGTAGGAACTGACCGCGTAGTATCGGGTCTCCCAGTTTGTGAGTATGACGATATTTGCAAAAATCACACTTAGACTAGAAAACAGGTCGTTAAAACGTGAAAACTCAAACCCGCCCCCAAACGACCCCGTAGGAGGCACGAACACCTCGCAAGGGACCAATATAACTTTTAAGAACTGACCGCGTACTACCGGGTCCCCCGGTTTGAGAGTATGACGATAATTTGCCAAAATCACACTTAGACTTGAAAACAGGCCGTTAAAGGGTAAAAACACAAACCAGCCCCCAAACGACTCCGTAGGAGGCACGAACACCTCCCACGGGACCAATGAAACTTGTAGGAACTGACCGCGTAGTCCCGGGTCTCCCGGTTTGAGAGTATGACGATAATTTGCAAAAATCACACTTAGACTTGAAAACAGACCGTTAAAGGGTGAAAACCCAAACCAACCCCCAAACGATCTCCTAGGAGTTACGAACACCTCGTACGGGACCAATGTAACTTGTAGAGACTGACCGCGTAGTCCCGGGTCTCTCGGTTTGAGAGTATGATGATAATTTGTAAAAATCACACTTAGACTTGAAAATAGGCCGTTAAAGGGTGAAAACCCAAACCAGCCTCCAAACGACCCTGTAGGTGGCACGAACACCTCGCACGGGACCAATGTAACTTGTAAGAACTGACCGCGTAGTCCCCGGTCTCCCGGTTTGAGAGTATGACGATAATTTGCAAAAATCACACTTAGACTTGAAAACAGACCGTTAAAGGGTGAAAACCCAAACCAGCCCCTAAACGATCTCCTAGGAGTTATGAACACCTCGTACGGGACCAATGTAACTTGTAGAGACTGACCGCGTAGTCCCGGGTCTCTCGGTTTGAGAGTATGATGATAATTTGTAAAAATCACACTTAGACTTGAAAACAAGCCGTTAAAGGGTGAAAACCCAAACCAGCCTCCAAACGACCCCGTAGGTGGCACGAACACCTCGCACGAGACCAATGTAACTTGTAAGAACTGATCGCGTAGTCCCCGGTCTCCCGGTTTGAGAGTATGACGATAATTTGCAAAAATCACACTTAGACTGGAAAATAGGTCTTTAAAGGGTGAAAACCAAAACCAGCCCCCAAACGACCCCGTAGGAGGCACGAACACCTCACACGGGACCAATGTAACTTGGAGGAACTGGCCGCGTAGTCTCGGGTCTCCCGGTTTGAGAGTATGACGATAATTTATAAAAATCACACTTAGACTTCAAAACAGGCCGTTAAAGGGTGAAAACACAAACTTGCAGCCAAACGACACCATAAGAGGCACGAACACCTCGCACGGGACCAATGCAACTTGTAGGAACTGACCGCGTAGTACCGGGTCTCCCGGTTTGAGAGTATGACGATAATTTGCCAAAATCACACTTAGACTTGAAAATTGGCCGTTAAAGGGTGAAAACTAAAACCAGCCCCCAAACCATCCCGTTGGAGGCACGAACACCTCGCATGGGACCAGTGTAGCTGTAGGAACAGACCGCGTAGTCCCGGGTCTCCTGGTTTGAGAGTATGATGATAATTTGTAAAAATCACACTTAGACTTGAAAACAGACCGTTAAAGGGTGAAAACCCAAACCAGCCCCCAAACGATCCCGTAGGATGCACGAACACCTCGCACGGGACCAATGTTACTTGTAGGAACTGACCGTGTAGTATCGGGTCTCCCGGTTTGAGAGTATGACGATAATTTTCAAAAATCACACTTAGACTTGAAAATAGGCCGTTAAAGGGTAAAAATCCAAATCAGTCCCCAAACGACCCAGTAGGAGGCACGGACACCTCGAACGGGACCAATGTAACTTGTAGGAACAGGCCACGTAGTCCCAGGTCTCCCAGTTTAAGAGTATGATGATAATTTGTTAAAATCGCACCTAGACTTGAAAAGAGGCCGTTAAAGGGTGAAAATCTAAACCCACCCCCAAACGATCCCGTAGGAGGCACGAACATCTCGCACGGGACCAATGTAACTTTTAGGAACTGACCGCGTAATCCCGGGTCTACCGGTTTGAGAGTATGACGATAATTTGCAAATATCACACTTAGACTTGACAACAGGCCGTTAAAGGGTGAAAACTCAAACCAGCCCCCAAACGACCCCGTAGGAGTCACGAACACCTCGCACGGGACCAATGTAACTTGTAGGAACTGACCGCGTAGACCCGGGTCTCTCGGTTTGAGAGTATGACGATAATTTGCAAAAATCACACTTAGACTTGAAAACATGCCGTTAAAGGGTGAAAACCCAAATCAGTCCCCAAAGGATCCGGTAGGAGCCATGAACACCACGCACGGGACCAATGTAACTTGTAGGAACTAACCGCGCAGTCCCGAGTCTCTCGGTTTGAGAGTATGATGATAATTTTGCCAAAATCACACTTGGACTTGAAAACAGACCGTTAAAGGGTGAAAACCCAAACCAGCCCCAAACCACCCCGAAGGAGGCACGAACACCTCGCACGGGACCGATGTAACATGTAGGAACTCACCGCGTAGTCCTGGGTCTCTCCGTTTGAGAGTATGACGGTAATTTGCTAAAATCACACTTAGACTTGAAAACAGGCCGTTAAAGGATAAAAACCCAAACCAACCCCCAAAAGACCCCGTAGGAGGCACGAAGACCTCGCACGGGACCAATGTAACTTGTAGGAACTGATCGCGTAGTCCCGGGTCTCTCGGTTTGAGAGTATGATGATAATTTCTAAAAATCAAACTTAGACTTGAACACAAGCCGTTAAAGGGTGAAAACCCAAACCAGTACCCAAACGACCCCGTAGGAGGCACGAACACCTAACACGGGACCAATGTAACTTGTAGGACCTGACCGTGTAGCCTCGGGTCTCTCAGTTTGAGAGTATGATGATAATTTGCAAAAATCACACTTAGACTTGAAAACCGGCAGTTAAAGTGTGAAAACCCGAACCAGCCACCAAACGACCCCATAAAAGGCACGAACACCTCGCACTGGACCAATTTAACTTGTAGGAACAGACCGTAAAGTTCTGGGTCTCCCGGTTTGAGAGTATGATGATAATTTGCAAAAATCACACTTAGACTTGAAAATAGATCGTTAAAGGGAGAAAACCCAAACCCGCCCCCAAACGATCCCGTAGGAGGCACGAACACCTCGTACGGGACCAATGTAACTTGTTGGAACTGATTCCCGGGTCTCCCAGTTTTAGAGTATGACGATAATTTGCGAAAATCACACTTAGACTTGAAAACAGGCGGTTAAAGGGTGAAAACCCAAACCAGCCTCCAAACGACCCCGTAGGAGCCACGAACACCTCGCACGAGAACAATGTAACTTGTAAGAACTGACCGCGTAGTCCCGGGTCTCCCGATTTGAGAGTATGCCGATAATTTCGAAAATCACACTGAGACTGGAAAACAGGCCGTTAAAGGGTGAAAACCCAAACCAGCCCCTAAACGACCCCGTAGGAAGCACGAACGCCTCGCACGGGACCAATGTAACTTGGAGGAACTGACCGCGTAGTCCCGAGTCTCCCAGTTTAAGCGTATGACGATAATTTTTCAAAATCACACTTAGACTTGAAAACAGGCCGTTAAAGGGTGAAAACCCAAACCAGCCCCCAAACAACCCCGTAGGAGGCACGAACACCTCGCACGGGACCAATGTAACTTGTAGGAACTGACCGCGTAGTATCGGGTCTCCCAGTTTGTGAGTATGACGATATTTGTAAAAATCACACTTAGACTTAAAAAGAGGCCGTTAAAATGTGAATACTCAAACCAGCCCCCAAACGACCCCGTAGGAGGCACGAACACCTCGCACGGGACCAATATAACTTTTAAGAACTGATCGTGTAGTACTGGGTCCCCCGGTTTGAGAGTATGATGATAATTTGCCAAAATCACACTTAGACTTGAAAACAGGCCGTTAAAGGGTGAAAATCCAAACTAGCCTCCAAACGACCCTGTAGGATTCACAAACACCTCGCACGCGACTAATGTAACTTGTAGGAACTGACCGTGTAGTCTCGGGTCTCCCGGTTTGAGAGTATGACGATAATTTGCAAAAATCACACTTAGACTTGAAAACAGGCCGTTAAAGGGTAAAAACACAAACTAGCCCCCAAACGACTCCGTAGGAGGCACGAACACCTCCCACGGGACCAATATAACTTGTAGGAACTGACTGCATAGTCCAGAGTTTCCCGATTTGAGAGTATGACGATAATTTGTAATAATCACACTTATACTTGAAAACAAGCCGTTAAAGGGTGAAAACACAAACCAACCCCCAAACGATCTCGTTGGAGGTACGAACACCTCGTACAGGACCAATGTAACTTGTAGAGACTGACCGCGTAGTCCCGGGTCTCTCAGTTTGAGAGTATGATGATAATTTGTAAAAATCACACTTAGACTTGAAAACAGGCCGTTAAAGGGTGAAAACCCAAACCAGCCTCCAAACGACCCCGTAGGAGGCACGGACACCTCGCACGGGACCAATGTAACTTGTAAGAACTGACAGCGTAGTCCCCGGTCTCCCGGTTTGAGAGTATGACGATAATTTGCAAAAATCACACTTAGACTGGAAAACAAGTCCTTAAAGGGTGAAAACCCAAACCAGCCCCAAACCACCCCGAAGGAGGCACGAACACCTCGCACGGGACCAATGTAACATGTAGGAACTCACCGCGCAGTCCTGGGTCTATCCGTTTGAGAGTATGACGGTAATTTGCTAAAATCACACTTAGACTTGAAAACAGGCCGTTAAAGGATAAAAACCCAAACCAGCCCCCAAAAGACCCCGTAGGAGGCACGAAGACCTCGCACGGGACCAATGTAACTTGTAGGAACTGATCGCGTAGTCCCGGGTCTCTCGGTTTGAGAGTATGATGATAATTTCTAAAAATCAAACTTAGACTTGAACACAAGCCGTTAAAGGGTGAAAACCCAAACCAGTACCCAAACGACCCCGTAGGAGGCACGAACACCTCACACGGGACCAATGTAACTTGTAGGACCTGACCGTGTAGCCTCGGGTCTCTCAGTTTGAGAGTATGATGATAATTTGCAAAAATCACACTTAGACTTGAAAACCGGCAGTTAAAGTGTGAAAACCCGAACCAACCACCAAACGACCCCATAAAAGGCACGAACACCTCGCACTGGACCAATTTAACTTGTAGGAACAGACCGCAAAGTTCTGGGTCTCCCGGTTTGAGAGTATGATGATAATTTGCAGAAATCACACTTAGACTTGAAAACAGATCGTTAAAGGGAGAAAACCCAAACCCGCCCCCAAACGATCCCGTAGGAGGCACGAACACCTCGTACGGGACCAATGTAACTTTTAGGACCTGACCGCGTAGTCCCGGGTCTCCCGGTTTGAGAGTATGAGGATAATATAACAAAATCAAACATAGACTTAAAAACAGGCCGTTAAAGGGTCAAAACCCAAACCAGCCCCCAAACGACCCCATAGGAGGCACGAACAACTCGCAAAGGACCAATGTATCTTTGAGGAACTAACCGCGTAGTCCCGGGTCTCCCGATTTGAGAGTATGACGATAATTTGTCAAAATCACACTTAGAATTGAAAACAGGCCCTTAAAGGGTGAAAACCCAAACCAGCCTCCAAACGACCCCGTAGGAGGCATGAACACCTCGCACGGGACCAATGTAACTTGTAGGAACTGACCGCGTAGTCTCGGATCTCCCGGTTTGAGAGTATGACGATAATTTGCCAAACTCACACTTAGACTTGAGAACAGGCGGTTAAAGGGTGAAAACCCAAACTAGCCTCCAAACGACCCCGTAGGAGGCACGAACACCTCGCACGCGCCCAATGTAACTTGTAAGAACTGACCGTGTAGTCTCGGGTCTCCCGGTTTGAGAGCATGACGATAATTTGCAAAAATCACACTTAGACTTGAAAACAGGCCGTTAAACGGTAAAAACCCAAACCAGCCCCCAAACGACCCCGTAGGAGGCACGAACACCACGGACGGGACCAATGTAACTTGTAGGATCTGACTGCGTAGTCCCGAGTCTCCCAGTTTGAGAGTATGATGGTAATTTTTAAAAATCACACTTAGACTTCAAAACAGGCCGTTAAAGGGTGAAAACCCAAACCAACACCAAAAACGACCCCATAGGAGGCACGAACACCTCGCACGGAACCAAGGTAACTTGTAGGACCAGACCGCGTAGTCCTGGGTCTCCCGATTTGAGAGTATGACGATAATTTTCCAAATCACACTTAGACTTGAAAACAGGCCGTTAAAGGATGAAAACCCAAACCAGCCTCCAAACGACCCCGTAAGAGTCACGAACACCTCGCACTGGGACCAATGTAACTTGTAGGAACAGGCCACGTAGTCCCAGGTCTCCTGGTTTAAGAGTATGACGATATTTGCAAAAATCACACTCAGACTTGAAAAGAGGCCGTTAAAGGTTGAAAATCTAAACCAGCCCCCAAACGATCTCGTAGGAGGCACGAACACCTCGAACGGGACCAATGTAACATTTAGGAACTGACCGCGTAGTCCCGAGTCTCCCGGTTTGAAAGTATGACGATAATTTGCAAAAATCACACTTAGACTTGTAAACAGGCCATCAAAGGGTAAAAACCCAAACCAGCCCCAAACGGCCCCGTAGGAGGCACGAACACCTAGCACGGGGCCAATGTAACTTGTAGGAACTGACTGCGTAGTCCCGGGTCTCTCGGTTTAAGAATATGACGAAAATTTGCAAAAATCACACTTAGGCTTGAAAACATGCCGTTAAAGGGTGAAAACCCAAATCAGTCCCCAAACGATCCGGTAGGAGCCACTAACTCCTCGCACGGGACCAATGTAACTTGTAGGAATTGACCGCGTAGTCTCGGGTCTCCCGGTGTGAGAGTATGACGATAATTTGCCAAAATCACACTTGGACTTGAAAACTGGCCGTTAAAGGGTGAAAACCCAAACCAGCCCCAAACCACCCCGAAGGAGGCACGAACACCTCGCACGGGACCAATGTAACATGTAGGAACTAACCGCGTAGTCCTGGATCTCTCGGTTTGAGAGTATGACGGTAATTTGCCAAAATCACACTTAGACTTGAAAACAGGCCTTTAAAGGGAAAAAACCCAAACCAGCCCCCAAAAGACCCCGTAGGAGGCACGAAGACCTCGCACGGGACCAATGTAACTTATTGGAACTGACCGCGTAGTCCCGGGTCTCTCGGTTTGAGAGTATGACGATAATTTATAAAAATCACACTTAGACTTGAAAATAGGCCGTTAAAGGGTGAAAACCCAAACCAGCACCCAAACGACCCCGTAGGAGGCACGAACACCTCACACGGGACCAATGTAACTTGTAGGACCTGGCCGTGTAGTCTCGGGTCTCTCGGTTTGAGAGTATGACGATAATTTTCAAAAATCACACTTAGACTTGAAAACCGGCCGTTAAAGTGTGAAAACCCGAACCAGCCCCCAAACGATCCCATAAAAGGCACGAACACCTCGCACTGGACCAATTTAACTTGTAATAACTGACCGCAAAGTCCTGGGTCTCCCGGTTTGAGAGTATGATGATAATTTGAAAAAATCACACTTAGACTTGAAAACAGATCGTTAAAGGGTGAAAACCCAAACCCGCCCCCAAACGATCCCGTAGGAGGCATGAACACCTCGTACGGGACCAATGTAACTTGTAGGAACTGATCGCGTAGTCCCGGGTCTCCCAGTTTTAGAGTATAACGATAATTTGCGAAAATCACACTTAGACTTGAAAACAGACCGTTAAAGGGTGAAAACCCAAACCAGCCTCCAAACGACCCCGTAGGAGGCACGAACACCTCGCACGAGAACAATGTAACTTGTAAGAACTGACCGCGTAGTCCCGGGTCTCCCGATTTGAGATTATGACGATAATTTCAAAAATCACACTTAGACTGGAAAACAGGTCGTTAAAGGGTGGAAACCAAAACCAGCCCCCAAACGACCCCGTAGGAGGCACGAACGCCTCGCACGGGACCAATGTAACTTGGAGAACTGACCGCGTAGTCCCGAGTCTCCCAATTTAAGCGTATGACGATAATTTGTCAAAATCTCACTTAGACTTGAAAACAGGCTGTTAAAGGGTGAAAACCCAAACCAGCCCCCAAACAACCCCGTAGGAGGCACGAACACCTCTCACGGGACCAATGTAACTTGTAGGAAACTGACCGCGTAGTATCGGGTCTCCCAGTTTGTGAGTATGACGATATTTGTAAAAATCACACTTAGACTTAAAAAGAGGCCGTTAAAACGTGAATACTCAAACCAGCCCCCAAACGACCCCGTAGGAGGCACGAACACCTCGCACGGGACCAATATAACTTTTAAGAACTGACCGCGTAGTACTGGGTCCCCCGGTTTGAGAGTATGACGATAATTTGCCAAAATCACACTTAGACTTGAAAACAGGCCGTTAAAGGGTGAAAACCCAAACTAGCCTCCAAACGACCCTGTAGGAGGCACGAACACCTCGCACGCGACTAATGTAACTTGTAGGAACTGACCGTGTAGTCTCGGGTCTCCCGGTTTGAGAGTATAACGATAATTTGCAAAAATCACACTTAGACTTGAAAACAGGCCGTTAAAGGGTAAAAACACAATCCAGCCCCCAAACGACTCCGTAGGAGGCACGAACACCTCCCACGGGGCCAATGTAACTTGTAGGAACTAACTGCATAGTCCAGAGTCTCCCGGTTTGAGAGTATGATGATAATTTGTAAAAATCACATTTAGACTTGAAAACTGGCCGTTAAAGGGTGAAAACCCAAACCAGCCCCCAAACGATCTCGTTGGAGGTACGAACACCTCGTACAGGACCAATGTAACTTGTAGAGACTGACCGCGTAGTCCCAGGTCTCTCGGTTTGAGAGTATGATGATAATTTATAAAAATCACACTTAGACTTGAAAACAGGCCGTTAAAGGGTGAAAACCCAAACCAGACCCCAAACGACCCCGTAGGAGGCACGAACACCTCGCACGGGACCAATGTAACTTGGAGGAACTGACCGCGTAGTCTCGGGTCTCCCGATTTAAGAGTATGACGATAATTTGCCAAAATCACACTTAGACTTGAAAACAGGCCGTTAATGGGTGAAAACTCAAACCAGCCCCAAAACGACCCTGTAGGAGGCACGAACACCTCACACGGGACCTATGTAACTTGTAGGAATTGACCGCGTACTACCGGGTCTCCGAGTTTGAGAGTATGATGATAATTTATAAAAATGACACTTAGACTTGAAAACAGGCCCTTAAAGGGTGAAAACTCAAACCAGCCGCCAAACGATAGCATAAGGGGCACGAACACCTCGCACGGGACCAATGCAACTTGTAGGAACTGACCGCGTAGTCCCGAGTCTCACAGTTTGAGAGTATGACGATAATTTGCAAAAATCACACTTAGACTTGAAAACAGGTCGTTAAAGGGTGAAAACCCAAACCAGCCTCCAAACGACCCTGTAGGAGGCACGAACACCTCGCACGGGACCAATGTAACTTGTAAGAACTGACCGCGTAGTCCCGGGTCTCCCGGTTTGAGAGTATGACAATAATTTCGAAAATCACACATAGACTGGAAAACAGGCCGTTAAAGGGTGGAAACCCAAACTAGGCCCCAAACGACCCCGTAGGAGGCACGAACACCTCGCACGGGACCAATCTAACTTGGAGGAACCGACCGCGTAGTCCCGGGTCTCTCGATTTAAGCGTATGACGATAATTTGTCAAAATCACACTTAGACTTGAAAACAGGCCGTTAAAGGGGGAAAACCGAAACCAACTCCCAAACAACCCCGTAGGAGGCATGAACACCTCGCACGGGACTAATGTAACTTGTAGGAACTGACCGCGTAGTCCCGGGTCTCCCGGTTTGAGAGTATGACGATAATTTTCCAAATCACACTTAGACTTGAAAACAGGCCGTTAAAGGATGAAAACCCAAACCAGCCTCCAAACGACCCCGTAAGAGTCACGAACACCTCGCACGGGACCAATGTAACTTGTAGGAACAGGCCACGTAGTCCCAGGTCTCCCGGTTTAAAAGTATGACGATATTTGCAAAAATCACACTTAGACTTGAAAAGAGGCCGTTAAAGGGTGAAAATCTAAACCAGCCCCCAAACGATCCCGTAGGAGGCACGAACACCTCGCACGGGACCAATGTAACTTTTAGGAACTGACCGCGTAGTCCCGGGTCTACCGGTTTGAGAGTATGACGATAATTTGCAAACATCACACTTAGACTTGTAAATAGGCCGTCAAAGGGTGAAAACCCAAACCAGCCCCCAAACGACCTCGTAGGAGGCACTAACACCTCGCACGGGGCCAATGTAACTTGAAGGAACTGACTGCGTATTCCCGGGTCTGTCGGTTTGAGAGTATGACGAAAATTTACAAAAATCACACTTAGACCTGAAAACATGTCGTTAAAGGGTGAAAACCCAAATTAGTCCCCAAACGATCCGGTAGGAGCCACGAACTCCTCGCACGGGACCAATGTAACTTGTAGGAACTGACCGCATAGTCCCGGGTCTCCCGGTTTGAGAGTATGACGATAATTTGCCAAAATCACACTTGGACTTGAAAACAGGCCGTTAAAGGGTGAAAACCCAAACCAGCCCCAAACCACCCCGAAGGAGGCACGAACACCTCGCACGGGACCAATGTAACATGTAAGAACTGACCGCGTAGTCCTGGGTCTCTCGGTTTGAGAGTATGACGATAATTTGCCAAAATCACACTTAGACTTGAAAACAGGCCGTTAAAGGGTAAAAACCCAAACCAGCCCCCAAAAGACCCCGTAGGAGGCACGAAGACCTCACACGGGACCAATGTAACTTGTTGGAACTGACCGCGTAATTCCGGGTCTCTCGGTTTGAGAGTATGACGATAATTTGTAAAAATCACACTTAGACTTGAAAATAGGACGTTAAAGGGTGAAAACCCAAACCAGCTCCCAAACGACCCCATAGGAGGCACGAACACCTCACACGGGACCAATGTAACTTGTAGGACCTGACCGTGTACTCTCGGGTCTCTCGGTTTGAGAGTATGACGATAATTTTCAAAAATCACACTTAGACTTGAAAACAGGCCGTTAAAGGGTGAAAACCCAAACCAGCCCCCAAACGACCCCGTAGGAGGCAAGAACACCTAGTACGGGACCAATGTAACTTGTAGGAACTAGCCGCATAGTCCTGGGTCTCCCGGTTTAAGAGTGTGACGATAATTTGCCAAAATCACACGTAGACTTGAAAACAGGCCGTTAAAGGGTGAAAACCCAAACAAGCCCCCAAACGATCCCGTAGGAGGCACGAACACCTCGTACGGGACCAATGTAACTTGTAGGAACTGACCGCGTAGTACCGGGTCTCCCAGTTTGAGAGTATGACGATAATTTATGAAAATCACACTTAGACTTGAAAACAGGCCGTTAAAGGGTGAAAACCTCAACCAGCCTCCAAACGACCCCGTAGGAGGCACGAACACCTCGCACGGGAACAATGTAACTTGTAAGAACTGACCACGTAGTCCCGGGTCTCCCGATTTGAGAGTATGACGATAATTTTGAAAATCACACTTAGACTTGAAAATAGGCCGTTAATGGGTGGAAACCCAAACCAGCCCCCAAACAACCCCGTAGGAAGCACGAAAGCCTCGCACGGGACCAATGTAACTTGGACGAACTGACCGCGTAGTCCCGGGTCTCTCGGTTTAAGTGTATGACGATAATTTGTCAAAATCACATTTAAACTTGAAAACCGGCCGTTAAAACGTGAAAACTCAATCCATCCCCCAAACGACCCCGTAGGAGGCACGAACACCTCGCAAGGGACCAATATAAATTTTAAGAACTGACCGCATAGTACCGGGTCCCCCGGTTTGAGAGTATGACGATAATTTTCCAAAATCACACTTAGACTTGAAAACAGACCGTTAAAGGGTGAAAACCCAAACTAGCCTCCAAACGACCCTGTAGGAGGCACGAACACCTCGCACGCGACTAATGTAACTTGTAGGAACTGACCGTGTAGTTTCGGGTCTCCCGATCTGAGAGTATGACGATAATTTACAAAAATCACACTTAGACTTGAAAACAAGCCATTAAAGGGTAAAAACACAAACCAGCCCCCAAACGACTCCGTAAGAAGCACGAACACCTCCCACGGGACCAATGTAACTTGTAGGAACTGACCGCGTAGTCCCGGGTCTCCCAGTTTGAGAGTATGACGATAATTTGTAAAAATCACACTTAGACTTGAAAACAGGCCGTTAAAGGGAGAAAACCCAAATCAGCCCCAAAAAGACCCCGTAGGAGGCACGAACACCTCGCACGGGACCAATGTAAATTATAGGACCTAACCGTGTAGTCTCGGGTCTCTTGGTTTGAGAGTATGACGATAATTTGCAAAAATCACACTTAGACTTGAAAACAAGTCGTTAAAGGGTGAAAACCCAAACCATCCCCCAAACGACCCCGTAGGAGGCACGAACACCTCGCACGGGACCAATATAACTTTTAAGAACTGACCGCGTAGTCCCGGGTCTCTCGATTTGAGAGTATGACGATAATTTGTCAAAATCACACTTAGACTTAAAAAACAGGCGGTTAAAACGTGAAAACTCAAACCAGCCCCCAAACGACCCCATAGGTGGTACGAACACCTCGCATGGGACCAATGTAACTTGTAAGAACTGACCGCATAGTACCGGGTCCCCCGATTTGAGAGTATGACGATAATTTTCCAAAATCACACTTAGACTTAAAAACAGGCTGTTAAAGGGTGAAATCCAAAACTAGCCTCCAAACGACCCTGTAGGAGGCATGAACACCTCGCACGAGACCAATGTAACTTGTAGGAACTGACCGCGAAGTCTCGGGTATCCCGGTTTGAGAGTATGACCATAATTTCCAAAAATCACACTTAGACTTGAAAACAGGCCGTTAAGGGTGAAAATCCAAACCAGCCCCCAAACGATCCCGTAGGAGGCACGAACACCTCGCACGGGACCAATGTAACTTTTAGGAACTGACCGCGTAGTCCCGGGTCTCCCGGTTTGAGAGTATGATGATAATTTGCCAAAATCACACTTGGACTTGAAAACAGGCCGTTAAAGGGTGAAAACACAAACCAGCCCCAAACCACCCCGAAGGAGGCACGAACACCTCGCACGGGACCAATGTAACATGTAGGAACTGACCGCGTAGTCCTGGGTCTCTCGGTTTGAGAGTATGACGGTAATTTGCCAAAATCACACTTAGACTTGAAAACAGGCCGTTAAAGGGTGAAATCCCAAACTAGCCTCCAAACGACGCTGTAGGAGGCATGAACACCTCGCACGAGACTAATGTAACTTGTAGGAACTGACCGCGAAGTCTCGGGTCTCCCGGTTTGAGAGTATGAAGATAATTTGCAAAAAATCACACTTAGACTTGAAAACAGGCCGTTAAGGGTGAAAATCCAAACCAGCCCCCAAACGATCTCGTAGGAGGCATGAACACCTCGCACGGAACCAATGTAACTTTTAGGAACTGACCGCGTAGTCCCGGGTCTCCCGAATTGAGAGTATGACGATAATTTGCAAAAATCACACTTAGACTTGAAAACAGGCCGTTAAAGGGTGAAAACCCAAATCAGTCCCCAAACGATCCGGTAGGAGGCACGAACACCTCGCACGGGATCAATGTAACTTGTAAGAACTGACCGCGTAGTCCCAGGTCTCCCGGTTTGAGAGTATGACGATAATTTGCAAAAATCACACTTAGACTGGAAAACAAGTCCTTAAAGGGTGAAAACCCAAACCAGCCCCAAACCACCCCGAAGGAGGCACGAACACCTCGCACGGGACCAATGTAACTTGTAGGAACTGACCGCGTAGTCCTGGGTCTCTCGGTTTGAGAGTATGACGGTAATTTGCCAAAATCACATTTAGACTTGAAAACAGACCATTGAAGGGTAAAAACCCAAATCAGCCCCCAAACGACCCCGTAGGAGGCACGAAGACCTCGCACGGGACCAATGTAACTTGTAGGAACTGACCGCGTAGTCCCGGGTCTCTCGGTTTAAGAGTACGACGATAATTTGTAAAAATTACACTTAGACTTGAAAACAGGCCGTTAAAGGGTGAAAACCTAAACCAGCACCCAAACGAACCCGTAGGAGGCACGAACACCTCACACGGGACCAATGTAACTTGTAGGACCTGACCGTGTAGTCTCGGGTCTCTCGGTTTGAGAGTACGACGATAATTTGCAAAAATCACACATAGACTTGAAAACAGGCCGTTAAAGTGTCAAAACCCGAACCAGTCCCCAAACGATCAGGTAGGAGCCACGAACTCCTCGCACGGGACCAATGTAACTTGTAGGAACTGACCGCGTAGTCCCGGGTCTCCCGGTTTGAGAGTATGACGATAATTTGCAAAAATCACACTTAGACTTGAAAACAGGCCGTTAAAGGGTGAAAACCCAAACCAGCCCCCAAACGACCCCGTAGGAGGCACGAACACCTCGCACGGGACCAATGTAACTTGTAGGACCTGATCGTGTAGTCTCGGGTCTCTCGGTTTGAGAGTATGACGATAATTTTCCAAAATCACACTTAGACTTGAAAACAGGCTGTTAAAACGTGAAAACTCAAACCAGCCCCCAAACGACCCCGTAGGAGGCACTAACACCTCGCATGGGACCAATGTAACTTCTAACAAGTGACCGCGTAGTACCGGGTCCCCCGGTTTTAGAGTATGATGATAATTTGCCAAAATCACACTTAGACTTGAAAACAGGCCGTTAAAGGGTGAAAACCCAAACTAGCCTCCAAACGACCCTGTAGGAGGCACGAACACCTCGCACGTGACCAATGTAACTTGTAGGAACTGACCGCGTAGTCTCGGGTCTCCCGATTTGAGAGTATGATGATAATTTGTCAAAATTACACTCAGACTTGAAAACAGGCCGTTAAAGGGTGAAAACCCAAACCAGCCCCCAAATGATCCCGTAGGAGGCACGAACACCTCGCATGTGACCAATATAACTTGTAGGAACTGGCCGCGTAGTCCCGAGTTTCCTGGTTTGAGAGTATGACGATAATTTGCCAAAATCACACCTAGACTTGAAAAGAGCTCGTTAAAGGGTGAAAACCCTAACCAACCTCCAAACGACCCCTTAGGAGGCACGAACACCTCGCACGGGACTAATGTAACTTGTAGGAACTGATCGTGTAGTCTCGGGTCTCCCGATTTAAGAGTATAACGATAATTTGCAAAAATCACACTTAGACTTAAAAACATGCCGTTGAAGGGTAAAAATCTAAACCAGCCCCTAAACGACCCCGTAGGAGGCATGAACACCTCGTACGGGACCAATGTAACTTGTAGGAACTGACCGCGTAGTCCCAGGTCTCCCGATTTGAGAGTATGACGATAATTTATAAAAATCACACTTAGCCTTGAAAATAGGCCATTGAAGGGTGAAAACCCAAACCAGCCCCCAAACGACCTCGTAAGAGGCACGAACACCTCGTACGGGACTAGTGTAACTTATAGGAACTGATCGCGTAGTCTCGAGTCTCCCGGTTTGAGAGTATGATGATAATTTACCAAAATTACACTCAGACTTGAAAACAGACCGTTAAAGGGTGAAACCCAAACCAACCCCGAAACGACCCCGTAGGAGGCACGAGCACCTCGCACGGGACCAATGTAACTTGTAGGAACTGGTCGCGTAGTCCTGAGTCTCCCGATTTGAGAGTATGACGATAATTTCGAAAATCACACTTAGACTGGAAAATAGGCCGTTAAAGGGTGGAAACCCAAACCAGCCCCCAAACGACCCCATAGGAGGCACGAACACCTCGTACGGGACCAATGTAACATGTAAGAACTGACCGCGTAGTCCCGGGTCTCCCGGTTTAAGCGTATGACGATAATTTGTCAAAATCACACTTAGACTTGAAAATAGGTCGTTAAAGGGTGAAAATCCAAACCAACCCCCAAATGACCCCGTAGGAGGCACGAACACCTCGCACGGGACCAATATAACTTGTAAGAACTGACCGCGTAGTCCCGGGTCTCTCGGTTTTAGAGTATGACGATAATTTGCCAAAATCACACTTAGACTTGAAAATAGGCCGTTAAAGGGTGAAAACCCAAACCAGCACCCAAACCACCCCGAAGGAGGCACGAACACCTCGCACAGGACCAATGTAACATGTAGGAACTGACCGCGTAGTCCGGGGTCTCTCGGTTTGAGAGTATGACGATAATTTGCCAAAATCACACTTAGACTTGAAAACAGGCCGTTAAAGGGTGAAATCCCAAACTAGCCTCCAAACGACGCTGTAGGAGGCATGAACACCTCGCACGAGACCAATGTAACTTGTAAGAACTGACCGCGAAGTCTCGGGTCTCCCGGTTCGAGAGTATGAAGATTATTTGCAAAAATCACACTTATACTTGAAAACAGGCCTTTAAGGGTGAAAATCCAAACCAGCCCCCAAATGATCCCGTAGGAGGCACGAACACCTCGCACGGGACCAATGTAACTTTTAGGAACTGACCGCGTAGTCCCGGGTCTCCCGGTTTGAGAGTATGACGATAATTTGCAAAAATCACACTTAGACTTGAAAACAGGCCGTTAAAGGGTGAAAACCCAAACCAGCCCCCAACCGACCCCGTAGGAGGCAAGAACACCTCGCACGGGACCAATGTAACTTGAAGGAAGTGAACGCATACTTCCGGGTCTCTCGGTTTGAGAGTATGACTATAATTTGCAAAAATCAGACTTAGACTTGAAAACAGGCCGTTAAAGGGTGAAAACGCAAATCAGTCCCCAAACGATCTGGTAGGAGGCACGAACACCTCGCACGGGATCAATGTAACTTGTAAGAACTGACCGCGTAGTCCCGGGTCTCCCGGTTTGAGAGTGTGATGATAATTTGCCAAAATCACACGTAGACTTGAAAAGAGGTCGTTAAAGGGTGAAAACCCAAACCAGCCTCCAAACGACCCCGTAGGAGGCACGAACACCTCGCACGGGACTAATGTAACTTGTAGGAACTGATCGTGTAGTCTCGGGTCTCCCGATTTAAGAGTATAACGATAATTTGCAAAAATCACACTTAGACTTAAAAACATGCCGTTAAAGGGTAAAAATCCAAACCAGCCCCTAAACGACCCCGTAGGAGGCATGAACACCTCGTACGGGACCAATGTAACTTGTAGGAACTGACCGCGTAGTCCCGGGTCTCCCGATTTGAGAGTATGATGATAATTTATAAAAATCACACTTAGCCTTGAAAACAGGCCATTGAAGGGTGAAAACCCAAACCAGCCCCCAAACGACCTCGTAAGAGGCACGAACACCTCGCACAGGACTAGTGTAACTTATAGGAACTGATCGCGTAGTCTCGAGTCTCCCGGTTTGAGAGTATGATGATAATTTACCAAAATTACACTCAGACTTGAAAACAGACCGTTAAAGGGTGAAAACCCAAACCAGCCCCGAAACGACCCCGTAGGAGGCACGAACACCTCGCACGGGACCAATGTAACTCGTAGGAACTGGTCGCGTAGTCCTGAGTCTCCCGGTTTGAGAGTATGACGATAATTTCGAAAATCACACTTAGACTGGAAAATAGGCCGTTAAAGGGTGGAAACCCAAACCAGCCCCCAAACGACCCCATAGGAGGCACGAACACCTCGTACGGGACCAATGTAACATGTAAGAACTGACCGCGTAGTCCCGGGTCTCCCGGTTTAAGCGTATGACGATAATTTGTCAAAATCACACTTACACTTGAAAATAGGTCGTTAAAGGGTGAAAATCCAAACCAACCCCCAAATGACCCCGTAGGAGGCACGAACACCTCGCACGGGACCAATATAACTTGTAAGAACTGACCGCGTAGTCCCGGGTCTCTCGGTTTTAGAGTATGACGATAATTTGCCAAAATCACACTTAGACTTGAAAATAGGCCGTTAAAGGGTGAAAACCCAAACGAGCACCCAAACCACCCCGAAGGAGGCACGAACACCTCGCACAAGACCAATGTAACATGTAGGAACTGACCGCGTAGTCCGGGGTCTCTCGGTTTGAGAGTATGATGATAATTTGCCAAAATCACACTTAGACTTGAAAACAGGCCGTTAAAGGGTGAAATCCCAAACTAGCCTCCAAACGACGCTGTAGGAGGCATGAACACCTCGCACGAGACCAATGTAACTTGTAGGAACTGACCGCGAAGTCTCGGGTCTCCCGGTTCGAGAGTATGAAGATTATTTGCAAAAATCACACTTAGACTTGAAAACAGGCCGTTAAGGGTGAAAATCCAAACCAGCCCCCAAATGATCCCGTAGGAGGCACGAACACCTCGCACGGGACCAATGTAACTTTTAGGAACTGACCGCGTAGTCCCGGGTCTCCCGGTTTGAGAGTATGACGATAATTTGCAAAAATCACACTTAGACTTGAAAACAGGCCGTTAAAGGGTGAAAACCCAAACCAGCCTCCAACCAACCCCGTAGGAGGCAAGAACACCTCGCACGGGACCAATGTAACTTGAAGGAAGTGACCGCATACTTTCGGGTCTCTCGGTTTGAGAGTATGACTATAATTTGCAAAAATCAGACTTAGACTTGAAAACAGGCCGTTAAAGGGTGAAAACGCAAATCAGTCCCCAAACGATCTGGTAGGAGGCACGAACACCTCGCACGGGATCAATGTAACTTGTAAGAACTGACCGCGTAGTCCCGGGTCTCCCGGTTTGAGAGTGTGATGATAATTTGCCAAAATAACACTTGGACTTAAAAACAGGCCGTTAAAGGGTGAAAACTCAAACCAGCCCCAAATCACCCCGAAGGAGGTACGAACACCTGGCACGGGACCAATGTAACTTGTAGGAACTGACCGCGTAGTCCTGGGTCTCTCGGTTTGAGAGTATGACGGTAATTTGCCAAAATCACATTTAGACTTGAAAACAGGCCGTTGAAGGGTAAAAACCCAAATCAGCCCCCAAACGACCCCGTAGGAGGCACGAAGACCTCGCACGGGACATTTGTAACTCGTAGGAACTGACCGCGTAGTCCCGGGTCTCTCGGTTTGAGAGTATGATGATAATTTGTAAAAATCACACTTAGACTTGAAAACAGGCCGTTAAAGGGTGAAAAACCAAACCAGCACCCAAACGACCCCGTAGAAGGCACGAACACCTCACAAGGGACCAATGTAACTTGTAGGACCTGACCGTGTAGTCCCGGGTCTCTCGGTTTGAGAGTATGATGATAATTTACAAAAATCACACTTAGACTTGAAAACAGATCGTTAAAGCGTGAAAACCTAAACCATCCCCAAACGATCCCGTAGGAGGCACGAACACCTCGTACGGGACCAAAATAACTTGTAGGAACTGACCGCGTAGTCCCGGGTCTCACAGTTTGAGAGTACGACGATAATTTACAAAAATCACCCTTAGACTTGAAAACAGGCCGTTAAAGGGTGAAAACCCAAACCAGTCTCCAAACGACCCCGTAGGAGGCACGAACACCTCGCACGGGACCAATGTAACTTGTAAGAACTGACCGCGTAGTCCCAGGTCTCCCGATTTTAGAGTATGACAATTATTTCAAAAATCACACTTAGACTGGAAAACGGGCCGTTAAAGGGTGGAAACCCAAACCAGCCCCCAAACAACCTCGTAGGAGGCACGAACACCTCGTACAGGACCAATGTAACTTGGAGGAACTGACCGCGTAGTACCGGGTCTCCCGGTTTAAGCGTATGACGATAATTTGTAAAAATCTCACTTAGACTTGAAAATAGGCCGTTAAAGGGTGAAAACCCAAACCAGCCCCCAAACAACCCCGTAGGAGGCTCGAACACCTCGCACGGGACCAATGTAACTTGTAGGACCTGACCGTGTAGTCTCGGGTATCTCGGCTTGAGAGTATGACGATAATTTGCAAAAATACACTTAGAATTGAAAACAGGCCGTTAAAGGGTAAAAACACAAACCAGCCCCCAAACGACTCCGTAGGAGGCACGAACACCTCCCACGGGACCAATGTAACTTGTAGGAACTGACCGCGTAGTCCCGGGTCTCCCGATTTGAGAGTTTGACGATAATTTGCAAAAATCACACTTAGACTTGAAAATAGGCCGTTAAAGGGTGAAAACCCAAACCAGCCCCCAAACGACCCCGTAGGAGGCACGAACACCTCGCACGGGACCAATGTAACTTGTAGGACCTGACCGTGTAGTCTCGGGTATCTCGGCTTGAGAGTATGACGATAATTTTCCAAAATCACACTTAGACTTGAAAACAGGCGGTTAAAACGTGAAAACTCAAACCAGCCCCCAAACGACCCCGTAGGAGGCACGAAAACCTCGCATGGGACCAATGTAACTTGTAAGAACTGACCGCATAGTACCGGGTCCCCCGGTTTGAGAGTATGATGATAATTTACCAAAATCACACTTAGACTTGAAAACAGGCCGTTAAAGGGTGAAAACCCAAACTAGCCTCCAAACGACCCTGTAGGAGGCACGAACACCTCGCACGTGACCAATGTAACTTGTAGGAACTGACCGCGTAGTCTCGGGTCTCCCGATTTGAGAGTATGATGATAATTTGTCATAATTACACTCAGACTTGAAAACAGGCCGTTAAAGGGTGAAAACCCAAACCAGCCCCCAAACGACCCCGTAGGAGGCACGAACACCTCGCATGGGACCAATATAACTTGTAGGAACTGGCCGCGTAGTCCCGGGTTTCCTGGTTTTAGAGTATGACGATAATTTGCCAAAATCACACCTAGACTTGAAAACAGGCCGTTAAAGGGTGAAAACCCAAACTAGCCTCCAAACGACCCTGTAGGAGGTACGAACACCTCGCACGTGACCAATGTAACTTGTAGGAACTGACCGCGTAGTCTCGGGTCTCCCGATTTGAGAGTATGATGATAATTTGTCAAAATTACACTCAGACTTGAAAACAGGCCGTTAAAGGGTGAAAACCCAAACCAGCCCCCAAACGACCCCGTAGGAGGCACGAACACCTCGCATGGGACCAATATAACTTGTAGGAACTGGCCGCGTAGTCCCGGGTTTCCTGGTTTTAGAGTATGACGATAATTTGCCAAAATCACACCTAGACTTGAAAAGAGGTCATTAAAGGGTGAAAACCCAAACCACCCTCCAAACGACCCCGTAGGAGGCACGAACACCTCGCACGGGACTAATGTAACTTGTAGGAACTGATCGTGTAGTCTCGGGTCTCCCGATTTGAGAGTATAACGATAATTTGGAAAAATCACACTTAGACTTAAAAACATGCCGTTAAAGGGTAAAAATCCAAACCAGCCCCTAAACGACCCCGTAGGAGGCACGAACACCTCGTACGGGACCAATGTAACTTGTAGGAACTGACCGCGTAGTCCCGGGTCTCCCGATTTGAGAGTATGACGATAATTTATAAAAATCACACTTAGCCTTGAAAACAGGCCGTTAAAGGGTGAAAACCCAAACCAGCCCTCAAACGACCTCGTAAGAGGCAAGAACACCTCGCACGGGACTAGTGTAACTTATAGGAACTGATCGCGTAGTCTCGAGTCTCCCGGTTTGAGAGTATGATGATAATTTACCAAAATTACACTCAGACTTGAAAACAGACCGTTAAAGGGTGAAAACCCAACCTAGCCCCCAAACGACCCCGTAGGAGGCACGAACACCTCGCACGGGACCAATGTAACTTGTAGGAACTGGTCGCGTAGTCCCGAGTCTCCCGGTTTGAGAGTATGACGATAATTTCGAAAATCACACTTACACTGGAAAATAGGCCGTTAAAGGGTGGAAACCCAAACCAGCCCCCAAACGACCCCGTAGGAGGCACGAACACCTCGTACGGGACTAATGTAACATGTAAGAACTGACCGCGTAGTCCCGGGTCTCCCGGTTTAAGCGTATGACGATAATTTGTCAAAATCACACTTACACTTGAAAATAGGTCGTTAAAGGGTGAAAACCCAAACCAACACCCAAATGACCCCGTAGGAGGCTCGAACACCTCGCACGGGACCAATATAACTTGTAAGAACTGACCGCGTAGTCTCGGGTCTCTCGATTTTAGAGTATGACGATAATTTGCCAAAATCACACTTAGACTTGAAAATAGGCCGTTAAAGGGTGATAACCCAAACCAGCACCCAAACCACCCCTAAGGAGGCACGAACACCTCGCACGGGACCAATGTAACATGTAGGAACTGACCGCGTAGTCCGGGGTCTCTCGGTTTGAGAGTATGACGATAATTTGCCAAAATCACACTTAGACTTGAAAACAGGCCGTTAAAGGGTGAAATCCCAAACTAGCCTCCAAACGACGTTGTAGGAGGCATGAACACCTCGCACGAGACCAATGTAACTTGTAGGAACTGACCGCGAAGTCTCAGGTCTCCCGGTTTTAGAGTATGAAGATTATTTGCAAAAATCACACTTAGACTTGAAAATAGGCCGTTAAGGGTGAAAATCCAAACCAGCCCCCAAACGATCTCGTAGGAGGCACGAACACCTCGCACGGGACCAATGTAACTTTTAGGAACTAACCGTGTAGTCCCGGGTCTCCCGGTTTGAGAGTATGACGATAATTTGCAAAAATCACACTTAGACTTGAAAACAGGCCGTTAAAGGGTGAAAACCCAAACCAGCCCCCAACCGACCCCGTAGGAGGCAAGAACACCTCGCACGGGACCAATGTAACTTGAAGGAAGTGACCGCATAGTTCCGGGTCTCTCGGTTTGAGAGTATGACTATAATTTGCAAAAATCAGACTTAGACTTGAAAACAGGCCGTTAAAGGGTGAAAAGCCAAATCAGTCCCCGAACGATCTGGTAGGAGGCACGAACACCTCGCACGGGATCAATGTAACTTGTAATAACTGACCGCGTAGTCCCGGGTCTCCCGGTTTGAGAGTGTGATGATAATTTACCAAAATAACACTTGGACTTAAAAACAGGCCGTTAAAGGGTGAAAACTCAAACCAGCCCCAAACCACCCCGAAGGAGGTACGAACACCTGGCACGGGACCAATGTAACTTGTAGGAACTGACCGCGTAGTCCTGGGTCTCTCGGTTTGAGAGTATGACGGTAATTTGCCAAAATCACATTTAGACTTGAAAATAGGCCGTTGAAGGGTAAAAACCCAAATCAGCCCCCAAACGACCCCGTAGGAGGCGCGAAGACCTCGCACGGGACATTCGTAACTCGTAGGAACTGACCGCGTAGTCCCGGGTCTCTTGGTTTGAGAGTATGACGATAATTTGTAAAAATCACACTTAGACTTGAAAACAGGCCGTTAAAGGGTGAAAACCCAAACCAGCACCCAAACGACCCCGTAGGAGGAACGAACACCTCACACGGGACCAATGTAACTTGTAGGACCTGACCGTGTAGTCTCGGGTCTCTCGGTTTGAGAGTATGATGATAATTTGCAAAAATCACACTTAGACTTGAAAATAGGCCGTTAAAGTGTCAAAACCCGAACCAGCCCCCAAACGACCCCATAGAAGGCACGAACCCCTCGCACTGGACCAATTTAACTTGTAGACACTGATCGCAATGTCCTGGGTCTCCCAGTTTGAGAGTATGATGATAATTTGCAAAAATCACACTTAGACTTGAAAACAGATCGTTAAAGCGTGAAAACCTAAACCATCCCCCAAACGATCCCGTAGGAGGCACGAACACCTCGTACGGGACCAAAATAACATGTAGGAACTGACCGCGTAGTCCCGGGTCTCACAGTTTGAGAGTATGATGATAATTTGCAAAAATCACACTTAGACTTGAAAACAGGCCGTTAAAGGGTGAAAACCCAAACCAGTCTCCAAACGACCCCGTAGGAGGCACGAACACCTCGCACGGGACCAATGTAACTTGTAAGAACTGACCGCGTAGTCCCAGGTCACCCGGTTTTAGAGTATGACGATAATCTCGAAAATCACACTCAGACTGGAAAACAGGTCGTTAAAGGGTGGAAACCCAAACCAGCCCCCAAACGACCCCGTAGGAGGCACGAACACCTCGTACGGGACCAATGTAACTTGGAGGAACTGACCGCGTAGTCCCGGGTCTCCCGGTTTAAGCGTATGACGATAACTTATCAAAATCTCACTTAGACTTGAAAATAGGCCGTTAAAGGGTGAAAACCCAAACCAGCCCCCAAACAACCCCGTAGGAGGCTCGAACACCTAGCACGGGACCAATGTAACTTATGGGAACTGACAGCGTAGTATCGGGTCTCCCAGTTTGTGAGTATGATGATATTTGTAAAAATCACACTTATACTTGAAAACGGGTCTTTAAAACGTGAAAACTCAAACCAGCCCCGAAACGTCCCCGTAGGAGGCACGAACCCCTCGCACGGGACCAATGTAACTTTTAAGAACAGAGCGCGTAGTACCGGGTCCCCCGGTTTTAGAGTATGACGATAATTTGCCAAAATCACACTTAGACTTGAAACCAGGTCGTTAAAGGGTGAAAACCCAAACTAGCCTCCAAACGACCCTCTAGGAGGCACGAACACCTTGCACGCGACCAATGTAACTTGTAGGAACTGACCGTGTTGTCTCGGGTCTCCCGATTTGAGAGTATGACGATAATTTGCAAAAATACACTTAGACTTGAAAACAGGCCGTTAAAGGGTAAAAACACAAACCAGCCCCCAAACGACCTCGTAGGAGGCACGAACACCTCGCACGGGACCAATGTAACTTGTAGGACCTGATCGTGTAGTCTCGGGTCTCTCGGTTTGAGAGTATGACGATAATTTTCCAAAATCACACTTAGACTTGAAAACAAGCGGTTAAAACGTGAAAACTCAAACCATCCCCCAAACGACCCCGTAGGAGGCACGAACACCTCGCATGGGACCAATGTAACTTGTAAGAACTGACCGCGTAGTACCGGGTCCCCCGGTTTGAGAGTATGATGATAATTTGCCAAAATCACACTTAGACTTGAAAACAGGCCGTTAAAGGGTGAAAACCAAAACTAGCCTCCAAACGACCCTGTAGGAGGCACGAACACCTCGCACGTGACCAATGTAACTTGTAGGAACAGACCGCGTAGTCTCGGGTCTCCCGATTTGAGAGTATGATCATAATTTGTCAAAATTACACTCAGACTTGAAAACAGGCCGTTAAAGGGTGAAAACCCAAACTAGCCCCAAAATCACCCCGTAGGAGGCACGAACACCTCGCATGGGACCAATATAACTTGTAGGAACTGGCCGCGTAGTCCCGGGTTTCCTGGTTTGAGAGTATAACGATAATTTTCCAAAATCACACCTAGACTTGAGAAGAGGCCGTTAAAGGGTGAAAGCCCAAACCAGCCTCCAAACGACCCCGTAGGAGGCACGAACACCTCGCACGGGACTAATGTAACTTTTAGGAACTGATCGTGTAGTCTCGGGTCTCCCGATTTGAGAGTATAACGATAACTTGCAAAAATCACACTTAGACTTAAAAACATGCCATTAAAGGGTAAAAATCCAAACCAGCCCCCAAATGACCCCGTTGGAGGCACGAACACCTCGCACGGGACCAATGTAACTTGTAGGAACTGACCGCGTAGTCCCGGGTCTCCCGATTTGAGAGTATGATGATAATTTGTAAAAATCACACTTAGCCTTGAAAACAGGCCGTTAAAGGGTGAAAACCCAAACCAGCCTCCAAACGACCTCGTTAGAGGCACGAACACCTCGCACGGGACTAGTGTAACTTATAGGAACTGAACGCGTAGTCTCGAGTCTCCTGGTTTGAGAGTATGATGATAATTTGCCAACATTACACTCAGACTTGAAAACAGACCGTTAAAGGGTGAAAACCCAAACCAGCCCCCAAACGACCCCGTAGGATGCACGAACACCTCTCACGGGACCAATGTAACTTGTAGGAACTGGTCGTGTAGTCCCGAGTCTCCCGGTTTGAGAGTATGACGATAATTTCAAAAATCACACTTAGACTGGAAAATAGGCCGTTAAAGGGTGGAAACCCAAACCAGCCCCCAAACGACCCCGTAGGAGGCACGAACACCTCGTACGGGACCAATGTAACTTGGAGGAACTGACCGCGTAGTCCCGGGTCTCCCGGTTTAAGCGCATGACGATAATTTGTCAAAATCACACTTAGACTTGAAAATAGGCCGTTAAAGGGTGAAAACCCAAACCAGCTCCCAAATGACCCCGTAGGAGGCACGAACACCTCGCACGGGACCAATATAACTTATAAGAACTGACCGCGTAGTCCTGGGTCTCTCATTTTTAGAGTATGACGATAATTTGCCAAAATCACACTTAGACTTGAAAACAGGCCGTTAAAGGGCGAAAACCCAAACCAGCCCCCAAACGACCCCATAGGAGGCACGAACACCTCGCACGGGACCAATGTAACTTCTAAGAACTAACCGCGTAGTCCTGGGTCTCTCGGTTTGAGAGTATGACGATAATTTTCCAAAATCACACTTAGATTTGAAAACAGGCCGTTAAAGGGTAAAATCCAAAACCAGCCCCCAAACGACCCCGTAGGAGGCACGAACACCTCGCACGGGACCAATGTAACTTGTAAGAACTGATTGCGTAGTCCCGTGTCTCCCGGTTTAAGAGTATGATGATAATTTGCAAAATCACACTTAGACTTGAAAACCGGCCGTTAAAGGGTGAAAACCCAAACCAGCCCCCAACCGACCCCATGGGAGGCAAGAACACCTCGCACGGGACCAATGTAACTTCTAAGAACTAACCGCGTAGTCCTGGGTCTCTCGGTTTGAGAGTATGACGATAATTTTCCAAAATCACACTTAGATTTGAAAACAGGCCGTTAAAGGGTAAAATCCAAAACCAGCCCCCAAACGACCCCGTAGGAGGCACGAACACCTCGCACGGGACCAATGTAACTTGTAAGAACTGACCGCGTAGTCCCGGGTCTCCCGGTTTGAGAGTATGATGATAATTTGCAAAATCACACTTAGACTTGAAAACCGGCCGTTAAGGGGTGAAAACCCAAACCAGCCCCCCAATCGACCCCGTAGGAGGCACGAACACCTCGCACGGGACCAATGTAACTTGTAGGAACTGACCGCATAGTTCCGGGTCTCCCGGTTTGAGAGTATGACTATAATTTACCAAAATCACACTTAGACTTGAAAAAGGCCGTTAAAGGGTGAAAACCCAAACCAGCCCCCAAACGACCTCGTAGGAGGCACGAACACCTCGTAGGGGACCAATGTAACTTGTAGGAACTGACCGTGTAGTCCCAGGTCTCCCGATTTGAGAGTGTGATGATAATTTGCCAAAATCACACTTAGACTTGAAAATAGGCCGTTAAAGGGTGAAAACCCAAACCAGCCTCCAAACGACCCCGTAGGAGGCACGAACACCTCGTACGGGACCAATGTAGCTTGTAGGAACTGACCGTGTAGTCTCGGGTCTCCCGATTTGAGAGTATGACGATAATTTGAAAAAATCACACTTAGACTTGAAAATAGGCCGTTAAAGGGTGAAAACCCAAACCAGCCCCCAAACGACCCCGTAGGAAGCACGAACAATGTAACTTGTAGGAACTGACCGCGTAGTCCCGGGTCTCCCGGTTTGAGAGTATGACGATAATTTGCCAAAATCACACTTAGACTTGAAAACATGCCTTTAAAGGGTGAAAACTCAAACCAGCCTCCAAACGATCCCGTAGGAGGCACGAACACCTCGCACGGGACCAATGTAACTTGTAGGAACTAACCGTGTAGTCTCGGGTCTCTCGGTTCGAGAGTATGACAATAATTTGCAAAAATCACACTTAGAATTGAAAACAGGCCGTTAAAGGGTGAAAACCCAAACCAGCCCCCAAACGACCCCGTAGGAGGCATGAACACCTCGCACGGGACCAATGTAACTTGTAGGAACTGATCGCGTAGTCCCGGGTCTCCTGGTTTGAGAGTATGACGATAATTTGACAAAATCCACTTAGACTTGAAAATAGGCCGTTAAAGGGTGAAAACCAAAACCAGTCCCCAAACCACCCCGTAGGAGGCACGAACACCTCGCATGGGAACAGTGTAACCTGTAGGAACTGACCGCTTAGTCCCGGGTCTCCCGGTTTGAGAGTATAACGATAATTTTTGAAAATCACACTTAGACTTGAAAACAGGCCGTTAAAGGTTGAAAACCCAAACTCACCCCCAAACGACCCCGTAGGAGGCACGAAAACCTCGCACGGGACCAATGTAACTTATAGGAATTGTCCGTGTAGTCTCGGGTCACTCGGTTTGAGAGTATGACGATAATTTGCAAAAATCACACTTTGACTTGAAAACAGATCATTAAATGGTGAAAACCCAAACCAGCCTCCAAACGACCCCGTTGGAGGCACGAACACCTCGCATGGGACCAATATAACTGGTAGGAACTGACCGCGTTATCTCGGGTCTCCCGATTTTGAGAGTATGACGATAATTTTTAAAAATCACACTTAGACTTGAAAACAGGCCGTTAAAGGGTGAAAACTCATACCAGCCCCCAAACGACCCCATAGGAGGCACGAACACCTCGCACTGGACCAATGTAACTTGTACGAACTAACCGCGTAGTCGTATATGCAATTTTTCTGCTTGTATATGCAATTTTTCTGCTTGAATATGATTTTTTTTAAATAACTGGTTACTAATATTGTATCTTTTTTGTGTCTTATTTTTTTTGTAGGATGACATTCAATCGTTAGCTTTTATCCACTTGAAACGCACGAAGAAGTCAATGCTTTACAACAGGGGGATTATTTATTTAGTGTTGTTAATATTCAGGATTCTATTTTTTGTGTTATGGTCGAACAGGCTTCAGTAGTTTTATGGTTTATTTTTATGGTCGTGCTGGCTGTAGTAGTTTTATTGTTGGCTTTTATGGCCGTGTGGGCTTTATATGGGAAGATTTTATGTTAGCAGGTTTTGGAATGCTCAAAAAATAGAGAAAACTCTGCCCAATTTTTTTTTTATATGGGAACTATTAACTCTTGTAATTTTTTGAAGTTATTGTCGACTTTTATCGTCATGTGCAGCTTTATATTGGTATTAACTCTTGTAATTTTTTGAACTTTGTATGCACTTTAGTTTATCAACAACCTGCGATTTTCATAATTTGTCAATTTTCTTGATTTTTTTTTGCAAATAATAAATATTTTTCCTACCGAATTTGGAATTTGCAGATTTGTTTCCTATTATTTTTTTTTAAGCAACTGAAATATCTGGCACGATTTTAAACAGTGCCAAAATCGTGCCAATGCATAAAAATGAGAACGCTTATAAAACAATCTGGCGCTCTTTATAACCGTGAAAAAAGCGTGCCAGAAAATAGACAATTTGGCACGGTTTTGGCGTGTGCCAAAAGCGTGCCAGGTTTAACAACTAGCACGGTTTCAAAGCGTGCCAAATTAAAAAACTGGCACAGTTTAAAAGAGTGCCAAAAGCGTGCCAGTTTAGAAAATCTGGCACGGTTTTGTACCGCGCCAGATAATCTGGCACGCCTGATTCTGGCACGGTTTTGAACCGTGCCAGATTGCGTTTGGCACTATTTTAAACCATGCCAGTTTCCAATCAAGCTGCACAGTTAAAAGAAAAAGATCGAGCTATTATCGAGATGTCCCAAAAGCTGCAGACCTTGTCTGAATAATTATCCACTCAATCTTCCCAATTAGAGGTTAAGGATGGGGTACTAAAGAAGCTTCAATCACAGGTTGATAAATTAACATTTCAATTCCATATGCAACCAAGAGAAGTTTGGATGGATAGATATAATGAAGCTAATAGACTTCAACAGGATAAAAATGAGTCATATAAATGGGGTTGGATGAATGCTTTAACTCTTCTGAAGATGGATCGGAATAACTCTTTATGGGATTGGTATGATTCGGCTTACTGAAGCTTGACAATCCTCCATTCCAGATAGACGTTAATTGGATCCCTGTTGATCGTATTCCTTATTGTTTGATTTCAAAATACTTAGGGGATTACAAGATCTCTGAATGTCTTCTTAGTCTTTGACTATGAATGGATCAACTTTTTTAGTTAATCTCTAGTTTTTCATCGGTTCTATTATTATCCTTAGGATTATCCTAAGTTTTATACCAATTACCAATACTTCACCATGGTTCTACTAATGTACTTAAATTTTATAGTAATTGCATTAGCTACCTTGGTTCCCGGGCATGAGTGGAATATTTGTCCATCTTTTAGCCCAGTTTAGATGAAAATTATTCATCCGGGTCTTCGTTAACTAAGCATTTGAGATTTATAATTTTACCTTGTGTGGTTTTACATGTTTGACAACCAACTTTTTTGGTGCCTTTATTGATGCCGACCAACTTTATTGGTGGTTATTGTTGATACCGACCAACTTTATTGGTGGTCTTTGTTAATACCGACCAACTTTGTTAGTGGCCTTCATTGATACTGACCAACTTTGTTGGTGGTCTTTATTGATATCGACCAACTTTGTTGGTCTTTATAATATTTGCAAGTGCATAACACTAATACTCCAAAAAAGAAAACAAAAAAGTAACAATTTTGGGAAATTCATATTCTCATTAATATTATAGTGAACTGAGTACAACATAACTACATTACTGATAATACTTCTTCAGGTGTTTTGCATTCCAGGGATTCTTGAATTCTTCACCTTCCAAAGTCTCAATTCGGTATGTGTCTGGTCGGACGACTGCTGCAATGCGATAAGGCCCATGCCAATTGGCTTCAAGTTTATTGTTCTTATGAATCACCTTTTTCAGAACATAATCACCTTCTTTTAAGTTGCTCGATCGTACCCTCTTATTGTAGAAATGTGCAGTCCGATATTGATAGGCTGCATTTCTTAACGCTGTATCTTTACGTACCTCTTCCAGCATGTCTAAGTCCATCATTCTCATCAAATCACTGACTGGAGTATTGAAGTTAAGAACTCTGTGCGTAGGTCACCCTAGCTCAATAGGAATTACAACCTCAGTACCAAATGCTATCAGGTAGGGAGTTTCTCCAGTAACTGTTTTGGGAGTTGTTCGGTAAGCCCACAGACAGATTGCAGTTCATTGATCTAATTCCCTTTAGCGCTTTCCAGCCTTTTCTTCAATCCATTCAATAAAGTTATATTAGTTACCTATGTTTAGCCATTGCTTTGTGGATGGCCAGGAGCAGAATGGATCTTTTGGACATTGGATTGGACGCAATAATCGACAAACTCGTCGTTGTCAAATTGTGTGCCATGATCAGTGATAAAGGGGTAGGAGAAACCATACCTGCATATGATATTTTATCAAATAAACTGATAAACCCTATTATAGGACATATCAATCAATGGTTCACTTTCCACCCATTTAGTAAAGTAATCAACCGCGATAACCAGGTACTTGAACCTTCCTCGGGTGATCGACAAAGGCCCGGCCAAATCAATTCCCCACATATAAAAGGGCTAAGGGGAAGTGATGGGTGTTAAGAGAGATTGTGGAGTCTTGCGTATGCTGGAAAACCTCTGGCACTTGTCACACCTCTTGGAAAAGTTCGAACAATCTGCTCACATAGTTGGTCAGTAGTACCCCTGTAAGTGGATTCTTTGCAACAACATTCTCCTTGCTACATAGGCTCCACATGACCCTTTATGGACTTCTTATATCAAATCTTTCACTTCGGCTGGATGTACACATTGTTGTAAACCAGCAGTTAATCCTCTTCTATACAAAACACGACTACCTAGCACATATCGCGCGACTTTGTATTTCAACCTCTTAGCTTCAAGTAGGTCAGCTTGAAGAATCCCTTCTTCAATATATGCTCTTATGGGATCCATCCAAGATGGCCCTATACCAACTCCAATAAAATTGACCATTAGATCTTCATCCATGCTCCTATTAGCAAGTAGCTCAATAGGAATATTTCTTCATAGCTCTGTTCTGGTTGTTGAAGCTAACCAAGCAAGTGCATTTGCTCGAGCATTTTCCAATCTTGGAATTCTGACCATTTGGACAGCAAGCAAAGTGGCAATTATCTCCAAAGTTTTGCCTAAATATGTGGACACCAGTTCTCCTTTAGCAGCATATAAGCTCAACACCTGATTTACCACCAACTGTGAGTCACTATACACTATAACTTGCTCTACATTTAGTGATTTAGCTAGATTTAATCCAACAATCACAGCTTCATATTCTGCCTCATTATTGGAGGCTTAAAATTGGAATCCTAGAGCACACTCTACATCTAGCTCGTATGGAGTATTGAGAATGATTCCAGCCCCACATCCTGTTGCGCATTATAACCCATCAACATACAAGCTCCATATAATAATAGCATTGTCGAATGCTTGGTTTGTTAGAATTCCATGATGGAAAATTTTATCCTTCACTTCCTCATATTTCTTTTTCATCTCCTGTACTCCACTTGAGGGTTCTAGTTTATCGGTTGTACCTTCGTCTGCAGTTTCCTTTGGTTGGAATTAGTCGGCGTATCTTCAGTAGGTCTGTTGACTCCTGAATATTTCTCGGGTAGAATCCTTTATTGCTCGGGGATCTCTGGATAAGTGAATTCTGTAATGAAATCTGCCATAGCTTGACCTTTTAAAACAGTCTTTGGTTCGTATATAAGGTCATATTACCCTAACTCCATAGTCCAATACATTAGTCTCTCGAATTTCTTCGGTTTATGCAACTCCTGCCTTAGTGGCATGTCAGTATATACCACTATGGTGTGAGCTTGAAAATATGGCTTCATCCGTCTACTGGCCTCAATTAAAGCCAATGTTAATTTCTCCAATCCGAGGTATCTGATTTTTGCTCCTCGAAAAGCTTTGCTAGTATAGTAAACTGGCTTTTAAACTCCATTATCATCCCTGATCAAGGAAGAACTAACGGATGATTCAGATACAGCCAGGTACAAATACAACTTTTCTTCCAACACTGGTCGGGAGAGTAATGGTGGTGTTCCCAGGTACTTCTTCAACTCCAGAAAGGACTTTTCACATTCGTCATTCCATTTAAAGGTTTTTCTGAGTACCTTAAAGAATAGTAAACACTTATCCGTTTCTCGGTATACAAATTTATTGAGTGCTGCTACACGCCATGTTAGCCTTTGAACACCTTTAACAGGTCAGAGACTGCATTTCGATTAGAGTTTTAATCGCATCTAGATTAGCTTCAATGTCCCTTTGATTCACTATGTACCCGAGGAACATTCCCTCCTAAACTCCGAAGACGCATTTAGTGGGGTTTAGCTTCACCTGGTGCTTTTTCAATTGATCAAACGTCTGTTTGAGTTCGGCAATATGATCAGTAACTTTTTTGCTCTTAATGAGTATATCATTAACGTACACCTCTATGTTCTTCCCAATCCGATCTTTAAATACTTTCTTCACCAGTCTTTGATAAGTAGCACCTGCATTTTTTAGACCAAATGGCTTAACATCATAGCAATAAGTTCCTCAGGGAGTGATAAAAGAAGTACTTTCTCTATCTTCGGGCTTCATTTTGATCTGGTTATAACCAGAATATGTATCCATGAAACTTAAGCATCTACCAGTTGATCAATTCGCGACAAAGGAAAGTGATCCATTGGACACGCTTTGTTCAAGTCAGTAAAATCCACACACATCCTCCACTTATTATTCTTCTTCTTAACCATAACTACGTTGGCCAACCAGTCCGGGTACTTTACATCTTTAATAAAGGAAATCCCGATTTGAGAGTACGACGATAATTTGAAAAAATCACACTTAGACTTGAAAACAGGCCGTTAAAGGGTAAAAACACAAACCAGCCCCCAAACGACTCCGTAGGAGGCACGAACACCTCCCACGGGACCAATGAAACTTGTAGGAACTGACTGCATAGTCCCGAGTCTCCCGGTTTGAGAGTATGACGATAATTTGCAAAAATCACACTTAGACTTGAAAACAGGACGTTAAAGGGTGAAAACCCAAACCAGCCCCCAAACGATATCGTTGGAGGTACGAACACCTCGTACAGGACCAATGTAACTTGTAGAGACTGACCGCGTAGTCCTGGGTCTCTCGGTTTGAGAGTATGATGATAAATTGTAAAAATCACACTTAGACTTGAAAACAGGCCGTTAAAGGGTGAAAACCCAAACCCGCCTCCAAACGACCCCGTAGGAGGTACGAACACCTCGCACGGGACCAATGTAACTTGTAATAACTGACAGCATAGTCCTTGGTCTCCCGGTTTGAGAGTGTGACGATAATTTGCAAAAATCACACTTAGACTGGAAAACAGGTCGTTAAAGGGTGAAAACCCAAACCAGCCTCCAAACAACCCCTTAGGAGGCACGAACAACTCGCACGGGACCAATGTAACTTGGAGGAACTGATCGCGTAGTCTCGGGTCTTCCGATTTAAGAGTATGACGATAATTTGCCAAAATCACACTTAGAGTTGAAAACAGGCCGTTAAAGGGTGAAACCTCAAACCAGCCCCCAAACGACCCCGTAGGAGGCACGAACACCTCACACGGGACCAATGTAACTTGTAGGAACTGATCGCGTACTACCGGGTCTCCCGGTTTGAGAGTATGACGATAATTTATAAAAATGACACTTAGACTTGAAAACAGGCCCTTAAAGGGTGAAAACTCAAACCAGCCGCCAAACGACACCATTAGAGGCACGAACACCTCGCACGGGACCAATGCAACTTGTAGGAACTGACCGCGTAGTCCCAAGTCTCACAGTTTGAGAGTATAACGATAATTTGCAAAAATCACACTTAGACTTGAAAACAGATCGTTAAAGGGTGAAAACCCAAACCAGCCTCCAAACGACCCCGTAGGAGGCACGAACACCTCGCACGGGGCCAATGTAACTTGTAAGAACTGACCGCGTAGTCCCGGGTCTCCCGGTTTGAGAGTATGATGATAATTTCGAAAATCACACTTAGACTGGAAAACAGGCCGTTAAAGGGTGGAAACCCAAACCAGCACCCAAACGACCCCGTAGGAGGCACGAACACCTCGCACGGGACCAATGTAACTTGGAGGAACTGACCACGTTGTCCCGGGTCTCCCGGTTTAAGCGTATGACGATAATTTGTCAAAATCACACTTAGACTTGAAAACAGGCCGTTAAAGGGTGAAAACCCAAACCAGCCCCCAAACAATCCCGTAGGAGGCATGAACACCTCGCACGGGACCAATGTAACTTGTAGGAACTGACCGCGTAGTCCCTGGTCTCCCGGTTTGAGAGTATGACGATAATTTTCCAAATCACACTTAGACTTGAAAATAGGCCGTTAAAGGGTGAAAACCCAAACCAGCCTCCAAACGACCCCGTAGGAGTCACGAACACCTCGCACGGGACCAATGTAACTTGTAGGAACAGGCCACGTAGTCCATGGTCTCCCGGTTTAAGAGTATGACGATATTTGCAAAAATCACACTTAGACTTGAAAAGAGGCCGTTAAAGGGTGAAAATCTAAACCAGCCCCCAAACGACCCCGTAGGAGGCACGAACACCTCGCACGGGGCCAATGTAACTTTTAGGAACTGACTACGTAGTCCCGGGTCTCTCGGTTTGAGAATATGACGAAAATTTGCAAAAATCACACTTAGACTTGAAAACATGCCGTTAAAGGGTGAAAATCCAAATCAGTCCCCAAACGATCAGGTAAGAGCCACGAACTCCTCGCACGGGACCAATGTAACTTGTAGGAACTGACCGCGTAGTCCCAGGTCTCCCGGTTTGAGAGTATGACGATAATTTGCAAAAATCACACTTGGACTTGAAAACAGGCCGTTAAAGGGTAAAAACCCAAACCAGCCCCAAACTACCCCGAAGGAGGCACGAACACCTCGTACGGGACCAATGTAACATGTAGGAACTGACCGCGTAGTCCTGGGTCTCTCGGTTTGAGAGTATGACGACAATTTGCCAAAATCACACTTAGACTTGAAAACAGGCCGTTAAAGGGTAAAAACCCAAACCAGCCCCCAAAAGACCCCGTAGGAGGCACGAAGACCTCGCACGGGACCAATGTAACTTGTTGGAACTGACCGCGTAGTCCCGGGTCTCTCGGTTTGAGAGTATGACGATAATTTGTAAAAATCACACTTAGACTTGAAAATAGGCCGTTAAAGGGTGAAAACCCAAACCAGCACCAAACCACCCCGAAGGAGGCACGAACACCTCGCACGGGACCAATGTAACATGTAGGAACCGACCACGTAGTCCTGGGTCTCTCGGTTTGAGAGTATGATGGTAATTTGCCAAAATCACACTTAGACTTGAAAATAGGCCGTTAAAGGGTGAAATCCGAAACTAGCCTCCAAACGACCCTGTAGGAGGAATGAACACCTTGCACGAGACCAATGTAACTTGTAGGAACTGACCGCGAAGTCTTGGGTCACCCGGTTTGAGAGTATGACGATAATTTGCAAAAATCACACTTAGACTTGAAAACAGGCCGTTAAGGGTGAAAATCCAAACCAGCCCCCAAACGATCCCGTAGGAGGCACGAACACCTCGCACGGGACAAATGTAACTTTTAGGAACTGACCGCGTAGTCTCGGGTCTCCCGGTTTGAGAGTATGATGATAATTTAGAGAAATCACACTTAGACTTGAAAACAGGCCGTTAAAGGGTGAAAACCCAAACCAGCCCCCAACCGACCCCATGGGAGGCAAGAACACCTCGCACGGGACCATGTAACTTGTAGGAACAGACCGCGTAGTTCCGGGTCTCTCGATTTGAGAGTGTGATGATAATTTTCCAAAATCACACTTGGACTTGAAAACAGGCCGTTAAAGGGTGAAAACTCAAACCAGCCCCAAACCACCCCGAAGGAGGTACGAACACCTGGCACGGGACCAATGTAACTTATAGGAACTGACCACGTAGTCCTGGGTCTCTCGATTTGAGAGTATGACGGTAGTTTGCAAAAATCACATTTAGACTTGAAAATAGGCCGTTAAAGGGTAAAAACCAAAATCAGCCCCCAAACGACCCCGTAGGAGGCACGAAGACCTCGCACGGGACCAATGTAACTCGTAGGAACTGACCGCGTAGTCCTGGGTCTCTCGGTTTGAGAGTATGACGATAATTTGTAAAAATCACACTTAGACTTGAAAACTGGCCGTTAAAGGGTGAAAACCCAAACCAGCACCCAAACGACCCCGTAGGAGGCACGAACACCTCACACGGGACCAATGTAACTTGTAGGAACTGACCACGTAGTATCGGGTATCCCAGTTTGTGAGTATGACGATATTTGCAAAAATCACACTTAGACTTGAAACACAGGCCGTTAAAACGTGAAAACTCAAACCAGCCCCCAAACGACCCCGTAGAAGGCACGAACACCTCGCACGAGACCAATATAACTTTTAAGAACTGACCGCGTAGTACCGGGTCCCCCGGTTTGAGAGTATGACGATAATTTGCCAAAATCACACTTAGACTTGAAAACAGACCGTTAAAGGGTGAAAACCCAAACTAGCCTCCAAACGACCCTGTAGGAGGCACGGACACCTCGCACGCGACTAATGTAACTTGTAGGAACTGACTGTGTAGTTTCGGGTCTCCCGATTTGAGAGTATGACGATAATTTATAAAAATCACACTTAGACTTGAAAACAAGCCATTAAAGGGTAAAAACACAAACCAGCCCCCAAACGACTCCGTAAGAAGCACGAACACCTCCCACGGGACCAATGTAACTTGTAGGAACTGACCGCGTAGTCCCAGGTCTCCCGGTTTGAGAGTATGACGATAATTTGTAAAAATCACACTTAGACTTGAAAACAGGCCGTTAAATGGTGAAAACCCAAACCAGCCCCAAAAAGACCCCGTAGGAGGCACGAACACCTCGCACGGGACCAATGTAAATTATAGGACCTAACCGTGTAGTCTCGAGTTTCTCGGTTTGAGAGTATGACGATAATTTGCAAAAATCACACTTAGACTTGAAAACATGTCGTTAAAGGGTGAAAACCCAAACCAGCCCCCAAACGACCCCGTAGGAGGCACGAACACCTCGCACGGGACCAATATAACTTTTAAGAACTGACCGCGTAGTCCCGGGTCTCTCGGTTTGAGAGTATGACGATAATTTGCCAAAATCACACTTACACTTGAAAACAGGCGGTTAAAACGTGAAAACTCAAATCAGCCCGCAAACGACCCCATAGGTGGCACGAACACCTCGCACGGGACCAATGTAACTTGTAAGAACTGAACGCATAGTACCGGGTCCCCCGATTTGAGAGTATGACGATAATTTTCCAAAATCACACTTAGACTTAAAAACAGGCCGTTAAAGGTTGAAATCCCAAACTAGCCTCCAAACGACCCTGTAGGAGGCATGAACACCTCGCACGAGACCAATGTAACTTGTAGGAACTGACCGCGAAGTCTCAGGTCTCCCGGTTTGAGAGTATGACGATAATTTGCAAAATCACCCTTAGACTTGAAAACAGGCCGTTAAGGTTGAAAATCCAAACCAGCCCCCAAACGATCCCGTAGGAGCCACGAACACCTCGCACGGGACCAATGTAACTTTTAGGAACTGACCGCGTAGTCCCGGGTATCCCGGTTTGAGAGTATGACGATAATTTTCCAAAATCACACTTGGACTTGAAAACAGGCCGTTAAAGGGTGAAAACCCAAACCAGCCCCAAACCACCCCGAAGGAGGCACGAACACCTCGCACGGGACCAATGTAACATGTAGGGACTGACCGCGTCGTCCTGGGTCTCTCGGTTTGAGAGTATGACGGTAATTTGCCAAAATCACACTTAGACTTGAAAACAAGCCGTTTAAGGGTGAAATCCCAAACTAGCCTCCAAACGACCCTGTAGGAGGCATGAACACCTCGCACGAGACCAATGTAACTTGTAGGAACTGACCGCGAAGTCTCGGGTCTCCCGGCTTGAGAGTATGACGATAATTTGCAAAAATCACACTTAGACTTGAAAACAGGCCGTTAAGGGTGAAAATCCAAACCAGCCCCCAAACGATCCCGTAGGAGGCACGAACACCTCGCACGGGACCAATGTAACTTTTAGGAACTGACCGCGTAGTCCCGGGTCTCCCGGTTTGAGAGTATGATGATAATTTGCAAAAATCACACTTAGACTTGAAAACAGGCCGTTAAAGGGTGAAAACCCAAACCAGCCCCCAACCGACCCCGTGGGAGGCAAGAACACCTCGCACGGGACCATGTAACTTGTAGGAACTGACCGCGTAGTTTCGGGTCTCTCGGTTTGAGAGTGTGATGATAATTTGCCAAAATCACACTTGGACTTGAAAGCAGGCCGTTAAAGGGTGAAAACTCAAACCAGCCCCAAACCGCCCCGGAGGAGGTATGAACACCTGGCACGGGACCAATGTAACTTGTAGGAACTGACCGCGTAGTCCTGGGTCTCTCGGTTTGAGAGTATGACGGTAATTTGCCAAAATCACATTTAGACTTGAAAACAGACCGTTAAAGGGTAAAAACCCAAATCAGCACCCAAACGACCCCGTAGGAGGCACGAAGACCTCGCACGGGACCAATGTAACTCGTAGGAACTGACCGCGTAGTCCTGGGTCTCTCGGTTTGAGAGTATGACGATAATTTGTAAAAATCACACTTAGACTTGAAAACAGGCCGTTAAAGGGTGAAACCCCAAATCAGCCCCCAACCGACCCCGTAGGAGGCACAAACACCTCGCACGGGACCAATGTAACTTTTAGGAACTGACCGCGTAGTCCCGGGTATCCCAGTTTGAGAGTATGACGATAATTTGCTAAAATCACACTTGGACTTGAAAACAGGCCGTTAAAGGGTGAAAACCCAAACCAGCCCCAAACCACCCCGAAGGAGGCACGAACACCTCGCACGGGACCAATGTAACATGTAGGAACTGACCGCGTAGTCCTGGGTCTCTCGGTTTTAAAGTATGACGATAATTTGCCAAAATCACACTTAGACTTGAAAAAGGCCGTTAAAGGGTGAAAACCCAAACCAGCCCCCAAACGACCTCGTAGGCGGCACGAACACCTCGCAGGGGACCAATGTAACTTGTAGGAACTGACCGCGTAGTCCCAGGTCTCCCGGTTTGAGAGTGTGATGATAATTTGCCAAAATCACACTTAGACTTGAAAACAGGCCATCAAAGGGTGAAAACCCAAACCAGCCTCCAAACGACCCCGTAGGAGGCACGAACACCTCGCACGGGACCAATGTAGATTGTAGGAACTGACCGTGTAGTCTCGGGTCTCCTGATTTGAGAGTATGACGATAATTTGAAAAAATCACACTTAGACTTGAAAACAGGCCGTTAAAGGGTGAAAACCCAAACCAACCCCCAAACGACCCCGTAGGAAGCACGAACAATGTAACTTGTAGGAACTGACCGCGTAGTCCCTGGTCTCCCGGTTTAAGAGTATGACGATAATTTGCCAAAATCACACTTAGACTTGAAAACATGCCTTTAAAGGGTGAAAACTCAAACCAGAGTCCAAAAGATCCCGTAGGAGGCACGAACACCTCGCACGGGACCAATGTAACTTGTAGGAACTAACAGTGTAGTCTCGGGTCTCCCGGTTCGAGAGTATGACAATAATTTGCAAAAATCACACTTAGAATTGAAAACAGGCCGTTAAAGGGTAAAAACCCAAACCAGCCCCCAAACGATCCCGTAGGAGGCATGAACACCTCGCACGGGACCAATGTAACTTGTAGGAACTGATCGCGTAGTCCCAGGTCTCCCGGTTTGAGAGTATGACGATAATTTGTCAAAATCACACTTAGACTTGAAAATAGGCCGTTAAAGGGTGAAAACCAAAACCAGTCCCCAAACCACCCCGTAGGAGGCACGAACACCTCGCATGGGACTAGTGTAACCTGTAGCAATTGACCGCTTAGTCCCGGGTCTCCCGGTTTGAGAGTATAACGATAATTTGTGAAAATCACACTTAGACTTGAAAACAGGGCGTTAAAGGGTGAAAACCCAAACCCACGCCCAAACGACCCCGTAGGAGGCACGAAAACCTCGCACGGGACTAATGTAACTTATAGGAACTGTCCGTGTAGTCTCGGGTCTCTCGGTTTGAGAGTATGACGATAATTTGCAAAAATCACACTTAGACTTGAAAACAGGTCGTTAAATGGTGAAAACCCAAACCAGCCTCCAAACGACCCCGTTGGAGGCACGAACACCTCGCACGGGACCAATATAACTGGTAGGAACTGACCGCGTTATCTCGGGTCTCCCGGTTTTGAGAGTATGACGATAATTTTTAAAAATCACACTTAGACTTGAAAACAGACCGTTAAAGGATGAAAACTTATACCATCCCCCAAACGACCCCGTAAGAGGCACGAACACCTCGCACGGGACCAATGTAACTTGTACGAACTAACCGCATAGTCGTATATGTAATTTTTCTGCTTGTATATGCAATTTTTCTGCTTGAATATGATTTTTTTTTAAATGACTGGTTACTAATATTGTATCTTTTTGTGTCTTATTTTTTTTGTAGGATGACATTCAATCGTTAGCTTTTATCCACTTGAAATGCACGAAGAAGTTAATGCTTTACAACAGGGGGATTATTTATTTAGTGTTGTTATTATTCAGGATTCTATTTTTTGTGTTATGGTCGAGTAGGCTTCAGTAGTTTTATGGTTTATTTTTATGGCCGTGCTGGCTGTAGTAGTTTTATTGTTGGCTTTTATGGCCGTGTGGGCTTTATATGGGAAGATTTTATGTTAGCAGGTTTTGGAATGCTAAAAAAATAGAGGAAACTCTGCCCAATTTTTTTTTTATATGGGAACTATTAACTCTTGTAATTTTTTGAAGTTATTGTCGACTTTTATGGTCATGTGCGGCTTTATATTGGTATTAACTCTTGTAATTTTTTGAAGTTTGTATGCACATTAGTTTATCAACAACCTGCGATTTTCATAATTTGTCAATTTTCTTGATTTTTTTTGGCAAATAATAAATATTTTTCCTACCGAATTTGGAATTTGCAGATTTGTTTCCTATTATTTTTTTTAAGCAACTGAAATATCTGGCACGGTTTTAAACAGTGCCAAAATCGTGCCAATGCATAAAAATGAGAACGCTTATAAAACAATCTGGCGCGCTTTATAACCGTGAAAAAAGCGTGCCAGAAAATAGACAATTTGGCACGATTTTGGCGTGTGCCAAAAGCGTGCCAAGTTTAACAACTAGCACGGTTTCAAAGCGTGCCAGATTAAAAAAGTGGCACAGTTTAAAAGCGTGCCAAAAGCGTGCCAGTTTAGAAAATCTGGCACGATTTTAAACCGCGCCAGATAATCTGGCACGCCTGTTCTAGCACGGTTTTGAACCGTGCCAGATTGCGTCTGGCACTATTTTAAACCATGCCAGTTTCCTATTTTTTGTGTAGTGTGTTGCATCAGAGCTATGAGCAGAAATATCAAAGCTTGAGTGTAGGTCGGGGCTTTGATAGATTTGTCTCTATTTACAATAAAAAGGAGTTTCTTCTTAAACTTGAAGTTGAAGAAATGAGGACTGTTGCTAAACATCTATAAGAGCAGAATAATAATTTGAGGGATGAAGTGAATCTTCCGAAGTCTGCCTCTGGAACAGTTGTTTCTACTATCGATGAAGGTTACTCCTTTTTAGAAGCTGAGAATGCAACATTAAGAGATGAATTGGAGGCCTTAAAATAGATTAAACCTACATCTTCCTCCCGAGCAAGAAATAGGCCTGGCTGAGGAACCATAGAAGAAATTAGGACCCAAGAGGCCCTTGCCAATCAAGCTGCACAGTTAAAAGAAAAAGATTGAGCTATTATCGAGATGTCCCAAAAGCTGCAGACCTTGTCTGAATAATTATCCACTCAATCTTCCCAATTAGAGGTTAAGGATGGGGTACTAAAGAAGCTTCAATCACAGGTTGATAAATTAACATTTCAATTCCATATGAAACCAAGAGAAGTTTGGATGGATAGATATAATGAAGCTAATAGACTTCAACAGGATAAAAATGAGTCATATAAATGGGGTTGGATGAATGCTTTAACTCTTCTGAAGATGGATCGGAATAACTCTTTATGGGATTGGTATGATTCGGCTTACTGCAGCTTGACAATCCTCCATTCCAGTTAGACGTTAATTGGATCCCTGTTGATCGTATTCCTTATTGTTTGATTTCAAAATACTTAGGGGATTACAAGATCTCTGAATGTCTTCTTAGTCTTTGACTATGAATGGATCAACTTTTTTAGTTAATCTCTAGTTTTTCATCGGTTCTATTATTATCCTTAGGATTATCCTAAGTTTTATACCAATTACCAATACTTCACCATGGTTCTACTAATGTACTTAAATTTTATAGTAATTGCATTAGTTACCTTGGTTCCCGGGCATGAGTGGAATATTTGTCCATCTTTTAGCCCAGTTTAGATGAAAATTATTCATCCGGGTCTTCGTTAACTAAGCATTTGAGACTTATAATTTTACCTTGCGTGGTTTTACATGTTTGACAACCAACTTTTTGGGTGCCTTTATTGATGCCGACCAACTTTATTGGTGGTTATTGTTGATACCGACCAACTTTATTGGTGGTCTTTGTTAATACCGACCAACTTTGTTAGTGGCCTTCATTGATACTGACCAACTTTGTTGGTGGTCTTTATTGATATCGACCAACTTTGTTGGTCTTTATAATGTTTGCAAGTGCATAACACTAATACTCCAAAAAAGAAAACAAAAAAGTAACAATTTTGGGAAAGTCATATTCTCATTAATATTATAGTGAACTGAGTACAACATAACTACATTACTGATAATACTTCTTTAGGTGTTTTGCATTCCAGGGATTCTTGAATTCTTCACCTTCCAAAGTCTCAATTCGGTATGTGTCTGGTCGGACGACTGCTGCAATGCGATAAGGCCCATGCCAATTGGCTTCAAGTTTATTGTTCTTATGAATCACCTTTTTCAGAACATAATCACCTTTTTTTAAGTTGCTCGATCGTACCCTCTTATTGTAGAAATGTGCAGTCCGATATCGATAGGTTGCATTTCTTAACGCTGTATCTTTACGTACCTCTTCCAGCATGTCTAAGTCCATCATTCTCATCAAATCACTGACTGGAGTATTGAAGTTAAGAACTCTGTGCGTAGGTCACCCTAGCTCGATAGGAATTACAACCTCAGTACCAAATGCTATCAGGTAGGGAGTTTCTCCAGTAACTGTTTTGGGAGTTGTTCGGTAAGCCCACAGACAGATTGCAGTTCATTGATCTAATTCCCTTTAGCGCTTTCCAGCCTTTTCTTCAATCCATTCAATAAAGTTCTATTAGTTACATAAGTTTAGCCATTGCTTTGAGGATGGCCAGGAGCAGAATGGATCTTTTGGACATTGGATTGGACGCAATAATCGACAAACTCGTCGTTGTCAAATTGTGTGCCATGATCAGTGATAAAGGGGTAGGAGAAACCATACCTGCATATGATATTTTTCCAAATAAACTGATAAACCCTATTATAGGACATATCAATCAATGGTTCACTTTCCACCCATTTAGTAAAGTAATCAACCGCGATAACCAGGTACTTGAACCTTCCTCGGGTGATCGACAAAGGCCCGGCCAAATCAATTCCCCACATAGAAAAGGGCTAAGGGGAAGTGATGGGTGTTAAGAGATATTGTGGAGTCTTGCGTATGCTGGAAAACCTTTGGCACTTATCACACCTCTTGGAAAAGTGCGCACAATCTGCTCACATAGTTGGTCAGTAGTACCCCTGTAAGTGGATTCTTTGCAACAACATTCTCCTTGCTACATAGGCTCCACATGACCCTTTATGGACTTCTTATATCAAATCTTTCACTTCGGCTGGATGTACACATTGTTGTAAACCAGCAGTTAATCCTCTTCTATACAAAACACGACTACCTAGCACATATCGCGCGACTTTGTATTTCAACCTCTTAGCTTCAAGTAGGTCAGCTTGAAGAATCCCTTCTTCAATATATGCTCTTATGGGATCCATCCAAGATGGCCCTATATCAGCTCCAATAAAATTGACCATTAGATCTTCATCAATGCTCCTATTAGCAAGTAGCTCAATAGGAATATTTCTTCATAGCTCTGTTCTGGTTGTTGAAGCTAACCAAGCAAGTGCATTTGCTCGAGCATTTTCCAATCTTGGAATTCTGACCATTTGTACAGCAAGCAAAGTGGCAATTATCTCCAAAGTTTTGCCTAAATATGTGGACACCAGTTCTCCTTTAGCAGCATATAAGCTCAACACCTGATTTACCACCAACTGTGAGTCACTATACACTATAACTTGCTCTACATTTAGTGATTTAGCTAGATTTAATCCAACAATCACAGCTTCATATTCTGCCTCATTATTGGAGGCTTAAAATTGGAATCCTAGAGCACACTCTACATCTAGCTCGTATGGAGTATTGAGAATGATTCCAGCCCCACATCCTGTTGCGCATTATAACCCATCAACATACAAGCTCCATATAATAATAGCATTGTCGAATGCTTGGTTTGTTAGAATTCCATGATGGAAAATTTTATCCTTCACTTCCTCATATTTCTTTTTCATCTCCTGTACTCCACTTGAGGGTTCTAGTTTATCTGTTGTACCTTCGTCTGCAGTTTCCTTTGGTTGGAATTAGTCGGCGTATCTTCAGTAGGTCTGTTGACTCCTGAATATTTCTCAGGTAGAATCCTTTATTGCTCGGGGATCTCTGGATAAGTGAATTCTGTAATGAAATCCACCACAGCTTGACCTTTTAAAACAATCTTTGGTTCGTATATAAGGTCATATTCCCCTAACTCCATAGTCCAATACATTAGTCTCTCGAATTTCTTCGGTTTATGCAACTCCTGCCTTAGTGGCATGTCAGTATATACCACTATGGTGTGAGCTTGAAAATATGGCTTCATCCGTCTACTGGCCTCAATTAAAGCCAATGTTAATTTCTCCAATCCGAGGTATCTGATTTTTGCTCCTCGAAAAGATTTGCTAGTATAGTAAACTGGCTTTTAAACTCCATTATCATCCCTGATCAAGGAAGAACTAACGGATGATTCAGATACAGCCAGGTACAAATACAACTTTTCTTCCAACACTGGTCGGGAGAGTAATGGTGGTGTTCCCAGGTACTTCTTCAACTCCAGAAAGGACTTTTCACATTCGTCATTCCATTTAAAGGTTTTTTTGAGTACCTTAAAGAATAGTAAACACTTATTCATTTCTCGGGATACAAATTTATTGAGTGCTGCTACACGCCCTGTTAGCCTTTGAACACCTTTTACAGGCCAGAGACTGCATTTCGATTAGAGTTTTAATCGCATCTAGATTAGCTTCAATGTCCCTTTGATTCACTATGTACCCGAGGAACATTCCCTCCTAAACTCCGAAGACGCATTTAGTGGGGTTTAGCTTCACCTGGTGCTTTTTCAATTGATCAAACGTCTGTTTGAGTTCGGCAATATGATCAGTAAATTTTTTGCTCTTAATGAGTATATCATTAACGTACACCTTTATGTTCTTGCCAATCCGATCTTTAAATACTTTGTTCACCAGTCTTTGATAAGTAGCACCTGCATTTTTTAGACCAAATGGCTTAACATCATAGCAATAAGTTCCTCAGGGAGTGATAAAAGAAGTACTTTCTCTATCTTCGGGCTTCATTTTGATCTGGTTATAACCAGAATATGTATCCATGAAACTTAAGCATCTACCAGTTGATCAATTCGCGACAAAGGAAAGTGTTCCTTTGGACACGCTTTGTTCAAGTCAGTAAAATCCACACACATCCTCCACTTATTGTTCTTCTTCTTAACCATAACTACGTTGGCCAACCAGTCCGGGTACTTTACATCTTTAATAAAGGAAGATTTTTTAAGCTTCTCCACTTCTTCTTGTATAACCTGGTTCTTTTTTGGGCTAAAAACTCTTCTTCGCTACTTCACAGGTTTAACCTCCTTATTAACATTAAGCTCATGGCGTAGGAAATTTGGGTCTATGCGTGGCCTATCTTCATGGCTCCATGAAAACACCTGCTTTCTTTATCTCAAGAAAGCCATCAATTCCTGTTTAAAGGTCGGTTCCAATGACGCTCCAACTTAAGTAATTCGTTATGGTTTATCGTCATCCAGAATAATACTTTCTGTTGCCTCCATCACTTGGCCTTTTACAAGCTCAAATTCGTCTCGTGGTTCTAAGGTTTCAACCTCAGACTCACTGTTCGGACCAACTATATCCACTTGATAAGTGGTTGTTTTTTTTCTTTATCTCCAGCATATCTTCTTCCTCGACAAAGGAATAGTACCCTCTACTGTTCATTAATGTCTGAAGTTTCCGACTAACTTTGGAGTTAGAGTAGTGAAAGGATACAGCTTCGAATTTCGTTAGACTAACTCTTCCCATAATCATATTATAGGCTGAATGAATATTTTTGTCCATTACAAAGAATATCACTTTCTTTATCCTGCTTGTCGACCATGTCCCGATCAACACGTCTAGTTTAATTATCCCGAATGGAAATACTTTCTCGCCAAAAAAGGCAATGAGTGGCCTGTGGTAAGGCTCTAGTTGGCTGAGTTTTAATCCAAGACTATCAAAATAAGGATAAAACATGATGTCAGCTACCGTTATCTACTAATGTTCTTGCTAATATAACTTCTTCCATCTTTGATCACTAAAGGATCATCATGAGGATACAGTACTCCGAATAGATCATTTTTGGAAAGGCAAATTACAATCTTATCCTTGTTAACTTTTCTCAGTCGATCTTCCTCGGCAAGGTTGATTCGCTGGATATAGGAACAAGCTTGGGCCTCATTGAGGTAATCTTTCCTTTCAGCTGTATGATCTCCTCCTCCGGCATCCCCACTTATAATTATGTGACAATCAAAAGATCCAAAACTGAGTGTGAATACCTCGCGTTCTGATTATCTTGGATTCTTGGGAAGATCAGGATCGTCTTCTCGATCATCGTCATGGTTCTTGTTCTTGTCTTCTCTGGGCTTAACTTGTGATTTGGATCTCAGTCAACCTCTACCTCCAATCTTTCCACTAGTCCGTCAATCAACAAATCTGTCTAAATTTCCTCTTCAAATGAGTGTTTCTTTCTCATTGTGGAGGGCAATATACCGGTTGGTAGTATGATCATGATCTTTGTGAAACTCACAATACTTGGACTTATCCCTCTTATCAGTAGGTGACCTTAATTTTTCAGGCCAACTCAAATCATTATTGTGCTTGATTTCCTCCAACACATGATTTATATCCACCGTTAAGGGAGTATAATTAGTGAATTTTCTAAGCTTATCTAGGATTTCTTTTACCTTCGAACTCCTGCACTCATTACAATTTCTGTGCTCTGATTCATATCGAATCTTACACATTTATACCCTCGAACTTAGGCATTTTAGCGTCCTCGAGTACCGTAATTGCTATAAATATGCTCATTAATCAGACAACCTTCGTTTATGTGCTAATATGCAATTTGAGGTATTATTGAGCTTTTATAGGCGTTACAGTGCTAAGTGTAAAGTTTGAGTGCATTCTGGTTAAGTTCCGTAAAAGTTCGCACGTTTAGGGGCATTTTGGTAATTTCACACTTCTGGATTTTTGTTCGAAGAGTTCACGAAAGTTGTATCCCTCGGGACAAGCTTCATGTGGCCATAAAAGGTGCTCAAATCGGAGTCCGAACGAAGGAAACACGGACCTTTAATCGGAAAAGAATTATAAGAAAAATAACAATTTCATTTATACCCAACATGTCCCTTTTCTCTTTTATTAACAATTTCATACATTTCCTATATGTCCCTAACTCGTTTTTACGGCAAATGGCCATGGGCGAGTTTTGGTGTGGCTCGGGTTTTGGTTTCGCCCAAAATTGGAGCCTTTCGTCCGAACTTGGAGCTTGATATTGGACCACACACGCTTATGGGTCACTTGGCTTGGGTTTTTGGAGCACCCATTTTGCTTATTTCCAAGCTTTGGCCAATAATGGAGGTTTTGGTTTTTGGTACAAAAATGGTAGGTCTCGACTTAGAAGAATTAATTTTGGGCCTATAAGTGTGAATCGATTCGCTACAAGACAGTGTCAAAATTTCTCAGCACTGAATCGATTCACTACTTTTTGTCCGAGATTTTTCTGCTTCTTCCTTTTTTATTTTCTTTTTTCTTTTTCTTTTTATCCATTTTTCCACTTGCTATAAATAGCACACTTAGTTATTTTTTAGAGATATCTTCATTTTGCTTTAGTTTTTAGGTCAGAGATATTTTAGGGGATATTTGTGGGGTGCCCCTCTCCACCATTTTCTTTGTGTAATCCACCATTTATGTCAGGTATTATTACTTTTCATCTTCTTCTCCCCATTTTTATGCTTTGTCCCATTTATTTCTTGCTTTCCATTTATTTCCTTCCCTAGATAATTTGTAGTGTTAATTTAATTAGTTGTTGCTTAATTAATTAGTTGTTTAATTAATGTTGTTTTTTATGCTTAGTGGCTAATTTAATCTAGGTTGTGTTGGATTGAAGTCACCTAGGGTTATTTGGTTGCTTTGGTATGGTGATGGAGTTTTTATGGGTTTAAAGCGATTGGGTTGTCCTAGTTATTGCGTTTAGGAGATTTAACGGGGTATATCATGTATGCCCCGTATTTACGACCTTGCGTGCATAATTTCTAGGGTATTTATTGACGCTAAAATCTTATTAGACTTTTATGAGAATTCAGGGGAGTGACAACTCTGGGTTTAATTAACTGTCGAAACAAGACCCAATCTTAATAACTCGTGAGTCCATGTAACCATTTATACCAATTAACTCGAGGTGAGGGATATTCGACGCAACCTATAGTTTTTATTCTCTTTGTTATCTTAGTTTAATTTACACTCGCCTAGTACAATCTTTTCTTTTCGTTATCTTTTCCTTTTTTTTAGCAATACCTTTTACACTTTTATTTTAGAAGTAATCAACCAATTAAATTCTAGCACTCGTCTCTGTGGATTTTTCGATACCCGAACCTGGCCGTTATACTCACCTGTTGAGTGTAGTCATAAGTTTAGGTTTTTGTATTAAGGCGGTGAACATAAAACAATGATCGGCGTTTTGACACGAGCTACTTTTCACCCTTAATGAAAATGGCGCCGTTGTGGGGGACTTGTTGTTTTAGAATTTATTTGATTTAGCATTTCGTAGTATTTTTTTTCTATTTGTATTTTTTGTTAACAATTTTTGCAGGACTTCTACATTTGAGCGCTAAGAACCTCTTGAATTTTTTGGTCGCACATCTCTTTATGGAATTTGCCATCTCGAGCCTTTTTTTAGGGTAAGCATATCTTTTTCCAATTCTTTCGGTAATCGTAGTTGTTGGAACGATAGGCCCCCAATTTTAAAATTCAAAAGTAATTTCCTTTGAAATATATGCAGAAGTGTATGATGATGGTTCAATAAAAATAAATTACAAATTTTAATTTACTTTTTCAAAATTAAAATTAAATCAAGTGAAATAGGATTAACACGCACACTATTTTTAATTTCACTTAAACCAAGTTAATTAATCCAAGTCCTAGAAAATTTGCCTAAGTCACATTTTGCAATTTTATCAAGTTAGGGCAAACCAATTTTATCAATTAAATTAAATGACTTGAATATAATTAACATAATAAATTAACGACTTGAATTAAGTACACATTACCCAATATTTATTTTAGCACCAAATTAAACAAGTAGTGATTAAATTAAACCAATTTTATCTTTTTACCTAAGCATGCGTTCTAGGTGATTTTGCAAAAGATAAAATAAACAATTAATCCACTACGTCGCGATGTACGAGGAAAAACCCACAACGGGAAAAAACCTCGGGCGGTCCTAGCCTCAAATTCACTAAGTACGAAATTTACAAATACAAGCAAGATGACTTACAACACTCGACTCTATCCCTCTCAATCCACGACGCGTCTTTTTGTATCAACCTCTGCCTAGCGAATAATCATGGAGCTCCACCGCAATCTCGGAATCCACCGATAGGACTTTATATAGTCACCGTCACCCGAACTAGGAGCCTTTATCCAAGTGGGTAAATCAACGCAAACCTCTTCTTCTTTGTGGGATGTAGAAGCAAACCCAAACGTCTCTTCAAAATGGTAGAGATGAAAAACGGGTGCCAAAACTCCAAGCAAAGTATATATATATGGAACTTGGATTAAATAAATAATTGGGTGTAAACTAGAGTGTCAAATGAATTTTTTCTTTGAAAAATGAACACTCAAAACCATGAACTTTTCTTGGAAGATTTTTTTCTCAAAAACTCTCTCTAGGAATTAGAATGGAATGAAAAGTTAAGTGAGAAAAGTTCATTTCCGCACTTAAGAAATTCTGTCAAAAGATAGTGGGAAAAACAACTGGGAAAGTGGGTCAAAACTGCTTAAAACTGCCAAATACCTGTTCCCTCCAAATCTTATTCGAACGACATATTTGTTCGAATGAAATCTCGTTCGAACGAGACTTCTAACGAAGTTCCAGTGTGAACTCGTTAGAAATCTCGTTGGAAGCTCGTTCGAACGACACTTCGAACGACATTCCAGTGGCCTTATGGGGAACTCGTTGACAAACTCGTTCGAACGACAATGTGGTTCGAACGATAATCTCGTTTGAACGACACTTCGAACGAACTTCCAGAAAGTTTGAAAAATTCAATTTTTAGCCCAGAAACTTTATAAACTTGATTTTAAAGTTTTAATAAAATCTTTCTGAAATTAAACAACAGTTTTAAATAAACGTACACCCAATATAAAATGTTCCAAGCTCCTATATATATATATTAAAATGCATTCATACCATTCATACCTTAGGAGCAATGGAACCATGTTGATGACGTAGAAACGAGGCACAAATAAACTCGGTAATGTGATGAAGCCTTATACACTTGGCCGCTACGTCTTCAAACAAACTCGACATAGGCTTGGAGGATGATCAATTAACTCTATCTTATGACTCAAACGTTTTTGTCCGGAATTGAGCCAAAACTACAAAGGACTCAATAGGAAATTTGTGTCCTTACAAATCTCTCCCTTTGGCTATTCCGGGGCAAAAACCAAACAAAAATCCTAAAGGGTTGTCAAGCTCTACTAGACTAACAAAAAGTCCCACCCAAAATAAAAATACAATGCTTGACTCAACCAACCCAAAGGATCAAAATCTTTGCCGGTGAAAGTTGCCACTTAGAAAATAATTCATGCACACTTAAGAAAACACATTAAACGCATAGGGAATATCAAAATATTAAATGCAAGTAAAGTAGGGACTCCCCCTAAATTAATTCTCTCACTTTATCAACAATGATCAACTTAGAAAGACGTATCCCCCTAAGGTAAATCTTCCTCAACTAAGATACGATAAATAATAGGATTAGATACCCTTTCTCCCCCTATCATTCTCCCCCTTTTTGTTCAGGAATAGAAAATGGTTAAAGAATTAAAAACATTAACTTTTCTCCCCCAATTAAAGCATATTACCCTTAAACTAAACAAGGGATAAATAAAATGGGATAACAAGCTAAGCATGCAAATGTGCAAAAGTGATGAGAACATAAAACATATGGGCAACAAAAGTCATAACTAATCTAATAAATACTAATGGATACCAACTGAGATGCAAGAAACAGATAACAATATGATACATAAGTATTAAGCATGTGATATCAACAAAGAATGCAACAAGATGGATACCAATTATGAAATAAAGCATATATGGACTAGAAAGAAAGGCAAAGACTAAACAAAACTATCAAATACATGTATACATAAGATATACCTAATAGACGCAAGTACACATATATAGATATAAACACACAAATGACACAAAATACGATAAGCTTTTCACACTCGTATGGCAAAAATGTGTCATATGGAAACGGAAGTGTTGGGGTGTGAACTAGTAACAATTAATTTAGACCCAATCACTTAAAACATGTTCATAGAGTTATCAATTGATTACAAACTTCATCACATTTGAATATAACATCATGTGACAATATAGATTGAACTCAATGAATAAACATACACAATGCATACAAGCCTAGCATGTTGATGATTCTACAAACCAATAGAGTCATGACATTGAAAACGCAACTAGGATAAACGGACATTGTGCAAACCGTTGATATACCATCCAATCTCCCTCAATAAGCATTTATATTAATTTTGAATGAATATATCAATCAAACATAGGCCTTGGCACATATTTTTCTTTTTAAGGCCATATTTTCTTTTAGGCCTTTGGACCACGTATTTCTTTTAGGTCCAAACAAACGGTGGCTTACTATTTGCAAAGGACCATAAATCCTTTCGGATCCCTTCCCCGTGCACATTTGTATTTATCATTGTTATTTCTCACAAATCTCACGTGCAACGGATTTTGACATGCACTAGTCCTCCTAGGTCATAAATATGTAGATGACAAGATTGGTAGGAGAACACCTCACAAAGCTCAAATATACATATGAAGTTAAATTTCAAAAAAGCTCGTGCATGTGTGAAAAGAGGCATATAAAAATAGAATCCATTATATCAACACAAAATCCAACTACTCCATGTAAGCATGGTAAAGAACATAATAAGGATTGACAATCTAAACCAAAAGTTCTAGCCACATGATAGCGTAAAAGATGGGATTCTAACACAAGTATATGCCACATAAAGTGTGTCAAACTAAAATACACAAAAAAAATCTTTTTGAGTTTTTCAAATCTTTAACCAAAAATAAATAAAAATATATACTCAAAAGACACACAAAAATCATTTGCATTTTTCATTAAGCCTAAATTACTAAAAGGTGAAACACAAATGATAAACAAAAATCTTTTTGTATTTTTAATTTAATGCAAACAAAAATGAATTTAAATATAATACAAAAGATAAACAAAAATCATTATCTAGCATGTGATTTAGCATGGAGCATAGACTAGTAAATGACTAAACAAGCAATATAGCATGAAGTACAAAAGCTAAAGTATGCAAATAAAACTAACACATTCAACCTTTAGATTTTGCAAGGGAGGAAGCATGTGAAAGTAAATGAGAATCAAATACCCTATATTGTAAAGCTACCAAGTCGGATCTCCTAACCCAAACTAATGATGAGTGACTATCTCGGGGCATAGGAATCTTGGCTACCTTGGTTGCCTTACATTGGGATTTTCTAGAAAATCTTTTAAGATCAGAACAATATTCTTAAGATGACCTTTTCGACCAGAATGTGCACAAGTAAAAACATGTCAAAAAGATTTACCTAAGGGGTGATCTCTAAAGGCTTTCCTAGGCAATTCTCCTAAAAAGTTAGTTTTGGCTTTATGAGTTGATTCATTACAAGTATCGAAGCCTAAACCACAAGTGTCATTTTTAATTTGGACCGTTCCTAATATTTTATCTAATTTTTCCGAACGACACTCCAAATCAAATTTGACATTACTTGAGTCTTTTAATTTTTTTTCTAATTCTAGAATGTTAGACTCTAATAACACATTTCTCTCTTCAAACTCGAAAAGCTCCTTTTTCAAGGATTCCATTAAACCTCTAAGGCCATCTCTCTCGCCTTCTACATATTCTAGCTTCTCTCGAAGAGATCTTTCTCGTGTCCTAAGTTCTTCAACTAACACACTATTATCAATGACCATGACACGTTCTTTCAAACTAGCTTCTAACTTCAAATTAGCTCTTTTTAATTTAATTGATTCCTCATATAATTCTTGAAAAGCATTTTGAAGTTCACTCACATTAACCTCTTCTTCATTTTCACTCTCTCGCTCTTCTTCACTCTCACTATCATAAAAAATAAGGGAATCATAAACTATGACCTTGGAAGTGTCATGTGTTAAATTTTCATCTATAGATGAGTTCTCACTATCACTCACATGACTAGCCATAAAAGCCACAAAGTTGGGCTTAGTGGGGTAATCGGGTCCCTCTTCCTTATCACTATCACTAAGGGTCGCATTATATGAAATGGTTCGCTTACCCTCTCTCCTTAGTTTAGTGGGACACTCAGAAGCCCTATGGCCATAACCTCACAACCAAAACACCTATTTGACTCGTCCCTAATTGAATTTTCATTAATAGTTTTAGGGATCCTCTCGGCTTTGTCATGCTTATAAGTTTCAGATTTCTTAAAGTCATTTTAAAATTTATCTTTGTTACTTTTAAGAAACTTTCTAAATTTCCTAGCAAATAAGGCCATGCCTTCCGAGTCACTATCACTCTCGCTCTCTACTACTTGTTTTTCCTCTTTCTGGGCTTTTAAAGCAACACCCTTTTCTATGTTCTTTTCAGTTTTAGAGGAAAACATGTCCAGTTCATAGGTTTGCAAATCACCTACGAGCTCTTCTAATTTCGTAGAGGCTAAAGTTGGTAAAGAATTTAAAACAGTCACTTTTGGAATAAATCTATCGGGAAGGGACCTTAAAATTTTCTTTACAACTCGGTTGTCGGGTATTTTCTCTACCAAGTTAAAAGATGAATTAACAATGTCGAAAAGTCTAGCATAAAATTCATCAAACGTCTCTTTTTCGTTCATTTTGATAGTTTCAAATTGAGTGGTGAGGTTTTGGAGTTTCGAAGCTTTAACGACACTAGTACCTTCATGAGTGAGTTGTAAAATATTCCACGCTTCTTTAGCGGTCTCACACATCATAATACAACGGAATTCATCCGGTGTGACAGTGATAAACAAGGCATTTAAACCACGGGAATTAAAATTTGAAAGTTTAAACTCATTCTCACTCCATCTATCGGTCGGTTTGGGAACACATTCATTATCTACTAAATGAGTTTGTGGGGACCACCCGTTAACTACAGACAACCAAACCCTCTCGTCGATAGATTTAAGTGCCGAATTCATACGTGCTTTCCAGTACGTGTAATTAGAACCATCGAAAATAGGAAATTTAGAAAATGGGGGAAATTCCATTTTAGCCAAAATAGTTAAAAGATCTTTAACGGAATAATTTATCGTTTTGGCTCTGATACCAATTGTTGGAACGATAGGCCCCAAATTTTAATTTACTTTTTCAAAATTAAAATTAAACCAAGTGAAATAGGATTAACACACACACTAGTTTCAATTTCACTTAAACCAAGTTAATTAATCCAAGTCCTAGAAAATTTGCCTAAGTCACATTTTGTAATTTTATTAAGTTAGGCCAAACCAATATTACCAATTAAATTAAATGACTTGAATTAAATTAACATAATAAATTAATGACTTGAATTAACTACACATTACCCAATATTTATTTTAGCACCAAATTAAACAAGTAGTGATTAAATTAATCCAATTTTATCTTTTTACCTAAGCATGCGTTCTATGTGATTTTGCAAAAGATAAAATAAATAATTAATCCACTACGCCACGATGTACGAGGAAAAACCCACAATGGGAAAAAACCTCGGACGGCCCTAGCCTTAAATCCACTAAGTACGAAATTTACAAATAAAAGCAAGATGACTTACAACACTCGACTCGATCCCTCTCAAGCCCTGACGCGTCTTCTTGTATCAACCTCTTCCTAGCGAATAACCACGGCGCTCCACCGCGATCTCGGAATCCATCGATAGGACATTATATGGTCACCGTCACCCGAACTAGGAGCCTTTCTCCAAGTGGATAAATTAACGCAAACCTCTTCTTCTTTGTGGGATGTAGAAGCAAACCCAAACGTCTCTTCAAAATGGTAGAGATGAAAAATGGGTGCCAAAACTCCAAGCAAAGTATATATATATATGGAACTTGGATTAAACAAACAATTGGGTGTAAACTAGAGTGTCAAATAAATCTTTTCTTTGAAAGATGAACACTCAAAACCATAAACTTTTCTTGGAAGAATTTTTTCTCAAAAACTCTCTCTAGGAATTAGAATGGAATGAGAAGTTAAGTTAGAAAAGTTCATTTCCGCACTTAAGAAATTCTGTAAAAAGATAGTGGGAAAAACAACTGGGAAAGTGGGTCAAAACTGCTTAAAACTGCCAAATACCTATTCCCGCCAAATCTCGTTCCAACGACATTTTTGTTCGAACGAAATCTCGTTCGAACGAGACTTCTAACGAAGTTCCAGTGTGAACTCGTTAGAAATCTTATTGGAAGCTCGTTCGAACATCATGTTTATTCGAACAAAATTTCGAACGACATTCCAGTGGCCTTATGGGGAACTCGTTGGCAAACTCATTCGAGAAATAATGTGGTTCGAACGACAATCTCATTCTAACGACACTTCGAACGAACTTCCAGAAAGTTTGAAAAATTCGATTTTTAGACCAGAAGCTTTATAAACTTGATTTTAAAGTTTTAATAAAATCTTTCTGAAATTAAACAACAGTTTTAAATAAACGTACACCCAATATAAAATGTTCCAAGCTCCTATATATATATATATATATTAAAATGCATTCATACCATTCATACCTTAGGAACAATGGAACCATGTTGATGACGTAGAAACAAGGCACAAACAAACTCGGCAATGTGATGAAGCTTTATACACTTATCCGCTATGTCTTCAACAAACACGTCATAGGCTTGAAGTATGATCAATTAACTCTATCCTATGACTCAAACGTTTTTGTCCGAAATTGAGCCAAAACTACAAAGGACTCAATTAGAAATTTGTGTCCTTACAGTAGTGATAATTCTCAAATTCCTCCTACCCCTATGACTTTTGGTCAATACTTAGAGGCCCAAAAAATTGCAAATTCCAATGTTGGGCCTCAAAATCCTTATTATAAGAATGTTAAAACAATTTGCAATATCTTTCGCAATTCTTATAATAATGATTTTGATAGTTGTTTCGAGGATAATTTCCAAACTTTTCATTATCAAGAATTCGTGCCTCGGCCTATGACTTTCGGCGAGGGCTTGCGCATGCTTGAAAAGGAAAAGTTTGAAAATCGTTATCGGGAAGAAAATCGTTGTTGCGAGCATGAGTTGGATTTATTATTTGAATCCGATGATTTTTCGTCTGAGACCTTTGAAGTCGAAGAATGTTTTGAACCAAATGAGGACTTTGTGCTTAGTTTGGAATAAACCATTCTTGACTTGGCCCATAGTATAGTAGAGAATGAAAGTGAGGGTGATATGGATATAATATCCATTTGCAATGAAATGATTTCTTCTTTGCCCCCCAAAGAAGAAAGTTTCATTCAAAATTATCCTTTCTCCTTAGAAATTCAATCTTTAAGCGATGATAACTCATCTCTTGAGATTGAATTTATTTCCTCCCCGTCTTTATTCTATATTGTCACACCGATCCTAGTACCCGATGTATCGGTTCAAAACTTTATAGTTCCAAACCTTTTCACCGATGAGGAGTACTCGCTCGAGTTGCCCTCTATAAAGGCATCTTTGCCATTATGTGCGCCCCCTCCTATTCCAATTGAAAAATACTTGGAAGAAAATTCAATTTTTCTTGGCCAGCAGGTGTATTTGTAACCCGTTTTATCCAAATCCCCCATCCTCCCTCCAAGATTTTTAATTGGGGATGGTTAATTTCTTTCGCCTTACACGTGTCTTTCGTTGTTTGAACGGAATTCCTATTTTCCAGGAGGCATGCATGAGAGGGAGGGTCCGTCATGGATCTTTCAAAGCCAAATCGTATTTTGGGTGGACCCTCAAAAATTTCAACTTCTAGTGTATAGTTAATTAGAAATTAAAATTGTAGGTTGTAAATAGTTAGTTTTTATATTTCTTATTTTTTCTTTATTCTTACTTATAGTCTAGTGTAATTAGTTAAAGTTTTGTTTCTTCTTTTTCTTATGCTTTGGTACCAACATATTTTGTAGAATCATTGGACTTATACTTTCACGAGATCGCTCATTTTTTGGGTAATATCGCTATTTTCCTCTCTTTAACTTGGTTCTTAATTAACATCGAGGACAATGTCAGGTTTTAAGTTAGGGGGTGTGGGATATTCTATCCATTCATTGGTAGTTCCTTCGATTTGATTATATGTTATTCCAAGCATGCCTTTATTGTAAAAAAATTAAAATTTTCAAAAAGATTTTCTTTCTTTTTTCTCCTTTATTGGGCATTTTGCCTTTGTTTTCGATGATAAATTTCAATAATTGTCCGATCCAATAGGATACTCAATGATGCATGTTCTCGATTTTAGAAGTTATTAGACTTAAGTCCTAATTATTGATATTATGAATAACTTCATGAATTAAACTTTAATCCCATGAGCATATGCACTTTTCTTGCTTGATTGATTTGGTTTAAGATTTTTATAACTCGATAGTCTTTTGTTGCATTGTATATACTTACACCGACTGAGCTTTGAGTTTTTCTTCGTTTGTGAGTATTTATACACATCTCTTTCCTCTTTGAAAACGTTACAATCGTTGGTAGTCTCTCTATTCTTTCATTTGATCATTCATTAATTGAGTTCATATATGAAATGTGTTACTTGAGCATGATTTTCAAAGTTTTTTTTTTACTCGAGAATTGCGTAAACTTTAAGAAATGATCATAGTCCATCTTTGTTATATCACCCATATTGACCTTGACCTCACCTTATATGTTTAGCCCCGCCAACCCCTTTGAGCCTAAATATTAGCCTTTCATTTTATTACCCAAAATCCCATAACCAACTCCACATTGGAGTTAAAAGCCATATATATTATCTTCCATACCTTTATTTAGAATGATACTTGGGATTGAATGATATTGCGTTGCGGTTGCAATTTAGGCATGTGAGAGTGTGAAAAGTAAAGAAAAGAAAGTAGTGAAAAAGAAAAAGAAAAAAAAAGAAAAGAAAAGAAAACATGAGAAAAGAAGAAAAGAGAAAGTTTGTATATGTTGTGTATAGTTAAATAGTCCTTCATTACTCTCCCCATTGTTATATTAAATGCCTTTTATAGATTGTATTTTCCAATTTTTGATATTTCCCGCATTTTCCATTATCCCGAGTTTTCATCCACGAACACTTTGAATCCTTACATATACCTTTCACTTCGTACCTTAAACCCAAACCTACATTACAACCCTATAAAGTCCTATGTGATCCTAGGGTAAATTTAATTTAAAAGTTTAAATAGTTTTGATAATCTGTGAAAATGCATTTCGCCTCCTTTAATGAGCGATATCTTTAATTGAGATTACAATTTTTCATTTTATATATAGCGTTCTTCATTTATGACATGTGTCCGGCGTAGTTTCCATTTACATTTACTCTTTATGCCTCCATGTTCCGTGTGTTACCTTCATGTTTCGAGTGAATTCACTTGATGAGTGTAATGCCCGTGAGGATTGACATATATGCATGCTTTAATATTTAATATCTGGTTTATTTAAGTTTTTGCCAAATCACACTTTGCATGTGCTCACTCCGATCCCAAATTTTAAAGTTTCAATCCTATGAGGTGCATTCTATAATGTTAATAATATGGACTTCTGTGTGAATTCATTCATTTTTCTAATAACATGTTGAAATCTTGTTCGTTATTGTTGGGCTTGTCGCATGTTGGTTTGGGAATTATTTTGAGGAAATCATATGATGTTTGTGGGTTTCATCCCTGAAAACCCTCACGAGATGACACTCATCCACTAGGGTAACCTAGGGGTTTAACGACTTATTGCATACGCTAAATGCAATCGTTCGCCTCTGAAAGTGGCCTTATCTTTTTAATATTTTTTATCGCTTTCGTGTATATCTCCTATTTTGTGGTTTTCTTATAGTTCTTCTTGCTTTGAATTTCATTACTAGGGACTAGCAATGTGTAAGTTAGGGGGTGTGATTCGTATCGAATCTTGCACATTTATACCCTCAAACTTAGGCAGTTTAGCCCCCTCGGGTATCGTAATTGCTATAAATATGCTCATTAATCAGTCAACCTATGTTTTATGTGATAATATATTATTTGAGGTATTATTGAGCTTTTATAGGTGTTACGGTGCTAAGTGTGAAGTTTGAGCGCATTTTGGTTAAGTTCCGTATAAGTTCGCATGTTCCTGGGTATTAATTTCATATTTTGGGATTTTTGTCTGAAGTATTCATAAAAGTTATAACCCTTGGCCTAGGCTTCACATGGGCTCAAACGATGCTCGAATCGGAGTACGAACGAAGGAAACATGGACCTTTAATAGGAAAAGATTTATAAGAAAAATAATAATTTTATTAATACCCACCATGTCCCTTTTCTCTTTCATTAACAATTTCATAAATTCCCTATATGTCCCTGACTCATTTTTGCAGCAAATGGCCATGGGCGGTTTTTGGTTTGGCTCGGATTTGTGCTCGGATTTTGGTTTCGCCCAAAATTGGAGCCTTTCGTCCGAAATTGGAGCTTGATATTGGACCACAAACGCTTATGGGTCATTTGGCTCGGGTTTTTGGAGTACCCATTTTTCCTATTTCCAAGCTTTGGCCAAAAATGGTGGTTTTGGTTTTGGGGACAAAAATGGAAGGTCTCGGCTTGGTAGAATTAATTTTGTGCCTACAGGTGCGAATCGATTCGCTACAAGACAGTGTCAAAATTTCTCAGCACCGAATCCATTCGTTTTTTGGCGAATCGATTCACTACTTTTTGTCCGAGATTTTGCTGCTTCTTCCTTTGTTATTTTCTTTTTTCGTTTTTCTATTTATCCTTTTTTCCACTTGCTATAAAAGCACACTTAGTTATGTTTTGGAGATATCTTCATTTTGCTTTAGTTTTTAGGATAGAGACATTTTAGGGGATATTTGCGGGGTGTCCCTCTCCACCATTTTCTTTGTGTAATCCACTATTTATGTAAGGTATTATTACTATTCATCTTCTTCTCCCCATTTTTATGCTTTGTCCCATTTATTTCATGCTTTCCATTTATTTCCTTCCCTAAAAATTTGTAGTGTTAATTTAATTAGTTGTTGCTTAATTAATTAGTTCTTTAATTAATGTTGTTCTTGATGCTTAGTGGCTAATTTAATCTAGGTTGTGTTAGATTGAAGTCAGCTAGGGTTGTTTGGTTGCTTTGCTATTTTGATGGAGTTTTTACGGGTTATTTCGATTGGGTTGTCCTAGTTATTGCGCTTAGAAGATTTAATGGGGTATATCATGTATGTCATATATTTACGACCTTGCGTGTGTAATTTCTGGGGTATTGTAATACCCCGTATTTTTATGGCTTTTAAATTTGGGAATTTATTAAATTTAATTGAGAATTAATTTAATATTAATTCGGAATTTTATTTTAAATATTTACTAGCGTGACAAGAGTTAGTAATTATTGGAAATTTGTTGAATATTACTAGATGAGTAAAGTAATATATAAGATTGATTTTATTAAAGTTGTCACGAGTGAATAAAATGACAATTATGAAAATTTAAGTCGGGACGCGCCTGTATCGTGTCAGGACTAAATTGTTATTATAAAAGTGAATAAATTATAAGTCGCTCGTATGGTCATTTCGAGTGCGCCAACGTGTTCGGAAGGGTCGAGATTGTCAGAAAAGTGTACCCGAGGGTTCAGTTTGGATCTCATGGCGTTTTTAGGCCTAATTGGCATCCCGAGAGGGTATTATAGTCATTTTATACTTTTGGGTAATGTAAGGACATTTTTGTCCATTAACAATTTATATGTCGTACGCCGTTACACCTTTAAAGAAAATTCAAGTATCATACATTCATCAACGGATCCAAATATCAGAAGAAGAAGAGGAATCAAAGTCTGACTGAACCGGACCGGTCCGCCTGGAATAAAAGAACCGATTCGGTCAACCGGACCGGTCAGCCTCAGACCCGGACCGATCCGACTGCTGAAGGCCAGTATATTCCGGACCGCAAGCGAACCGATGAAGCCTGGAAGAGAACCGATCCGATCATTAATGGACCGATCCGCCTCAGAATAAAAGAACCAATCCGGTCAATCGGACCGATCCGCCTCAGACCCGGACCGGTCCGCCTGGGATAAACTTTAACAGATCGTGTTCAGATTTTTAAGGCCCAAGACTTCTTATTTAAACCCACTACGGGAAGTGGTTTTCTAAGACTTATACACACGATTTTCAGACTACAGAAAGCCCTAAGTCTTCACCTATTGAGCATCTAGACTCTAGGTTTTTGATTCACACAATTTACAAATCCTTTGTGAATCTTTTTGTGTAACCCAAGAACACAACTTTGGTTTGTTCAACCCTTGTGAAGAAGCCGTTCTCTTCTTCATTCCTGCCCTCCTGGAAAGGGAAAATTCCAGCCAAAAAACTTGTGGAGAAGCCGTTTCTCTTCTCCATTGCAGCCCTACTGGACAGGGATAATTCCAGCCGCCGACTACAGAATCCGACACCTGAGGGTAATTCTTAGTCACTTGTATTTTCATTGTAATTCGAAATTGTACATCCTACAATATTATAATGAAAATAAATGGTTTTGCCCCTTTGGGGGATTTTTCCTCACAAGCATGTGTTTGAATATTCTTGCTTAGATTATCATCTTATTCAATCACATATTGTTGCATGTTTAGGGTTTGTTTGTCTTAAAAGGTATTTAATATATAATTTTCTCAGTTGAACGCTAGCACAAACGTTCTCAAATTGGTATCAGAGCAGGTTACGCTAATCTATCGCGTATTCCTATTTTCCGCAAAAATTTTAAGATATCAATTTTCTGAAAAAAATTGATTTTTGAAAAAGTGCGTGTTCAAATGGAGAAGTTATATAATAAAATGCCTATTTTTGACGGGACAAATTATGCTTATTGGAAAGCCCGAATGAGGTCGGCTTTAAAAGCCATTGATGAACGTGTCTGGATCTTAGTTGAAAGAGGGTGGACTCCTCCCTCCGTGACTGTTGATAATGTGATCAACTTGAAACCTGACACTTCTTGGACTGATGAAGAATTTAAATGGTCATCTTTTAATTCTAAGGGTCTAAGTGTTATTTTTGGGTCTGTCACACCTGATGAGTTCAAACGCATAATGACGTGCACCACGTCAAAAGAGGCATGAGATGTTTTACAACTCACCCATGAAGGAACTAATGCTGTGAAAGAATCTAAATTACAAAATTTGGCCACCCAATTTGAGACTATTACCATGTCCGAGTCTGAATGCTTTGATAATTTTATGCTCGTCTGTCAGACATCGTTAACACAAGTTTTAATTTGGGTGAAGTGATTGATAACACGCGTGTCGTTAAAAATATTTTTAGATCTATCCCAAAACGCTTTATTCCTAAAGTCACTGTCTTGAACTCTTTGGAAAATTTGAAATCACTTAAGTTGGAAGAACTTGTAGGAGATCTTCAGACCTATGAGATTGACATGTTTCCCAAAACCATTAAGGCTAAGGATAATGGCATTGCTTTAAAGACTCATTTTAAGAAAAAGAAAGAAAAAAAATTTGAGTCCGATTCTGAGTGTGATTTGGACTTAGATGACTTGGCCCTGTTTGCAAAAAATTTCAAAAGAATTCTCAAATTCAAGAAAAGTGGAAATTTCAATGATAAAAGGAATTTTGAGAAAAATAATGAAAAAGATTTTAAAGATCCTCCTAAGACAGACAGTGAGAGATGCTTTGAATGCGATGGTAGGGGTCATAGAGCCTTTGAGTGTGCCACTCGTCTGAATAGAGAGAAAGGGAAAGCTGTCCTAAATGCTACCCTTAGTGACGACAGTGAGGTTGAGTCGGTGGACTGTGGAGATGAGTCACTGCATAAGCATAACATCACCGCACTCATGGCAAGTCATGTGAGTACCTCCAATGCTTCTCATGACGATGAGGATGCTACGTCACAAGGACACCTCGACAATAAGAGCAATGAGAGTGAGGGGGAGGATGAGGCAAGTGAGAGCGAGTGTGATCTTCCATGCGCTTACGCCGAGTTAGATTCTGAGTCTTTTGAAACCAAGAAGCGGTATAAAGAGTTAGCTCTTAGGATCACCGCTTTAGAGAGAGATTTAAGATTGTTTGGAGAAAGAGAGAGTTGTGATGAGAGTGGAAAAGAAAGAAAGAAAGAACTTGAGAAGATAAGATGTTTTGAGTGCGATGGGATAGGGCACAAGAAATTTGAGTGTCCCACTAAACTTAGGAGAGAGCGTAAGAAAGATGCAATGCCCACCTCTCTAAGTGATAGTGAGGATGAGGTTGGTGATGAAAGTGTGATCCAAAAAGCTTTTCGAAAGTTATTTCTCGAGACCATGGAAACAAAAAGGTCAAATAGAATTCTAGGTCTTCGGATTTGTGAGTTGAAGGAAGAGAATGCTGAGCTAAAAAAGGGAAAAGGTGACTTGACCAACACGGTGTCTAGTCTGACGACACGTGTATCCCATCTCGAGGATGATCTCAAACAAGCACGAGAGGTCCAAGTCACATTAGAGAATGCATCTGAGAAGGTTGATAAGATGGTTCTCTATCCCATTTTGAATGATGTTGGAAAAGGTAATGACGGTACATTCACTACTTTTAATGCACCTGAGCCTATATCCACCTTGGTGATTGAGTCCCATGGGAGCTCGTCTAGGAATGTTCATCCCAAAATTATTGGCAAATTACTTCCTAGACCGGTTTATGTTTGCTCCCACTGCAAGAAGCGAGGACATCTTAGGGAGTTTTGTTCCAAGTTGGGTTTAGTACCATATCATGCCACTTCACACATTCATGCACATACACCCACTCATGACACTTTGCCTGCACATTATGATGGAGAGTTTGCACACATTCACGAGCAAGTGAAGTTTTTGATCAAGACAACACATGATTTAGTGGAGTTTGTTCAAAAGATGTCACCATCTTTGGAAAACTCCACTGTTACTCCCGGTTGAGAATCTTGTCTTGGTTGCTAGCATAGGTTGATTTTCATGCTGCTTCTTCATTTGCCTATTTCTAGCATGTACCATTAGTTTGTTTATTTTTGTTCATTTTTTTCGTTAAAACAAAAATACAAAAAGATTTTCCTTTAAGAAAAATTTTAAGAAAAGCACAAAAAGATTTTATTTTGATAAAATTTTTGAAAAAAAATCCAAAAAGATTTCTGTTTTTGCTTCTTTTATGGATGAGCATTTAAGATAGCCAAGTCACAACTTCATTCCATTTATCCATGTGATTGTTTGATAGAGATTTGAGAGGCTACTTCATTTCATCTATGTGATTTACATTGGTTGGAGTCTCTGAGATGTAATTAGTGATATCTTCCTACATGTTTGACTCCCATATCCTTTATTGCACACATGCACGGCTATATTTGATTATTGCACTTGTCTATCTCATATTGGCTTGAGTGTTTCCATCTCAATTTTGTCTATACAATGTATAATATGCGATAAAACTTGACAAGATTGGAATGCATGTAAAAACCGTTTTGGTGAGACTGTGTGTTTTTGTATAATGGGGAGGGGCTGCGAAAGGTAATCATCTATCCTTTGCGCAAAAGCCACCGTTAAAAAGGACCTAAAATGGAGGAATTTTAATATCCGAGGTCCAAAGAGGTTAAAAGAGCCCGAAAAAATTTAAAGGCAATAAAAAGCAATTCATGCCAAATATGGGCCACTTAGGTTTCACCATCAATTCTCCAAAGTTTGAGAATTTAGAATGCCTCTATTCAAAATTATATCTGAGGGAGTTTGGTTGGAGAATCTTTAAACGGGTTTGCACTTCCTTGAAAGTCTTGAAAAAACATAAAATCGTTTTGGACGTTATTGGTGTGAAAATCACTTTGAGCTTTGATTTGTTGATTTGATTGAGTCAATATCTTATATTGTCATTATTTTACACCAAAGGAAGCATTTGAGTTCATTCGCTAGGAATATCCAATATTCATCGTGCACATATGTCATGTTTGTATGCATTGATTTTCCTATCGAATTTAATCACACCACCTCATTCACGCTATCATCGACTTGGTTACTTTGTGCTCATTCATGGTGTGATTTTATCCTAATGACACCCCGCACTTGCTTATTTGATTTATTTATCTCATTTGTCTATTTTGGGACATCATAAAAAGGGGGAGAATGAATTATCTTATTATGGGGGAGATTTGAAAGTTTGAAAGTTTGATCTTGCTCATAAATTGGTATGTATGTTTATCTCATTTCAAACTCGATATGTCACTTGGTATTTTGCTTTTTCTCATGTGTGTAGGTACTACATGGATTATCATTGGATTGCACACCCTGATGAGAAAGGTGTTGAGATTCCTGAAAGAGTTGAAGAGCAAACGCTGTAGTCTTATTCAATTGTATCTTTCCAGTTTTGGGTTCATGGAAGGGTAGATTTGTATAGGCATTTTTTAGTTGTTTTGATAATTCGGATGTTTGTTTTTATGTATGTACCGGCATAGACATAGGGGGAGATTTGTAAGGACATTTTTGTCCATTAACAATTTATATGTCGTACGTCGTTACACCGTTGAAGAAAATTCAAGTATCATACATTCATCAACGGATCCGAATATCAGAAGAAGAAGAAGAGGAATCAAAGTCTGACTGAACCGGACCGGTCCGCCTGGAATAAAAGAACCGATCCGGTCAACCGGACCGGTCCGCCTCAGACCCGGACCGATCCGACTGCTGAAGGCCAGTATACCCCGGACCGCAAGCGAACCAATGGAGCCTGAAAGCGAACCGATCCGATCATCAACGGACCGATCCGCCTCAGAATAAAAGAACCGATTCGATCAATCGGACCGATCCGCCTCAGACCCGGACCGGTCCGCCTGGGATAAACTTCAACAGATCGTGTTCAGATCGTGTTCAGATTTTTAAGGCCCGAGACTTCTTATTTAAACCCAATACGGGAAGTGGTTTTCTAAGACTTATACACACGATTTTCAGACTACAGAAAGCCCTAAGTCTTCACCTATTGAGCATCTAGACTCTAGGTTTTTGATTCACACAATTTACAAATCCTTTGTGAATCCTTTTGTGTAACCCAAGAACACAACTTTGGTTTGTTCAACCCTTGTGAAGAAGTCGTTCTCTTCTTCATTGCTGCCCTGCTGGAAAGGGAAAATTCCAGCCGACAAACTTGTGGAGAAGCCGTTTCTCTTCTCCATTGCAGCCCTACTGGATAGGGATAGTTCCAGCCGCCGACTACAGAATCCGACACCTGAGGGTAATTCTTAGTCACTTGTATTTTCATTGTAATCCGAAATTGTACAGCCTACAATATTATAATGAAAATAAATGGTTTTGCCCCTTTGGGGGATTTTTCCTCACAAGCATGTGTTTGAATGTTCTTGCTTATATTATCATCTTATTCAATCACATATTGTTGCATGTTTAGGGTTTGTTTGGCTTATAAGGTATTTAATATATAATTTGCTCAGTTGAACGCTAGCACAAACGTTCTCAGGTAATTAAACCTACGAATTTCCCTAAGTTATATCAGCTATTAGAGGTTAGATTTAGGAAGCTTTCCAAGATATAAGAACAACCATTAAAGAAGAAGGTAGGAAGCTTCTAAGAAATCCAAGGCCAAGAACCCATTCGATTGCACCACCACCGCCGCCAAACTATAGATCATAAGACGAGGAACACAGCCATATCCTCATCATCATCAAATCAAACATTAGAATCCCAGGCAAGTATCTATCTTGATTTTCTTTTAGTTAATGTTACACTCATGTTATAATAGGATTGTTAAACACATGTTTCATGGAAGAATTTAATGATTTAAAGAATTAAATCACATATTTAGAGGAAATAGATTTATTCTGGAAATCTCAATCACATGTAGAGGATTACCCACGAAATTGTATGGGTTTAGAAGCAAGAAATATTGAAAAGAATTAGAATAATGGAAGTTTTATGAAAAATTAGGGTTCTTGATAATTATTATGTTTTACCCCATTAATTCAATACCCTTGATGAATTTGTACATATTTCATATAGGAAATCATGTATATAGGTATATATGACCAGTAGTAATGTTGTTTGGGAGTTTAGAGATTTTTAATGGAGTTTTGGTTGAGGTTGGAGAAGCAAACCCGTAGTTAACAATGGCAGAATTCGGAATAACTGCTTGATCGATCGATCGATCGACCCAAGAGTATCGATCGATCGACTTATCGATCGGTCGACCCCTTTCCTCGATCGATCGACTCCTCCTGGAAAACTGCAAATTTTTCTCCTTTTTGTTTAATCTGTGTAAAATACGTAGGAACCTTTGAATATCATTTGCATAGTATAATGGGTCATGAAGAGGACCAGTAGGGTCTAAGTAGACTCCGTTGAGTGAAATTTAATATGGGATGTAATTTTGGGTTAACAGGGGGTTTAGTCACACTTCAAAAATATTACGTACGTTCACTAAAGGATTTAGAGACTCGTAAAAGATTTAGAATAGAAGGTTAGAGAGGGCGTACCTACTGAAATTATATTTTAGTAAGAAGGAATACTTAGAGAGATGAGAAGTAAGTATGAAATAAATTATAAGTGAGAATAAAAGAGATGAATCCGTTATGCAAGATAATTGAGTAAAATTGTGGTAAGAACGGATAATAATAATTATGGGTCGTGGGCGAACCTAATTTGGAAAATGTGAATATCTATATATATGACCGTGTGACTCTGTACATATATTAAGTATTATATTTGTGAATAATCATACCCGCGCTACTTGCTATCACGGAGGTTGTCGCGTCGGGACAGTCTTATCTCGATGGGACCTTTATGGGGGATATTGACTTGTACTCTAGAACATAGGATTCCTTGGTACAGGCTATTTGAGAATGATAGTCAGACGGTCCTAAGAGACGTGAGGGGTAAGTGCTGACCTCTTAGTGACTTGGGACTATGCTTAACCTCCATTTTGTGTGTATTATGTTAATACAGTTCGAGAGTGATTCCGAACTAGTATTTTCCTTAGTACGAGTGATACGGGGACTTCATAGCAGAGTACGCCAGCACCACAGATTTTATGTGGGGTGCCGATAGTGTATATATATTTTATGAGTGACTAATATATATATACTTATATATGGAAACTTTCTACTGTGCGTATAAGTAGTTAAGTAATGAATAAATGCTCCAGCTTTACAATAAGTGTTCGAGAACTTTGTAACGGTACTGGGTTGTTCTAAGTAACGTAAGAAATCTTGAAGAGATTGATTTTGTTTAAACTAAATATTATAAACTTTTTACTTCTCGGGATAAAACTTTGTGGAAAAATAAGTTAGATAGACTTATGAGTTTAGTAGTACGGTGGGCGTGCACACTAGATGAGAGGTGATAATTCTCAAGAGAGTGTCGCATACTAACATAGTTGTCACATTAGCCGTTAAGCACTTTAAATACTTGATAAACTATTTTAAACTATTTTACACTCGAGCTTTGACGCGTTTCCTGTTACTTCTCTTTTTCTTGTATATATATGTATGTATTACAGGTTCCCAGCCACAGGGGCATCATGCATAGATTCTTTGGACTGGATGTGTTGCAGCTTATGTGGGGGTTACAGGCCCTTACTTTAGACGACCTCTTCATTGATTCAGTTCCTATTTTAGTTCTTCATAGTTATGGCATGTGTCGCCCGATTTCTTACTCCGTTTGGATTTTCAGAGATTTATGTTTATTTACATTTCCAGTATTCAGTACTCCCAACATTTCCAGTATTCAGTACTCTTTGGGAGTTAACTCTTGTCAGGATGATTTCATTTATAGTTCTTAAACTTGGTTTGGTTTATCTAGATGGTTTAATTCTTGTGTGTTAATTTCCATCCTTAGTATTTATGTGATTCATAAACTGTTGTTTATTAAAAAGGTTTTCATATTGGAATTTAATAAGGAAAATAAGACTTTAAATTATTTTGACACTTAGCTTAATTATTTAGGGTGTTTAAATTGGAAATAATTATTTTGCGACAGTGATGCTAAGAATGAACTAACCGTTCACCTTGATTTTAATTTAATAAAAGACTGATCACCCGGTATTTAATTAGGCGGGGTGTCACAGGTATTTGTTGACGCCAAAATCTTATTAGACTTTTATGTGAATTTAGGGGTGTGACAACTCTGGGTTTAATTAATTGTCGAAACGAGATGCAATCTTAATAACTCGTGAACCCATGTAATCATTTATGCCAATTAACTCGGGGTGAGAAATATCTGACGCAACCTATAGTTTTTATTCTCTTTGTTATCTTTGTTTAATTTATACTCGCCTAGTATAATCTTTTCTTGTTTTTATCTTTTCTTTTTCTGCAAATACCTTTTACACTTTTATTTTAGAAGTAATAAACCAATCAAATTCTAGCACTCGTCTATGTGGATTTTTCGATACCTGAACTTGGCCCCTTTACTCACCCGTTGAGTGTAGTCATAAGTTTAGGTTTTAGTATTAAGGCGGTGAACAAAAAACAACGATCAACATTTTGACACGCATTACTTTTCACCCTTAATCATGCTCCTTCTTATGTGACTTCTCTTTTGTCTTTGCCTCCGCCTTTGCATCTGAATTCTTTTTGGCAGCCATAGCTTCCTCGGCATTCATAATTTTTGTTGCCTTGGCCATCAATTCTATCATCGTCTTCGGGGGATATTTTGCCAAAGTATAATATAATTTATTTGGGAGCAAACCACTCACGAGGGCAGTGATTGCGGTCTTTTCTTAGTAATCAATGACTTTCACTTTCTCGTTGTTGAAATGAGTGATGTAATCCCTGGTACTCTCTCCTTCCTTCTGCCTTACACTGAGCAAATAAGCTACTCCTTTAACTCGTTTTGCTCCAAAGAAAAAATTACTAATGAATAGCTCAGCGAGTTATTAAAAGCAAGAAATTTACCCCCAAGGAAGACTATTGTACTAGATTTGAGCAGATTCAGTGACTGTTCTTGAAAATGTCCTACACCTCATCTCATCAGGAATAGCATAAATATCACCCGCTGGTTGATATTGTTCTATATGAAGGACTAGATCATTGTTCCCATCATACTTGTGAGTGACCACTGGAGCTTTAAACTTGGTCAGTGTAGGGAAATCTACGATGGTTTGCACAAAGGGGGATCCCTTAATAAAACTTCTTTGGAGAGGATTTTTAGCCTTAGCCATTTCCCCCAACCTATCTTCCAAACGCTGAATAGAACCTTTCCAAGCCTCACTGTCATCACCAGATCTATGGGTGGCAGCTTTTTTATGCCAACCAACAGATCGTGTTGAACTTTTTTCTTGCGAACCTTCCCTCTGACTAAATCTATCAGTTCGTCGGGTGATTAATCTGGATTAGGCTGAACCTTCCCTTAAATCGCATGGTCGTCGAGTATCTCTCGACGCAACCCATAGGTCATTTCCCTTGGGTCCCAGACGATCGAAAGGAGAGGCCTTACTTAGCCTTTCTAAGGCACTCAATCTTTCTGGGATGAGGGACTGCCCATTAGAGGAACTAGTAATCCTTATGGAAGAAGTTTCTCCAGGCAGGTACGAAGGATCTCTTGAAGTTCTGGAACGGCTATGCCCAACACTCCTGGATGGCGGGGGTGACATATTCCTTTGATTAAATTATACAGGAACTACAATTTGTAGAGTTTGGGCCAACTGTCGTATAATATCTTACATAGACTCTTGACCCTTGGCCAAACTAGCCAAAATTCCTGTTAAATCATTGTTATTTGGAGGGGCAGAGGGATTAGGTGGAATTCCCTCATTTCTGGTACTTAATTCAGGAATTTCAGCCATGGATAATGAATGAGTGACAACGTTTAGTAATACGTTCCCACAGACGGTGCCAATCTATTGATACAAAAAACTAGACTAGGCCTAATTAATTGATCATAGGTAAAATTATTAAAACAAACAAGACACAAGATATTTTAAAGTGGTTCGGCTCAAAGGAATAGCATATGTCCACTGTTATGTATTGACTGCTTTGATTTGTTTTTAGGTACCCTTCAATGAGGGTGATATAAAGTATTTATAGCCCAAGAGGGGTCCTGATAGTTGTCGTGTGAAAGGATGGAATGCCTTTATTTGTTAGGCCTTTACATCAATACATAATGAGAATTAATTATATGATGGTTGTCGCTTCATTAGCAATACAGGCTGTAGGACTGTTGTCGCTTTGTTATTAATACATGTCGTTGGTCGGGCTTCCCCGTTGGTCGGGCTTCATTGTTGGTCGAGCTTCCCTGTTGGTCGGACTTTATTATTGGCCGGGCTTCTTTGTTGGTCAGGCTGACTTGGACTTGTTCCTCATTAGATGACACGTACTGGCTGGTGACTGGTCCACGTAGGGCGGTAAATTTTGGTATCAACAAATAAGTTTTGGGACATGATTTCATAGGATTTGTATATGGATTATATAATCTAAAATCTAAGAATAGGAATCCATGCAGAAAGATATAATCTTAAATGAAAATATTTAGAAATTGTGAAGTCCTGTGATTTTATTGAGAAACTATACAGTTCTTGATTAGAATAATGAATTCCTTGAAATTGTTCATGTGTAAGTGCAATTATATATGAAAAATGATTAGAGTAATGTATAAGATTGATGGAGAATGGTAAAATTGGGTTATATTTATTTTACATAATTAATTGGATAATCAAGATACACAAAATCCCATTTTGGTAAAAAGAACTGGACTACTGCCCAGAATCAAATCAATTCGTCCCTCATAGGCGAATCTATTCGGTAGGCGAATCGATTCGGGCCTGAAAGCCGAATCGATTCGGATCGACTGTGAGAAATGGATTGGGATATTTAAATGAATTCGAAATTCGATTGGGACTTTGTCGATTATAGAGTGTCCATAATGATATGGTTAATTTTATGAGTTATTATGTAACCTTGGATTGATTGGCATATGTTCGGGGCGAGACTTAAGGTGTTTAGGATGAGCAATACACGGGAAAAGGAAATAATGGATTTGGGATCAACATTCAATTGGAAGGGGATACAGGCAGGTTGAGAATGGTTACGTGTCCAAAAGTGTTATTACAAGGATGAATTAATTAAAAAAGCGACTGTTTAAATGATATGGAGTCATTAAACTCGGGAAGTATAAGCTAGTGATACGAGTGACATGCACATTTAGCCTAGTTTTTATATATATATATATATATATATATATGAGGTTATGTCTGTGTGTATGATACATATGTGAAACATACCTACTGTATTAGGGTGTTATCTGTGGAGATTTCGCGCCGTGGGTGATCTTTCTTAGTGAATCCTATCAGGTGTAGTATCGGTCTTTTTGGTCATAGGTCTATGCATGACCACCCTATGTGAGTTTGGAGTCCAAGTGGAGTAATGTGGTATGGTTATGACCCACTGACTCAAGACTATGACCGCCTCCAATTACGTCTATGGATTGGGTTCGGTGACGTGATTCCGACCCGGTGGCCTATGATGAGATGTGTACTCCTTAGAGCCTAATAGCATACTAGAGATTCGCATCCAGTGAGTTATTACTCTAAGGGATTGCGGTTATATGTATATAGCGAGTGATATATATATATACTTGATGCAATATAGAAATACGTATATAAATGTGAAGAAAAATATATACGGGTATAAGACACTAAATTGTGAATATTAAATTAATAACTAGAGAAAGTTATGTGAAATGAATTGATAGATTATAATTGTTAAGTGGGTGTGAAAGATAATTATATATAATACGCGTGACACAAGGTAGAGTATAGGACCAAGACTTACATTGAGACTAGTTAGGCGGGGTAGGATATTTAGGAGGTTAAAATGCATACATTAGGTGCGCACTATAGTTGAGGGGTGAGGATTATCTCATATGAGTGCGACACTAGTTTAAATATGGAAGAGTACACTCATATTTATTAATGCATTTTAATTACTTGAAAAATATTTTCAAAAGGTTTTGGGCTCTGACCTGTGTCAAAATATTTTCAAAAACTTTTAGGTGTCCATCCACAGGGACGCCAGGCATGAGTATTCTTTCCAGGTTATTAGAGTTGCAGTAAATGTGGAGTGCTTGCAGGGATTTTCTTTAGTCACATTTATATTTAAGACTCTAGATAGGACTCATTCAGTTTTTATCCGGGCATGTCGGCCATTATCAAACTTTTATTTCAGTTTATTTAATTCAGTGTGACGAATATTTGTATTGGAGGTTATACCGATGGTTGATTCGGTTAATTTGGATTTTATTTGATTCCAGCATTCAGTTTAATTATGATGATTGTGTATTTAGTTATTTTATGTGGAATGGTTTGTAGAAAATGGTTTTATGTACAGTAATTTAAATAAATTTTAAATTGACACCAAGCTTGATTAATAGGTTATTAGTAATTAATTAGATTTTTAACAGTGATGCTAAGAATGAGACAAATGAGATTTCTGTTTTATTTTAGTAGAAGGTTGACAACCTGTTATTTTAATAAGCGGGGTGTCACAATATACATCCTTTGAAATCTTCCATTAAACTTTTCGAAGCCTTGAACTTAACTTGCTCTCTAAGACTATCAGAATCTCTATAGCGGTTTGCGGGAGTACATATACGTGGAGTTCTTCCTAACTTGTAGCAAAATTCCCTAAGGTGGCCTCTTCTTTTGCAATGGGTGCAAACATACACTTGTTTGGGTCTGTTTTGATCCGCTCGTTTAGGTTGAACTCTGTTGGTGGGTTAGGCCGAGGTCCATATGGATCCACCAGAAACTTAATAGCCCGTTCCGGTGTGACACGGGAAGTGAATGTACCCTCCTAACCTAATCGTTACCTCTCTCTCAAACCTAAAGTGGGACCGATGAACATATTTTATTCCTTATTCAGTGTATCCTGTAAAGTAACCTTGACCTGACGGGCACGTTCGATATCTTTCTTGAGTTAGGATACAAGGGATTCAAGTTTCTCATAAGTTTCTAATGAAGCTTGAAGATCTCTCGTAAGACTACCCACTTTATTGGTCAAGTCATAAGTTTCCCTCTCCACTAAAGCAACTCTCTCTCCAAAAGAAACTCGCATTGAGGACTTGTTCTCTCTCGACTCTCTCAACTCCTAATCTAAAGCTAACACTTTTATTTTTTCGTTTTAAAGGACTCGGTGTAAGGGCGATGAAGTCCACTTTCTCCCTCACTCAAAAGCCATCTCCCTCACTCTCTCCGGAATGAATAAACTCACTGTCGGGGTCATCATGTTTGGAAACGTCCTCTACGATGTGATATGTACTCAAAGTACTAACATGACTAGATATGAACGCGGTGAAGTTACGTCCATTTGATGATTCATTCTCGAAATCTACTGACTCGACACCGCTATCATTAAGAGTGGCATTGTAGGAAACTTTGCCCTTTCCCTATCTCTTTAACCTCATAACACACTCGTGAGCTTTGTGACCCTTACCCTCGCACTCATAGCATCTATCTTGATCTTTCTTAGGCTAATATCCTTTTGCCTTTTCAAAACCTTTTTTGCCTAACTTAAATTTTTTTATCTTTCTCAAAACCTTTATTATCTTTGGAATAATTTTCTTTACATAGTTTGAGAAATTTTTTTAACTTTTTCGCAAAAAGGGAAAGATCATAAAGATCAAAATCAAACTAAAAGTTAGAATAAACCTCCTCTTTCTTTTTAGAATGGGCTTTCAAAACAATCCTTTTTTCATTCGAATTTTAAATTTTAAGGAACATATCGATTACATAAGTTTGAAGGTCTCCTACGAGTTCTTATAACCTAAGCGTACCTAAAATTTCCACCAAATGAATCACCATAACTTTAAGGATAAAAATAGACGACAATGATCTCAAAATCTTTTTCACTACTCTCGTCTCAGGAATTATCCCACCCAAATTAAAGCTAGAATTGACAATATCAGATAATAGTGTATAAAATTCATCAAATGTCTCAGATTCTCGCATAGTTATGGTCTCAAATTGTGTGGTGAGATTTTATAGCTTAAAAGCTTTCATATAATTGGTACCCTCATAAATGAGTTGGAGGATATCCCACGCTTCCTTAGACGTGGTACACGTCATAATACGACGAAACTCATTAGAGGCGACTGCACCATAATTAGCACTTAACCCTTGAAAGTAAAAACTATTACATTTAAGATCGTCATCACCATTAGTCATAATAGTTGGTGTCCACCCCCTTTCACAACAAGCCAAACACGCTCGTCAATCGCTTTCAAAGCCGACCTCATTCGAGCTTTCCAATATTCATAATTTGACCCATTAAAAACAGGAAACCTATTATACAAATTATTTATATAATTCCAAAGTTAAGATCACATAATAAACTAGTACAACTTGCTCTCATACCAATTTGAAAATGCAAGGGTTACATACACAAAGGTTTAATTTTTACCCAAATTTTATCTTGTTAAGAAATATGCATGCAAGATAATGTCCAACACAAAAATATGTCAAACTAAACAGAAGTAGAAATGAGGAAAAATCTCTTTCAAGAAAATCCTATATTCATCACTGTTAAAGAGTTTGACAGACTCGATGACTTACAGACTACTTAGAGATCCACTAAGTATAATGCACATGGTCTTCAAATCTTTAACAAAATGTGATGCAGTCCATCATCACCTACATGAAGTAGCTATTCCCTTAATATCTATTAACCAACCTCAAGATTAAGGAATCCTTTCTTCTTCAGCAATAGAGTCGCAACCCCCTAATAGTCAGTTATAGAGAGAACTCTACAAGGGTTTGATATACTCAACAAATTATTCTAGGGATGGGTTGTTTGGAAAACAAAATGCTATTTCTAAGTAAAAAAAAAAGATAAAGACTTTTGGAACAAGTATGGGAATTGATTATTGCCAAAGATGTTGTTATAAACAGTTCAAAAGTGTCCAATTTATAGAAAATACGAATTTTGAGGCGATGGATTTCATTCGAACTAAAACTTATGTTTTGTTCTAACGAATTTAAGTCTCATTCAAATGAACTACTTAGTTCATTCCAATGAGTTTCCAACGGGTGAAGCTCCACTAAACAGAGACCCTTCATTTGAAGTTCATTTAAAGTTCATTCTAATGAACTAAAACAGTCGTTATAACAAAGATCCAACCTCGTTCGAACGAGAACAAGGTCTAATTCTAATGCGATCACAATATCGTTCCAACGAACCAGTAAAAAAAAGGTTATTTTGAAAAATGTTTTTATAAAAAATGCCTCGAGAAGAATAGGTCATCCCAGAATACATTTGACTGGGTAAAATCAAATATCCTAAATACATATACCTCCATGTTCACGATGATTCCAACGACTTGAATTTCAGATACGATGCTTAACCAATAATATGTCTCCAAAGATTGTGGAAACATATGCAGATGTAGTATTCGGTTTGTAATGGGATACACCAAAATATCTAGACTATGAGCAATTATTAAATCTTGCTCTTATAAGGTTGAGCCACTCATAACGAGCATATCAAAGTGTAACCGAATTTTTGTGGTCATAACACTCCTTTGGGAGTTTCATAAATCTAAAGGATCATTCGCAGTCAGGTACTAACGTTTGAGATCATTATGCACGTGATACCTAAGAAATATGAGGGCCTTAACCTTATCTCAGACTACACCAAAACATTCGACTTGTCAAGGTTTAAAATCGTGACAAGTCAAACTTTTCAAGGTCTTTGATCGTGACAAGTCTGGGGGTGACAACTCCCTTTGTCACGGCTAAAGATTGTGGCAAGTCTACGGTCCTGTCACGGTTTTTGACCTTGACAGGTTTTGTCACGGTTAAAGATCGTGACAAGCCCACGATAAAGCAGAACAAATTGTCACGGTCAAAGATCGTGACAAGTCCGTGACAAGTTTCTTTGTCACGGACTTCTCACAATTTTTTATCGTGACAATTATAGGTTGAATTTAAAAAAAACTGCTGGGCAATATGGCCACTGCCACTGCCCATTAGTATTTGTACCTGTTATAGCAAAATTATACCTGTCCAAATAACATATATCCAAATAAAATAGAAATAATGTACCAAATCATGGCATATATAATCCATATCCAAATAAAAAAGAAATACAAATATCTATATCCAAACCAACAAATAAAATATAAATATAAATATCCAATATCCAAATAAAAAAGATAAAAATAATGTCATGGCCTAGGATTTTTAGCATGTTGGAGGAGGAAGGACAACCACACGATATATGCATTGAGCACTCCATCAATTCATCGAACGTCGCATTGTTCGCGCAACCACAAAGGTGAGTTCTCTTTTCCTGTCACCAGATGCGTAACGAGCTCCCCTGCCTCAATTTCTTGGAGGGGATGTCCATGAATCAACATATTCGGGAGGAAGGATGTGTCCCTCAACACCCTTGTTATTTTCTCCCCACAATATATGTCGAGTAGAAACATGTTCTACCAATCAATTATTGACATAGATCGCTCGATGGGAGAGAGGATGGGAAATGGATCATATGGCGGAGAGTCCATGGGTATTAGCGATGAAGCAGTGACATCATCGTCTACCTCTTCCTCCTTCTCCTTCACCTTACCCTTATCCTTCTCCTTCTCCTTCCCCTTCCCCAACTAAAGCTTCATGAAGTCATACATATCTAGAACAATCGCCTCCAACCTTAATAGCTTATCATCATGGGTGTCCACCTTATGTTCCAACCCAGTGTTGCTCGTCTCCATTACGATGATCCTCGACTTCCTCACTCGCAAAATCACCCCCTAATCCTCTCCTTGCGATCCGTCTCGAGCACTTGGTTGAGTGCGTCCGTAGCCAAAGATGCTTTGTCAGCATTAGACTGCGATTCATGCACTTCCCGAAGCTTTGCCTGAAATGACAAAAAGTACACGATTAGTTAATTAAGTAAATAAAAAATTATAACATAATTAAAAAAAAATATTTCTAACTTAAAATCATGGCTGCGACACTCAGGGGGACACCTCTTTGTCCTTGCACTTCTTCATTCGAATTTCCACATAGGCATCAAACCTATGTGGCCTACCCCAGGGACACCCCTCATCTCCTAAAATAAAATAATGCATAATTAGTAAGTAATGCAAAGTAATTCTAAATCAGAATAACATAAAATAAAAATTAAAGAAAAATAAAAACTTACCATCCTGTGCTCCACCTCGGCATAAGATGTCCGTCGGGAGTAATTCCAACTTTTCACCCGATTCTCCCTCCCCGATTGGCGAGATGCCAATTGCCACTCATCAATCTCATTGCCGACAAACTTTTGCCACTGTGCCAATAAGATCGGATCCTTCAGGGGGACGGTGTCACGTACGCTCAGAATGGACTCCCGGGTCTTCTTAAAGTACCGTGCCTGCATATTCTTCTTCCACGTCTTATATTGATCCCTCAATTGTTACAATGTGGAGTCGCGGATATGTGGGGGCAGGCCGAATTGTTCCTGTCAAACAAATACAAAATAAAAAGAAAGTAAGTGTTAGTTGCTTATAAATATAAATATAGATATAAATACACTACCTGTAGTGCCGCCCCGATGCTAATCTTGAGGTCATTAGGCACGACCTTCCAATCAGTGTACCCCGAGCCCACCATCGCCTTCAGCAACTCTAGTGATATAGTAAAAAATTCCATCTTATTCTCAATGACGGACCCCAATTTACCCCATTTTGGGGGCCTACTAGCCGAGATATGGGAAAGTACTTCTCCAACACATAAATCGCTTCGTTCACCGCCAATTTTGCGGCCACTATGTGATCTTGATTGACTACCTTCTCACATAAAAGTGAGAGTCGGATACTAATTTGCATAATAGCCCTCCGCAAATCCTTGTGCTTGGAGAAACAGTGCTTAAAAAATAGAATTACTAATTGTATGATCGCATGCCAATTGTGGGAATTACATTTATGTAAATCACAGGTAGCATAATTCACAATCCTTTGCAAGTTGGATGAAAAATTATATGGAGCCGTCAAATTATATATTGTGTCTAAAAGCACCTTCCTTTCCTCACTCGTCAAAGTAAACACACCTGGGGAATTATTTTCATCCCCCTACTATCTTCTTTCAACCATAGTTGTGGCTTAAGTTTCAATGCTTTAAGGTCTTTTCGTGCATTTTCTTCATCCTTCGAATGACTCCCCCCAAGGCATGTGCTCAAAATATATTCAACGATGTTCATCTCTGTGTGCATCACATCCAATACATGACGCACCGAATTATTCTTCCAATAAGGTAAGTCAAATATAATTGACCTCCTAGACCATGCCTTTCTTGTCTTAGTTTCATTCCCAGTTGGGGTCTTCTTATGATTGACATTGTTAAATTTAGGATTCTTACTTGGCATATTAGGGCCACAATCAAAAGATTTACTTTTAATTTCTGAGCCTGAAAGACTTCTCGGTGATAGCCGTTGTTCAACCCCGTCCGGTCAAAAATTGGAACCTTTCTCAAATCTAAAACTATGGAGGGGGGGTAAAAACCTCGTATGGCAATGGTATACATTTTTTGAGCTAGCGAGGAGACGAAGAGATTCAGTCTCCTCTCCACAAATAGGACACCCCAAATAACCTTGTACTACACAACTGGATAATGTCCCATAAGCTGAAAAATCATGAATTGCCCACATCAACATAGCTTTCAGCGTAAACTCTTATTTTCTAAAATAGTCAAATGCTTGCACACCCTCTTCCCACAACTCATTTAATTCTTCTACCAAAGGAGCCAAGTAGACATCGATGTCCTCACTTGGTGACTTTGGCCCAGGTATTAATAAAGACGACATCAAAAATTCAGGTCTTATACACTGTGAATGAGGGAGGTTGAGTGGGGCTAGGATTACTGGCCATACACTCTGATTGACGCTTAGATTTTTAAATGGATTGAAACCATCTGTTGATATTGCCAAATGAATGTTACGCTGTTCTCGAGCAAAATCGGGTTACTTAAAACTCAACCTCTTCTAAGTTTTAGAATCAATAGGATGACGTATGAGATTATCCCATGCTTCTGCCCTATCATGACAAGTCATTGCCTCCACTATCCATGGTACTATGAAAAATCGCTTTATTATAGGTCCATTGAAAATGTATTTCAACACTTTTTGAGGCACTTTTGAGCTTGTGCTTTCCTTACTAGTAGATTGAACATATCTAGGTTCATTGCATTCCGAACACTGATCGAGATTTTCATACTCCTTTCGGTATAGTATGCATTCATACACACAAGCATGAATTTATTTATACTTCATTCATAAACCTTTCAAACTATTCTTCATAGTAGTATAGTTGTTTGGAAGCGTATTCTGCTTGGGTAGCAAACCCATCACCCAATTCAAAATTCATGTCACGTTATTGCCAGACAAACCATATTGGGTCTTCAAACTATAAAAACCAACTATGGCATGTAAAGTTGTTTGATCTTTCTCACAGCTAGAGTATAACGAATGGGTCACCTTAAATTTTAACCTTTGGTAGTCATCGTCAAGGTTTAGCCCGATATCTTCATGACCACCTGAACCTTGTACATCGTAAGTGACCTTATTATCTTCCACTTCATGAACTCCATACGCATCATCAACTAAATCTTCTAGCATATTATGATCTACATTATCATCCTCTCCTTATACATCTATCCTGCTTGTTGAAGGTTGTTGTGAAGGTTGCTTGGGGACAAAAGGAACTTTTGATTCCCCGTGAAAAACCCAAATTTGATAAATATCTTAAATACCCCATTTAACAAATGTAGTTCAATTGTTTTCCACTCAAACACCTTACCATTCTTATACCTAGCACACGAACATGGAAACTCTTCATTATCATTTTATCTCTTTGCGTATTTCACAAATTCATTAGCACCTCTGCGAAACACATCCCCTAATCTATTTGTCTCACCCATCCACTCTTTGTATTTAGGATATCCCATCACAACTACTACAAATAATCACCTATTATGGGTAAGAAGCGTATGTTCGTGGATTAGTATAAACAAAAGTGTGAACATTTAGTTCCCATTAGTATAAACAATCACCTATTGAATGCGTACGCATAAGAACTAGAAGGCTAGTATCTATGCGCACTATATGTAATTTAAATTAGTTATCAACGTTACAAAACCGTTATGTCGTGCATTCAAATGAGAATACATGCATGCATTCACCCCCTGAAGCAAGTGTTATATAAGAAGTTGACTTAATGTAAATTTATTCGTGCATTCAAATACCTATTTCCTCCATCTCCTCTAAAAAATGAGTTGTCATATCTCATTTAAGACTGCATATTTTTGTAATATACTTAACATCCCATGTACATTGTTCCAAATTGAGGAAAATTCGGCAGCATATTCCCATAGTTCTCCAAGTACACGACATAGATTCGTAAGTATGAGTGTTATTTCAATTTACCAATTGAAATAACACTTAACATCGCATCTTCTAGTATGTACCCAGATAACATTAAGATACGACGACAAAACTTCACCCAAAAGTAACAAGTATAAGCCATTAAGAATATTATTATACAAAAACTATGCAGTCTCACATTGTCCAAACGCGACAATTCGAGAGATCTCATTACAGGGGTAACGACCCTCGAACGGGTCTAAGGGATATTGAATGTGTACGCATAAGAACTAGAACGCTAGTATCTATGCGCACTATATGTAATTTAAAGTATGTTTCATTTAATTATGTCTTATCACAATTCGAAAGATTTCATTTAATTATGTAATTTAAAGTATGTTTCATTTAATTTAAAGTATGCATAAGATTTAAAGTATGTTTCATTTAATTATGTAATTTAAAGTATGTTTCATTTAATTCAAATGCAATTTCAATTTACACCAATATCAATACCAATTCAAATTCAATTTCAATTTATACTAATTTATACCAATACCAATTAAAATTGAAATTGAATTTCAATTTCAATTTCAATTTCAATTTCAATTTCAATTCAAATTCAATATCAATATCAATACCAATGCAATTCATGTTATAAAGTCGGGGCACATCGAATCGTCTAATTCAAATTCAAATTCAATATCACACAAACTAATTCACACACACACACACCCTACCCCCATCTCTTGCCCTACCACTCCTCCTTGCCCCCCCTCCCCCACACGCAGACCCCTACACACATACACACACACACACACACATATATATACATATATACAAACATACACACACACATATACATAAAGAAAAGAGAGGGAGGGAGAAGAAAAAATGACCTAAAACGTAAAGAGGGAAAGAACCGTTGCTCGAGCAATAGAGAGAGAAAATGGAGGGAAAGGAAACGGTGGGAAAAAAAGAGGCGCTAGGGTTATTTGTTAAAAGAGTTGTCACAGACCTGTCAAGGTATTTGACCGTGACAAGTCCTTGACAATTGTACTTGTCACGATCAATGATCATGACAACCCTTTGTCACGGACTTGTCACGGTCATTAATTGTGATAAAAAATGCGTATTTTTTTGTCACGGTCAATGACCGTGACAAGACTGGCCGGCTCAAAGGTGACAATTTAGCCTTTTTGGTGTAGTGTCACCGAGACATAGTATTTTCAGGAGTTGTGTCATCACCAAGATTCGAAGCTTAGAAGTGGGGTTCCACATCTTGAGACCAATTAAGATAATCCACCCCATAAATTTAAAGTGCTTCAATATATTTGACATCTTGAAAAATTTAAATTAATAAATTATAATAAAAATATATAGTGCATAATTAGAACAAAGGCAAATAATAATTCAATATTAATTGGAATATCATGTTCTCATTTGGGACTTTAGGTCCTTAATTTTTAATAATTATAACTTTAGATCCTTACTATATATTTATGAGAACTTCAGGTTGAACACATAAAGTGATTGAACTTCGGGTTCAATTAAATTAATGTCTCATGACTTTGAAGTCACTGTTCTATGTGTTAAAACTTTAGGTTTGATCAAGATAAAAATATATATCCGAAGCTTTAGGTCCAATTTATAAATAATCATTAGGTGGCGTTTAATGTCCCGTACCACATATATAAATAAACAAAATTCTAAGAACATAATTCTTATCATGTCCATTTGTTTTAATTGGCCTAATTCCGGACAAAATAATTTAAGTCTAGGCTAGTTTTATTATGGAGTTTAATTGAAGCCTACGATAAAGTTCAAGTCCAAGAATGTGTAATTTAAAGCTTTGAAGAATATTTTAAGTCAAAACGTGTTGCATATGTTTAAGATCACTCAGGTATGAATACTTGTGAGTAATTGGGTAGTTTTGTATGTTGATTAAAAGTTGGGTGATTTAAATGTTTGGGGATTAAATCTTTTTATGTGTTAAAAAATATTTCTGAGTTGCAAACAATTTAAAGAAAATTTGAGGATTTATTTAAAAATAAAAATATTATTTTAATCACTGTCGCTCGAACGAGACAGAGGGTTGTTCAAACGACATCCCCATATCGCGCGAACGAGATCCACTTCTAGCTCGAATGACCCATCGCCTCGATTTTCGTGCTTTCATTTTCTTGGACTCTGTGTTGCTCAGTTATAAATAAAAACGTTTCTGCAAAAGTTTTGATAGGTAGAACAGTTTTAAAAACTCATTCCCATACAGTTTTTCATCATTCGGTGTTGATTCAAGATCGTATTACTCAATTCCAAAGTTAGTGATCTTGAACGCCTTTATCGGAAGACAATTCATTAACTACACCGTTTTGCACTTCGTGGGGAGAACTCTACAACCGGAGAGTTGTGTGCTATTGTGGAGGGAGTCCTTATGAAGTAACTTGTGGATAAGTCATTTTCTTTTCCATTGCTAACCATCTGGAGTTCTTGTGGGAGATTCCAGCCGACGACATCGGAACCGACACCTGCGGGTATTTCGTATGTCACCTTATTTCATTGTAATCCGTGTAAGTTGTGTCTTACAAATTATAGTGAAATAAAAAGGTTTTGCCCTTCAAAGATTTTTCTTGAAATTATTTCTTTTACCGCATGCTTTATTCTTCGAATGGATTTAATCACTTAGATGCATGTTTAGGGTTTAAAAAGTTAAATTGGTTTTAGCTAATAATTGGAACAAAGTTGTTTTTACCTAAAGTACACACCAAAGGGCCTTTTCAAATTGGTATCAGAGCTTGTTGCACTATCTTATTGTGTTTGTGATCCCGTGTCTTTAGGTATGCCTTTCGGTGGTTTTGATGATTTTAGAATTCACTTGTTTAAATCATTTAATTGGAAATCATACATGAAAACTGCTCTTAAAAAATTGGTTAATAAGGGTTATTGTGAAAAGTGTCTTTGCCGCGAAGGGTTTGGTCACAGGATAGATGAGTGTCCCACTAAACTTAGGGAGAATTTTAATAAATCGATAAATCGTGTTTCTACCCTTAGTGATAGTGACCCAGAAGAAGAAAACTTTTATGCTAGTAAGCGTCAACTTCCCACTTTTTTGGCTAGTCATGTAAGTGATAAAGACTTACCTTTGCATGATTCTTCCGCAGCCACAAAAGTTGATACACCTGAAAGTGAGGGTGAGTTGAGTGATGATGAGAGCGAAGACGAGATAGATTTACAAACTGCTTTCAAAGATTTGTATAAAGAAACTTTAAAAGCAAAAAAATCAAACGTGAAATTAGGAGCTATGTTGAAAGAACGTGCCATAGAAATAAATCATTCCAATGCTTTAATTGAGGATCTTAGGGCACGTGAAAAGAAAATTCGTGGGAAGCTAGAATATGTCGAGGGTGAGAGAGATACTCTTCGAGGGTTGACGGAGACTATGAAAAAGGAACTTATTGAGTTTGAGAATTCTACGCATTTACTTTAGTCAAGGATAGGTGAGCTTGAGGAGAAATTGAGAGATTCGAGTAAAGTTAAGTTTGATTTGGAGGCTAGGTCTGAAAAGTTAGACAAAATCTTAGGCACCGTTAAAATCAAAGATAATCGGCGTGGTATTGGCTTCGATTATCATGTCGCACCTGCTCCCAAAGCCAAAACCGTGCAAACAAGAGAGCCGCCTGGGAACGTTAGGAGAGAGCCACCTAGGAACGTGAGGTATAATCGACCCATAGGACACGCTCCTTACCGTATCTATACTTGCACTCATTGCGGTAGGAGAGGTCATTTTAGACGGTTTTGCTACGATCTTAAGAACGCTCCTAGAAAGTCTAAAGCCATTCTGGTTCCCAATACCCCTTCCCGTCGGTTCACACCTACTTAGGTTAAGAAGTCGAATTTAGAGGCGTTAGGGATTAGGCTTGGTGATTCTCGCGTCATTGTACGTGGATGTCATCATGTTTCATCTTTTAATTGAGGTTGCTCGTTGGTTTGTCATACACTGGTATTTACATCATGCGTTATATCTTGCTAGTGCTATGTCATGTTTCTAGTTTTTGTTATGTATTTGAGTCTTATCAAAAATACATAAAGATTTTTCTTTTTATAAAAACTTTTGAACATACAAAAAGATTTTTGATTTTTGAGTCGTGAGGTTATATGGTTGATGTGGGATATTAGTGTGCTTGACCCCCCCTTTCTTTCATTATTCATGTGGCTAGGACATTTGGTCATTGTTATTGATACTTATAATGATATTAACCATTGTATTATGGGGATGTTTCAAAGTTGATATACTTTTTGATTCGACTTTGCTTATATGCCATCCTTGCACACATGCACGAGTTTATATGAATGTTTGACTTCTCTTTCATATTTAAGTTTGGTGAGACGTTTTTATCTCAATTTTGTCATCTATGCATAAGTAAACTTAAGGAGGAGGTGTGCTTGTAAGAACCGTTTTCCGTGAGAATTGATATTGAAAAAATTATGAGTGTTCACGGCAAAGGGTTGCGAGAGTATAAAATTAATTCCTCGTGAAAGCCACAGTTTAAAAGAGCCCAAAATAAAATCAAGGCAATAAAAATTCATATGCCAATAATTGGGGCCAATAGGACTTTCTCTAAGTTGAGATTGATAAATATTTCTAAAGATCTTAAAATATTCATATATATGAGGGAGTTTGGTTGGAGATAAATTTAAACGGGTTTGCACCACGAATCCTACGTTGAAACATCGTATCATGACTCTATTGTCTGTAGAATCGTCAATAATCCGGACTTGTGTGCATGTTATTAGTGTATTTCATTAAACTCACACTTATTTTTCACAAATGGCTTTGATGAACTTTGATGATTTCTTGCTATCAATTAAAACTTCTTGATCGACTCGACGTATTGAAATGGTGACTCCTTTGTTGTAGCTCACACCCATTCAGTCCACATTCATGTTTTGAGCACATTCGTTCTATGATAACATGTAATTCTCATTGGTCTTTTTACCTTATTTTCTGTTTTTGAGTTTGTTTTAAGTCTGTTTTCGCTTTCCCGACACTGTTTTGCGATAATTTTTTCACTGGGCAAATTCTTACTATTTTTAGGGTATTTCTGGAATTTTCATATTCTCGTTCGAACGACATCATATGTTGCGCGAACACGTCGTTCAAGCGATATCTCAAAGTCGTTCGAGTGACTTCGAGCGAGATCAGGGTTTCATTAAACATCAGGCTTTCCCTCTTCTCTCTTTTCGATCTCATATCTCTTTCTCTGCACACTAGAGGCGACTCCAGTTTGTTCAAAAAAATGCCATTTTTAAAATCAAAAGCTTCGATTTGTGCCTCTCTCACTCATGTGACAACTCCAACCCTTATCCAACTTGGATTTTGTGTGGACTCAAGCCACTGTGTTTCAGCCATTGTTGTCTTCTCCGGCGTGTGTTCCTCATATTGGCTCTCCGGGGTGTGTTCCTCCAGAAATCAGTTCTCCGACGAAAGCGAGTTCACGACAATCCACCTGTTTCTATTATGCCGGTGTGTTTCTCCGGTGTGTATCTCCAGAGGTTTGTTCCCCCGCGTCTGTCCCTCCAAAGTTTTTGTTCCTCCAGATTTTTACACGGTGTACTTCAGGCGACGACTTCCCATTTCCAGCAATTTCAAGCTATTTCTATGTTCTGATCATTATTTGGTAAATCATTTGTTCAGAGGAATTTGATGCTGGTCTAGTACATTATTTCGGTTTTTTACTGTTATTGTGGTTGGTGTTCGCGGTGGTTCGGTTGGATGTGTGTACGGTGATAGGTTCCTAGGTATGTGTTTCTCGTACCGATACCCTTTCGCACATCACTCATTACACTCTTTCGTCATGCCGCCTAGACGTTGTGGTGCCCCTTCAGGCCGACTCGATGCGCCACCACCTTCTTCTTGAGCTCAGAGAGCTCAGGGCAATAGGCCCCCGTACTCCCCAGTGAGATGGGCCACCCGTGTTGAATTTGATCATTACTACTTATTAGGTCTCCACATTCGGTCTGTTGTTCAGGAGAGGGTGTTTCGTTATTCTGAGTTTCAGGGGTTAGGTATTCAGCACTGGTTGTCTAGCAGGGGTTGGGATTATCTGTTTGAGGCTCGTGGGGTTGTCTATCCGGACATTGTCCGAGAGTTCTTCTTTCGCGCTCTCTCCCACGCTGAGGGGATCTTTTCTACTGTACGTGGTGTTCCTATTCTCGTCACATCAGATCTCATAGCTGCTTTTTTACACCTTCCCTGTGTCCCTGACGTTGTGTTTCCTCGTTATACCGACGATGAACCTACTTATGATGATATTTTACGTCATTGCTTCTGGGAGATTCCCCAGGCAGGTACTACCATGTATCACCGCCAGCTCTTCCCCGCCTTGCATGTACTTAATAGGTTCGTGTCATCATCTATTTATCCTTGGATAAATCATACTCAGATTAGGTCGGACATTGTCTATTTTATGTACCATGTTTCTCAGGGGTGAGATATCAATTTATCGAATGTCATGCTACATGTTATATCCTCTGTCACAGTCAGTGATACCATCCTTGTCCGCCCTACTCTTCCTTATGGGATTCTCATTTCCATCATTTACACTGCTGCTGGGGTTCCTGTTTTAGAGAGTGATCAGCGTCTCCCTTTGCCTGCTACTATTGATCATAATACTGTCACTCATTCAGAGAGTCATTTTCCACATGCGACGAGAGGTAGTGCTCCACCCACTGAGGGAGCCTTCTCCGATGCTGATCCCTGTTAGCCTAGTGATCACTCTGTCCCGAGCACCTCTAAGTTTTCTCAGCCTCGTACCTCCACACCTGCACCCACACATCCTATTGAGGAGGAGGTTTCTACTTTACAGGCACAGGTAGCTGCCCAGACGAGGATGTATGACTCTATCATTGTCAGATTTGATGCTGAGGTTGAAGCACATGTTGATGCTGAATCTAGGATGACAACATTCTTTAATGAGATGTGGCAGCGAGAGCAGCCGAGAGGCGCAAGATCCTCTAAACTTAGCCATATTTTATCTACATATACTGATGATGGTGCTGCTGCTGATGATGATACTCCTACCGATGTCTAGATGTATTTTTTTATTGTATCTGAGACATTGAGATTCCTGATGTATTTATTTATTCTCAGATATGATGTACTCTTATGGACAGTTGTATCACCATTGATTTTATGGCATGAATGTATAGTTTCGTTTGCAGTTTTAGTGATTCTCTCATTGTGCTTCAATTACTGCTATTTTTATTATCCATTGACATACTGATATTGTTTATCTAGCCATGCTATTCATTATCATATATTCATGCTAGATTTGGTGTGTTTGTCCCACCTTTTGTCTATTCCAGGCAAAGGGGGGGGGGGGGGGGGGGGGAGATATGTGATGTAGGGGGAGTATTTATTATGATATTATTCCTCCATACTTCACTTGGATATTTGTTTGTGTCTCATGTGTGTAGGTATTATTTTCAGAGATTTAGATATTTATTGATACATCACATTCAAAGACAAAATTAGATTCAAATAATTGCCATTCAGAGACAGAATCAGATTCAGATGCTTGTCGTTTATTCAGTTTCATTATGTCTTGTATTTTTTATATTTTTGAGTTTTGGGATAGGACATATATTTTTTTACGTCATATAGCATTTCTGTTTAGTTTTGTCCCGGAATAGCCAAATGGGAAGATTTGTAAGAACATAATTCTTATCATGTCCATTTATTTTAATTAGCTTAATTCCGGACAAAATAAATTAAGTTTAGGCTAATTTTATTATGGAGTTTAATTGAAGCCTACGACAAAGTTCAAGTCCAAGAATGTACAATTTAAAGTTTTGAAGAAGATTTCAAGTCAAAACGTGTTGCATATGTTTAAGATCACTCAAACATGAATACTTGTGAGCAGCTGGGGAGTTTTGTATGTTGATTAAAAGCTGGGTGATTTAAATGTTTGGGAATTAAAGATTTTTATGTTTTAAAAATATTTCTGAGTTGCAAACAGTTTAAAGAAAATTTGAGGAATTATTTAAAAAGAAAAATATTATTTTAATCACTATCGCTCGAACGAGACAGTGGGTCGTTCAAACGATATCCCCATGTCGCGCGAACGAGATCCACTTCTCGCTCGAACGACTTGCCGCCTCCATTTTCGTGTTTTCATTTTTCTTGGACTCTGTGCTGCTCAGTTACAAATAAAAACGTCTCTGTGAAAGTTTTGATAGGCAGAACAGTTTCGAAAAATCATTCCCATACAGTTTTTCATCATCCGGTGTTTATTCAAGATCGTATTACTCAATTCCAAAGTTAGTGATCTTGAACACGTTTATCGGAAGACAATTCATTGACTACACCATTTTGCACTTCGTGGGGAGAACTCTACAACCGGAGAGTTGCGTGCTATTGTGGAGGGAGTCCTTATGAAGTAACTTGTGGAGAAGCCATTTTTTTTTCCATTGCTGATCATCTGAAGTTTTTGCGGGAGATTCCAGCCGACGACATCGGAACCGACACCTGCGGGTATTTCGTATGTCACCCTATTTTATTTTAATCCGTGTAAGTTGTGTCTTACAAATTATAGTGAAATAAAAAGGTTTTTCCCTTCGGGGATTTTTCCTAAAATTGTTTCTTTTACTGCATGCTATATTCTTCGAATGGATTTAATAACTTAGATGCAAGTTTAGGTTTAAGAAGTAAAAATTGGTTTTAACTAAAAATTGGAACAAAGTTTTTTTTTACCTAAAGTACACACCAAAGGGCCTTTTCAAAAACTTCATATTTTGGTTTAGGGCATATTTGATTGGAACTTCATGTTCAAAATTTAAATAGAGATCGAGAACTTCAAGCCCTAAATAAGTAATTGATCTTTGATTATAAAAATTATAATTATCATATAACATGTGACAATATAAATAAATATTTGATGTGTATCCATTGAACTACACGAGGCGAATTGCAAATTAGTGTCCTAAATAATTTCTTGTACCTTATCCGTGTTACCGAACTTTCTTCGAATTGAGTAGACATGTTTACTTTCTTCCACCTTCACCAGTTCAAACTTGTAACTCAATATCTCCCACATCTCATCTTGGAATTTATAGAATATTTCATTTATATAAATACCAACCATCTACACCCAAGCGTCATGAAATAATTTTAGTTTCGACTTCTCGATTAAGTCTTTGTGATAGGCAAACAACTCTTCATGCTGTTGACGCATAAGCCCCCTATCGAATTGGATCATAAAATCCACAAGCGAGTTCCTTTTTGAAACATATTTTTTTTAAATGCATAGGCATTTTCAGCTCTTTGGCTACTTGACATTCCAGAGGAGAAAATATAATTCACATAGGTAGGAACCCATTGGGTACGGATTTCAAACATAGAATGGAGCCATTTATTGTCAGTTAAACCACTACTGTCAACAATATCAATCCATTTAGGATCAAACTCTTCCCTAATTTCAGAATTACATATGCAATAAAAAAACTCTTTATAGTATGCGCTAAACTTCAACGAATCAATTTTTTCAGAAAATTTCATTAAAATGTGTGAACTGCAATACCTGTGATAGGTGTGTGGGAAGGCTTATACTTTTTCTCTTGTCATAGATGGATCTTGATCGGTGATAATTATCTTCGGTGCATCGCTCGGCATGGCTTCCAAAAAACAATTGAAAAGCCAAACAAACGAATCTACGGTCTCATCACTCAGAAAAGCACAATCGAATAAAATAGTCTGCCCATGGTTATTCACTCCCATAAGTGGCGTAAAAATTATACCATACCGATTAGTATTGTATGTGGTATCAAATATGACCACATCACTGAAACATTTGTAACCTCGTCTGCTAGTTGCATCAGCCCAAAAATAATGCTTAATTCTTTGTTCACTATTCGTTGAGATGTGGTAAGTGAAAGACGAATTATTTTCTTCTTTTGGTTTGAAAAACTAATGTAACATATCTCTGTCGTGCCCCTTCAATTCATTGCGTCTATCCCTTTCTTGGTTGTATAAATCTTTTTGAGTGAACCCGATATTTTCAAAGCCACCCGTTTGCACTCCAAGAAAGTTGAATTTTGGTGCGGTGGTATATTGATCATTCCAAGTTGCTGAGTTAAGGACTTTTGGGAAGTAAAAACGCTACGATGAGATCTTAAAAAATGTATTTTCCCTGGAGTCGACAACAAGTGGTTATGAACCTTAACAAACGAAATAACCACATATGCATCACTCGAACACATTGCAACCGCAATTTTTTCTTTACAGTCCTCTCTAATGGAACCCCGATGTCTAGAATTCCCTAGAACCTATATTACCTTGCCCTTTCCTTGTTTGAAACAAAAATACTCCTTCCTTATGATTTTGTTACTATCCAATCCTTCTTTTCAGCCCAATTACGAACACTAAACCCGACTGCCTTTGCATATGCCTTATAAAAACCCTTCACTTCATCAATTGTTTAGAACACTTGGCCTATTTTTGGCTTAAGTTCTTCCCGTACTTGAGGGTTGAAATCGTTATCACTGTCAATCCGAATTTAATGTAACACATTGTTCCCTCTGTCACCCCTAATATCTAAATTGACATTTTGATCAATATCAAACTCAAATGCCATATTTTCTCCAATCCGCATTTCTTTATTAATACTAAAACTATTCATTTTCTAGGAAAGAATGGAAAATAATTAACTCAACCATTAAAAATGGAGAAGGCAGTTTTATCATAAAAATGGAGAAAACAGTTTTATCATAAAAAAAACCCAACTATTACAAAGGAAAAAAATGAGGGCACACAACCATTAATGATTTGGAAAAGTAAATACATAAGAAAATTGCAGTGAGTAGAAATTAGAGTGATACCTGATTGAACATTTTCGCAAGTCCGCTGCAATTAGGGTTGTAGAGTTCTCGATTTTGATTTTGGTCACTCATAGTTCTGAAAAATGATTTCTCTCACTTGTAGGTCAAAGGTCAAACACATATGTTTTTTTTAAGAACTCACTCAAAACACAGGCTTCTATGTCGTTTTGCAAATCTGATATTAGTGTCCGCATTTGGTTCACATAAAAATTTCACACCTGATCCAATCTCCCTCTCTCTCTCTCTCTCTCTCTCTCTATATATATATATATATATATATATATATATATATATATATATATATATATATATATATATATATATATATGTATATTAGGGTTTAGTTTCAACAAAAAAATAGGGTTCAGATTCAACGTAAATTGGGATTTTTTTAAAACTTTTTTTTATTACTTACGAGGGTTCAAATGGGTTTTATGCACGTATAGATTAGGCATGAACATAAATGCAAAACTAGAGAGATTTGAAATACATACCAGGTTAAGTTTGTGAGATTTGAATAAGGATTTGGTAGTCGATTTTTAATTTTGATTTATATGACGGGGTTTCAAATTATAGTGTTGGGTTTTTGTGGCGTTAAGGACATATAAAGTATATTTTTATGGTGTTTTGAAATTAGTTGTATTTTTTAGAATATTTTGGGGTGAAAATATCAGCACTCTTTTAAAATATAATGTACAATATTTTTATACAACGTAATTCTTTTTTTAATAATTATTATGAGACCTTCCCAATATTGACTCTCCATTATCAATACTAATTCAAGGTCCATAAAGCTCGATCCACGAACAAAATGAGTCAATAACTCATATACGACAGTAAATATTAAAACCGCGCCAATATCATTTGAGTCCTGCTATGAGTCCCGAATAAGTCTCTAAAAAATCTATACCATTAGACAAAACTTAATAACTAAGTGAGAAAATAAGTGAAATTCATGTCACTTTTGAGAAAGGTTTTAATATTCATATCATTATTCGTATTTTTTTCGTGTACTCGAAACTAAAACAATAAAACAAGATTAGTACAAAATTAACATAACGTTAATAATATCAAAGTGGATCCGTGGCGCAATGGTAGCGCGTCTGACTCCAGATCAGAAGGTTGCGTGTTCGATTCACGTCGGGTTCAAATCCCACCACTTAAATTGTTCTCTTTTCTGTCTAAAACACACAAAAACTCTTCAAAATACCTTCAGTTGTTCAACATCCATTTAACAAAATGCAACCAAACTTATCATCACTCTCCTCAGTTCCCACCTTTTCTTTTTCCTCATTAACTCTCAATCCCACTCACCCAAACCCATGTTTTGTAAACAAAACAAACAGTTACAAAATGATTTGGCCTTCAATGAGTTTGCCAAAGAGGAAACATAATTTGAAGAGAGAGAGAAATTCAGAGGCAGAAGAGTTGGTGAGGGGGATTTTGAGGAATATTAATGAAAAGCAGCCTTTGTTGTCCACATTGAATAAGTATGTGAGGTTGGTGAGGACTGAGCATTGTTTTCTTATTTTTGAGGAGCTTGGGAAGGGTGATAACTGGCTTCAATGCCTTGAGGTTAGTAAGTTTGGATTTTTCTTTTTTCTTTCAAAGTTTGGGTTTTTATGGGCTGTGTTTATGTGGGTTTGTGATTTTTTTTCATTATGTATGTGTATTGATGTGTTTTTCTTTTAATTGGAAGAACAGATAAATGGTCTCTCTCTCTCTCTCTCTCTCTCTGTTTGATTTTTTGCTTCTTTTTCACATTTCTTGAAGTGGGTATCCAAGATTTTGAGTTTTTCACAAACCCATTACGTTTCTACTTCAATCAACATTTTTTTTTACATTTGGGTCCTTCAAGTAAAGTAAGTGTTCTATGTGTGTGTGAAAATTCTTTCAAATAGGGTTGTTTTATGTAAATTTGTAAGTTTTCTTTATATATAGCCTATAGCTATAGGTATGTTTGTCTTTCAATGTGTTCTAAAAGGCGCGCGTGCGTCTAGGCTAGATGTTTGGAATAATCGTTCCGTCTAGGCCTTATTATTGATAAAAGTCTTAAGGCACACTTTTCTTTGGAAAAAAAAAAAAACTTTAGGGCGTGTTTGATAAAAAAAAGTTGGAAAATAAGTGAAAATTAGTTCATTGTCATGAAAAGTTGGAAAATGGGTGGATCAAGATAGGAATGGTATGGTCTTACTTTTGGAGTTTTTCATGAAAATCAAATTTTTGGGGTTTGGGTAAAAAATATTTTCCATGAAAAATGATAGAACTATTGAAACACTTTTCGTATTTATGATCATTGTTTTTATAGAATGTATTTAAAATCAAGCATTGCGAAAGAAAAAATGAACTAAAAATAACTATTTTCCATGGAAAATAATTTCATGCCAATCAAACAGACCCTTAGTTAAAAGATATCGCCTTTAAATTTTTTTTTTTACAAACCGGATGAATATCTCTTCCAAAACAATCAAAAGACAAACAGTATCCCTCTCTGCCTTTTTTCGGACTCTCGTCTAAAAAAGGTCTAATATTGTCGACGGACTTCCAACCAAAAGTCTATCTCTTTCATTTGAAAGGTGAAAAATAGATTTCATATATTGAATCATTTTGTATTGATTATTGATTATCGATTATTGATATTGATTATTGAATTATGAAAAATGCATTTTTTATATTGCTTATTAAATGTTGAGAAATACATTTTGTATATTGATTATAGAGCATGCATATGAGAAAGATAAAGATGACTACCAAATATAAGGATATATTTTCAAAATTCAAGGTATGTATTATTATATTATATTACTAGCCTTAAAATAATTAGAATAATAAAAAAAGGGGGAAATGCCTTTTTACGCCTAGACTCCTAAGGCTTGAGGCTTGACCTCTACACTTTGACCACACTTCGCGCCTTTTAGAACCTTCAATTGGATGAATTTATAAGTGGCTTCATTAAATTGATGTTAGGTCTCTCTCTCTCTCCCTCTCTCTCTATGTATCTATCTACATGTGTGTGTGTGTGTGTGTGTGTGTGTGTGAAGGTTTACATTTTTATTTCGTGGAAGTGAAAATTCTCACAAATTTTCTGGTATATGATAATTAGTATAGTATGGGGCTGTGTTTAATGTGAATTTATAATTTTGCATTATATATGGATGTGTTTTTTCTGTAAATTGGAAGATCATGTAAGGGGCTTCAATGCCTCGTGGTTAGGGTTCTCTCTGTTATATACACACACAAAAGAAAAAACAAAACAAAACAAAAACGCACGCCTCAAAATGCCTTCATTCTACAATCTCTCCCAAATTCATTCATTCCCAACTTCATAAATGCCACCAAATTTATCATCTCTCTCCTAAGTTCCCACCTTTTCTTTTTCCTCACTAAATCTCAATGCCACTCCCACTCACCCATGTTTTATAAAGAGAACAAACAGTTACACCATCATTGTCCCTGCAATGAGTTTGCCAAAGAGGAAACCCAATTTTAAGACAGAGAAATACTGAGGCAGCAGAGTTGGTTAGGGTGCTTTTGAGAAATATTAATGATAAACAGCCTTTGTTGTTCCCGTTGAATAAGAACGTGAGGACTGATATTGTTTTCTTATTTTTGAGGAGCTTAGGAAGGGTGATATTGGACAGAACATGAAGCCTCTTTTTACCATAGCTTGGTGCTTGTTTATGTGAATTTGTGAATTTTCATTATATATATACGTATTTTACTTTCATCTAACAGTACGGATAAATGGCTTCAATGCCTCTGATGTAATGGGATCGGGTGTGCCATTTCATATGGAAACCATATGGCCTTTAGTGAGTGCAGGTCGCACCTATTATGGCATTTGAGTCCAGCGAGTCTCGGCCAACCCATAAAACCTCGGCCCATTTAGGCTAGAATATGCTTCTGCTATACTCTCCACACCTTAATAGGTTGCTTGTTAGACTCGAACCCATAACATCACTATGATACCACTTGATGTATATAGGACGAGTGTGCCGTCTCATCTGAAAACCATATGGTGAAAAGTGAGGGTATTACAGCGAGAGTACGCTTGCATCAGCCTTTGTGTTTTTTTTTCGTGCTCGCGATAAACATTTTTCATCTGGTGTGCGAGTGAAATTTTCTTATAATTTTGCTGGTTCCCTATAATCTTTAGTATAGTTTAGTGTTGTGTTTATTTGAATGTGCGAGTTTTTATTGTATATAGACGCAAGGGCGGAGCTAGGATTCCTCAGAGGGGTGGGCTAAAATTAGTAATGAATCCGATAAGTTTTGTCAATGGGGTGGAAGTGTCGACCAATGTCCGGGGTTCAGGGAGATTTCTCAAGAGGAGAAATTTACTAAGTTTTTGTATCTATTTATCTATGTCATTTTTTATTTTCCAGCAATTTTTTAACCTTTACAAACTTTGAGATTATTTTTCAATAATATTTTAACTACAAGTAGCAATTTTTAACCCTTACATATTTTTTTTCCAATTTGGGAGGGGTGGGCTACAGCCCTGGTGGGCCCACCCCTGGATCCGCCCTTGTATAGACGTGTCTTTCTTTCTATTTGAAGAACCGATAAATAAGTGGCTTCTCTATGTGTGTGTGTGTCTAAAATTTTGCATTTTCTCTAGTGTGAGAGTGAAATTTCTTACAATTTTATTACTACTCTATGATCTTTGGTGTTGTGTTTTTTGTGAATTTGTTATTTTTCATTATATAAAGACTGTTACTTTTTCAATTGGAGGTGGTTACAATCCCTGGAGATTAGGGTTCACTCTCTCTTTCTGGAAATTTGTGTTTTTATTTGGTGTGCGATTGAAATTTCTTACAACTTTGTTGGTAGTCTATGGTCCTTAATGTAGTTTAGGGTAGTGTTTATGTGAATTTGTGAATTTTCATTATATAGACTTGTTATTGTTTCGATTATAAGAACAGGTCAATCGGCTTAAAGTCCATGAGGTTAAGGTTCTTTCTCTGTGAATTTGTGAATTTTCATTATATAGACTTGTTATTGTTTCGATTATAAGAACCGGTCAATCGGCTTAAATTCCATGAGGTTAAGGTTCTCTCTGTCCTTTGAGCATTTGGATTTTTGTCTTGTGTGCGAGTGACATTTCTTACAATTTCGCTGATACTCGTGATCTTTAGGTTGTGTTTATGTTTAGTTGTGTTTAGACTTTTCATTGTTCAATTGAAAGAGATAATTTGTTGATGAGATATCCATATTTAGGCAGCTCATCAGCAAATTACAATATTGTCATTGTTGCTTATAATTCACAGCTTCAGCACTATCGTCTGGATTTGATTCATATAATAAAGAATGCTGGAACATATTATGTTGCTTTGACAATTGGATTGAAGGATTTCTATATATTACTAGTATATATCGATCTTGTTACTAATAATTCTGATACCCGAAATAATACTTCCATATTCCAATATCATATTCTTCTAGGAATTCTTGTTACTAATATGAATAGCCCCATTTGATTGAAGGATTTCTATATATTACTAGTATATATCGATCTTGTTACTGATAATTCTGCTTCTCGAAATAATAATTCCGCATTCCAATATCATATTCTTCTACAAATTTGTGTGTGTGTGTGTTTGTGTGTAGTTCCTGTATTCGAGTTCCAACCCTTGGCGGTCACTTAATGCAATTTGTATATATCAAAAAAGTAAAAAGAAAAAAGAAATTTCTTAAAATTTTGTTGTATTCTATGATCTTACTATAGTTTAAGGTTGTGTTCATGAGAATTTGCAAGTATTCATCATATGTGTTTATAGTTCCCACATTCTGGAGGGGCATTGTACAGGCGTGCTTTTTTTTTTCTGTTCTTTTTTGTAATTTAACTGGAAATAATTTGGTGATGAGATTTTCCTACTTAGGCACCGTTCTTATTCAACAGAAAATTATGATATTCATATTGTATCATATAGTTCACTGCTTCATCGTTATTGGGTGGATTTGATTTATATAAAGAAATATAGAACTGTTACTAATTATGTTGCATCTTCAATACTAGATTGAAGCGTTTCAATATATTTAGTTCTTATTACTAATAATACTGATACGGGAAAGAATACTTCCTCATTCCAGTATCATATTCTTGTTACTAATATGAATAGTATATATATACATATATAAAACAAGTTAGGTAGATACTCTCTCTGTGACATTTTGCACTTCTATCTTCAGTGAGAGTAAAATTCCTTAAAGGTTTACCGGTACGCCATGATCTTTACTATAGTTTAGGGTTGTTTTTACATGAACTGGTAATTTTTAAATGTATTGAGACATGTTTTTCTCTTTCAGTTGGCTTCGTGATGAGATTTCCATAATTAGACGACACCAATCTTCTTTGCAGATATATTCATCAGCAAATTATGATATTTAGATTGTTATTATATAATTCACGGCTTCAACAATATTGCATGGATTTTATTCATTAAAAGAAATTTAGAATTTGTAGAGATTATGTTGCATTGACTATATGGATTGAAGTATATCATTGTTACTATTCTAATACTAGAAAGAATACTTCCTCATATCATATTCTTGTTATTGATATGAATAAACTCATATACTCTATGCATAAAACACGTTAGGGTTTGAGAAGTGTTGATATAGTATTGGATGAAAATGTACTTTCACTTTCACTTACATTTATCATATTTAGGTGTTCAGATGGATGCAAAAGCAACGTTGGTATATAGCAGATAATGGGGTTTATTCAAAGCTTATATCACTTATGGGAAAGAAAGGCCAAACCCGAATGGCGATGTGGCTCTTCTCAGAGATGCGTAATAGTGGGTGCCGACCAGACACATCGGTTTACAATGCGCTCATAACGGCCCACCTCCATTCGAAGGACAAGACGAAGGCTTTATCCAAGGCACTTGGGTACTTTGATAAAATGAAAGGAATGGAGCGTTGTAAACCTAGTATCGTAACATACAACATTCTCTTGAGAGCTTCTGCTCATGCACGTAACATTGACCAAGTCAACACTTTATTCAAAGATCTCGACGAAAGCATTATAACCCCTGATGTTTTCACGTTTAACGGGGTGATGGATGCCTATGGGAAAAATGGGATGATAAGAGATATGGAATCGGTGCTTGCTCGGATGAAGAGTAATCAAATTAAGCCGGATATCATCACTTACAACTTGTTAATCGATTCTTATGGGAGAAAACAAGAATTCGAGAAGATGGAGCAAGTTTTTAAGAGTTTGTTGCGATCCAAGGAGAGACCGACGCTTCCCACGTTTAATTCGATGATCACAAATTACGGTAAAGCCCGTCTGAGAGAGAAAGCCGAGTTAGTTTTTGAGAAAATGAATGAAATGGGATACTCACCGAGCTTCATTACTTATGAGTGCCTTATCTTGATGTACGGTTATTGTGGCTCTGTTTCGAGGGCAAGAGAGATATTTGACAAAGTAATAGAATCTGGGGATGTTAAGGTTTCGACTCTAAATGCCATGCTTGAGGTTTACTGCATGAATGGTTTACCAAATGAAGCGGATCTGCTGTTTGAGACTGCACGGGCTAGTAGGATGTTCCCTACCAATTCGGCTACATATAAACTTCTTTATAAGGCATACACTAAAGCTAACTTGAAGGAGCTATTACAGAAACTTTCGAGCCATATGGACAAAGACGGTATTATCCCTAATAAAAGGTTCTTTCTTGATGCTCTAGGAACTTTTAGGTCTTCACCGGCTAGCCCAAAGTCTGCTAGTGATAAAAAGGGGTTGACCAAGCCAGTTGATAGAGCAAAGGCGTAAATTGAAGTAAATGCTAGTTTAATTGGTTTGATTAAGCTGGTATTCGAAGCTGATTTTTCTACGTCTAGGTGATGCTTCATGGGTTCAGCAGCACATTCCTGAACTGTTGAGTAAATTTTGTCTCTCTTCCTATATATATGGTATGTTTCTCCTTTCGAAAGGTTTCAAAAAAAATGAAGTGGGTACAAAATTGAATAATTGGGAAACTTTCATTTTGTAATATGGGACCAATCATATGTTTCTCTTTTCAAAAGCTTTGAAATTTTTTGATGTGGCTACAAATATTCAATCATTGGAAAAGTCCCGTTTTATAAAATGTGGTCAATCGTTATTTAGTTTGAAGTCTCTTCCCCTTTTCTTACCTTTTAGATTTTTTTTCCAAAGCTTATGTCTCATTTAACAATCAGTGGACTGCTGGTGCACTCACTCTTGTAACATATCTGCTTATTTATTTAAAAAAAAATTCTCTTGAATCTGATATATGGTATGACTGTTGCTTCTCAGTTTTTCCTGATTTCGTTGCCATTGACTTGTTTTTTTCCCTGTTTCTTTTTTGTGTATGGGATCTCTAGCGACACGTGGCGCGTGGTTGTGCCTACGGGAGAAGACTATCTTTTATTTTGCATTTTTAGTTTAGGGTATAATTATAATTTTTCTTTATTTTTAGTGCCTAATTAGTTTCCAAGTATGCTTGACACTAATATGTCATTTTTGGTTATTAGTTGCATTTTTTAGTCATTTTGGGTAATAGCTTGATTAGTAAGCTAATCTCTCCTATAAATAGGCCTATTGGCCCCCATTTGTAATCAACCTTTAATAGAGAGAAAGAAACCCACTTCATTTCTTTTAGTTGTTGTTGTTTAGTGTAGTTGTTTTGTAGTTAATAGTTGTGTAGTGTAACAATAACGCTTCCGCATTTAAAGATTTACATCAAATTGGTGTCAGAACTCGGTTTGTTCTTGGTGTTCGTCGGGGTGCGTGAAGCGGGTCACGAGTGGAGATTCCAACTCCGGCAACCATTAAATCGAAAGATTGATAAATGTCGAAAAGAGAATTGGGCGCATGGAAATCTTAAATTCCATCACTACTAAAAGAGGGGTACCACCTCTTTTAGCTCTTCCACCTCCATCTCCACCACCACCATCCTCCATCTCCACCTCCTACCACCACCCCATTTACGTGAATCTCCCTCTTCAATTTTTTTTCCAAACCCTAATCCAAGAAACCCACCAACCAAATTTTGGAACCCTAACCCTCAAGAATAGAACCCAACAAACCCTAACCCTAGAAAACCCGTGCCCTATTCCTACCCTCCCTAAACCCATTCCGGACACCCAAAGCAGCCCCACCCCCTCCCACGCCTCCGACCAGCCCCAAACCCACCCCAATCCAAGCCAAAAACTCATCCACCAGGTGCCGACATGACCCAAAACACCCTTAGCCCTCCCACCGACAACCCCCATCCCCTCGGCAGTGCCTCCCAAGCCTCCAACAGCCCTCAGTCACCCTCCCCCACTCCGGACAGCCTCCGGCGGCCCCCTCAAACCTTTTCCGACAACGGTTTTCCACCCTCAACCCCTTTAACCCCCGCTGACCAACCCCAGTGGGCCAGACCACACTCCAGATGGCCGGCGACCCTTTTCAGTATTTGAAATTTGAAAAATATAAAAATATTGAGCTTGTATTTATTCGAACCATCCTTGCCTATACACACACTATATATGCATTCTCAAATCTAATCCTTATCTCTAATGCCTATCTCTTTGCAAACACTTTTCCTATAAATAAAGGTACGATGTTAGGATTTGGAGAGAGCTTTTTTTAGAATTCCTTTTGTGTTTAAACTCTCCAAGACCTTTAGTTTTTCACCTAATAAGTTTAAGATCCAGGATTCATTATACATATTCTTTAAAGATCCTTTTTGGTCACCAAGTTTATTCTCCATATCTTTCTGGATTTTGTTTCCTTTCGATGGATGCTGTATTTGCTGTGTTGCAGTGAAAAAGTTGTGGATTTCGAGTTCTAATCCGTAGACGGTTGCTGAGCCTAGATCGGTGGATACCGAGGTGTGCATGGACTCGTGCGTTGTGCTAGCTTGTGTAGGTGGACTCTTGCGTTATCACTGTGGAAAAGCGGTTGAAGATTGAAGATGTGTCAAGGGTTATGGGGATCGAGTTATTGTGTAAGTCATTTGTCATCTTATGCAATTTTGTATCATTGTGAATTCTATGGCTGGGTCATCCGAGATTCTTCCCGTTTTAGATTTTCCTCATAATCGGTGGGTTGTGCGATTGGCTTATTTTATCTGCTTTCGCCTAGATGCATGTTTTAGGATAAAAAATAAAATTGGAAAATCTTATTTGTTGCCATAAGTCGATTTTAAAAATTTAGAAAACAAATTTTAATTGGGTTAATCTGTTTAAAGGCTTTATCTTTAAAATTAAGAAAAAATATATTTATTTTTTTGCAAAACCATCCTTGTTGGGTATTTTCCCACTCACAAGTGGTATCAAAATGGGTTGCACTAAGTTATCGTGTAAGATCCTTGTTTAGTGCTGTTTAGGGTGGTCTATTTATTCATCTCTCTTGTGTTTGTTTGTTTGTTTTCTCTCTCAATGGATTGCCATAGTGACGACGACTTGGATATTAGAGAGGAGTTTAATAAGCTTCATAATTATGCAAAAAAAATTATCTCATTTGAATTTGAAGTTTGCTAAAAGAATTAAAATTCTTGAAAAAAAAATCGTTTTAAAGTTGTTATGGAACTTTTGTAAACTATTCAAAGTCAAAGAAAATTCTATCGTAAAAAGTTTGTGGTCATGGATTGTGATTTTTAAATTTATAAGTGTACAAAAAAGAGAGTGAGGATAGAGTCTTACTTTTGGAGAAATAATTAGAGGACTCTATAGTTTCTAAGGTTTGTGTACATACCAATGAGGATAATTATAATTTGATTAATGATTTAAGGGCACGTGAGAAGACTCTTAGGGATAAGTTAACTTGCATTGAGGGGGAGCGAGAAAACCTTCTACGAATTATTGAAAATTTAAAGAAGGAGTCCCTAAACTTGAAGAGTCTAATTCTTTGCTTGAGTATAAAATTTTGAGGTTAAAAGATGAACTAAGAGTCTCGAGTAGTGTTGGTAGTGTGGTGTTGGCTTCTATGATTCTAATACTTCCGTTGTTAAAGCCAAGACTATTGTTTATTTTAAAGGATCAAACACATCCCAGGGTTTTAGAAAAGGTGAAGCCAAATGTCCCATTCCTCATCGCGTCTACACTTGCAATCATTGCGGTAGGAAAGGTCACCTTAGGTGTTTTTGCTATGATCTTAGAAAAGACCCTAGGAAGTTGAAGTCTAGTATCCCCATGGTTCCCTAAACTCAACGCATTAAGTATACATCAATTTGGGTTAGGAAATCTATTTTAAAGGCGCTAAATGTTGCTTGATTCTCGCATGCTTGCTCATGAATCTTCGCATGCTATATCACATGGGTGATATCTTGCATGTTTTGTTTGTCATACTCTAGTCTGTGCTTCATAATATATGATTACTAGAGTTATCATATGCGTATCTTTTGTATGTGATTTTTCTTTTATTGAGTCATATTGAAAAATACAAAAAGATTTTGTTTTGATAAAATTTTTGGAAAATACAAAAAGATTTTCTTTAATTTTTTTTTAGAAAAACTCAAAAAGATTTTTTGTTTTTGTGTATATTAGTTTTACACATTTGACATGGAATATTCATACGTTTGAATCTAGTTCACTCTGTACATTCTATGTGGCCAGGACATTTGGTTATGATTATAGATAATTAGATTGTTCTTAATTATGTTTGCATAGAGATGTTTCGAACTTTATTTGCTTAATGGATTCGATTTTGTATATGCCTCCGCACACACATGCATGAGCTTTTTGAATGTTAACTTTACATGTATATTTGAGAATTGTGAGATGTTCTCCCATCAATTTTATCATCTACATTTTTTGTGACTATATGGGATTTGTGCATATATGAACCATTGCCCGTGAGCTTTATTTGAATTACATTAAAAATAGATGAGAGTGCACGGGAAAGGGTTACAAAAGGATCAAATCTCCGTTGCGGGAAAGCCACCATTGGAAAGAGCTTCATGAAAAGATTAAATGTAATAAAAATAAATTTTTTTTAAAAGGACAACATAGTTTTGTTTGTTTGACCTTTCAAAAGAAATAAGCTTCAAAAGGATTGAGAAAAGAAAAGAAAATATAATAAATGTTTATCTTTTGAGGGTTATTATATTAAGATCAATATGTTTACACAATGAATCATAGTTATGCTTATTTTGTCATGACTCTATTAATTTGTAGAATCATCAATATTAATGGATTATGTGCATTGTGACTGTTTGTTCATTAAGTTCACTTTATCTTGTCACTTGAGCCTAAATCTTTGTTTGATAAAGTTTTACGATCAATTAGAACTTCTTGAACATATTTGAGTATTTGGGTCTTAATTCATTTGTATCTTGTTCACGCTCATTCATTCCATCCCACATGTCTAGACACATCGATACTATGCTAGTGTGTAAAGCTTATGTGTTTTGTGTCGAGTTTTTATGGTCGGTTAATCCTATATAGATGTGCCGAATTTTCATTGATGTATTTTTCATATATTATATACGGGGGATCGTGTTTTGAGTCTTTGCGGTTTATATTTAGTACATGGTTGGCATATGCTTGATCATAGTTTGGATTATTTGTGTTTGAGTTTCCGTGTTATGTGTTTGCTACACTTTACACTGTTGCATATTTTATTCCCTTCTCCCTATGTTTAAACTTTTGGTATCAAATTTTATTAAATTGGTATCTTATAATCATGTATCTAGGGGGAGATTTTAGTTTTAGGGAGAGTAATTATTTTATGCTAATATTGCACATATGATGGGATTAAGGCCAGGATGATGATGGGATCAAGGAACTAAACTTGAATGATAATATTGCCCATATTGGATTATAATGGAAAAGAAGAATCCATGTAGCCGACCCCATATGATGGGATTAAGTAAAGGATGATGATGATTATGTGGAGAAACTAATGACTTTATGATTAAAGTGGGTTTACATCAAGGATTAGCATAAGTCCTTATTTATTTGTCGTAGTTTTGGATGAGATTACTAAGGACATACAAGAAGATGTCCCATGGTGTATGTTTTTTTGTAGATGATATAGTTTTAGTAGGAACTTAAAAGGAAATATTAGCGATGAGAGTAGATACTTGGAGAAAAGCTTTAAAGTCTAAGGGACTAAAAATCAATAAAAATAAAATGGAATTTATGGAATGTAAGTTTAATAATGAGGTGTCGAGTAATATAATGTTTAAGATTGAAGAAAAAGCGATAAACCAAACTAATAAATTCCATTATCTAGGTTCAATGTTACAAAGTAATGGGGATATTGATGAGGATGTTATGAGTAAAATATCAACTGGTTGGATGAAATGGAGACAATCGAGTGGGGTGTTATGCGATAAGAGGATAACTAATAAATTAAAAGGAAAATTTTATAGAACAGTTTTAAGGCCAACAACTCTGTATTGAGTGGAGTGTTGGGCATTAAAGAAAAAAATGAACAAAGTCTCTATATTAGTGAGATGAGAATGCTTGGGTGGATGATAGGAATTACTACAAGGGATAAAATTAAAAACCAATACGAGAGAGAGAAGTTAGGAGTAACTCTAATTAATAATAAATTAAGAGAAAATAGACTTAGATGTTAAATACATGTGTTGTAGACCAGTAGATGCCTCTATAACAAGAGGAAGATTTTTGGAAATAGAGGGTAAAAGAAAAAGAGATCGCCCTAAGCTATCGTGGGAGGAAATTATTATGAGAGATCTTAAGTAATTAAACTATAATGATAAAAATGCATATAATAAATTAGAATGGAGAAGGAGAATCCATATGGCTGACCCCATATAATGGGATTAAGGCAAGGATGATGATGATGATGATGATGATGATGATGATGATGATTGTTTTATGCTACCTTGTTTTGTCTATTCTTGAACAAAAAGGTGGAGAAATGGTATTTTCCTTACATGATTGTTTTAGACATTGTTAGATTTTTATTCATTTGCGGATTTATACTTATTATATTCTCTTTGCATTTGAAGGTGTGTTTAAGTATGCAGAATATGCGAAAAAGTTTTCAAGCAAATCAAAGCTACTCATGTTCATGTATCCGTCGAGCATCCGTACTATTTCTTCCTTTTGGGTGTTGGGGAATGAGTCTTTTTAGAGAGCTTGATGGCCCATAGGTTTTTTGTTTTGGTTTTATCCCGGAATAGCCAAAGGGGGAGATTTGTAAGGACAAATTTTCAGTTGAGTCAATTTGTTTGTAATTAGCTTAATTATGGACAAAACATTTTTGAGTCATAGGTTAGAGTTGGTGTTCTTCCTTCTAAGTCTTTGACGTGTTTGGAGGAAGACATAGAGGCAAAGATTCAGTGATTATATCATCATTCTATGTTTCGTGCTTGTTTTTATCTTTAAGATTCCAAGGATCTCAGGTAGGGGTGTAACCGGTACGGTATGGTCGGTAACGACCATTTACCAATACCAAAACCACAATCAAAATGGTAAAATCGTTTGTACTAATTTATCGGTCGGTAAATCAAAATAAAAACCAAAACAAAACCGATCGCTTTTTTTTTGGTATTTTCATCTTTTTTTGTTTCGATAATTTCAATTTCAATTCATTTTTTTCTCGGTAAATATCGGAATTACAAATCGGTTTATGCATTCGGTAAATCTGGCATTTATTTTGATATTATGATTCTGATAGAATTTTCACTTTTACCATAGCACAAAATTAGTAATTTTGTAGTCTAATTATATTCAGAACATTTGGCTTATAGTTTTATCAGTTCCCCTCAAGAAAATAGTTTGAATGGGAATTTATTCCATGTTTCTATTTTGGTACTGCGTGGGGTGTATAATGAAAACATATGTGGTCAATCATCTGAAATTAAATATATTATAGGATATTTTTTTTAATTTTCATATATACTTGGAACAAACACTGTTTGTGACACATTGGAAGTAAAATTTGTACTAAAAATCCTAAAAAAAATTACCAAAACAAACTACTTACACATCCTTAACTTGTTATACGCATAACAAACATAAAAATCAGTAGATCTAAACACCCACAAACATACACAAGCATTTATAGCATTTGGAATAATAGATCTAAAAGTCAGAAACAAGTATACTTGGTTATGCACCGAAGGAAAGTGAGACTAGATGAGGGAAGGAACTGACTAACCGGTTTGTCGGAGGAGAGCGAGACACGAGATGAGGGAAGGGAGCCATCGACCGTAGTTTGTAGAGAGGAGACTGAGACATGAGATGAGGGAAGAAGGGAGAGTCGTCGATGTAGTTAATTAGTAGAGAGAGAGAGAAGAGAAAATAAGAATGTATGTTAGGTTAGGTTATTTTTTAATGGGTTATCAATTTATGGGTATTGGACTATGCGTGGCACTGCTAGCTTGAGTTATTAAATTATATATATATATATATATATATATATATATATATATATATATATTTGTGAGAGAATAGAAAAAAAAATTGGTATGGTATTTCGGTACGGGAAATTCGGTAATTTTGATACGATAAATTAGTACGGTAAACTCGACAAATCAGTTTTTTATATCCAAAAACCAAAACAAGGAAATTTTTGGCGGTATTTTCGGTCTCGTTAAATTGATCTTCGGTATTTCATAATATGAAACCAAAACCATTTTTTCCCGGACCAAAATGGTACGGTACAATAAAAACCCGTATCGGTTGCACCCCTAATCTCAGGTATGAATGCATATTTATTTTGAGCATTGGATAATTCTTTATTATGAGATAGTATTTTATAAAATGTTTTGAAATGGTCTGAACTTTTCTAAGAGATTATTATAAATTAAAAAGGCGTTTGATTTTTTATAGGAAAAATTATTAGAAATTTAACGCCTCGTTCGAACGAGTTTGTTACTTTATTCAAACGAGTTTGGTTGAACTTCAAACAACCCTGTTTTTCATCATCCTCTATAATTTCGTTCGTTGTCGTTCTAATGAGATTATATAAGTCGTTCGAACGACTTCCCGTTTCGTTCGAACGACCGGGCGATTTTTTGAAACAAATTTGATTCTTATCTCTAATGCCTATCTCTTTGCAAATACATTCCCTATAAATAGAGATATGAGGTTAGACTTTAGAGAGAGCCTTTTTTAGAGTTCTTTTTGTATTTAAACTCTCTAAGAACTTTAGTTTTTCACCCAATAAGTTTAGGATCCAAGAATCATTATACATATGCTTTAAAGATCCTTTTTGGGCATCAAGTTTATTCTCCATGTCTTTGTGAGAATTGTTTCCTTACGGTGGATGTCGTATTCGCTATGTTGCAATGAATAAGCAGTAGATTTTGAGTTCCAATGTGTAGAAAGATGTTGAGCCTGGATCGGTGGATCGAGATGTGCGTGGACTCGTGTGGACTCCAGCGTTGCCACTGTAGAGGAACGGTTGAAGATCGAGACGCGCCAAGGATTGTGGGGATCGAGTCATTGTGTAAGTCATTTGTCATCCTATAATTACGTATCATAGTGAATTGTATGACTGGTTCATTAAAAAAAAATTCCCATTTTGGATTTTCCTCGTACATCGGCGTGTTGTACGATTAGTTTTTTTATCTGCTATCACCTAGATGCATGTTTAATGATAAAAATATAAATTTGAGAAATTTATTTATCGCCACAACTCGATTTTAAACTTTTGGAAAGCAAGTTTTAATTGGGTTAATCTATTTAAAGGCTTGATCTTTAAAATTATATATATATATATATATATAGAGAGAGAGAGAGAGAGAGAGAGAGACAAACTCATGTGCACACTAAGTTTGCACATGTGCTGACGCACACCAATTTTTTTTAAATATTAAAAAAAATGAGTTGGTTTTTTATGTATATTTAAACATTTCAACGGACCCATATAAAAAATCAGTTCAAAAAAAGTTTTTTTTGCTATTTTTAAAAAATCGGTCAAAATTTTGCAGCTTTTAAAGTGCTTAAAAATAACGAAAGTTTGACTGATTTTTTAAAAATAGCAAAAAAAGTTTTTTTGAGCTGAATTTTTTTATATGGGTTCCTTTAAATGTTTGAATATCATACAAAAAAACCAACTCAAAAATAGTTTTTTTACTATTTAAAAAAAATTATGTGCAAAGTTAGTGTGCACAGGAACCCGACTCTCTCTCTCTCTCTCTCTCTCCCCTTATATATATATATGTATATATATATATATATATTTTCAAAGCCATCCTTGCTGGGTGTTTTCACACTCACACTAGTCATTTGATTTTTGGCCACCTAAGCACTTTGAGTTAACTCAAAGTACTTTGGTTCGACTTCAAGTCATAGGACCACTTTTAAAACTCACAAAAATCTTTTATTCAAAGTGCGTTTTTGAGGCAGGTCATCTTGGGCAGATTAAGTCGACTTAACTTTACTTTAAGTCAAACTAAAGTGCCTGACTAGATATGAAGGCTACTTTAGGTTAATTTTGGGTCATACAAATTTATTATTTACAAACTCCGCCTGTGTCGCGCTTAACTTCTTATATATTTTTTTGGACACTGTTGGTCCCAAGCCCGGATAAAGGAGGAGGGTTGTATTAGGTAGCTGACAACCAACGTAAAACTTTTTCAGATCCTTATGATCATGAATCTTATGAATATACACGCTGATGCTAGGGCATTCCCCTTAAGCGATGCATTGCACCTGCTACCGGGTGTCTCGAAAAATAGGCAAGGGGCATTTTGCTTGCCACCGGGTGTCTAGAAAAATAGGCAAGAGGCGTCGTATCGGCTCTCGGATGCGACGAGAAATACGCAAGGGTTACTAAAAAAATTTGGATGTGTGCGGGTAAAGAAGCTAGTCCAGGATACTAGACTTAGGTTAGCGACTTGGAACATGGGGACTATGATAGGAAAATGGATGGAGTTAGTAGATATCATGATAATAAGAAAAGTCAACATAGCTTGTTTATAAGAAACTAAATGGGTCGAAGAGAAAGCTAAAGAAATAGAAAATACAGGGTTTAAATTGTACTATACAGGAAAACGTATAAATAGGAATGGAGTTGGAATAATAGTAGATAAGAACTTTAAAGAAGATATCGTAACCGTTATTAGAAAAGGTGATAGACTTATACTTGTAAAATTGGTATTAGGTGAAAATATAATTAATATTTTTAGTGCTTATGCACCCCAAGTAGGATTAGATGAGACACTAAAGTACAATTTTGGGAACAAATGGATGAACTAATTCAAGAAATACTCGTAGGTGAGAAAATCTATATACGGGAAGATTTTAATGGCCATGCATGAGAAGATCGTGCAGGATATGAGATAGTGCATGGAGGATATGGTTTGGGATATAGGAACGACGAGGTAGAGTTTATCTTAGATTTTGTGATGGCTTATGATTTTGAACTGGTAAACACATGTTCTAAAAAGAGTCTTAAACACTTAATAACTTATAAAAGTGGAACGCATAAGAGCCAAATAGATTTTTTTTATTACAGGAAAGGAGACCAATTAACGTGTAAAGATTGTAAGGTTATACGGGGAGAGAGCTTAACCTCACAACATAGGATGATGGTGTTGGGTATAAATATTGAAAATCAATCACAAGTGAAAAACGAGAAGATTAACCCACAAACTAGGTGGTGGAACTTAAAAGGAGAGAAATTAGAACTATTTAAAGATAAAGTATTAAATGAAGCGACATGGAATACTGAAGAAGAGACTAATATAATGTGGAATAAGATCGCCACATGCATTAGGATGATATCAAAAGCAATTCTTGGAGAATCAAGAGGCAAGTGGCCACGGTCTAAAGAAACTTGGTGGTTGAATGAAGAAGTACAAAATATAGTAAAAAAACAAAAGGGAATATTTTAAAACATGGCAAACAAATAGAAATAAAGAAAATTTTGAGAAATATGAATAAGCGAGAAAGGAAGTTAAGAAAGTGGTAAGAGATGCTAAGTTAAAAGTGTGTGATGATCTTTACACAAAATTAGGAACACGAGAAGGGGAAAAAATATTTATAAGCCTGCTAAACTTAGGGATAGGTAAACAAAAGATTTTAATAACATTAAGTGTATTAAAAGTGATTATTCGAGTGTCCTAGTCAAAGATGATGAGATTATGGAACGATGGAAAGACTACTTTGAGAGGTTATTAAATGGAGATAATGGGAATAGTTTAGATATAGAGGAACTTAGATAGACTTGAGAAAATATATTTTTCCGCAGAATTAGGACAACAGAGGTAAGGATTGCTCTAAAAAAGATGAAAACAAGGAAGGCTTTAGGACCAGATGATATCCCTATAGAGGTTTGGAAGTGCTTAGGGGAGGAAGGAGTATCATGGCTTAAAAAATTATTTAATAGAATTTTAATGACTAATAGGATGCCCGATGAATGGAGAAAAAGTATTTTACTACCTATTTATAAAAATAAAGGGGACATACAAAGTTGTTCAAATTATCGCGGTATTAAGTCAATAAGTCATACAATGAAACTTTGGGAAAGAGTGATTGAATATAGATTGATATTGAAGACAACTGTATCTGAGAATCAATTTAGGTTTATGCCTGGGAGGTCAATAATGGAAGCAATCTATTTATTGAGGAGATTAATGGAGAGGTATAGGGAGAAAAAGAAGGATCTTCGTATGATTTCTATAGATTTGGAGAAGGCATATGATAGGACACCCAAAGATATAATATAGTGGGTTCTACATAAAAAAGGAGTCACTCGCAGATATATTGATATGGTCAAGGATATGTATGATGGGGACATGACTACAGTAAGACATCAGTCAGAGAAAGTAGTGAATTTTTAATTAATATAGGCCTACACCAAGGTTCAACTTTAAGTCCTTATCTCTTTGCTATTGTTATGGATGAGTTGTCTGGACAAATACAAGATGAGGTGCCATGGTGTATGCTATTTGCAGATGATATTGTTCAAGTGGACGAGACTAAGATGGGGATTAATGTTAGGTTGGAATTATGGAGAGAAACTCTAAAAATAAGAGGGTTTAAAATAAGCAGAACTAAAACAGACTATATGGAGTGCAATTTTAGTAGTAATAGGAGGACAAATGGAGATATGGTGAAATTGGAGGGCCAAGAGATACCTAGAAATGATTATTTTCGTTATTTAGGCTCGATTATCCAAAAAGATGGAAATATTAGTGATGATGTTACTCATAGGATTAGAGCAGGTTGGATTAAGTGGAGAAGTGCTACTGGCATTTTGTGTGATAGGCGTATACCTTTGAAGTTAAAAGGAAAATTTTATAGGATGGCCATTAGACTCGCCATGTTATATGGGACAGAGTTTTAGGCAACCAAGAAACAAAACGTGCAGAAAATGAGTGGGGCAGAGATGCGAATGTTTAGATGGATTTGTGGTAAAACTCGAAAGGGTAAAATTAGAAATGAACAAATTCGTGAAACGGTAAAAGTAGCTCCTATATAAGATAAATTGAGAGAAAATTGACTTAGATGGTTTAGACACGTCAAGCGTAGATCAATGGATGCTCCCATAAGGAAGAGTGATTTAGTTAGTATTGATGGTAACATAAAGGTAGAGGTAGGCCTAAATTGACTCGGTGGGATATTATAAAAAAGGACATAATGTTATGTTGTTTAACGAAGATATTGCGCTGGACAGAATATAATGGAAAAATAGGATTCATGTAGCCTACCCCAAATAACTGGGAAAAGGCTTTGTTGAGTTGAGTACAAGTTTATTTACACTGCTAAAAAACATTCCCTCATCACCCAAAGCTCTGGAAAGGTCTTTTGAAGTTTTATCACTACTTTGAACTGTATGGAACCTATGATACTTCTTCTGGTTTGATTATGATGATCAAGAGCTTTGATTATTATTTGACAAGTATGGTTTGTTGGAGTGAAGTTCTTTAAGCCTTTATGACGAGGTTCTTGAATTCGGCTTATATGATTGGTTGATATTGCCATGGATTTTGTGTGCTTCTTATGGTTGAACTTGTGATGGTTGAGAATTAATGGATCTTATTATTATTTATTTAATTATGAATCTTTAGGAATGAACTCATATCTTGAGTATTGCTGATACCAAATTTAATCTACCGACGTGGACCAATCATACGAAGACACGTGGCTATCTACATGTCAACAACAAGCATTTCTGAGATGATCACACGATCCGAGGAACAGATCTCTCCGAGGAACTCACATGCTCCGAGGAACCGACCTCTCCGAGGAACTCACATGCTCCGAGGAATAGACCTCTCCGAGGAACTCTTGAATACCAGGAAGCTCAGGCGGTCCGAGCTACTCAGACGGTCCGAGCTGCATCTCAGCCACAGCATTGATTGCCAGATAACCAACAGTTCAACTGGTTCATTAAATGCTTATCATTGACGCGCACGCTTAAGGGCATTAAATGTATTACCCTTTCATAGGTATATCATTTAATGTATCACCCTTTCAGATGATAGCCTCAAGGCTATAAATACATTGTATCACCCTCATTCAAAGGGACCGGAATTTCTTGAGAGAACTTGTAATCGAGAATTCTCAAACACTCAGCAATAACATAACAGTGGACGTAGGCCATTCTTATAAGGCTGAACCACTTTAAAATTTTTTGTCTCATTTATTTATCTGTGATTGAATAATTAGAGTGATCTAATTTTTTACATCAACAGATTGGCGCCGTCTGTGGGAAACGACTGTTGTTATCGTTTTTCACCAAAAATCATTCATCATCAATGGCAGATAATCCGGAATCCAGCAATCGAAATGCTGGAACCCCTCCAAATCCATCTGCACCACCAATTTTTCCAGATCTGACTGGAATAATGGCAAATCTGGCTCAGGGCCAAACCGCCATGCAAGATACGATGCGACAACTCATCCAAACCCTTCATGGCGGTGCACCAGCCCATTCTGGATCACGAAACCTCCAAAGAAATACCCGTGCACCTTCTTCACGTACTAGGCGTGTTAATAAAGAATCCCATGATCGACCAACTGCTCGACAAGATAAATCCCAAGAAGCCACTTCAACGCGATCAGTTGCTCGAACCAATAGGCCCGAGGAAGAGAATGATGCTTGGAAAGGTTCCATTCAGCGGTTGGAGGATAGATTGGGAGAAATGGCTAAGGTCAAGAACCCCCTACAACGAACCTTTGTTCGAGGAACACCTTTTGTCCAGGATATTGTTGATTTTTCTACCCCGTCAAAGTTTAAAGCCCCTGTGGTGACCCCCAAATACGATGGAAAGACAGATCCTGTTCTTCACATAGAGCAATATCAAGCTGCTACCGACATCTATGCTGTCTCCGACGAGATGAGATGCAGACCATTCTCAGGAACTCTTACTGGATCTGCCCAGATATGGTACAACAATCTTCCTCGGGGTAAGATTTCAACTTTCTTTCAACTGGCCGAGTTGTTCATCGGCAATTTATGTTTTGGAGCAAAGCCAGTAAAACGAGTGGCACACTTGTTAAGTGTTAGACAAAAATCTGGTGAGAGTACTAGAGATTACATAACTCGTTTCAATAACGAGAAGCTGGAAGTCATAGATTATGAAGAAAAGATAGCAATCACTGCCTTGATGAGTGAGTTGTTGCCTAACAAGTTGTACTACACTTTGGCCAAAGACCCTCCTCGAACCATGTCAGACCTGGTGAGAAAAGCGACCAAGATTATTAATGCCGAGGAGGCTATGTCTGCGAAGAAGAATATGGACACCAAAGAAACCAAAGTGGAAGATGATAAAGCGAAGAAGAAGAGTATCCAGCCCCGAGAAGAATCAAGCTATACAAGAGGAAATGAAGACCGAGCAAGAGAGAGATCTAGATCTCCTCGTCGGGCAGAAGAAAAATAATAAATGGAGAATGTGTGTTGATTTCACCGATCTCAACAAGGCAGTGGATGCTACCTCGGGACACGAGCTGCTCATTGATACTTACTCTGGCTACAACCAGATCAAAATAAAACCTGAAGACAGGGAACGACATACCAGCAGCTGATGAACAAGGTTTTTGCCGAACAAATCAGTTGCAGTATGGAAGTCTATGTCGACGATGTGCTGACAAAAAGCAAGAAAGCTGCTGATCATCTAGTTGACTTAGGTCAGACCTTTGATCAACTAGATAAATATCAAATGAAACTCAACCCGACGAAGTGCACTTTTGGGGTACGAGAAGGAATGTTCCTCGGGTACATCGTCAACCAGCGAGGCATTGAGGCGAATCCAGAAAAGATCAAAGCTCTTTTAGGGTTGCGATCTCCAACGACGAAGAAAGAGGTGCAGAGTCTTACAGGACGAGTTGCAGCGCTCAACAGATTTGTATCCCGAGCAACTGATAGATGCCTCCCATTCTTCAAAACACTTCGAAAAACTTTCGAGTGGAATGATGAATGTGAAAAAGCCTTTCATGACTTGAAGAAATATTTGGGAACACCTCCACTTTTGTCCAGGCCAGTAATGGGAGAGAAGTTGTACTTATACCTGGCAGTATCAGAGAATGCAGTCAGCTCGGCATTGATCAGATTGGAGAATGGAGTCCAGAAACCAATTTATTACACAAGTAAGGCTTTCCAAGGTGTAGAGATCAGGTACCCAAAGCTGGAAAAATTGGCATTAGCATTAATTGAAGCAAGTAGAAGAATGAGGCCATGTTTCCAGGCCCATACCATGCATACCGACATGCCATTAAGACAAGATGTAGCAGAGTTTAATGATCCTGATACCCTCGAGGAACAAAAGTTGCTCGCTGATCAACCTGTGGATGTTACAGGATTAGCAGACATAAGCCCAGACCAATTCCGATTGGTAAAAGGGCGTGTGGATGTTACAGGATGCAATGCAGAGATAGTTGGGAGGATTCCTAATACTCCCGAGAAACAAAAGTTGCTTGCTGACCAGCTTGTGGATGTTACAGGATCAACAGACATAAGCCCATACCAACTCCGATTGGTAAAAGGATTTGTAGATGTAGAAAGATCATCAAATTCGAACTCAAACCATACTCCTTTGGTTAGGAGGCGTACACTAGCGTGACCAACTCCGGTTGGTAAAAGAACTAGTGGACAAGATAGTTCGAGCGTGACCAACTCCGGTTGGTAAAAGAGCGAGAACACCATACTCCTTTGGTTAGGAGGCGTACACTAGCGTGACCGACTCCGGTTGGTAAAAGAACTAGTGGACAAGATAGTTCGAGCGTGACCAACTCCGGTTGGTAAAAGAGCGAGAACACCATACTCCTTTGGTTAGGAGGCGTACACTAGCGTGACCAACTCCGGTTGGTAAAAGAACTAGTGGACAAGATAGTTCGAGCGTGACCAACTCCGGTTGGTAAAAGAGCGAGAACAAACCATACTCCTTTGGTTAGGAGGCATACACTAGCGTGACCAACTCCGGTTGGTAAAAGAGCTAGTGGACAAGATAGTTCGAGCGTGACCAACTCCGGTTGGTAAAAGAGCGAGAACAAAATCAACATTCCTAAAAATACCAATCTCGGTTGGTTAGGAAACAAGATATACCAACTTATGTTGGTCGGCTGGTAAAATCATTCCAGAAAATACAAAATATTTCAAATTGAACCAAGTATGGCTGGTCGGGGATAAAAACCCACCAACTGTAGTTGGTCGACAAGAACAATTTAACAACCTTGGTTGGTTGGAAAAATTTTCAACATTTTTATACTCATTACTTTATTATTAAGTGATCGAGCAACATTGATACTTGTAACTTTTTTGGTCGATGAACCATACAATATTGTTATGCAAGCACAAATAAGAAAGTGTTTGATATTTACAAGACAATAGCAAATACAAATTTGCGAACAAAAATGAAATTCTTTCACTGAATTCAAAATGAATTACGCAAATTTATTACATTGATATTAAATTGTGTACTAACTATTATATTGAGATTCCTACTCTATTGGTTTCTCTCCTTCTGCTTTATAAACAGGTTCCTCGCCAGCAGGTGGATCATTTAAAGTAAGAGAAAAATTTATGAAGTTAAGATCTTTGAGCATCCTGATATTCATCAAGGATGGTCGATCTAGGAGGTGCTCGGTAAAGTATTTGTTCATCTGGGGGCTTCTATTACAGATATATTTGTTCATTTGATGGCACACCCTTATAACATCATGCAGTCGAGCACATAATTCAACTTCACAAACTCACACGGAGGCATATTCAGAAGTTCAGGAGTTATTACGCACATACTATTGAAGTTCAGAAGTCAAATTTAGCATCTACAGCATTGAGAGCTCTACTACTACTGTCTCGACTAACATTGAAGAAGAAGTTGTATGAAATTTTTTTGAAGTCCACCACTAGCTCACAAGAGGCAGTAGGTCGGCTAGCAAACCAATCAACATACTTGAAGATTATGATAAGCTACAAGCGGCATCATATGTCAATAATGCACTTTATGTTGAACAAATCAAGAAGGTAGATCAAGAATTTCACGGGCACCGAGCAACACTGCAAAATAAAATACTCCATCCTTTCAAGTAAACCATCAAGCATGAAGCATTGGGGGCTTCTGTTGATACCAAATTTAATCTACTGACGTGGACCAATCATACGAAGACACGTGGCTATCTACATGGCAACAACAAGCATTTCCGAGATGATCACACGATCCGAGGAACAGATCTCTCCGAGGAACTCACATGCTCCGAGGAACAGACCTCTCCGAGGAACTCTTGAATACCAGGAAGCTCAGGCGGTCCGAGCTACTCAGACGGTCCGAGCTGCATCTCAGCCACAACATTGATTGCCAGATAACCAACAGTTCAACTGGTTCATTAAATGCTTATCATTGACGCACACGCTTAAGGGCATTAAATGTATTACCCTTTCATATGTATATCATTTAATGTATCACCCTTTCAGATGATAGCCTCAAGGCTATAAATACATTGTATCACCCTCATTCAAAGGGACCGGAATTTCTTGAGAGAACTTGTAATCGAGAATTCCCAAACACTCAGCAATAACATAACAGTGGACGTAGGCCATTCTTATAAGGCTGAACCACTTTAAAATTTTTTGTCTCATTTATTTATCTGTGATTGAATAATTAGAGTGATCTAATTTTTTACATCAACAAGTATAGATGATGATCGTATTTGATTTATTTAGTTTATGCTTTTTATAGATATGATTATCTTGACTTTTACTATAGAGCCACTCTTTCTTCCGTGCTAAAATCTATAGTGAATGATATGATATATGGTAAATTCTAATTCCCATGCCACAATTGATAATTATTTATTGATTGGTTGATCACACGTGTCTTCTTTGGGTTATGATTCTCTTTTGGTTCTAGTTGATTGGTTGACACAAACCCGGAGATAGGTCTCATCATGTCTTGAGTGCATGTTTCCATATCAATAACATTAAAGAGAAAATAGTGAAGCGGTGTAGTATATCAATTAAATTGTTTTCACACAAAATATTATACTAGAAAATACTTTTGTGTTTCACAATTCGTATTAATGATTTTTTTATCAACCAAGTCCTTAATGATATGATTTTGTAATTCAACATGTTTTGTCCTTTTTTGCTTCATTAGTTTTTTAGATATATCAATTGCGCTCATGTTATTGCAATACAAATCCATAGTCCCTTGTTCGAACTTGTTGTTGTTCACCATTTACTTCATACAAAGAAATTTGGGTGCAACATCTCCCCGCAATGATGTACTCGGACTCAACTGTAGACAAAGATATCTAAATTTCCCTCTTTTATATCCATTACACCATGGAGGTACCAAAGAAGAAATAACCTCGTGCTGTACATTTTTTATTAACAACATCCCCCGTCCAATCAGAGTTCATGTATGCATAAAATGAGTCATTATTATCATAAGGATACCACAATCCTATCTTTTGTGTTCTACTCTCATAACTAATTTTATGTGTGACTCATTTTGTTAGCTTGATACATAACACACACTCCTACACTATAGAAAATATTGGGTTGACTAGAAGTTAGATAAAGAAAACTACCAATCATACTCTGATGAATTTTTTCTTCCATATCCTTTCCATCCTTATCTTTGGTCAACTTAGAGCCAACACCCATAGGTGTCTTGAAATGTTTTTCCGATTCCATCCTAAATTTCTTTACTAATTCCTTTTGTATACTTAGCTTGGGATATAAAAATACCATTTGACATTTGTTTAACTTACAACCTTAGGAATAAATTAACTCACAAATCATTCTCATTTCAAACTCAATTTTCATGTCCTACGAAAATCTATGAGCACACTCACTAATAGTCAAATCGAACATCATGTCTTCAACTTATATTTGAGCAATGAGAATATGATCCCTAGTTTTTTAACAAAAAGTGTTCTATCAACTCCTCTTCTCCTAAACCCACTCTTTATGAGGTATGCGGTAAACCTTTCATAACAATATATGAGCTTATTTCAATCCATATAAAGACTTATGGAGCTGTAAAATATTATTTGGACATTTAGGTTCTTCAAAAATCTTTAGTTGCTCAACATAAACTTCTTAATTTAGAACCACTTTCATGTAAAAAGAAATTACTAACAAGAGATGCACGCTTTCTAATTTATAAACTAGAGAAAAAGTAAAACATGATTAATATAAAATACATAAAAGTTCAACCTAAAGAACTTCAATCGATCATGCAATGGAAAGTAAAAAATAAGAATTAGGTTTAAAGTATAAAACTAGGGTTTCGAATTTCAATATCATTGCGGATCTTATTTGTGATCATAATGAGGAGAAATATATTTATGAAGATGATGATCTTGCTGCCCTCCCAAGGTCTCCAATACCCTTGCTAGAATCCTTCGAATGTCTCGAATCTTCTAGTATATGATCCACATAATGTAAGCCTTGCGTGTTGGCACTCTTGGAGATGAAACTTTGATAAAATATATGAGAAATCACTTTCTCTCTCCTCGCCCCTTATAAAAATATGAATAGTATTTTTTCTATCCCTCTTTTACCCTTCATAACGGATGTCTTACCTAAAACCCTATCTTACACCAATATGTATATGTATAAGTTACGGACTTTAGCCAAACTGGGTGATGATGCTGGAAACAGCACCACCCTTCAAGGTGTTTGTGAGCTCAATTCAATGTTAACAATGGCAGCATAAGAGTACATACACATATAGTAGAAAGAGGTGAGGAGAAGAGGATTCACACCGAAATGTAAGTGATTCAGCCAATCTGGCCTACGTCCACTGCGCAAGTGTATGATGTGTATCACTGTATGAGGGAACTAATGGCCATTAATACAATCTCTCAAGCTTTCTCTCTCTACTGTGTATTTGAACAGAGTTTTAGCTAGGTTACTAATTTCGAGCCCCCTTCTAAGAAGGAGAAGACAAGTATTTATAGTGCCTGGGGGGTGTAGTGTACCCCCCATGCATGTAAAGAGCATGTGTGTGTTGATCTAGCCAATATGATGAAGACATTTGTCCCTGTCACATGTAGAGAATGATGATGAAATATTCCCCCCCACGTGGGGGGAATGATTTGTTATAACTGATTTGTGTCCACGTGTCCTTGTCCACACATATGTCAATAAGTGCTCGGCCTCCGTGCTTGGTCATAGCCTCGGCCTGGAAGAGACGGAGGTTGGTAAGGTCTAGCTGCATATCCAATCCGAGATGAGCCATCATGGTCTCGACTTAAGTCAATCCGAGATGAGCCATTAAGGTCGGCCTGGGCCGAGGTTAAGCTGGAATATGCCAGGAACATCGATTGATTAATTGCTGGGGTTGGCATTGGTAGAAGTATAGCTCCTTGTAACCTCGGCCTACCCTCAGCCGAGGTTGTCATTCCTGGGTGACCTAATGAACTGCTATTCCCCTGAGTCATGAAAACACCCCTTGACGAGGTTGGTAGTAGTGTGGGCAACGGCCAACCTTACTATGGCCGAGGCCGCTGGTTACTGATCCAAGGCCCTTCCAACGTCAGCCATGTGCTTGGCCGAGGTTGGTATCTTTGAGCCGAGGTGGCACATTTGGGGCATATCAATAACCCCCCAGCCCTTAGTTACATGTGAGAGCAGGTGACTGTGGGGTCTACATCTTCGAGGTCTTTCTTCCTTGTGCCAATGTTCATTTGACACTTGTCCATTGCTGAATTGTGAGGCGTGCCTGGCAAGCATGTGATGTCAGTCGTCCTTTGGGGCTCCCAAGGTAATAATGGGCCTTGGGAAGTGTGCATTCATACTTAAGGGTTTAAACCCTATTTTTCCTCTTTCCTCTGCATTTCTCTCTTTCTCCTGGTTCGACTTGCTTCTGCAACTCTCTCTCTCTTGAAAAGCTCTGGTTTGAAGTTGCTTTTGGTGGTGATTTATTGCAATCTCTTCCTTCTCCCTTACCACTTTATCTTGACGTATCCTCTACCATTCTTTCTTCTTCATTTTTCCTGTCTTCTTCTTTCTTTTTCATTTTTCGGCGAGTTTTAAGAGATTTTCAGTGAGACCTTCATTTTTTTTGGCGAACTGTTCTCGTGTGTTCTTGGTGGTCATTGCTTAAAATTTGATAGTTTGATCCTTAATTCCATCATTCCATTAGCCAGTCCTGTTTGTTGTTTAGAAGAGTTTTAAGTGTAGGGTCTGCCTCTTATGCTCAGACCCCTTTACCAACTCCTAGAGGAGTTCCCTTCTCTCAGAGAGAAGACTTTAGAGAAAATTAGGCAAATAGAAAGAGCGCAGGAGGAAGCTCGTAGGTCATAGGAATTCCCCCTCAGACCTATCTTTCCACCACCTCTGAAGGTTGTATATCCTGAACCATCAAAACCAGCTAGCCAAGCAGAGGTCCTTGCTGAACCCTCACCGATGTCTGAATCTGAGTCATCCACCTCAGACCCTATGTCTGTGGACTCTTTTTAAGAGGCCATGGACTTCTAAAATCAACAAGATCAGGTCCCTGATCAGGTAGAGATTTTTAGTCGGGCCTCGTCTCATAAAAATTCAAGCACATCATCCTCTTCCTTAGAGGTTGAAATTGTTGGACCAAGCGTGGCTATTCCACCAATCCTTGATGCCATTCCCCTGCCGGCCGTCATGGGGGCTGAGTTCGCTCAGAGGTTTCCAAGTAATCCCCCAACGTCTGCTCAGGCCGACGTTGAGCTAGATAATGGTGATGATGATACTGAGAGTGATGTTGACATCTCTGAGGCGTCCGAGATCGAGAGTTCAGTCAGTGAGATCGACCTCCTATCTTTCAGATATTTATATTCCATAAGCCCTTCCATAAAGCTTAGGAGACCTCTGAGGGAAGAGAGGGCTTATCACGGCTGAGATGGTGAGATCTTCTTATACGAGCAGATGTTCAAGTTGGGATTTCATCTGCCCATCCATCCCATCATCAGGTCTATACTAGCCTATATCAACTTGGCCCCTTCCCAGTTGTCACCCAATGCTTGGAGGGTGATAATTGGGGCCATTGTCTAATGGAGGGTTGTTCATCACTCAGACCTTCCAGTCCAAGTCTTTGTAGGATGCTATGTCCCTTCATTTGCTAGAAATCACTCGAGCTATTATCATTTTTTAGCTCGGAAGCCAGAAAAGAAGATGCTTCAAATTACCCAAACCTCAAACCATAACTGGAAGCCACATTATTTCTTTGCCTCAGGGCCATGGGAATTTAGCCCATATGCCCCCTCTTCCTCATTAGAGCCGAGAATGCCCTTGAGATGGGGAAAAGTTACAATGGCTGCTAGGGCCGACCCTGGGCTAAGCCAGCAAAATATTCAGAAGGTTAAACACCTTTAAGATCAGGGGGAGCATGGTCTGCTTATAAAATTCGAGCACCTGTTGACTCCTTACTATCTCTCTGAGACTGGTCTAGGGGGAAGTCCAATGGCCGAGCTTAATAAGTGATTTTTATTCCAAGTTTTACCTCTGAATTTATGCATGTCTGACTCTCTAACTCAGACCTTTCTATCTTGCAGAGCGTCCGAAGGGGATATCTGACGAGTTATGGGAGATAACATCACCAAGTTTAACGAAGCTTGCTAAAAAGGCAGGTCTGAATGCTCCTCCTCCTCCTCCCTCAACTTCGAGGGCTCGGGCCATAAAGAAGAGAAATGCTACCGACCCTGGCCCTGAGGATCAAAGGCAGACGAAGAAAGGTGGGGATTCTGCCATCCCTATATCCTCTACAGATGCATTGGCTGCTCGTACAGAGCAACTAAAATATAATGACAGCATCATAGGCCACAGTCTGCAGGCGCTGGATGCCATCGGCTCTGCCATGACCGATGCTGACAAACGCTTTTGTCGGTCCATAGACACACCTCTACTGGTTGAGTTTGGCCTCCATAGGTCTATTCAGGTATGACTTCAGATTTTAGTATAGCTTTAAAGTGTAACCTCTGTTTTGAATTTCAACTTATATACACGATCACATGATTTGCAGGGCCTGGATGCTATGCATCATCTTGCTAATTGGATTATGAGGAAGTTACCCCTCATCCAGAAGGGCTAAGAGGCCGAGAAGGTGCAAAGCTCTCTGAATGCAGAGGTAGACCGTCTGAAGTCTGCCTTTGAGGGGTCTGAGAAGAAGGTTAAGGAGCTGGAGAAAGAGATCTCCAAGCTTAAAAAGGACCACGCTGTTGCTCTGAAGGCCAAAGACGATGTTCTCTAGCAAAAGGTTGACTCTACAGTGAAGGAAGCCCTTGAGGATGCTTCTGAGGGGATTTTGGCTGATTACAAAGTCTCCGATGAATTCATCAGATTCGGCTTCGAGTACCTCGAAAGAGGTATTAAGGCTACTGTCAAATGGGCGGCTACTAAGTAGAAGGAGGCAGGGAGCTTGAAGGCCTCTGACTTCATAGGTTTAGGTTTTGCTAACCCTCAGCTTGCTCAAGCCCTTCAAGAGGTTGAAGAGGAGGATGCTGCCCCTGCAGAGACTGCACCACTGGACGTTACAGCGATAGAGGGAGCTAACCCCGGAGATAATGGGGCCGAGGTGATCAACATCGTCCAAGGGAATCAGGCCGAGGATGCCAGCACTCTCCCTTCGAACCCTTAGGCTATTTTGTGAAGCTTTTGCACTTTTTTGTAACCCCTGATTAGTTGTAACCTCTGAAGAACATCGTCAGCTTCTATTTTTTGAATTTTATAATTTTATGACAACCTCTGAGGAGGGTTTTTATTTCTTCATTTGTTGATTTGTTTGTTGAATGCTTCTTTGCCATGCGATGTTCAGCTCCGAAGTCTTAGTGCAATGATGTCTGTTTAAACTAAATTAATAGTCTTACTTCAGACCTTGTCACCATATTATGATGTTATAAGGTGTGAGGTCATCAACTAAGATGTTACCCTCACAAATAATTTCACCAAATTAATGATGTTAAGGGTCCGAGGTCATCCAGGTATGATGTCTGACCTCAGACCTTGTCACCAAATAATGATGTTAAGGCATGCGGTCATCACTAAAATGTTATCCCCATAAATAATTTCACCAAATTAATGATGTTAAGGGTCCGAGGTCATCCAAGTATGATGTCTGACCTCAGACCTTGTCACCAAATAATGATGTTAAGGGTCTGAGGTCATCCAAGTATGATGTCTTACCTCATACCTTGTCACCACATTATGATGTTATAAGGTCTGAGGTCATCAACTAAGATGTTACCCTCATAAATAATTTCACCAAATTAATGATATTAAGGGTCTGAGGTCACTCAACTATGATGTCTGACCTCAGACCTTATCACCAAATAATGATGTTAAGGCCTGAGGTCATCACTCAAGTATGATGTCTGACCTCGGACCTTATCACCAAATAATGATGTTAAGGCCTGAGGTCATCACTAAGATATTATCCCCATAATTCCACCAAATTATTGATGTTAAGGGTCTGAGGTCATCCAAGTATTATGTCTGACCTCAGACCTTGTCACCAAATAATGATGCTAAGGCCTGAGGTCATCACTAAGATGTTATCCCCAAAATTTCACCAAATTAATGATGTTAAGGGTCTGAGGTCATCCAAGTATGATGTCTGACCTCAGACCTTGTCACCAAATAATGATGTTATAAGGTCTAAGGTCATCAACTAAGATGTTACCCTCGTAATTTCACCAAATTAATAATGTTAAGGGTCTGAGGTCATCAACTAAGACGTTACCCTCATAAATAATTTCACCAAATTAATGATGTTAAGGGTTTGAGGTCACTCAAGTATGATGTCTGACCTCAGACCTTGTCACCAAATAATGATGTTAAGGTCTGAGGTCACCCAAGTATGATGTCTGACCTCAGACCTTGTCACCAAATAATGATGTTAAGGCTTGATGTCATCACTCAAGTATGATGTCTGACCTCAGACCTTGTGACCAAATAATGATGTTAAGGCCTGAGGTCATCACTAAGAGGTTATCCCCATAATTTTGCCAAATTAATGATGTTGAGGGTCTGAGGTCATCCAAGTATGATGTCTGGCCTCAGACCTTGTCACCAAATAATGATGTTATAAGGTCTGAGGTCATCAACCAAGATGTTACCCTCATACATTCTATCATTAGAGCACAATGAACAAGAATTGACATGGAAACTGATCTCTCATTAATAACCTCTTCATAAGATGGTACATTTACATAACTTTTTGCAACATCATATGTAATACTTCTTTAGGTGATCAGCATTCCAGGGGTTGGCAAAAGGTTCCCCTTTTAGGTTTTCTAGCCTGTAGGTCCCGGGCACAACCTCTTCTATCACTTTGTAGGGACCATGCCAGTTTGGGTGGAGTTTGTTTATTTTCTGTAATGTCTTCTTCAGTACTAAGTCTCCCACGGCAATGGGTCTTGATTTCACCCTCTGATTGTAGAATTTTGTTGCTCTCTGCTGGTAAGCTGCTTGTCTGATTTCTGCGTCTTCCCTTCTCTCTTTAATCAGATCTAGGTCTAGTCTCCTTTCTTCCCCATTTTTATCAGGGTCATAGGTCTGAACCCTATGAGTAGGGAGTCCCACTTCCATTGGTATGACGGCCTCTGAGCCATGTGTTAGCATGAACGGGGTTTCTCCTGTCGGTGTTCTTGTCGTTGTCCTGTAGGCCCACAACACAACATAAACCTCTTCAGTCCATTTCCCCTTCGCTTCTTCTAACATCTTCTTGATTCCGTTGAGGATTGTTCTGTTTGTGACTTCGGTCTGACCGTTTGCCTGAGCTCGGCCAGGAGATGAGAAGAACTGCTTTATCCCAACTCTTTCGTAATACTTTTCTAAAGAGGAGTTCTTGAACTGGGTTCCATTATCTGAGATGAGAGTGTTTGGGAGGCCATGTCTGAATATGATGTTCCTCCAAATAAATTGGAAGGTCTTCTGTTCTGTGATCGTTATCATCGGCTCTACTTCCACCCACTTTGAGAAGTAGTCAATGGCAACTATCAGAAACCGGTAATTATTGGCAGCTCTTGGTAGGGGTCCTACTAAGTCAATTCCCCATACTGCAAATGGCCATGGGGAAGTGATTGACGTCATAGGTTGATGAGGTTGGTGAGGAATAGTGGAGAATCTCTGACATTTATCGCACCTCTTCACCTAAGCTGCGGCATCTTTGGCAAGGGTTGGCCACCAGTATCCCTATGTAATAATTCTCTTGTCCAAGGGTCTTCCTCCTATGTGACTGGAGAAAGAACCCTCATGAACTTCCTGTAAGACGCGGGGAACTTCGGTGGGATGCACACATCTGAGGAGAGGCAACAAAAATCCCTTCTTATATAGGACGTCTCCTACTATGGAGAACTTGGCAGCCCTATATCTTAATTTCCTCCTCTCTTACTTGGATTCCGGTAGCTCTCCCTCTTTGATATATCTGACGAGGGGGTCCATCCACTAGTCTCCTAGGTTCAAATTGAGATAAGGGTTGCTAACCTCTTCTTACTCAATGGTCGCTTTTGGTAAGACCTTGACCAGAACTGTCCTTCTATGTCTGTCTTCGTTACTGAAGCCAACCTTGCCAATGCATCTGCGTGGCTGTTATTTTGTCGAGGTACTCTCTTCAGTTTTGTATCTTCAAAATATTCTAACATCATTCTCACCCTCTTCATATACTTAGCCATCCTTTCATCTTTGGCCTCATAGACCCCTAGTACTTGATTGACAACTAACCTTGAGTCACTATGAATTAGGAGTCGTCTTACTCCCAGAGTCTTTGCCAATGAGAGACCTGCTATCATGGCCTCATATTCTGGCTCGTTGTTAGATGCCTTGAAGTTGAACCTCAAAGCATATTCAATGTTGGCACCGTCTAGAGCTGAAAGTATCAGCCCTGCACCGCTTCCACTGTCACAGGAAGAACCATCAACTAAGAGATTCCAAATGTCTGTATCCGATGAGAAGGCCCCTTCTGAAATGATTCCTTGCTTGAAGAGGTACCGATCCTCCTCGTTCTTCGCTACTCTGCTCCCGATCTTCTTGGATACGACCTCTTCCTAGTTTTGGAATACGTTTGGTGCAACTTCTTCCTGTTCTTGGAAGATGTTTGGTGCAACCTTTTCCTGTTCTCGGAAGACATTATTGTTTGACCCTTCATCATCCATTAGGTCATTCTCTACCTCGGCCTCTTCCCATGTGAACTCAGCAATAAAGTCTCGAGGGCCTGCCCTTTGATGGCTGCCCTAGGTTGATAAGTAATGTCATACTCTCCTAACTCAATGGCCCAGGTCATCAATCTTCCAGGCTTCTCAGGTTTATGGAGGACCTGTCTTAGTGGGGAATCGGTGAGGACGACCATAGAATGGGCTTGGAAGTAGGGCTTCATCTTCCTTGAAGCATATATCAGGGCGTAGGCAAACTTTTCCATACGAGGATAATTTTGCTCAGACCCTTGAAGGGCTTTACTTTTGAAATACACAGGCCTTTGGATTCTAACGTCTTCCCGTACTATGGCTGCACTTATAGCCGATTCAGAGACTGCTAGATAAACATATAATTTCTCTCCTACTATGGGCCGAGATAATAACCAGGGAGACCCAAGGTAAGACTTGAGTTGGTTAAAAGCTTCTTCGCACTCTTCGTCCCACTGGAAGGCCTTTTTAAGCACTTTAAAGAATGGAAGACACTTGTTCGTTGATCTGGAAACAAAACTGTTGAGTGCGGCCACTCTCCCCGTGAGTCTTTGGACGTCCTTGATACTCCTTGGCGTCTTCATGTCAAGAAAAGCCTTGATTTTCTCAGGGTTTGCTTCGATTCCTCTTTGATTGACGATAAATCCAAGAAACTTCCCAGCTCCTACCCCAAAGACACACTTCGCTGGGTTGAGTTTCATCCTGTACAGGTCCATAGTATCGAAGGTCTTTTCAAGGTCTGCCACATGAGTGCAGGACTTTAAGCTCTTCGTCAGCATATCGTCTACATACACCTCCATAGTCTTGCCTATTTGATCTTCGAACATCTTATTCACAAGACGTTGGTATGTTGCCCCCGCATTTTTCAGACCGAAGGGAATCACTTTGTAGCAGTACGTCCCTTTGTCGGTAATGAAGGTTGTCTTCTCTGAGTCTTCTACATCCATGAAGATCTGATTGTAGCCTGAATACGCGTCCATGAAGCTCATGAGCTCATGCCCTGTAGTAGCATCTACCATCTGATCTATTCGAGGTAAGGGATAGCTATCTTTTGGGCAAGACTTGTTCAGGTCAGTGAAATCAACGCACATTCTCCACTTTCCATTGGCCTTGGGCACGATGACTGCATTCGATAACCACTCCGGATATATGACTTCTCTAATAAACTCAGCCTCTTCCAATTTTTTAACCTCTTCCCGAATGACATCGTACTTCTCCCTAGAGTAAACTCTTCGTCTTTGTTTGATAGGCCTGGCATCTTTGGTCACGTTAAGCTTGTGACACATAACCTCAGGGTTGATTTCGGGCATGTCTGCATGACTCCAAGCGAAGACACTCTTCCTCTTCCTCAAGAAGTTTATCATCTCTTCCTTGATTTCTATTTTTAAGGCTTTGCTGACTGATACGACGCAAATATTGCGTATTTCACCCGTTAACCTACGCGTTATTAGCCCCCTCGGGTATCTTAATCCCTATATTTATGCTCGTTAACCAGACAACCTCGGATTTCTATGTTAACATGTTTTGCAGGGGTTAATTGAGCTTTTGTAGGTATTTGGATGCTTAGTATGAACTTCGGATGCATTCCGGCAAAGTTCCGTACACAACCGCACTCGCAAGGGCATTTTAGTCTTTTCACAGCTTGGGTACCTGGCCCGACATCTCACAGAAGTTGTAGCCCTCCTTGCTAGCTTCGCGTTGCCGTGAACGGTGCGCGATTCCGATTCATAACGAAGAAGTTACGACAATTCTTCCAGAGGAAAAATAAGGAAAGCAAAAGAGGAGAAGGAGAAGAGGAGAAGACCAATGCAGTGGGCTGCTGCATTCTGCCCTGCTTGATCGATCGATCGACCCATTTGGTCGATCGATCGACCTTTCTGATTTGCCAAAATTTTCCCTAGGTCGATCGATCGACCAAAGGGGTCGATCGATCGATGCTCTGTTTTCTGCAGATATTTTTCCTTTCTTTTCTTTCTTCTTTATTTTTATTCCAACTTACTATATAAGCCAATTTTGTTGTAATAAACAGGGGTGAACGATTTTAGGTTAGTTTTAGTTAGGGTTTTGGGGTTTTGCTTGGTTCTTCTTCCATTCTTCTTGGATTGACACACCATTTGGATTGTATGTTAACTATTCATCTCCCCTACCATTAATATAGCTTGTTTTCCTTCATTTCTTGCTTTCTAGATAATTTACATGCTTTCATAATTAGGTTTACTTGCTTTATTTCTTGCTTTCTTAGCTTAATTAGTTTAATTTAGTTTATTTCATTATGTACCCTTAGATAAATAGGGTCGGGATTGCGTTTCCGCCATTTACGAGTTTGGACCTCGAAAATTAGGTTTTGTGTAAAATTGCGTTTAATTGAAACCGCGCATATCAAAGTTGGATTGCTAAGCGTTTATCTTTCTTTGTCACGCAACGTTAGAGTTTATAGCGACAATCCGAATTTAATCCGCGTGTGACCATTTTCAGTTAAATGTTTTATCTCGCAACTTTGGGTTAAATTCCTTCTTGTGTGATGTTTATGCTTAATTGTAAATGCTCGATTAAATTGCTTTCAAGCCGGAATTCTAATTAGTAGTTGTTTAGCCCGTGTGGTGGAATGCGATCCCGATCCTCGCTTTACTTTAATTTAGCGTAACTTATTCTTTTGTTTTGTCACCATAACCACCCATCACCTTTTCTTTCATTTATTTTACACTTTTATTCCTGAAGTAATTAAAACAATTAAAGTCTAAAATTTAATCACTCCCTATGGATTTCTTACGATACCCGACTTACCGCTGTACTTGCTTATCAAGTGTAGTAGTAACTTAGGTTTTTGCATGTAGAGTGGGAGCCGAAATCAACGACAGTGTCCCTACACGAACACTCGATTTCCCTCGCATCAAAATGGTGCCGTTGCCGGAGAGTGTGTTTTAGATTGTAGTTGTTTTACTATTTCATAGTATTTTTTCCTTTTGTATTTGTATTCTTTGTTTTAACCCTTTTTGCAGGATTTGCATACTTTGAGCGCTAAGAAACTTTGATTCGCGGTTGCTCACTTTATTTCTTGGATTCTCCATCTACAAATAACGAGGTAATCATGTCCTCCTATTATAGTTATTACGGTTATTCTAATGATTCTTACTTTGGGGATAATTTTCAAGTTTTCCATTTTGAAGATTTTCTTGAGATTGAAAGACTTGAAAACAATTATCGGAATGAAAATCGTTATTGGGAGCTTGAGTTGGATTCATTATTCGAACCCAATGGCGATTCTTATTTCATTACTTTCGAAGACGAGTTTCAACCAAATGAGGAGTCCGAGGCTCTTGAGCCGAGGAAGCCTACTTTGGAAGAAACTTTGCTTATTTACTCCCAAGGTTTGGAAAGCTTAAATGATGCTAGAATGAGACTTGGTGCACTTTGCGATGAGATGTATTCTTTTGCACAAAACAACGAGGAGGTGGAAACTTGTGTTTCACCTCAATTTTTCAAAGAATTTCTCATTGAATGTGCATCTCTCTCCCCCGAAATTCAATCTCCTTCCGACGATGAGTCGATTGAGATTGAATTTGTTTCATCACCATATTCATTTTCCGTCATTGAACCATTAGAATTACCGGTTGATTCCTATGAGTCGGTAGAAACTTTTACAACTTCTACACTTTTTGCCGACGAGGACTCTTTACCGGACTTGTTTTCGATGGATCCTATCCCCGTGTGTGCACGATCTCCCATTCCACTTGAAAAATCTTTGGGAGATGAGTCGATTTTTCTTGGATCTCTAGTGTACCTTTCCCCCTTGTTATCCAAATCCCCCATCGTCCGCCCAAAATTTCAAAATGGCGATGGTTCATTTTTTTCACCACCCACATGCCTTTCGTTTTTCAAACGGAATTCATATCTTTCGGGAGGCATGTTCACTTTGGAGGGTCCACCGTTGATCTTTCAAAGTCAAATCCCTTTTTGGGTGGACCCTCAACTATTTAGACTTCTAGTGTATAGTTAGTGTGAAGCCTAAATAGTAGGTTGTAAATAGTTAGCTTTTTAATTTTCTTTCTTTCCTATTTTTCTTTCCTTTTAATTTAGTCTAGTGTAATTAGTAAAATTTTTGTTATTTGTTTTTGCTATGCTCGGTACTAACTTGTTTTGTAGATTTCATTGGACTCGTGCTTATAGAGATCGCTCCAATTTTGGGTAATATCGTTCTTTCCTCTCTTTGTGTTGTGTTCTTAATGCGCATTGAGGAAAATGCAACATTTAAGTTAGGGGGTGTAGGATATTCTATCCATTTCATGTGTAGTCCATGGATTTGCTCACATTTAGTTACTGAGTATGCCTTTTTGTGAAAAAATTGAAAATTTTCAAAAATATTTTCTTTCCTTTTTCTCCTTTGTTGGGCATTTTGCCTTGTTTCCAGTGATAAATTTCAATAATTGCCCGATCCAATAGACAACTCAATGATGCATGTTCTCGATTTTAGAAGTTATTAGACTTTAGTCCTTAAATCATTAATATTGTGAATAACTGCATGAATTAAACTTTATCCCATGAGCATATGCACTTTCCTTGTTCTGTTGATTTGGTTTAAGATTTTTATAACTCGGGAATCTTTTGTTGCATTGTATATACTTACACCGAGTAAGCTTTGTACCTTTCGTCGTTTGTGAGTGTTATACACTATTCTTTTCTCTTTGAAAACGTTGAATTCGTCGGTAATCTCTCTATTCTTTCATTTTGACCGTTCATTAAATGAGTTCATACTCGAAATGTTTTACTTGAGCATGATTTTCATATATTGTTTTGACTTGAGAATTGCGTAAACTTTTGGAAATGATCATAGGTCATCTTTGTTATATCACCCATATTAGCCTTGACATCACCCTTGTATGTTTACCCTCGTTAACCCCTTGAGCCTAAATATATCCTTTCTTTTCATAACCCCAAATCCCATAACCAACTCCAAATTGGAGTTATAAACCATACATACACTTTCCATACCTTTGTTGGGAATGTTACTTGGGATTGAATGATGTTTTTATGATGTCGGTTGCAATTTAGGCATATGAGAGTTTGATAAGTAAAGAAGAAAAGAAAGTAGTGAAAAAAGTGAAGAAAAAAAGAAAGCAAAAAGCAAAAGAAAACAAAAGAGAAAAATGAGAAAAAGAAGAAAAGAAAAGAAAGAGAAAGTTGTAAATATTGTGTATAGTGTTCAATAAGCTTTGATTACTCTCCCCGATGATATATCTAATGCTTGTTTTGGAAGTTACTTTCCAATTTTTGATATTGCCCGCATTTTTTCCATTATCCCGAGTTTTCATCTCGAACACTTTGAATCCGTACATACATTCCTTCATTTCGTACCCTAGCCTATCCTACATTACAACCCTATTAAAGTCCTATGTGATCTTAGGGTGCATTTAATTTAAAAGTCATAATAGTTTTGATAATCTGTGAAAATGCATTTCGCCTCTTTTAGTGTGCGGTATCCTTTCATTGAGATTACAGTTTTTCATTTTATATATAGCGTTCTTCATTTGTGACATGTGTGCGGCCTAGTTTCCATTTACATTTACTCTTTATGCCCGCATGTTCCGTGTATTACCTCCCATTCCGAGTGATTTCATTTGTTGAGTGTAATGCCTGTGAGGATTGAATATATGCTTGCTTTGATTAGTATCCGGTTTATTTAAGTTTTTACCAAATCATATTTTGCATTTGCTCTCCCCCCTCCCACTTTTAAAGTTTCAATTCTATGAGGTGCATTCAACTTGTTAATAACAACGGACTTTAGCTTGAATTCGTTCAATATGCTAATAACGCGTTTGAAATCTTTTTCGTTGTTGTTGAGTTTGTCGCATGTTGGGTTGGGCATATTTTGAGGAAACCATATGATGTTTGTGGGTTTCATCCCTGAAAACCCTCACGGGACAACACTCGTCCACTAGGGTAACCTAGGGGTTTAACGGCTTATTGCATATGCTAAATGCAATCGTTCGCCCGCGAAAGTGGCCTTATCTTTTTATTGCTTTTATACCATACTTTTGTACTTCTCCTGCTTTTGGTTTTCTTGTAGCTCTTGTTGTTTCCTATTTCATTGCTAGGGACTAGCAATGTGTAAGTTAGGGGGTGTGATACGACGCAAATATTGCGTATTTCACCCGTTAACCTACGCGTTATTAGCCCCCTCGGGTATCTTAATCCCTATATTTATGCTCGTTAACCAGACAACCTCGGATTTCTATGTTAACATGTTTTGCAGGGGTTAATTGAGCTTTTGTAGGTATTTGGATGCTTAGTATGAAGTTCGGATGCATTCCGGCGAAGTTTCGTACACAACCGCACTCGCAAGGGCATTTTAGTCGTTTCACAGCTTGGGTACCTGGCCCGACATCTCACGGAAGTTGTATCCCTCCTCGCTAGCTTCGCGTGGCCGCGAACGGTGCGCGATTCCGATTCATAACGAAGAAGTTACGGCAATTCTTGCGGAGGAAAAACAAGGAAAGCAAAAGAGGAGAAGGAGAAGAGGAGAAGACCAATGCAGTGGGCTGCTGCATTCTGCCCTGCTTGATCGATCGATCGACCCATTTGGTCGATCGATCGACCTTTCTGATTTGCCAAAATTTTCCCTAGGTCGATCGATCGACCAAAGGGGTCGATCGATCGATGCTCTGTTTTCTGCAGATATTTTTCCTTTCTTTTCTTTCTTCTTTATTTTTATTCCAACTTACTATATAAGCCAATTTTGTTGTAATAAACAGGGGTGAACGATTTTAGGTTAGTTTTAGTTAGGGTTTTGGGGTTTTGCTTGGTTCTTCTTCCATTCTTCTTGGTTTGACACACCATTTGGATTGTATGTTAACTATTCATCTCCCCTACCATTAATATAGCTTGTTTTCCTTCATTTCTTGCTTTCTAGATAATTTACATGTTTTCATAATTAGGTTTACTTGCTTTATTTCTTACTTTCTTAGCTTAATTAGTTTAATTTAGTTTATTTCATTATGTACCCTTAGATAAATAGGGTCGGGATTGCGTTTCCGCCATTTACGGGTTTGGACCTCGAAAATTAGGTTTTGTGTAAAATTGCGTTTAATTGAAACCGCGCATATCAAAGTTGGATTGCTAAGCGTTTATCTTTCTTTGTCACGTAACGTTAGAGTTTATAGCGACAATCCGAATTTAATCCGCGTGTGACCATTTTCAGTTAAATGTTTTATCTCGCAACTTTGGGTTAAATTCCTTCTTGTGTGATGTTTATGCTTAATTGTAAATGCTCGATTAAATTGCTTTCAAGCCGGAATTCTAATTAGTAGTTGTTTAGCCCGTGTGGTGGAATGCGATCCCGATCCTCGCTTTACTTTAATTTAGCGTAACTTATTCTTTTGTTTTGTCACCATAACCACCCATCACCTTTTCTTTCATTTATTTTACACTTTTATTCCTGAAGTAATTAAAACAATTAAAGTCTAAAATTTAATCACTCCCTGTGGATTTCTTACGATACCCGACTAACCGCTATACTTGCTTGTCAAGTGTAGTAGTAACTTAGGTTTTTGCATGTAGAGTGGGAGCCGAAATCAACGACAGTGTCCCTACACGAACACTCGATTTCCCTCGCATCACCGACCTGGATGGTTTTTTTCGGTTTGTCCTCATTGAGGACGATGGATTCTACCTCTTCCGCAACCTCTCCCTTCTTCAAATTTGTTTCATCTCTTGGGTCAAGTGTATCAATGCTATAAGTGGTGGTTTCCCTCTTATGGACCTCTCTCTCTTTGGCCGGGTTGAAGTAATATTCTCGTGCTATGGTCTGGTCACCTTGCACTTTCTCTACTCCATAGGGGGTCGGGAATTTTAGCATCTGGTGGACCGTCGACGGCACGGACTCAAACTCCTTAAGGTCCATCCTTCCTATGATGAGGTTATAGGCCGAGAAGATGTTTTCGTCCATCACGAAAAAATTTATCTTCCGGGTCAACCTCTTAGGCCACTCATCACCCATTCGTACGCCCATCTCATACATGCCCAATTGGTGGACCTTTTCACCGCTAAAGCCCATTAAAGGATGATGAGAGGGTACCAGCATAGCTCTGCTAAGACCTAGGCTCTTGAAGCAAGGCCAAAACACCACGTCTGCTGAACTCCCCCCGTCCACGAGGATCCTTTGCACCTCGCATCCATGAACCCTTGTTGTTGTTACCAAAGGGTCATCATGTGGGGCTAAGATACCTTTGAAGTCGAGTCGGGAGAACCCAACTATAAGGGTGTCCATGTCTGCCTTCTTTCTCTTCTGCGCTGTATCGGAAGACGTTAGATTTACAACTTCAAGTTTGTCCACTGACTTGGCCTCTGCCACATGAGCTTTTCTGTCAGCCACTTCAGAGCCACCGCTCGCAAGTCCTCCGCATATGGTGTCAACACCAAAGGAGATCATGCCAACCCTCTTAACCGGGGTGTTGTCATCCTTCGGTGGAAGGTCAGGATCGTCTTCATCATCACCTTCCGAATCATTGTCTCTTTTAGCTGGGTAATCGTCACGGCATCTGTCGTTTTTCCTCTTTTTAGGGTCATCTCTTCCGCCTTTAGGAGCCTTGCCATCAACATACTTCCTCAACTTTCCGGATTTTAACATCTTTTCAATCTCATCCTTCAAGGCGAAGCATCTATCTGTAATATGGCCATGGTCCTGGTGGAACTCGCACCACAATTTTTTGTTCCTCTTATGTGGAGGTGCCTTCAGTTTTTCCGGCCATCTTAAAGTCCTTTCATTCTTTATCACGTTGAGGATATGCTCACAGCTCAAAGTTATAAGAGTATAGTGAGCGAACTTGTCATCGGTCGACCTCTTCTTTCCATCTTTCTTTCTTTGGGACTTCCCGCTACTACCGTAGTTCTCATCCTCATACTTGGTGGTCATTGCCTCTTCGGCATTCATGACTTTTCCCGCAGTTTCCAGTAGCTCTTCCATAGACCTGGGAGGGTCTTTTGCGAGTTTCCACAACAACTTCCCTTTCTGAAGACCTCCTATGAGGGCGGTCATGGCTATATTCTCTTCGTAATTTTCAACCTCAAGTTTTTCTTTGTTGAACCTGGCGATGTAGTCTCTTAGGCTCTCGCCCTTGCCTTGCTTGACATACAGTAGATGAGTGGTCTTCTTTTGAGGTCTTACCCCAAAGTAGAAGTTGTGAATGAATCGTTCAGCCAGGCCCTTGAAGTTCTCAATTGAATTCTTCGGAAGAGAAGTAAACCAGCCGTGTGCTGCTCCTGTCAAAGTCCCAGAGAAGGCCCTACACCTCATCTCATCTGGTATCGAGTAGATATCCACCGCTGATTGATACATCTCAATGTAATGTACAGGGTTGGTGCTACCGTCATACTTGGGAGACACCACGGGTGGTTTGAACTTAGCAGGGGTTGGGAAGCTCACTATCCTTGCCACAAAGGGGGAGCCCTCCGAGAAACCTCTTTGCAATGGGTCTCGGCTCTTAATGAGGTCTCATATCTTATCCTCAAGATGTTGTATGGAGTCATTCCATGGTCTTGCAACGTCGTCCTATCTGAGGTTGTCCCCAGCCACCTCTAAGGGGTGAACTGAGGGTTCCCCGGCCGCAACACAACGTCCACTGTTGACCTCTTCCTGGTCTCTGCCCCTTTCTGCACGGGGTCGGCCTTGGTGAGGCCGACCTTATCCGTCTCCTCTTTGCGAGCCGTCTGCACTTCTCGACCTTGATAACCTCTGTCTTAGGTCATTCATTGGGCCCAACCTCTCAAAGGCTGACCCTCGGCTCAATCGATCAAAAGCTGATCCTCGTTGTTGGGCCTCTTCACCACTTCGGCCGCCACAACCTCGGCTCTGCTGAAGAGGACGTACAGTATTATTCGAAACCTCATACGGCTCCCAACATTCTTCCGGCATATCTTCCGCCTCTAGATCATCATGCCTGTCCTGAGGGCAAGGGTTTCCTTGCCTCCCCAGGCATAGACGCCTAGGGTCAGCAACGTCCCTCCTCCGCTGGGGCATAGGTTGGTCTTTTTATGGTGCTTTGGGTGGTCCCCTAGCCTCAAGATGGGGTTGAACCGCCACCAGAGTAATCATCTCCGGTGTGACCCCAGGTAGTCTCATGGTGTTTTGACTGAGTTGTGCAAATTGCTCCTGCATTGCTTGTTGCGTTGCAGCCAAAGACCTCAAGGCTGCGGCCACCTCCGCCATTTCGGACTGGGGCGGTGCCTGGATGGAACTAAGTCCTCCCGCTCCAAGCGACGGAAGAGGCGGTGGTAACTCTGGTTACATGTGTTAACACTAAAGAGCTGGTGTAGTAGATAAGCTTAATACCTTACAAGACCTCTTTCAATGGTGAAACAACTCCACACAAGGGTTGGGGCCTGGTTCACCACCAGAGTCTACGGTGAGGCTTAGCGAAAGAAGAGGAAGAGACAGCTTCTCGTTCCCACAGACGGCGCCAAAATGATGATGCTGGAAACAACACCACCCTTCAAGGTGTTTGTGAGTTCAATTCAATGTTAACAATGGCAGCATAAGAGTACATACACATATAGTTAGAGCTGGCAATTTTTGACCCGATAACCCGTTTACGGTAATAACCCGAACATGACCCAAAAATGCGACCCGAAAATGACACGACTAACCCGAATTGCCACCCCTACATATAGTAGAAGGAGGTAAGAGGAGAAGAGGATTCACACCAGAATGTAAGTGGTTCAGCCAATCTGGCCTACGTCCACTGCACAAGTGTATGATGTGTATCACTGTATGAGGGCACTAATGGCCATAGATACAATCTCTCAAGGTTTCTCTCTCTACTGTGTATTTGAACAGAGTTTTATCTAAGTTACTAATTTCGAGCCCCCTTCTAAGAAGGAGAAGACAAGTATTTATAGTGCCTGGGGGGTGTAGTGTACCCCCCATGCATGTAAAGAGCATGTGTGTGTTGATCTAGCCAATATGATGAAGACATTTGTCCCTGTCACATGTAGAGAATGATGATGAAATATTCCTCCCACGTGGGGGGAATGATTTGTTATAACTGATTTGTGTCCACGTGTCCTTGTCCACACATATCTCAATAAGTGCTCGGCCTCCGTTCTTGGTCATAACCTCGGCCTGGAAGAGACAGAGGTTGGTAAGGTCTAGCTGCCTATCCAATCCGAGATGATCCATCATGGTCTCGGCTTAAGTCAATCCGAGATGAGCCATTAAGGTCGGCCTGGGCCGAGGTTAAGCTGGAATATGCCAGGAACATCGATTGATTAACTGTTGGGGTTGGCCTTGGTAGAAGTATAGCTCCTTGTAACCTCGGCCTACCCTCAGTCGAGGTTGTCATTCCTGGGTAACCTGATGAACTGCTATTCCCCTGAGTCACGAAAACACCCCTTGACGAGGTTGGTAGTAGTGTCGACCACGGCCGACCTTGCTGTGGCCGAGGCCGCTGGTTACTGATCCAAGGCCCTTCCAATGTCGGCCATGTACTTGGCCGAGGTTGGTGTCTCTGAGCCGAGGTGGCACATTTGGGGCATATCACTGGGCTTCCAGAGAAGTTTAGGCTTGCTATTTAGGCAATGGACTATACTTGGGACCCAAGACTAATAAATAAATTGGCTAACAAATAAATACTCAGGGCTCCCAAATAACATTCGCGTAATTTATTTACTTTTTTATTTAATCAGGATTAATTCCACTAAATAATCGGGTCTGCACTCCAATTTAATTATCTTTAAATATCTCAAAAAGTTGATTTGGTACATAATATGATTCCTGAAGTTAAGTGTCTGATACTCGCTTGGTCAAATTAATTTTTTGCTAATTGGTTTTAACTAACATCTAATCAATTCCTTGATTCTCAAATTTAACTTATTTGGTACTCTACCAGAATATAAAATTATTCACTAACTGTATTTTCTAGTAGAAACAAAACATATAAGTCTATCAAGGGGGTATCACAATACAAGATCTTTATTGGATGCAAATTCCTCCAAATTATGATCTCAGACCTACTCAAACTGTGATTGCACAACTTTTGGGGATCTATTGATGCAATATATAATTGAATCCCACCATAGAAATAAAAAAAAAAAATTGTGCAAGAATTTCAATCCTCATAATCCTCGAGATTAAAAGTCTATTCACCCTTTGCAAATGGTGTGAGCTTGCCCAAGTCTAATCTAAATAACCCTTAGACTTAAATCTTATAAGGACATAATTTTATAAATGTCCGGGATAGAATCTAGGAATTTTCTGTTTTTCCTTGATCATAGTTGTATGTCCGATACCGCTACATTCGACACGTCAACACGATCGTCCTCGACGACCTTTATCCAAATTCAATGCATCCATTATCTTCAAATGCATCATGCTACATGCGACGTGCTGCTCAGCTCATTCCCACTACTCCACTACGAATTCTAGGTAAAATGGTTTATTTGAGCTTTAATATTTGCATAAATATTTTGGAAATTTTTTAGAAAATTATTTTTCGAGTCTGGATTAATTTTTATCAAAAGCAGAATTTTTTTCTAAGTGTAGAAGCGAAGTGCCTCGAAGGACAATCTCACTCAAACGACTATGGACTGTCGTTCGCGCGAGATAGGCATGTCGCGCAATCTTGTTCTAACGACATTTGTCCTTCATTCGAGCGACATGGCTATCTCGTTCGAACGAGCCACCGCCTCGATTTTTGTATAAATATGAGGTCACCTTCTACATAATTTTTAAGTCTTTCTGCAATCTTGAAATTCTGCAAAAACAGCCCAGAATTAGACTTAATCTTTTTAAGGTTTTCTAAACCTTATTTATTCACATAAACACTCCCATTTATGTATGTCAATTTTTAAACCTTCAAGAAGTTCATTTACTCATCTGGAGTAATTTGTGAAGAAGCGGTTATGTTCTTCATTGCTGCCCAAGTGGAGTTCTTGCATGAGATTCCAACCGACGACATCAGAACCGACACTCTAGGGTATTTGTGTGTCACTTATTTTTATTGTAATCTGTGTAACCGTTTTTACAAATTATAGTGAAAATAAGAAAAGGCTTTATCCCTTTGGGGGATTTTTCCTCGATCATATGTGTGTTTGAATGTTTTTGCTTGGTTTATCATCATCAATCACACATAGTTTCATGTTTAGGACTTATTTAAAAACTGAGTATAATTAAATAACTTTTGTATTTGAATGTAAGCGCACTCTTTCAAATCTCATAGGTGATCATATTCAACATATTCCCGAATGTATCAGTTACAATCATCTTTTGAACTATGAAACAAGTTCTCAAACCAATAGACATGTTCTCGTAGCTTGAGATAAACCACTAGGATTTCACATGCATATATACTAATAGGATATCACTCCCCATTTAGGCTATGAATTGTTCAATTATACTAGAACCGGGATTTGATCTCATGTGATCAAGCAAAACCCAGCTCATCGAAATTCTTATTAAGTGAAACTGACCGACATAGCATACAATATATTTAAATTAATAATATAAGGCATTCTTATAAACATGATTCTTATTTCAAAATGAATCGACACACCTTTACTAAAAAGTAAATGTCCTACATGGTTATTAGAATAAATCCCCAACAAAATCCCAGTTAGTCTCAAAACCATGTACTTATGCATCCAACTCCCAATCTTTCCACTCAACAATCTATATGCCTACTTGTAGAAGGATTAACCAGTTGTTATCAGATGGAACCTATGGCATAAAATTATCACCTTCCTTGTTTGATTTCTCAAACTAAGTGAAAGTTAGGCTCAACGTGCTTAACCCCTTTATGGGTTACGAGTTCTCTCGAACTTATAATTGTACTGCTAAGAACATTAAAAATTGTAATAGCTAATTGAACTTGAAGGATACTCACCCAAGTAACTTATGAAGTTACTGTGTCATATAGCCTCCTTAGTTGCCTCCCAAATGACAATAAATTAGGCCTCCTTGGTGGAGTTAGCAATGCAAGATTGCTTCACACTCCTATAACTTACAAATCTACCCCTTAGGATAGTCATATATTCATAGGTAGAATACTTAAAATACTTATCTAATAAAAAATATAGTCCTTGTACTATAAATATATAAGACTATTGGAATGAAATCTACTAACAATGCCAATCGAAAAATAAATAAAAAGTCCAACATTTCCTAATAAAAATAAACTTTAGGGTACTCAATTTATATCAAAAATACCTAATCAACTTCAAACCTTTAATAACAACACTCAACCAAATTTTAAGACCTAAATAAAAATATTCAATTAATTTTTACAATGCCCAAATAATTGCAAGCCCTAAATAATAATACACAATAATGTTCTAGCCCTAAATCAATACACCCAATAAATATTAGCAATGCCCAATTAATTTCAAGAAAATCTACAAATTGAGAAATGAAAAAAATAATGTTGTCCAGAGAGGGAGAGTACCTAAGAGAGAGAGAGAGAGTCGATAGAGAGAGCGAGGGGCAGCAGGTGGGGGGGAGAGGCAGAGTAGAGGGAGAAGGGTTAGAGATAGAAATCGTGAAATGAAAAAAGAGTTGGGGATTTTAATGCATAGAGGATATGATCATGGTCCTGACCAGCTCCCATGACAATTTCAAAATGGGCATGACCTATAACCGTGACCCATCTTAACTACAACCCTAACAGCTATCATGGTCTAGTGCCATGACCCACTTTGGTGGGAGTTTTGGAGCCCATTTGGTTGCGAGTATGGTCATGAACTAAGGTCTTGACCCTTGTGGTCATGACTTATAGTCGTGACCATAACTATTTAATGTCACCCTTTCACTTGGGCATGACCTTTACCACCTTCTTTTGGCACTATTCATGGTTCTAGTCCATGACCCATTTATTGTGACCATTATTGGTTTATAGTGTAGTGATTCGATCCGACACATAATATAGCATGGATGAGACTGCCATCGCTGAGGCCTTAGGTATATTCCCCTTTCTCTCTATATTATCAAGTGTTTTAGGACACTAATCCCTATATAGAGTGATTCCATTCTTGAAAAGAAGAAATCTTTCATGGAATCTCGATGATAATCATGCAATTATAACATCAAACAAAACATCTTTGGATAAGCCCAACATCCTTTTATAACCAATCTAGTGAAAATTTGATCATAAAGATGTGTCTGGCTTGTCCTAAGTTCTTTATATCAAATTAACTGGAAAGCCACGCTCTTATTTAAGACAATGAACCCACATAATTACCAATTAGGATAATATTATCCACCAATATATACTAGAAATATCGTTATGTTTCCATCACACTTCTTATAAAAATAAGTAATATTCGAGCTTTAATTAAAATGAAAACTTGATTTCATAATCAAACCATATGTTCCATGACCTTAGTGTTAGCTTTAGTCCATAAATGGCGGTCTTAAGCTTACATACCATGCTTTCCTAACTTCTTAATATGCACTTGTCAAGGCTATTATTCAATAACGTAGTCTTCATGTTAAAATAATTCCAATGGACTTTAACACAACTACCAGTGAGAAGGTTTGCTCATAGTCAATCCCTTTATTTTGATTAAACCCTTTTGCAAGACTTGCCTTGAAAGTTTGCACCTTCCCATCCATCTATCTGTTAACTTCTTGTAAATCTTGAACCCGATGGGTTTTATCCAATTAGTAAGTCTATAAGTCCCAAAACTTGATTTGAATACATCAAATCTATTTTTGGTATCCATAGTCACAAGTTAAAGCTAAAGGTCCTTGTCTTGGAATGCCTAGTTGTAGTTCTTCGGACCCAATTAGTGTTTGCATAGTGTCTCATCAAAACTTTCATCTAAAACACTAATCAATATGATTCATGATGCCCCCACTATTACGTGACATCACTTGCTATCAAGTATATGTGACAAATGTGTCCTGATTATCGATAATGCTCCCACTACCATTAGGGAGTGTATTATTGATTTCAAGTTATATTTCATCCTATATGGGTGGTCCAACAATATCGGTAACATGATGTTCCTTTTTTATCTTGTAAAGTTATCTTACACTTGAGCCCATAATTTATTACATAATCATCTTTTAAGAACCAGATATTGATATAATCAACGATCTTCTTATGGTAAGGATCATGGTATAAAATAATTTTATAACCTTTGGAATAACCAACAAACTACTTGTCCTTGATTCAATTACCTTGGCTCCTTCCACAACACGTGTGCTGAGCATCCCTAGATATTAACATATTCTAGAATGAGGTAGCGCCATATCCACAGTTTTAAGGAGTTTAAGAGATCAATTAAGATAAAACTAAATCCAGAACATATATATTCTCCTAAGAGGTACAAACCTTCACGATCAGATCGTAGAGCTTGGATTAGTTTATCTCACATATGCTCCACTTGAGATTTACACACTTTTAACTAATTAAAGGCTTCAGATTTGGATGCATAAGGTAAACTCATCCATACCTTGAGAGTAGTCATTAATGAATTGAAAGCCACTTCTTGTCCGGATAATCATAGGGACCCATAAATGGAAATGAACCATTTTCAACCCATCTATGGCTCTTTAGATTTTAATCGTTAAGGACCACCTGATTATTTTACCTTTTAAATGGGAGTCACATACTAGAAGTGCCTCCACTTCAAATGAACTCAATTGTTTATTTTAAACATGTGTTTGAATTCCTTTTAGAATAAAAGAACCTAAGCGCAAGTGCCAAAATTGTATTTAGTTTAACTAAGAAGGAAACTATCTCTTTAATGAACGTCCATTAACATTATTCATAACAGTATTTAACATTATTGATGAGACAAACCTTATAATGTATAATTTGTCTTCCAATACACGAGAACAAATAAAAGATATGCCAATTTTGATAAAAATAATTATAGTAAAATAATTGAATATCAGTTCACAGCCAATTTAGAAAGCGAGCCCAACTTTTTAAAAACTAGGTGCATTAAATAATTCACCTACATTATCTTTATATCTTCACCCAAATATTATAGGATATCCTACTCCTAATACTCATGCCTTATTCTTATTGCCCATTATTAAGAATGTCTCACTTTCAAGTAGTTTTCCAACTACCTAAAACCTCTGTAAAGAATTGCAGTCCTGATATGTGATTCCTGAGTCTACACACCAGGTCCTTCTAGATCGGACCGCAAATCATGATTCTATTTTCAAGAAAAAAAATATTACCATATCCCTTTCCTTATAAATCTAGGAAAATCGGATAACTTGCTATAAATTTCTAAATACTAGCAGTGAAAACCCTCGCCTTTAAGCTTTTTCACTATTATCGAGGAATATGGACATTCTTAACCCCTAGCTTTTGAACTTGCGATTTAGACTTATCCTTATGCCTCCCTTTCAGGAAAGAAGTAAAGCTTTTCTCAACCACTAACACCATTCTTTGGCTATCGATGATGCTAACTGATAGATTACAAAATGGATTCGGGTTTCCCCACCATATCTAATCGAAAGAATACCTTGTTCAATCAATTATTAATATCATTTTAAGAAAATAGTTCTTACTTGAGTGTCATCAACCAACATTGATGTATATAAATTCCCAACAATCAATTCTTTAAAATTAAAATGCTTATATAAAACTTCCTCGTTGGGGGACCGAACATACGTAACACTTAATTTGAAAGGGTTACCATAAATTTTAAATACTGCAATTCTATGAATAATACCATCTGTTATGGGTATGTTAGAAAAATGTCCAATTATATATTCCGTCCTTGAAAATTATTCTAATTAAAACTTTAAGACAAAAACCCACGAGTGAAAGTTGAATTCGATTAAATTTCAAAGTCGCACCGTAATACCTCAAAATTTAAGTGCTTTAAATTAAATTAATTATAAATATTGAATTATATATTTGCTTGCAGTGACATGCGACATCACTATTTAGTATGTTATCGTCACTATCTAAATATTATTATCTAGGTTAGATGTGCCACTGTTATTAGAAATTTAAATCGAATATAAAATACGATGATTCAGTAATTAACTATTTATAATTAATTATGTACTGTAATATATAATTTAATTATTGAATTTAGACATTGTGTAACTAAATGTTAGTATGGTGTATTGGTATGACTTTTAGGGCATGTGGAATATCCAAATATGAATTAAAATAAGGATTTTAAGCCCTATGGGTTAGTATAGAACTTGGTTTATGTTTTAAACTATTTTAAGGTAGTTTTAAGCTTGTTTGATTGAGTCACATATGGGGCCTAAATCCAATTTAAAAATTAAGCTAATTAAGAGGCCAGTAGGTTTAACCTAACCCATTCCAACACAATTAGAGAGAAATCCTGAAGCTAGAGAGAGGAGACAACTTGGAGAAGAAGAAATTTGGGGTAAATGGGCTTGGATTTAATCCCTTTCAATCAAGGCAAGTTTGCCTAGTGTAGAATTTTAATTTTTTTGTGATATAATGTAATTATCCATTGAAAACATAAAATAATTTGATTAAAATATAATTTGGAGATAAACTAACTAGGTTGGTAATGAATTTAATATATTAATTTAGGTTACTATTAGTGTTCTTGGATAAATTGATTCAGTTGAATTCCTTACGAATTGGAGATAGAATTGACATGTAATTATTAGAAGAATGTTAGGCATTAATAAACATTCAAAATACCTTAGTAATTTTACGATTTGATATGAACTCAAGTTGAATTTAGGAAAAATGATAAACTAGGGTTCTTGAGATGATTTTGGGATTAATACTTTAGCCATGTTAGGATTGACTAAAATCATTGGAAATGTGTTAATATTGATGCGAGACCATTTATAATTAAAATAGATGGGATTTAGGGATGGTTAAAATCTTTGAATTTGGATTTGGAAGTAAACAATTGTTCAATTTTATTTTGGGAAGATGTTGATTATCGGTTAATCTTGTTCGAACGTGATTTAGTCTCATTTGAACGAGTTTGCTTTTCTCGTTCAAATGACATTTGGAATTTGTTCGAATGAACAACGCAATCTCGTTCAATTGATAAGTGTATTTTCATTCGAATTACATTTATTCTGAACACACAATTTAATATGGATTTAAGCCTGGTATACTTTATGTGATTAAGATTACTTGTCTTATGTATTATGTGAAACATAACGGGTGTGAGTTATCATGGGATATGTACTAGAGGTGATGTCATGATGGGGGTATACAACAGTGACCACATTAGTACCCCGGACACTTTGTGCTGAAAATTCCTATTGTATCTATATGAGGTTAGATGGGTGATCCTTTCATATAGATTTGGGTATGGGGCCATATGACCGGAGTGAAGGCATAGTTATTATCCCAAGTAGTTACTTTGATGGTTATAGGTGTGGTACAACATATAACTATGCCTAGTACGTGCGAGTGATCCCTATAGGCCGTAGGAATAGGCCTTTGTTATGTGAGGCTTGCGAGTAGACCATTTATTATGTATGTGGTATGAACTATATTTATGTGGATGTAGACTTAAAGATTGTTTGTATTCCTTCATATGTTCATATACTAAGATGTATAGAATTTTAAATAATGGAACCTCTAACTATACTCAGTTGAGGTTAGTAATACATAATTATGGGGTTCATTTGGGTTTTGGAGTAGACACATGATATATATAGATTTGTTTAGGTTAAGAGCTTTCTGCGTAGCATTCTTTAATATGTTAGAGCTTGTCATTTAGATTGTTGTACAATATTTTTGTATGTTTACTTATACGGTTTTACTATCTTTCAAATGGTGAACAACTGACACCGAAGAGGAGTCTGATAGTGACCAGCTGGTAGAACTGAGTCAGAATCAGTGGCACTCACCGCAATCGCCGCCACCTCTACCATCGTAGAAGGGATAGACACCCATTATCTCACCAAAAGACTTGGACACTATTATCGCACAGACGATGATTGCGACCATGACAACCATGCAGTAGTAGCAACCAACACCACTGTCACCACCCATGGTCGTACCTATGTCTGCCTAGCCCACTATATCCTCTTGGAAGAGATATAGTAATGCCTTTAAGAAAAATACGCCACCAGATTTATCGAGATCTACATACCCTATTGTTGCGCTGCAGTGGAGGCTTGACATCGAACGACATTTATGTTTACTAAAGTGTATTAAAATCCAGAGGCAACTGCTAGACAACTTCAGGCTTGTAGGATAGGACCTATAATAGTAGGAATCTATTAACACCATGGATGACCAGTCACAAATGACTATCTCGTTGTTTGGGAAAAAGTTCAAGGGAAGTACTTTCCTCTATCACAATAGGTAGTTTTGAAGGAAAAACTTAATAGACTGAAGAAGGAGGATCGCACAGTTGCATAGTATGAGAAAGAATTTTTCTAGATTATTACACTTTTACCTCGAGATCGAGAGTTCAGAGGAAAAAAAGGTGGACAGATTTGTTAGTCCTGATGTGGGATCAGGTGAATATTGATAGGAAACCCGACATTCAATACGTACACCCAGATAATAGCCGATGCACTACTCTTTTGTCATGATTTCAGTGAGTTTCACAGAGAGAAAGACCCAAAGAAAGAGAAGGTAGGAAATGACCAAGGGCCGAAAGAAGTTAAGACGGGTGAGAAGGGTGAGTCATCCCGAGGGTAGGAAGGTCACATTTTCAGTGAGGATCGATTCAGGAGGAGTAGACCCGTAATAGATTTTGAGGAGGAGATGATCATCGCTGTCAGAGTGGTCAGGGATAGGGCCAGTTGGGCCAGTTACAAGGAAAAATTTCCAATCGAGTCAATTTGTATATAATTGGCATAATTTGGGACAAAACATTTAAGTTGTAGTTTAGGCTTTGTGTTACTGATTCCATAAGCCTATGACGTGTTTGATGAAGATGAATTGGCCAAGCTTCAATGATTGGATATATCATGCAATGTTTATCGTGCCAAGTTCGTCTTCACCCACGTTCATCGAGGATCTCGTAGGTATGAATGCATATTGAATATAGTTCATTGGATATTTTTAAGGGTGTTTGTTTTTTAATTTAAAATCTTTTGGAACCATCTTTAAATGTTTATTCAGGAAAATTATTTTTGATTTTAATCTCGTTAGAATGAATTCAGTCTCGTTAGAACAAAAATAACATTTTATTAGAACGACTTTGGTCTCGTTAGAGTGACTTTAATATCTCATTAGAATGACCATCGAATGAGAATTATCTACCAAGGATTGTACATCTCGTTAGAAGCTCATTGGAAAGACGTTTGAACGAGAAATTCAACAACCTAGAATTTTGTTTGAACGACCTAGAATTTTTATTCCAACGAATTCTCTAACTTGAAATTCATGTTTTAACTATTTAAAGCATTTTAGACTTAGATTTTTCTAAAACTTTTGTCGAAAAACATTTTCATGTCTGTTTACTAAAGTTACAAAACCCTTGGTTCGTCCTTAACGTTTAAAGATCCAAGATTCGAATTTCTTATGTTTTGAGATCTTGAGTTTGGGAACCAAAGCTTATTTCTCTTCATCTTGAGAGAATATTTTTCATATGGTGGAATTCGTGCGTGTTGTTTGCAGTGTAGACTGTTGTTGAGCTTTATCGATGGATATCGAGATGTTCGTTGACTTATGCGTTGTGGTAGCTTGCGTGGGTGGACTCCTGCAGTACACTGTGGAGGATTGTTGGAAGATTGAAAAGTGTCAAGGCTTATGGGGATCAATTCGTTGAGTAAGTCTACTGTCAACTTTTATAATTTCGCATCATAGTGAACTGTTTGGATGGGTCGTCCAAGGGTTTTCCCTTTGTGGTTTTTCTTGTACATCGGCATCTTGTGGATGATTTTTTTATTTTATCTGCTTTTCACTTAGATGCATGCTTTAGTATAAAAAGATAGAATTGGGTAAATCGGTTTTCCACAACAAAAGCTTAAACTTGGTGCTAAGTTTCTACAGGGTTAATTTAGTTTAAAGTTTCAATTTTTATTAATTTGAAAAACATAAAAATTAGATTTTTGTTTATTCGGACTATCTTTGCCTAAGCACACACTACTAAGGGGTGTTCTTAAATTGGTATGAGAGTTAGAACACTCGGTTATTATGTTTTGATCCCGTGTTTTTTAGGCATGAATTTAGAGGATTTTATGGTATTATAACCCCGATGTTTGATGGGTCGAACTATGCATACTGGAAAATGCGTATGAAGTCAGCACTTAAGGCTATAGATGAGTGGGGTTGGTTAGTTGTTGTTAAAGGATGGTCTCCACCGGTCACTAGAGAAGGTGAAGAAATTCATTTAAAACCCGTAGAATCATGGAGTGAGGCTGGACATATGTTAGAAAATTTTAAATATAGAGGTTTAAAAGCTTTATTTTGTTCAATCATCCTAGAGGAGTTCCGCTGTATTATGACTTGTGAGACTTGGGACATACTCCAACTCACGCATGAAGGAAATAGTGCTTTCAAGGCTTCCAAACTGGAAAACCTCGCCACTCAATTTGAAATGATTAAAATGCTGGAGAGTGAGATATTTGATGAGTTTTACTCTAGATTGTCTGATATAGTTAACTAATCTTTTAACTTGGGAGAGAAGAAACCAGACAATCGAGTAATCAAGAAAATCTTAAGGTCATTGCCCGAAAGATTTAGTCCAAAAGTGGCCCTTTTGAATTCTTTAGGTACTCTAGACTCTACGAAACTTAAAGATCTTGTAGGTGACTTATAAACTTATGAGCTTGGCATGTTTACCTCCAGGAATGTGATGAAAAAAGAAAAAGGCATTGATTTGAAATCTCGGAAGGAGGAAACAACTATTTTGGATGATAAGTCTCACATCTATTCCAAGGATTTGGCAATGTTGGCAGAAAAATTCAAGAAATTTCTCAAATTACAAAATCCATCGAAAGATATAGAAAGATTTTTTGAAAAATAAGCACAACAATCATGATCACTTCCCTGAAAAACAGGATGATAATTTTAAAAAGGATGAGTCAGAGAGATGTTATGGTTGTGAGGGTTATGTAAATAGGGCAGCAGAGTGCCCTACTAAACTAAGGAAGGAGGGTAAGAAACCGATATCATTTAATTCCATCCTTAGTGACAGTGATTAGCAAGAGGGAAACAATTCCCCCACTAAGCGCAACTTTATCACATTCATGACTAGTCATGTGAGCTTTGATGAGAAATATTCCCATAGAGATATTTCTTTTCATGACACTTCCAAGGTCATAGTTTATGGACCCAAAGTGAATGATGGTATAGAGAGTGGAGATGAGAGTGAAGATGAAGAAGACAAGGAGGATAGTGAACTCTATGTTACCTTCTATGAATTATATGTGGAAACATTAAGAGTGAAAAAGGCTAACTTGAAGCTATAAGGTAAGTTGAAATAACATGACTTAGTGAATGATGATAGTGTTTTAACTAAGGATCTTAAGGAATGTGAGAGTACTCTTCGAGAGAACCTAGAGTATGTTGAGGGTGAGAGAGATAGTCTTCATGGTTCGATGGCAGAAGAAATAATTTCTAGAGATTAAGGAGTCTAGGCCTTTACTCGAGTCAAGGATTGTTGAGCTTGAGGAAATATTGAGAGATTCGAGTAGGATCAAATTTAATTTGGAGTCTGGGTAAAAAAAGTTAGACAAAATGTTAAGCACCATCCAAATCAAAGATCACAAGTGTGGAATTGACTTCGATTATAAAAATGCTTCTGACACTAAATCCAATACCATGCATTTGAGAGGGTCGACTAGGAATGTTAGGAAATGTCAACCTTTAGGTAAAACCCTCGCCTTATTTTCACTTGCACTCATTGCAGTAGGAAAGATCACCTTATGAGGTTTTGTTATGATCTTAAGAACAACCCTAGGAAGTCTAAGAATAGATTCACCGTGGTTACCAAAGCCTTTAAGTGTCATGTTATACCTACTTGGGTCAAGAAATCAAATTTGGAGGCTTTGCATATTAGACTTATTGATTCTCGTTTTCATGCACATGATGTTTCCCATGCTATCTCTAAAGGTTGACTGTGTTAGCTTGTTTGTCATACTCTAGTTTGTGCTTTATGATATATGGTTTCTAGTGTTATGACATATTTATCTTTTGTATTTTGATTTCTATTTTCTTGAATCATATTGAAAAATATATAAAAAAAATACTTGTCTTTTGTGTTAGAGTTTATTTTCCAAAATTGAAAAACTTGTATTTTATTTTGAATTTTTTAGAAAAACTCAAAAAGATTTTCGATTTTAGTTTTACACATTTGGTTTGGCATATTTCTGTGTTTGATCCAATTCATTCTGTACTTTCCATGTGGCTTGGACATTTGGTTATGATTGTTGATGCTTAGATTGTTCTTAATCATCCCTGCATGGAGTTGTTTCGAACTACATTTGCTTATTGGATTCCACTTTGTATATACCTTTGCACATACATGCACGAGCTTTTTGAATTTTAACTTCACATGTATATTTGAACTTTCTGAGATGTTCTATTGTGAATCTTATCATCTACATGTTTTGTGATTATGGGGGATTTGTGCATGTAATAACCGTTGACCTTGATCCTATTTATTTGGTATTAAAAATATGAGGATGCATGGGAAAGGTCTACGAAAGAAGGAAATATCCTTTGCGCGGAAGCCACCGTTAGAAAGAGCCTAATGGAAAGATTAAAGGTAATAAAAATAGATAAATTACTAAAGGCCAACATAGTTTGTTTGTTTAATCTTTCAAAAGCAATAGATTCAAAAGAATTGAGACAAGAAAGGAAAAGAAAATATGATATATGTTTATCTTTTGAGGGTGTTTAGTTGAAGATCAACGAATTTGCGCAATGAATCCTAGTTATGATTATTTTGTCATGACGCTATTGATTTGTATAATCACCAATATTCTAGGCATGTGTGCATTGTGATTAGTTGTTCATTAAGTTCATTTTACCTTATCACTTGAGGCTAAATCTTAGATTGATAAAGTTTTGCGGTCAATTAGAACTTCTTGAACATATTGTGTAAAGCTTACGTGTTTTATGTCGAGTTTTGTGGTTGTTTATATCTGTATATATGTGCCGAATTTCCATTGGTATATTTGTCATATGTTATATATAGAATCATGTTTTGAGTCTTTGCGGTTTGCATTTAGTCCATGTTTGGCATATGCTTTATCTTTGGATTTTATTTGGCATGCTTAATGATCATATTAATATTTCTCATTATGAGCATTGAAATTCCTTTTATCAAATTGGTAGTTTTAAAATTAGTATCATAATTCATTGCTTAATAATGTTGATATCTTTTTTCATCGATGGTGAGATTATTTTATCATAGTTTGGATTATTTGTGCTTTAGTTGCCTTGTTGTGTGTTTGTTGCATTTTGCACCATCACATGATTTATTACCTTATCCCTATGTTTAAAATTGATATCTTATGATCACATATTTAGGGGGAGATTTGGTTTTTAGGGGGAGTAATTATTTTATGCTAACTTGCTTGGTCTATTCCTGAACAAAAAGGGGGAGAAATGGTATATTTCCTTGAATGATTAGGTTATCTTTATCTTAGGGGGAGACATCTTACCTAGGTTGATATTGTTTTAGACATTGTTAGATGATTATCAAATTATGGATTTATACTTGTTATATTCTCTTTGAATTTAAAGTTGTGTTTAAATGTGCAGGACTATAGGTTTACATTAATGCAGTAAAGTTATCAAGCAAAGCAAGGCTACTCAGTTTGTGTGTATGTCGAGCGTCTATACTCTTTTTCCTTTTTAGGGTTGGGGAATGCATGTTTTTAGAGAGCTTTGAAAACGACGTGTAATATCAATTAAAATTAAATTCGCATGTTTTTCAAAGAACCCTTATTTAATTAGCGTCTACTTTTAAACCAAATAAAATCAACCCTTAAACATGCATCTAAATCAACCCATCAAATATAAAGCATGCGACACAAAGTTAAGGAAAAATCCCCGAAGGGCAAAACCTTTTATTTCTAGAACTTTAAAGAATTTACAAGACCATTGACTTACATACAACTTGATAATCACCCACAAGTGTAACGCACGGTGTCTTCGGTAAACCTTCAAAGCAACGGCTAGAAACAGTGTGACACAGAAATACCCGCAGGTGTCGGTTCCTATGTCGGCGGCTGGAAGTTTCCCTTTCCAGGAGGGAAGCAATGAAGAAGAGAACGGCTTCTCCACAAGGGTCGAACAAACTCAAAGTTGTGTTCTTGGGTTACCAAAAAGATTCACAAAGGATTGGCAATTGTGTGAATCAAAACATGAGTCTTGGGACTCAAAAATATGAAGACTAGAGTAATTTGGACTCTCAAAAATGTCTTCTAAAGTTTTGCAAAACAACTCCCCCGAAGTTGGTATTTATAGGAAAAAAGATGAAGAGTCCCACGTTCTTAAAACTCTAAAATTCTATCCAGCGTACAAAAAAAACAACATTCTTTAAGGAATTTTCTCTATCTTCAAAAGGTCATAACTCCTTCACCGTAGCTCGGATTGAGGTGCTGTTTTTTCCAGTATCTTCTTTGCGGCGAGCTCTTCAACTTTCCAGTTGACCAGACCTCCTAACTATGGATGTGAAATTACGAAAATGCCCTTGAACTCTCCTATCGTGCCTTTTTTCACTGTTTTGACTTCCCTTGCGTACCACTTGCATTAAGTCCCTAAAATCTTGGACCGTGAAGTCGTTGAGGCAGATGCGGGACATATTAATGGAGATGTTGAATGCTTGATTCCCGGAATTCGGATTGAGGCCGTCGAGTGACATCTTGAGGTGACGTGCCAAATGTATCGGCGTACAACATACACAAATGAAACATGTTGGACATGAGAAAAATGTCCTTACAAATCTCCCCCTATGTCTATACCGGTACATACATAAAAAATCCGAATTATCAAATATGAAATTGCCTATACAAATCTACCCTCCCATGAACCCAAAACTGGAAAAGGTACAAATGAATAGTCTTCATCGTTTGTTCTTCAAATCTTCAGGAATCTCAAATCTTTTCTCATCAGGGTTTGCAATTCAGAGATCATCAATGTAGTACCTACACACATGAGATAAAGACAAAAATACCAAGTGACGTATCGAGTTTGAAATGAGATAAACATAGATACCAATATATGATAAGCATAAGTCAAATCTCAATACTCCCCCAAAATTCAAACTCCCCCATAAAATGATAATTCTTTCTCCCCCTTTTTATGATGTCCCCAAATAGACAAATAAGAAGAATGAATCAAAAAAGCAAAATCGGGGTGTCACGGTATACAAAAAAATACACAAACAATTTTTGATTCTTTTTTTTCAAAAAACAAAAATCTGATACCATTTGAAAAAAATATGTAAAACATGACACAAAAAAAATCACACCATAGATTTAAACTCAAACAACCAAGTCATGGGAACGGAATGTATGGGTGTGAACACATTCGATAGGTAAATCAACTCAATCAATCATATGTGCACGATGCATATGTGTACCCCTAACGAATGAGCATCAAAAGTATCCTTAGGTGTAAAAAATTTGTTGAATTTAGATGACATCGTCTTATGCAAATCAACAAATCAAAGTCAAAGTGATTTCCACACCAATAACGTCCAAAACTATGTAGCGCATTTTCAAATATCAAGGACGTGCAAACCCGTTTTAATTCTCCAACCAAACACCCTCATATATATTTTCTTTTTGAGGTAATCTAAATTCTCAAACTTTGGAGAATTGGTGCAAAAACCTAAATCGCCCATAATTTGGCATGGATATCTTTTTATTGCCTTTCAATTTTTTCGGGCTCTTTTAACCTCTTTGGACCCCGGATAATAAAATTCCTCAATTTTTTAGGTCCAATTTAACGGTGGCTTAGTATTCGCAAAGGTAAAATGAACCTTTCGCAGCCCTTCTCCGTTTCTAAAGAAAGCACACAAACTCACAAAACGGTTTTTATATGCACAATTTCCTTATAAAAATTATCGCGCTTGGTTCGTTTTAAAGACAGGATTGGAGTGAAAACACCCAACCAACATGTGATAAGACAAGCACAATAATCAAATAAATCCGTGCATGTGTGCAATAAAGGAAATATGAGTCAAACATGTAGGAAGTAACACTTAATTACATCTTAATGACTCCAAACATTATAAAGCACATGGATGAATTGACCTATTGTCTCAAAACACTATCAAATAGTCACATGAAAAAATGGAATGATGTTGTGACTCGGTCATCCAAAGTGTTCATCCATAAACGTTGCAACAAAAAAAATCTTTTTGTATTTTTCAAAAATTTTCAAAAAAATATATACAAAAAGTACATGTCACAACGCTAGCAAAAATATATCAAAAAGCATAACTAGCGTATGACAAACATGCAAACACAATCATCTATATGATATGGCAAGAGAAGAATCATGTGCAAGAAAACGGGAATCAACTTGTCTAAAATCTAGTTCCTCCAAAAGTGATTTCCTAACCCAAATGGATGAAACACGTCGACAAGGGGTTTTGAGAACCAACAAAATACTAGACTTCGAATTCCTAGGACCTCTTCCAAGATCAAAACAAAAGCGCCTAAGGTGGTCATTCCTACCACAATATGAGCATGTTTAAACAGGTGGGATGACACCGAAAGTGTGATCTTTTCTAGCGTCCTTGGAATTAGTTGACCCTCTAAAACAAATAATGGTTTTGGCTTTAGCATTAGAAGCATGAGAACACGATGAGCCATTACCATCACTATCAAACCTACTTGAGTCCGTCAAATCATTTTTTAACTTCAAAATTTTTGACTCAAGCAAAGAATTAGACTCTTCCAAATTAAGGGACGCCTTCTTCAAATTATCAATTAAACTTAACAGTTTATCACGCTCCCCCTCAATTAAAACAAACTTATTCCTAAGAGTCTTTTCACGTGCCGTAAAATCATCGATTAATTTTTTATCCTCGACGGCACAAACAGGAACCCTAGAATTTTTTAAGTCCTCCAATTCCTTCTCTAAAACTAGGACTCTCTCATCACTCTTCTTTTTGGCAATTTTTAAAGAATCAAAATCAGTACACAAATTACCAAAGTGCTCACGACAAATATCACTTTGAGTTTGAAACTCTTGCAAATATTCAATCTTACTTTTAAAGAGAGAATTTTCTTTTTCCAAAACTTTAATTCTTTTGCAAAGTTTCAAATTCAAACTTTTTAATTTTTCAGCACGATCGTGAAATTTTTCAAAAATAGGCTCCTCATTAAATGGGCGTTCCATTGAAAAATTGCGATTTTTCATAAAACTGATTTTAAAAAAAAATCAATATCACACAATTTTTGCGGAAAATAGGAATACGCGATAAATTTGCGCAACCTGCTCTGATACCAATTTGAAAACGACGTGTAATATCGATTAAAATTAAATTCGCAAGTTTTTCAAAGAACCCTTATTTAATTAGCGTCTACTTTTAAACCAAATAAAATCAACCCTTCAACATGCATCTAAATCAACCCATCAAATATAAAGCATGCGACACAAAGTTAAGGAAAAATCCCCGAAGGGCAAAACCTTTTATTTCTAGAACTTTAAAGAATTTACAAGACCATTGACTTACATACAACCTGATAATCGCCCACAAGTGTAACGCACGGTGTCTTCGGTAAACCTTCAAAGCAACGGCTAGAAACAGTGTGACACAGAAATACCCGCAGGTGTCAGTTCCTATGTCGGCGGCTGGAAGTTTCCCTTTCCAGGAGGGCAGCAATGAAGAAGAGAACGGCTTCTCCACAAGGGTTGAACAAACTCAAAGTTGTGTTCTTGGGTTACCAAAAAGATTCACAAAGGATTGGCAATTGTGTGAATCAAAACATGAGTCTTGGGACTCAAAAATATGAAGACTAGAGTAATTTGGACTCTCAAAAACGTCTTCTAAAGTCTTGCAAAACAACTCCCCCGAAGTTGGTATTTATAGGAAAAAAGATGAAGAGTCCCACGTTCTTAAAACTCTAAAATTCTATCCAGCGTACAAAAAAAACAGCATTCTTTAAGGAATTTTCTCTATCTTCAATAGGTCATAACTCCTTCACCGTAGCTCGGATTGAGGTGCCGTTTTTTCCAGTATCTTCGTTGCGTCGAGATATTCAACTTTCCAGTTGACAAGACCTCCTAACTATGGATGAGAAATTACGAAAATGCCCTTGAACTCTCCTATCGTGCCTTTTTTCACTATTTTGACTTCCCTTGCATACCACTTGCATTAAGTCCCTAAAATCTTGGATCGTGAAGTCGTTGAGGCAGATGTGGGACATATTAATGGAGATGTTGAATGCTTGATTCCCGGAATTCGGATTGAGGCCGTCGAGTGACATCTTGAGGTGACGTGCCAAATGTAGCGGCGTACGACATACACAAATGAAACATGTTGGACATGAGAAAAATGTCCTTACAAGCTTAACGACCCATAAGATTTATGTTTTGGTTTTATCCTAGAATAGCCAAAGAGGGAGATTTGTAAGGACACATTTCCAGACGAGTCAATTTGTATGTAATTGGCATAATTCCAAACAAAATATTTGAGTCATTATTAGGCTTTGTGTTGTCGATTCCATAAGCCTATGACGTGTTTGATGATAACGTAGCGGCCAAGCTTCAATGATTGGATATAACATGTCGTGTTTATCGTGCCAAGTTCGTCTTTACACACGTTCATTGAGAATCTTGCAGGTATGAATGTATATTGAATCTGGTTCCTAAGATATTTTTAAAGGTGTTTTCTTTTGAACTTAAAATATTTTGGAACTGTTTTTAAATTTATTTTAGGAAAAATATTTTTGATTTTATTCTCGTTAGAATGAAATTCAATCTCGTTAGAACAAAATAAAAATTTTGTTAGAACAACTTTAATATTTCTTTAGAATGACCATCCAACTAGAATCCTCTACTAAGGATTGCATATCTCATTAGAAGCTCGTTAGAAGGACAATTAAACGAGAAAGATGTTCGTTTGAACGAAATGTTTTTGCGTTAAAATGAAAAGCTAATCTCTTTCCAACGACCTGTAGCTTTTGTTTGAACGAGTTCGTCGCCTAGAAATTCATGTTTTTAACTCTTTAAGTCATGTTGGACTCATATTTTTCAAGAACTTTTGGTAAGAAAATGTTTTCCAATCTATTTAACAAAGTTCCAAACCCCTTGTTTCACCCTTTATATTTAAAGATCCAAGATTCGTATTTTTTGTGCTTTGAGATCTTGAGTTAGGGCACCAACATTTGTTTCTCTTCATCTTGAGGGAACTTTTTTCGTCCGGTAAACTCCATGTTGTAATACCCCGTAATTTTATTGATATTTATTTAAGGGATTAATTAAATTAAATGAGAATTAATTAAAAATTAATCCGGATATAAATACTAGCGAGATGTGAATTGGTATTTGATTATGATGCGTATGTATGGTAATATATGATTATATTGAAAATATTAAAATTGTCGCGAGACTGAAATACGACAATTTGGAAAATTTAGTTGGGACGCGCGTGTCAGTCGCGTCAGGAATGTAATTTTTGAATTGAAAAGTGAATTTTATTTTATCAACCTAATGGTCATTTTGAGTGCACCAGCGAGTCTGGAAGGGTCGAAATAGTCAGAAACCCTAGTCGGGGGTTTAGTTTAGGTCCTGGGGCATTTTTGGGCCATACCGGCAACCTGGAGGGGAATTTTGGTGATTTTAAAAATAAGGGAATTAAAACCCACGAAAATTAGAGTTAAGATTTATTATTTTCAAGGGGCCACTAAGGCCATTACCAGCAAAAAGCTTTAGAAGTGGGCTACGGGAGTTAGAGAGGAGTTACCATAGGGTTCCAAACCTAAAACACTCACCACCATCAAATTGGAGAGGATTTGTGACTGATTAAAGGAGAGAATCAACCTCGAATCATCGACAACACATCTGGAAAACGAATCTAAGGCAAGTGATTTAATATTTTTAAGTGCATTGAATATTTCTTCCATGTTTAGTGTAGAAACTATTTTTGTTTTGAAAGTTTTGAGGAAAACTAATAAAATTATTGGAGAAACCTTGAATTTGGGTTAGGATTTGCATGTAGAATGATGAAGGACTGATTTAGTATTCGAAGAGTTATATATGATGATTTAAAAAACGGATTTATGATGAGTAATTGGGCATAATAAAATTCTGGGTTCATGTTCATAGGGTTTGGGAAATACTTGGAGATTTATGTAAATTCCATATTGATTTGTAAGATTTGACCCCTAAAATATGTTAAGGGATGATCTAGGATGATTAAAAATGGTTTATAAACGTTAAAACATAAATTGGATGGTCTTAGGGTGGATTTAGAGAAGAGAAGAATGAAGAAAAACGAACTTGGGAATTTTTGGGCCGAATCTGCCATCTCGTTAGAAGACCTGCCCAGGTCGTTCGAACGACCTCGTTCGAACAAACTTCTAACGAGATGACAGTATCCCTTCTAACGAGTTGGTAGTTCGTTCGAAGCCTTTCGTTCGAATGACACTCGTTCGAACGAGATTTCTAACGAGTTGACAGAATGGCCTTTTTGGCCTGAATTTATTTCTAGTATCCCGTAGACTTATTGAAATGGTGAGATAACCTTCCCTTATTAACTAGTGGGTATAGTTGGGGGATTGGGATACATTGAAGAGTAAAACTTAGAATCTTGTAGTAAACCGGATGACATTTGTGGATTGGGAAGCGAGTAACTAATCACGACGTGAGAAGAGTTGGTAACTTAAATACATACAAACCGGGACTTGTGAGTTGTATAACACTAAATGTTGGTATAAGAACGAGAAGTATACCACTAATAAAATATTGTGATATCTAAGATGTGCGAATGCTTAGTATATGTAGTTATCTGTGTATAATATACCTACCGTACTTGCTATCATGGGAGGTCGGCATTCGATCAGGTCCATCTAATCTTTGTGTGCCTACGTGGCAATTTAGATTGGTACGTCGAGGACATAGGTCAGAAAAGGACTTATTGAGAAGTTAATAAGTCTACTTGGTGTGAACTATGTTCGCCTCCTTTGTTTGTGATTGTTGTTTAATGAAACGATTCCTGAGAGATTTGGAATACGTAGTCCTTATGTACGTGATGTACCGGGATTTGATAGCAGAGTATGTGTGCACCGCAGATTAGTCTCGGGGTTCTAGTATTGTATATTTATGATGAGAATAATATACTGTTAATTGAAATGAATGGTCATGAATAAATGTGAGTATAAATAATAGCAATAGTTTGTAAAGTGAAAACGGAAGATCTCTAGTAATTAGTAGTACTAACATGGGAAACTGTGTAGCAAGGTATAACACTCTGTTAAATAGAATATGTTGGGAATTGAATTGGATATCGTATAGTAATGTTAGATTTGGTATCGGACTAGTTAGATATGGGAATAATTAGAATGGGTACGGGTACGATAGGAGTGCACCATTAGTTGAGAGGTGAGGAACTCATGTGAGTGCACACACTATCATGTTCTTTATATTCACTGTTTAATGATATTAAACACTTGCAAAATTTTAAATTATTTTCACAATCGGGCTCTGACCCGTTTGCTTTCAAATCTAATTTTGTAAAACCTTTTAGGTGCCCAGCCACAAGGACACCAAGCATAGGAGTTTTATTCAGGTGACATGCTGTAGCTGCTGTGGAAGTTATAGGACTTTGACAGTAGACGCCTCCATTTTCGATCTTGACTCCATTATCAGATTTTCTCACTTATTGGGCATGTCCCTTATTCAGTTATTTCAGACTTTGGGTTGCAATTAATTTAGTGATGCAGACTTGGTATTTATTTATTTCAGTATTCAGATTGTTGTGAGGAGTATTCCTCTAGACTCATTATTGTTTGATGGTTATTCTATTGTGACTATGTTGTGGTGGTTATGTTAGATTTCATAATTCACTTATTGTATGTTAATCGGATTTAATTAAAATTGACAACTCAGTTTTTTTTAAATATTAGGTGGCTAGTAATTGTTAAAACGTTTTTGACAGTGATGCTATGAACTGAACCAACTTGGCATTTTGTATTAATTTAATAAAGGAGTAGCTACCCGGTATTTAATTAGTCGGGGTGTCACACATGCGTGTTGTTTGCGATGTAAGCGATTGCAGATCCTCATTAGTGGATACTGAGATGTGCGTGGACTCGTGCATTGTGGCAGCTTGCATGGGTAGATTTTTGCTTTTCATTTTGGAAGAATGGTGGAAGATTTAAGAGCATCAAGGCTCGTGGAGATCAAGTCGTAGAGTAAGTCTACTGTCAACTTTTGTATTTACGTATCATAGTAAACGTTTGGCTGGGCTATCTGAGGTTTTTTTCTTTTGTTGTTTTCCTCGTACTTCGGCGTCTTGTGGATGATATCTTTATTTTATATGCTTATCATTAAAATGTATGTTTAAAGATAAAATATAAGTTGGGTAAATCGATTTTCCACAACAAAATATTAAAATTGGTGCTAAGTTTTTACAGGGTTAATTTAGTTTAAAGTTTCAAACTTTAATAAACTGAAAAACATAAAAAAAAAATGGATTTTTACTTATTCAGACAATCTTTGCCTAAGCAACACTGTTAATGGGCGTTCTCAATGGTACAAACGGTTAGAGAGGATATGACTAGTAGGGCCAAAGTTAGAGACATCAGGATAGGCCCTAGGGACAGGGGCAATAAGGCCATCGTTTGGACTATCCTACTAGGGGATAATCTTATACTTGTGGCGAACTGGGCCATTATTTTTGTAGTTTCTCTAAAGGTGACCAGTTTAGTCTGGGCCACCAGTAGTAGGGGCAGCACAGGCTCTTCCAGCCCCATCATAGTGCCAGTCCTTACCACCAGTGCCAGCGTATTTGGCTTTGCCCTATGCATAGGGATTCCCACAACTTCATTACGGATGTGTTTACAATGTTCATTAGGCAGACCAGTCACCATCGCAACATTTATGGTGGTTATGTTCGAGTTCTTTTTTACATGGGCGCATCACACTCGTTTACTTGTTATAAACTTTCATCTATGTCGAGATTGGTAGATATAGTTGAGGATATATCTTCGCATGATACCCCAGTAGGTAAGGGTGCTGCCTTACGCCATATTTATAGCGGCATGGTAGTTGAGATAGTCATATTGTGTTTTTCCACCGACTTTTTACTTTTGGATATATCGACGTGTGGCGTCATAATGTGTATGGATTGGCTAGCTCATTATTACGCACACATATATTGCAGAGGGAAGGATATTATGTTTCTATTCCCAATCAGGAGATGTTCTTAATTGCTATGCCTAAACTCGAGGGGGGTATAACATAAAATTGTATTATAAAGATACGACTTCGTTTGATGAGGTCACTGTATCATTAGATTAACTACTGATTATTCAGGAGCTTATAAACATATTTTATGAGTAATTAGGATTACCATGAGCGAGAGAGGTAATCCTTTATTGCGTATCGATAATCTGATTATGTATATATTATCGAGAAAGATGGTTCACTCTGATTATGTATATATTATCAGAAACTGAATAAGGTCACGATACGAAATAATTATCCTTTATTCCATATCGATAATCTGTTCGACCACTTGAGGGACAGGCCATTCTTCTCTAATATTGATTTTCAATTAGGTTATCATTAGTGAATATTATGGAGGAAGATGTCTCAAAGATGACTTTTCTGATGCGATATGGATCATATGAGTTTCAAGTCATGCCGTTTGGGTTGAACAACACGCCATCGATGTTCATGGATCTGATGAACAGGGTGTTTAGACCATTTATGTATTAGTTCGTCATTGTGTTTATTCATGACATCTCAGTGTGCTGTCGATCGAAGGAGGAACATGTAGATAATTTGCGATTAGTTTTTCATACACGACGGGAACAAAAGTTGTACGCTAAGTTCTCTAAGTGATGATTTTGGCTTCGAGAGTACATTTCTCGGGTCATCTAGTATATTTAACTGGGAATTCAAGGGATCTTAGCAAGGTATATGCAGTGGTAGATTGGGGATAACCCACGAAACTTACAAAGGTTAGGAGTTTCTTGGGTTTATTCAGGGGTTCTCAAATTTTTAGGTCACTGACTCACCTCACTCGAAATGGGGTGTTGTTCGTTTGGAGCGTATAGAGATATTTCGAGGAGATCAAAGAGAATCTCACCACCACACCATCCTTGCATTACCATGGGGCTGCATGGAGTATTTGGTATATACAGATGTATCACTCAAGGGACTAGGAGGTGTATCAATTCAGGAGGAGATGACTATATTTCATACGTCCCGAAAGCTTAAGCCTTATGAGGGTAACTACCCCACTTATGATTTGGAGCTAGTCATGGTAATATTTATCCTCCTTATTTGGATACATTATCTATTAGGTGGGAAGTTCACACTATATTCTGATCACAAGCGCCTCCTGTACTTATTTACTCAGAGGGAGTTGAATATGTGACAGAAGAGATGGCTAGAGTTTATGAAGGAATACCATTTTTTGATCAAGTACCATCCAAGGAAAGCAAATGCGTTGAATCGGAGACCGACTGTTACACTAGAAGCATTATGGCTTGATCATGATGGTGATTTATCGAACATTTAGGTAGCATAGTTGAGTGCCACCTGTGATATGGATTTACCGAAAAACTTTTGGGGGTTTTGATCCTTACACTAGCCATTGTGATACGAGTGATACAAACACACGATGTTCGGACTAGACATTATTTGGAACACCTCAGAGAAGGTGGCACTCATCCGAGAACAAATGAAGATGGAATAAGATCATCATAAGAGTTACTTTGACAATAGAAGGTGGAAGCTAGAGTTTCAGGTGGGTGATCAAATATTTTTTAGGGTCATCTCGATAAAGGGAGTAGTTAGATTTGGATCCAAGGGGAAATTGGCTCCTCCCTGTATAGGTACTTTCATGATACTGGATTGGGTGGGAAATGATAAACTAGTGTTATTGAGATTATTTTAGGATTCAAGAGTTTAAACCATGTGAGGATTGATTAAAATAATTGGAGATTTGTTAATGTTGATGTTAGACCATTTATAACTAAATGATATGAGGTTAGGGGATGGTTAAAAGCTTCATACTTGGATTTAGAAGTCAAAAATGCCGAATTTTCTTTTTGGGAAGATGATTACTCTGGTTTAATATCATTCGAATGAGATTTAGTATCGTTTGAATGAGTTGGGATTTCTCGTTCGAATGATATGTGGAATTCATTTAAATAACTAGTGTAAGCCCAATCAAATGAGAAGTGTACTTTTGTTTGAACGATATTTATTCTGAAATGATACTTATTAATTAAAAGAGGTAATTAAGTTATTTAATCTGGATTTAAGCTTGGTAACCTTTATAAGAATATGATTACTTGTCTTGTGTATTATTTGCAACATATCGGGTGTGAGTTCTTGTGGGATACGTACTATAGGGGATGCTCTGATGGGGCACGTACGATGGAGACCGCATTGGTACCTCAGTAGATAAAGACGAACTTTACCTTGGTCATGATTACCTCGGACACTACGTGCTGAAAATACCCATTGTATCTTGATGAGATTTGCAGGGTGGTACTTTCATATAGCTTTGGGTATGGGGTCATATAACTGGTGTGAAGGTGTAGTGATTATCCTCAGTAGATGCTTTGATGGTTATAGGTGTGTGACAACCTTTAACCATACCTAGTACGGACGAATGATCCCCAAAAGGGGAAAGAATATGCCTTTGTTATGTGAGGGCTTGTGAGTAACCCATTTATTATGTACATGGTATGAACCGTACTTATATGGATGTACACTTAGAGGTTATTTGTATTCCTTGATATGTTCTTATATACTCACATGTATAAACTATTTAATAATGGAACCTTTACCTATATTCAGTTGACATGAATAATACGTAATCATAGGGTTCATTTGGGTTTGGGAGTAGACGCGTGAGATATTTAGGGTTGTTTAGTTGGTATAACTTAATAGCATCTAAATACACGAGGAAGGTGCGTAGTTATATTTTAGCTATAATCTTACTCTTCATAAACTTGTTGTTATCATTATTGTTGAATTATCTTTTCAGGACATAGGCTGCTGGTGCTGCCTCACCCCTCATCCACTGTTATCCTCCTTTAAGGTGCTAATAAGATAGGACATAGGCTTCGAGCCTAGATGCTCATTCTTTTATTCCTATCTGTTTATCCAATGTGTCAGATTTATGTTTAGCAGTTGTGAATTGGTGTTACTATTATTTTTGGTATGGGATTTTATTATGAGACAGTTGTAGCTATGCAATCATTCTATTACTGTTGGTCGTTTCGTATTAGAGATTTTATGGTTCACTGCTATTATTTTGAGTTATTTATTTTATGCATTTATTTTTATGTCCAGTCATGATTAGAATGATACCCAATTGTTTTGATTCCTATTTTATTTATTTATACGTATTTAATCTATCTTAGATTTTATGAGGTGTCACAATCACCCCTCTACTGCCAATAAAAAAACTAGTTCTGTCGTGCATCCTAGTTTCCTTATGAAGTGATATTTCTTGTTAGGAGAGTAAATCACCCACCTTGAATTAGACAAAATTTCATCTTTGAATTATGCTCTCCGAACAATCTAGGTTACTTCTGTCCAACATAATGAATAATCGACGTATTTTGGTCCCATAATTAATGACAGTGAATCCGTTGGGGAGGATATAATAATTAATTGAACACCATTGGTTCATTCCTCGAATCTGAATCCGCTCGTGCAGGTATTCCCCATTGGGGAAATCGAACTCACTCACATTCAATTCTTATAATTATCACTTACGAGTCTTAAGATTACCGGATGTCGTGATTAAAATCCATCCAATGGGGGCCACAACGAAGTTGATATGAGGAAATAACTACATCATATTCTTAAAGACACTAATCGAGACCACGGTATTTATGTGGCAACCACTCTCCCAATTAATATTTTAAACTTGAGGGTATTTTGAAAAATAATTCATTCAATTGTAAATTCCCGAATTCAATCCTTAGTAATATTAGATTTACTTATACATATTATATTTCCCCATCTCGCTATTTAAATTTTCAACAAATAAAACCAATTAAAATTAAAATAAAACTCAAATATCACAATTTAAGTTATACCTACAAATTAACTATCATGTTAAAAAAATTTAGAAAAGAAAAAAATACAAATGAGTATAAAAAAACTAATCTGGGCTGGTCACAAAAATAATCCACGTTGTCTATAAAAACATGGGATCATAATTAACTAATTAATTAGAGCACGAACATTATCAAAATGATAGGGATGGAAGAAACATAAGAAATCAGAATACTATGAAATCAAAATTCAAATAGGAATCAAATTCCACTTTCTATTATGTCCTATAGTTCTTCTGAAGTGGAACTCTTTAAGAACAAGAATCCCGATTGAAGTAGACTTCCTTTTGAATAATAATAATCCTCTAAGTAAACTTATTTGTGACATGGATATCTTCATGTATTAGACCCCTGTAAATATTCCATTCTGATTAAAGAAGAGTCAGGACGAAGAACCCTTAAGCAAACTAGTGAAAATTTCACCGACCAAAGGAATCCGCAACACACCATCAGGGCTAGATTATCCTGATTGAGATCAGATATATCCCAAATGGGGTAAAATAGATCCATCCTTGTAGCTCGTCTTCTTCGTCCCGAGTTCGAATTTTCATGCAAAAATGACCAAAACTTTCTCAAAACTTCACAAAAATTCATGAAAATTTGTCTAAGGTCATGTAAACATATGATTTTAACTATAAAACTATTACCCCTCCCTTTTAACTCCTTCATATACATTGATAAATGAATAACTATAAAACCCTAATTATTACAACCATATCGAATCTAAAGCACCATATAATTCATTCACACAAAATAGTAATCATGTGACCATGGTGGACGGGATGTAAACATTACAATCTCTGCAAAATTGTGTTAGTATGATACCATACATAAATATGTATATTCCTACAACTTGCAAAACTAGGGTTTATAAGGTTGGACAACATGAACCTTTTCAAAACATCATCAATCTTTAATCAAGGGATCTCATACCAATTATTGGGAAACATAATTGATATAAAATGCAAAAAAATTCAACCCAAAGAACTTTGATCGATCATATAATGTAAAGTAAAAAATAATAATTATGTTTAAAGCATAAACCTAGGGTTTTGAATTTCAATATCATTATGCATCTTGATGATGATCCGAGTGAGGAGAAATATGTTGATGAAGATGATGCTCTTGATACCCTCTCGAGGTCTCCAAAAATCTTAATAGGATCCTCTAAACATTTGAATCTTCTTGTATATGATCCACTGAAAGTAAGCCTTGTGTGGGGGCACTCTTGAAGATGAAACTTTTGTGAAATATTAGATAAATCACTTTCTCTCTCCTCAACCCTTCACAAAAATATGAATAGTATTTTTTTATCTCCCTCTCTAACCATCCATAATGGTTGTCTTACTTAAACCTCTATCTTACACTTATATATATTAGTCATGGTCTTTAGCCTAACTCGACTTCTAAAGAGTTTTGCGCCTAGTATTGAGAAATGGACTGTAATAGGGACCCAAGACCAATAATTCAACTGGATTCCAAATAAATATTCAAAAATCCCAAATTATATCCACGTAATTTTTTTCCTTTAATTATTTAATCACAATTAATTCCACTATATAAGTGGGACGACACTCTAATATAATTATCTCTAAATCACTAGGAATAAAGAGGTCTTACTTGCAATGTTTATTTGGTATATAATATGCTTACTTGCATTGAGTTTTCGATACCCTCTTAGTCAAATCAATCTACCGCTAATTGATTTTAACCAACATCTATTCAATTTTTTAATTCTCAAACTTAAATTATTTGTAACTTTATCGAGTTATAAAATAATCCACCAGTCGAGTTTTCTGTTAGAAATAAAACGTTTAAGTCTATCAAGGGGTTATAATAATGCAAGATCTTTCTTAGATGCAGATTCCTCCAACTTATGATCTCAGACCTACTCACACAACGATTACTCAAATTACGAGGACCTATTGATCTAATATATAATTTAATCTCAGCGGAAAAATCTAATCAATAATTATGTAGGCATTCCAATCCTCACAACTCTTAAGATGTTGAATTTATGCACCCTTTGCTAATGGTGTGAGATTTTTCAAATCTAATTTAGACAACCCTCAGACTTGAATCTCACAAGTGGTCCTATTTAATACATTCCTGATTGTACCGGTCAGAATCCTTTATCAAACAATTTCTCGAACCATCACAGGTTCCCATAGTTTGAGATCAGATGTCACACCTTATAGACGTTGTGAACAGTTCCATTGTACTCGAACTAGAATTATGATCTCTTATGATCAAGCCAAATCCAACTCTTCAAAATTCCTACTAGCTTTAATTTACCAACACGGCATATAATATCTTTAAATAATAAACAAAAGGAATCCTTATAAACAATATTCTTGTTTAAAAATAAATTGACACACCTTTACTGAAAAGTAAACGTCATAGATGGTTTTAAGAATAACAACCCAACAATGACCCCATTCTCATTTAGTTTATTTTTGAACACCCACTTTGTTCCAATGTTTTTTTGTTGACTTGGCCTAGGTAATAATTCCCACATTGTTGGAGCCTTTCAAATCGACCAATCTTTTCTTGCATAGGCTTATTCCATTTTCATTTTTAAAGCTTTTTTAACATTCTTTGGTTCAATTTGTGGAGTGAAACATTGAAATTTGGGTTTATTTAAAATTTGATATCGAGTTATTACTCCATTTTCAAGATTTCTGATGATTTTAGACAAAGCGTGTTCCTTTTGAACCCAAGTTGGTACACCCTTCTCAATTTTATACACATTTTTGGAAGAAGTTCCCACAATGTTTCTCCTATTCTCACTAGACTCACCAGCTTTACATCCTCTAACCTCTCCTGAGTAAGGATCTCTCTATTCACCTTCAACCTCGTTATCAAGAGTGATAGGGAAAGTGACATCATCATTTACCACAACCTTGTTAGTTTCCATCATTTTGTTACACTCTAAATTATAATCCCATTATGCCTAACTCTTTTGAGAATAACCAAGGAATATTCCATCTTCACTCCTCGTATCAAATTTTCTCAAGTCACGTCTATCCCTAATAATATAGCTCTTACTCCCAAAAACCTTGAAATATTTGATTGTTAATTTCTTTTACTTCCACGATTCATATGTCTTTTTAGTCAAGGGTCTAAGAAAAACCCTATTAGAGGTGTGACAAGTTTTGCATTGACCCAACCTAAAATATCTTGGGTAACTATTACCCTCAAGCATACACCTTGCCATTTTTTGCAAAGTATGATTCTTCTTCTCAATAACCCAATTTGTTTTGAATCGCAACAATCGAAAACTCAAGTTTAATGCCTATCTCATTGTAATAAATCTCAACTTTTGTGTCAATAAATTTCGAAACATGATAACTCCTTAATTGCACAATTGGCAGTGATTGTTCATTTTCAATCTTCTTGTACATGAACATGATTATGTCATATGAATGTCTCTTATCTCTCATAAATTCTACAAAAGAGAATCTACAAAAATCATCCATAATGATAAAATAATAACTCTTTCCTCCAATACTCTCGATTTTGAAAGGAACCATCAAATTAACATGAACTAACTCCAGTGGTCTAGAAGTAATGATTTTCTTAAGCTATTTGTGCGGATTCTTGGTTTGTTTTCCTTTTTGACATGTTCCACAAATTTTACTTTACGATTTTCCTAATCTAGGAAGATCTCTCACCCTTTATTTCTTAGCTAGATTATCCACTTCCCTATAATTGATGTGACCTAATATTTCATGCCATAAATCGATTGACTTAATTTTAGCATTTTGATATACTTCATTAAAATCACCCACTAATATATTTTAATTTTCATTTGATTTCCACTACTTGCGAAAATACTTTGATCATTTTCTTCATAAGACATTCTCGCTTAGAGAATCTAACATGGTGATAATCATCCCACATTTTACATATGATAAGGAGATTATTTGCAAGCCCTTTGGCATGCAAAACATTGTGAAGAGTCGTACTCTTGGAAATCTTAATATTACCTTTCTCGCTCACATTATAATTCTTTCCATCACCAAAAAGTCACCAATCCTCCTTTATATTCCTCTAATGTAGTAAAAAAAGACATTTTCCCCTCCATGTGATGTGAGTAACCACTATCAAAGAAAACATTCTTTGAGTTTGATTATTTGCGATCCATGAGCACAACCAAACACCTATGATTCTCCTTCTTAATACACACTTGTTTGATTTTCACACTCTTTTTCATATCATTCACAACTTTCTTAAGTTTCTTAATCTCATTCTCATGTCTTTCATTTAAAAACATTTTGCGTTGGATCTCTTATGTATGAATTTTTCTCATCTCTTTTAATATATGACAATAATGTCTCAAATGTCCTCTTATATAACAATAAGAGAAAATGTAATTTCGAAAAGGTTTTTGAGAAAATTTCTCAAAATTTTAAAATTTCTTAGTTCAATATATTTTGAAAACCTCTTTGCGTATTAAAATGATTTGCATAACGCTTCTGATGAATAAATTACATTTGAGGTCTTTGAATCATTTTGGCATTCTTATTTTGATTTTTTTCCAACTTTACTTCATAAATCATTGTGTTCTTATTAGTCAAGATAGTCTTCCATGTCCTTTTCCGTAGTTATTGATTGAAGAACCAAACTTTTCAACGACTTGAGGAGAACTCCCTTCATCCTCTTTACTTATTTTCTCATGAACAAAGATAGTAGAGGTAGTTTAAGAAGCATCATAGGAATTAAAACCTAAGCCTATTTTTCCATTTTCAATGATGGAATTTTTAAAGATCATTTTGTTTATTTTATCAGAGTAACCATCTAAAGCAAGTTTCATCTTCAAGGCATTTTTCTAAATAATACATGAGAGAATTAATTTGTCTTTAAATTCATTCTTCTTTTCTTCAAACAATTCACTTTCCTTATCAAATTGTGTTTGTTTCTTTAACAAGATTGTTTTTCTAATCTTCAAGTAGGGAATAGAAATCTTTTATCTTCTTTAACTAAATTTTAACTTGAATTAAAATTTGTTCCTTTTCTTTTGACTTCAAGTTTTCTTCGTAAAAAAATTTGAACTTGTTTATCAATTTGATGTTTAATATCTTTAGCTTAAGAAACTCATGAAATAATTTGTTACGGGCATGGTTTATCTCAATCATATCCTCATTATCACTAGATTCTTTTAATTGGTTCAATTTCATAGCTAGACTCATCAGAATTATATGAAGAAATCTTAGCTACACAATAGTGTGATGAAGCATGCATATTCTCTAAACTAACCCATAAATGGTATAAATAAGAAATATCTATATCAAACAAGAAAACAAGCTAGCACATAAAAATCACAACTAAGATCTACTCAGTATGTTAAGCGCTAATTTGAGAAATTAAGCTTTGATACCAATTGAAAGTGCAAGTGCACAACCTAATTGCAAGCCTATAAGGTGGGGGTGAATATATTTACCTCCAAATTTGAGTCAATTTAACTCTTTTGAGTTATATCTAATTTGATATTACTAGATTTAAGTAAGTTTTTTGAATCACTAGGTTCCATGGCTAAATAAATCAATTAAACATCCATAAGATAGATTTTATAAAGAACCCCCCCTCCCCCCCCCCCCCTCCCAACTAGGGGTAAAAAACATCAATGCCTCCTAATTTCTTATTCAACTTGAAAATATTTTACCTTTCTCTTATTCCCTAACAAGAAGTTCTCTAATGAACATTGAAACCTCTCCTATTGATGAAGAGAAATACATCCAAAATTCCATTGGTTAGACAAACACGTCGCATTGGCCTCCTTCGGATCTCACCGTGCTTGAACTCTCCAATTGCTTAAACATTTATTTTAGATATTACTATTGATATTCAATTCTGATTGAATCTATTTGAATGAATCTAGGCTATGTGGATTTAAAGGCAAAACACACAGATGTTTCTCACAAATATAGATCCAAGTATGGTTGTAGTTTTCTCTTGATTTGAAAATGGAACAAGTGATTTTTCGAAGGAGAGGTAATTGGAAGTTTTATCAAACTCCAAAATACCCTCCGAGTATGTAAAATTGCATGGAGGTAATTCACTCTTTATTTGGAGGAAAAAAATATCTATTTATAAATAAAAAATTAGAAATTTAATTGCGTCACGTGCATGAATAAAAATACCTCCTTGCGCACGACTTTAGGCAGTTAGAAAAAAATATGACATCCATGCGCACAAGTACAAAACCCATCAGTGAGCATAGTTTTAGACAAAAGGTACACCAAGACTAAAACCTTGTAGTCCGTGCGCATAGGGATACCATACATCCATTCAAACGGATAGGGGAAGAACATAATTTTCCATGCAAGTGCATTTTCAAAAATCAAGACTTTCCCTTTTGAACAAACACCACGCTTCTCTAAAATATCAAATCGATTGTTTCATTCTAAAAACCAATTTTCAAAGTGAAAATACGCATGCGTTCTTAGCCTTAGATATAGATACAAATCAACTACAAAGTATATTTTTCACTTGAGATGGAACATAACAGTTTGTAGCTATATATGATATTCATTGTTCACCGTTGTCTAATGAACAAGACTCTCCTTACTTATAACGTTTATATGCAATCAAGAATAATGGCTTGACTATATATGTGACTCGAATGCTTTGACATGAAAATAAGCCAACAAACTAATATAAATGGATTTACACCTTGTACATCAGACATATCAAGACATATTTTGTTCATTATACACTGGTTCAATCAGATGGATCGGTCGTGGATGAGCCGAGTATAATTCTACTTGGACTAAGGGACAAAGTGGGTACTTAAAAAACGTTTACAAAAGAATTGTCTAAGGCCGAAGTTAAAGACATTTATTTGAGAAATTATGCTAACCGTGATAATATATGAATTCCATAGATTAATAAAAATTCTAAGGGAAAAATAGGAAGCATGTGAATATAAAACAAGCAAAAAAATCATGCATAAAAAGCAGCAAACCATGCATAAAAAGCAGGACCATCCATACCAAGATAAACATATCAATGACACAAAGTCCATAAAGTGTTAAAGATATTATAGACTAACCCATATATATATAAATGTTTGTGTGTGTATTAAAAACTTTAACAATGACTAAAAGAAAATATCTAAGCATGAGGAACTAGAGGGTTGGTTTGCCAAATAAAAGGATTCATGTCCAACTCAGCTACGAAAGTGTTGTTAGCAAGAGGAGCCTCCTTATCTTGATTGGCCTGGGGATATACTTACATATGCACTTGTAATACCCTTTATTTTAATAAACAAAGTAATTGTTAAATATTGGGGTCACGCAAAAGTTTTATGTAAAACAATTACATAAGTTGCACTGCATGGGTTGCCCAGGTTTTAAAAATGATAATTTATGTTTTAAGCAGACTTCTCACATAAAAGTTTGCATGGAAAATTTTATATTTATTACACGGAGGTTGAATATAAAGAATATGAATTTCCGTATCATGTTAGCGCTTGGCTTAATGCCTGAATGACACGCGTGCATAGAAAAGACAATAAATGGGAAAAATTACAATTAAGCTTAAATGGAAAAATAAGAGTGTGGGAACCACTCGTATTGTGTTAATAACATATAATAAGTGTCACTGACGTAATTTTTAGGTTATTTTTATACGTTGGTTATGAAGCTTATTTTAGTAAAGTTATATTTTTAGTAAGAAAAATATTGGAAGTTGAAAAATAATATTTTTTATAAGAATTATTTAACTTTATGATGTGAAGATATTAATTGGACAATTTATATTTTTGCATGGGGTTTATGGTTTAACTATAGAAATATAATATATATATATATATATATATATATATATATATATATATATATATATATATATATATATATATATATATATATATATATATATATATATATATATAAAGTGTAATCAATATGAAAGGATCTAGTGTCCGTGTTATATACCCGACTTTGGATCATATGTATGTGCTTGCACTTAAGGTGTTATTGCCTAAAACTGGTATACTGATTTGATCTTAGCTTAAGTATATAAGCTCAAACGATAATAGATAAAAAGATGAAAATCGACGGAATACTTATGTAGAACATGCTACAGAGTGAGATGAGAGAAAAATAAATGAAACTAGATTTATGTGGTTCGGACCAAGGAGGTGCCTACGTCCACAAGTGCAAGTATAAATAGTATTAGTTTCGTAGAATGAGAGTTTGTAGTGTCAATCAGGTTCTTCCCTTGTGGGTTACTCCCCGCCTCCTTAAATATGAGTGTGTGAGTATTTATTTGTGGAATAATACCATTGATCCACTTGGATATGTTAAGGTTTTTGTCATTGTATAATAAACAAATACCCACTTTACAAGGTAGTGGGGGAATAATTATAAACTTATCATAGGCAAGCATAGGTGGAAGAATGTTCATTTATTTCTATGTGTGAGTACTTTAATGACATCATCCCACTGTCTGACTCATCAATCGGGGACATATAATTGCACGTATATTGTCTGGGATAGCAAAAACCGAGAAGAATTCCTAAGGACAACCTCAATTATACCTGATCCGATCTCATTATCAACTCGAGATGACCTCATTCTCGAAAATAATGAATCCAAATGTCTTTTATTAATCAGTTTAAGGACCATACAATATGTACGTTACAACAGAAGACCCCAATACTTTGCTCCCGACTGAGGTGCGAAGTTGATTCTCTGAAGTGTTACGTCTTTTGGGTTTATGCTAACCAGATTGAGCGAGTGAAGTGTTAGCCAGTGGGAAAGTTATCGGCTTTGGTATTTTTTATCGTCCCAAATTCTTCTCGATGAGTGTTGAGCAGAAAGACTTGCAAAAGTCGGATGCTGAGGATTGGCATCTAGCATAATCATTACGTGCAACTGGGGCAATGCTTGTGTCAGCCTGGCTGTGTATGTCCAATTTTCTAGGCATGATGTCACGCGTGTTATAATTTGGGTTGGTAATTACTACCAAAAGAGTATAAAGTCTCAAAATTTAATCGTCTCAAATTTTCTAATCCATTTCACTTTCACTTTCACTTAGCTTTATATCGAGAGAAACTCCCTCCACTGCTAACTCCTTCCTTCTCTGGCAATACTTCTTCCATAGTTGTTATTTTCCCCTAATTTCTTATCGGGAAAACTCTTTTTGATGAGTTTCTTCAGCTCTCCTTCATCTTTAGATAGAGATTTTGCGATATTTGCTCGTCTTCAACTCTTTTAGGGTTCCAAGTATGTCATTTCTTTCTTAGGGCTCCGATTCTAAATTGTCTTCCATTTCTTCCATCCAAGGTTCAATTTGTTATTTTTGGTTGTGGTGGTTGGCTATAATTGAACATTAATTTAGAATTTATTTGTCTTAGGTGGCCTTTCAGATGTTGGCGTAGGGATTCTCCATTTAGGGATTTTTTAGGCGTTATAGGGTATAGTGTTGCCCAAGATTTTGATTTCTGACACTGAATAGCCCCCAAGCCTTGGTATACCCTAAATTCCATATCTTTTTAATGAGGTACGAGCCTTACATCCATAGGTGGTTAGAATATTTGACTGAGTTAGAATCGTCTTGCCCAAGCATAATTTTCAGGAGGTTTCTAAAACCCCTCAATGTTATTTAACCTGAAGACGAGCCTGGCCATCCTAGGTATACCCCACTTTAACTTCCTTTGGTGGTACTGCAACTATGCCTACTGGCATGAAGTTTGATGGTTTTGAATTTATAGGACCCAAAGTAGCTGATTAGGCTGAACACCAACCTAGTGTTGGCAATTTATAAACACAATCTCAGATATATCCATTGTTGGTTTGGAAGCGTCAGTGAGAGAGCTATGCTTAAGATGCCTATGACCTCCCTCTGTCCTATTGAGGTACCATCTTGTGAGGAGAGTACCTATAGGAGTTGAACTAACTCCTATGACCCCTCTAACTCTGATTCCAAATGGCATGCTTATTACGTGCTAAAGGATGAATTATATTCCTTGAGAGAGAAGTGTAGTATCCCTATTAGTATTTCCACTAGGCTGCCAGACTGCGATGAGAGAGTTTATGATACTCTGAACTCAAACGAGGTTTGCTTCCCTCTGTGGGAAATCCAAGTTGGACTTCTCTTACCTTTTCACCCTATCATTAGGTCCACCTTGAAGGGGCATGGCATTACTCTTACCCAACTTCCCCTAATGCCTATAGGGAAATTCTTAGGTCAATGATGTTCTGGAAATACTGAACCAACTTTTACCTCACTAGGGACATATTTAAGTTTGCCCATGACCTAGAAGATAATTATAAAGCCCTGGGGTATTATTAATTCACTTCTAAGAAAGCCCACTTGAGGATGGTTAAGGTCGTCCAGACCAGTAACCATTATTGGAATAACCAATTCGTGCTCATGAAGGGTTATTAGGAATTCTGAGCCCACTAGAAGGATAGATCTTATAAGGTTCCCTGTTAATGGGTTGGACCTAATAAAATTAGTAAACTTCTTTTTTCACTTGCCTTTTGATTTCCCTTTGATTTGTGTTGTACAAACATCTTTTTTTAATTTATTGTGAAGAAAGCTATCACGCCTCCTACTGTGTTGTTGGACTTAGTTGAGACTAACTCCATGCCCAAATCTCTAAAGTTTGAAGAACTCATCTCCTTATCCAAGTTCATTAGTGTTGGGTATCACACTCCCCTTAGTGGTGCTCCCCTATGAAGACACTGATTCCACTGGTAGTAGAGGGGCCAGTTGAAGCTTATGAGGGTGTTGAGGAATAAATCGAATCAGGTACCAATACTATGCCATTTTTGTTCATATTTAGCTTATGTCTACAATATGACTAACTATTGCCTTTTATGAAACTTCCACTCTTACTACTTCAAGCTTAGCTACTGAACTTTCATGCGGGATGGAACTTTGAGGAATTGATTTTGCTTCCATGAATCTTGCTTGTCATAAGAAGGTAGAGGCCGATCAAAATAAAAAATCTAAATCTGAGGATAAGGACAAGAAGAATATTGATGCCCAAAAGAGGGATGACATTGAAGATAGGAAGCAGACTGAGATAAATGCTCAGAGGAAGGCTGAGGCTAAAGCTACTGCTTGAGCTAAGTAAATTGGGAAAACTCCCATATCCTCTATTCCAGCTGCTATGGGGGACAAGAGGCCCATTGAAGCCCCCATAACTCAACGTGATCCTAAGGTCCCACTAGAGATTGAGCCTAATCCAATTGGGTCTACCATTTAAAGGATCCAAATCGAAGGATGACCTCTTATTTGCTTGTTCGTGATCATGAGTCAATCTCCCATTATAGCGAGCTTGAGGACTTTAATGTTGACCCTAATAAACCCATCACGATCGATGATACAATAAATGACCCAAACTCAATTTTTCATCATATGAGCAAAGCCACATATTTATTCAGTTATCATGGCCCTAATAGGGACTTTGCATTCTTAAGGGGTTAAGAGCTTGATGCCTCGTAGATGTTGATGCAGTATCATCTGGATGTGGTCAATAATGCTAAGATTATACTTGTCTGATTTTGTTCCAAATTTTATTATATTAATACCCTTCTTATTTTTCTATTTTAGTGCGATGGATTCCACCATTTTGAGGGAGAAGGCCATGACCAACGATGCGACCTATGAGGAGTATCATGGCTCTATTTTCGTGCTTACCAACGAGAATGCTAAATTAAAAGATAACTTGAAGCAAATTACTGATGATCTTCAAAAGACTTATGGTGATCTCAAAGAGAAGGACGACCAGGTGGTCGTGAAGATAGTGTTTCTCAGTAAGTCGGATGAGGAGGTTTCCAAGTTGAAGGACCAGTCCAACACTGATGACGTTAAATTCTAAAGTCTTAAAGAGGCCCTTAAAAAGGCGATGACAAGCTAATTTCCTCCAACCAAACACTTGACATGGCCAAACAAAATCTAACCAAGGTGAACTAGGATCTTTCCCAAGTTAATGAAGCCCCGGTAAAGGCTGAAGAGATCGCGGTGGAAAAATTCAAGTCGTCTACTCACTACAATATTTAAATTGTGTCCTTATTGCTCGATGGTTATGAGGAGCTCAATAAGAGGGTCATGAAATATTGCCTTGGTATACTAAACGTAGTTAGTAATTGGGAAGGTGATAATGAAAAAGCCACGAACTTGGCCGTTGAGTAGCTAATGGACGTTAATGAGTCTATTACTGAAGACGATCATTTTGGTGAATCCGACCAGACCATTGTCGTGGAGATTGCTCTTCCTGCTACTTAGGATACAATCATAGCTGATGCACTTATCATGGCTGCTTCCTTAATTAATCCAAAGCTGACCAAGTTTCTGGACCTATCCCAGACACTTGAGATGCTCCCTTGGCTTAGTTCTTCTAAAACTTAAATTTTGTGAAGCTTTGTAATGATCATCTTTTTATATCGAACATTAGTCATTACGCCAGTTTACAAATTTAAAATAGGCTCATGGTTCTACTTCTTATCTAGATATATGTGTATGATTTGACTTTCCCAATTATTTTTCTCGACTAAATTCTTATCCACCACCTGTAGTTAAGTGCTATTTGAGACATAATATTTGACAAGTAAATGTGGTCGAATTTCACTGGCCTTGTAGTTAGTTCTAGTTGTATGGACTCATGGTGGGATCTAATCCACCTGCCATATTGACTTACTAGTTGTTAGGTGTTAGGATAGGCCTGCTAGCAGTTTAGACTCACATTGCGTGGTCAGATCTCGTCAACCTGATCTGCCTTACTAGCTACCAGTTTTAAATGAACCTGAGTTATTTTAACTTAGGATCTACCAATGCTTGTGCCAGATTACTGGTCATATATCTGACATCCTCATATAGAAATAGTTTCCACACAAGGGTTTTTTCATCGAAATCTTCTTTGATTAGAGCTCTCTTCCGAAGAAGTCTATGAAACTGAGGAATAACCATATAAAGTCTATAAAAGTGATATGCCTCCGACCCGATTAGTTGATTTTGCTACTGATCTCTCTTCTCAAAAACACTGCTCAACTGTTCTCATTGTGTGTCTCTCTTCTTGAGAAGTCTATTCGGCTATCCTTATTATTGAGCTCTCTTGTAGAGATGTTTACTTGACTATTCTTATAGTTGAGCTTTCTTTCGAAGAAGTCTACTCAACCCTTTTCTCTTCGTACTTGAATTCTGCTATGAAATTTGTTATATCCTTTCCCTTGATTATCATTTAAGGATCGTAAGTGATATTGTACTCTCCAAGTTCTACTACCCAAGCCATTAATCTTCTTAATTTCTTATGTTTATGGACAAATTGATGCATAAGAAGGTCTATGTATACCACGATTGTATAAGCTTAAAAGTAAGGTTTCATTCTTCGGGAGGCCTCGATTGAAGCCAACACCAACTTTTCCAGCTTGATATATCATATTTTGTCTCATCGATATGCATTACTGGTGTAGTATATGGATTTTTGTACTTCTTCATCTTGTCGGACCAATGCTGAGCTGACTGATGATTCTGACACCGTTGACTATAAATAAAGTTTTTCACCTAGGATTGGCCTTGATAAGTGAGGCATTAAACCTAAGTACATTTTTAACTCCAAAAAAGCTTTATTATATTCCTCGATCCATTCAAATGAGCTTCTGAGCATTTTAAAGAACGATAGGCATTCATCGGTAGCTTTTGATATGAGTGCAACTACTCGTCCTATTAATCTCTGGATGTCTTTCTTGCTTGTAGGCAATTTCATGTTGATCAAAGTTTGGATTTTATTCGAGTTGGCCTCTATGACCTTTTGATTGACTATAAAATTGAGGAACTTTTCTTCCTTTACCCAAAGAGGCATTTGACCAAGTTTAGCTTTATTTGGTACTTCTCAAGTTAGTGAAATGTCCTAACGAGATTGCTGATGTGATCGGTTTATCTTTTACTCTTCACTAGCATGTCATCTATATATACCTCCATAGTTTTCCCAATCTATTCCTCCAAGGCTTTGTTCATCAGTATCTATGTAATGCCCCGACCCGGATTTATAGGTTACCCGTGAGTCAACCGCTCCGACCAGATCGTTAGGTGTGAAGTGTAATGAAACTACCTACATAATGTCGCTAGTCCAGTTTTATTTTAGTTAACATTTAAATTATTAGCATGTGATTCCGATTTCAAAATAAACGACGTGAAGGACCCATGGTGAGCACTCCAAAGTTTAAGTAAACAGAGCTACTAATGTAAACATAAATAAAATACTTACCTATATAACGCCCTCAAAATATGAAATCTCTCCCAACCTGCCATGACAAAGCAAGGGTGTGAGCCTATGCACATTGGGAATATACAAAGCAGTATAGAAACGAACGACATAAAGGATACACACATGATACAACCACATGCATGTGAAAATATATATGTTATATATATATATATATATATATATATATATATATATTTACCTTTGAAAAATATATGTTCAAATGCATTAACAACTTTACTTCCGAAAACCATACATGTCCAGATTAATCTACCTTAATCTCGTATGAACTTCCTTTATTCACACTTAGCATTTCTCACTTTATTTAACACACTCGGTTCAAAACTTCAAACCGTTATGTTTGATTTATTTGAACCCGTTCCTTTACTGGAATTACTCTTTTTATTTATTTCAATATACTTTTGTATTTTCGTTAAAACTCACCCTTTCAACACACGCAAACATCGTGTAGAAAATACTTATTAAATCTTTGAAAATTCTTTTACAACACATTCTTGTGTTAAATATGGGTTTAACCATTAGGTTGCTTAACCACCCATTTACACACTCACTTTACCTTTTTATCTATCTTATGGACATTAATAGATTTACGTATTCACTTGTTCATTTCACCTTTAGCGCAACATTCATTACATTCATTCAAGTTAGGTTGTATTAATACATTTTACCATACAACCTATTTCTTGACATGTTCCTTATTCCTTTTTATCTTTTCTCAGAATCTTCCTATACAACATACTTCCACGGGCTCCACACCGTTGGCTATGCGCACCATATGCTCTGGTCAGTGATTTAAGGCTTTTCACCCAAGGGCTCTGGGCCCTTCTTGCTTTATCCTAGTGTTCTCTGAGTTCATTTTAATATGTTTTAACATTTTATAAATGTCCACATTACAAACTTTCCCTTTTTACGAGGCCGAAGCTAAAACCCAGGACTTTATCGCCCCATTTGTGTTACATTTTGAAATTTTACCATTTCATGTCATTTATACTTTAACCTTGATTTTATTCCAAAAATCGTGTTCATTTATGACCATTTTTTGTAACACCCTCTTTCAACATTTTTATTTCATAAAAATGTTCCACTTTAAGTAAAATTATCATTTTATCCATTTGTTTCCAAAATCACCTTTTACTCCATTATCACAAGTGTTAATTTTCCCAAAGATGCTAATAAGTTATTCACACCAACTTCTTAAATGTTTTAATATCTTAACACCTTTTTACACTTGGAGTAATATCTTTCTTAATTGGAAACACTTTTACACCTTTAATCCCTTTTTAATTCCATAAGTGTTAATCCTTTACAAGAATACTAAGTTATACACTAACTTTTCCATGTTTACCCATTAACACTTAATGAATACTTTTATCAACATTTTCCAAAAACACACTTTTTTTTACTTTCTTTATTCAAGAAATGCATTTACACTTAAGACTACTTTTATAAGAAAATACCATCCCTTTCATTTTACATGTAGCCTTACACTTTATCCTTATTACATTTTTAACCCCTTTTCATACACTTTAAAGGCAAGAATTTCAATTTTATCGTTTCATGTTTAAATGCAACAAAACCTTCTCTAAACTTGTTTATACATTTAATATCAAAATACTACAAGTTTATATACATGAGAAGATGGGTTTTAAACCCAAAAATCATACTACATGGTTTAAACACATTTTTTGTTCTAGAATTTCGTAAGACTTGCAAAAATTACATTTTCAGGACATAAAAGACAATTAATTTCTTCAAACTCAACAAATATTTTTTTCTTGTAAAATCGTCCTTTTTGCAAGAACATCATTCCATCATTGTTCACCAAAATATTTCCTTATCTTCAAACATTTTATTTCATAAAATGTTTTCATCAATTGTTTTTATTTACTTGTTTTGATACTCCTTTGTAGTTACATTTAATAATAGTGAAAAACATAATTTTCAAGTTGGGAAACTATGATAAATTCGTATTTTGGAAATATATGAATGATAGGAGATGAGTCTAATTAAGATTTCAGAATGAATTGGACGTAAATCTATTAAGAAAGATAAGTTATTGAATGAGTTAAGAAGAAGATACCAAATCCTAAAACTAGGGTTTATTATCATGTTGATTCTTGATTAAATTTGTAGTTGAGTTATTGGAGATTGTTTTCAGGATAGTTTTTATGTAGGAAACTGTTGGAATACATTTGGGTATAAATTAGGGTTCATGGATGGAAGTTGGCTTGAGGTTTGAACCACAATGAATAGAGGTTAGGGGCAAAAACTCATCAAAAGTTTGTTATGGCAGTTTAGGAAATCGAACCAATTTGTTAGGGGGAGCGAACCGATTCAATTATGCTGGCCAACCACTTTTGCTTCGTGTTGATTTTTTGGGCCATTTGAGGATTGTTCATGGGCTCTTGGGTTCGGGGATGAGTTAAAGTTTCTATGAATTAAGCGTGAAGGTTAATAATTGTTGTAGACTAACCGAGGATGGGTTCCGCATGAGGTAATGGCGTGAATAAGTGAGTATATGTTCATAGGTGGAGATCAGGAAATCGAGTTAGGATTTAGTGATGGTTAGGCTAGTGCTTGGTGTTATTATCATGTTTCCCATAAGTATATAATCAGTGAGTTAAATTATAAGTGAGGGAATACTTAGATAAAATCGAGAAGTCGAATTAGACTATGGGATTCAGTAGGCTAGTACTACGAGAGATGTTGTGTATGTTATATATATATATATATATATATGTGTGTGTGTGTGTGTGTGTGTGTGTGTGTGTGTGTGTATCGAGTGTGACTAACGTATATATGTCCATGTGTGATAGAATTTATGTGAACATAGTTACTCAAATATGCTATCGATGGAAATTACGCATAGTGGGCGGTCCGCCCTGGCGTTGACCAATAGGTGTTGGATTGTTTTCCCCATGTCATATTACTATTGCATGACCATTATCCATGCATAAGGATATGTGTTGGTTTCGAGTTCAATTGGGTGGGATATGGTATGGTTACGACCCATGGATGTATGTGGATGAAAGCCTCTATTATGTGTTTACGTTTGGGATCTATCAGTGGCCCAGGAGTGGTACGTGATGTACATAGTGCATGATAGCATACTAGGGATGAATTCGTGAAGTTTTGCTTGGGGATGCTATGTAGATACATATAAAGAGTGATATATGTATATGTGCTTAAATGGTTATGTTATTATCAAGTTATAACTTATGTGTTAGCTATGTAATACATAGTATGTGTACAAATGGTTATGTGGTATTATATGGGCAGTACAGATGGGCTAGATGTTTAGTGGATTAAGTATGCTAGGGCTGGTTAAACTAGTCAGGCGGGGTAGCATAATTAGGTGAATAAAATATATACGTTAGGTGCATACTGCATATGAGAGGTGAGGATAATCTCATGTGAGTGTGACTCTAAATTAACAAGAATATTTCATAATGAATTATTATTATTATTATTGCATTTAAATACTTGAAAATGTTTTTCAAATGTTTTGGGCACTGACCCGTATCCAAAATATTTTCAAAACCTTTTAGGTGCTCAGCTACGGGTTCAACAGTAATAGCCATTTCATTCCAGTCAAACGACGCTTCAATAGTTATGGATGCATGCAGGGCTTGATTGGAACCTTCACTTCATTCTGTCTAGATAAGACTCTATGTCAGTATTTCTCATGTTTCCCTCAGTTGGATAGTTTTCTTTTCATACATTATTTACATTTCTCAATTTAGAATTTGGATTATTGTATTTTGTATACCGAGGATTTATTTGGTTTATTTATTTATCATATCAGTATTCTTTGCATTTTAGTCACTATGGATGTTTATGTATGTATATTGTTGAATGGTTCAATTATGAATGTTAATAAGATTTAAATTGACACCGTACTTAGTTGGTTATTGATTTAATTAAATGGGTTTTTGAAAATGAAGCTAAGAATGAAATCGTATATGATTCCCGTTTAATTTAATAAAGGCTTGATCAACTGGTATTAAACTAAGCGAAGTGTCATAGATGGTATCAAAACATCTGGTTCTAGTATCTTTAGGAATTGTGCGACTTCATTACGTTTCCAGCGTAACGTTCTTTGATATAGAGCCCTATTGCATTCTTATTTGCGCATTTACATTTTTTCTGCAATAATGTTATATTTTATTTATGATTTCATACAAATTCGGTTTGGTTTAAGATGACAAGCATGAGAGGACGATCAACTCAAGTCACTACAAGGGCTGAAGGAGGGGAGGCTCAGCTATAGCCGCGGGCCACTTCGGGGACAGTGGTAGCTGTAGAGGTTTCCACCATTATTGTACAGGTGATTAACATCATGATGACTATCAAGATGCAATAATTTCCCCAAGCGTAGCCACAGTAGCTAGTGGCACCAGTCATTAAGGTCCACCCAGTTGAATTTGTATGGGAGAGAGTTAGATAGGCCTTTCAAAAGGGTTATCTGTCGGAGTTTCAGGGGAGTGCATATGTGATTACCGCTAGCCAAATAAAGAAATATATTCAGAGGCATCTATGCATAGTTGAGTGTAGTGACACTCAAAAGCATATATTAACTACCTTTAAGCTAGTGGGCACAGCTTTGCAGTGGTGGGAGTTAGTCACCACTTCTGAGGAGAGAGACACCATGACCATTCAAGAGTTTTGGGCGCGGTTTAACCGTGAGTTCTCCCCATCAACCATTCAGACTGAGATGAGGAGGAAGTTTTTAGATCTTGTATAAGAGGGCCGGACAATGGTCGAGTACATGGAGGAATTCACCCACCTAGCAAACATTATGCCAGACAAGGTGGATACTTATGAAAAGAAGGTGTTAAGGTTTATGAATGGGCTTACTTGGAGGATCCGACAACATCTGTTGGGTAATCTAGAATTGAGGAGTTATGCTCATGTCATAAATGCCACACTTTTACACTGCCAGTCTCATCGCTTCCACCTAAAGGGAGCAAAGAGAGTTTGGGAATCTAGCCAGCATGGCAAGTTCAGAGGTAGTAGTGCCAGTAGGGAACCACAGTAGTAGGGTAAGATAGATGGGCGGGATTCCTAATAGGGGGATCCGACTAAGAGGTTTAGATCATGAGGGTTTTGACCCAAACATAGTGCGTTCAGACAGGGCCATTAGGGCCAACAATGAGTTCCTTAGGGTTAACAGGGTCAATGGAACAATGAGGGTGGCCACCAGGGCTAGAAACCAGTACAACCTTGACGAGGCCAGCGGGTCTAGAGACAAGGAGAATTTACGGGTAGATGCTTTGTATGTCGAGAGAAGGGCCACATGCAGCGAGCTTACCCGAATCGAGGTAGAGTACAACACTGGGTGCCCAACAGGGGCCATAAGTGCCATTACTGCCAGCATCGACAATAGTTCCAGTAGCCCCACTGCAACAGGGGCAGTTATAGTATGGGCGTGTGTACAATGTCCATAACACTATAATTTCGCAAGCACCGCCAATCATAGAGGGTATAGTTCATATCCACGAGCATACGGGTCAAATCTTATTTAAAATAGGTGCATCACATTCATTTATTACCACTAGATTTGCACGAGTGACGGGTTTATTAGATACAACTGATAGTATTATTATGTGCGTTGATATACCATTAGGTAACGGGGCTCTCATCGATTCCATTTATAGGGGAGTGTGTGTAGATATAGGGAGACTGTGTTTGGCCATCGATTTACTTGTATTGAATATGATAGAGTAAGACGTTATTCTTGGTATGGATCGGTTGGCAGGATATATAAAGATTGTGGACTGTTTTGGTAGGACTATTGTATTCGCCATACCAGGGCAGGAGATATTTTTATTGGCGATGCCTTATCGCAACGAAGGGTCTAGCACACATCTATATTATATTGATACCTCAAAGGGAGTTATCATCCCATTAGATTTTATCCCCTTAGTGAGGGAATTTTCTGATGTCTTCAGGAGATATTGAGGTTATCATCGAGCCGAGAGATAGAGTTGGTTATTGACTTAGGACTAGGGACTAGGCTGATAGCACGTGCATCTTGTCATATAACTTCAGTGGTGATGCGAGAGTTGAGGGATTAGATTAAGCAGTTCTTAGGCCATAGCTTTATTTATAGGAGTACATCATCGTGGGGTGCTCCCATGCTATTTGTGAAGAAGAAGGATGGGTCATTGAGATTGTGTATTAACTATAAGGAGTGGAATAAGGTCACGATCCGAAACAAATACCCGTTTCCACGTATCGATGACCTGTTCGACCCTCTAAGAGGAGAAACCTACCTCTCAAAGACTGACTTGAGGTCGGGGTACCATCAACTACATATCATGGAGTAGGACGTTCCTAAGATGGCATTCCTGACGAGGTATGGGTCCTATGAGTTCAGGATTTTTCTGTTTGGGTTAACCAATTCACTAACAATATTTATGGGTCCTATGAACAAAGTATTAAGAGATTTATTGGATTAGTTTATCATAGTCTTTATAGACGACACTTTGGTCTATTCTCGAACAGAGGGCGAGCGCACAGAGTACTTGCGTATGATTCTCCAGACTTTATAGGACCACCAGTTGTATGCCAAGTTCGAGAAATGCAGATTCTGGTTACGAGAGGTGAAATTCATTGGCTATATCGTGTTAAACAAGGGTATTTCGGTAAACCCAAGTAAGGTAGCAGTAGTGAGGGAGTGGGGTCAACCGATGACATTGACGAAGTTTCATAGCTTTCTGGGTTTTGCTGGTTACTGCCACTGTTTCATAAATGGGTTTTCGAAGATCGTGGGTCCGTTAATGAATCTGGCTCCCAAGGGAGTGCCATTTGTCTGGGATGATCAATGTCAGTTAACGTTTGATGAGCTAAAAGACAAATTGACTTCGATACCAGTGCTCCCACTGCCTAGGGGAAGAATGGAGTACTTTATTTTGATAGATGCGTCCTTATAAGGACTTGGGGGAGTGTTACAACAAAAGGATCGTGTTAGAGTATATACTTCTCATAAGCTTAAGCCTCACGAGAAGAAATACCCACACACGATTTAGAGCTTGCAGTAGTGGATTTTACCTTGAGGATATGGAGGCACTATCTACCGGGGGAGAAGTTCAATCTATTCACGGATCACAAGTCACTATAATATTTGTTCATACATAAGGATATTAACATAAGGCAACGTAGATGGATCCAATTCATGAAAGACTATAAACTCGACATCCAGTATCACCTGGGGATAGCTAAAGTGGTGGCCAATATGTTGAGCAGAGGGCCTACAAGGGAGTTAGCAGAGGTTTAGAAGGTGAAGTAGGGTGAGATTCATAAGGAGGATGCAGTGACTAGAGCTTGTGTGAAGGTTTTGACTATCACACTCGAAATCATCAGGTGGGTTATGAAGGCACAGGCAGGGGCTCCATTTTATTAGGATAAGGTGTGCCAATTGTTAGCAGAAGAATCAGAGTCTTATTTAGTCAGTTTATAGGGAGGCTTACGCTTTAACGGGAGACTGATAGTTGACGCGACTCAGAATGTGTCTCTAAAGTGCGTGCTCTCTAGGCTAGAGTGCAAGCCTGTCGCTTAAGTAATAATCCGACAAGTCGGGTATCGATCCTCAGGGAAAAAGGACAACGGAGTTGTGACGACGGGATAAGACGGAGGAATCCTAACTTTGACTCTAAGAAGAAAGAAAAAGATTTGGTTTTGGGAATGATTAGACTAAATGCGATTATGAAATTATGATGAAAAATGCAACTAACTAAATTACCTAAATTATGAATGAAAAATAGAATTGAGATTTTTTCAACTAAATGATGAGAAAACAGGACGGGAATACAATCCCCCAACCCTAGTGTAGTGCGGTGATAATGTTAATCATAAATTTATCCGATTGATCTGACCCGGAATTCAGTACTCCCAAGCATTATGTATACGAGGTTCAAGCCCGCGTCATACCTAATTTGAGGATGAGTAAATCGGTATCACGATAATGGCATTCAAATTGTACTCTAAATCATCACGAGTACCCAAAGGTAAACGAGATATAAAGATCCACAATTATTATGCAATTATGCAATACGATCAAAACCAATCGTTAAATTCATCGGATTAACATTGTACACAATCACTAACACATTAGGTTGGGTTCATGCATCCCAACCTTTTAAACCTAGCCGGACATGTTAAACTGACTAATACATGAAATAATAACGTTGCATGAGAAAGAATTCATGATGAAACTAGATTGAAGCATGTAAATACGTATTATGAATGCAGCAATAGGTTGAATCGAATATGGAAAATAAGCATGCAAGAACAATGACAAGAATTCTGAACTTTGAATTAAAACTGAAAAACAAACTCGTAACGATTAAATCTTGAAGCAATTAATTCCCCTTATGTTCCTAGATGTTCTTCTCCTTTTCTCTCTACTAAAAACTAACAAAAACTATGAAAAACTCCTATTCCTAGGTCACTTCCCTCGTCTAAAAGTGTTTTTCCAAGAGTTTTAAACATTATGGGCTCTTTGGACCAATCAGGAAAGAGAAGCAGTTTCGCGCACCAGGAACCCCGAACCGGTTCGCATGTACCCCGAACTGGTTCGCCCCCCAAACCGGTTCGCCCTGGGTTTGCGAATGTATGCTGGTATGGGGGTCTACACTTAGAATTTTTCTGCCTTTCTTTTCTTTCTTCCTTGGATTTTTCTTCAACTTCAACTGGACATAACTCATCAACCGTAGCTCAGATTTGGGTGTCGTTTCTTCCAGTGTTCTCGTTGTTCCGAGCTCTTAAACTTTCCAGTTGACTTATCCTTCCGGATTTGGCTGAAAAATTACCAAATTACCCTTGAACTTGCCTTCTTAGCTTTTCTTTCATTGTATCGCTTCCTCTTTTGCACTGCTTGCATAATTAACCTGTAAAACCAATAAGAGAAGCACGAAACACGAAATACTCGCCAACGAAGGTTAGTAGCATAAATGTGCGTCAAATCCATATATGTTACATCACTCGGGTTCACAAATACACTGAAATTAGGGGAATAAATATACAATATTTATGCCCAATCAAACCCCCCTAACTTAGAACTTTACGCGTCCTGAGCAATGTAAAAGAATGAGAGTATGTGTTAAGGACCCTTCAAAGACTTTATTGGGATAGTATACCTCTTTCGTGGGCAAGCGATTGCATTTAGCGCATGCAACAATCCTTTAAACCTCTAGGTTACCCTAGTAGGACGAGTGGTGTCTCGTGAGGGTTTGCAGTGAATATACCCACAAAATTCGACTCAAAGAAATTTCAAAATATGCAAAAATTGTGTAAATCAAACTTTCCAGAAAATAGTCATCATCAAGTCATATTTACGAGTCTCAAACCTTAGTGCGTGTGTGCGAAGCCAGAAATATAACCACCAATTTCCACCGATTGATCATTACGTTACTTATTCGAAAATTCATTTTAATTTCAATTTCTCACGGAACGCTCTCACAAACGAATTTCTCGGATTATGGCTATTCTCTCGGTATGCGTGATATAAAGAGTAAATGTAATGGAAACAAATTCATGCATACAATTAGAAAGACGGAAACTTTATGGTGAAAGGATCTCATCAACGGATTACGATTTTAAAAAAACCGGAACATTGCCTCTATTTCGCGCACTTAGCCTCTTATATTATCTTTTGGTGTCTTAACTCTCCACGCGGTAATCAATTTTCGCAATTTGGACTCGGTTAGGACTTTTTTCGAGTTGAAGATGCCTTGGGTGAAATGAAGGAGGAATGGAAGGTTGGAATTGGAAAAGTCATTAATGGTGTCCATTCGTGCTTTTTTCGGGCTATTACTCATTTTTTCTTCTTTTTCTATTTTTTTTTCACACTTTTCTTTTATTGCTAACTTTTGTTGAGCATTCTTCTATTTTTTTTTCTTGCCCCTTTTTGTTGCACTTTTCGAACTTAAATTCTGGATTTTCTCGTTTTTCACAATTCCGGCTATTTTGGGTTTTTCGGGTTGTCAAACGAAAAGGAAAAATATTCGGCTCAATTTGAATTGCAAAGGGTGATTTTTCGCTACTTTTTTGGGCCAAAACTTTGGGTGACAAACGAGGGCCTACTTCATTGTCCAAAATGCCAATTGTGTTACCATATGCGTTTCGAGGTGAATTTAAGTTTAGAGACTAATTTGGCACGTTTTTCAAGGTAATATTGCATACATTTTTCAAAACCGATCAAAATGAAAGGATTGAGATCCTTGACAACTTATTAAGAGCTAAAAAGAACTTTGAGTTAACAATTAACTCGGATTGATTTAAAAACTCGCAAAACGTGATAGGCTCGAATCTCACCGGGTTTGTTAATCTCCACATTTATTCGTTAAGTCGTCAATTTTCGCTCAATTTCCATCTTTGGTCAATTTTGGCTTTGTGTATGTTGGGTGTTTACAATTTGAGACTCCAATTCGACTTTTAATGATATTTTTGAAAAATTTGATTTCCAATTTTTATTTATTTTGAACAAAAATGTTTTTGGATTTTTCAAAATTTTATGATTTTTTTTGGGAAATTTTTGGGCATTTTGAAATTTTGTGAAGTTTTAAAAATACGCATTTGTGACCCCCCCCTAACTTAGACTTTTGCATTGTCCTCAAGCAAAAAGGACGAAAATCTAACTCAATGCGAATAATAAGTGCGGAAAAATAAAACAAACAAATATGAAAAATGCAAGATTGTATAATAACAATGAGGAGCCTGTGTTACATAAGAAATTGGAAAGCATTGTGAGCAATGTGATATCCCTACAACAACTAACATTCACACCAAAAGATAAAAACAATCATAGGTCATGGTGGAGGTGGGTGTGAGGGACCGGGTGCATTGGGATCATACGGGTCATAAAAGAAGGGGGGTGGAGGACCGCCGAAGTTGAGTTGGTGAAGGTGGACTTGGAGTTGGTACATCATCCGGGTATCCCTTCGGTAAGCCGCTTGATCTTGATTATATTGGTTGATGAACCCGTCGAGGCGGGACTCAACCGCCGAAAGGCGACTTTCAAAGTTTGCCCCCGGGGGCTCAAAATCGAAATCCTCCTCATCATCCTCAAACTCGTCCTCGTCGACGTCCATCATCGGGGCATCATGAGCTTCATTATCCATATCCTCGTCGAGAATAGGTAATTCGGGGTGAGCTACGCACATTTGGCGTTTGCTCCGAGTGGTGGACGTGCCGCCAATGGGGTGGGGAAGTCGAATTTGTTGCCTCGGGTCATCTACTCCAGCTTCCATCAAGAGCTCCGTAATGAAACGGGCGTAAGGGAGCGCGGTTTTGCCCCATTAGTCGTAAGCGGCATTGAGGATATCCATGTAGAAAAGCTGGGCAAGGTTGATGGTGCTCTCGGGGTCCAAGAAGTGATAGAGAAAATTAGCGTGACGTAACCGGACCACCGAGTCATTGGTGGTTTGGTGGATGGCGCCATAAGCAATGAGGTGCGTGAAGCGCACCGTAGCTGCCAAGCCACTAATGGGAAAAGATTCGTGCACCCATTCCTCCCCGGGTTCCATGCGTGCAATGCATTCCTCTTTGGTGTGGGGGGTACCATTGTCGGGATATTGGAAGGGCACGGGAAGGATCACCCCTTTAGCACGCATTTTGCGTGCCATGATGGCCGCCGAAAAGGGAATGGTGATACCGTCAAGGTATGCCTCGTGAAGCGTAGAGGATTTGCGAACCAAGGTCGCATAAAACTGGCGAATGGCCACGTCAAAGACGTGAGTGCTCGTTGGGGCGAGGAAGGAGCACCACTCGCGGCGATCAAATAGGGCGGTGACATCGCCCGAAAGTTGGTCCCAATTAACGAAGCGTTCGATGTGAATGGGGCGTGTAGGCGAGAAGTATTGCTAGGCCCAATGACGTTCTTGGACGCTTCGAAAGACCCCCTTACCCTCGTCATCGAGGACGGTGGTATCATCATATTTCTTGGGGCGGAGATTGGTGCGGCGAGGGCGCGGCATGTTGAAGGAAAGAGAGAGGGAGAGGGGAAAGGATATGGGGGAGAAAAGAGTGAGGGAATTTTTTTTTTGGTGTGAGAAATGGAGGAGTGGTGGGTGGGTATTTATAGGTGTGAAGGGGTGGGTTTTTGGTGGGAAATGGGAATGGGTGGGAAGCAAATAAGGGAGGGAGTGAATTAGGATGAATTTGGGAAGGGGGGAAGAGGTTGGAGGGAGTAAAAACGAATGGGGAGAATGGGGGGAAGAATGGAGGGAAGGGGAATGAATTTGGAATTAGGGGGGTGAATCTGCCAGGTACCACGAACCGGTTCGCCCCCCGAACCGGTTCTGGATGGGGTTCGGGGTACCAGGCTGGACCGGCTGCTAGAATTCTCTCTTCTCTCCGATTCAAGGCGTTCTCTCATCCTCTAACTTGTGCGTAAGGCCCCTAAAAACGTTCTAGACCCTCGGGCTCCCTAAAAATTCCTCGAACTCAACCTTGTATTGCGTACTAGCTCCCTCGAAGTGCGTGCTAACCGATCTCTTTCGTGACTCATGCTCCTGACTCCTAACTAACCTATTCACACACGACGACTATACACACAAACTCACCCCATACGCGTCGGGGGTGCGACGACCTCATTTTCTCAGCTCAATTGACCCCATAAACGGGGTCCGACAACCAAATTGTGTCGACCTCATTCGCACACGCCTCTAGATATGGCTTTAGGCGTTGTCCATTTACTTTGAACGTGTTTTCCCCTTTTAAATCGTCTAGTTCAACAGCTCCATGGGGGAATACGTTCTTCACGACGAACGGGCCAGACCATCCTGACCGCAACTTGCCCGGAAAGAGGTGAAGCCGAGAGTTTTAGAGAAGAACTTTTTGCCCGGGATGAAACTCTTTTCGTCGAATAATGCTATCATGAGCGAGTTTCATCCTCTCTTTTGAAATTTTGGCATTCTCATACGCATCATTGCGTAGTTCTACTAGCTCATTCAATTGAAGCTTGCGGGCTTCACCGGCTTTGTCCAAGGCATAGTTCAATTGCTTAATCGCCCAATACGCTTTGTGTTCAAGCTCAACAGGAAGATGGCAAGGTTTTCCATACACAAAACGGAAAGGAGACATGCCCAGTTGATTCTTAAATGCGGTACGATAGGCCCAGAGTGCATCTGTCAATCTAAGGGACCAATCTTTTCGGGTAGGATTGACGGTCTTTTTAAGAATGTTATTGATCTCCCGATTCGCTAGCTCGGCCTGCCCATTCGTTTGTGGGTGATATTTCATCCCAACCTTGTGGACGACACCATACTTTCTCATGAGCTTCTCAAATGGCCTATTACAAAAGTGCGTGCCATTATCGCTAATTATCGCTTTCGGTGCACCGAAGCGAGAAAGTATGTGTTCCTGTAGGAACTTTATCACCACTTTGTTGTCATTAGTCTTAGTATCTATAGCTTCCACCCATTTAGAAACGTAGTCTACCGCGACTAGGATGTATAGGAAACCAAAGGACGGGGGGAAGGGACCCATGAAGTCAATACCCCAACAATCGAATAACTCAATGATGAGTATGGGGGTGAGGGGCATCATGTCTCGTTGAGATATAGCTCCCATTCGTTGGCACCTGTTGCATGACTTGCAAGCGTCATTCGCATCCCGGAAGATTGTGGGCCAATAGAGGCCGCATTGCAGAATTTTAGCGGCTGTCTTTTTCATCGAGAAATGGCCTCCACACGCTTCCAAATGACAAAACTGGATGACTTTCGGGATCTCTTCATCCGGTACACATCATCGGATGATTTGGTCGGCGCAATATTTAAAGAGAACGGGGTCATCGTAAAAGAACATGCGCGACCAATTAAGAAACCTCTTCTTATCTTGCGGTGTCCAATCGGGAGGGACGGATCCCGTGATAAGATAGTTCACTATGTCCGCAAACCAGGGATACGAAGAAGTAGCAAACAGTTGCTCATCCGAAAAGTGCTCGTCTATGGGTATGGGATCACTAGGTACGTCGAACGAAAGCCGAGATAAATGGTCGGCAATGACATTTTCTACTCCTTTCTTGTCTTTGATGGAGAGATTGAACTCTTGTAGGATCAGGATCCACCTTATGAGGCACGGCTTGGCGTCTTTCTTCACAAGTAGATATTTCAAAGCCACGTGGTCGGTGAAGACAGTAATAGGAGAACCAATGAGATATGACCTGAATTTATCAAGGGCAAATACTACCGCTAGCAACTCCTTCTCCGTGGTAGAGTAGTTGAGTTGAGGTCCGGTAAGGGTCCGGCTAGCGTAGTAGATGACATGAGCTTGCTTATCTTTACGTTGGCCCAAAATGGCCCCAATCGCGTAATCGCTTGCGTCACACATAAGTTCGAATGGTAAAAACCAATTCGGAACTTGCATGATGGGAGAGGACACGAGCATGTTCTTTAATTTGTCAAAGGAGCTTTAGCATGCCTCTTTCCACTCAAACAGGTTGTCCTTCATGAGCAGGTTGCTTAAAGGTCTAGCGATAGCGCTAAAGTCCTTAATGAACCTTCGATAAAACCCGGCGTGGCCCAAGAATGAGCGCACGTCCTTTAGCGATTTCGGTGGGGTAAGATCAGCTATGACATCTATCTTAGCCCTATCAACCTCTATGCCTTTGGATGATACTATGTGGCCAAGAACTATTCCCTCGGTGACCATGAAATGGCACTTCTCCCAATTCAGCACTAAGTTTTTGTCCACACCTCGGGTAAGTACTTTTTCTAGCTTGTCTAAACAATGATTGAAAGAGGTGCCAAAAACGCTGAAATCGTCCATGAACACTTCGAGTCCTCTCTCGGCCATGTCGCTAAATAAACTCAACATGCACCTTTGAAAAGTCGCGGGTGCATTACACAAGCCAAATGGCATACGTTTGTAGGCAAACGTACCAAAAGGGTAAGTGAAGGTCGTCTTCTCTTGGTCAAGTACATCTACCTCAATTTGGTTATATCCGGAATAACCATCAAGGAAGCAATAATAAGGATGGCCCGCAACTCTCTCAAGCATTTGATCAATGAATGGCAAGGGGAAATGGTCTTTCCTAGTTCCCGCATTGAGTTTTCGGTAGTCAATGCAAACGCGCCAACCGGTGGTGGTGCGTTGGGGAACAAGCTCTCCCTTAGCATTCTCAATCACAGTCATACCCGACTTCTTTGGGATGACTTGAATAGGGCTCACCCATTTGCTATCCGAGATTGGGTAGATAATCCCGGCATCCAATAATTTGATGATCTCGGTTCTCACAACTTCTTTCATGTTGGGGTTCAGTCTTCTTTGCATTTCTCTAGAGGGCTTGACATCCTCTTAGAGATGGATCTTGTGAGTGAAAATCAAAGGACTTATCCCCTTCAAATCAGCGATGCACCAACCAAAAGCACTCTGGTGCTTCCTCAAAATTCTCAATAATTTACCCTTCTGCCCTTCATCTAGGCTAGAGGAGATAACAACAGGAAATGTCTCATCCTCTCCTAGGTACGCATATTTAATATGGGAGGGGAGTTTCTTTAATTCGAGGGTTGGAAATTTTTCACTGGAGGGAGCCATGTGTGTATCCCTCGGAGGTAATTCCTCGAATCTAGAAACCCAATTAACCTCTCTCACGTCCTCGTCCGACGTACTCTCATCGAGTAATTCTCTCAACCTTCCAACCTCCCTCTCGAAATGAGTATACGTCCCCTCACACTCATATTTCGTCGCTAAACAGGGCTCTAAAGCGTCGCCACAGAAATTTTCCTCAAAGTACTCTTCTACTACCTCGTCTATGAGGCTCACCGCGTGAAGATCATCTTCCTCTCCTGCATTTTGGGCTATGTGGAAGATGTTAGTTTCCAAGGTCATGTTCCCAAAGGTGAGTTGCATTCGCCCATTCCTTGTATTGATGATTGCATTAGCTGTAGCTAAGAAAGGGAGACCAAGGATGATGGTAACATGGTTGCTCGAGTTAAAGGAGGGCTCCGTGTCCCAAATGACAAAGTCTACCGGGAAGTAGAAAGTGTCAACTTGGACGATCACGTCCTCGACTATGCCTCGTGGGATCTTCACTGATCGATCCGCTAATTGAAGAGTGACCTTTGTGGGCTTGAGGTCGCCCAGATCAAGTTGCCTATAAATGGAGTAAGGGAGTATGTTTACACTTGACCCCAAGTCAAGTAAGGCTTTCTCAATTTTATTATCTCCAATGATGCATGATATAGTGGGTGCACCGGGATCTTTGAATTTAGGCGGGAGATCATTTAGTAGAATGGAGCTCACGTTCTGGGATAGAAAGACATTCTTTTTTACCTTCATCTTCCTTTTTACCGTCAACAAATCTTTGATAACTTTACCATAAGCTGGAATTTGCTTGATGGCATCAAGAAAGGGTAAATTCAGCTTTACTTGCTTAAGCACTTCTAGCACGTCATCACGTGGACTCCCTTTTTGAGCAGGAATCAATCTTCGAGGAAATGGTGCTGCGGAGGGTGATTTCACTACCACCTCTGGCTCACTAGTATCTTCCTTGTCACTCTCATTCAAGGGGACATATTCGGCCTCTTTCGTGCTGGGCAAAATCTCCTTGTCTTTTGTTGTGTCGTGTGGAGGAGGTGATAAATCAACGACTCTCCCACTACGAAGAGTGGTCACGGCTTGACATTGCTCCTGATGTTCAGTGGAAGTGGAGCTGACACTAGTTTGACCTTGGGGAGGTCGTTGGCCTTGGGCAGGAAACTTGCCCTTCTCTTGAACACTCAATGAGGATTGTATCTTTGACAGATTCGCATTTATGTCGCCAATCAGACGATCATATTTGGCATTGGATGCGGTCTGGCTTGCAATGAATTGATTCATGGTATCCTCGAGAGTTCTCCGCTGTAGCGGGATATAATTTCTGTGAGGTGGTGGTACTTGCGCATGTCCTTGCATGTGTGGAGCTTGTTGAAATTATTGTGGTGGAGGAGGGGCAGCATGCGAAGGAGGGTTCATTGCGGCATGTTGTTGCCCGTAGCTAAAACCGGGGTGATTTTTCCACGAAGGGTTGTATGAATTCCTGTGCGGGGCACCGAAATTACCGTTAAAGCCTCCTATACCACTAACTTGCTCCTGCAACATTATTTTGTAGGCGGGTATCGTCGGACATTCGTCAGTCGAATCTCCCGCCTCACAAATCGCACACACCTTCACGACAGGGTTTGGAATGGGTCCAGCTAGTCCTTTTCCATATATCTCGCATAGGTCTCGCAATCCTTTCTCAAGGGTGTCCAATCGACTGCCCGTCATAGAATTCTTATCTACGTGGAATAGGCCGAACGCCGACGGAGCAGTGGTAGATTGTCGATTTTGATTTTGAGCGTTTGGATCGGAGGTATCCCAGGATTGGGTAGTCTTAGCGACATACCTCATGTGAAGATCAGCATCGTGGGCATCTAAATCGACACACGTACCACTTACCATAGTTTCAACAAGTTGTTTGGAGTTAAGGTTCAACCCATTATAGATAAAGGAGATGATTTGCGATGGATCAAATCCATGATGGGGGCATGAAGCTACTAACTCGTTGAAACGTTCATAACATCGATGGAATGGCTCATTTTCATGTTGCCTGAACACTTGAATTTGAGCCTTTATAGAGATTGTTCGATGTGGTGGGAAGAACTTCTTGAGAAATTTTGACTGTAGCTCATTCCAGGATGGAATCGAGCTTGGAGGTAAAGACCATAACCAGGCTTTAGCTTTATCTTTGAGCGAGAAGGGGAAGAGTTTGAGGCGGATTACCTCTTGTGTGCAGGTTTGATCATGAGATTATCACACACGTCCTTAAATTCCCTAATATGGAGGTATGGCTTTTCAGAATCCATATCATGGTAATGTGGTAGCATCTGGATCATTCCATTTTTGAAACGAAACTGCCCGGCATTATACGGGAGTATAATGCATCCCGGAGTGACAGTGCGCTCGGGATATAAGAATTCTCTCAACGGGCGGTACGGAGGCTCTTCCTCACCGGTAGGTGCATTACTATGTTGCGACATATCTCTCTCACTTAACGACTCGGCGCTCTGGTGTGCTCTAAGTGTGTCCTACGAAGGAGAAGGGAGTGTTACTGGAGATTGAGTGTGACGGTGTGGGAGGCGGGATCCAGAACTGTGGGGCGTTTGGAGTGTGGGGACTATCTGGGTTATACTCCACTATTGGATTTTCATGAATATTGGTTGGAGTATTATGAGGTGTGGAAGGAGTTTCAGAATTTTGCATTAAGTTTAGGAGAGAGGATAATTGTGAATCTTTTTGTGCTTTTTATTTTTTTATTTTTTTGGATTTTTGAATTTTTGGTCAAAGCTTTGGATTGACTCGATCTAATCCTAAGTCTACCTAGTTCCCCGGCAACGGCGCCAAAAACTTGACGCGACTCAGAATGTGTCTCTAAAGTGCGTGCTCTCTAGGCTCAAGTGCAAGCCTGTCGCTCAAGTAATAATCCGACAAGTCTGGTATCGATCCTCAGGGAAAAAGGACAACGGAGTTGTGACGACGGGATAAGACGGAGGAATCCTAACTTATACTCTAAGAAGAAAGAAAAATATTTGGTTTGGGGAATGATTAGACTAAATACAATTATGAAATTATGATGAAAAATGCAACTAACTAAATTACCTAAATTATGAATGAAAAATTGAATTGAGACTTTTTCAACTAAATGATGAGAAAACACGACGGGAATACAATCCCCCAACCCTAGTGTAGTGCGGTGATAATGTTAATCATAAATTTATCCGATTGATCTGACCCGGAATTTAGTACTCCCAAGCATTATGTATACGAGGTTCAAGCCCGCGTCATACCTAATCTGAGGATGAGTAAATCGGTATCGCGATAATAGCATTCAAATTGTACTCTAAATCATCACAAGTACCCAAAGGTAAACGAGATATAAAGATCCACAATTATTATGCAATTATGCAATACGATCAAAACCAATCGTTAAATTCATCGGATTAACATTATACACATGCACTAACACATTAGGTTGGGTTCATGCATCCCAACCTTTTAAACCTAGCCGGACATGTTAAACTGACTAATACATGAAATAATAACATTGCATGAGAAAGAATTCATGATGAAACTAGATTAAAGCATGTAAATACGTATTATGAATGCAGCAATAGGTTGAATCGAATATGGAAAATAAGCATGCAAGAACAATGACAAGAATTCTGAACTTTGAATTAAAACTGAAAAACAAACTCGTAACGATTAAATCTTGAAGCAATTAATTCCCCTTATGTTCCTAGATGTTCTTCTCCTTTTCTCTCTACTAAAAACTAACAAAAACTATGAAAAACTCCTATTCCTAGGTCACTTCCCTCGTCTAAAAGTGTTTTTCCAAGAGTTTTAAACATTATGGGCTCTTTGGACCAATCAGGAAAGAGAAGCAGTTTCGCGCACCAGGAACCCCGAACCGGTTCGCATGTACCCCGAACTGGTTCGCCCCCCAAACCGGTTCGCCCTGGGTTTGCGAATGTATGCTGGTATGGGGGTCTACACTTAGAATTTTTCTGCCTTTCTTTTCTTTCTTCCTTGGATTTTTCTTCAACTTTAACTGGCCATAACTCATCAACCGTAGCTCGGATTTGGGTGCCGTTTCTTCCAGTGTTCTCATTGTTCCGAGCTCTTCAACTTTCCAGTTGACTTCTCCTTCCGGATATGGCTGCAAAATTACCAAATTACCCTTGAACTTGCCTTCTTATCTTTTCTTTCATTGTATCGCTTCCTCTTTTGCATTGCTTGCATAATTAACCTGTAAAACCAATAAGAGAAGCACAAAACACGAAATAATCGCCAACAAAGGTTAGTAGCATAAATGTGCGTCAAATCCATATATGTTACATCACTCGGGTTCACAAATACACTGAAATTAGGGGAATAAATATACAATATTTATGCCCAATCAATAGTCCCAGAGGATGGGAACATACAAAATGCAGTGATGATAGAGTCTCATGAGTCGCAATTTTTGGTACATTTCAGACGTGATAAGATGTATGAAAACATGAGGAAGCAATAATAATAGGTTGGGTTGAAGCGAGATATTATTGAGTTTGTCTACAGGTACACCACTTATCAGTTGGTGAAGGTAGACCACCAGACACCAGATGAGATTTTGTAGCCATTGGAGATTCCAGTTTGGAAATAGGAGAGCATTTCTATGGACATCATCACAGAGATATCGGTGTTGCAGAGGGGTCATGATTCCATCTGGGTCATTGTGAATAGTCTGACTAGGGTGGACCATTTGTTTCTTGTTCATACAGATTATACAACGAGGCAGTATGCCCAGCTATTCATAGCAGAGATAGTGAGGTTACATGGGGTGTCGATTAACACTATGTCCGACCGGGACAAGATCTTTGCATCCCATTTTTTGCATATTTTCCAGGAGGCTTTGGGGACTAATTTGCGATTGAGTACTACTTATCACCCGCAGATAGAGGGACCGACTTAGTGAGTGAATCAGGTATTCGAAGATATGTTGAGGATGTGCATACAGGATTTTAGGGGAGGTTGGGAGCAGTACCTTCCACTTGTAGAGTTATCCGATAATAACTCATAACATTTCACGATAAATATGGCACCTTTTGAGACATTATATGGTAGACCTTGTTGTTCACCCTCTTATTGGTTAGAGGTGGAGGACAACAAGATTCTTGGACATAAGATGAGTAAGGACACTTTTGTAAATATTGAGTTGATTTGGGGTCGTATACCGATAGCTCAAGACTAGAAGGAGATTTATGTAGATGTGGATCGGAGACACTTAGAGTTTGATGTGGGCTACCAAGTGTTATTACGGGTGTCTCCAATTAAGGGAGTTATGCAGTTTGGAAAGACAGAAAAGTTGACACAGAGGTATGTGGGGAATTTCTCGATCATTGAGAGGATAGGGGCAATTGCATAGAGGCTCGCACTATAGGAGAACTTACAGAGGATTCATGATGTGTTCCAAATATCATCACTGTGGAGGTATTGTAACAACACAAAAAAATCCAAGTCCCTACTATGCAAAAAATTAAACTAAAATCCTCAATAACATACGTAGAGCATCTAAATTCCACCAATTGTTCATCTCCAAATAATTATACAACTTTCACTATACTAAAAATTATAGAAAGCTCCAAAAATATACACTTGTCTTGCCAAAACTAATTGTATCTCATGTGTCATCCAAATATCTTCTTCATCGTCAACACCCCAAATCCATCATCACCTACCACTAAAAAGAAAGATAGCGAAGTACATAATATGACAAGAATAGATGCTCAATATGATAACGGTAAAAAAAATTGAAACAATACGAAACTGTAAACGAGTCCAATGCAACGCCCAAGCATTTTACTAATTTAATTCTCAATAACACGTCAGTAGGTCAACGGGCATAACCTCACCTCACCTAGGATTCTTAAAACCTCATTATGGCTTTTAGACTTTTGGACTTTTGGCGAGTGACCATTCTCAGTGCCATATCAAAATTTCATGGCACCATGCCCACATATACAAAAATACAATATCTCAATCGAATAACACATAGGATTCCAATGCTTACCACAAATTCTCAAAAGGAGTACAAATAACTGAGAAACAAGAAAATACCCTCGAGATATTTAGAGGAGCATATTGTGTAAATCCCGTACCTTAAATTCATCACTTGAAAACTCATAAAATTCTTCCTCGACATACTGATTAGACCGCTGCGTTCCTCTCGCGAAAATAGTAAAGACGCGCCCTTGAACGATCTAGAGAAAACTCTGTTTAGATGTTCAAAACTTGGGCTAAAAGTTATGTTCAATGGGGATTAGGTTTGTAGATGAGAGAGAATGAAATTATGGGATGCTACTAATTTTTGAGAAGGCTAAAATGTGTTTTAAAAGTCCTAAACCAGTCACTTTATGTTTATATACCAAAAAGAATTTGAGTCCAAATAAAAAACAAACACTAAAAAAATTATTACGGACAATTGGACCATTGGAATTGGCTGAAATTTTAGTATGTTATAGGAGAGGCGAGACGAAGCTACACAAAAAAATTAAGCTCGATCGGACGATTGAATATTTTTATTTATTTTATTTGCTTCTTTGGTCGGGTCCTCCCTCAATTTTTATACAAAAAAATTATAATATCCAAATTTTATTTCCGATTTAAATTCCACTTCAAAACTTATTTTTATATATAAAACAAACATTTGTACATACCAAAATTAAATTGATTCCAAAAAAGTTATTTTTCCGAAATTTTAATTTAACAAAGATTTTTATGGCTAAAAAAGTCATGGGGTGTTACAGGTACCTCAAGGATGAATTGGCATATAGTCATATTGTGTCAAAGGAGATGAACTTATAGTCAAATATTACGTACGAGGAGAGTTTTGTTTCCATTTTAGACCATAGCCCGAGAAAGCTTCAGTCGAAGGAGGTACCGTCAGTTCGTGTTCAGTGGGGGAATCATAATGCCGATGAGTCGACTTGGGAAAGTGAGGATAACATACGGGGAAAAGTCTCTTTATGCCATGTATGTTCGAATTTCGGGAATGAAATTCCATTGTTAGGGGGAAGTATGTAACACCCTGTATTTTTAAAGTATTTTAAATTACACGTGTGCACGTAATTTTAATTTCACAGAAAAGTAAATTGCCTTAGATAAATATTAATTAGGGAATAAAAAGGATTAATTTTTATGTAAATTTATATTTACTTGTGTGATAAGTAAATGATAATGTATTAAATTATGTTACGTCGTAAGAGAATTAAGGCGACGGGTTTATCAGTATTTAATTCAGGATACATGGGTAGAGTCGTGTCGGGCATGAGATGAAATTTTATGTTAGGTGACTCGGATGATAGTTTTGAGTGCACCGATGATCCATAATGGGTCGAAATAGAACAAAATAGGTACTCAGGGTCATGGTTAGGTTTTAGAGACTTTTTAGACTAAGTGTAAACCATAGGACGGCATACGGGTCATCTTACCTAGTGGAGCTAATCCTATTCCGAGTTTAAAGAGTTTAAGGATGATTTATAATGAAGGTGGATAGAGGAGGGATGCTATCTATCCACCCAAAATGGCTAGGGTTTGTGAGAAACGATAAGAGAAAGTGAGAAAAAATGAGGAAGAAGGGATCCAGGAAGGAAAGCTCTCATCTTCAGGTTGTAGATCACTACCAAAGGAAGAATTTTAGAAAGAGAACCTCATATTTCATCGTCTTTAAGGCAAGTATTTACTTACTTTGATAATCCTTTGTAGTTACATTTATTCATGCAAACCTTGGTGTAGAATAACATGTGAAAAACATAATTTTTGAGTTGGGAAACTATGATAAATCCAGGTTTGTAAATATATGAATGATAGGAGATTAATTTAATAAAGATTTCAGAATAAATGTGACTTAAATCTATTAAGAAAGATAAGTTCTTGAATGAGTTAAGAAGAAGTAACCAAATCTTGAAACTGGGGTTTATTATCATGTTAATTCTTGATTAAATTTGTTGTTGAGTGATTGGAGATTGTTTTCGGGATAGTTTTTACGTAAAAAAATGTTGGAATGCATTTGGGTATGAATTAGGGTTTATGGATGGAAGTTTGTTGGAGGTTTGAACCACCGTAGATGGAGGTTGGGGTGAAAACCTATCAAAAGTCTGTTATAGCAGTCCAACAAATTGACCTGATTCGTTGAAGGGAGCAAATAGGTTTGCTAACCAAAGCGATTTGATCCGATCAGTGAATCGATTCATATCTGTTGGCTTACCACTTTTGTTTCGTGTTAATTTTTCGGGCCGTTTGAGGGCTGGTCATAGAATTTTGGGGTTCAATGATGATTTTAAATTATGAGAATTCAGTGTGAGGGTTATGAAGTGTCGTAGAGTAAACGGGGATGGATTCCGTATGAGGAAAAAACATGAATAAGTGAGTAGATGTTCACGGGTGGAAATTGGGAAATCGAGTTAGAATTTCGGGATGGTTAGGCTAGTGCTTGGTGTTATTATCATTGAGATTTGGGTATATTAGGCCCTATTATTGAAGGTCCATATGGGTCTAAGAGAAGTTCGACTGGCCCATTTGCATGTTGGATTTGATTTGGGTTTTTACTTTGGAAATTAAAACTTGTACCGACACGTGTACATTTGGGCATTGGTGAGTCACCTTCCAAGCTCGAGGATGAGCTTTTTTGAAGACAAGGAAAATGATGTAAATGAGATTTCTAGCAAAATGTGGCGCGTGGTTGTGCCTACGGGAGACGACTATCTTATATTTTCTATTTTTAGTTTAGGATTTATTGTAAATTTCCTTTATTTTTGGTGCTTAATTAGTCTCCAAGCATGTTTGGGGCTAATGGGTCATTTTTAGGTATTAGTTGTCCTTTTTTATCTTTTCAGGTAATTGCTTGGCTAGCAAGCTAACTCTTCCTATAAATAGGCCCTTTGGCCCTCATTTGTACTTAACCTTGAATATTGAGAATTGAGAATATAGAGAGAGAAAGAAACCCATTTCTTTAGTTTAATTATTCGTTGTTGTGACGGTAATAGTTGTTGTGTAATGTAGTAATAATGCTTCCGCGTTTAAAGGTTTACATCAGGAAAAGGCCAAAATTGATGCATAAGAAGCTTGTTTCTCTTGCTATGTCGCCGCGCCTTCTGGAGATATACTATGACTAGATCGCCCCGATGGGAGGAGACAAGGCGACGACGCTCATCAGCAGCCTCCTTATAAGTGACATACGTGATCTGTAGCCGAGCACGGACATCAGCTTGGATGGAAGTCAGGCGAGCAGAAAAATCCTCAGCTGAGGGACATGTGGGCACTGTTGGGGGAAGCTCGACAAGATCTATGGGCATAGTAGGTGACTACCCCAATACAATCTGAAATATAACGAGGTAGGTAGAGCGGTTGACATCGTTATTGAAGTCAAACTTGGTCTGGGCTATCACTATGTCCCACCTGCAGGGATGCTCAAAAGATAGACTATCTCAATTGGTCACCCACACTTCGATTGACCACCTCAGTCTAGCCATTCATTCGGGGGTGAGAATCGGTCCAAAACTACAACTCTGTCCCTAAAAGTTATCACAATGTATGCCAAAAATGTACCGTAAATCATACGTCCTTGTCGAAGGTGATGCTACGTGGAACTCTATGCAGACGGATAATCTTATGAAAATATAATGAAGCGATATGGGATGCATCTGTTGTGCGCATACAAGGAATGAAGTGTGACATCTTAGAGAACATATCCACCATGACAAGGATGGAAACATGGCCACTAGATGTATGGGGCATCCCTACGATATAGTTTATCGACACGTCCTTCCACGGCCTCTCAAGAATCGGCAATGGAGTATACATACCCACATTGGTGTGCTGGCCCTTGGCCATTTGGTAAGTGTAGCAATGCTTAATGAAGCTGTTGACATCCCTCCTCATCGTTGTATAGTAAAATCGGTCCCCCAGCATCGTGTTAATACGTGCCAGTCCCAAATGGCCCGATAATCCTCCTTCGTGAATCTCATAAATGATCTTCTCTTGTAAAGAAGAAGTGGGAATGCATAAAGTCGTCCCTCGGTGTAGAAACCCACCCTGTAATAGATACTCGCCCGACGCACCATTGCCCCGCTGGTAGGTTGCAAACATCGGTCCAAACTCCGCATCAGTTCAATAAAGATCACAAACCTCATCGAACCCAAACATGCGCTCTCCTACTAAGGGCATTACCTACTTGATTCTCCTTTATCAGCTTGTACTGCAAATTAAATGTATAGCGTTGGAGGTAAGCGATCCATTTGGCGTGTCTATCATTAAGACGCCACTGACTATGTAGGAAGCCTAAGGCTTCGTGATCTCACTAGATGACAAACTCCTTATAGAGGAGATATGATGACGAAAACTTCATCGCCTTTACAACTGCATATAACTTAAGGTCATATGTCGAATAATTGAGCATAGCCCCAATCAGCTTCTGACTAAAAAAGGTGATCAGTTTTCCGTTCAGGCTCAAAATAACACCTACCCCTGTCTTGTAAGCATCGCAAGACAACTCAAATAGCTAATCAAAGTCAGGAAGTGCTAAAATAGGCACTGTCGTTATCAACTCCTTGATGCGCGTGAAGGCTCTTTCTGTCTTTGCAGTCCATTAAAACTCAACACTCGAAGAAGTACTCATTAAGTCCGTGATAGGCGCCATGACAGTGCTGAACCCGACTATAAAGTGCTGATAAAACCCTGCTAGACCATGAAAGTTAGGGACATAGGACACTGATGGGTACGAGCCAATCCACTATCGCTTGAACCTTGGCATGATCCACTCTGACACCCTCGCCAAAAACTGTGTAACCTAAGAATGCCATCCATGGAACCAGAAATGCGCACTTCTTCAGTGTGAGGAAGAAGCATTCGACTTGTAAGACCTCTAATACGTGAGCCACATGGTCAAGATGATCCTTTGATCGGTTGTAAATCAAGATATCATCAAAGTAAACCACCACAAATTAGCCTATGAAAGGGAGCCGAATCTGTGTTATCACTCTCATAAAGGTAGATGGGATTCATGCGAATCAGGTGATAGCCACTCTTTAAGTCTATCTTGGATAAAACCCTCCACCATGGAGTTGGTCTAGCATATCCTCTAATTTGGGGATAGGTAATCTGTACTTCACGCTGATCTTGTTAATAGCTCGGCTATCAACACACATATGCAAACTCACATCCTTCTTAGGGGCTAATAAGGCGGATACCGCACAAGGAGACATACTCTCCCGAATACAACCTTTGTCACATAGCTCCATGACCTGTCTATGTATCTTCGTATGCTCCGTGGGTGACATGCGATAATGGGGAAGGTTGGGGTGATGTGATCGGGGATAAAATTTATATCATGTTGTATATACTAAATATGAGGAAGATCATCTGGGGGTGTACACATATCGCCATAAGAATCCAACAAGCTCTGGACGTGTAGGGAAAAGAACGCCTCTGGGGTGGTAATGGGAAAATATAGCATAACCTCGTCTCCGAGGCGTCTGTGGCTAACTCCTCATGTGAGACTACTAGGGAGGAGGGTCTTGATATCGAGAACGGTCGCATGGGCCGGAGGAGAAAGTCTCTCCCCTCGTGTATAAATGAATAAGTGTTATCTCGATCATCATGCATGCTATGATGATCAAACTACCACAGTCTCCCCAAAAGAAGGTGGCACACTTGCATATCCACCACAGTGCACAAAATCTCATCATGGTAGTCCCAAATGGAAAAAGCCACTAGGCACTGTCGGCTAGGGACTAGTTTGGCTCAACTACCCAACCACCCAATATGACACGGGGTGGTCAATGACTCCGTGGGAAGCTTCAATTTATCTACCATCTCTTATGCCACCAAATTATCACTAGCTTCGTCGTCAATAATCACCGTGCATAGCCTCCCCTTTGCGGTATAACGAGTAAATAAAATACTCATGCGGAGTCATATATAATCACTAGGAGGGGGTGATTGGGGATCCACCTACGTCGTTATCATGACGGTATGCATATAGGTGGTAAAAACTCCCACAAACTTTGCTTGGGTATAGCAAATTGAGTCTTGCCTATGACCAATAAATTGGAAGAATTCCCAATGAGGAGCACCCTTGTTGGTTTAGGGTTTATGGATTGGTAAGAAATTCGAGTAGTGGAGAAAAATTGGGATCCCTTACCAAATTAGGTGTATGAGGGTTAGGGTTTGAAATTAAATTGGGGATAAAATGAAAAATTAGGGTTTCTTAGGGATTAGGAGTAGAGGAATTAAAATTTATGTTTGGATTGGGAATTTTGGCCAGAATAGAGGGTTTGACAATCGGTATGGGGTGGAAAGGCTGGGCGGTGAACTTGGTTATGGGCGGAGGGGGCGGGCGGACGCCACTAGGGCTGGCCAACCCTTGTGGGTTATGTTCGATTGAAAAAATAAGGGTCGACATCCTTCTGACAGATTTGGGTGGGGCGGTGACGTTGCTTGGTACGATTTCGGGTGGTGGGTTGTTGGGTAAAATTGGAAGATTAGGGTTTATTGGTTCTTGGAACTTTAGGGTTAGGGTTTCATGAAGACGCTTGAGGGTGTATGGTAATTCATCTGGATGAAACAAACAATAACAACGACAACGACAACAAGTTGAAGAATTCATGAATGACTCTCAATTTGTATCTCTATATCCTCATTGTAAAAATGTCAAAAGTGGTACAAATGGGAGCCCTTGGGCTATTTATACTAAAGATACAAAAGGCTAAAAAAAGATCAAATAAAAATAATGATAAAAAAGACACTCAATACCCTATGCTCCTGCATCATTATCAATTGTCCATTACTAGACTACTTTTGTATTATTTGTTATACCATACGATGGCCTCTACTTTTGAGGTCCATCTCGTGCTTCTATTGGCAAGTTCATAAGAGTCCATCACCTAATGGGCTTAAGCAAAACACACACTAATAAATAAGGGGGTGATCACTACGTGGTACACCACCAACGTGCCCATACTCAAACCCAGTTGATGGATCAAGACATCCTGCCTTCTCTCATCATAAAGTGGTGATCATCCCGAGCGTATGATCTTACATAATGACCTCCACTACATCCTGCTCAATTAGCCAGGCGTGTAGTATACAGTCCTGATCTCAAACGCAAACTTTAACTGATAGATTCCCCATGAGTAACGATATGTTCACACAAATATCAAGGTTCTAAAAGGAGCAAGGCGTGGTCGAGGCGTAGAGGTCAAGCCTCAAGCCTTAGGAGCGTAGGCACGCTTAATCCTAAGCGTAAAAATACGTTTTTCCTTTTTTTATTATTTTAATTATTCTAAGGCTAGTTATGTAATAAAATAACACATACCTTGAATTTTGAAAATACATCCATATGTTTAGTAGCCATCTTTCTCATATTCATGCTCCATAACCAATATTTGTCAACTAATCCTTTGTTTAAAAAAAAGTGTGCCTTAAGCCTTTTACCAAGAATAAGGCATAATAAGGCGTAGGCGATGCGTTTCTCTCAAGCCTCAAGCCTAGGCGGGCCTAGGCGGAGCCTATGTGGGCCTTTTAGAACACGGACAAATATAGATATAATACATATTTATGCAACACAATATATGTAACTAATAACATGACATCACTTCTCTTACGAATCTACCTCAAGTTAACCCGATTCCCACGTTAGAGAGTTCAAAATGCACTAAGGTTTTCACATTCGCAAACGTATAATCTTATTTCCAATAATAACTAAGTTTCTCACCTCATTGTACAACTAAATCATAACTAATAAAACCCCAAATCAAAACGAGGTTCAAAAATTCAATTGGACAAACAAAGCCCAAACACTAGGCAAAAGCTGAAGGCATGAATCGGTCGATCGATCAACGGCCCCTATACAAAGATTCTCTACGAGATTTCCTTCCCCAAAACCTCCATTGTTGAATCACAAATCTCCAAAATAGTAACCGAACTAAATCTAAGTATAGGAACATGATTCTAACAAAATCTAATCATTATAATCCATCCAAAACAATAATTTAAAGGTTTAATCTTTCAAAACCATAATTTTATCAAAACATGAATGGGTTTTAATTCTCTTTTAATTACGTAACCAATCTTCTAATTCTCATACGGATTTAACTTACAAACAAGATTAAATCCTAACACACGAGTTCTAACACATATTTATTCATAAATTATCATCAATTTCATATTTCTTCTTTCAAAACATGAACTTTCAAAGAGGATTAATAAATATTTAATTCTATTTAACCTAAAACCACAACATAATTAAGATATAACAAATTGAATTCTAAACATGAGTTTTAATCCCAAAAGCATAAAGGGAAAAGATGAATTCCAAATTAGTTACAGATTATAAAATGATATTGCAAGAAATTTCTTATCTTAGGTTGAAGGATAATGAACTCCCACTTGAATCCTTTGCTTTTCTCCTCTCTGAGTCTTCTCTTTTTCTCCCAAAGTAATATGGCTGCTACGGTTTGTTTTAGTAAATATATTACCAATAATTAATGAGTCTTACTATAATTAAAAACTCTAAAAGAGGCTTAATTTCGCGCCCTTAAATGAGCCCAAAAAACTATCCAGAATAGCCCAAAACTTACCCTAAGGGTATACTTACCCCTCGAGCCCAACTTAAGATGATTAAATCGCATAACTAATCCTATGTATCACTCCGGAGTCCAGTCAAATCAGGTATACCTCATCTCTCATGGTACAACCTCTCAATGCAAATTAAACAGCCAATTAATTATTTTACGCGTAATCGCAAGTCCAATTAATTAATTACAGTTATTAATTAAGATAGCGCGTGACACAATCAAGTCACATAACATGCACATTTAATCATCATCTAAATATGCAATTGTTAATTGTCAATTTTCTTAAGTAATTATTAATTTCTTCTCACAATTAATAACTGGAGATACTGTCAGAAAATACGGGGTATTACAACATATCACTTCTAAATTAAAAACAATGGAACATATCTGAAACCCAAGAGTCTTTAATAGTGTAAACCACTTAACACTTCAAACAGGGGGTTCACAACCTTTATATGTTACAAACACTAGTAGGTTCATATTCTTTGGGGTTTTAAGTGGTTTTACATTATTGTGTTTTTTCCCGAATATATTAGGGTTTAAGTTCTCACAATCTTTAATTATTTGTACATATGTTTATATTTTGTTGGAGTCTCAAGTTCACTATTTATATGTAATTTCAAATGGTAATGTTTCTATTTTGTTAGGGTTTCAAGTTCTCAATTTATTGATATTGTTTAATGTTAATGTTTAGTTTGTTATATATCATCACTAATGAAATATGGATTTGTTTTATGTTATCCCATTTGTATTATGTGGATTTTAGCTCACTTGTCATTGAAATTATGTTAATTTTCATTAATATATAAAATGTATATATTTTTGTACTGTAACACATCTATAATTATTCCGTTTTGAGTTTAATACCTTTTTTAATTAACTTTGAGTTTGATACATTTTTCGTTACAAAACTATTAGACTTAACAATCATGTGCTGGACATGACACGTGAGAAAACAAATTAATTCAAAAAGTTAGAAAAACCATAAATAAATCGGACAATGGAAAAGAAAAAGAAGAAAAGAGGGAGAAACAAAAAAAAAAGAAATATCTATCGTTTAAAAAAAGAGTCGACCCATGCGGCCCCCTCTACAACCCCTAGCCCATGACTGGAAACACCACCCCTAAACCCACCTTGAACCCTACGTCAATAACAATCACTATCTATTATCAATACCCAAATAAAAAAAACAACCTAATCTATTATCAATACAAGAAATTGATTTTCTAAACCAAAGCCACAACCTATTTCGAAACCCATATCAGATCCCTAAATCAATAACAATCACCATCTATGTTTGTGTACACATTTCAAAATACACCTTGCTAAAGTTTCAAGAAAATATCCTCATGTTTTAAAACATCATGTTTGTCGCCTTCATCATGAGCACTTCCACATCGGGTTTATGGATCGTGTATGTATGAATTCTTTCTATTAAGTAGTTAAATTATGAGTTCTATTCATATTTGATTAATTTCCTTTGGCCGAGTTTGGTTGCGCAAATTGTTTGATTATGTAAATTGGTTTATTGTGAATTAGTGAATTGTAAATGAGTGAATTTGAAATGAGTTAAATCCAATTTTACACAATGTTTAGTAATTTGAAATTGATGTTAATGTTCTATGAAAAAAAGATAAAAACAAATCAAGAGAGAGGGGGGGGGGGGGGGGAGAGAGAGGGGGAGAGGGAGAGGGGACATGCACTTTATGTTACTCCTATTTCAAATAAATTCATTTCACATTTTTTGTGAAATGATCAAATTTCAAATTTTGCACATGAGTTAAAATGAGGCATTTAATGAATCCTTTCATTAATGAAACCAAACACAATTAATGGGTCAATTTGTAAATGGATCAATTTATTAATGATCCAATTTACAATTTTGGGACAACCAAACGGGACCTTTATGTTTTCAAGAAATATTAGGCGAACGAATTGGCAAAACATGTCCATCTATCAAGAGAAATTCGAAACTTGGCTTTAGGTTCAATCAAAGATGAATTAAAATTCAATTCTTATGTTGTTCGGGGGTTTCAATTTCAAGTAAAGAAGATTGATATGTGTAGGAAAATGCTGAATAACAACATTCCTTTAGAAGCAATGCAAATGAGTTATGATAGTCGTAGAGTCACATGCTCTCTCAGCTTGGGGGATATCACTTTTATGGACAGTTGACAGACATCATTGAAATTCAATACCTTAATGGTTTGAAGTTTGTTTTATTTAGATGTAATTGGGTTGACGATCGCCCAATGGGTGGGTGGGTTGGGGGGGGGGGTAATTGATGATATTAATTTTACACTATCATTTGTTATACAAAGATAATTGAATGTGCGATGAAACGGGCATGACAAGTACAACATATTGTTATGTGCAATATCTGATAGAACCAAACTTACATGTTATAATGATGCCAAGAGACAGGTTCGATGCATATTCAACCTCCGAAGAAGAGTTAGTAGCCCCTCGATTCTATCCATCTAGCATGCAAGAGTTGGATCAATCTTAACACTTTTCTCAAGTGAGGCAATGCGTAGATGGGTCAATAATTGATTCAACTCTTCCTGAAGACGAATATTTCAGTACGAAATGGGTGACAAATGAGGATTAATGAATCCCAAGTTGACTAATTTTATGTAGTTGGGTGATGATTTTTAACAATTTTGTTAACTTTAGGCCTAATAGCTAGTTTTTATGGGAATCTTTATCCACTGCTACATGAATTGAATATTTTAGATTTAAATATAGTTGATTGTAGAATTTATTAAAGTGTGCGTTAGTATTTTCACAAGATACGATGATGTGCACACATTTAGGTCAGTCAAACAATCTTGCATACTAATTGGGATATCTTCATCCTTTATTAAATAACTAGTGTATGCTCGTTGATAGACCTTTGAATGTTGTGTTGTTATTTATACTTTTGAAGACTCAAGTATAGCCTAAAATATAGGGAAGTGCCGAACTGCTATCAACTTCCTAGCAAAATTGTTTATTGAAGCGATCATATCTAATGATCAAGAAAAAATTGAATTTTAACAGATTTTAAATTATCATGTTTGTTGTAATTGCTACAGGTTCATTATAAGTACTATAAGGAAGGGCCTAACAATCCGAAGTATAGTCTTTAGAGATTCTACAAGAAGAGGACGCAGGATGCGGAAACATAGGTCCACGTCTTCTCGTACACTGAATTCCAATAGTGAGCAGGCACCTGAGTCATGCCCGATGTGACATGCAAGTAAATATCTACATTAATTATTGCTTATTTTTTGTCTTTTGTTGTTTCATAGAAGATAATACATATTCGGTAGGATATTTATTGAACATATGTGATATCTTGGTCCATAGAGTATGAAATAATAATGGATTCCCCCGCCAAAGGAATTATTTTAGTTTTTGGTGGACACTTGTATTAAAGTAACGGAGATCCGTCGCATTTTCATAGTTCAAAATTGCTCCCACCATTCAAATCGTCTCATAGCAATTAGAATATTGGTTTTGGTAAGTTTTCGCTGAAAAATGATGTATTTTGTTTGAACTAGCCATCGGTGCACACGCAATGCGTATTGATACCTTTTCGGTTACACAACTGTGACAGATTGCATGTCACTATTGAGAAAAGAAATTAATTTAAAAGGTTAGAAAAACATAAATAAACCATATAATGGAAAAGAAAGAAAAGAACAGGAAAAAAGAAAAAAAAAATATCCGTCGTTTTAAAAAAAACAGTTGATCCCTGCGCCCCCACCCCTCCGTCAGCCCCCACTCCCACCTGCATGTAATACCCCGTATTTTTGTGATACTTATTTATGGGATTAATTAAATTAAATGTGTATTAATTGGAAATTAATCCGGATTAAAATACTAGCGAGATGCGAGTTGGTATTTGATTATAATGTGCATATATGATTATATATGAATATTGAATTATGAGATTTGTCGTGAGATTGAAATACGGCAATTTGGAAATTTTGTTGAGACGCGTGTGACAGTCGCGTCAGGAATATATTTATTTTAATTACAAAGTGAATTTTGTTTCTATTAACCGTATGATCGTTTTGAGTGCGCCAACGCGTCCGGAAGGGTCGAAATAGTCAGAAAACACTAGCCGGGGGTTTAGTTTGGGTCCCGGGGCATTTTTAGGCCATGTCGGCAACGTATAAGGGTAGTTTGGTAATTTTAATTTTTTGGGAATTAAAACCTACGAAAATTGGGAATTAAAAAGCTGACTTGGTAATTACCCACTAACCAGATCTTAGGACTTAATGGGCTACGGGGGTTATTAGAAATTGTTCCAAAAGTTCCTTAGGCAAAAACCCTAGCCACCATTGTTACTTGGAGAAGAAAGCTTGTAGAGAGAGAAGAGAGGAGGATTCTGCAGAGAGAGAGAGAATACTCCATCAAATCGACATCAAAATCAGAGATTCAAATAAGGCAAGTGGTTTAATTTCGTTATTTTGCAAAGAATGTTTCTTCCATGTGTAGGAATTGATAAAATCTTATTGTTCTTGGGAGTTAATGAAAAACCCATTTTAATTGGAAGTAAAAATTACATTTTTGATGAGAAATCGCATGTAGATTTGTATTTAGATGATTATTCTGAGGGTATTATAATTTGGATGAAACGAAAACGGATTTAATTAGGCTCTTGGATGATTTATAAATTCTAGGGGTCATGTTCTTAAAATTGGGGATAAATGTATGGATTTGATATTTGGATGATGTTTATAATGAATTAACCCCACAAAAACGTTAGTAGGTGACTTATGTATGTTTAGGGACGATTAGGAACCTTTAACAATTGTTGGTCTAATGTTTAGATGAGATTAGAAGTGAAGATAAGATGGGAAAACGAAATAAGGAATTTCTGGGCTCGAAACTGGCCACTCGTTAGAAGACCTGCCCAGGTCGTTCGAACGAGCTCGTTCGAACGAGCTTCTAACGAGTTGACCTTTGACTTCTAACGAGGGTGAAGTTCGTTCGATGACTTCGTTCGAACGAGACCTCGTTAGAAAGCCCACTTCGTTCGAACGAACCCTCGTTCGAACAGCCTCGTTCGAACGAGACTTCGAACGAGTTGACAGTTTAGGATTTTTAGCCTGTTTTGATTTCGCGTGTTCCGTAATGTTGTTTATATGGAGAAATAACATTTCCTTGATTGATAATTGGTATATTTGGGATATTTGGGACATATTGAAGAGAGAAAAATAGAAGTGTGATTCGAACCAAACGGAAATTATGGAGTAGGACGTGAGGGTCTATTACGATGCGAGAATTATTGTCGGCCTAAATAATTGAACTATCCGAGAACTTATACATTGTGTAATATTGTATATTGGTATGAGAACGAGAAGTATACCACTAATATAAATTATGGTGACTACTAAGATGTGTGAATACTTAGTATATGTATTGATTTTATGTGTATGACATACCTACCATACTTGCTATCACGGGAGGTTTACGTTCGCTTAGGGCCTTCTAATCCTTGTGTTGCCCGGATTTAGATTGGTTACCTCGATGAACATAGGTCAGAGAAGGACTTATTGGGATGTTAATAAGTCTGCTGATCGTGGGAGCGCAGGTATGTGCGTGACCCATGTGATGTGACTGTGTTCGCCTCCATTATTTGTGATGTTGTTATCTGAGAACGATTCCTGAGAGATTCGGAATGCGTGATCCTTATGTACGTGGAGTACCGGGATGGATAGCAGAGTATGTGTGCACCGCAGCTTAGTCTCGGGGTGCTTGTATTGTATATTTATGACGTGAATAATATACAATTAATTAATGGGAACTTTCATGTTGATATTGTAAATATTTATGGTAATGTTTTGAGAAAACATAACGGGTTAACCGATAGTGAATTTTATTACTAATTGAAAATCTGAGTTTAAGTAAAGCCCTCTATTTAATTGATAACGCTAGAATGAAATATGGGAATCGAGTAGTAAGGGGTAGAACTTATTACGGTTTGGTTAGATATATATGTTACTTAGATGGGTACGGTACGTTAGGAGTGCACATGTAGTCGAGAGGTGAGAATTTCATGTGAGTGCACGTCCTAACATGTATTTTGCATTTAATGCTTTAATGATATTAAAACACTTGCTATTTTTAAAATGATTTCCACTTTCGGGCTCTGACCCATTTGCTTTCAAATCTATTTTTGTAAAAACCATTTTAGGTGCCCAGCCACAAGGACACCATGCTTAGGATCCTCATTCAGGTGGCGAGCTGTAGCTGTTTGTGGAAGTTACAGGACTTTGCTTATAGACGCTTCATCTACCTTGACTCTATCTTCAGCATTTTATCAGTTGTAGGGCATGTCGCCCATTCCTTTTAGAGACATTTCATTTATTTTAGTTATTCAGACTTCTGGCATGTAATTAATTCAGGATTCCGACTTGTCTTACTATTTTCAGTTGTGGGATTGTTGTGAGGAGTTTTCCTCCGGACTTCTTATTATTAATTGTTGGTTATTTCATTACTTCGTTATGGTGAATGGATTATGTTGTTCTTCCATTATTCTTTTATTGCATGTTAATCAGACTTAACTTAAAATTTGGCAACTTACTTTTTAAATACTAGGTGGTTAGTAATTATTAAAATATTTTTGACAGTGATGCTATTAACTGAACCAACTTGACATTTTGTATTGATTTGATAAAGGAGTAGCTACCCGGTATTTAATTAGTCGGGGTGTCACAGGTGGTATCAGAGCATCAGGTTCTAGTGTCTTTTAGGATCTGTACGGCTTATTATGTTTTCCGCTGAGCTTTCTTTGATGTAGAGCCCTATATTTTAGGACTGTTGTATTCTCTTGTATATGCTACGTTCTTCAGCTATTTTTAAGTTTATAACTGCAAACTTATAAACTTCATTCTTATTTCTGATGCCTCCACGACGTGCACAACGGGTTCCCAGGGATGCAACGCCAGAACCACAGCCCGCACCAGTTCAGGGCACGATGAATGCCGCCGAGGTTGCAGCCATTGTGGCCCAGGCGGTAAATGCCTCACTAGCCGTAGTTCAGCAGGCACCACCTCAGGCGCCGATAGTCGTGCCAGTTCAGGCTCATGCATTCTCGTTTGCTTGGGAACATGTACGTGATGCTTTTCAGAAATCACACCCTCCGGAGTTCGCAGGTAGCTCCGATGTGGTAGTTTCGAGTCAGTGGAGGAACGACATTCAGCGACACCTGAGGATGTATGAGTGCACAGATGTCCAGAAGAAGATACTAGCTACCAGGAGTTTTGGGTGCGGTTCGACCGCAAATACTTTCCGTCAGCTGTTCACACGGAGATGAGGAGGAAGTTGATGAGCCTCAAGAAGGAGGGTAAGACTGTGGCCGAGTATGAGGCCGAATTCACTGATCTTCTGAACATTGTTCCGGATGAGATACCGACAGAGGAGAAGAAGATACAGAAATTTACGGACGGGTTGACATGGAGGATTCGTCAGCACTTGTTAGGGAACCTCTCGTTAGCCACTTATTCTGATATGGTTAACGCTGCACTGTTACACTGCCAGGATCATCGCTTTCACATGACTGCAGGCAAGAGGTCAGGCGAGTCCAACCATCAGGGAAGGACTGGAGGGAATGGTGCCAGTGGGGCACAATCTGTTCAGGGGCAGAGGCAGGGTGATCAGGGTTCCCAGCAGGGGGATCATAAGAGGTTCAGGTCGGGAAATTTCAGGCACGGACAGGGAGGTTTCCGGCAGGGCCATCAGGGTCCGAACGGCCATCAGAACCAGCAGGGTCAGAATGGTCAACAACATTTTCAGCAGGGCCAGTGGAGGAACGGTAACGGCCACCAGGGCCGGGGGCAGCAGGGACAGAGAGGGGGAAACTTCCCGGGGAAGCGTTTCGTTTGTGGCAAGACTGGCCATAAACGCCAGGACTGTCCTGATAGGGGCAGGGCCCCGCAGCAGCAGCAGGGTGCTCGACATGAGCCACAGAGGCCACTTTTTCCACCTGCTCTCCCAGCTCCAGCCCAGGTGCCAGCACTACCAGCCATTCCAGCAGTTCCTGTGCAGCAGGGACAGTTACAGTATGGACGTGTCTATAACGTCCACCAGGCAGCAGCTCCACAGGCACCACCCACGATTGAGGGTATGTTTCCTATCCATGGTACTATGGGTCGGGTTTTGTTTGATACGGGGGCAACGCATTATTTTATAGCTACACATTTTGCGAAAGCCTTAGGGTTGTTAGCCACAGCAAAGAACACAGTGACGTGTGTAGACTCACCATTGGGGAGTGGATCACTTATTTTCTTTATATGCCGGGGAGTGGGGGTAGAGATTGGTAGCTTGGTATTACCTGCAGACATGTTGGTATTAGATATGCATGTGCACGATGTGATTATCGGTATGGATTGGCTCGCTGATTATAGAGCCATGATTGATTGCTTCGGTGGAAGCATTGTTTTTGCCATTCTGGGGCAAGAGATGTTTGTAGTGGTGATGCCTCGCCCAGAGGGAGGCTCGACCGCTCATTTGTATTACATAGAGGAGGATACCTCTAAGGAGGTTGTGATTCCTTTAGATTCGATCCCCGTTGTCAGGGAGTATTCCGATGTGTTTCAGGAGATACCAGGCCTACCTCCCAGTCGAAAGATAGACTTTGTCATAGACTTATTACCAGATACGAGACCTATAGCACGCGCACCGTACCGTATGGCTCCATCTGAGATGCGAGAGTTACGAGATCAGATTGAGCAGTTGTTGGGTCAGGGGTTTATACAGAGGATTACTTCACCGTGGGGTGCCCCTGTGTTGTTCGTGAAGAAGAGGGATGGATCGTTGAGATTGTGTGTGGATTATCGAGAGTTGAATAAGGTCATGATACGGAATAAGTATCCGTTGCCTCGAATCGATGACTTATTCGACCAGTTGAGAGGAGCTTCTTTCTTCTCAAAGATTGATTTGAGATCGGGATACCATCAGTTGCGTATCAGGGAAGAGGACGTCTCGAAGACTGCGTTCTTATCGAGATATGGTTCTTAGGAGTTTCAGATTATGCCTTTTGGTTTGACCAATGCTCCAGCCGTGTTTATGGACTTGATGAATAGGGTGTTCAGGGATTTCCTAGATCAGTTTGTCATTGTCTTCATTGATGATATTCTGGTTTACTCCCAGATAGAGGAGGAGCACGCCGAGCATTTGAGGCAAGTTTTGCAGACGCTACGTCAGAACGAGCTGTATGCAAAATATGAGAAGTGCGGGTTTTGGCTGAAGGAGGTCCAGTTTTTGGGTCATATTATTTCCGATCGGGGGATATCTGTTGATCCGGGGAAGGTATCCGCGGTGAGGGAGTGGGGACAGCCCACGACACCAACGGAGATCCGTAGTTTCTTGGGTCTAGCAGGATACTACAGGAGGTTCATTCGGGGATTTTCAAAGATAGCAGGTCCTTTGACACATCTGACTCGTAAGGGTGTGCCATTCATCTTGAGTGATGCCTGTCAGTTGGCATTTGATGAGTTGAAGGATAAGTTGACCTCAGCACCTGTGTTAGCATTGCCGAGATCGGGAGTTGAGTACTTAGTCTACACCGATGCGTCCTTACAAGGACTAGGAGGTGTATTGCAGCTGGAGAGTCAGGCCATAGCTTATGCTTCCCGTAAGCTAAAGCCTCACGAGAAGAATTACCCCACTCATGACTTGGAGTTGGCGGCAATTGTATTTTCCCTTCGTATTTGGAGACATTACCTTTTGGGGGAAAAGTTTTGATTGTTCACAGACCACAAGTCCCTACAGTACCTATTCACACAAAAGGAGTTGAATATGCGGCAGCGAAGGTGGCTTGAGTTTGTGAAGGACTATCAGTTTGATATCCAGTATCACCCGGGGAAGGCTAACGTGGTAGCAGACGCGTTGAGCCGTAGGCCAGCAGATGAAGTGGCAGGGGTGTGGAAGGCCAAGTGGAAGGAATTGGGACACCAGGATGCAGTGGCCCGATCGTTCATGTATGTGATGACCGTTACACCGCAGATTGTCACGAAGGTAGTAAGGGCACAGGCAAATGACTCGTTCTGTCAGGAGCAGATAGTTCGATTACTAGCATAGGGAGCCGAGTCCTATACCGTTAGCTCAGACGGGGGATTACGCTTCAATGGGAGATTGGTAGTTCTGGAAGGGGAGGAATTACGGCACGAGGTGATGGTAGAGTCGCACGGCTCACGGTTAGCGGTACATCCCGGTGGGGACAAAATGTACCAAGACATGAGACGACAGTATTGGTGGAGCGGGATGAAGAGAGATATTGCCGGGTTTATTTCTAAATACGCCACTTGTCAGCTAGTAAAAGTGGATCATCAGAGACCGGCAGGACTGCTACAGCCGTTGGAGGTCCCGATGTGGATGTGGGAGAGCATATCCATGGACTTTATCACGGGGTTGCCTACGTCACAGAGAGGTCATGACTCCATTTGGGTAATTGTGGATAGGTTGACCAAAGTCGCTCATTTTTTACCTGTAAGGACAGACTACACTACGGGACAGTATGCCCAGCTCTTTATTTCAGAGATAGTGAGACTTCACGGTGTGCCCCTAAATATCGTGTCTGACCGAGACAAGATATTTGTTTCACGGTTTTGGGAGAGTTTTCAGGAAGCCATGGGCACGGAATTGCGGTTGAGTACGGCGTATCACCTGCAGACCGATGGGCAAACCGAGCGTACAAACCAGATGTTGGAAGACATGCTACGTATGTGCATCATTGATTTCGAAGGTGGATGGGAGCAGTATCTTCCACTGGTGGAGTTTACTTACAACAACTCCTACCAGTTCACTATTGGCATGGCTCCATTTGAGGCGTTGTACGGTAGACCTTGTCGTTCCCCAGCATGTTGGTTGGAGGTGGGGGATAAAAAACTACTTGGGCCGGAAGTGATTCAGGATACTTCGACGAGGATAGAATTTATACAGAGTCGCATTCGAGTAGCTCAGGATCGGCAGAAGAGCTATGCTGATGCGAAGAGATTCTTCAGGGAGTTCCAAGTGGGGGACCAGATTTTGCTCAGAGTATCTCCTATGAAGGGGATTATGCGTTTCGGGAAGAAAGGGAAGTTGGCACCGAGATATGTGGGACCATTTACTATTATTGAGCGGATTGGACCGGTTGCGTATAGGCTTGGATTACCGGAGCATTTGCATCGGATTCACGATGTGTTTCATATTTCCTCGCTAAGGAAATATCTTAGAGACGATTTGGCTCATTCTCACATTGCTTTGGAGGACATCGATCTCCAGCCTGATAGCTCCTAAGAGGAGGGGCCGATTGCTATTTTGGACCGAAGTGAGCGGAAACTGCGGTCAAAGATATTTCCGTTAGTGCGTGTTCAGTGGCGACATCATAATGTCGAGGAGTCCACATGGGAGCGCGAGGATGAGATGCGCGAACGTTATCCAGAGTTGTTCTTACCAGGTACTTTCTAGTTCCGAATTTCGGGACGAAATTCAGTTATTAGGGGGGAAGTATGTAATACCCCGTATTTTTGTGATATTTATTTATGGGATTAATTAAATTAAATGTGTATTAATTGGAAATTAATCCGGATTAAAATACTAGCGAGATGTGAGTTGGTATTTGATTATAATGTGCATATATGATTATATATGAATATTGAATTATGAGATTTGTCGTGAGATTGAAATATGGCAATTTGGAAATTTTGTTGAGACGCGTGTGACAGTCGCGTCAGGAATATATTTATTTTAATTAAAAAGTGAATTTTATTTCTATTAACCGTATGGTCGTTTTGAGTGCACCAACGCGTCCGGAAGGGTCGAAATAGTCAGAAAACACTAGCCGAGGGTTTAGTTTGGGTCCCGGGGCATTTTTAGGCCATGTCGGCAACGTATAAGGGTAGTTTGGTAATTTTGAATTTTTGGGAATTAAAACCTACGAAAATTGGGAATTAAAAAGCTGACTTGGTAATTAACCACTAAACCCACTAACCACATCTTAGGACTTAATGGGCTACGGGGGTTATTAGAAATTGTTCCAAAAGTTCCTTAGGCAAAAACCCTAGCCACCATTGTTACTTGGAGAAGAAAGCTTGTAGAGAGAGAAGAGAGGAGGATTCTGCAGAGAGAGAGAGAATACTCCATCAAATCGACATCAAAATCAGAGATTCAAATAAGGCAAGTGGTTTAATTTCGTTATTTTGCAAAGAATGTTTCTTCCATGTGTAGGAATTGATAAAATCTTATTGTTCTTGGGAGTTAATGAAAAACCCATTTTAATTGGAAGTAAAAATTACATTTTTGATGAGAAATCGCATGTAGATTTGTATTTAGATGATTATTCTGAGGGTATTATAATTTGGATGAAACGAAAACGGATTTAATTAGGCTCTTGGATGATTTATAAATTCTAGGGTTCATGTTCTTGAAATTGGGGATAAATGTATGGATTTGATATTTGGATGATGTTTATAATGAATTAACCCCACAAAAACGTTAGTAGGTGACCTATGTATGTTTAGGGATGATTAGGAACCTTGAAAAATTGTTGTTCTAATGTTTAGATGAGATTAGAAGTGAAGATAAGATGGGAAAACGAAATAAGGAATTTCTGGGCTCGAAACTGGCCACTCGTTAGAAGACCTGCCCAGGTCGTTCGAACGAGCTCGTTAGAACGAGCTTCTAACGAGTTGACCTTTGACTTCTAACGAGGGTGAAGTTCGTTCGATGACTTCGTCCGAACGAGACCTCGTTAGAAAGCCCACTTCGTTCGAACGAACCCTCGTTCGAACAGCCTCGTTCGAACGAGACTTCGAACGAGTTGACAGTTTAGTCTTTTTAGCCTTTGATTTCGCGTGTTCCGTAACGTTGTTTATATGGAGAAATAACATTTCCTTGATGGATAATTGGTATATTTGGGATATTTGGGACATATTGAAGAGAGAAAAATAGAAGTGTGATTCGAACCAAACGGAAATTATGGAGTAGGACGTGAGGGTCTATTACGATGCGAGAATTATTGTCGGCCTAAATAATTGAACTATCCGAGAACTTATACATTGTGTAATATTGTATATTGGTATGAGAACGAGAAGTATACCACTAATATAAATTATGGTGACTACTAAGATGTGTGAATACTTAGTATATGTATTGATTTTATGTGTATGACATACCTACCATACTTGCTATCACGGGAGGTTTACGTTCGCTTAGGGCCTTCTAATCCTTGTGTTGCCCGGATTTAGATTGGTTACCTCGATGAACATAGGTCAGAGAAGGACTTATTGGGATGTTAATAAGTCTGCTGATCGTGGGAGCGCAGGTATGTGCTAGACCCATGTGATGTGACTGTGTTCGCCTCCATTATTTGTGATGTTGTTATCTGAGAACGATTCCTGAGAGATTCGGAATGCGTGATCCTTATGTACGTGATGTACCGGGATGGATAACAGAGTATGTGTGCAGCGCAGCTTAGTCTCGGGGTGCTTGTATTGTATATTTATGACGTGATTAATATACACTTAATTAATGGGAACTTTCATGTTGATATTGTAAATATTTATGGTAATGTTTTGAGAAAACATAACGGGTTAACCGATAGTGTATATTTATGACGTGATTAATATACACTTAATTAATGGGAACTTTCATGTTGATATTGTAAATATTTATGGTAATGTTTTGAGAAAACATAACGGGTTAACCGATAGTGAATTGTATTACTAATTGAAAATTTGAGTTTAAGTAAAGCCCTCTATTTAATTGATAACGCTAGAATGAAATATGAGAATCGAGTAGTAAGGGGTAGAACTTATTACGGTTTGGTTAGATATATATGTTACTTAGATGGGTACGGTACGTTACGAGTGCACATGTAGTCGAGAGGTGAGAATTTCATGTGAGTGCACGTCCTAACATGTATTTTGCATTTAATGTTTTAATGATATTAAAACACTTGCTGTTTTTAAAATGATTTCCACTTTCGGGCTCTGACCCATTTGCTTTCAAATCTATTTTTGTAAAAACCATTTTAGGTGCCCAGCCACAAGGACACCATGCTTAGGATCCTCATTCAGGTGACGAGCTGTAGCTGTTTGTGGAAGTTACAGGACTTTGCTTATAGACGCTTCATCTACCTTGACTCTATCTTCAGCATTTTATCAGTTGTAGGGCATGTCGCCCATTCCTTTTAGAGACATTTCATTTATTTCAGTTATTCAGACTTCTGGCATGTAATTAATTCAGGATTCCGACTTGTCTTACTATTTTCAGTTGTGGGATTGTTGTGAGGAGTTTTCCTCCGGACTTCTTATTATTAATTGTTGGTTATTTCATTACTTCGTTATGGTGAATGGATTATGTTGTTCTTCCATTATTCTTTTATTGCATGTTAATCAGACTTAACTTAAAATTTGGCAACTTACTTTTTAAATACTAGGTGGTTAGTAATTATTAAAATGTTTTCGACAGTGATGCTATTAACTGAACCAACTTGACATTTTGTATTGATTTGATAAAGGAGTAGCTACCCGGTATTTAATTAGTCGGGGTGTCACACCGCACCCCTCAGCCCCGCACCCCTGTCCCATACGACACTTCTGCCCTCCACAAACCCTAGCCTACGATCGGAAACACCACCCCTAAATCCACCTTGAACCCTAAATCAATGACAATCACTATCTATTAGCAACGATCAAATTTAAAACCGGGTTTATGGATCATGTAAGTATGAATTTGTCCTATTAAGTAGTTAAATCATGAGTTCTATTCCTAGTTGATTAATTTCCTTTTATGTTTTCAAATGATTTTAAGTGAACAAATTCAAAACATGTCCACTTATCAAGCGAAATTCGGAACTTGGCTTTAGGTCCTATCAAAGATGAATTACAATTCAATTCTTATGCTGTTCGGGGGTTTAGATTTCAGGTAAATAAGATTGATGTGCGTAGGAAAATACTGAATAATGACGTTATTTTAAAAGCAATGCAAATAAGTTATGCTAGTCGAATAGACACAAACTCGGTTTCAGGGGATCACTTTTTATGGATAGTTGACAAACATTATTGTACCAAAATTCAGACCCTTAATGATACGACGTTTGTTTTATTTTGATGCATGGTTCAAAGTCTCGGCCGAGTCAACTCGCATTGGCCAAGTTGACTCGGTCTCATAGCTGTTTGAGATGATACCGAGAGGCGATTCGATTTTGATGCGAGATTAAGCTAGGTCGTTGAATATTGCCAAGATATTGAGGCCACGCTAGTCTTGTATCGCTAATATATCGGTCGATACAATTGAGACAGGCCGATCTCAGTGAAGATGATTAATTTCAAAACAAAAAATGAGGTAAATGAGTAAATACGGGAGCAATCTTGTCGTATAAGTTTGCAGAGGAAGATTCAACATGGCAGTTGCACAGGGTAATGGAGTGGGAAATTAGCGCATCTTTTTTTCTGTGTATACTACCGAAGATGAAATGTAAAAGCTAGGGTTTTATGGAATTAAACTCTTCTTAAATAGAGTGTTGAACCCAGCTTGGTACAACCATAAAAAAATACTTATTAGAGTTCAGCTGTATTATGTCATTTTTTTTTTTTGTCGGTCCTACTTGTTCAATAAAAGAATTAAAATAGTAGACATCTCTTTCCATAAAAAATAGCTTACATGTACTTGAAAAATGGAGTCCAGCCTGACTTTTTCAATATCTGAAATTGGAGTTAGCTTGACTCAGTTCATGGGGTCCAGCTGTCTTGTTTAATCTATTTTTTCCCCCAAGGTCATCTCCAAGATCATTAATTCAAGACTCAGTCCAATTCTTCCATCTATTATTTCTCTTAACCAGTCAGGGTTTGTTCCAAGCAGAAATATTCATGATAACATTCTTCTAGCTCAGGAAATGATGCAACTGATTGATAGAAAGGCTGCTGGTGGGAATGTGGTTCTCAAGCTTGATATGGAAAAGGCTTATGATAGAGCTAAAGTCTTTAAGAGCTTTTGTTTTTTCAGAAACTTTCATATATTTAATTTGGAGGTGTATGTCCTCAACATGGTTCTCAATCTTGATATATGGTCAATCTAATGGATTCTTTCAACCTTCAAGGGGATTAAGCAAGGGGATCCAATATCCCTAAGCTTATTCATCATAATGGCAGAGGTCTTAAGTAGAGGGTTAGAAGATCAAATGTCCAATGGCTCAATTACTCCTTTTTTCTCATCCAAAGGGTTGCACAATGATTAGTCATCTAAGCTATCCTGATGATTTTATAATATTTACTACAGCCTCAAAGAAAATCCTAAAAAACTTGATGCATATTTTAAATGACTATGAGAAGGAAACAGGTCAGCTTATAAGTAAGGATAAAAGTAGATTTATTTTATCTTCCGAAGCCTTTGTCACTAGTAGAATCAGTACTGCTACAATTACAGGTTTTACTAGTGAAATGGCCCAATGAAATACTTAGGTTGTCCCTTGTTTAAGGGCCGAAGTAAAGCAATTTATTTTGAGCCCCTTGTCCAAGCCATAACTTCAAAAATTCATAATTGGAAATCTAAATTTCTCTTAATGGGGGGAGAATCACTTTAATCCAATCAGTCCTTACCTCTATTCCCATGTATTTCCTCTATGTTCTAAAACCCCCAAAATTGACCTTTTCCTCAATAAACAAGCTTCTTAGTTCCTTCTTTGGGGGGGGGGGGGGGGGGGGGTCAATAAAGACTTTGGGAAGAAATTCCACTAGAAGAACTGTGATTCTTTGTGTTTTCCTTATAAAGAAGGTGGTCCGGAGATTAGAAACTTGTCAACTGCTTTGGAAGCTACAAATATAAAGATGGCTTGGAATTTCAAAGAATGCAAATATCTTTGGGCAAGATTTATGAATAAAAAATATCCCCGTATGGAGAGAACCAACGGATCTCAAAGTTTTAAAAGGATACAATCTGCCTGGGAAGTTTTAGACCCAAATTCAGAATATATAAAACATCAATTAATTTGGAAGATTTCAAACAATGGTAAATTCTCCTTTGCTTCAGCCTATGATATATCAAGATCTTCAAAATTATCTTCTTTAGCCTATAACTCTATTTAGCGTTCTAAAATTCCCCAAAAAATGTCAGTCTCTACTTGATGAGCTTGTTCAGAAAGTAGGTATTAGACTGGTTTCTAGATGCTCTTGTTGCTTAAAGTCTTCAGAATCTATGAACCATCTCTTTAGAGCAGGTCCAGTAGCAACAAAAGTGTGGGAGTTCTTTAATAATGTGATGGGGATTCCAAATTTGCCACAAACAATTCATGGTTCAATCATTCAATGGTGGATTCAAGCAGGGAAATCAAAGGCTTCTCAGTGGCTGTTTAAAGCAATTCCAATGAATATAATATGGGAGATTTGGTTGAGTATAAATAAAGCCAGATATGAATCAAAGTCGATGACTTCCAATCTCCTTCTGGAAAGGATTATTGCAACTATCTCAGATCTAGGGAACAAGATCGGATTTAAAGAATAAGCTTCAGATATCAGTCAAGAAGTGTTGGTTAACCTAAATTTTTTGCATCATCAAAAAAGTCCTTTATTAACTTATACTTGGAAGAGTCCATCTAGAGGAAGAGTAAAGTTAAACTGCTCAGGAATTGAAGATTCGATGAAATTTCAAGCATCAGGAGTTGTTATTAGAGATGACCAAGGAAGATTATTGTGGGCTAAAGCAGAATGGTTAAACAGAGGTTCAAGTTATTAAAGAAGGCCTTAGTTTTTGTAGAGAGAAAAAGTTTGCTCAGATAGATATTGAGATAGACTCTAAATGCCCCCTGTCTATTCTCTCTTTCACCTCAGATATTATCCCTTGGAGATTAAAGCCAACTCTTCAAATTATAGAGAATATTCGTCAAAATGTTCATTACTCCATATCCAAAAGTCCTCCAGAAGCAAACTTAGTGGCCGCTCTTCTTTCTTCTTATAGTTTAGCTAAAAAATGTTCTCTTATTTTCAAAAATATAGTAGAAATCCCAAGCAATATTAAAATAGCTGTTAGCATAGATTCATCAAGCTCTCAACTGATTAATTCTTCTTGTTCTACATGATTTAAGTTCGCTTCAGTGTAAGCCACCTAGAGAGGGCTATTCTCTCTTTCTTTAATATATTTCACGTTCAAAAAAAAAATTCACATTGGTACACAAAAACAAGACATTTTACATTTGTTTCCATTAAAAGAGATGACATTTACTTTCATTAAAAAAATTATATTAGTCATACTTATTTTTGTTTTTTTTAGATAAAAAATTTATTTATTGATTTTCAGTTATTATATCAATACTGATTTTAAAAGAAAAATAGTACTACTTTTTAAAATAAAAAAAGTATTAATTGTTTTTTCAGTTTTTATAAAAAAATATATTTTGGGGTTTTAATTCCTACTAAAAATTAACAGTTTTTTACACACACACCCAAAAAACAAGAAAAAGTAACATTTGTACTATTTTTACAAAATTAGTTCTTTTTCTTAAAGGTCAAGTGTTTCAGCATTTGTTGTACATTTTAATATGAATAAAAAGTGGCTCCTAAAAATTAGTAAGGACTTTCTTAAAAAATGGTTGTACATATTTAAAACTTCAGTAGCATTCCATACAAAAAAATTTAATCTCTTAATTCTTTTGTACAAAATACTATGATTCTACATTTTCTAACGAAGGTTTATATGTCATTTGAATGTTTTGCCAACTTAGTTATTAAGGAATATGGAAGCTGACAAGTTCGAGGATCGCCAGTGTAATCAATAAGATAATTCTATGCATATCATATAATGATTTTGAACCTATGTAATTGCTCCACATTATTAATCTTATTTTCCTAGAATTTTCTATCTTCTTTTCGAAATTTTTTGGGCTCTTTAAAAATCCGTCGTCTGATACAGGTATCGAGACTGCATGTTTAGATGTAATTGTGTTGACAATTGCGGGGGGTTTGGGGTGGGGTGGGGTGGGGTGTTAATGAGTTTATCTTTACACTAGTGAACTTCAATCATTCGTTATACAAAGATAATCGACAGGGTGATGCACCTATCACCCCATATAGAACATATTGGTATGTGCAATGATATACCCGTTTATATCCTCGGCCTGGCTGATGATAACTTCCAAACAGACGACCCTACGAGGGGCCGACCCCTCCAACAGGCTCCATACGGCTCCTCAGGGGGGCCGACCCTTCGCCAGGCCCAGACGACAGTACGAGGGGCCGACAGTACGAGGCCAAAATTGGGCCAGGCTCACTGCCGGAAGAAACTTTGACCTCGGCCTCGGCTCATAGGCCGAGGGTGGTATCATGATGGCGCGTGGTTTGGGACACGCGTGGAACAGTGCGCGTCAGGCTCATATGACACGTGGAAGACCGTTACAACCGAATCACCCCCTCACGTGAGGGAATATTATGTCATGATTTGGCATCTACAGGTGTCAACAGGAGATTGGCTAGATCATCATTCACATGCACCATGCATACTTGGGGGGTACACTACACCCCCCAAGACCTATATATACTTGTCACCTACAACCCTACAGGGGATCGATCCGTGAACAGTAGCCCTAGCTAAAACTCTGCTTATACACACACAGTAGAGAGAGAGAGAGGGTGATGAGCATTGTATCCAAGGCCATTAGTGCCCATACTTAGTATATCACACACTCACAGTGGATGTAGGCCAAATTGGCTGAACCACTATACATCATTGTCTAATTTCCTCTTATACTCATCCCCTTCTATATACTTATACATCTCCATGGCTGCCATGGCTGCTACTGCTTGAGCTCACTATCACTCATCTGGTGGTGCTAAATCTTAGCATCATCATGCAAGATCCGTTAGAATCAAACTGACATGTTATTGTTGGAATGACACCATCCGAAGAAGAATTAGAACCCCTCGAGTCTATCCATCTAGAATGCAAGAGTTGGATCAAGCTCAACACTTGTCTTGGGTGAGGCAATGCGTAGATGACTCAATAATTGATTCAACTCTTCCTGAAGATGAAGATTATGATTGCAAAATGGGTCACAAATGAGGATTGATGAATCAAAAATTAACTAATTTTGTGTTGTTGGATGATTCTTTTTGTGAATTAACAATTTTGTCAAGTTTAGGTGTAATAACTAGTATATGTGGAAATCTTTATCATGTACTTGAATGTATCGTGAATTGAATATTTTAGATTTGACTATAGTTGATTGTAGCAATTATCAAAGTGCGTTTAAGTATTTTCATAAGATACGATGATGTGTACACGTTCAGATCACTCCAGCATTCATGCGTACTAATTGGGAGATCTTTGTAACAACCCGCCTAATGGGATACCGGGCGATCACTCCTATATCAAATTAAAACAGGAGTCACATACGGATCATTCTTAGCATCACTATCGAAAATCCATTTAATTACTAATATCCTATTAGGCGAGCGTTAAAAACTTTTACTTAACTACTCTTTTTAAACCATTAAAATAAAACATCCACAAGTTAATGCGTAAATGAACTGAAATGAAAATGAAATAAATTAAAATAACCGAACACCCGGTTCAAATTATACAACCATATCGAATGTTGTACTGAAAGAATAAATAAATGCAATTGAGACATTGGCTCGAATGTCTATACAGTACCTCCTATCTAGAGTACAACGATGTAAGCGGCTATCAAAAATCTGCACGCATCCACAGCTGCTGCAGCTGACGTCTGACTCGAAGGAAGTGTCATCCAGGCGTCCCTCTGTCTGGACACACACACATAATATATATATAATACATAGCAAGAAAGGAAAGTAGATAAAGGGGTCAGAGCCCGAGTTTTGAAAATATTTAGCAAGTGCATAAATGCCTTATTATTTTGAAAAAGGTTTTATCTCATATTTAAGTTTGGTATCGCAATCCCATGAGATACCCCTCACCTCTCCGCTAATAGTGCACTCCTAGCGCATGCCTCTAAACATTCTAGTCAAGCTACCCTGCTAGACTAGTCTATCACCCAACCACTATCAACCCTAGATAGTCCAAGCAATGTACTAAGGGCTAAACTTCACCCCAGCCTCAACGCTATGCCATGTTCGTGCGTGGGGTGTCTCGCAAAGTGAAATCCAAACAAGGAACCCCCCCGATACACTACTATGCGGCACGGTCGATAGTCGAGATCCGCCAGTCCCTCAGTACAGAATATATGTATCTATATATATTTACATCATATAGTAAATATCAATATAAGAGCACTAAGGATGAAACTTCTCCCTAGTCTCAACACGTTGCCATATTCGTGCGTGGGGTGTCTCACGAAGCGAAATCCAAACAAGAAACCCCCCCGATACACTACTATGCGGCACGGTCGATAGTCGAGATCCATTAGACCCTCAGTACTCGATTCATCCATATATATATATAATCATATTTTACCATAACCATCCGGATCTATCTCCCGGACTGAGGATTCATATATCAAGTATTTATCAATACTTTCATTTTTCTTAAAACTTCCCATTTCCCTTTTTATACTCAGGAAATGTAAATATAAAAGCCAATTCATTATCATGAATTGCTTTAAAAAATCACATACTTTTAAAAGCCAATTTTATTATCATAAAAATGCTTTTCCGTTTTATATCATCCCATTTCCCTTTTTACACTCAGGAAATGTACCCAAAGCCATTTTCATTATCATGAAAATGCTTTGATCAAATCATGCTTCCACATCCCGTCTTCCATCCGGGAGTGTTACCGAAGCCAAACCTTTATCCCATTTCCCTTTTTATACTCAGGAAATGTAAATTAAAGCCAATCCATTATCATGAATTGCTTTAATAAATCTAAGACCGCCCCTCCGGGTTTCCCCACTGGACGTGCCCCTAAATGGCTATCATCTTCCAGGGCCTATCTATACAAGACAACCTGGGAACCTACCAACGTCGGGAAGTGGCCATATTGCTTGCGGGAAAGTCAGGACCACACCCATAATCCCCTAACTAGCGCAGTAAACAAATAAACGCCCATATGGCCTAGGGACTATATCCAACCTGCTCAATAGCCAGGAAGGCTTCACCACAACGCGCGCAACTTCCCTTATGATAGCGATTTAGGGAGGTGTGTATAATCCCTATTTTATAAATTATGAAAATCATTTGTCTTTCCATTTTGAAAATATTCATTTTTATATTTTCAAAATCATTTCCATCATATCCTATATATATACTTTAATCACCTAGTATATACATATACCATATATTCCTCCTAGAATATATAACCGGCCATAATGGCCTATATCATCTAGCGATGACCATAATCCCAAAGATTCCCACCAGGAATTACAATCATGCATTCATATAAGCATGATACTAAACCCAAAGTATTTTCTTACTTTGATGACTAATAATTACCTTAATCAACTCTTAAAGATTTATTGGATATATCCAAATATAATAATTCACTCTCAGTGAATATATACATACATATATATATATATATATACATATATATATATATATATATATATATATTCCCAATTCCTCAAGTCCTTTAGGACATAACCCTCTATAATACTCTAATTTAGAGGGCCCTTAAACTTTAGACTCAAAAAGGAGAAGGAATAACAATCTCCAAAAATCTTGGGCTGAAAACAGGGCATCGGTCGACCGGTCCTAGCCCCCCGGTCGACCGCGGGTTGTAAATAAGCCTACGAGACAAAGTAGTAGGCCCTTTCTCCTTGACGCGGTCGACCGGTCACACCAGGTCTCCAAAACTAAAATCCTCAAGTCCCTTATCCAACAACCCAAATTCATTTTCGAGGTTTCTAAACTACCCCAAAAATTATCCCGAACATCTACGAAATTAATTCTAGCCGTAATTTTTCCAATTCCCAATTTGATTTCCGAGTTGATGATTTCAACCCGGAGCTGCCATCTTGTAAAAATCATATCAAATCGTAGAAAAATCAGAAAAATACTTGGTCGGCGTCCACACGACCGTATCGATAAGATCTACAACTTTTGTGTTTTGGCCGAAAGCTAAATCAATTCTTTTCCTAGCCAAAATGGCCCCCTAAGGTCCCGGGTTACTATTTATCGTCTCCTCCGAGACGATTTCGACCATTAAAGCTTCTCCCAAGCTTTTATCGCCTCACCCAACGTCCTACAACCTCAACCAACTACAAATACACATATATTAAGGGTTCTAAACATCCTAGAATCCAAAACCACCAATTAATTTAGGTTAAAACCTAAGTTCCACAAATTCAAATATTATTGGGGTTTAATTGTTTTAACTCCCAAAAACCTATTTTATCCACGATAACCCACCCCAAAACCTTTAGGGTTTGTTTATACCAAACTACGGTATGAGATATTTATGCAAAAAGATAAATAAAGCAAGTAAACACTTGCCTCGTGGATAAAATCCGACGACCTCGAGCCGAATCCCGCGGAGTTTGGCCCGAATCTCCATTTTTCTTCCTCTTTTCTCCTTCCTCTCTCTCTTCTCTCTCTTTTCTTTCTTTCCTTTCTATTTTTCTCCCTCTCCCTCTCTTTATAAAGAAATAAAAAGGGTTATACCCTTTAAAACCCAAAAACGACTCGTTTACCCAATTACGAGTTACTTTTACCTCTAAAATTACACGAAACTCATTTTCGACAATCGGACACTCTTTTCCGACTATCTCAGCCTTTCCGAGAATTATGGCGCAGTCAAAATTCCCATCCGGGGTACTTGACCACAAATCACTATTCCAACCCAAAATAAATAAATGCGGGTTTTCCAATTAAAAATCTTACCTCGTGTCGCTTTACTCAACGGTGACATATAATTAAAATATTTCAACCTATTTAGTCCTAAAAATAATTACAGCACCCATCAAAAATCATTCAATCCTCGAAAATCCCAAAAATTACTATTTTAGGAAACTCCCCAAATTGCCAATTTATATTTAATTAGGGAATTTAATTGTCTCCAAAAGGGCTGGTTGTTACGTACTCCCCCCCTTACAACGGAATTTCGTCCTCGAAATTCAGATACGACCTACACCACCAATCTTAGGATCACTCCAAATCCTAATACCTCAAGGGGAACAATACTAACCCAATGGTTCTCAACCATACACTATGCGGCTACCGCAATCATAAAGTGACTCTAATACGTCACATAATACCCATCATCTATAATGCCTATCGGCATGAATTTCAACCTTATATACTACGCCCATTCTATTTCAGGCGGTATATAAAACCATCTTACCAAGGTGCCCATACACCTTTCTAACTTGTGCATATCTGCACATCCGTAGTGAACGTCTGACACGTAACTCTCTCTCCCAATAAGGATCTCCTTTCCTCAGTGTAATACTCATATATGGGTCCTCCCGACCCGCGAAATTTCAATCCTCCTAACCTCGGCGCCACTAACTCTAGCGAACCTACATCCTAACAATGCTACGATCTATGCGTTACCCTACCTAGGCGAAACGAGTATCCTAAATATGTCCCTAGTGCCCAAGGCCTCTCTCAACTTCCAACATTTGCTCGGTTTCGTGCGTGGGACGTCTCGCTAAGGCGAAATCCAAACAAGGAACCCTCCCGTTACACTACTCCCTCGCGTCGTCGGTCATCAAGATGTAACGGCCCAAGGCACACCAGCGGGACGTCCTAAATCCTGCCTACGCTAACCTACGAACGCGTCTCTACTATCTTATCCTTCTGCCCATACGGAAGGAAACCTAATCAATTCAAGTGCCCACTTTCTGTAAAAGTGTCACGTACATAATACCCAAAACATACCTTCTCACAATTTGCCTTTTCATTAAGGCTGGTTATTATCCTCAAACCAATTTCTCTAAGTCTAACCTCATCCACCCACTTGTGGCGAGGGGACCACTTTAGTGCTTTTCCATAGCACAACATTTCCATAAGTATACCACCATCACAGGGCTCATAGTCTATAGTGGTTCATCCACACTATAAGACTAACCCACATCCTTGCATCCTATAACATCTCTCCACGCCCGACGTCGTTAAGAGTCATGTGTGGAGCGTCTCGCAAAGCGAAATCCAAACAAGGAACCCCTCCACACATTGACACTTGACTACGTCAGTCATGGAGTCCCGTTATTTCAAACATACACCCAGGATAATCATATCCCTTATCAACAAAAGGTGATCTGAACTCCTATCTCTAACTAAGAGTCATACCACCCTGCGCTCGCACTCATTTTTAAGTCCTTGCGCAAATAATAATGAACTTTATCTTCAGTTCAACTCTAATCCTGCGGCCTTAAATCATATAAATAAGGTCGCCATATACCCAAATCACAATAATGAAACCTCTGCTCATCGAAGTTCCATATACCCACAATAAATAGGGTGAACTCAACCTATATCTAGGTGAGACACCACAACAACAACCCGTTCCCTCCAGGAACCATGGACACGATAGACTTGCCATTCTTAGCCTGCTATCGCTCCGATCAACCAAATACATTATATACTCACCATAATACCTGTAATACCCCGTACTTTTGGCTATATTTATTTTTGGGATTAATTAATTAAATGCGTATTAATTGGAAATTAATTCGGGTTATAAATACTAACAAGATGCGAGTTGGTATTTGATTATGTGCATACATATTTTGATATATGTATTTGGTATTATAAAATTTGTCGTGAGATTGATATACGGCATTTTAGAAATTTTGTTGAGACGCGTGGGACCGCCGCGTCACGGTGTAATATTTTGATAATAAAAGTGAATTTAAAATCTATAAACCGTATGGTCGTTTTGAGTGCTCCAACGCGTCCGGAAGGGTCGAGATAGTCAGAAAACACTAGCCGGGGGTATAGTTTGGGTCCCGGGGTATTTTTAGGCCATACCGGCATCATAAAGGGTATTTTGGTAATTTTACATTTTGAGGAATTAAAAGTGACGAAAATTAGAGTTGTAAATCTGATGTGGATTAAACCCACTAAGCCCATTAACCAAACCATATTAACCTAGAAGGCTACGTAGGTTATTAGAAGAGTTTTCTAAGTTTCCCAAATCAAAACCCTAGCCACCTTAAGCCACCATTGGAGAGGAAGCTTGGAGAGAAGAAATTCTGCAGAAAAGTTCTACCAAACCAACACCAAACTCAAAGACAATCAAGGCAAGTGACTTTATTCCATTTAATTTCAGAGAATGTCTTTTCCATGTTAGAAATTGAGGAATTTTAATTGTTCTTGAAAGATGAATGAAAACCCATGTAGTTCGGGGTTTAGAACTTGAAAATTTTGAAGAGAATTGCATGTAGAATGATAGGTAGATGATTTCTCTCATGATAATTGTGATTAGAAGAAATTAAAACGAATTAAATTATGGGATTTGATGATGATATAAACCTAGGGTTCTTGTTCTTGAAATAATTGGGGAAAAGTGTAGAGATTTATATTTTGATTGATGTTAAAGAGATTTAATCCTTGAAAACATGTTAGGAGTTGACTTGAATATGTTTAGGATGAATTAGAGACCCTAAAACGTTGTTGGAATGAACTTTGGAAGAAATTAGGAGTGATAAAAAGGGATAAAAACGAATTGGGGGAAAATCTGGGCCGAAACTGGTCAGTCGTTAGAAGCAATCCCCAGGTCGTTCGAACGAGCTCCTTCGAACGAGCTTCTAACGAGTTGACCAGTCTCTTCTAACGAGGGGTAGTTTCGTTCGATATCTCGTTCGAACGAGATATCGTTAGAAGGTACAGTTCGTTCGAACGAACTGGGATCTCGTTCGAACAGCCTCGTTCGAACGAGACTTCTAACGAGCTGACAGTCCAATCTCGTTCGAACAGCCTCGTTCGAACGAGACTTCTAACGAGTTGACAGTTTGGTCCTTTTTGGACTGTTTTGATTTTTGGAATCCCGTAAACTTGTTCGAGGATATAGATGACATTCCGAGGATGATATAATGATAGAATTGGGACTTTTGGGTATTTATGAGAAGGAAAATTATATACGAGAGTTATATTAAATGGACGGTTTGGGTTGAGACGTGAGTGTCTACTACGACGTGAGAATGTACTATGGCGCGTATAATTACAAACCGGAATAATATAAGTCGTAGATATTATAAGATAGTACGAGAAAGCGATATGTACTACGATTAAACTACATTGATTACTAAGACGTGTGTTTACTTAGTATTGGTATATGAATTATGTGTATGACATACCTACCATACTTGCTATCACGGGAGGTTTGCGTTCGCTTAGGGCCCTGTAATCCTTGTGTTGCCCGGATTTAGACTGGTTACCTTGATGAACATAGGTCATAGAAAGACTTATTGGGATATTAATAAGCCCGCTGATCGTGGGAGCGTAGGTATGTGCGTGACCCAGGTGATGTGACTGTGTTCGCCTCCATTGTTTGTGATGTTGTTATCTGTGAACTATTCCTGAGAGATTCAGAATATGTAATCCTTATGTACGTGATGTACCGGGATGGATAGCAGAGTATGTGTGCACCGCAGCTTAGTTCTCGGGGTGCTTGTATTATATATTTATGTTGTGAATAATATACGCTTAATTAATGGGAACCTTCATGTTAATGTTGTGAATATCATTACGGTATTATTTCGTGAAACATAACGAGTTAACTGATAGTTATATGTATTGCATATTGAACATCTGAGATATGTTAAACCCCTACTTAATTACGAGCGTTATGATGTTAAGAGAACCAAGTGATAAGGGTAGGACCTATGATAGTCTAGCTAGATAAGTTGCCACTTAGCTAGTAGTTTGTATCACTCTAGATGGGTACTTACGTTAGGAGTGCACAGTTAGACGAGAGGTGAGAATATCATGTGAGTGCACGTCCTAACATGTACTTTGCATTTAATGTTTTAAATGTTTTTAAAGCACTTGCAGGTTTTTAAAATATAACTCCACATTCGGAATCTGACCCGTTTGCTTTTCAAATCTTTTTCTTTGTAAAACCATTTTAGGTGCCCAGCCACAAGGACACCAAGCATAGGATACTCATTCAGGTGACGAGCTGTAGCTGTTTGTGGAAGCTACAGGGATTTTCTTGTAGACGCTTCTATCTTTTGGATTCCAGAGTCACTATCTATCAGTTGTAGGGCATGTTGCCCATTTCTATTAGAGACATCTTTTATATTACAGTTTTCAGACTTTGGCATGTACTGTTTTAGTATTCAGTTTACTTTTCAGTTGTGGGATTGTAGTGAGGAGTTTTCCTCCAGACTTTATTTACTTTATGTGATGGTCATTTTATTTACTTCAGTATGGTGAATGGTGTTATTCTTTATTACACTTGTTGCATGTTAATCAGACTTTAAATAAAATTTGGCACTTACTTTTTAAATACTAGGTGGTTAGTAATCATTAAAATGTTTTCGACAGTGATGCTATTAACTGGACCAACTTGGCATTTTGAATTAATTTAATAAAGGAGTAGCTACCCGGTATTTAATTAGTCAGGGTGTCACAATACCATACTCGTATAAACATATAGAACGAGTATCCCAAACCAGATATATATATACAATATATCAACACCCGCCTCTATGGAGAATGAAAGAAAATAAAATTCCGCTATCACGGAAAACACATTAACATACATGATTTTATGTTATCGTGACCGCTATAACATAAATTACACACACGAGTCTAGGTCTAACTAATACCGCGACTTTATCTAGCCACGCCAAATATACCTCCTCGATTGAGGTAAAACTCATAATAACATCCTTCTCATTCCGACTAAATCATGGGGACTCACGGTTAAGACTATCCGTAAGATCCCTTTCGAACCCTCAACTTCAATGAGGAATTCAACTTTAGTACCACTCTCTATTTCAACGGTACTGCGGTACTCTTAACTACCATTCTTTAGTAGTCACCGCCAAAATCCTTAGCAATTGCTACAAGGAGAGTGACCTCTACTAAGGATCTCATCCCAACCTTCTACCAGCTGCTCCAACTAAGCCTCACCTCCTGCTACCATCCAAGCTCCGCACACGATTCTCAAACGAGAGCGCAAAAGATTTCTATAATTTCATAATATGGCAGGAGAACGAAATCTCACAAGAGAAATCAACAATCCTAATCCTGAGGCTCTATATCAAATCGAGAGCAACGCTGAAACCGTAGTACGTACGCACAGATTCCTAAGGACACTAGAACCTGATGCTCTGATACCATCTGTAACAACCCGCCTAATGGGATACCGGGCGATCACTCCTATATCAAATTAAAACAGGAGTCACATACGGATCATTCTTAGCATCACTGTCGAAAATCCATTTAATTACTAATATCCTATTAGGCGAGCGTTAAAAACTTTTACTTAACTACTCTTTTTAAACCATTAAAATAAAACATCCACAAGTTAATGCGTAAATGAACTGAAATGAAAATGAAATAAATTAAAATAACCGAACACCCGGTTCAAATTATACAACCATATCGAATGCTGTACTGAAAGAATAAATAAATGCAATTGAGCCATTGGCTCGAATGTTTATACAGTACCTCCTATCTGGAGTACAATGATGGAAGCGGCTATCAAAAACCTGCACGCATCCACAGCTGCTGCAGCTGACGTCTGACTCGAAGGAAGTGTCATCCAGGCGTCCCTGTGTCTGGACACCTATATATATATAATACATAGCAAGAAAGGAAAGTAGATAAGCGGGTCAGAGCCCGAGTTTTGAAAATATTTAGAAAGTGCATAAATGCCTTATTATTTTGAAAAAGGTTTTATCTCATATTTAAGTTTGGTATCGCACTCCCATGAGATACCCCTCACCTCTCCGCTAATAGTGCACTCCTAGTGCATCCCTCTAAACATCCTAGTCAAGCTATCCTGCTAGACTAGTCTATCACCCAACCACTATCAGCCCTAGATAGTCCAAGCAATGTACTAAGGGCTAAACTTCACCCCAGTCTCAACGCTATGCCATGTTCGTGTGTGGGGTGTCTCGCAAAGAGAAATCCAAACAAGGAACCCCCCCGATACACTACTATGCGGCATGGTCGATAGTCGAGATCCGTCAGTCCCTCGGTACAGAATATATATATCTATATATATTTACATCATATAGTAAATATCAATATAAGATCACTAAGGATGAAACTTCACCCTAGTCTCAACACGTTGCCATATTCGTGCGTGGGGTGTCTCACGAAGCGAAATCCAAACAAGGAACCCCCCCGATACACTACTATGCGGCACGGTCGATAGTCGAGATCCATTAGACCCTCAGTACTCGATTCATCCATATATATATAATCATATTTTATCATAACCATCCGGATCTATCTCCCGGACTGAGGATTCAAATATCAAGTATTTATCAATACTTTCATTTTTCTTAAAACTTCCCATTTCCCTTTTTATACTCGGGAAATGTAAATATAAAAGCCAATTCATTATCATGAATTGCTTTAACAAATCACATACTTTTAAAAGCCAATTTTATTATCATAAAAATGCTTTTTCGTTTTATATCATCCCATTTCCCTTTTTACACTCAGGAAATGTACCCAAATCCATTTTCATTATCATGAAAATGCTTTGATCAAATCATGCTTCCACATCCCTTCTTCCATCCGGGAGTGTTACCGAAGCCAAACCTTTATCCCATTTCCCTTTTTATACTCAGGAAATGTAAATTAAAGCCAATCCATTATCATGAATTGCTTTAATAAATCTAAGATCGCCCCTCTGGGTTTCCCCACTGGACGCGCCCCTAAATGGATATCATCTTCCAGGGCCTATCTATACAAGACAACCTGTGAACCTATCAACGTCGGGAAGCGGCCATATTGCCTGCGGGAAAGTCAGGACCACACCCAGAATCCCCTAACTAGCGCAGTAAACAAATAAACGCCCATATGGCCTAGGGACTATATCCAACCTGCTCAATAGCCAGGAAGGCTTCACCATAACGCGCGCAACTTCCCTTATGATAGCGATTTAGGGAGGTGTGTATAATCCATATTTTATCAATTATGAAAATCATTTGTCTTTCCATTTTGACAATATTCATTTTTATATTTTCAAAATCATTTCCATCATATCCTATATATATATACTTTAATCACCTAGTATATACATATACCATATATTCCTCCTAGAATATATAACCGGCCATAATGGCCTATATCATCTAGCGATGACCATAATCCCAAATATTCCCTCCAGGAATCACAATCATGCATTCATATAAGCATGATACTAAACCCAAAGTATTTTCTTACTTTGATGACTAATAATTACCTTAATCAACTCTTAAAGATTTATTGGATATATCCAAATATAATAATTCACTCTAAGTGAATATATATATATATATATATATATATATATATATATATATATATATATATATATTCCCAATTCCTCAAGTCCTTTAGGACATAACCCTCTATAATACTCTAATTTAGAGGGCCCTTAAACTTTAGACTCAAAAAGGAGAAGGAATAACAATCTCCAAAAATCTTGGGCTGAAAATAGGGCACCGGTCGATCGGTCCTAGCCCCCGGTCGACCACGGGTTGCAAATAAGCCTACGAAACAAAGCAGTAGGCCCTTTCTCCTTGACGCGGTCGACCGGCCATAGGGGCGCGGTCGACCGGTCACACCAGGTCTCCAAAACAAAAATCCTCAAGTTCCTTATCCAACAACCCAAATTCATTTTTGGGGTTTCTAAACTACCCCAAAAATTATCCCGAACATCTACAAAATTAATTCTAGCCGTACTTTTTCCAATTCCCGATTTGATTTCCGAATTGATGATTTCAACCCGGAGCTGGCTCTTGTAAAAATCATATCAAATCGTAGAAAAATCAGAAAAATACGCGGTCCATGTCCACGCGGCCGTATCGAAAAGATCTACAACTTTCATGTTTTGACCGAAAGCTAAATAAATTCTTTTCCTGGCCAAAATGCCCCCCTAAGGTCACGGGTTACTATTCATCGTATCCTCCGAGACGATTTCGACCATTAAAGCTTCTCCCAAGCTTTTGTCGCCTCACCCAACGTCCTACAACCTCAACCAACTACAAATACACATATATTAAGGGTTCTAAACATCCTAGAACCCAAAACCCCCAATTAATTTAGGTTAAAACATAAGTTCCACAAATTGAAATATTATTGGGGTTTAATTGTTTTAACTCCCAAAAACCCATTTTATCCACGATAACCCACCCCAAAACCTTTAGGGTTTGTTTATACCAAACTAGGGTATGAGATATTTATGCAAAAAGATAAATAAAGCAAGTAAACACTTGCCTCGTGGATAAAATCCGACGACCTCGAGCCAAATCCCGTGGAGTTTGGCCTGAATCTCCCTTTTTCTTCCTCTTTTCTCCTTCCTCTCTCTCTTCTCTCTCTTTTCTTTCTTTCCTTTCTCTTTTTCTCCCTCTCCCTCTCTTTATAAAGAAAGAAAAAGGGTTATACCCTTTAAAACCCAAAAATGACTCGTTTACCCAATTACGAGTTACTTTTACCTCTAAAATTACCCGAAACTCATTTTCGACAATCGGACACTATTTTCCGACTATCTCGGCCATTCCAAGAATTATGGCGCAGTCGAAATTCCCATCCGGGGTACTTGACCGCAAATCACTATTCCAACCCAAAATAAATAAATGCAGATTTTCCAATTAAAAATCTTACCTCGTATCGCTTTACTCAACGGCAACATATAATTAAAATATTTCGACCTATTTAGTCCCAAAAATAATTATAGCACCCATCGAAAATCATTCAATCCTCGAAAATCCCAAAAATTACTATTTTAGGAAATTCCCCAAATTGCCAATTTATATTTAATTAGGAAATTTAATTGTCTCCAAAAGGGCGGGTTGTTACAATCTTCAAGCTTTATTAAATAACTAGTGTATGCCTGTTGATAGACCTTTGAATGTCTTGTTGTTATTTACACTTTTGAATATTCAAGTATAGCCTAAAAATATAGAGAGGTGCAGAACTGCTATCAACTTTTTAGGAAAATTGTTGATTGATAAGATCATAGTAATGATTAAGAAAATCGAGAATTAAAAAAATTAGCATATATGATGTAATTGTTAAAGGTCCATTATGATCACCGTAAGGAGGGGCCCAACAATCCGAAGCACAGTCTTTAGAGATTCTACAACAAGGCGATGTAGGATGCCGAAGCATAGTTCCACCTCCTCTCGTACTCTAAATTCCATTAGTGACCAGGCACATGAGTCCTGTCTGATCTCAACATGCACGTAAATATCTGAGCTAATAATTCCCACTTTTTGGCTTTTGTTCATAGATGGTAATATATATTTGTTAGGATGCTTATTGAACGTGTGTGATCCATAGAGTATGAAATACTAGCGGATGCTCGTGTCAAATGCACTATTTTAGTTTTTGGTGGACACACTTATATTAAAGTAACAGAGATCCGTCATATATTTATAGTTCAAAATTTCCCCCACCATTCAAATCGTTTCATAGTAAATGAAAAGATTAGTTTTGGTAAGTTGTGGTTGAAAATTGATGTATTTTGGTTGAACTAGCCATCGGTGCACACGCAATGCGTATTTAATGAAATTAAAAAAAAATCATAATGAAATGGAGTGGAATGATATTTTTATATGTTTCCTCAAAGTACAAAACTCTCTAAATAAATACATTTTACTCATGACCGTAAAATGGATTCATGATCTAACTCAAGTTACAGACTATATTGGATGCAACATCTTTATCCTATCTCAATAAAAAGAAGAAGACCAATCTACAAGAGTCATACTGGTGTAAATAGATCAATAAAAGGAAATACGAAGGCCAAAACATACAGAATTTACCAACCATATAACAAACTGTCATGATACATAAACAAATATAAACCCACCATTATCCTTAGTTTTCTTTAAAGACAAACAGAAGGGCAACTAGAAGGATTTCGAATGTAACTAAATACTTTGATTGCAAATAACTGTTCAAGCGATGAGCATGCTAAATTTGAAAAAATAACCCAATAAATACGTCAATTTTTGGTCGAAGATTACCAAACTTCTTATGAGTAAAACGTTTTGACAAACCGATATTCCGATTCATTATAGCATGTAAAACCATTAAAATAAAAAAATAAATAAAAATGTTGACTAACGAATATACAGATACGTAAACAAAAAAAAGGAAAAAAAGGAAAAAAATAATGACTTGTATTTGTAGATGGATGGTTTCTTCCCCAATGAGTGAGTATCTTAAAAGCCTGTTTGAGCCTGGCTGCTTTGGAACAGGGAAAGCAAATCCACGTTGGGAGTTCTCTCTCAACTATGTATGCTAAGTGCGGGAGCCTTGAAGATGGGAACCTAGTCTTTAGGAGGATACCTGCTAAGGACATCATGTCATGAAATTCCATAATTTTTGGAATTTTTCAGGAGATGCGACTAGAAGGCACAAAGCCCAACCATGTTACCTTTGTTAACATCCTTTTTGCTTGTAGGGCCTAAAGTAGTCCGATTGATTTTTTAGAGAGAGTTGGGTTTATTTCAAAAATGATGTCCGATTGATTTTGTATAGTCCCTAAAGCATATCACTATTAAGTGAAATGTCATCCTAAGCCATGCAGGAAGGCTTAATGAAGTGAAGTAATTTATTGAATCGGAAATTATTGATCATGGTCTGCGTTTGTGGCGTATATTAATAAGTGGTTTTTGAAGTTATCGTAATTACAATTTGGGAGCATATGCTCGAGAAAAATTAATGGGGTTAAAGTTCACAAGAATCGTCAGCTTATGTGTTGTTGTCATGTATCTATAGAGCATTGGGCCGGTGGGAAGATGTTGAATGGATAAGAAAGGATAATGAATCTTTGAGGGGTGACTAAGGAACCTGGGTATAGCTGGATTGAACGAAGAATCATGTTCATGTGTTCATTATTGGAGATCAGATGGATCCACAAAGTAAAGAAATTCGTGCAGAGGTGTTGCAATGAAGAAAATCAATGAAGGATGAAGGTTACAAGCCTGATTCTGATTCAATTTTATCAGGTTTTCAAGGTTGAGATGTCGAAGAAATTATAACTGGGAGCATGTTGTTTTTCATTATATTTATTTGCCAAATAAGTTTTTTTCCTCCTTTTCAATTTTCAAGCATGAAGTATAACACAACGTTGACAACCATTATTGTATTTTACCTAAAGGTTTACAATAAGAAGCCATCATTACCTATATTTGTCATTGTCGAAGGTAATATTTTCTTTTTCGGCGATGATTCGACAAGCGTCCTCTCTCTCTCTCTCTCGCACACACACACAAAAAAAAAATCCTGTCATTAATTTATTGATAATGTTCAAACATACATATCTCGTTTTCAGATTTCTTCTTGAATCTCATTGTCACTCAAAATAAGTCTCACCAACATACAAATGCATCCAATGAATGTTAATATATTCATAATTTACACATTCTGGATTCTTTCTTTTTATCCTTCGTCCACTATCATAGAAATATGATTTTTTTTCCTGTTATGTAACTTCCGTATTACAATAAAAAATAAAGGGACTAATAAATACAAAGTAAATTATTACTGTGATTGTTGTGGGGAATGGTTTAAGATATAAATGGGACATTGTCATTTTCTATAATTAATGTCTTGCATTGACAAATTTTTCTTTTTTAAATTTAAGGCATCAATATGGATGTGGTTTTATGTGTTTTTTGGTGTATTTGAGCTTGAGGGGGATAATAGTGGTGTATTCAAAATCAGTTGCTACAACTCTTTGTAATTTTCTGTTATCTGATTTTACTCAGTTTTTTGTAATTCGAAACCAGCTGCTATACATATACAAACTTAGCAATTTACGCAATTGTGTACATTAGATGAATGGCAATTTACATAGCTGAGATATTGGGTAATCTGTGTACATTACTACTGTTAATGGGGTGGGACTGTATTAGATGAATGGCGATGCTGATTACTGTTAAAATGGTAAAGGCTATGACGAGGTTGCATTTTGGTTTTGAGTTCATCTTCAATAAAAATAATCAAATTCTTAATATTTCATTTTGTATATGTATTATTATCTCGTAGATATTTCATTATACGCTATCCCTTATGATAAGTGGTATGATGGTTTGTTGTCGCTGAATTCTCAGTTGGTTGATTGATACAATACCCCACGGTTTAAAGTACTGATTAGAGGGGGGTGAAGGCAGTGTGAATCATCTTGTGTTGTTGACGCGACTAAAAATTTGTCTCAAAAGTGCGTTTTCTCTAGGCTCAAGTGCAAGCCTGTCGCTCAAGTAATAAACCCGGTAAGTCGGGATCGTCTCCACAGGGATCTAAATTGCCAAATATTAATAGGGAAAGTTATTAAATCTTGAAATGATTTCTCAAAATAAATATAAAAAGATGATTAATGATTGGGAAAATTTCTAATGGAATAAAAATTTTACTTAAGAAAAACAAACTGAAAATTGCAAAGAACTTAGATTTGCCAAATAAGAGAAAATAGGGTAGGGTACAATCCCTCAAACCTTAACAAATTATCCTATAGAATACTAGAATTGTAAATTAAAATTCTTAACTAAATCCAATCTTTATAAATTCTAAGCATTACATATATGAGGGATCTAGCCCGCATCATATGAAATCAAAGATAAATATAAAGCAGTGAATGATAAATTATACTCGCAAAGCGTTCTTAAACATCTCAAGTACCTAGGGCAAGAGAGATTAAAAGATTGACAATGTTTGTATGATTTTCATTCACGATTCAATCAATATTTTAATTTATATTCTATTTTCTACATAAATAATTTGCCTTGGAATGAGTTCATGTACCCCAACCCTTGGGAATTTAGCTACACATGATTTGGGTATAGAACAAATTCATACACAAAGTTATGGATCTACAAGACATTGTAAATGATTTGCAAATAATAAAATAAGAGAATGGAAAGATTTTACTTGAATTCAGCAACAAAAACGGAATTGGAATTCAGAAATTCTTACAAACTAGGGTTCATGAAAACTCTTGAAGAAATTGAAACTTTCTAGCTTTTTCTCTCAAAACCTAACCTTAGAAATCGACCTCGAATTTAACCCTAGAACTCTAACCCCTTCAAATGATGTAGGGCATGGGCTTTTATAGCACAAATTAACGAAATTGACAGCCCAAGTTACTTGTGGCACAAGTTTCACCAGCTATGCACGCCAAAAATATGCACAATAAATGCCAGGATTTCACATGACCGGACCGGTCCGGATTACCCTCGAATCGGTCCGATATCCATCGGATCAGTTCTTTTTTTATTTTACCGGATCGGTCCGATCCTCATCGGATCGGTTCTTTTTCCATCGTTTGCCATCCATCCGGGGTGTACTGGACTTAGTCATTTCGGATCGGTCCGGTTTCCACCCGGATCGGTCCGATTTCCACCCGGATCGGTCCGATTTCCTTCTACTTTGACTTTTTTCCTTCAACTTTGACTGGCTATAACTTTTGATCTAGAACTCCGATTTGAGTGCCGTTTCTTCCTATGCTCTTGTGAACTCATGCTCTTCAACTTCCCTTTTGGTGTCGATTTCGAATTCTGAGTAGACCTTTACGTATTTTCCCTTTTATTTTTCTTCCTTTCATCTTCTGCTTTCTTCTGGTTTCCTTCTCTCCTTTCTTGCATTCCATTCCTGAAAAAATCATCCGAAATACACGAAAACTTGGGAAAATTGTTAGAAACAGACAATGGAGTGATATGGACTAAAATTGGTTTAATTACCTTGTTCGAGATATTAAAATCACTAACTTAAGGGGCTAAATTCAGAAGAATTTACGCTTGGTCAGTTGTTTATGAATCTTCGTGTGATACTTTATTGTGATATGCGTATAGTTTTTGTATTATATTATTAACCATTAACTATTTTTTATAGGTAGTACTGATGGTATCTCATATTCTAGGCAACTATGTAGAGGGAGTGCCAAACCGTGGAGTGGATATGGGCTAGGAAAAAGGATAATTGAATGGGATGAAACTTGTCAACCAATTAGTGATGAAGCACCAACGTTGGCAACTTAATTGGATTATTTTGCACGTAAAGGGAACTTGTTTCCACTGGATGTGCCATGTTGGGATAAAATGGTGTCGCACCGTCTCACAACAATTTGGGAAAATGTGAAAGTAAATTTATTGAACTTATTCATTTGTGCTGATTATATGAAATTACAACAAATTCGAGACATATGAGGAGCGCATAGATAATGACTTCCCCATGCCGACAATAACCAATGAAAAAAGTTGGTGGAGCATCGGAGCACAGAAAAATCAAAGGTATTAGGTTGTGGTGATCCCCGATTTTGAAGTCATGTCGAATATTCAACATTCATTTTTATCTTTTGCTTTCTAACATCATATAACTTCTCTTGCAGCAAGTAGCCGATTGAAACTCTCAAAATCTAGCAAATATATGTTGCTACCCTAAAACAGGAAAAAAGTCATTTCCACGAGTGATAAAAGAGGTCAACCAACATCATTTAAATTTGTGTTTTTTTAAAACATTTTCGGTTCAAATTTAAATAGTTTCCTGATTTACTTTTTTGCCTAAAAACATATCAGATGAAGGCGCAAGGTTTGTCAACTAGCAAACATAGTGTTTGGAGGTATACACGTAAGAGAAAGAAATCTTATAGTGATAGCGGCCGAAAAACTGGTATACAAATGTTCATTATTTGTTGCAGGTTCAATATATAATTGAATGTTAAGAAATGTTGTTTAAACAACATTTATATGGGTTTTGTATCTAATTAATTTTTTCTCAATTTGTAGGAGGCGGTAAAAAGGATGTTGGAAGAGTTACCTGAAGATGAGAAAAATGATGTGGAAGTGAGAAATATAATATTCGAAGACCTTATAGAATCACATGATGATGGTCGTCTCTTGTGCAGAGTAAATATTAGACCTGCACCTTAAAATCAAGTGCATCGTCATCATCTCAACATTATGAGGAGGAGATTCCTGAGTTACGTAAGGAGGCCGAGGATCTTTAAATTTGTCATCAAGAAGAGCTTGATCTAGTTCGTGCCGAGATTGATGAGCACTAAAGATTTTTTCGTCAATTTGACATGTCAAGTTGACATTCCCTACCAGATACCATCGGCGGCTCCAACAAGTATAGTTCAGGTAATTAAGGCAGCCTCTTTACTTCCACAATCTTATAAAATCTTACATAAATATTTTCATGTTATCGGCCCAAGTAACATTTCTTATTACTAGTTGTTAGGCACACACGGTGCGTGTGCAACACGTGTTAAAAGTTGAATATAAATACACGCAAACAAAGCACTGTTAGTAAACTTGATATAAGTACAAAAACACACTGTCCATATGGAGGTGTAATGTGAAAATGTATCCATATGTTACAATACAATTGTTAGCGACTCGTCACCCAATTGCTTAAAAGTCTCTAAGTTGGGTGTTGTTCTGAGGCTTCATTAGATTTGAAGTGGGGATGTTTTGGGGCATGTTATTGGGTTGTAACGAGGCTGTTATAAGGCATTTTTTGGGGTACATTTATAAAGTTATTTTTGAGAAATTTTGGAGTTATTTTTGGTACGTTATCGAGACTCTTATAAGGCAGTTTTAGTGTTGTTTTGGGGATATTTTTAGGGTTGAAATGAGACTGTTATAGGGCAATTATTTGATAATTGCAAGGTTTATTATTTGGACTGAATTTTTTGGTTCTGTTAACATGAATGTTATCTTTACATGCAAGTTATTTTCAATTGTTGAAATCGAATGATTATCTTGTTGTCGTATATTTCATGCACTAACTGTGTCTAAATAGTGTTTTCTTCTACCTTCATATATTTAGGTACTAATAGTGCACAAAGAAATGTCGGTGTGCATCCTTTAAAGGCGAACAAGTACTGCGATGTTAAGAAATGGCTGATTGGAGATCCAACGCTTTTTATCAACTTTTTTTTTAAAGTTTTTGTTATTATGGACGGTATTATGTGTGGGCATCATTTAAGACTTGTTTGTGTTGGATTGATTTGTCTTTATGGACATCATTTAAGACGTAAGACTTGTTTGTGTGGGCATCATTTAAGACTTGTTTATGTGGACACCATTTCAGAATTTAATGTTATGTAATAGTTGGTTTTCATAATGTTATTACTTGTGCATATATGTATTGTATTTGGGCTATATGACTAGAACAAGTTGTGTATGTCCCTAATGATTTGGTGTGCATGTCTATGCAAAATCTCACAATTCCATCACTAATAGAATTTTTTGAGATTGTTCTTGCGGTCCCTAAAATTTCCCCCCAAATTTTTAGGCACGGGTATAACCATCCATAATAAAATTATTTGGGACAAACATCTGAACATTCTTAAACTTACATATACATATAGGTCTTTTGTGACGGCTCTACTATACTGTCCCATAAGATCTTTTACCATGGTTGTAAGTAATTTTTGTAGTGTGGAGTGTGAGATTGTAGTTGACGAAATGAAGTTCATATTAATTGTCTCATGTTTATTTGTAGACGATGCCTGGTGCATTTTCGAAGTTTCTTCATTATGGATACTGTAGCTTTTGTTTTATAGTTGTAAATAGATAATGACCTTTGCTAAGGTGTACAAAAAGGCAAATGATGATTTTTTTATTTTTATTTTTATTTTTATATTTATATTCTTTACTTATACTCCGGCCTTTAAAAAAAATTGTAGCCCACATTAGTGACTTTAAATTTTAAAAGTCACTATTTTACAAGTGGCATTGCCATGTTGTCCCCGACTGGCATTGCGCTAGCATTTTTTGGCAATCTCATTGAAAATATCGTTAGAAAAATGCTAGGAAAATCTAACGTCACACAATTATCAACACTTAAGCATGGGACTCATACGTCAATTATTCGTTCAAGGGTGGGTCCGACTAAAGCTCATAATATCACTATTAGGCTTTTTGTTAGTGTTAAAGATAAGGTGGACTTAAAAATTAATGAAATAATTTTCTATAGTCTAAAGATTATATGGCCCTTGTTTATATAATTTAAACCCTCATTAGTGAAATATATTGATTCTTTCTAACTTTCTGTAGCATTGCACCATTAGAATTGCTACTTATTAAGCAACAACTTTTACAGTTGTGTTTTTTTTTTCTATTAATAATTTTTTTTCAATATAGTTCATTTTTTTCATATCACAAAAAAATGTGTATGACTCAACGGTTAAAGCGACATTCAACCAATAATTAATGAGAAAAATATAGCTTAACTAGGTAGTGGCTATAGGTAGTAGTATTAGGGGTGGTTATAGACTGTACAGTTTTGATAAAAAAATATGGTTTTGGTTTACTTTTTTCATTACCAGAAATCGAAAGCACCGAAAACTTTGTGGTTTATACATTTAGAAAATTGATTTAGTGAAATTACCCCACCAAATTAAAATACTGAAATTATCGTCCAAAAAATTGATTTAATATACCAAAAATACCAATTTATATTATATTTGTTAATTTATAGCATGCATTGGACTCATTTATGACTAAACTTAATATTAAAATTCCTCTTAACCGTGAATTTTCTTTTGTTTGCACAAAAACCTCGAAGTTAATTTCTTCTTCCGTTTGGATAAGTGAGTGGTATTTTCCCTTCCTACAAAGTATATGTAGTATATTTTAAAATTAAGAATACATACTTATTAATTTGTTTTATCTCCGGTACAAGCTCTTTTTAGTTCTTATGTGACGAATCCAGACGCACCCCAAAGTTATATGATGTTTAATGTGTATGGTATAAAACTATGCATATTATTTGATAGTTTGTGTTAGTTTAGTTATTGCATTTGGAAGTTGAAAATACCGAATAACCGAACATTACAAAAAGTAATAATTGGCAAAAAATAGAAAATTGAATCTAAAAATATTGTAAACAAATTAAACTTACCGAAAGCAAAAATACAACAAAATTATTAGATTTAAACCCATTTGAAATGAATACATCTAGAATTTAAATATTCTAAATTGACTAATTCCTGTAATCAAGCAATTTATGCAACCAAACGGACCTATATTAACGCATTTTTAATTCTTTGCAAACTAATCACAAAAGTTTCAATTTTTGCGAGCGATTAATCTAACGGGACAGGTATGAATTGAGGGACTTTTTTACACGAACCCAAAAATAACACAACATGACCCAACACGAATTGAAGGATTTTTTACACGAACTCAAAAACAACACAACATGACCCAACACAACCCCCTGGCAAATTTATCTCCGTCTTCTCAACTTCAAGGTCTGACGACCACTACGTCAAAACTGTCACCTCCAAATACTCACACCGAAACAATTAGGAGTCGTCGGGTTGTCCACAAAATTATAAATTAGGCCCTTTAAAATGGGTTTATTTATGAATTGTTTTATTAAACTGCTTGGTAGTAAGAATGAACAAATTCAAACACGAGTAATGGTAGGCGCCTCAAAATATCCCCAAAATGCATTAAGTGCTTGTACCTTATGTGACGAAGACACTTTGGGAAATGTTTTGGAGAATAAGTTTGGGTATATATCAATTTTTTTTTAAAACAAGCAATTTACGTTGATTCATATAAAATTAAATTAGCTCATTTCACCACAAACGTGAAATGGTATAAAGGGCCAGTTTGGTTGTATAAATTGTTTAATTATAAAAATTAGTCAATTTAAAATAAATAAATTGTGAATGTATTCATATGAAATATGTTTAAATAAAATTTGAGTAGTGTTTGAAAAAGCGAAAAAATATGGACCCCTTTCTATAATCACCCCTGACAATACACTCTCATCATTTTAAAGCTGCACCAAATACAATTATTGTTCACAAATGGCCAAGAAACTTTAATATCAGACACAATTATTGGTGGCTGGTATATGCCCACCATAAATTCATGATGCAATGAATACATTTACAAAATATCCAAAGGTCTCTGCTACACAATTAATGGTGGACCATAGGAAAAGCTCCATCATATTTACTTCACTAGCCTAATGAAAAAATCACACCAGAACCATTATATTCAAATTCAAGGTGTTGACACAATCTAAGCTTTCAAATTTAGTGGTACTGTATGTGGTGGTGGGTGTGCTTATGGTGGGCAGTGGTGGTGTATGTGGTGGCTTGTTATGGTGGTGGGGTGGGGTTGTTCCTGAAAGGATAATTTTTTTTTATGTAAATATCTTTTAAATTATTACTTTTAAAATGTCAAATGTAAAAATTTACCTTGCTTAAGTTATTATTTTGATATTTCCACGTGCTATAAACTATTGGTTTGCATTTAAAGGACTTTTTTTTGGTCTATTTTAATTTTTCGACAGAATTATAATGAAATTGTGTGAAGTGTCAAAATTTAACAGTTTAAGAGGAATGTTGTTGAGTTTTTTAATTTGGAAAGAAGACCCGTAGACTCGAAAGTTAAATATAATTTACCCCATTTTAATTAAACTTTATACAAAAGTATTGATCACCATCTAGTGTGTTAGTCAGACTATGAGTAGAATTTCCAGTTGTGGTGAACAAAAACCATTGCTTTAGTGCAAACTTTAGCACGACTCATGCATTGGCTACAATTATTGTTTACAAAATGTCAAATAACTTTTGCTAAAGAGGGCCGATAAAATTAATGGTGGGACAAGGATAAAATTCCATCTTTTCTTCACTTGACTAGCCGAATGACCAAACTATATAAAAAACTGTGCCATGTTCTTCTCTTTTTTCTGAGTCATTATCCTAAATTTGAAAGAATTATCTCTTATCTAAGAATAAAGAAAAAAAATATGGCTGAAGTTCTCCTTAAAGTTTTTGCTGAGAGAGTATATATGAAGGTGGACTCAACCAAAAATATGCATGATAATCCGAATAAAAACACAATTGCCACGACAAGACACGATAACTCGACTCATAATTTTGACACCAACATGACATGACAAAAATTCGTGTAAAAATACCCAACACGAACATGACCCAAACACGACATATCATGTTAATTTTTTATCGTTTTGTGTGTGTTTTTTCATGTCGTTTCTAAAATTCGCCCTACATTTTGAGGGAATAAAGTTTTCACCACGGTTTGCTAATTGATCCCAAACATTAGATATAAAATAGTGACTGCGAAGAAAGTAAAAGTGAGGTTATCCAAAAAATTTTGAATTTTTAGAATAAATCTGAATTAAACATTAATTCTGAATTTTAATTTTGTTAACACAATTTTCCCCGAAATTATACTATTCCCAAATTTGGTAGTATATCCCAACCGGAGTTTTCTACTTTTTAAAAGTTATTTTTGAATTATTCTAAAATTTTCCAGTTTTCCAATTGTTTTTTTATTTCTCAGTTTCGATAAAATTTCAATATTTATGAACCTTTTGGGAAAAAAATTGAATATCCAAAAAAAAAAGTCAACTCAGAATTGGCCACCACAATGAAGTTGGACAAAAGTGTATCCTTATCAATAATCTCGTCTCATCTATAAACGTAATGATGGTCCTTTTCCCACCACAAGTTCATAATGCAGTTGCAGAATGGTCAAATAACTCTGCAGAAGAGTCAATTAATGGTGGTACATAGCAAAATTCCATCTTTTTTACTTTACTAGATTTATCACAAAACCACACAACAAGCTGCCTTCTTTCTTCCTCCAACCCATTATTGTAAATCCGAAAGAAGCATTAAAATTTGAAGATAATCTCCAAGCATCTTTTTTTCATTTAAGAACTCAACACACACAAAAAAAGATGGCTGAAATTCTCCTTGAAGTTGTAGCAGAAACAGCATTCAAGAAGGTGGACTCACTTCTTACGGAACAAATGAGCCTGGTGTTGGATTTCAAGAAACAACTAACTAGCCTCCGGAGTTCGTTAGCCATGACTAGAGCTGTGTTACGTGATGCTGAGAGAAGACAGTCAAGGGATGAGGGTGTTGAGGAATATTTAAAGAGGCTTAAGGATGTAGCGTACAAAGCTGATGACGTGTTGGATGAGTTTGCTTATGAAGTTCTCCGACGCAAGGTGGAGATCAGAAATCAGATGAGGAGGAAGGTATTCTTCTTCTTTTCATCCTCTAACCCAATTGCGTTTCGTCTTAAAATGGGTAATAAGATCAAGGACATTAATACATCCTTAGACAAGATTAATGGAGATGCAATTAAATTTGGACTCGAAAGGGGAGGTGTAGGTATGGTTCCTCCACAAGTCGCTTTAAATCGTGAGAGTGACTCATTCCTTGACAATTCAGGAGTCATAGGAAGGGAAAATGAAGCATCAAAAATAGTGGAAATGTTGGTTAATTCTAGTGATCAAGAAGCTCTTTCCGTTATTCCTATAGTGGGAATGGGGGGCCTTGGTAAGACAACTTTGGCTAAGCTAATATACAATGACGAACGGATAGATAGGCTTTTTCCTATCAAAATTTGGCTATGCGTATCTCATAACTTTGATACCAATAGGCTTCTAAAAGAGATCCTAGAAACTCTCACAAGGAAGAAGTGTGACGTACAAATTAGGGATGTCATACTTCGAGAGCTTGAAAAAGAGTTTGGAGAAAAGAAATATCTTTTGATACTTGACGATGTTTGGAATGAAGATTGTCCCTCTGATTGGGAGTGTTTTAGAAGTTGTTTATCAGGAGTTAATAAAACCAAAGGAAACAACATTCTTGTCACCACCCGTAAGCGAAGGGTGGCATCCATCATGGGGACGCGTGAAACACATTATTTGCAAGGACTGTCTGAAGATAATTGTTGGTCGATAGTTAAACAAAAAGCATTCGCAGCCGGAGGAACACAGATGACTCCTGAATTGGAGACCATAGGAATTGAGATTGCGAGAAAGTGTCACGGGGTGCCATTAGCAGCAAATGTCATAGGGGGAATGTTGTTTGCTAAGAAGGAAAGACACGAGTGGTTGGAGGTTCAAAATAGTCAAATTTGGGGTTCGATTACAGATGAAAAGGGTGTCTTAGGTATACTGAAGTTGAGTTTCGATAATCTTCCATATTCATCCCTGAAGCAATGTTTTGCATATTGTTCAATTCTCCGGCAAGATACCTACATAGAAAAACAAAGACTAATCCAACTCTGGATGGCAGTAGGATTCCTTCAATCGGATGAGGAGAGCGACAAGTTAATGGAGGATATAGGTAATGAATTTTTTAATGTTATCTTGTGGAATTCCTTGTTTCAAGATGTAAAAAAGGATGAATGTGATAATATTATTGGTTGTCAAATGCATGATCTTGTGCATGATCTTGCACGAAGTATTTCAAAGTGTGAAAGCTATAGTCTGGAGGATGCTGCAGTGAAAGTCATCCCTGATGTTCGGCATTTAGCATTGTATTCGAGTGGAGATACAATCTATATGTTGAAAGAAAAGGCTGGATATTTGCACACATTATTCTTAGAGAGTGGTATGCCTCAGAATACGGAAGATTTTAAATGCTTGCGGGTTTTGGATTTTGGCGGGGCTAAGATAAAAGAGTTGTCAAATTCAATTGGTGCACTGATACACTTGAGGTATCTTGATTTGTCGGACGCTGAAATAGAAGTTTTACCCGTATCTATTTGCAAGCTTTACAATTTGCAGACTTTAAGACTCGGTGGGTGCGAATCATTAAAGGAGCTTCCAAACAAATTGAGTAATTTGATAAGCCTGAGACATCTCCATCTCAATACATTTGCTCATCGCTTCAAGATTCCAGCAGGGATTGGGCGGCTGGTTTGCCTTCAAACACTATCATTCTTTAGTGTAGGGCAAGTCAATGGTCATCAACTTAATGAGCTGGGTTTTTTGAAACACCTCAGGGGTGAGCTAGAGATACGAAATCTTGAAGAAGTAAGTGGCAGAGATGAAGCTCAAAGAGCAGATTTATTTGGAAAGACAAATTTGTACAAGTTGAGATTTGTGTGGAGTGATAACAGAGAAGGCAGGTTTAACGATGAGGACTTGCTGGAAGGCCTCCAGCCTCACTCGAATCTGAAAAGCCTCTTTGTTTCAAACTTCTTGGGTGATAAGTTCCCAACATGGATGATGAAAATGGCCGTGAACATTGATGGCAAGGGTGATTGGTTGCCTCTTGACAGTGTGATGGAGATAATACTAGTTGATTGCAAACGATGTGAGCATATCCCAATGCTTGGCCAACTACCAAATCTTCGATATCTTGTGTTAAGGGGAATGAATAACGTGACACACATAGATTTGTCATTCGGTGGTCATCGTAATGATTCTCCCAACAATACTCGCACTAATGAGACCTCAGCATCATTTCCAGTGTTAATCAAATTCACCCTAGAAGACATGCCCAATCTGGTGGAATGGATGGAAGCAGAAGATGATCATGTGGTGTTTCCTCGCCTTGAGGAGTTGACAATCCAGAGGTGTCCCAAATTGACAAAATTTCCGAGCCGTTTTCCATTTCTCAAGAAATTGGTGGTTGGTGGTCTTCTAGAGTTGTCATTCGGTGGTCATCGTAATGATTCTCCCAAAAATACTCGTAGTAATGAGACATCAGCATCATTTCCAGTGTTGATCAGTTTCATTCTACAAGACATGGCCAATCTGGAGGAATGGATGGAAGCAGAAGATGATGACGTGGTGTTTCCTCGCCTTGAGGAGTTGACAGTCGAGAGGTGCCCCAAATTGACCACATTTCCGAGCCGTTTTCCATGTCTCAAGAGATTGAGGATTGATGGTTTGGGTGAGTTAGGTTGTCTACCGGATGGGTTATTTGAAAACAATATATATCCCAAATTGACCACCATGTGGGGCTGCTGCGCCAGTTTACTTCAAGAGCTGAAGATATGGAACTGTTCGAAACTGAGTATTTTGCCTGATGGTCTCCACACCCTTTTGTTCCTCGAAACGTTGGATATTTATGGCTGCGAGAATCTCAATTCCATTGCAAGCATTCAAGGCTTCAAATCCCTTAAAGCATTGACAATTGCATTTTGTGATGGGTTAACATGTCTGCCAAGTGGGCTACTACAATTCTGCACCTCTCTCCAGACACTGTGGATAATTAATTGCAGGAATCTCATCTCTGTACCTGAGTTAACGACATGTCATTCTCTCTCGTGGTTAATAATACGTGGTTGTGAAAAATTGAGTTGTTTGCCGGAGGGATTAGGTTGCCTTACTCGCTTGAACAGATTGTGTCTTGGCCCCTTATCCGATGATGTCATTTCATTCTCGGGTCTCAATGGTATACAAAAACACTTTACTGCCTTAACATACTTGAGCCTAAGTGGATATGTGGCGGAAGCTTTGCCAGACTGCTTTAGCAACCTGTCGTCTCTTACACACCTATATCTAATTAACTGTCAGAGACTAAAATGTCTGCCAGCCAGAGAATCCCTTGCCAAACTAGAATCCTTGAGGATCTACAACTGTCCTCTATTAAAGGAAAGATGGTCTGAGATTGCCCTACATGCTAAAGTAACCGTAGATGGTACACAAGTCCAATATTCTAAGTGAGTTCTCTTCTTCAATTTTCCCTATTTTAATTATACTTATATATTTACTTCAATATTTTTTAGTTATATATATGTATGTATATTAATACACACTCTCTCAATTATGCAGGTAAAGTGTTTGAAGAATTGTCACACACAAAAAAATGTTGCTCAATCGTAATTAAATTACTTTCTATTATTTTCTCCTTTCTATTATAATAATTTTAGTTTAAAATTATTCGATATGAGTGGTTACATTCTTAGCAGCTAGATGTCCTTTGTTTTTAGAAATAAATTTCATTTATGCATGAGGCGTGACAATGTGATGGCTGATTCGATACATTCTTCTATTCTTTTAGGGATTGTTGAATTGATTGTTGTTTAATATTTCCAGCTACAGCACAGATAACATGATTGTGTTGTTAATGGTTTGTATGAATTTCCAACGCCGATCGTATTTGCTCATTTTTTTCCAAAGATATGAGTATGTTTGGGAACTCGAAATCCTAATATCAGTACTTGGAGTTGGAATCGAAGTTGTATTGGTTCAAATTGTAAACTAAATTTACTCCAATTTCAATTCAAGGCAAAATATTGGAGCTCCTAGAACGGACTTAGAGCACCCATAGGACACCTTTAATAAGGATGGTGGTGTTGTTCCCTACCCAAACCATTTTTTTCTTTCTTCAGCTTCTTTTGGTAGAAAATTCTTGATGTTTCTTTCATTTGAGTTATTCTGTATTAATTGACCAATTCTCATATTTTTATTGAATTGACAGTACTTCAATATATACATTTGTTAGTTGAATCTTCTGATATCACTTGAAGATAATCAACCTACTTAAAACAAGTTGATTGTCTTGAAACAGTTGGTGATATGCTAAGGGAAATATTTTTCAGGTTCATTTAGCTTTTTTTAATTCTTATAAATAGTTTATTTCCTTTTTATTCATAGAAAATATTTAATAAGAAGAATAGCTATAAAGGATGATGTTTTCTTGTCATTTTTCTCCTATATACCCATCAAATCCGAGATCCAATCTTTTATTAAACTGATGAAAAATACATTCATAAATGATTCATTAAGTTAACGGGTGTCACACACAACCCACTAACACTTGTTCCACAAGTTTAACCGGTAAACACTTGTTTACAACCCGTCAACCATTTACACCCACAAATTGATGTGGGAGTTTAGACTTCTATGGTTATTTACAACCTGTAACACGACTCGTAACTTTTACATGTCTTACAGGGGTCCATCTAGTTATGACTGAAGCACGTTAAGCTGAAACCTTACCTGATAAGTAAATCTTAATTTTATTTTGTGTTGACATGTCGCGTAAAAAATTTACACTCCTACCCACCTTTTATAGAGGTGACCAGGGTACAAAACATGCTAGGGAATACTTCCACACCCCTTTGAGGCTGAATTAAAATGGGAGGAGTAACTCCAATTGTGTAGCTCATCTATTTCATCTAATAAAAAAAAGGGAGACCTAATAAGATATGTTCCTTTTATGTGAAATTTTGACTATCCTTGTTGCATTTTTAGGGGCAAACGCTACCCCTCGAGATGAAGTGCACACGCACAAAGTTGATTAAATAAAGAGGCGGTATTGATAGTGGACATTGTGCTGGACCCTGATGCTTCTCTTTACTTCTCAAAACATGGTGGTGTTGATAATATTGAAAATATTGGTACTGAAAGCTAGGTGGTGTGGCCGACAGGCTTTGTCAACTATGTTGGATGATTGTGTATGATGCCTATTCTAATGAATTCATGTTTTTCATTTGTCAGGGACTTGTTATAGTTACTCTTGTTTGTTTATGTTCATTGTATTTTAACCTAAACATATGTTTATGGTGGACTTCATGTTTCTAAGATTTGTCAAGGACTTATATTCATTGTGCTCATTATGTTTTGAATTTTTAGATTAATAGCTGACTTTCTTTTTTCTATATTAGGAAAACCCTTTTTTAACTCTGCCGTTGCAAAGATATATTTTGCATTGCCGGTCCCAAGCCCTTCATGCATTTCTAGAAATAAAATATGTTTCAAGATATATATATATATATATATATATATATATATATATATATATATATATATATATATATATATATATATATATATATATATATCATCCGATTAACTGTGACATGCAAGCCTTACGTAATAATTTCAGCAATCAGATTGATAATAAATTCCAGGCCTTTACTATAATTTTTAAGTACCTGTAAGGCAATTACTAACAATGGTTTATATATAATAAAATTTTGATACTAAACTTCTCTTATTCCATTTATTATAAGAATTGTTATTGTTGATCATAGATTGACGAAATATTTGTTTTAAATCACAAGGCAGTTTCAACATGTGCTGACAGTAAAAATTTCACAGGAGGCAATTGTTTTGTTTCTCTGTGTTCATTGTTCTCTCGATGTTTTATTCTTCGACTCTAATGGAAGTTGTTGTCTCTATTGAAAAACAATAATAATGTCTAAAAGACACATCGCAGTGTAAAAAATCTAAACAATTTACTAGCAGAGCATGATTGAGCTGAAGATCAAAACAGATAGCATTAAACAATTAAACTATGGGAAAATGTAGTCTTGATTGTCACAATTAAAGCACGACTAAGAAAGGTATAATATTAACATTTCATTATTGTTACGGATGAGTGCTGAATGGATGCAATTTTATAGAATTATGATATAATTTTAGTCTGTGTTAACTAAATATTATCATAATTTTCTTAGAGCTTAAGCATGACCCAGATGAAAGGTTTGTTGTTGATCATTTACTCACTTCTATGTTTTATATTTCAAGATATGAAAGATTTAGTTTGGGGTAGCCTTGTATTTTAGAAGAAAAGCAATACACAACACATTTTTGAAAGAAAATTTTAGATATTTGCACAAATTATTTTTAAAAAAGTCACGTGCTCAAGAACTTGTATTTGGACATCAAGTGATTGTTGTCTTCTAAATTTCAGTGGGTCTGAGATTGAAAACTTGAAAATTCAATTAGTAAACTGATACACCTGAGGTGCTTGGATTTGTCGAAGGCTACAATAAAAGTTCTACCCAAATCTATTGGCAAGCTTTATAATTTGCAAAAATTCAAGACTCAATCAGTGCAGCAGATTAAAAGGGCTTCGAAACGAGTATATTAATTTGATAAGCTTGAGCATCTCCGTTTTCCCCCGTATCTGCGATGTCAGTTGCCATTTGAGATGGGGCGGTTGACTTGTCACCGAAGATTCGAATTATGTAATGCGTGTCGAGACGAGGATCGTTGAATTAAAGAGCACAGCTATTTGAAAAACCTTAGAGGCAAGTTAGAATTGCGCAGTCTTAAATAAGTGGGTGGTAGACAAGAAACTAAAGGATAAAATATGAAACAAATTACTTCTGGAAAAATAGCATATATTTTCCCAAACCTGTGAGTCGCATAATTCTACAGATCAACCGAACTGGACTATATGAGGTGTACAATAGGGCTTGATGAAAGTTTTGTAAATTTGTAAATTCCCGAATGAGGCTGGATGAATCCTGCTAATGTGAAGAAAGAATCCCCCTCTCACCCCACCCTCTTTTGGGGCACAATCTATTTCATACTTAGGTTTCTAGTCTCTGTTTTCATTTCTCACATAGTTATGATAAAAAATCTATATCAGTTTTCCCCCCTAAACAGAGAAGTTTATTATCCAAGATGTTTGCACATTGAAATTGCTTTCTTACTCATATATAATTACAAACAAAATAATGGTCTAATCACAAGATTGGATATTGGAAAGATGGCACAGTTGCACGAAAAAGGAGGAGGGTAACTTTTGGATACACCCACCTCTCCTTTGACTTCTAACAGAATACTACCAATTTAAGCCCTTATGTCCCCAAACTTCCTCACTGTACATATGCATACATGGTTCTTTTATATCAACATATAAATATACTTCAAGTTAATATTAAGACACCCATTCCTTTTCCATTTGATATATTTTACACGTAATTGGAGATTAGTTTAATAATATAAATTATTTTTAATTTCCTAATTAACTTTTGTTGCGTAGTTTAATTATGGTAGGATTAGGCCTTTGGACTCTTCCTTGTTACCAATTATCAATTATTATGAATTATTTAATGAGTACGAAGATTGAGAGAGGAACAATTAATTTGTTTCATAAATTACCTTGATGATTTCCTGATCAATATTTAAAAAATTATTTTAATAATCATTAAAAAGGAAGATAGATTGGGTTTGGAGACTTCAATAATGGTGCTTCTGAAAGTGGATTTGGTGTTCTTACTGCTTATGTATTCTTTATTCTACCAATGAGAATTTAACCGAAAGAATTTCAGTCAGATTGGTTCCAATTTAGCATATGATGTTGTACATAATATACTTTCCTTCGTTGTTATTGGCCCTCCCTTGTTACGTAATTATTCAGTTCATTCTGTACAGGCTAGGTCGCGTTTGCTTTCAGTGTACATAGTACTTTACAATTCCTTTGTTGCTGGTCTGTCCTTATTTTATAATCCTTCAGTTTGACCTTTAATGATATCTCTATTCACACACACGCACATACACTCGGAGATAAAATATTATCTCCTGCTGCTGGAATTTGACCACTTTTGTTGGTTTTTGTAGGAATTGCAGAAATGGAAGACTAAATGGCTAATTTATAATCAAAACAAAACTAGATGTTTTCTTCATACAAATGTTGCTGCTCAATTTATATGTTGGTTTCCATGGAGTCCCAATTCAAGAATTTTCGAGTCAAGCTAAAATCAGCGAAGGGTGAAGCGACTCGAGAGTGGCTAGATGAAGGGAAATGCCACCACCACGCTGACTGAGCGAGACCCTTCACTTGAGTGTCAAGACCAGTGCACGACGAAGATCCAAAAGACACATTGTCAGTGCCGCAAGACCAGTGTAGGGACTAGCGCGCAGCTGTCCCGTCCAGTGGCTGAGTTCGGGCCTGGCACAGGGGTTTGTTTCGGTAAGAGGTATGGAAAGGATAGGCGGGGGTTTCTGATAGTGACAAAATGATTTTTTTTATGGGAGTAAACTAAATGCACAGATCGTGATTGGGATAGGGCGGACAAATATTAGCATAAGAAGCTGATGAATCCAAATTCGGATGTTTTTCTCACAGAGGGTTTTCCTACGTAGAAAATTGACAAACCTCCTTTCGTCGCGTGATCATATAAATCAGCCCAATAGGTCAACATCATGTCAATCGGGACCAAGGCCAACGCGTGACTAAGTGGGTGCAACAACTTTGGGTATGGAGACCTATGTAGCACGGATACGTCAAAAATGGCACAAATTGAATATCCGATACGGATACGGCCCCGATATAGCCCTGTAAAAATCCATAACCACTGATCAAATTGATCATTTTGTCTTTTGGATATGGCCCGATACGGCAGGGATACTTTTCGGATATGGTGGGGTTATTTGTATTTTTTAAAAGGTTGTCAGTTTGTAATTATGAAACTTTGAACTTTTAAATCATATAAATAACTATATAAAAGAGTAACTCCCCTGTATATAAATCATATAAATAACTATGCATGGAAGGACGAGATACGAGTCTAATGTTGGAAATTTTGAATATTTTCTTTAATGCCTTGAAATTTGAATCTTCACTCTGAATCAAGATAACATGATGCCTTTTTTACTTCTTGATAAATGTCACCAGAAAGCAACTCTAAGTAGCAATCTGATAGTAGAGAACTATTTAGTTCAATATCTATTGTATTTCGTAAATAGACAACTTAATTCAAGGTTTGGGTTGCGAAAAGTATAAAGGAAATGAAGTATGTTACATTTAATTTTATTTTGTACATTATAATAGCACATTTGTTTCATTTCCAATTCATTTCTCTCACATCGAAACAAAGATAAAAGATTTGGGGATTACTTAATTATGTGTTTGCTTTATTGTTTAAATGAGATAAATATTATCTGAATTACCCAATTTCTTGACTTTGAAAGGAACTAATCATCTGAGTTGCCAACTCCATACTAGCACTGGTACTTTTTAATTTTGCATATGGGTAATATTTAATTCCCCTGATAAACAGTGATCATTTCCTAATCTTTTGAAATTTGATGGTGCAATTATTTTTTTAATCTGAAACGGAAGTCTAAAATCTAAATATGATTTAATGCAATTTTTCATTTTTCTTTATGCTCTGCTGATGAACAACTACAGCATATAATTTGAGTCATGCTGATGTAAAAGGGGTGGATAATTGTTCTCAGCAGAGCCCCAACCTTTATTTTGGACTGTACGTAGTACCAGCCCGAGATGGATTGACTATAAAGTGTGGTGTTTAATTTCTTATAAATAAATAAAATTATAAAATGCTTCCTTCATTTCCAGCTATAAAAAGAACAACATTAGGACTTCTGACTAGGGGATTTGTCTTATTGATCCAAAGTATGGGTGTGTCATAACTTTTGTCATCACAATATTCTCTATGACAAGAGAAAAATCTGTGGATCTTTTGAATAGATTTTTTTTTTTCCTTTTTTGACTTAAGTTCCAGATATCATAATCGTACGTGTTGCATCTAACTTCCAATTTCTTTCCGTGGTTGAAAGATAATTCAGTTTCTCGCAATGGTCCACCCCGTATACAACCATCTATCTAGATCATCAATGCGTACGATGGCCAACATTATCCATCTAAATTTCTACATGAGTTTCTCCTTTGTTTTTTCTAGTTTTTTTGTAATTTTTATATTTTATTTACGAGTTTTTCTGCATATACTCTCTTATTTACACAGATAAGGTATTTGGAGAATTTTTGCACAAAGCAAATTTGTTGTTCTTCACATAAGTATTTCAACAACTTTTCTCTCTTTTATATTGTTGGAAAATTGGAACTTAAATGAGTATTATAAAGCTGTCCAGATTTTTCTGGACAGATTTTGAGCAACTTTGAGCTCAAATTTAGGTGGGACCCACACTACGGAAATTGTGGGACCATATACGAACGCGTTCACCTCTGCAAGGAGATTAACGTAGTATATTCATATGTCCAATTTCAATAAGTTATGAATGATAATTATGTCCCCAAAGTAACTCATAAAGCAATGAAAGTTAATGTATTGTGTATGTTTTAACTCTTGTCCCACATTGGAAGAGTAGTGAAAAAATGATGAGTTAATAAAATCCAATTGATGGATTAAGGCTTGGATGCCTTTGGGGTATCCCAACTCTTTGAAGGGGAGATGACCTAAGCTATGCTTGGGTTGACTCTTGTTAAAATCTGTTTTAGAAAATAAAATTTTAAAAATTTAATTATGTTTATATTATACTTTAATTCTGAATTATTATTTGAATTCTTTTGGAATTCATTTATTGTGAATTATATTTGGAGGAAATTGGTGCACAGAATTTTGTATTCTGTTTTGATTAATTCATTATATATGAATTTTATCGTTGATAAAAATTCTGTTTTTGTAACAGAAATGGAATCACAAAGTACGAACACTACTCCTACGAAATTGATTGTCACCAACACAAATGTGACTGCACCCGTATCTATGCCACACGGGGAGAAACCGAAAAAGTTCATTGGGGCTGACTTCAAACGTTGGCAAGGACAAATGTACTTCTATCTCACTACCTGCCAACTGGGCAGGTTTGTATATGAAGATTGCCCCTCTATTCAAGAGGGAGATGACGCTGAAAAGGTTGCTGCTGTCGATGCTTGGAAGCACTCGGACTACCTATGCCGAAATTATATTTTGGCCTACTTGGACAAGACTTTGTACCATGTCTATTGCACTATCAAAACTTCCAAGGAATTATGGAATTCTTTGGAAAAGAAGTATAAAACTGAAGATGCTGGGATGAAGAAATTTATCGTTGGGCGTTTTCTGGACTTCAAAATGGTTGATTCTAAATCTGTGATCTCGCAAGTGCAAGAATTCAAAGTGATCCTCCACGACATTCATGCTGAAGGAATGTCAATTAGTGAAACTTTCCAAGTTGCTGCAATTGTTGAAAAGTTGCCACCTTCTTGGACTTTGTTCAAAAACTATCTCAAGCACAAGCGTAAGGAGATGAATGTGGAGGAGTTGGTGGTCCGGCTAAGAATCGAAGAAGACAACCGTGAGTCTCAAAAGAAAAGTGGGAAGAATCCGTTGGAAACAAAGGTCCATGTCGTTGAAGGTCCTAAAAAGAACAAACGAAAGTATGATGGGGAAGGCACTTCCAAACATAACAAGAAAAAGTTCAAAGGAAAATGCTACAATTGTGGTAAACCGGGACACCGCTCAAGTGAGTGTCGTAAGCCTAAGAAGCAAAATAAAAATAACTCTTAAGCAAATGTGACTGAGGGTGAGAATATCACCAATGATTTGGCGGATATGAATCTTTCTGCCGTTGTCTCTGAATGTATCTTGGTTGGAAATACCAAGGAATGGTGGGTGGACACTGGAGCCACACGACACATTTGTGCAAACAAATGGATGTTCTCCACCTATAAGCCTTTGGAAAATGAGGAGAACCTTTTTATGGGAAATTCTTCCACTTCTAAGGTGGTGGGACAAGGAAAGATTGCTTTGAAAATGACTTCTGGAAAGGAACTTACTCTCAACAATGTTCTTCACGTGCCTGATATCCGAAAGAATCTGATTTCTGGATCTCTCCTTACTAAGAATGGTTTCAAGCTTGTGTTTGTGTCTGATCGCTTTGTGTTGTCTAAAAATGACATGTATGTAGGAAAGGGCTACCTAAATGAGGGGCTCTTTAAACTGAATGTTCTTACTGTAACCCCTAAAACATCTATTTCAATGAATGAAGTTGCTAGTTCTTCTTACTTGATTGAGTCATCTAATATTTGGCATGCTAGATTGGGACATGTTAATTTTGATACATTGCGTAGATTAATTAACTTGGAATTTTTGCCAAAATTTAATATTGATAAAAATCATAAATGTGAAATTTGTGTGGAATCTAAATTAGCTAGATTACCTTTCCATTCTATTGAAAGGATAACTGAACCTTTAGATTTAATTCACACCGATATTTGTGATTTAAAATTTGTTCAAACTAGAGGTGGGAAAAAGTATTTTATTACTTTTATTGACGATTGCACAAAATATTGCTATGTATATTTGTTACATAGTAAAGATGAGGCTATTAATGCATTTAAACATTATAAAAATGAAGTTGAGAATCAATTAAGCAAAACGATAAAGGCTATTAGAAGTGATAGAGAAGGTGAATATGAATATCCATTTGAGGAATTTTGTTCTGAAAATGGGATTATTCATCAAACAACCGCTCCTTATTCTCCTCAATCGAATGGTGTTGCTGAACGCAAAAACCGTACTTTGAAAGAAATGATGAACTCAATGTTATTAAGTTCAGGAGCTCCACAAAATTTGTGAGGGGAAGCCTTACTTTCTGCTAATTACATTCTCAATAAAGTACCTCACAAAAAGACTCACAAGACACCTTATGAATTATGGAAAGGTCGAAGACCTTCCTATAAATATTTACGAGTGTGGGGGTGCTTAGCCAAAGTGATGGTTCCTAAACCTAAAAAGGTAAGAATAGGGCCAAAAACCGTGGATTGTGTATTCATCGGTTATGCTACTAATAGCAGTGCATATCGATTTCTAGTTTGTAAATCTGAGATTTCGGACATTCATGTAAATACGGTTATTGAATCGAGGGATGCTTCATTTTTTGAAAATGAATTTCCGTATAACATGACCCTAGAATCTGGTCCTTCTAAAAGGACAAATCAAGCTACTACAAGTGATACTCATCAGCCTATTGAATCAATAGAGGATGAACCAAGACGTAGTAAAAGAGCAAAAACCTCGACTTCTTTCGGTCCAGATTTTCTAACATATTTGTTAGAAAATGAACCTCAATCGTAGAAAGAAGCTATATCTTTACCCGATGCTTCCAATTGGAAAGAAGCAATTAATAGTGAAATTGAATCCATATTACAAAATCATACATGGGAACTAGTGGATCTTCCACCAGGTTCAAAACCGTTAGGTTATAAATGGATCTTCAAAAAGAAATTGAAGGCCGATGGATCAATTGATAAATATAAAGCTAGACTTGTAGCTAAAGGCTATAGGCAAAAGGAATGGTTGGATTACTTCGACACATATTCACCGGTAACAAGAATAACGTCCATTCGGATGTTAATAGCAATAGTTGTTATTAATGGACTTGAAATACATCAAATGGATGTGAAAACTGCATTCTTAAACGGTGAACTAGATGAGGAAATTTATATGGAGCAACCTGAAGGGTTCAAAGCTCCCGGACAAGAAGGAAAAGTATGTAAGCTTGTTAAATCACTATATGGATTAAAACAAGCACCTAAACAATGGCATGAAAAATTTGATAATGCAATGTTATCAAATGGTTTCAAAATTAATGAATGCGATAAATGTGTTTACTTTAAATACATTCATAATGGATATGTCATTGTATGCCTCTATGTTGATGATATGCTTATCATGGGTAGTAACTTGGAAATTGTCAAAACTACAAAACAAATGTTGAGTAGTAGATTTGACATGAAAGATATGGGAATCGCCGATGTTATATTAGGAATTAAAATTTCTAGAACATCGGATGGACTTATATTATCTCAATCTCATTACATTGAGAAAGTACTTGAAAAATTCAAGAAGTATGATATTAGTCCTACCAAAACACCTGTAGATGTAAATTTACATCTACCAAGAAATAATGGTGAAAGCATATCTCAACTAGAATATTCTCGTATTATCGGCAGTTTAATGTATATCATGAACTGTACGCGACCAGACATAGCATACTCAATAAGTAAGCTAAGTCGATTTACGAGTATTCCAGGAAGAGATCACTGGAAAGCAATATTGAGAGTTTTGGGTTATTTAAAATATACTCAAAACTATGGATTGCATTACTCAAAATATCCAGCTGTTCTTGAAGGACATTGCGATGCAAATTGGATATCTGATACAAAAGACTCTAAGTCTACGAGTGGGTATGTGTTTACCCTCGGAGGTGCAGCCGTATCTTAGAAATCCTCAAAACAAACGTGCATTGCTAGATCGACAATGGAATCTGAATTCATTGCACTAGACAAAGCTGGAGAAGAAGCTGAATGGCTTCGAAATTTCTTAGAGGATGTTCCAAAATGGTCTAAACCTGTGCCCGCAATATGTATACATTGTGATAGCCAATCAGCGATTGGAAGGGCACAAAATCACATGTATAACGGAAAGTCACGACATATTCGTCGTAGACACAATACCGTTAGACAACTTCTCTCAAACGGAATTATCACAATTGACTATGTAAAGTCAAAAGATAATATATCAGATACACTAACGAAAGGTTTAAACCGAGAGCAAGTTGAAAGATCATCGAGAGGAATGGGTCTAAAGCCTATAAATAAATAAGAATCAATATAGTGGCAACCCAACCTAGCTGACTGGAGATCCCAAGATCTAGGTTCAATGGGCAAACCGAACTATGTTGTATTCAGTAAGCACTGGAGGATATATCATCCTATCCATTCCAAAGATGAGACAGTGCATATCTGACGCGAAATTAGGATAAGTTATGCTTTTAATGACATCTATATCTTATTACGTCTAAGTGGGGTATTGCAGAATACTCTTTATGGAAGTCACCTACGTAAGTAAGAAGGGGGGGCACTTCTATGAGAATAATGAAAGGCATATTCTCTAAAATACTTGCGGAACCAAGTGGTGTTCACGACCAAAATGAACACAAACGTGAGAACCAACTGTGTTGAAGAATTGTTGTGTGAATACTGTTGTCTAGGTTTACAAAAACGGTTGACGGTTCAAGGACGTGAAGTCTACTGATTAACCAAGTAAATCCGATAGTATATCACTAAGGAAAGTTCAAGGCCACTAGGCTACTTCTCCCGATGCAATAAGTCTTCAGTTTTACTCAACCTGTGTCTGCATCTGCATCAGCATCTGTTATGTTTTATTTATAGCGATATATCATTCATGTGGGGGATTGTTGGAAAATTGGAACTTAAATGGGTATTATAAAGCTGTCCAGATTTTTGAGCAACTTTGAGCTCAAATTTAGGTGGGACCCACACTACGGAAATTGTGGGACCATATACGAACGCGTTCACCTCCGCAAGGAGATTAACGTAGTATATTCATATGTCCAATTTCAATAAGTTATGAATGATAATTATGTCCCCAAAGTGACTCATAAAGCAATGAATGTTAATGTATTGGGTATGTTTTAACTCTTGTCCCACATTGGAAGAGTAGTGGAAAAATGATGAGTTAATAAAACCCAATTGATGGACTAAGGCTTGGATGCCTTTGGGGTATCCCAACTCTTTGAAGGGGAGATGACCTAAGCTATGCTTGGGTTGACTTTCGGTCAAAGGTCCACACGTGCGCGCGCGCGTGTCCGTCCGTCCGGCCGGCTCGGCTCGGTTCGGTTCGGGCTTGGGCTTATAAAAATTCTTAAATTTTTGGGCCGAGTCTAATTAACTTTCTGGGCTTTAATTTAATTAATTAATTACGGAATTAATTAATCTTTAATTAACTGATAATCAGTTAATTCCAAGAGTCAGCAGTTAACCAAATTAACTGCTTTGACAGTTAATTTCGGTTTTGACTGTTCCCAACAGTCAAAACATTTACTATAAATAAAATGTTTCCCCCTCAGTTTTTAACACTGAAAAAAAATAACCCTCCAAAATTCCGAAAATGCTAATGCATCATTTCCTCTGCCCAGAAAATTCTTTTCTTCATTTCTGCATTACATGTTCTTGGTTGTGTTGAGTACAAAACACAGAAATTGTGTTCGCTGGGATTAGTCATTGCTGTGCTGCTTGATTAATCCGAAAATCCGTTCTATCTTGGGAGACAATTATTCATTAAACTCAAGCACGTTGGAGGAATAATTTTGTCTTAAGGAGACTGTTCAACAGGGCTCGGATTTCTTTCTAATTATTATTATTTCTGCAAATTCAAGTGAGTAATTTAATTTTCTGTAATTTATTTTTCTTTCTGTAATTATTATTTTATTATTAATTCTGTATTATTTCGAAATTAAATAGTAGGAATAACAATTTCAATACAACCTTTTCCCCTTCCCTGCCAAATGATAAACAAATTTTGATTGAGTTCCTATTATTTTAAGTTGTGATTGCACCGTGATTCCCGTTTTCACCTTAGAATATGCTAGTAGTCCTCAATTGTTGCATTTTTTGAACTTGTGGAGATTTTCTATAAAAACTAAGGGAATGGTGGGGTTCTTTCAAACAAATTTAAAAAACTGAATTTTCTAATAGGTCTTGAAATGTTTACTAGTTTTAAAATTTTTGAATGTATAAGTTTATTAGACATATAGATACTGCAAGTTCCAAACTAGCTTTCAAAACAAAGTTCAATATCTTAAAAATCCAAATTATGTGATCATGTATGTCACTACGTAATTGTTCCTATAGTTGACCTGACAAATTGCCGTTCAATTGTGTCAACCATAAAGTTAATTGATTTTGAAAAGGTTATTCGTATCTTTTTCTTTCCAATCAAAGAATTATTTTTGTGTTACATTGGGGGGGGGGGGGGGGGGGGGGGATTTACATGGTTGTGTGCAGAAATTAACTAGGGGTAAAACTGTAGTTTTATCCATTTGACTCGTTTAGTCGTTTTTGGTGAAATTCAAAGCAGAAGTGCGTCAAGGGCAAAAGTGTTTTACCGCTTGTGCATTAGGGAAGTTTTTTATCAAAATCAGATAGGATTTATTAATTATGCTACGTAGAAAATTGAACAGAAGGATAAAAGAGTACTTTTTTTCATGTGGCACATTTAAGGTGCGTATTGTCAAAATCAGGTAGGGATGATTAATTCCATTGTACTAGAAGTTAACAAGGAGTAACTGTATTATTTTTTATAATTTGGGGCACTGCGCATTTGGTCAAAATTGGAGAGGAGTGGTTAATTCCATTGTACACATACAACAAGGATTTTGGTAAAGCAACTTTTCGTGCAATGTATTGAATTTTGTTGAACTATGCATAACCATTTCATTAAGAAATGACAAACTGCACTGATCGTGTACAAATTTAGTAATTTATTGTTACAGTTGTATTCCAGTTAAAAAAAATAAATCAAGGAAGAAGAACAACAAGTCCGAAAGATAAAATTATAACATTTTCTTCCACTCTTACGTGAGTCGTTATAATTTTGTAGGACACTTGGGTAAGCCTCGCAATGTATTTAGTTCATAAAATTTACAAGCCTAAAGAAATTCTACCTGTTTAAATACTCCCACTGAATTTGTTGTCGTGGTTGAATTTGTTGTCATGGTTGAGTGTTGTATAATATTGCTTCTACCCCCATGAAAGTAATATAATTCCTATTTTCATGGAGAGTTCCTCAACGATGATATATATTTCATTGGGTTTTAATACTTGTTTTCCTTATGTTGATATACTTGTCAAAAAAACATCCCGTTAGTCTTTGCTTTCATATATGCAGATACTCTCCGTGTAACTGATTGTACTTGCTTCATGTGGAGAAATGATCAATTAAGTTTAACAATAGATATGACCCCGTCATATATAATTTCACACTAGTGCAACCAACAAGTCAAATTGACTCCTTTGATTGTAGCTAATCCACCGGAAATTTTAACTTAAATAACAATTGGTCTCACCGTCACCACCCATTGTCACTTTATAGCTATTGTGAGATTGTGTTATGGTGTATTTGACCAATCCAATTTTGATGGTTTTACATCATCAAAAATTCAAGTTCGTGTAATTAAATTACTTGAGAACCATATAGTTTCATATGTGGTCTCGTCCCAAGGGTCGCAAAAAGTGTTGAAATATCACAAATGTTCAAAATGGTATCCAGAGTGATAATACATCCATAGTGGTACACAAACATAACAAATTGGAGGCGGAACATATTACCCTAAAAATAATAGTTTCTAGTAACTTGACTATGCATTTAGCAAATCCTGAGTCGTTTTTGGGCCTAGTTTGATTCATAATTAAATATATTTCTTCACATGTTCAAAATTAAGTATTTATTTTTATAAAACTATAAATGAATGTACATGCTATAATTATGTAATTTTGGAAAATTTTACTACTAAATTGAATAAATCACCAGGTAGTCTTGTAGTTTGTTGTATATTGAAGAAATGTAAAAGGGATTGTAAAGTCATTTTGGTTAATTCCATGTCACATAGGTTTACAAGTCAATGTTTTTTTCTTTTCTTTTTTTCGCCTAAATAGAACTTTGAGTTGAAAAAATTGCATAATACACATTTGCATGGATATTTGCACCAGTTTTTAACTCCCTCTCCCCCTCAAAAAATAAATAAATAAATAAAATTATGGATGCATTTAGTATAAAGTCAGAAAAGATAAAAAAGAAAACGTCTTATCTTTACAAAAGTTGAAAAATAGTGGAAAATGGAGAGTGGCTTGGTGAGATACTCTCTTACACGCCGATAATCCCCTGACATTTTGACAATTTGTGAAAATGAGTGAAATGTAAGATGACTAATATATAACTACTGCATTCTTAACCATGAGATAAAAAATATGGTCCAGTACAAATACAAAATTAAATACCGAGGAAGTAACTAAGTGTGTTAGTATTTGAAATTTTTAAGTGAAACTTGAAATTAAAAAAAAAAAAAAGAACGAAAGTTGTAACTTTGAGGACTTTCAAGAATTACATGCTCTAACCATTGCCATAACAATGTTTCCAGAGTCTAGATGTGAGCAAGCTTAACAAATTCAAATAATGAATGCAATTTCTTCCATGTAGAACCTGCAATTTCTTAAAAGTCCATATTAACGATGTTACGTCTCCTGTTGTTGGAATCCATACATGGCATGATGAAATTAAGTGCTTTTTTGTTTACAGCTTTCTTGGTTTCCTATAATTTTACTTAGTGTGTGTTGGATTACAAAGTTGGAAAGAGAATGAAAAACACTTCATTTTTTTATCAGAAGTTGGTAGAGAGTGAAAAAAATGGATTTTAGGTGAGACATTCTCTTACTTCTCCTATTTGAGAAATTTTTTCTATTGTAAATTTAAAAATTAAAAACAGAGCAAGTATCAAATGTGAGACTTGTGCAAATATATTTGCAATCACGCACCACAAGAGTTAAAAAAGTGTAAAAATAAGTATTTTCCATGAAAAAAAAATGTAGCTCTAACCAAAATACACCCTTTGTGTAAAAAGGAGAAGAAAATAATGCTTCCCAATTAAGGGTTTACCATGTAAATAAAGGTCATAAGTATGATAGATAATAAAGCATGTAAAGAAGATTGATCGACAACGTGTCCTAATTTAGCTAAGCCCAATTTCAGTTGAGTGGATCCCACATCCAACAAGTTATAAATGCCAATTGGATCCCTGGTACATTTTCACCCATTATGTCATTACGATCAGAAGAATCAACACCAGTAACGACCATGGCTCGTTGATAAATAATCTGGTAGAATCATTCAATTATGTAAAGACAATCATGAACGTGTGCAAACAAGTAAATATAACAGGTATAGTATGTTGTGAACACTTTACTCAACCCAAATCATCCACCTTTATAATGTCATATTTTGCATCCATGACCTAGCTGAATTATAAAATTCTTAATACAACTAATGAAGTATGTAAATATAATCACTTAATTGGGAATGAGAGCCAAAAAAATGTATAAAACTAGTTGTTTTTATCTTTTTTTTTTAAAATATATCATATTTACCCTCGCATGCGCATCGACTCACTTGTACCTAACGTAATATATGTTGCATGCGGGAGTAACTTTAATAAATGAACATGTGAGGGGTAATTCTAAATACCAAATGATTTCAGAGGTAAAGTCAAAAAACATATATAAAACAATCGATGAGCACTATAATCCAGTGGTGGAATTAGAAGGGTTAAACCCCTGTTTAGTCTTGAGAAGAGGTTCAACCTTCGACATTTTTTAAGGGAATGAGGATATGTCTACAACAATCTTAGAGTCGAGGGAGAAGCATAAAGCTCAATTTTAAAAGGTTATTCATTGGTGGCCAAAATCTAGAGTTTTGTGGTACAAGGAAAGAGAGACATATCAAAATCTCCATAAATTCCAATGCTCACTTTAGAGCCAAACCCAAAAGATTGGCCTATGACAAGGATGTATGTGCATGTATAGTGAGTTTTTGGCAACATACTTTCAAAGAAATGGAATAAGGATTTGAAAATAGCTAGGGCCTAGAGCTATGGTGGAAGCTCAATCCTTAATATATTTTTTAAGGGAGTGGAAGCCTGTTATTTCCAGTGGCAGAGTCTACCTTTAAAATTTGTGATCAAAGTTTTAACGTTACACATGAAAAAAAATACTTTTCCATCATACAGAATCTAAATGATTTAAGTGTTGATCATATGGCAAACTTGATGAAGTGCTTTATGTTAAGGGTGTGTTTGATTACAAAGTTGGAAAAAGATTGAAAAACAATCCATTTTCATGAAAAGTTGGAAAATATGGCGAGAAATTCTTTTACTTTTTCACTTTCCCACTACTTTTCCAATAAAAGATATTGGGCATCAAGAATCGCAAAGGTAAAAAAATGAGTAATAGGTATGATTTTCTGTGGAAAAATGTAAGTTCAATCAAACGCACTAAGGGTCCGTTTGATTGGTATTGATTTATTTTCCATGAAAAACACTTGTTTTAGTTCGTTTGCTACTTGTGCGGTGGTTGATTTCAAATACATTTATGAAAACAATAGTTATAACTATTAAAAGTGTTCCAGAACTTAAGCATCTTACATGGAAAACATTTCTTACCCACACCTCAAAAAATTGATTTCCATGAAAAACCTCAAAACTAAGATCAACCCACTCATATCTTTAATAACATATTTTCCAACTTCTCTTAAAAATGAACCATTTTTCAATCACTCTATCAAACACACCCTAAGATTCAAAATTCGTGAAGTTACAAAACTGACTCACCTGTTTAGGTTGGGCACTCACACCAATAATTATATAAATATTATAGTCCAAACCGTTAATCATCGCTTGACGAGGGTTAAAATGGATATTACAAAAGGGCCCATGACGTATCCATCAGTGATACAACTAATAACACGAGCACAATCAAACTTTTACCAACTAGTAAACAGATAATATTAATATGCGTACCTGCGTACTAAAAGAAACATATATGCATAAAAATTTAGATATGTTCAAGTCAGTAGAGAAACGTGTATGAAACCATTGAGTGGGGAAAACTTACTGATCTGATTGCATAACTTCAATGGGCTTGCCCATCCATTCTACTTCACAGCCAATTTTTTCATATGTGGCTGCCACTCTACCTAAAATAATATATATATATATATATATATATATATATATATATATATATATAGAGAGAGAGAGAGAGAGAGAGAGAGAGAGAGATAATAAAAAATAGGTATAACAAAAATATTTCAAATGTATATTAACATACATGGGAAAGCTATAGAAACAAAGAAACGGAACACGATAGTGTTCATATATATAATATCCATATAGAAATGGATGTAAACGGAGCGGAATATTACACACACATAAACAAGAGAAAATCATCAAAGATAACTCTCACACATTCTCATATATTCATAATAATTGTTTAATCCGAAATGAGGAAATACACTAGATCCCCCAATACTTGGTGGGCAAGCCAATTTCGATGCAAGCGGTCATGTCATAGGCTTTAGTAACCTAAGCCATGACATCACTGTACTTAGCTAGAATTTCCTAAATAATATTCATTTATTCTAGTAATAAAGCAATAAAAATTAAATTAATGAAAATTAAAAATGTTTGCCATCCTTGGCTTGATTCCACGAACGTGCCACACATCTAGACGTTTTATGATATTAAAGTCCAGCAAGTTTCAGTCAAGATAAAATATGTTGATGCATCATTCTACCCACCTAAATAGGTTGCCACCTTGAACCAGTTCCCAATTCCACGACTCGAACCTGACTTTTCTGTGTGTGATACCACTTCATGTAAACGGGATTGGGTGTGTCATCTAATCTCACACCTTTTATGGCACTAGAGTTCAGCAAGCTTCATCCAACCTAGGAAACCTCGGCCATTCAGGATAAAAAATGATTCTGCATCAAATATAGTTCAAAAATGGTTTACGAAGATAGCTCAATGAATTAATCTCAAAGGCTGCTAAAGGCATCTCAAATGTTACTTGGAATGTTTATTGCTTTGGTGTGTGGTAAAGGTACTGGGTACATGGTGCAATATTATGCCCAATACGTGGTAAGTTTGGGGTAGGCCTACTTGGAATATTGCTTTGGTTCATGAATCGCTTTGAACTATTATTTGGATTGCTTTTGAGTACCATATAATGAGTACACACACGTATAAATACACCTAGACAAATCTATACTCAGTTATTTTAATTAATTACTTTTTGTATATTAGGCACTTAGTATTGGAGTACATAAGCTTTTCTAGACCTGCTAGGGGAACTTTGTAGAATATATGTTACTTTTCTGGATTTTATTTGTTGTTCGCTTGTTCTATTTGAAACAAAAACATTGTGTTAGATTTGGAGAATTGGAATGATAAAGTACCCTAAATTAGTACAAGAGGTCTACAACACAATGTCCAAGGGGAAGTATCTGCAGCACCCCCAAAATCACTCCCTAGCACCAAATGCACTATTATGTAAGATTATGGTGCACAATTACTATTATGATGTAAAATGACTTCTAAGCAAAAGGTTTTATTAAAGAGTAGTATTTGTTGTGAATTCTAATTACCTTAGTATTAGTAGGGGACATAGCTAAAGAAAATCTAAAGTGAAACCAAAGCAAAGAGTCATATTGCCAAGGCAAAACAGGTGGAATCGAGGTTATCAAAGAGATAATTGATACGCTAAGTTAAAACAGAAATCTGGAAATAAAGCCCTTTTACTGACGTTGTATGGTTATGACAGTATGATTTGAGAAATTGAGACATTGTTCTTGTTATTTCCATTGTCTGTATAGTGTATGTATCACTTAGCTGGAATAAAAAATATGTTAACATCAATAGATAGGACAATTATTGCTTTAATTAATGCTCAAACCCTGCCCACCTAGCAATAAATATCTTGAAGCCTTTCACATGATAATAATCATGGACATTTAATTGATCATAGACTAATAAAAAGGAAAATTAAATTGGACAAATACTAATATCTTTGCAGGGATTGACTAAAATAGGATTTGCTACCACCATAGGTATATTTTTAGCTGCACATTTCTCCGATATTTTATCAAGATCCTCAAGTCTCATGGGAAGTGCAGCACCAGAAGTAAGCCCCAATGCTTCAGTCCTATGGGCCAAAACAAACTCAGCTTCTTCAACATTCTCCACAATCTATATTCCTAAGCCCTACAACAATAAATTTATACGGAACTCCAACATTAGTCTCCATATACGCGGTCAAAATTTTGTGCTCTGCTCATTAGTGTATTTGGAAATATAAAAGTTATACATTATGTTAAGAATATTTTCCACTCATGTCTTATTTTCTATTTTTAGTTAGTTTTTCTTCAAGAGTCCATATGAACCACCTCAACAATTTTTCTAATATCAATTCGTCAAGCAAGAAAAGATGTACAATATGGATCATTATAAAATGATGTAAGAAAAACATCTCAAATTTGACTGACAATATTTGATCAGAGACCTTAGAGGTCATACCTTGGTCCGATGGCAAGTGCCCTCGTCGAACCTATGGTTGGTCTCGAGTTCGAGACATGGGAGAAGCCTCTCCATATATGGTGGTAATGTCAGCCGACATCTGCCTCTCCCAGACCCTTTTCAGTTAAGCGGGAGCCTTGTACACCAGGTACGACCTTTTTTAGACCTTATGCAGTTCACAAGGAGGAAAGTGTTCTTGATTATGATTACGAGGTTGTTAACTCTTACTCTCTCTCAAAATTGAATCCCAATACTTTAGTTACCCTACTGCCCGTTATTTTCAAGCTTAAAACAGACATTGCGTTAAATAGAGTTAAAATAGTTTATTTATTACTTGAAAACACTTTATTTCAAAAAGTTTATAAATCAAATTATCCAAGGTTAACAACCCTCTCAAGAATGAGTGTATGTTTGGCCTTTCTCCAGTTATAAGAAGAGAGGTTCAACAAATGTTTGAAAGAAAACTTAGAGAGACAATAGAATTCCAAAGTATAATTTTATATGTAAAGGAAAAGAAAGTTAAAAAATGAAAACAAACTACTACATATTAACACAAAATTAAGTAATAATTATTCTTAGAAGTACTTGTCCACTTGTCTCCAAAAACAATTTTACATTTGCATACCTCCAAAGATATAGTACCTCGGTCATTCCAGGTCATGTGAATGCAGAAACTTCCAAATCTCAAAAACCAAGCATCATCTCTCCTGCTCCGGATTTATTTACATAGAATTACAAGTCAAAATAATGAAAATGCAAAATAAATTTTGCTAATAATTGTACAAACAACCACAGGGGAGATGCCCAAAATTCATGATAGGAATATTTTCATAAGCATACAAGTCATGTAACATATTACTAGGATTATAACATATGAGCATGTCACCATCATCACAGCCATATTTTGAACACAAGTCTAAGGGATAGCCTAAGATTACAAAGGCATTAAAATTTAGAATGCAAAACAACTAGTATTATACGGGTCAGTTAAAATGAGTAAAATAGACATTTTATGATGCTATATTTTTCAGTGGTTTACTTTCGTTCGTAACTTTATTTTCACATTCAAACAAAGAAAGGGTGTGGCAATGAGGCTTACAAGTTATAGCGTAAAAAGTCCTTCAGATACAAGGGTTGTTATATGATTCTCTAAGATAAGCCAAAGTGGAATTCCAGATTTTCACTATCAGTTTGTCCAGCCCGAGACTGTATTTCATTTAGTCAATCAGAAGAAAGGCCAAAAAAGAAGAAGATGAGTCAGTAGACAAAGTATACACCATAGTTCTTACCTTCCATTTAAACTGAGTACAAGAATAAGACCCTATAATTGAAGAGAAACTTTGGTTGCATTTGTTTTTTCATCTGAAGTCTGAATCTGAAATCCGAAGACTGAATCTGAAGTTTGAAATCTGAATCTGAAAAATATATTTGTTTTTATGTCTGAATGTACCTCTGAATGAATGTATTTAGACTCAGTCCGACTTCAGATTCAGACTTCAGATTCAGTTCTACCTCTTAAGCATTAAGAACCAAATATAGCCGTTAACGTCTTAATCATTTAAAAAAACAAACACCTTTTGTTAAAGGGGATGAGTTGGTTGGTGTGATCTACGAACATTTTAAAATGAGGCCCTTTAATGATTTTGGTATTAAATTATTATAATATATGAAGAATTTTCAAACTACACCGGTGTAAATTATAAAAAGTTTTACACCCTTTAACAATTTTTTTTATCGAGAACAAATTGAAGAAACCAAGCGTTAGATTTGCATACATATCGTCTACATTATGTATGTAAAATATCATGTTAATCATATATTGACAAGGGTTCAATCAGTGTGCTCATATTTTTCTAAATTTCATTAACTACATAATTTAGTTTTTAAAGATACAATCATGATGAGGCATCTCTTAATCTCAAATTGATTTATTTTCTGCACACACAATTAGTGTGAAATGCCAGATAAAAAGTTATTAAACTTTTTTTACTTAAATTGAACCCCCATACTTTTTTGGGCATTGGTATCGTTTTCGTTATTGAATGTATATGTTTCGCCACTAAATGTACCAAAGTAAAAAAATTACAGTCAATGACGATACGCTTAGATTCAATGGAGGAAAAAATACCAAAGTCTAAAAAAACAAGCATGCATCAAATGCTAAATACCACCATTAATGATGTACCAAAGTAAACATATTTTTTGTACTTGTGCTCATTGTACATTTTTTGTCGAATTTTTCAATAATACACCCCATGTGGGGTGCCTATAGCACGTTAGTTCTCTTTTCATTATTAAAAGAAGTATGCACATAGGACATGTTAGTTTTACATTGCATTTTGATTTTTTAAGTTTACTACAAATTTTACATGACTTATTTTGTATTTATATAAGGATGTAAAATATACTGTTATAATTATTTGTTTTTTCTATATAAATACATAATGGCTAGTTACGGTGTTACAATGTGGTGGTGGTGGAAGGGGGAGGGGGACTAGATAGGGGTGTTATAATTGAGTTGTATTGCTTTGGGTTCGAGTAATAGTTATGAATACTAGTAATTTAAATAAAACTATTAATTATGCGGGTCACGTGTTGTGTCATAATCGAATTGTTTGCGTAGAACTTGTTATTGGGTCCAGATACCCCTGTTGTCTGAGCAGAAACCATTGTGTTATTCTCTTTCCCAGTGATAAAATCTAATTAATGCCTAAAATTATATAATCTCACCACAATGTCTTTCTGCAACCTTAAACATCTAGGCACATTTAAATATTTTGTTGAAGGTGTATTATTGTCTTTTAGAAAATCATCACCAAATTTTATATATGACGATTAACACTACTTTGAATTATCTTTCCACACTCTCAGACTTTTTCACCTTATTTAAATTTAGCAGGTGTATATTTTATATCTTCTAATATTTAATATTCTATTTTTACAGATAAAAAAGCACTAATATTTAACTAGTACAAAAAAAATATTGGGTTATTTACTGTTTGGAGTACAATAGTTCTTAGTAACTCGGGGTTGAGGTATCCTAGTTTACATTATAGTTGGATGGGGATTGTTTTGGATGTAAACCGTTAATAGTTGTCTCTCACATGGTAAACGACCTCTTTGCCCTTAAAATTAAATATTTTCTAATGGCTACAATCAGATTCATCCCAATATATCATTCATTTTACACCATTTTGTACATTGGAGGACCAACCACCTTAACGCTAACAAATTTAATATTTATGAAAACAAAACAAATTTTGTGTTGTTTTTAATAGATACAAAATGAGAAAAAAATATATTTAATAGATAATTGTTTTAAACGTTATTTTTAGCTGTTTTTTAATTATAAAACTGTAAGTTTTTAATCAAAAAAGGTTTTTTTATTGTACGTTATTAAATATAAAACAAATTGTACGTTACCGATAGAAAAACTGTACATTAAATGTTCAATTGTATTTTCTAATTTTAAAAAAATTGTACGTAATTTCCCCCCCTTTTTATTAAAAAAACTATTCGTTATTTAAAAAAAATATTGAAAATAAATAAATAAATAACTGTAAAGTTTTTTTTAAATGTCGTTATATCGTTTAAAAAAAATATTGTTTATAAATAAAAATTAGTTTTTGTAAACTGTTTTATAAAAGTGTTATTTTCGAAATACAATACAGTTTAATAAGAAAAGGTTTACGTTATTTAAAAAAAATACTTGTTTTTTACCAAAAGAAAAAATAGTAGTTTTTTTGAAAAAATAAAACTTTTTTTTTAATAAAAACTATAAAAAAAAGCACAATGTTACGTATTTTTTTTTAAAAAACTGCATGTTATTATATATATATATATATATATATATATATATATATATATATATATATATATATATATATATACACATACACATACACACACAGAGAGAGAGAGAGAGAGAGAGAGAGAGAGAGACATTCTCTTAAACGGACGTCCTTAAAGAACGGATTAACGGACTTTTGTCCTTATCCGACTGTGGTCCCCTCGTGGTCTGTAAGACTTTTGTTATTTTCTTTAGATGGTCCCCCTCTTGTCTTATACTAAAACCCTATTTTAAGACTATATATGTAAAAGAATTGTAATTTAGACCCAAATTGGTATCAAGACCTTAAGAACTTTAGAATATCACCAAATTCTGACCAAAATCCTAATTCTGGTATCAGAGCCATAAGACGTTCTTTTTAGACTTATAGTAAAAAGACTTTAATGCCCTTGGGATTTATCCCTCGCATTTACCAAGATATTTTTGAAACCAACCCAGAGTACCAACCTATACCCATAACTGATTTAGACTCAATAGGTTGTTTAATCTCTCACATAGACGGTTGTTCACACTTCGAACACATCCCAGCCAAACACGCGACCCAAATAAGTGTATACTACTTATATTAAGACAATTAATAAAAGACACTCAAGCCCTAGAAACAGAGATAAAAAATATCTCTAAAAGATTACTAGAAATAGATAATCAAATCCCAATAGACTTAGTTCATGTTCTATAAGAAATAAATATTAAGACTAATCATATAGAAGTCCTTAACAAAGACATTTTAGAAATTAAAACCTTAATTAAAAATCAAGACAATGAGTTAATTAAACTTACTAAAGAACAAGCTAAGCTTATCCCTAGATTAGATAGTTATCTTCCTAATGGAGATAGTTAGATCAGACTGGAATGAGGTACCAAGAGACCCCTCCATTCAGACTTTATCAGAATTTTATCAAAGAATTTAAGAAAAGATAAATGATGATAGATTTTATTATAAGATAAATGAAAATGAGATTGTCAACGCGGCTAAAGCAACTAGACTTATATTAGAAAGACTAAATTTAATTTCTATATCCATAGCAGCTACCTAAGACCAAGGTTCTAAAAATCGCGGGGCGTGATCGAGGCGTGGAGGTCAAGCCTCAAGCCTTAGAAGCCTAGGCGGGTTTAAGCGTAAAAAGGCGTTTAGGCCTTATTATTATATTTTAATATTTTTACACCATAACAAGGCTATTAAAATACTAAAATTGTACATATCATAAAAATATGTCTGAATATATGAAAATTAAAATATTATTTGATTATTTTGGATGAGATAATGGTCCGGTTAGTTAAAAAATTCTTTAAAAGGCGATATCGTTTCACTAAAGTATTGTTGTTTTTAGAAAAAAAGTGCCCCTTGAGAGTTTTACTAAGCATAAGGCGTAAAAAACTTAAGGCGAGGCGTTTCGCCCAAGCCTTAAGCCTAGGCGTTTCGCCCAAGCCTTAAGCCTAGGCGTGCCTAGGCGGGTTTTTTAGAACAGTGCCTAAGACTATAACAGTATCGTTGTTAAAGACTTACATTTAGATTTAAAGGCTAAGACAGAAGGATTAACTACCTTCTATACATACTTTGTTAAATTCCAACAGAATTTAGGAAATTACCTTAATAATATAGAAGGTCATAACCTATCCAAAATGGATAGTATTATTAATGAACTTAGACTAAACACAGTCCAAGTAGAAGAAAAATACAAAGAAATTATAAACAAAATTAAGGCCGTATATAATAAACCTTCCCAAGCAGAAATAGACTCTCCTTTTATTTTAACTCGGTTAGATAAAATTGAAAAGACTGTAGAAACCATAAAAGTTAAAACTATGCAACAACAAGAAAAATATAATGAAATAAAAGACTATATTACTAATATTGGTAAATCCATTATTAATTCTCTAGCTAGACATAGTGAAGAAAGTTCCGAGAAGACAAGAAAAGAAAATAGGAATTTTAAAGAAGAAATCCTTAATCAGATAAAAAGACAAAAAGATTATTCAGACTTCTTAGAAAGAATTGAAAAGAGATTGGAACAAAAACAGGTAACCACCTGTAAATTTAGAGAAACCCCTCCTATAGAAACTAGAGAAAGGAATACCATAGGTAGACGAGTCATAAATGACGGATTAAATAAGACTAGTAAGATAGTTAGCTCTATCCCAAATATTGGACAGAGTAACCATATGCTCCAAAGACGTAAGGATTCATCCTCCAATGTTAGGACATGGTGGAAAGAAAGAAATTTCACCAATCCTCTCCAATGGAAGGAATGGGGTGAAGTTGACTGGAAGATTGTTGAAGATTCCATCCATAATGAACAACTTCCAGCCATTAGATACATAGACTTGTTTAAAGAAGGTGTCACTCCTAAGACTCCTAATTATAACATGACTTACCATTGTAGGAATCATGTGTTAGACAAATCTTATACTGAGCTCCAAGTGTTTGACTCAGAATGGCTTAGATCTAGAGAAACTGATAGGAAGTTCCAATTCCTAACCTTTGAAGTCTTTCAAGCAAGAATCCAAGGATTACATAGACCTCAAAATAATATTAACATATTATGTTGTTTAGTAGACAAAAGATGGAAAGATTTTGAGAAAAGCCTTATTGGGATAGCCCAATTAGAAATGTCAGACAACATAGGATACTTTAATGTCATTCCGGCATTTACAGTAACCGTAGACACAGCCAAACATTTTAAGTTAATCTTATATGCTAGTGGCTATGAAGACTATATTATCCTAAACGCTAATATAAATATAGAATTTCAAAGCTATGTGAAGTTCTCCCAATTTCCTTATGAAGGAATGCAATCGGGAATTCCTAGCGGTAGACTTAATGAAGAAACTTTAGTTAGAACCAATGTTTCAGACTATAATCATACTTACAGTATTAGGAATACTGGACCTATGAAAGAGAAAACTAAGACTCTCTGGCAATTGCCAGAATTTTAAGAAACTAAGACTATACAAAATAAACCTTTGTTTATTAATCAAGACGACGTTACTTGAAATGTTACCATCCAGTTTGGTCCTCCTAAGATTATCAATAAGAATATCTAGACCGAAGAAATTAGATTTAGGAATGTGGGAGAAGCCATAATCAATGATCCTTCAGAAGGAGAACGTAGTAGTAAGATTAGTGCTAGTTTACTAAGACAAGCCCCGGTAATTAGACCTAGAAGATCATTTGAACAAAAAGACTTAATTAAAGAAAAAGCTAGAATCCAAAACTTTGGACATGAATGCACAGAATTGGATATGGAGACATTTAAAGATAACCTTAAGAAAAGTCATTCTGGTAGATTTCAAGAAAGAGAAAGATTTAATATGATAGCCCAAGACCGCATATTAAAATTAAAAGAATCTAAGAATACAAAGGAACTTCTTAGAAACTTAAGACTAATAGAAGAAGGAGAACAAAAATTAATGCCAGCTACACAAGTAAAACCTAGCAAACAAGAGATAGGAAGTAGTAGTAGGCTAGAAGATGCTCCTAGACTTTCTAGTAAACCAATAGGAATCAATATTCCTATATAATCAAGCACCGTAGTAAAGACTAAACCTGATTATATAAAAGACTTTCCAACTAGTGACAAGAGTTTCACTCTTGTTAAGACAATGGCAAGCCAGACCATAAATCCTGTAGGTATATACCTTAACCTAGACAATGTTCAAGATAGAAAGAAAGCCTTAGACGAATGGTGTAATCAGATGAACATGTGTTTTGCATCTAATGAGCAATGGGATGCAAGTTCATGTAAGCGGTACGCTAAGCAATCCATTAGAGGTATTGCAAAAGATTACGTAGATAGTTTAAGAAAGGCTACAAATGAAGACTCCTTAACAAAGGTTGAGAAGATGAAAGAAAACTTAGAAGAAAGATCAATTGAAGAATATATTCAATTGTTCACATCAGAATTCATTGGAGCTGAACATCTAGCTCAAATCAATGAACAAGACCTAGGAAAAACTAAGTTAGCCCTCCTTAGCATTTGCAAATTAGATAAGATAAATGAATATAGCAATAATTATGAACAACTATATTACCAAATTAAAAAATTTGGAGAGGCCTTAAAAGACGAATACTTTATAAAGATACCAGCCACAGGACAAATCCTAATTAATGAATATAGGAATTGACCAGGAGTAGCTGGAGTTAAGAATAACTCCCTTGGTGGAAGAATCAATTTCGCCAAAGACTATATCATATCTACGAGACGTGATATAACCCAAGGAAAGTTGATAGAAGAAACTTTCAAGCAGGTCCCTCCAATCAAAGACGAAAGAGACATCGCTCAAATCCAATGGGGATGTGAAAGTGAATCTAAGAAATTCAAAAAGAAATTATAATGGAAACATAAGAAGTTTAAAACTAGACCTTTAGGATTTCCAAAGAAGTATAAATTTAGACAATCTACTACCTTTAGAAAAAAGGATCCTAAGACTAAGAAAAATAGATTTAACCAATGAAGATATTTTAAGAAGAATAATAGTAAGTATAAGAAGGTTCCTAATTATAGGAAAGAAAAAGATATAGCTCAATTTAAGACTGCCACCAAAGTATGTTGGACTTGCGGTAAAGAAGGACGCTTTGCTAAAGACTGCCCTAATAAGAAAGATAAAGAAAGTATTAAGATTATTAATACAATATTAGACTATGCAAATCAAGAAGAGTTAGATATCCTATATGCTATAGAAATATCAGATATAGAAGATGATGACAATACTAGTATCTATAGTGCATATACAGATAGTGACTCAAAAGACTATAATAGTGATACTGATGAGTACGAAGACTCTCAGGATACTTTAGAGTTGTACATGATGTAAACTAATCAAGACGATTTAGAAAATGAATATATAGACTTTGAAGAAGATTGGTATAAGTGCATATTAAGCCCATTTTTAAAGAAAAGATGGACACTTAGTAATCCTGAGTTACTAACCTGTCTACCTAGATGTTACTTTGATGAAAGACATTATTGCACATTTGAAATGAAATGTTGCAAAAAATACTTTAGATGCGTAGAATGCTTTGAGACTATACAAACAGAATTATTTATGGTTTGTATTATTTGTCAATTACACTACCATGAAGACTGTTGGAGAACTAGATTTAGAGCAATTTATACTAGCCATTATGACGCTCAAATAGACTTAGATATTAAAGCATATTATCAAAATATTGATAAGAATATAGCCAAAAGATTGCAAGAAAATGAAGACTTCAAAGGAAAGGAAATTTCCTATGATTTAGAAAAATACCATTCTTATAGTAGTTCAGAAGACCAAATACCCTTAGATATTATAGATAAATCTCAGAAAGGAATATCTATTTTAGAAAAGAATAATTTAGAAATTTCTACTAAACCACATGCTTGTTTTATAGAATTGTTTGTTCAACATAAAGGCTATCCTAAAAGACTTTCAGCTTTTATAGATACAGGGTGCTCTCAGAGTATTTGCAAGGCTAATGCCTTCCCTGAAGACTATTTTTTAGAAAGTACTCAAGAAATCTATGGTAAAGTGGCTAATGGAGATCCATTTACCTTATATTTCTAGACTATTCCTATTTATTTTAAATTAGGAAATCAGACCAACAAAATCGTTAATCATTGGTTTTGGATAATGGATCCTCGTCCTAGTTTCACAGGAAACATTATTTTAGGACAAGACTTTATTAGTAAATATCATCCTTATACTCAGTATAACGATAAGATATTAATTAGTGATAAAGAGGAATTTAATATTAAAGCCCCTCTAATAGATCATAAGACTTCCTTTGACCTAATGCAGGTCAAACCCAATTATCGACCCATAAAACATCAGAGTTCTTCAGCTGAGCAGGGTGGACCTAGACCTACAACCCAACAAGAAGCCCTAGATATTACTAAACCCTTACAAAAAAAGTGTAAGTGTCCAGACGAAAAGTGTTATAAGGAAATAGCGCTTATACAACAAGACATTTTAGATCAAGCCCAGCATACCTTATTACAGGTTCAAGCTATATCCAAACAGAAGAAAATGGATATAGAAGTAGAAAAGGAAAAGATTAGGCAATTATAAGAGCCTACTTTAGGAGAAAATCCCATCACTAAGTGGGATAAAGACCAAAGTTATTGTGAAATCATCCCTATTAACCCAGACGCCACTATTAATGGTGGAACCTATAAGAAAGGATATTCACAAGAAGATAGGGAAGAATTCAAGAAAGACATAGATGAAATGCTTAAGTTAGGCATTATTAGAGAAAGTAAAAGTAGACATAATAGCTTAGCCTTGTATGTTCAAAATGAATTTGAACGTAAAAGAGGAAAAAGACGTATGGTTATAGATTATAGACAAATAAATAAGAATTGTGAATTTGATTCTTATAAGATACCAGACAAGAATAATTTGATTAATTTAATTGAAGATAGAATTATATTCGGTAAGTTTGATTGCAAATCAGGTTTCTGGAAGATTAAGATGCATCCAGACAGTATTACTTGGACAACCTTTAGTGTGCCCCAAGGAAAATACGAATGGCTAGTAATGCCATTTGGATACTTGAATGCTCCTCAAGTTTTCCAAAGAAGAATGGATAATATATTTAGACCTTATTCATAATTTTGTCTCGTTTACATAGATGATATTCTTGTAGCCAGACTGAGATAGAGCATGTAGACCATCTTAAAAAGATTATTTTAGAATTAGACAGACATGATATTGTTATTTTCGAAAGGAAAATGCAATTATTTCAGACTGAAATAGACTTTGTGGGAATGCATATTAATAAAGGAAAATTATCCTTGGCATAACACATAACCAAAAAGATTCTTGAGTTTCCAGACCAACTTAAAGATAAAAAATAATTATAATCATTTTTAGGATTACTTAATTGTGCTGCAGACTTTATTAAAGACCTTGCTTCAAAAAGACAAAGCTTAACGACCATATTAAAAGGAATAAACAAAACCAATCCCTTTTATTGGACTAAAGACGATTTTGAAGTAATAAGACAAATTAAAGATGCAGTCAATAATATTCCTTTACTTGAACTGCCTAATGCATAAGACCAGTTAATAGTAGAAACAGATGCCTCTGATAAACAATGGGGAGCAGTATAATTTTCCATTGATCATCAAACAAAGAAGAAGAAACTTTATAGACAGAGTTCTGGAACCTTTACAAACCCAGAAACAAGATACACTGCCCATGAAAAGGAAGTTTTAGCCATAGTAAGGGCAATACAAAAATATATGGTATTCCTTAGACCTAAACATTTTACTGTTTATACTGACTCTTCTTATGCAGTAAAATTTAGAGATTTAGACTTGTCCAAATCAAGGACTAATAGACTAATTAGATTGCAACAATTGCTTAATGGTTATGACTTCTCTGTTATACATATTAAGGGAAGTAAAAATACCATTCCAGACATTATATCAAGAGAGCCAATGTTTGCTAACACTAATATGATTTCATGTTTTATGTTGTAAACAGAAGACCTAGAAGACATCAGTTCCTCTAGAACGAATAGACTGAACAGGGAAGACGTTGCAGACGATCTTAGACGCGTAACACCAAATGCTGGTGTAACGCAAAGACAAACTCATATTCAAGACTCTCAAGAAAGACCAATCCTAAAGAACTTTGATGATATCTTGGTTCCTCCATAAAAATCTAGACAGGAGATTATAGCTCAAAATAGATTCATTGGGAAGATGTATTTTACCCAATATAGACCCGATTAAATATACCCAGACTTGATCAAATTTACACGAGAATTTTCAGAAGACGAAAATACTCTTATACACGCCATATATGGTGGAATGTGAAGAATAGACTATGGATTGAGTTCAAACAAAATTTGGTAGTGTGACACCCCGCCTAATTAAATACCGGGTGATCAGTCCTTTATTAAATTATAATCAAGGTGACGGTCGGTTCATTCTTAGCATCACTGTCGTAAAAATAAAATTTCCAATTTAAACACCCTAAATAATTAAGCTAAGTATCAAAACCATTTTAGATAATACTTTCCAAATTTTATTTTATAAACCAGCATTTAAAACTTTACATAATTCACAATTAAAGAACCACACAACAACTATTCTGTAACATATAATTCAAATGATCAAACATTCCACTAATTGAATCCAACATTAAAACTCAAAGGAAAAACATCCTGACAATAATAAATCCCAACGTGCAAATACTGGAGATAAATGAATTACAATATCCAATAAAACAATTGAGTAATGGAAAAGGGTGACACATTCCCAACTGGATAAAATAAATACTAGAAGTGGAATCATGAAATGAGGTCGTCTAAGCAAGAAGCCTGCAACTCCCACCTAAGCTGCAGCGCGTTCCTTCCAATGGATCCTATGCAAGACGCCCCTGTGGCTGGGCACCTGTAATATATGCATATATATACAAGAGAGAGAAAAATGGAAACGGGTCAGAGCCCGATTGTAAAAATGATTTAAAATTTGTTTAGAAAGTATTTAAAATGTTTACTGGCCAATGCAGCAACATATTAGTGCGACACTTCCTTGAGAAATTCTCACCTCTCTTCTAATTTGCACGCCTATCGTACTAACCTTCTCAACAGTTTAACTTATCTTATCTTAGGTCGCTCGTAATATTTAAACTGAAAAATTCAACTGTTTAAGAGGTTCATTTCATTTAACAACATAGTTCTCATTTAACCTTATTTACTAATAAAGTCTCTCAACAATATATTATACTTTTCAAACACTTATTCCCAAATTGAAATAATTATTTATTTCTTACTTCCCATAAACACAGTAGGTAGTTTCCAAATTCCAGAATTTAAATATATATATTAAATACTCATATAATATAAATATTCTAACGGCACCCCACATAATCATTATGGTGCGAGCATACTCTTCTATCCAGTCCCCGTATCACTCGTACTAAGGGAAATACAAGTTCGGAATCACTCTCGAACTGTATTAACACAAACACAAACAATATTGAGGCGAAGCATAGATTCCAGGTCTCTAAAAGGTCAGCACATACCCTCACGTCTCTTAGGACCGTCTGAACTATCGATTCGATAGCCTGTACCGAAGGATTTCTATCTTCTAGGGTACGAGTCAATATCCCCCATAAGGTCCCATCGAGATAAGACTGTCCCAACGTTGTAATCTCAGGGATAGCAAGTAGCGCGGGCATGATTTTCACACGTATATAATATATGCATAAACATAGTCACATAAATATACTAATATTACCATATCAAATTTAGGTACATCTCATAACCCATAATTATGACATTTATCCTTATTTCTCATTATTTAGTTATCACGTATAACGTTTGCCTCTTATCTAAATTTGTGGGATTTTTCCAACTTATCCAGTGACACTCGTGAATTTCTATACTCCCAAGTGAAATTTCAGTAAGTACTCATTTATTTTCCAACGTAACTATCTTACGCGTCTCCTTCTTTAATACATAGTTCCATCATCCATTATATGTAAACATCCCCGAAAATGTGAATCTCATCTTACATTAAAGGTTTTATATTTTTAATAAGTCCTACTGGTCTTCTTTATCTCTCAAAATATTTTAATAAGGATGTCCAAAGATTATTACTCATTTAAATTAAATTCAACTATTTAGAAGGGGAAAAATGAGTCTGCCAGGAGGGGTGGATCGATCGATGGCAGGAGCTCGATCGATCGATGCGTCGATCGATCGATACTCCTGGTTCGATCGATCGATCAAAGAGGTATGACGAGTTCTGCAGAAAACCAGTTACGGGTTCTATCATTCAAATCCAAAGTTTTAACTCCCAAACTCCAAGAAATTTATACCACAAACGTCCTAAACCCAAATGGATAATATTTAACGTAAAGCTTGCGAGATTTCATCAAGATTCATGGATTAAAAGTGCCTAAATTTATACAATTCTCATGAACCCTAAAAATTTCTTTAACTTAATTCAAATCATTCTTTCTCCAGAAATTCTACCTCTAATTCATCATAAATTCGTGGTTAAACCTCTACATATGAAGGGGATTTCTAGATTATCGTTTATATCACTAAAACATGCAATTTTCTAATCTCCAACATGGGTTTTCTTTCATAGAACTCATCCTAATCAACCCTACACAACATGAATGAAGCATTAACGAAATTAAGCAAGGTAAATACCTACCTGGGGATTTTTGGTCTCTGATTTGTGCTGAAATCAGTGTGGTTATGATCCTTGCGACGTGATCTATCGTTTGGTGGCGACGGCGGCGCAAACAGAGGAGTTTTCGGCCTAGAACTCCTTGGCAAGCTCTCTCCTTCCTTATCCAATGGATGTCACTTGTTTTTGGTTGTGTTAACCCTAGAAGGCAACCCTAAGCATCTGATATAACCCTTGTAAATTCGTTGGTTTAATTACCCAAAATTACAAAATGTCCAAAATGCCCTCCCGGGGTACTAATTAAGCCTAAAAACACCCCGAGACCCAAACTAAACCCCGAGTACACTATTTTGACTATCTCGACCCTTCCGAACACTTTGACGCACTCAAAATGACCATACGAGTAACTTATAATTTATTCACTTTTATTAATCAATATTTAGTCCCGACGCGACACAGGCGCGTCCCGACTTAAATTTTCCAAAATTGTCATTTTATTCACTCGTGACATTTAATAGAACCAATATCATATATTACTTTGCTCATTAGTAATATTCAACAAGTTTCCCATACTTACTAACTCACATCACGTTAGTAATTATTTAAGAAAAATAATTAATTTTGGATTTATATTAAATTAATAACTCACTTTAATTTTAATAAATCCCCAAATTTAGAAAGCATAAAAATACGGGGTATTACATACTTCCCCCCTAATAACGAAATTTCGTCCCGAAATTCAAAAAATAAGGCATACCTGGTAAGAATAAATCTGGGTATCTCTCGCGCATATCTGCCTCGTGCTCCCAGGTGGATTCCTCCACATTATGATGCTCCCACTGGACTCGTACAAGTGGAACTACCTTTGACCTCAATATCCTTTCGCTATGGTCTAGGATAGCCATTGGTCTCTCCTCGTAAGAGCTGTCAGGATATAAGTCTATCTCTTCTATCGTGATGTGAGTGTGGGCCATATCATCCTAAAGGTATCGTCTCAACGACGAGATGTGGAATACATCGTGGATGCGATGTAAATGCTCTGGCAGTCCCAATCTGTAATGGGAAATGGTCCCATGTATCTCGGGTCCAATTTCCCTTTCTTCCTGAACCTCATCACTCCCTTCATAGGAGATACACGTAGTAATACTTGGTCCCCCACATTAAACTCTCGGAAGAATCGTTTCGCATCGACGTAGCTTTTCTGCTTGTCTTGGGCTACTCGAATGCGACTCCTGATAATCTCAATCCTCGCGGAGGTTTCCTGAATCACCTCTGGTCCAAGCAACTTGGTATCCCCCACCTCTAGCCAACACTTTGGGGAATGACAAGGCCTGCCATACAAAGCCTCGAATGGAGCCATGCCAATCGTGAACTGATAAGAGTTATTATAAGCGAACTCTACTAGTGGAAGATGTGTCTCCTAACCTCCTCCAAAGTCAAGGACACACATGCGTAGCATATCCTCTAACATATGATTAGTACGCTCTGCTTGTCCATCTGTCTGTGGGTGATAAGTTGAACTCAACCTCAACTCTGTACCCATAGCCTCCTGAAAGCTCTCCCAGAAACGCGATACGAAGATCTTGTCTCTATCTGACACAATATTCAGGGGCATACCATGTAATCTGACAATCTCAGCAATAAACAACTGAGCATACTGACCCGTGGTATAGTCCATCCGCACCAGCAGAAAATGAGACACCTTGATCAAACGTTCCACAATCACCCAGATGGAATCGTGGCCCCGCTGTGATGTAGGCAACCCTGTAATAAAATCCATAAAAATACTCTCCCACTTCCACGCGGGTATTTCCAGTGGCTGAAGCAACCCTGATGGTTTCTGATGGTCCACCTTTACCAGCTGGCAGGTAGAACACTTGGACACGAACTCAGCAATATCCTTTTTCATCCCACTCCACCAGTATTGCCGCCTCATATCCTGGTACATCTTATCTCCTCCAGGATGTACCATAAATCGGGACCCGTGAGACTGGGTCATCACTGCATGACGTAAGTGTGCTTCTTCTGGGACCACCAATCTCCCATTAAACCTCTAACCCCCATCAGAACTAATAGAATAGGACTCAGCACCCTCGTCTAAAAGTCATACAATCTGCTCCTGACAAAATGGGTCTGCGGTCTGTGCCTGTATCACCCTCGTAACAATCTCGGGTGTCATTGTCATGACAGATATGAAGGAATGGGATACTGCGTCCTGGTGACCCAACTCTTTCCACTTTGCTTTTCAGATGTCCGCTACAACGTCTATCGGTCTACGACTCAACGCATCAGCAACTACGTTGGCCTTCCCCGGATGGTACTGAATGTTGAACTGATAGTCCTTCACAAACTCTAACCACCTGCACTGACGCATATTCAGCTCTCGCTGAGTGAATAGGTACTGCAGTGACTTGTGGTCTGTGAATAAGCGGAATTTCTCCCCTAATAAATAGTGTCTCTAAATCCTCAATGCAAAAGCGACCGCTACCAACTCTAGGTCGTGTGTGGGGTAATTCTTCTCGTACGGCTTAAGCTTGCGGGAGACAAAAGCTATAGCCTTCTCCTCCTGCTGAAGTAATCCCCCAAGTCCCCGTAAAGAGGCATCAGTGTAAACCAGGTACTCCACGCCCAGCTTAGATAAAGCAAGGACCGGTGCTGAAGTAAGCTTGTCTTTCAGCTCATCGAAGGCCAATTGACAAGCATCGTCCCAAACATATGGTACCCCTTTGCGAGTCAAGTTTGTCAATGGACCCGCTATTTTGGATAACCCCCGAATGAATCTCCTGTAGTATTCGGCTAATCCCAAGAAACTATGCACTTGCATCGGTGTCATGGGCTGTCCCCACTCCCTCACCGCTGACACTTTACTCAGGTCAACTGCTATCCCCTGTTCAGAAATAACATGCCCCAAGAACTTTACTTCCTGTAACCAGAACCCGCACTTTTCGTACTTAGCATACAGCTGATGCTCTCGTAGAGTCTGAAGAACCTGCCTCAAGTGCTCGGTATGCTCCTCCTCGGAGTGTGAATATATCAGGATGTCATCTATGAAGATGATGACAAACTGATCCAAGAACTCTCTGAACACTCGGTTCATCAAGTCCATGAATACTGCTAGAGAATTCGTGAGTCCAAATGGCATCACTCTAAACTCATAGGACCCATATCTCGTCAAGAAGGCAGTCTTTGAAACATCCTGCTCCCTAATACGTAGCTGATGGTACCCTGACCTCAGATCTATCTTCGAAAAGAAATTTTCTCCCCTCAACTTGTCGAACAGATCATCGATTCAAGGCAACAGATACTTGTTCCGTATCGTGACCTTGTTCAGCTCTCGGTAGTCCACACATAGCCTCAGTGAACCATCTCTCTTTTTCACAAACAAAACTGGAGCGCCCCAAGGTGAGGTACTCCTACGAATGAAGCCCTGACCTAACAGCTGCTCTATCTGATCTCGTAGCTCTCGCTCCTCCGCCGGAGCCATACGGTATGGAGCGCGTGCTATAGATCGGGTATCCGGTAATAAATTTATGACAAGGTCTATCTCTCGACTGCGGGGTAGGCCTAGTATCTCCTGAAATACATCGGAATACTCACGAACAACTGGGATCAAGTCTAAGGGAATCACAACCTCCTTAGAGGTATCCTCCTCTATGTGATACAAATGAGCGGTCGTGCCTCCCTCTGGGCGAGGCATCGCCACTAAAAACATCTCTTGCCCCGGAATGGAAAAAACAATACTCCCACAAAAATAATCTATCATGGCTCTATAAGCTGCGAGCCAATCCATATCGATAATAACGTCGTGCTCATGAATATCTAAGACTAACATGTCTGCTGGTAATACCAAGATACCAATCTCTACCCCACTCCCCTGCATATAAAGAAAATTAGTGATCCATTTCCCAATGGTGAGTCTACACACGTTACAGTGCTCTCTGTTGTGGCTAATAACCCTAAGGCCTTCGCAAAATGGGTAGCTATAAAATAGTGCATCGTACCAGTATCAATTAAATCTCAACCCATAGCACCGGGTATAGAGGACGTACCTTTTATCTCGGTTGGGGCCTGAGGTGTTGCTATTTGGTGGACGTTATAGACACGTCCATACTATATTTGCCTCTGCTGCACTGAGGCTGCTGGAATGGCTGGTGGAGCTGGCTTCTGTGGTTTATTACCGGTGCCCTGCTGCCTTGGGTCTTTATTACTCTCTGGGCAATCCTGACACCTATGGCCATTCCTGCCACATTGGAAGCACCTCCCTCGAAACTGTCTCTCTTTACTACGTTGTTGACTAGTCTCGCTTTCTCCTTGGTTTTGCTGGCCTTGCTGAGGAATTTGTGGAAAAACGATGTCAGGTTGAGGACAATTCCTCCACTTGTGACCCGGTCGTACACATTTATAGCAGAGTCCTGAAATTTCTCATTGGTCGGGTTGTGGTTTCTCCCCAGTCTGATTTGGACAAGATTGACGTTTATGACTGTCCATTCCACATTTGAAACACCTCTTTGTGACTTCATTCTGACCCTAACTTTGTTGGCCCTGACGCTTTTGGCCCTCTACGTAAATTCGGTTACCTCTCGAGCCGTCTTGATCTTGAGGGGTTTGTTGCCGAAATTTCGGTGTCTTCACACAATTGTCAACTCTAGTCACATGAAATTGACTAATCTCTCTAGGTCTATTGCCTCCTCTGAGCTACATGATGCGTTTGTGGTACTGTAAGACTACAGTGGTAACTTCTTGTGCCACAATGCCCGCAAATTCAGCGATTGCTACCCCTTTCGGAGAAACCTGAGGTGTGAGTTGTCCTTGCTCATTAACTTCCCCAATGTCCTTAGCTTGTTCGTCCTGACGGGTCATCTGAAAATTTAAGAAACAATTTAATCTGAATAAGTTCAACATTCACATCGACAAATCGCAGAAGCATGAATTTCCAACGCATAAAGATGAATACAACATTCTTAATATTAAGGCTCTAATTCAAAGACGCTAAGCTGGAAATGAGATAAGCTATACAGATCCTAAAGGACACTAGAATTTGATGCTCTGATACCACCTGTGACACCCCGCCTAATTAAATACCGGGTGATCAGTTCTTTATTAAATTATAATCAAGGTGACGGTCGGTTCATTCTTAGTATCACTTTCGTAAAAATAAAATTTCCAATTTAAACACCCTAAATAATTAAGCTAAGTGTCAAAACCATTTTAGATATTACTTTCCAAATTTTATTTTATAAACCAACATTTAAAACTTTACATAATTCACAATTAAAGCACCACACAACAACTATTCTGTAACATATAATCCAAATGATCAATCATTCCACTAATTGAATCCAACATTAAAACTTAAAGGAAAAACATCCTGACAATAATAAATCCCAACATGCAAATACTGTAGATAAATGAATTACAATATCCAATAAAATAACTGAGTAATGGAAAAGGGCGACACATGCCCAACTGGATAAAATAAATACTAGAAGTGGAATCAAGAAATCAGGTCGTCTAAGCAAGAGGCCTGCAACTCTCACCTAAGCTGCAGCGCGTTCCTTCCAATGGATCCTATGCAAGACGCCCCTATGGCTGGGCACCTGTAATATATACATATATATACAAGAGAGAGAAAAAAATGGAAACGGGTCAGAGCCCGATTGTAAAAACGATTTAAATTTTTTTTAGCAAGTATTTAAAATGTTTACTGGCCAATGCAACAACATATTAGTGCGACACTCCCTTGAGAAATTCTCACCTCTCTTCTAATGTGCACGCCTATCGCACTAACCTTCTCAACGGTTTAACTTATTTTATCTTAGGTCGCTCGTAAGATTTAAACTGACAAATTCAACTGTTTAAGAGGTTCATTTCATTTAACAACATAGTTCTCATTTAACCTTATTTAGTAATAAAGTCTCTCAACAATATATTATACTTTTTAAACACTTATTCCCAAATTGAAATAATTATTCATTTCTTAGTTCCCATAAACACAGTAGGTAGTTCCTAAATTCCAGAATTTAAATATATATTAAATACTTATATAATATAAATATTCTAACAGCACCCCACATAATCATTATGGTGCTGGCATACTCTGCTATCCAGTCCCCGTATCACTCGTACTAAGGAAAATACAAGTTCGGAATCACTCTCCAACTGTATTAACACAAAGACAAACAATATTGAGGCGAAGCATAGATTCCAGGTCTCTAAGAGGTCAGCACATGCCCTCACGTCTCTTAGGACCATCTGAACTATCGATTCTATAGCCTGTACCGAAGGATTTCTATCTTCTAGGGTACGAGTCAATATCCCCCATAAGGTCCCATCGAGATAAGACTGTCCCAACGCGGTAACCTCAAGGATTTCAAGTAGCGCGAGCATGATTTTCACACGTATATAGTATATGCATAAACACAGTCATATAAATATACTACTATTACCATATCAAATTTAGGTACATATCATAACCCATAATTATGACATTTATCCTTATTTCTCATTATTTAGTTATCACGTATAACGTTTGCCTCTTATCTAAATTTGTGGGATTTTTCCAACTTATCCAGTGACACTCGTGAATTTCTATACTCCCAAGTGAAATTTCAGTAAGTACTCATTTATTTTCCAACGTAACTATCTTACGTGTCTCCTTCTTTAATACATAGTTCCATCGTCCATTATATGTAAACATCCCCGAAAATGTGAATCTCGTCTTACATTAAAGGTTTTATATTTTTAATAAGTCCTACTGGTCTTCTTTATCTCTCAAAATATTTTAATAAGGATGTCCAAATATTATTACTCATTTAAATTAAATTCAACTATTTAGAAGGGGAAACATGAGTCTGCCAAGAGGGGTCGATCGATCGATGGCAGGAGCTCGATCGATCGATGCGTCGATCGATCGATACTCCTGGTTCGATCGATCGATCAAACAGGTATGACGAATTCTGCAAAAAACTAGTTACGGTTCTATCATCCAACATCATTAAAATCCAAAGTTTTAACTCCCAAACTCCCAGAAATTTATACCACAAACGTCCTAAACCCAAATGGACAATATTTAACGTAAAGCATGCGAGATTTCATCAAGATTCATGGATTAAAAGTGCCTAAATTTATACAATTCTCATGAACCCTAAAAATTTCTTTAACTTAATTCTAATCATTCTTTCTCTAGAAATTCTACCTCTAATTCATCATAAATTCGTGGTTAAACCTCTACATATGAAGGGGATTTCCAGATTATCATTTATATCACTAAAACATGCAATTTTCTAATCTCCAACATGGGTTTTCTTTCATTGAATTCATCCTAATCAACCCTACACTAACATGAATGAAGCATTAATGAAATTAAGCAAGATAAATACTTGCCTGGGGATTTTTGGTCTCTAATTTGTGCTGAAATCAATGTGGTTATGATCCTTGCGACGTGATCTATCGTTTGGCGGCGACGGCGGCACAAACGGAGGAGTTTTCGGCCTAGAACTCCTTGGCAAGCTCTCTCCTTCCTTCTTCAATGGCCGTCACTTTTTTTGGTTGTGTTAACCCTAGAAGGAAACCCTAAGCATCTGATATAAACCTTGTAAATTCGTTGGTTTAATTACCCAAAATTATAAAATGTCCAAAATGCCTTCCCGGGGTACTTTTTAAGCCTAAAAAATGCCCCGAGACCCAAACTAAACCCCCGGGTACACTATTTTGACTATCTCGACCCTTCCGAACACTTTGACGCACTCGAAATGAGCATACGGGTGACTTATAATTTATTCACTTTTATTAATCAACATTTAGTCCCGACGCGACACAGGTGCGTCCCGATTTAAATTTTCCAAAATTGTCATTTTATTCACTCGTGACATTTAATAGAACCAATATCATATATTACGTTGCTCATTAGTAATATTCAACAAGTTTCCCATACTTACTAACTCACATCACGTTAGTAATTATTTAAGAAAAATAATTAATTTTCGGATTTATATTAAATTAATAACTCACATTAATTTTAATAAATCCCCAAATTTAGAAAGCATAAAAATACGGGGTATTACAGGTAGCCATTGCCAGATTCATGAGGACTCAAAGACTTGCAGTTACCCAACTCAGTGGTACTGCTATACCTAGACATCAGATTCAGACTTATGCTCAGACTCTTGGAGAATCCTCGAAAATTGGATTTACTTATTTCTGTTTTCAGAAAAAGACTTTTAAGACTAAGATTGTTATACCATTTGGTCATAATAATCTCCCATTAATAGAAGACTTTAAAAAAAAAGATAATAACATTATTGTCCATTTTAATATGTTATTATCATAAATAAATGGAGATGCCTTAATAATTAAGGGTTTCTTCAAAGACATTCCAAAAATATATCTTTTTGGAAAATCAGATATGGCTCATATAACTCTTGCAAACCACGGGTTCATTGAACTCATCGAGATAAAAGATATTGAAGACTCTATTGCTCTTGAAAAAATAGTCCATGAGTATGTTAAGAAGGTAGAAGATTTGCTTCCTCTATTTGCTAGAATCTACCAGATTTCTCCAAGTTCCTGTATAGGAATGAGAGTTGAAGGATTTAGACTTATTAGATTTTCCAATTATATATTCAAAGACGTTGAGATTTTATCAGAAGATGAGACTAAAGAATTAATTATTGATAAATCCAAGCTCCAGATTGCTCAAGCCATGGAGACAATTGAAATCATGGAGTTATTGATAGGAGAAGACAGGCGGTACACTGCCTACCACAAAGAAGACTTGATAATCCAAGCTGATGAGCCATTCAACGGAAGGCTCAAGAAAGAATCCAAGGAAATGGTAGAGGTAGCTTTTCCAGCTAGCCTTAGAACTGTAGGCCTCATTGATGAATTTTTCAATAATACCCTACCAAACCAAGATAAGGAAGAAGAAGACATGGATGGAACAAAGACGGGCCCCTCATTAGTTGATTAATTATTAAAGACAGAAGATGCCCTATGCTAGACCTATGCAAGACGAAAAGACTACAATTAGATTCCCCTACAGCCTGCAGCTCAGGCATGCCCTACACGGGCCCCCAGATTGCTTCTTTTCATAAAGACGAAAAAGACCCTTGCAAAGACGTTAGGTTAGAATTATTGCAAGACGACAGATTTACTTTATGTAAAGCAAATAGTATAAGACTTTAATAATTTGTATCTCTTTAAACCGGATCTCTTTTGGTAGCCGGTTACTAGTCGATTGTAGTGCCCTTGTGCTATAAAAGGGAGTTTCCAACTGAGTTCTAGATATCAGTGGTTAGAGAGTGAGGAGCTGTTAGAGAGAGAGAGAGAGTATGCTTATAGTAAGTAATATGTATATGAGTGAGTAAACCTTTCATAGTTAGGGGAGAGGGGAGAGTTGTATTTACTTATGCAATGCAATAAAATTATTTTCTTTTCCAGAAATCTCTTATGCTAAGTTGTTATTATTTTCCAAATTGTCTCCAACTTTCTGTTCATAGAGGACTATTGTGTGGAACCTCTAGTGTAGAACACAAGGTGTTAAACTGGTGAACCGCCGTCAGGTGTCGATTTGCCGTGAGCCGTTAGCCAGGTGGGCGTTAGGCGTGAAGGCGTACAGGCAAGAAACAGGTTCAACGCCAAAGTAGTGGATTGAGGTGCGACACATAAAGAGAGAGTTGTAGGAGGCCGAGACCGGAGAAGAATAGTAGCAAGGCTTAAGAGAAGAAGGAAGTAGGATAAAGATATTGCAGACCAGGAGGAAGGTATAACTCAAACCAAACCCTTAACTATTTTACATATTATTGTTTTAAAAAGAATCTCGTAGGAGCCTACAAATCACTGAAGACTTTTTAGCATTTATTAACCAAACAAATTCAAACTTAACAAGAGAAATCCAAGATTGGACTCTTACAGACACTAAAGATAAAGAACTTATAGAAACTTCTTTAACATATGCAGGTGGCACTTTCAAATATGTAGACCAAATCATTGAATGGTTAGGAAGAGAATTACCTAGAATAGAAATAATTAGAACAGGGATCCGTGATCTCTTTAGACAAAAATTAAGAACTGAAGATTTTGCAGAAGAATTATCAAGACCTGAAAAATATCTAGAATACGCTATGATACTTGAAGACAATATAGACGTATTAAAATTTATTAGACAAAAAAGGTGAGCTGAAACAAATGCTACTTTAATTAAAGCCGGAGGAATACGCCCTCTTATTAAAAACGTAGAGCCAACTGTCCCTAGAACATACCGTAGATTTTTGTCATCTTATGGTAATAATAATTTAGACGAATTTATAGATAACGATATAATTGATATTATTAATCAAATATATAAAGAAACTAGACAGATAAACCCACAATATCATATAAGGTATTTAAGACTAGAATATTTTCCATCAAAACCTCTTTCAATTTCTAGACTCCCTGAAGAAACTATTTATATAGATAATCCTCGCTATTCAGAACTCCAGTACAATAGTGACGGAAGAACCTTAAGAAGTAGCAGTAGCCCTGAAACTTCTACACTTAGGCTTCTAGATTAATTAGGCTTTAAAATAAGCTTAAAAGACTGTAGAAATTATTGGGGTAGAGAATTTTATTCCTATAACATTAGAAAAAGACAAAGGCATAAAAAGACAAAGCGGTTCCCAACAGGTGGTCCAATAGATGATAGCGGTCCTAAAATCGTGTGGACGATATTAAGCCCGTCATTTAAGCCCGTTAAATTAGCCCGTCGGAGAGCCTGGCCGTATGTATATATATATATATATATATATATATATATATATATATATATATATATATATATATATATATATATATATATAGAGAGAGAGAGAGAGAGAGAGAGAGAGAGAGAAAGAGAGTCCGACTCTCGTGCGGACCTAGTTTGCGAGCCAACTACCGTCAAAAAATTATCTAGGAACTACTTCGTCTTTATATACCTTGGTCTCTTTATAAAGTTTTAGAAATAGAAATTTTTACCCCAATAACTTCAAGCATCTTTAAGTTTATCTAATTAATCCGAGAGTCTAAGAGAAATTTCAGAGCTACTTCTCCGGCTTCTTCCATCACTGTCGTACTGAAATTCAAAATAGTGAGGATTATCTATATAAATATTTTCCTTAAGGAGTCTGGAAATTGCAAGTGGTTTTGACGAAAAATATTCTAGTCTTAAATACCTTATACAGTATCGAGGCTTTATCTAGTTTCTTTATATATTTGATTAACGATGTAAATTAGGTTATCGTCTATAAATTCGTCTAATTCGTTGTCACCATAGGATGACAAAAATCTTCGGTACGTTCTAGGGGCAGTTATCTCTACGTTTTTTAGAAGAGGACAGATTCCTCCTGCTCTAATTAAAATAGTTCTTGTTTCAACTAACCTTTTTCGTCTAATGTATTTTAATATGTCTATAGTATCTTCAAGTATTCTAGTATATTCTTGATATTTTTCTTGTCTTAAAAGTTCTTCTATGAACTCTTCAGATTTTAATTCTTGTCTAAATAGATCACGGATCCCTATTCGAATTATTTCTATTTTAGGTACTTCTCGTACTAATCACTCAATAGTTTGGTCAATATATTTATAAGTACCGCCTGCATATGTTAAAGTAGTTTCTATAAGTAATTTATCTTGAGGTTCTGTAAGAGTCCACCCTTGGATTTCTCTCGTTAAGTCTAGATTTTCTTGGTTAACAAATGCTAAAAAGTCTGTAGTGATTTGTAGGCTCATGCAAGTTTTTTGAGTTATAACACACAACAAGAAAAAAACCTATTTAGGACGCTCTTATAAATTTGTTTACTTCACACAAAAGGCAAGCGTTGTAAATGGGCACTTCCATGCAGTTTCACATCTCATTTTTAATTAGCCGTCTTAAAAAAAATATATTTTGTCTTTTATGCAATGCTTTTTTATTAAAAACATCTTAATTAAGATCCCGTTCAATCACGTTCTCCATTCCAAACCGTATGAAACTTTTCCTCCCGATTTTACAAAGCACTCATCCATAACAAATTTTCCCTCAATCTCGTTCCTCATCTTTTTCTCACGACCTCTCTCATCTACATATATATCACCTTTTTATCTCTGCAACTAATCCACTTGAAGAAATAATTTAGTTTATAGCCTCCTCATCGCCGCAAGCCCATGTAAGTTCTCACCTTATTGCCGCAAGTCAAAATTTGCATCAGGTATGTTTTTATTTTGCATTCAAAAGCTAAATTTGCTTATTTAATTGGCATACAACTTAATTGATGCATAAATGGACTAGTTGTTTCCGTTTAATTGACATGCCAATTGTACGATTTTTTTTTACTCAAAACCTAGCTCTATCCATTTAAACGCTAGCTCTCTTTGTTGAATTGGCATTTAAACCCTAACTTTGTTGGTTATACAAATGTTGTTGGTTTTTCTCCATCTCATTGCAATCGTCTGCAATTCGTATAAATTCCATCATCCAATGGAATGCTTAGATATTGTAGTATATTATAGGTGTGAGAAACGTATTTTCGTACAATTGAAAGATATCTTATGAGAAAGAAATGGTAGATTATTGTGAAATAACCATACGTCAAAATGAAATATTTATATATAAAATCCAAATTAACCATGAGAGAGGTAAATGTCACAACGTAATGAATTTTTTTAATATATTATATATCTATTATTAAATATATCATCTTATATAGACATACACACATATAATACTAATCGATGTAATGCACCATGTATATATTCTGATTTATATACGATTAATACTATGCCTCTTAGTGGGTTATGCCATTTTCCAATGGTATTTATATTTATTTTTCTTTTATACATATGCATTTGTGATCATCCTAATATATGAAGTTGAATCCCAAACACAAAACAAAAGAAAAAGGCATAAATAAATATATCATGTTTGTTTCAAATCTTACCATAAGTTAGGGCATGTAATGTTTCGGTTATGTTTTGTTACATAAGGATTTGTTTGTTTGATCAATTATTAAAGACCCTTAAGCTATGAATCACGAAGACATGACATGCCGACACGACAAATTGAAAAAACTAAGGACAACACGGCAACCAGTTATTTTTTGTCATCTGGCCCACTATTTCATTCCTTTGTCCTCTGAACCCCATTTTACACCAATATTGTTAAGTCAATGTCAACTATCAAACATAAATAAACTACACTGTAATCCTTGTTTTACCTCTCATTTAAGTGGATAATTCAGTGAGTTAAAAGTGGTATCAATCTAGAGTACATGTCTATTGCACTGATGGAGTTATAACAATTAATTACTACAAAGTATATTACTACAATCATTACAAAAAATAGTAAACGTCAACCTCAATTCCATTATTGGGTATATCAAGGAGGTGTAGATGGTTTAGATCCTCTAATTGATTCCAGTTATGTTTTGAGAACTGAGAGGCACATGTTTTTTAGTCAATAATCCCACAACATCATGATTTCTCTTATATAGGAGAGTCTATAGTGCTTCACTTGATATGTATAGCTCAATCACTTCGATGTTCAATACTCAATTAATACAGTAGACACAAACACTGCATGGCATTTGTAAATATGTTGGATCGGAGGTGAGGGATTACCAATAATTGATAGTAGACTATCTAAGATATCTGATCTTTAATAAAAATTTGCATTTATTTAGTGAAATAAACCAACAAGGTGGTGATTAATGGAAAGAATCCAACCATATGAATGTACTTTTCTATGACTGGCAAAAATGTTGTAAAGATTTAATTAAATTATCATCAAACTACTGATTAAACCAACCATAAATTACTTGTACAAATCAAAGCAATAAGGCTTAAGTCTTGATCACCTATCATGTATTATATACTATTAGATAATTTGATTGATCTCTCCTTATTCCTATACTCCTCTTCTATATTTAGTAAAATTTTAATTGCCTCTGCTAGACATTTTGGTTTTGAGATACCCCAAACTTAATTTTTAGTGACTTTTAATAATTTTATTCTACAAAAACATTATTATAAGAATGTTTTAAACATTACTAGAGCCCAGTTTTTTCTCAATAAACGAAAATCAAAGTCATTTTTATAAACAATTAGAAAATGGAGAGGAGGGAATCTCACTAAGTCCTCCTTTCTTTTTTAACTCTTTTTTTCCAATTCTATATGAAATCAGGAGCCACATTGTTATTTTTTGTATTTTCCTATATTTTTTTACCAATGATTAACATATGGGTACTTGTTTAGCTGGCTGTAAAATAAAGCCTTCTGCAAGAGTTCGTCAGCAGCAAAAAAATTGTGCACTTCTTAAGATTGATGATGAGGAGGAGAGCGTTGATGACTTAGGTGTCCTCCAATCTGGACTTATTCCTCGACCTAAAAATTCGTATTTTGTGACCAGAATTAGACGAGTAAGGAGTGAATTGGTAAGTCTTGCATAAACCTGTAAGTTTCTATGACATGTTCTGTTATTTACAACATCAAACTCAATAACATATTTTATCTTTCGTTGATCAGATTTACTAGTGTTATTGTGTATGAAACCTTGACAATAACCACTACTCAAAACACAATGCTTTGTTTGTCCACCAAAAAGGGACTGAAATCTAGAAATATAGTATGAGACCCCTTGTCAATCATGTCAAGTTTTAGGGACATTACAAATACTAAGGACATTTACTCTAGACGCTTATATCCCTCATCAAAGTATGTGCACCTATATTCTAAACCTCAGCTGCTATAACAAACAAACTAGGAGAGATTGGATCCTACTTAATAGCCCTCTGGATGAATTAAAATATTCAATAGGTTACCCATTGACTATAACTGAAAACTAAGCATTAGATAAACACCTTCAAATCAAAGCTAACCAACTCTCTCAAAATCCAAATGCACTCAGAGTGCTCAATAAAACTAAGATATACTTCAATAAGATTTATCCAAATCCAAGTTTATTACCACATTTGATCCATTACTTTTTTTATTTAAATTTTACATCCTTTACTGAGCCAAAAAAAAATTACCAACCATACTTCTTCCCTGGATGAAACCAGTATGATGAGGAGAGATTATTTTTGTAAAAGCTGGGAAAGTCTATTGTTTAGAATTTTATCTATCACTTGTTAACAAAAATTGCATAAACTGATATAGCAGACAACCTGATATGAGAGACAATCTAATGCGGGATATTAGAATTTTACCAATATTCATTGACTCTTAGCTTATGTGTCTTACACTCGTTAATCTGAGGCCGATACATAAATAACTTAGGTTCCCATTTACTTTGTGGTTTAGTTTAGTTTCTTAGGTTGTAATGGTTCTTATTTGTTGTTTGTTATTCTCAATTTGATCAGTGATGATTTCAATTCATTGAGACTTAGCATATTCACTAAAATAAGATTGGTGATGTGGACGAGGTCATGTTAAAGAGAGTAAGCTTATATGAGAATGGGCCATAATGGAAACAAGAATAAGAGAAAGCATTAGTTTGATGAGTTGCAAGAACCTCAAAAAGCATTAGTTTGATGAGTTGCAGGAACCTCAAATCATCAGTTACAACCAAAATTAACATTCTCTTTATAAATCCATGTGGTCACCATAATACCATAACATAATTAACCATAACAACCACGGGTGTCTCCGTCAACCACCATTAATATTTCCTTTATTGGACAAAACAAACACAAAACTTCCTCTCTCGCAAATTTTGTCTGTCACTTCATAACAACCATTACTAGATGGCATCACCCACTTTTCTCCAATTCCTTTTTCCTCTATCATCCCCTACATCCCTGCCCACTCACCCAATATAGGAGTGATCTATCAGCACAATTTTAGAGACTTGTGGAGTTAGATAATGAGGGTGCCAAAAAAAGAGTTAGGTAATGCAAATTTAGAAATCCTAGGATATACAAGTGATAATTTCAAGAAAACAAAACATTTACTTACCCGGAGAAGCATCAGTCCTTTGTCTGAAGGTAGAATAATATAATAGCACTGGAAGAAAGTGTTCCTCAAAGTATATTACTATATGAACAGCAAACTCGAAATATAGTATGCCATGCCTTCAAGTGACATAATCATATAGAGAATACTTTATGGATTCTTTTTTGGATATATTATATTCAGTGTAAGATCTTTTGGAATTAGAAACATTAAGAGACAAATCTTTATCTTAGTAATGATAATGGAAGTTCATTTTGTTAGTTATATTTCAATGGAAATCATGTCCTAAAATTGGTTTTAGGTCATAATTTGTTTCCTTACATTTTCTAATGTGTTTTTATATATTTATATATTATTTACTATATTTTCAACAATTTATACTGCAGGACCCCACACCTAAAGTTATTATCCAAGTGTTTTGTAAATTCACCTCTGAGAGAAACTCTACTTGATGTGTCACAAGAACAACAACCTTATTCCCAAGTGCATCCATTTTTTCTGTTGTTTCCAATCTGGATAAAAATGTACCCTTTATTCATAGAGACCTAGAGTTATTTTGTTTGCTATTTTTAATTTAAGAGACTATTTAATCTTCACAGGTCGAATACTCTTTATAATTTACATCAATCGTTCTTAAGAGTCTTGAAGAAAATTTCATTTCCATACAGATTTTGCATCTTGAAACTCTAGTTCTCAAGTATATACAAACTGATCTCATTAATCATAGGAAGGAGCTCATCAAATTTGGATGGAATCATCTTAAATGTGAAGATAGTGCTAGTAAGCAATGGGCATTTGTCAATGTTTGCCACTTCTTGGAGGCTATCAAGCACCAGAAAAAATTATACTACAAGTGTTATCGCACTTCTACGAATTTTCCAGCCAGAGAATAAAATATTGGTTAAGAAAGCCCTTACTAATGCCAGCACTTCCCCGCAGATTGCCACTTAGTGATTCCCACATGCCAATCTGGATACGTTACACGAAAAATATTCTTGTTGAATAAGGACATTCGATCCCTAATCTGATCCACATTTTCAGCTTATTATCTGTGTGGGTACCTGGATTAGTTATTCCGGTCCAGACGAGTAGCCCAATTAAGTCCGACCCAAAGTCTAGAGGCCTCGCGCTATAATTGATTTAGTTATGACCCATTCAATTCCTAAAATCTCTTAAGGAGATATTCTAGGGATTATGGGCTAATGTGGATGAGTCCCACACCCCCACTCTTCGAAAAAGATATGTATAAAAAAAACCTCAGCCCGGGGCAAAGGGCATGTAATTAAAAAAACACTCCCCTAGAGTAAACAGAAATAAAATATAGAGAGCACCACCGTGGACGTAGTCCTTCTTACCGAACTACGTATATCTTGTGTTGTGTGTGATTGCAATTATTCTAATTTTTTTATTTATTCTGGTGATCACCTTTGCTCATTTTTTTGTGTTGAGTTTAATTGTCATCACAATTGGCGCCGTCTGTGAGAAACATTTATTTTTCTTAAAGAAAGCCTTCACCAATAAGAACTTGGAATGTCTGGTCACAACAATAATGCCCCTCAAGCAGGGGATATTTAAGAGCAGCCTGCTCCTCACATGGTCAGATCTGAGGTTCAACACTCAGATCCTAGGGCTCGCCCAGAACAACAAGCTTCGGAGGAAAGTCAGGGACCAATCAGGTCCACACAGGTCTTCAGGATAATCGACGCCTATGAGGCCAGGCTCTAAGAGCAAGAGGAGGCCACTCGTAAGAAAGAAACTGAGAAAGCTCGTCTCAAGAAAATACTGGAAAAATGGAGAGAGAACTCCATCGTAGCATAAGGCAACGTCAATATCGCTCTCCTGGCCCTCAGGCGAGAAAATCTCGCAGCTGAGGAAGGATCCCTAGACATGGGTCTCAAAGATTTTAGGAACCCAGGTCATATGACAATTTTCTCGAGAAATAACAAACAGCTCGCCACTACAGGATCCCATGTCGAGGAAATGATGACATACTAAATTTGGTCCGGAGAGAAATGGACAAACACCCACCACATCGGGGTGCCAGGTCGACCAGAGAGCTATCCAGACGAGCTCTCAGGACCCAGATGAAATCACCTTTCTCAAGGGAGATAGAAGAAAAATAAGCCCCCAAGAAGTTCGTGATTCCCAAATTCAAGATCTACGATGGAAAGACTGATCCTATCGACCATGTTAGGCAGTACTGGAAGGCCATGACTCTCTGAAACCATAAGGATGCATTGATGTGCCGAATCTTTCCTTCGAGTTTGCATGACATGGCCCAGACGTGGTTCGAGAAACTCCCTCACAAATCCATCAGAAGCTTCGAGTTCCTGGCAGAGCTCTTCACAGCTCACTTCATTACCAGCAGCTCCCATCCGAAGAGGATGGATACTTTGTTGACAATGAAAAAAATGCCCCAAGAGAGCCTCAGAGACTACGCAAAGAGATATTGGGAGCTATTCAATGAAGTCGAGGACTGCTCGGAACAGGTCACCGTGGCATCCTTTAAAATTAGTTTACCCAACTCCTACCTCTTGCACCAGTCCCTCACCAAGAAGGAAGCCACCACCATCGACGACTTAATGGCCCGTATTGAAAAATACGCCAAAGTTGAAGATTTGACCCATCTCAATGCAGGAGAGAATGGGCGCGCCAAGTTCATTGCCAAGGTCAGCGACAAAGCTGAAAATCAAAAGAAAGGAAGTAAGAATGGGGGCAGGAGCGGCCCTAAGAATGGGAATAAGAGTGACACCCCGAAATCATTTCAAGCAGTGAACGTAGTTTTTAAGGAACCAATCTACAAGATTCTAGAAAAGATCAAGGATGAACCATTCGTTAAACGGCCCGAAAAGATGGGTGGAGACCCCTAGAAGATAAATAACGCACTGAGATATGCATTCCACAAGGAGGGAGGGCACAAAATTGAGTATTGCAAAGCTCTCAAGTACCACCTCGAAGAGCTAACCCAGGCTGGGCGCTTGAATGAGTTCGTGGAGATAAAGGCAGAGAAGGTAGATGCCAATGGAGATCAAAGACCCGATAACATTCTCGAGGAGGACATCGACCATGAGTTAACTGTAATTCATGTGTCGTTTGACCTAAATCACATTCAAGGAAACACAACTCGAATGGAAGTAAAAAAGATTACGAAAGTAATACAAGATTTTCAAATCGATCTAGACAAAACACAGGTAGGAAAGCGTCAACGAGCATATGACGTCGACTACAGTAAGCACATTATGTTAACGGATGAAGACCTAGTGGGAGTAAGGACCCCACATCATGAGGCCTTGATCATTACAGTCAGGATAGCTAACTACGATGTTGACGAGTTGCTCGTTGACCAGGGTAGCTCAATCGAAGTAATGTATCTCGACCTATTCAGAAAGTTGAAATTAAGCGTCGCTGACTTAAAGGAAGCCATCGTTCCTCTAGTTGGCTTCGCTGGAAAAGTGACCATACCTTTGGGAAAGATTGTACAACCAGTAAAAGGTGGGAAGTGTCTCCAAGGTGATCGAATTTCTGGTGGTCGACATTGACTCACCCGACCAGGCCATCCTTAGTAGAGAGTGGCTACATGGGATGAAGGTCGTCCCCTATACCTACCATCAGAAAATAAAATATGTAACTGAGCGAGGAGTGATGGAGATCCATGGAGATCAGGCAATGGCGAGAAAGTGCTTTATAGCATCCATCCGCCCCAAGCCAGAGAAGAAGGTTGAGAAAGACAAGGAGAGGGTTGAAGAACAGGAAGGTCTGATACCTTCCAAATAGAAGCTAAAATATAGAAGAACTGGGGTGGAGGAGACCAGGCTCCTCCACTCTGAGCGGGTCATTGAGAACTTGGAGGAAGTCGTAGCCGGAAGCAACAAGAAAGATAGGATGTTCTTGATCGGAGCCTCTCTCACAGATCGAGAGAAGAAGGAACTAACAGTACTTTTGTGGGATAACTTGGACATTTTTACATGGGAACCCTATGAGCTGCTTGGGATTGATCCCAGTGTGGTTTGTAATTGGCTCCACGTTGACCCGGCTTTCAAGCTTATCGCACAAAAAGAACGACGAACTGCACCCAAGAAGGCCAAGGCTGTGGAGAAGGAAGTGGAAAAGCTATTGGATGCAGGATCCATACGGGAAGTTCAATTCCCTAAGTGGTTATACAACCCAATAGTGGTCCTAAAAAGTATTGGAAAATGGAGAGTCTGTATTGACTTCACCGACCTTAACAGAGCTTGCCCTAAAGACAGTTTTCCTCTCCCAAAGATTGACCAGTTGGTGGACGCCACAGCAGCTCATGAAAGAATGAGTTTCCTGGATGCATACTCCGGGTATCACCAAATCCCTCAAAATGAGCCAGATCAAGACAAGACATCATTCATCACCACCATTGGGTTGTATTATTACAAGGTCATGCCCTTTGGGCTGAAAAATGCAGGAGCAAACTACCAGCGGTTGGTTACAAAAATGTTCAAAGACCAAATAGGAAGCACTATAGAGGTCTACATCGATGATATGCTCGTCAAGAGAAGGCTTAAAGAAGATCACCTCTCGGACCTATCAAGGACCTTCGAAACCTTCAGTAAATACCGAATGAAGCTTAACGCAAGTAAGTGTTCTTTCGATGTCCATTCAGGAAAATTTCTCTAATACTTGGTTAGGGAAAGAGACATTGAAGCCAACCCATACCAGATTGACACCATCAATAAGGTGCAGCCTCCCCCCCGTTGATAAGAGACATGCAGAAGCTCACAGGGATGCTTGCCACCCTAAATCGATTCATCTCCAAGTCATCCAAAAGGTGACAGCCATTCTTCTAGTTATTGAAGAAAAGAAAAAATGTGGAGTGGAATGAGGATTGCTCGAAGGCATTAGAGGATCTCAAAGCTTACCTAAGCACACCACCCTTGCTCGTAATACCTCAAGAGAACGATTCCCTGTACCTATACCTCGCAGTTTTTAGCCACACTATCAATTCTGCACTGGTATACAAAAGAACGAGAATCCAGCACCCAGTCTATTATGCGAGCAAGACTCTCTTGGACGACGAACAATAATACCTACCACTGGAAAAGCTTGCCTTTTAACTAGTGGTAGCCTCGAGAAAATTGAAATATTATTTCAAAGCCTACTCCATCACTGTAATTACGTCCCACCCTCTCTGTAGGGACAAACATTTCCAATTGAGTCTTTTGTAGTTTTGGCTCAATTCCGGACAAAAACGTTTGAGTCATAGGATATAGTTATTTGATCATCCTTCAAGCCGATGACGTGTTTTTTGAAGACGTAGTGGCCAAGTGTATAAAGATTCATCAAAATGCCGAGTTTAAGTGCCTCATTTCTACGTCATCAACAGTGGTTCCATACTCCCAAGGTATGAATGCATTACATATATATATAGGAGCTTGGAACAATTTATAATGGGTGTAGGTGTAATTAAAATTATTGTTTATTTTGAGAAATATTTAATTAAAACTTTAAATAAAGTTTATAAAGTTTCTGGGCTAAAAATGAAAATTTCCAACTTTTTGGAAGTTCGTTCGATATGTCGTTCGAACGAGTTTTTCGTTCGAACCAAATGTCGTTCGAACGAGTTTGCCAACGAGTTCCCAGTTTTGCCTTTGTAACTTCGTTCGAAATGTCGTTCGAACGAGATGGATGTTCGAACGAGATTTCCAACGAGATTTCTAATGAGTTCATATTAAAGACATTGGAACTTCGTTAGAATGTCGTTAGAAAGCCGTTCGAACGAGACTTCGTTCGAACGAGATTTGGCGAGAACAGTTAAATGGCAGTTTTTGACAGTTTTCACCCACTTTCCCATTATCTTTTCCCACTAACTTTTGACTGAATATCTAAGTGCGGGAACCAACTTTGGAAAGTTAACTTTTTCATACACATCTATCTCCAAGAGAGAGTTTGAGAGAAAAATAAAAAGTTCATGTTTTAAAGTGCCTATTTTTCAAAGAAAAATTCATTTACACTTTAGTTTTCACCCATATTGTTTAATCCAAGTTTCAATATATATACATCTTGCTTGGAGTGTTTTGGCACCGGTTTATATCTACATCCGTTTAAAGAGAAGTTTGGGTTTGTTTCTAAATCCCATGAAGAAGAAGAGCTTGTTTTGCTGCGGCATTCTCATGTGGTGAAAGGCACCTTGTGTGGTTGACGGTGACATAAAGTCCGATCGGTGGATTCCGAGATCGCGGTGGAGCTTCGTGGTTATTCTCTAGCAAGAGGTTGATACAAGAAGACGCGTCGGGGCTGGAGACGGATCGAGTCGAGTGTTGTAAGTCATCTTGCTTGTATTTATAAATTCCGTACTTAGTGGATTTGTGGCTAGGGTCGTCCGAGGTTTTTTCCCGTTGTGGGTTTTTCCTCGTACATCGCGACATAATGATTTATTGTTTATTTTATCTTGCTATACTCACCTAGAACGCATGCTTAGGTAATTCAAGATAAAACTTATTTTTAATCACTACATGTTTAATTTGGTGCAAAATTAAATATTGGATAATGTTTAGTTAATTTAATTCAAGTCATTAATTTTTGTGTTAAAATTGGTTTGGCCTAATTTGTTAAAATTGAGAAATATGATTTAGGCAAATACCTAGGACTTGGGTTGATTAAGTGTGTTTAAGTGAAATTAAAGAAATTAATTAATTTTGGCATTTTGTTGAACCATCTCACGCTTCCGCATATCTTAACAAGGAAATTACTTTTCAAATTGGTATCAGAGCCAAAGCGATAATTTATTTCGTTAAAGATCTTTTAAATTTTTGTCTAAAATGGAATTTTCCCCATTCTCAAAATTTCCTATTTTCAATGGTTCAAATTACGCGTATTGGAAGTCAAGAATGAAATCGGCACTAAAATCTATCGACGAGAGGGTTTGGTTGTCTGTTGTTAATGGGTGGTCTCCACCAACTCATTTAGTAGATAATGAACGTGTTCCCAAACCGACCGATAGATGGAGTGAGAATGAGTTTAAACTTTCAAACTTTAATTCTCGTGGTTTGAACGCCTTGTTTAGCGTTGTCACACCGGATGAATTCCATCGCATTATGACGTGTGAGACCGCTAAAGAAGCGTGGAATATTTTACAACTCACTCATGAGGGTATAAGTGTCGTTAAATCTTCGAAACTCCAAAACCTCACCACTCAATTTGAAACTATCAAAATGAATGAATTTTTTTTTGATGAATTTTATGCTAAACTTTCAGATATTGTTAATTCATCTTTTAACTTGGGAGAGAAAATACCCGACAACCGAGTAGTAAAGAAAATTTTGAGGTCCCTACCCGATAGATTTATTCCATAAGTGACCGTTTTAAATTCTTTACCAACTTTAGCCTCTATGAAATTAGAAGAGCTCATAGGTGATTTACAAACCTATGAACTAGACATGTTTCCCTCTAAATCCGAAAAGAAAATTGAAAAGGGCATGGCTTTAAAAACCCAAAAAGAGGAAAAACAAGTAGTAGAGAGCGAGAGTGATAGTGACTCGGAAGATATGGCCTTGTTTGCTAGGAAATTTTGAAAGTTTCTTAAAACTAACAAAGATAAATTCAAAAATGACTTTAAGAAATTTGAAACTTCTAAGCATGACAAAGCCGAAAGGATCCCTAAAACTCCTAAAGAAAATTTAAATAGGGACAAGTCAGAAAAATGTTTTGGTTGTGAAGGGTATGGCCATAGGGATTTTGAGTGCCCCACTAAACTAAGGAGAGAGTGTAAGCGACCAATTTCTTTTAATGAAACCCTTAATGATAGTGATTTGGAAGAGGGACCCGATTCCCCCACTAAGCCCAATTTTTTGGCTTTTATAGGTAGTCATGTGAGTGAAAGTGTTAACTCATCTATAGATGAAAATTTATCACATGACACTTCCAAGGTCATAGTTTATGATTCCCTTATTTTTTATGATAGTGAGAGTGAAGAAGAAAGAGAGAGTGAAAATGAAGAAGAGGTTAATGTGAGTGAACTTCAAAATGCTTTTTAAGAACTTTATAGAGAATCAATTAAATTAAAAAGAGAAAATTTGAAGTTAGAAGCAAATTTACGAGAGCGTGTCAAGGTCGTTGATGATAGTGTGTTGGTGGAAGACCTTAGGACACGTGAGAGGACTCTTCGAGAGAAGCTAGAATATGTAGAACGCGAGAGAGATAGCCTTAGGGGTTTAATGGAATCCTTGAAAAAGGAGCTTCTCGAGTTTGAAGAGAGAAATGTTTTGTTAGAGTCTAAAATTTTAGAATTAGAAAATAAATTAAAAGACTCTACTAAAGTCAAATTTGATTTGGAGTGTAGGTCAGAAAAACTTGATAAAATCTTAGGCACGGTCCAAATAAAAAATGACACTTGTGGTTTAGGTTTCGATACTTGTAATGAAACTACTCAAAAAGTCAAAACCAACTTTTTAGGAGAATCACCTAGGAATGCTTTTAGAGATCACTCCTTAGGTACATCTTTTCGCCGTGAGTTCAAGTGTTCACATTGTGGTCGAAAAGGTCATCTTAGGAAATTTTGATTTGATCTTAAACGAGTTCCTAGAAAATCCAAAGGTAAGGAAACCGAGGTAGCCAAGATTCCTACACCCCAAGATCATCATTGGTCATTAGTTTGGGTTAGGAGATCCGACTTGGTAGCTTTACAAGATAGGGTTTTTGATTCTCATTTACTTTCACATGGTTCCTCCCTTGCAAAATCTAAAGGTTGAATGTGTTAGTTTTGTTTGCATACTTTATCTTTTGTGCTTCATGCTATATTACTCATGCTAATTGTATTCTTGTTTAGTGAGTTTCTAGTCATTGCTTTATTCCATATCTCATGCTAGAAATCATGACTTGTTTATCTTTTGTATTTTATTATATCATTTTAATTTGCATTAAATGAAAAATACAAAAAGATATTTGTTTATCAATTGGGTTTTTATCTCTTGATAATTTAAGCTTAATAAAAAATTCAAATCATTTTTGTTTGTCTTTTGAGTATATATTTTTATTTTTGGTCAAAAATTTTAAAAACTCAAAAAAAAAATTGTGTGTATTTTAGTTTGACACACTTTATGTGGCATACACTTGTGTTAGAATCCCATCTTTTACGCTCTCATGTGGCTTGAACTTTTGGTTTAGATTGTCAATCCTTATTATGTTCTTTACCATGCTTACATAGAGTAGTTGGATTTTGTGTTGATATAATGGATTCTATTTTTATATGCCTCTATTCACACATGCACGAGCTCATTTGAAATTTTAACTTCATATGTATATTTGAGCTTTGTGAGGTGTTCTCCTACCAATCTTATCATCTACATATTTGTGACCTAGGAAGACCAGTGCATGTCAAAATCCGTTGCCCGTGAGATTTGTGAGAAATAAAAATGATAAATATAAATGTGCACGGGGAAGGGCTCCGAAAGGATTTATTATCCTTTGTGAATAGTAAGCCACCGTTTGTTTGGACCTAAAAGAAATACGTGGGTCAAAAGCCTAAAAATAGAATTATGGCATTTAAAAGAAAAATAATTGCCAAGGTCTATGTTTGATTGATATATTCATTCAAAATTAATATACGCTTATTGAGGGAGATTGGATGGTATATTAACGGTTTGCACAATGTCCGTTTATCCTAGCTGTACTTTTAATGTCATGACTCTATTGGTTTGTAGAATCATCAATATGCTAGGCTTGTATGCATTGTGTATGTTTGTTCATTGGGTTCAATTTATATTGTCACATGAGGTTATATTCAACTATGATGAAGTTTGTAATCAATTGAGAACTCCGTGAACATGTTTTAAGTGATTGGTTTTAAATTTAATCGTTACTAGTTCACACCCCAACACTTCCGTTTCCATATGACACATTTTTGCCATACGAGTGTGAAAAGCTTATCTTATTTTGTGTCATTTGTGTGCTTATATATATATATATATATATATGTGTGTACTTGAGTTTATTTGGTATATATTATGTATACATATATATGATATTTTTGTTTAGTCTTTGCCTTGCTTTCTAGTCCATCTATGCAATAATTTATAATTGGTATCCATCTTGTTGCAATCGTTGTTGATATCACATACTTAATACTTATGTATCATATTGGTATATGTTTCTTGCATCTTAGTTGATATCCATTATTATTTGTTGGATTAGTTATGATTTAGTTGCCCATGTGCTTTAATGATCTCATCACTTTATTCGCATTTGAATTTTTAGCTTGTTGTCCCATTTTATTTATCCCTTGTTTAGTTTAAGGGTAATATGATTTAATTGGGGGAGATAAGTTAATGTTTTTAGTTCTTTATCCTTTGTCTATTCCTGAACAAAAATGGGGAGAATGATAGGGGGAGAAATGGTAACTAATCATATTGTAATCGTATCTTAGTTTGGGGGAGATTTAACTTAGGGGGAGTCGCTATCTTCGTTAGGTTGATCATAGTTGATAAAGGGGAGAATTAATTGAAGGGGAGTAATTATTTAATTGCATTTAATATTTTGATATTCCCTATGCGTTTAATGTGTTTGCTTAAGTGTGCAGTAATTATATTCTAAGTGGGAACTTTCACCGGCAAAGATTTTAATCCTTGGGTTGTTTGAGTCAAGCATTGTAATTTTATTTTGGGTGGGACTTTTTGTCAGTCTAGTAGAGCTTGACGACCCTTTAGGATTTTTGTTTGGTTTTTGTCCCGAAATAGCCAAAAGGAGAGATTTGTAAGGACACAAATTTCGAATTGAGTCCTTTATAGTTTTGGCTCAATTCCGGACAAAAAACGTTTGAGTCATATGATAGAGTTATTTGATCATCCTTCAAGCCTCGTATTTGTTGAAGACGTAGTGGCCAAGTGTATAAAGCTTCATCAAAATGCCGAGTTTAAGTGCTTCGTTTCTACGTCATCAACAGTGGCTCCATGCTCCCAAGGTTTGAATGCATTATATATATATATATATATATATATATATATATATATATATATATATATATATATATATATATATATATATATATATATATGAGCTTGGAACAATTTATAATGGGTGTAGGTGTAATTAAAATTGTTGTTTATTTTCAAAAAGATTTAATTAAAACTTTAAATAAAGTTTATAAAGTTTCTGGGCTAAAAATGAAAATTTCCAACTTTCGGAAAGTTCGTTCGATATGTCGTTCGAACGAGTTTTTCGTTCGAACCAAATGTCGTTCGAACGAGTTTGCCAACGAGTTCCCAGTTTTGCCTCTGTAACTTCGTTCAAAATGTCGTTCGAACGAGATTTTCAACGAGATTTCTAATGAGTTCATATTAAAGACACTGGAACTTCGTTAGAATGTCGTTAGAAGGCCGTTCGAACGAGACTTCATTCGAATGAAAAATCTCGTTCGAACGAGATTTGGCGGGAACAGTTAAATGGCAGTTTTTGACAGTTTTCACCCACTTTCCCATTATCTTTCCCCACTAACTTTTGACTAAATATCTAAGTACGGGAACCAACTTTGGAAAGTTAACTTTTTCATACACATCTATCTCCAAGAGAGAGTTTGAGAGCAAAAGAGAAAAATAAAAAGTTCATGTTTTAAAGTGCCCATTTTTCAAAGAAAAATTCATTTACACTTTAGTTTTCACCCATATTGTTTAATCCAAGTTTCAATATATATACATCTTTCTTGGAGTGTTTTGGCACCGGTTTATCTCTACATCCGTTTGAAGAGAAGTTTGGGTTTGCTTCTAAATCCCATAAAGAAGAAGAGCTTGTTTTGCTGCGGCATTCTCATGTGGTGAAAGGCACCACGTGTGGTTGACGGTGACCATATAAACTCTGATCGGTGGATTTCGAGATCGCGGTGGAGCTTCGTGGTTATTCGCTAGGCAGAGGTTGATAAAAGAAGATGCATTTGGGTTTGATAAGGATCGAGTCGAGTGTTGTAAGTCATCTTGCTTGTATTTGTAAATTTCATACTTAGTGGATTTGTGACTAGGGCTGTCCGAGGTTTTTTTCCGTTGTGGGTTTTTCCTCGTACATCGTGGCGTAGTGATTTATTGTTTATTTTATCTTGCTATACTCACCTAGAACACATTCTTAGGTAATTCAAGATAAAACTTGTTTTTAATCACTACATGTTTAATTTGGTGCAAAATTAAATATTGGATAATGTTTAGTTAATTTAATTCAAGTCATTAATTTATGTGTTAAAATTGGTTTGGCCTCATTTGTTAAAATTGAGAAATATGATTTAGGCAAATATCTAGGACATGGGTTGATTAAGTGTATTTAAGTGAAATTAAAGAAATTAATTAATTTTGGTATTTTGTTGAACCATCTCACGCTTTCGCATATCTTAACAAGGAAATTACTTTTCACTCTCAAAGCAGTCCTGCGAGAAGTAGATCTGTCTAGTACACTATCAAAGTTATCAGTCGAGCTCGGGCAATTTGACATCCAGTTTTAGCCAAGAAATGCAATCAAAGGACAAGTCATCACCGACTTCATAGAAGAATTCATCGGAGACCATCCTTGCGAACATATTCAACCTATTGATCAAAGTAAAAAACCCTTGGCACAATGTGTTTGGCGACTGTTCGTTGATGGAGCCTCCAATTCCAAAGGGGCAGGAGTAGGCATCATGCTGATTACCCCTGACAATGAAATCCTCGAGGAAGGAACCAGGATTTGATTTGAAGCCTCCAACAATAAAGCAGAGTATGAAGCACTGATAGTAGGACTACATAAGGCACATGCACTGGGTGCAAAGCAACTCCAAGTATTCGAAGACTCACAGCTAGTCTCTAACCATATAAGTGGTGACTTCAACGCTAGGGATGAGAGAATGGTGGCCTACCTTGTCACAGCGAGAAAATTAACGGCTAACTTTGAACAGGTCAGTGTCCAACAGTTTCCCAGAGGACAGAATAGTCATGCTGACGCCTTAATAGCCTTGAGCTTAACGATCAATTATGACTTGAAGAGAACAATTTCGATCGACTTCCTCGCCCTGCCAAGTATTAACCAGAGCGAAGGACTGCCAAACACAGGTCATGTTCTCCAGATTGAATGAACCCCCAGTTGGATGGACCCCTTAAGGGATTATTTGAAAGATGGTGCACTACCAGATGATAAGAAGACCGCTCATCAAATAAGAGTCAAAGCTGCTCAGTTTCACTTATCTCCTTAGGTCAAACTATATAAGAGGTCTTTTACTGGTCCTTACCTCCAATGCGTTCACCCAAAGGACGTCAAGCAAGTTCCGTAGGAGCTCCATGAGGGAATCTGTGGGAGTCATATTGGGGGCAAGTCATTAAATTTCCGAGAAATGAAGGAAGGATATTGGTGGCTGTACATGCAGAAGGATTCTGGGATATATGCTCGCAAGTGGAAAAAATGTCAGCTTCATGCTCCTATGGTTCACCAACCGTCCAGCCACCTAAAGTCACTTACTAGTCCATGGACTTTCACCCAATGGGGAATAGACATCGTAGGCCCTCTTCGTATCGCTGCCGATAATCGCAAGTATTTGTTGGTCACGACAGACTACTTCACTAAATGGATAGAGGCAGAGCCACTGGCAAACATCAGAGACGCAGATATGATAAGATTCATATGGAAGAACATTGTCATCCATTTCAGGATCCCCAGGACCATCATCACTGACAATGGAACCTAGTTCGAAAGTGGCCTCTTCCAGGGTTTCTGTAACGACCATGGGACCAGGCACCATTTCATCTCGGTGGCATACCCTCAGAGCAACAGAAAAGATGAAGCTTCCAATAAAACAGTGAATGATGGATTGAAAAATCGATTAGAGCGAGCCAAATGGGCATAGGTGAGCGAACTACCCCACATCCTATGGTCTTACCGCACCACCCCGCGGCGAGAAACCAGGGAAACACCATTCGCACTGACATATGGTATGGAGGCATCATCCCCTTGGAAGCTGGCCTCCCAACCATGAGGTCCACCCTGGTCGACCAAGTCCAGAACGATGCAGCATTTCTCATTGAACTTGAGTTAGCTGAGGAACGAAGAGAGCTAGCTCTAGTGAAACTAGCAGGTTATCAGCAACATCTAGTGAAGCACTACAACAAGAAGTTCAATCCAAGAGAATTCCAGGTTGGGGACTACGTCCTAAGGAAAGTTCTTGGCAGCGCAGTAAAACCATCAGATGGAAAGCTAGGGCCAAACTGAGAGGGACCATTCAAGGTGACAAGAGACAACCTACAAGGAGCCTATCACTTAGAAACGCTGAAGGGAAGCGAGATACCTCGAGCTTAGAACGCAACCAATTTAAAGAAATTCTACTTTTAGTTTTCTGTTTTTTTAATCATATGTTGAAATTTGTGATTCATTTATGATTAATAAATATTATTTAGCAGTATCATTTGGCAGTAACATTCTATGAAGTGTTGATTTTTGCTCAAATACTTTATAATTCATCCACCTTTTTCCAAATTATAGGCTCCCCTCTCAACATATAAAATCATGGTATTACCCTCCTCAAGTTTTCGTCATCGAACACGAATAACCTCATAGCATTGCCCATGGAAATATATGAAGCCCTACAGGGGATCCTTAGGCAGCTCGGCCAACACAGATTGGTCGCCAAACAATGTTTGGCTCAAAAAAATTTCTTGGATAAAACATCCAACACCAGGTGTGTCGTCGTCATTGCCACACTTAGGCCTAAGGAAGTGTGACGACACAACCTAAAAGGTAAAGTGAGGCAGAATGGTATCTTATAAGCATACTGAACTGGGGGGAATACTCAGTCAACAAAATAACTCTGCCTATATCAAATCTAATCGGCTAAGAAGAGCTCAAGATAATCGTACAAGAAATCAATGAAGTAAAAAACATACAACACATGTTTAGTCGACGAATCACCCAAAACATAATTATTTTATTACATCATTACATGTACAAAGAGTTATATATGTTGAATTAAATAAATCCTAATGAGGATTGGGCCTCCGAGCAAGATATTCAGCTACTTGCGCTCTTCAGCCGTCATCTGGGTTAGGAGATAATTCCTCCTCGACTTCGTTTGAATCTGGCTCCAAAAGCTGCCTTGGGATAGCATCTATGGGGACCCACTGATCATCCCTCCTAAATGGGTTCGGCATCAAAGTTGAGGGGGAGATCTCATGAAGATATCAAAGGACAGAGTTCCTAGGGACCTGCAACTCCCCAAGAGCACTCAACCATCCCCTAATAAAGGATAACTCTTCAACCTCCCCCAACTTCATCGGAGAATCGGTCCAACCCTTATCATAACCATCAGCCCACACTCGTCGGAGACCTTTCTTGAACAGATACCTTAGCAAAGTAACATCTCTTTGGAGATCGGCAGCTATCACATATGCCCGGGTGAACATCACCTCGAAGCTCGACAATCTCCCTAGCTGAACTTGTGTCATCAGTACCAGCTCGCGGTCCAGCCGATGAAGAAGAACCACATAAAAATCGAGGAGCAATGCTCGATGCATTCTACCTAAGTCGTGAGACTTATCTCCTCAGAGCATCGTTCTCTTGCTGAAGTACCTCTCCCACTTGATTGACCTCGGAGGCATCTAGAAGCTTATCTTTCAGAGCATCCACTTCATTTTGAACAAAAGCACCGATCTCCTTCATCTCTTGGAGTCTATCCTTCAGTTTGGCAATGAGCTCTGGCTAGTCCTTATAGTCTTGATTCCTCGATCTAAGAGACTTATAGATCCTTACAAAGGCTTTGCACACTTGATTGCTCACATTAGGATCGAGAATCCTTCCTAGTTGAGAAGAAGCAGGAATATACTCATCAACATCAATCAGCTACAAACCATATAAGCATTGAAGAACAAATAAATTAGTATGTAGAAGGGAACTGAATTTTATTTCATTAAAAGAGGATTCAAAGTACATCCTCAAAAGAAAAGAACAACATAAATACAAATATATCCCTAAAAAAGACTAGCTGGCAACCTCAGTTTGCTCTGAGGTCGCTGGTTACTTTCCCTTGTCCGCAGCAGCCTCAGGTAGACCTCCCTCGGACAAAGCGGTCACCGGCCCCTGGTCAAAAGGAGTACCAGTAGAAGTTGTCTGGGCAGTTGGAGTACCTTCATTAACAGCAAGAGCAGGCATCACATCCACAACAGGCTTAGGGCCAGGATCGTGCTCGTTAAAGAGTGAGGAGTTAATGTCCACCTCAGTAGTAAGCAGAGCCTTATTCCAACCCTTCTTGAAGTTGATACGGCTAATATAGCCAATCTGAACCTCGGCATCCTCGTACGCTGTAACCCATCCAGCATTGTACGAGCTCTCCTTGAGAGCGGCAGCCTCCGATTCCACCTTCTTCACCTTCCCTGTGAGCACCTTATTTTCCTCAACCACAGCCAGCTTGCTCATGCAGACCAAGTCATAGGACTTCCTCAGCTCTTCGAGCTCTTTGGCCGTCGCCTCTTTCACTTTATTAGCTTGGGCCAAGGCGAGGTTAGAAGATTTTTGAGAAGAAATGGCAGTCTTCAAGCTGGCCTTTAGCTCAACATACTTCCTATCCAACTCAGCGTTCCTCCTCGCCAGCTCGTCACGGCTGCGGTAAAGCACAGTGAAATCAGATACAAACTGGAGAGAAAAGGAAAACATTAGTAGATAAAGTATCGAGAAGAGCATTATAAGGAAAGAAGAGTAAGAGCATACTTACCAAGGCTAGCCCCTGGCTCGCCTTCAGGGCTAACTGGTCGATCCCTATGTTTATCGACCTCTGGCGATCAGCTGGTAGCACTGCCCTCTCAACCATTATCGGAGCTAACTGAGAGGTAAGAGAAACATAAGCCCCCTCAAGCAGAGTGGACACGGGCACCAGTGACTGCCCCGCCTTTGTCCTCACCTCTTCCCGCCTCATTTATTCTTCTCTCTCCTTCTTCTCCCTCTCTATCCTCTTTCTCTCTTCCACCTTCTTCTTCTCCTCCTCTTTCTTTCTCTCTCTCTCTCTCTCTCTCTCTCTCTCTCACTTATGCCTCCTCCTTCTTCTTCCTCTCCTGCTCATGAGCAGTAGTCTGGGAACCAATGGCAGCATCCCCACTACTAGATTTATACTTCTTCAACCGATGAGCAAGCAGCACATTGTCTTCATCATCCTCTTGGATCAAAATTTTCCTGGGAGGAGCCATATCTTCCTCGCTGGAGCTACTTGAGTCCCTTGAAGACTCCTAAGCCTCTGAACCCCCTTCTGAGCTGGAAGATTCTTCACTAATTGATCTCTCCTCACTAAAATCACCTTCAACACCACCCCTATTAGCTCACTCGCTCTCTTCACCAGAGATACTTTCTTCCTCGTCCAATTGAATTGGGTCAGCAACAACCTCTTCTGTGATATCTAGCTCAAGAATGCTATCCAAGGGTTATGTGATGAAACTGGAGCCAATATTCTTGTATTCCAGAAGGAATGCCGTTGATCGAGGATGCACACTGTCAGCTAAGAGATCCCTGATCTTCCAAGCCTTAACCAGCTCAGTAGCTCAAATCTCGCGAAGAGAAAGTTGTGAGTTCTTTGCCTTCTCTCAAAAAAGAAAAAGAGAAAGATATGAGAGAGACCATACACTAGCAAAAATTCAATAAGTAGAACAAAGAGCTATGGCTGCCTATGTACTCCTCCTCATAGAAGGAAATCATAGGTCCCCTGTACCTCTCCCCTTCACCTTCAGCTTGGGGAGGGAACTGCCAGTTCCTGGCAATAAACCCTTCATGCCAGTAGTCCTTATGGGAATCAGGTAGATTTACTACCAACACCCTATTAGGACTCCTAGCCTTGAGGTAAAGAAGACCAGTGCTTGTTCGAGAAAAAGAGTAACAATAGCAGATTTTAGCAAGCCCTAGATTGGTGCCATAGAGTTGATTAATTCTATGCACACAATTGACAGTTTTCCAAACATTTTGCGAGCACTGTGCAAGAACTATATATAAGTATTGAAAAAAGTGCAAAAATAAATGATTTGGGGGAAAAGTAAGACCCCCTGGGATAACAAAAGAACATGTATCTAGTGGCAGTCCTCAATGTCCCTGACATTATGAGGAATAGGGGCACATTTGATGTCTACCCAATTTGGAATATTGTAGAACTTCCTAAACTCAGTTATCGACCTATTGCCTATTTTTGTCATCTGAAAGAAGAAACCCTAATATCAAGTATGAAGAAATTCCAACATAAAAAGGGAAAAAAGAAGGAGTGTGAAGAACTTACAAAGTAAGAATCAGCTTGGGACAATGCAAAGCCGTAAGTAGGTATGATGAGAAGATAAGAAAGAAGCTTGAAGATGGTAGACGAAAACTAAAAGTGAGAAAGCAATAGTGAAATCTTGGAGAAATCTAGAGAAAGCGAAGAAATATGAAGCGACGTTCAGGGAATGACCTCTCCAAGATGATTTAAACCTTTCTAATCATAACGCACAGGAAACGAAACAATCTGCCGCCTAAATCGATTCGAGAAAGTCGCTTCAATCCCAAGGTGTTGTACAATTCACAAAAGTTCCATTAAGGCAATCATTTAAAATTATTGATCCCAAATTATGATCTAAAATTTTTAGGGACAATTGTGGGTACCACGATTAGTTATTCTGGCCCAGACGAGTAGCCCAATTAAGTTCGGCCTAAAGTCTAGAGGCCTCGCGCTATAACTGATTCAGTTGTGACCCATTCAATTCCTAAAATATCTTAAGGAGATATTCTAGGGATTATGGGCTAATGTCGAGGAGTCCCACACCCCCACTCTCTGAAAAATATATGTATAAATAAAACCGGCAGCCCGGGCAAAGGGGATGTAATTAAAAAAACACTCCCCTGGAGTAAATAGAAATAAAATATAGAGAGCACCACCGTGGATGTTGGCCTTCTTGTTAAACCACGTATATCTTGTGTTGTGTGTGATTGCAATTATTCTAAGTTCTTTAGTTCTTCTGGTGATCGCCTTTGCTCATTATTTCGTGTTGAGTTTAATTGTCACCACAGTCTGCTATTCAGATTTCTTCTATAGCTGCAGAGCTCAGTTCATTCCTCAGATAGTTAATTCTCTCAGTCGCGTTGGATTGCCTTATAATACCACATCAGAAAATTGGCATCTTGAAATGAAACTTGTTGGGTTGGTTGTCAGTTGGGAGAGACAGAGGAAGAATGAAAATCAGATGCCTAACAAATTCATTAAATATATCGAAAAGACTTACAATGCATGGAACATTGCATTGGGGCTTTTGGAATGCCATGTGATGATGTTTGTGAATGACACAAAGTGCTCGGAGTCTTTGGTCGAGATTTATCATTTTCTTAATGAAGAAGATATGAGGTGCGAATTGTAGAAGAAACGGTCAATTACAACTGAAACCAGGGTTGGGCTTTCATTTGTTCAACATGGTTTCTTGCAGCGGACCCAAAGCCTTTTCTACCAGGTCATGGTTAAGGCAACTCAAGGCACTTATAATAATGCAGTACCGAAGGCTGAGATGTGTCTTTGGGAAGAGCAGTGGCTCAATTATGCCATTCAGCTCAACCAATGGGATGTTTTGTTAAACTTTGGCAAACTTGTTGAGAATTATGAAATATTACTCGATAGTCTCTGGAAATAACCTGATTGGGCGTATTTGAAAGATCATATAATTCCAAAGGCTCTAGTAGAAGAAAATCCAAAACTTCATATCATCCAAGCCTATTTTGTTCTTCATGAAAAGAATACAAATGGTGTGGGGGATGCTGAAAACATAGTGGGCAAAGGTGTTCATCTTGCTTTGGAACAGTGGTGGCAATTGCCTAAAATGTTTATTCATTCCGAAATTCCTCTTTTGCAATAATTCCAGCAACTAGTTTAGGTTCAATAATCGGATAGAATTATAGCAGATATTGCTAATGAAAGATAACTTTCTAGGAGTTATGATGTTGGTGTACATGGTGGCATGTATGCGGATCTCAAGGATATCCTTGAGACCTGGAGACTTAGAACTCTTAATGAGTGGACAATTTGTCTATTTGGTACGATTTTCTTCAATGGAGAAATCTATATTTCCACACAAAATTTGCATCTGTTTCACTCCTCTCTCATTCAATGCACTCTTATACGCCAGTCCATTCCTCTTATTACCTAAGATATACGACATATAAATCAGAATGGTTATTTACAAATTCCGAAAAGTGGGTGTTCAATGGTGGTGTTCTATATTAAAGGATCGCTCATGTTTCTGGCTTCTGGTAATGAGACGTTGGACAAAAATCTGACATAGGACTATCAATTAGTTTTCAGATATAAATATGTTAAGTGCGAAGCCAATTGCTACTAGAATGCCCTATGATTATGGTAAGAAACTCAAGTACCCTCAGAATGTTCCACAGTTTGTAGCTGGTGATGTGATGAAGTAAGGGAAAGTCCGAGGTATGAATCTACCACTTAAAGGAAGTCGGACTGAGTTATCAGATGGAGTTGAACCATTTTTGCATAGCAAAGCACAAGAATAGCCTATAGCTGTTGATTTATCAAGTAAATATGGTGATTGGAATGCTAAAAGAAATAAATGGAAGATAGGAAAAAAATATCCGGATCTCAAAGTCAATGACTTTCTACTTCATTCAGACTATAGAGTAAATCATAGCAGGAGAAGGTCAGGGAAATTTCTATGCAGATTGGAGGGGGAGTTACAGCTGGTGCAAAAGGTGTCAGAATGTTCCCAATTCTTTTTTTCTTTTAGTAAAAGTAATACTCCCACTAAAATAAATGAAAATGAACTATTTAAAATTTAGACTTCTAGGAAATACTTTTTTCCAAACATACCCTTCCAAATTTTACATAGAGGTGACGCTTTGTTAGTACCGAGTCGTCCACAAACTTAATATATAAGAATAGCTAAAGAGAAAGATTGGATTGTTCATGCTATCTTATATATTATTTATGGAAACATGAATCTTAATTCGTATCCCCCCCCCCCCCCCCCCCCCAAAAAAAAAAAAAATACCGAACTTTTAATTTCAAAAAGTACGAAGAACATAGGGGAATCTTGCAGCAGCAAAGAGTATGTCAGTTGAAAGATGGGAACTTCTGGCTAGAAAGGAATTTACATACAACAAAAAACAAATAATAAACCATTCTACTGGACTAACTAAACTCAATATTGCACCAATCTAAATAAAAAAAACCATTCAATGCTTGCATATTGTCTAGGTCTTAATTGCCAAGTAGATTTTAAGCGTCCAAAATTGATCCTTTAGGGGAAGAGATAATTATATGTTTTCTTTAGTTACATTACATGGACTATATTTGCTAATGTCAGAGCATGTGGAGTTGATCAATTAAATTATTTTGGATTGAACTGCGGAACACATATTTCTTTATTTTGTAGTATATCAATCATTTTCAGGTAATGTTTTTCCTAACATAGGTCACAAGCGTGGATTTATTGGAGGGAAGCACCATTATAATGGGCTCAGATGGGCTTTTTGACAACGTATTTGACCACGAGATTGTTTCAACAATGGCCACATATAATGATGTTTTCGAGACTGGTACATATTCCTCCGTCCCTTCATCTACTGGAAATATATGACGTAGTTTCAAATAATTCTAATTAAGATTTAGTTTCAATGTTAGCAAAGGCATTAGCTCAACTTGCTTACAAGCATTCAGTGGATTTCAGATTTGATTCCCCCTATTCAATCGAGGCCATATTCAGGGTAAAATTATTTAAAGTCTCAACTTAAATAATATTGATGACTAAATATCAGCAGTGGAAATAAAATTGTAAATGTTTTGATGAGCAGGGTACTAATATTCCATTGTGGAAGAAATTTTTAGGGGTGAAGTTAACAGGCATGACATGCATAATTACTTTATAATACCCATTTCTGTTGTTGATGCCCAAAGGCTAAAATAACCGTTATTCTTTGTTGTGCAGGTGGAAAGCTTGACGATATCACCATGATTATTGGTCAAGTAATAATATCTTAACACGACCAGTTTATCATGGATGATTCAGGGACATTACATGGTTAATGACTTTTTGGATTAGACTTTCTTTATGTTCCAGTGAGTTTCTAATGAGAACAAAGATATGATGTGTGTTCAATGATAATTGAGCAAACACGAGGTACGAATTTTCCATCCATTGAGGAGGTATTACCTCACTACAGTTGCTTCATCTACTTTTACCAAGTATTGCTCCTTTTATCATACTATTTATGCACTGGAATTGTAGTGTTTTCAGTTGATTTTATTTGTGCAACATAATACATTAGATTGTTTTCTACTTAAAGTTAAAAAAGTAACACAACTCCCACAATGGAAGAAAATACATTAGATTGTTTTCTACTTAAAAAATAAAATAACATACATTATTTTTTTATTGTGTACAACTGCCACACTAGAAGATAAAACAACGCTCGTGCATCGCGCGGAGTACATGATAGTGAAATGTATAATGCAGTCATTGATGCATTTAAAGATCTTGCTACAATAAATTCATAAATTCATCACCTTGGTTACCGTGACAAGGCATGGAATGTCAACAAGCTTGCTCACATTGGTAGTAAATAGGTCATGTATGATGTGTGTGTGTGTTGATATTATAAAAGATGTACAGACACTCAATTATGGAAGTGCATGAGGTGTTTGTAAATATAAGAGAACTAGCCAAGGCTTATCTTGAACTGAAGGGAGAGCTCAACAGTGGTCTTAATTTTATGAATAGTACTAATCTGAAATATTTTCCTGTCAAACACAAAGCAGAAGTTTTCTTCCTCAAGGGTGATTTCTTGTTGAAGTTAGATAAATATGAAGGAGCCAATCTTGCATATTCGAATGCCATCAGTCTTTTTAAGAACTTTCCAAAAGGGTTGATTTTCTAGGGAAATTATTGGGAAATTTCTTATAAAGAAACTCGTGATGAGATTTGGTTAGAATACATCGCAAGTTGATTTCTTCAAGGCATCAAATTTAGCATTCCCAACTCCAAAAGCTATCTAGCTCATGTCTTGTATCTTCTCAGCTTTAATACCCCTAGTGAACCTGTGGGTAGATCATTTGATAATTACTTTGACTAAATACCGCACTGGGTTTGGCTTTCTTGGATTCCCCAACTATTATTTTCCTTACAAAGGCCTGAAGCCCCTCATGTCTTGTATCTTCTCAATTATTGCTTTCTTGTATTTTCCTATATTTTTTTACCAATGATTAACATATGGGTTTAGTTTCTTCTGAAGCCAGTGATTTTAATGCTGCTAAGGATATAATGGAGGCTCTTTGAGGTAAGCATAATAATCTGGCGAGCGAACTTGAATATTGACTGACAGAAATTGGGTCGAGGTTTGTCAATCTTCCAAAGGAGAGACTACTAGCTATGGTTAATGCTTTGCTCCACAAGTGTTATAAATGTCCAACTTCCACTATAAGAGAGGTTCCCTTGTCTCTTAAGAAGGACATATCCGATGTCTGTAGGGCTTGCTTTTCAACAAAAGCTGTGAACAAGCATGTTGAATTTGTGAGGGAGTACAAGCATCATTTTGAACGTGACCTTGATCGAGAGAATGCCACTACATTCCCAGCCACTGTTTATGAACTCACGGAACGATCGAAAAACTTGGAAAATATCCTCCAAAGTAATGTTGAGGATCGATTTCTAGCTGTCTTGAAGCTGGAAGAATAAAGCAGGGTGTTGCGTGACTTCTATGTCATTGATGTGGAGGTTTGAGGCTAGTATTTTACTGATCAGGAAGTAGCACCTGATCATACGGTAAACTTGGACAGAGTTGGGGTTGATATTCCCATTATGAGAAATCATGGGAGCAGTTTTTGGCGCTTGATACTAATTGCTCTGATGGGTCCCAACGATATTTTATTATACATACGTCTTTGACGCCCAATGCTAGAAGTGATGAACGCATACAACATCTTTTCCATGTTAGGAATCAAGACGTCGACACATATGCATTCACACCCCAATTATCATCCCCGTTTGGTCCCATGTCCACATGGTAGAAGATGATTTGATGTATAGAACATTCCTTAAGGTATATGAGAACCATTGTGCTAGAAATGACCGTGAGACAAACTTGTTGGAAATTTAATAAAGAGAAAAACACTCTTTAACTCATTATTTTGCTACAACTTTGATTCACACACAAGAAGAAGAAGAAGAGAAACTTGTATTGATAACTCTCTTGCTTGATATCTAACACTTACAAGGCTTCTCTATTTATACTAAAATGGAATGAACAAACACCACATTATATTAAGGCAATTTAAACATAAACCACACACTTAAAGTCTAACTAGTTGTAGGAGGAGTCACCCATTATCTTCTTGCTGAAATGGATGATGAGTCATTTCCATTATTGAGTTTCTTCACCTAACTTAGAAGCTTCTATGGGTTGGGCCTCCAAAGAACTAGGTTGGACTTCCCTCTAATGGATTTGGGCTTGAAAAACAAGTTTACAAATCAACATTCCCCCTTAAACTTGTTTTATAACACCTAGAAAATTTCTTAACTTCGCAAAGTCTTCAATCCTGAGGGGCTTAGTGAAAATATCTGCAATTTGATCTTGAGACTTGACGTACTCGACTTGAACATCCTTTTTTGTGATGTACTCCCTTATGTAGTGATAGCGAATATCGATGTGTTTGCTTCGATCATGGAATACTGGATTCTTTGCTAAGGCAATGGCTGACTTGTTGTCGACAAAAACCTTGGTGGGTTCTTCTTGTGTTAAGCATATCTCCTTCAATAGATTTCTAAGACAAATTGCATGACAAACACATGAGGTAGCAGCAACATATTCTGCTTCACAAGTGGATAATGTGACAATCGGTTGTTTCTTCGATGTCCATGTGAAATAAGTATTTCCCATGAAAAATACAAACCCAGTAGTTCTTCTTCGATTATCTATGTCTCCACCCCAATCGCTGTCGCTATATCCAAAAAGTTTGTAATCATTAGAAACTGAATAGAACAGGCCAAAGTCAATTGTACCTTTCAGATAGTGAAGAATTCTCTTTGCGGCTTTGAAATGAGTGGTTGTTGGATATTCCATATAGCGGCTAACCAATCCGACTGTGTGAAGGATATCAGGCCTCGTGCAGGTCAGGTAGCGTAGACTTCCCACCAAACTCTTGAAGAAAGTTGGATCTACGCTTTCATCTTCGTCATTCTTTGATAGCTTAGCTCCGCACTCCACTGGTGTGTTAATTGGCTTGCAGTCATTCATCTTGAACTTCTTGAGGATCTCCTTTGTGTGGCCTTTCTGTGAGATGAAAATTCCATCTTCTTGTTGTTTAACTTCAATGCCAAGATAGTACGCCATTAGCCCAATATTTGTCATCTCGAACTCTTTCATCATTGTATTTTTGAAGTCATTGAACATCTTTGGGCTGCTTCCGGTAAAAATCAAATCATCAACGTACAGGCACACGATCAAAATATCTCCATCTTTGATCTTGATATATAAAGCGTTCTCGTATGTTCATTTACTGAAACCATTCTTTTGAAAGTACTTATCGATACGACTATTCCACGCCCTTGGTGCTTGCTTTAACCCGTAGAGAGATTCCTTCAGCTTCAAAACTTTGTCTTCGTGTCCCTTTACTACATATCCCAAAGGTTGCTCGATGTAGACTTCTTCTTCAAGTATTTCATTTAGAAATGAAGACTTTACATCCAACTGATGAATCTTGCACCTGTTTTGAGATGCTAGGGAGATAATTAATCTCACAGTTTCCCAACGGGCAACATGAGCAAATACCTCATCGTAGTCAATTCGAGCTCTTTGACTATATCCTTTTGCGACTAGCCTCGCCTTGTGTCTTTCTATTTCTCCCATATCATTCCTCTTCATTTTTTACACCCATTTGACACCAATAGCCTTCTGACCTTTTGGAAGTGAAGCGAGTTCCCAAGTGTCATTCTTCTCAATGGCCTTGATTTCTTCGTTCATCGCGTCTCTCCACTTCTTATCTTGTGCAGCTTCTTGGAAGTTTACTGGTTCACAATCAGCAAAGAGACAGAAGAGTGTTAGATTATCATGTCTTTCGGTTACCTCGTAGAGATCCCGTAGACTTCTTGTGCGGGGAACAAGTCTTTCATTGAAACTTTCACTTGACGATGGTGATGAGTCTCCATGAGTGGTTGATGTTGGTGAGGTGGGTGGAGTAGTGGTCTCTTGTTGAACTTCTCCTTCTTGCTCTATCATGGTTTCTCCATTCACTTCTTCAAAGTCGGGAAAGAAGTTGAAATCATTTATACTTGAGCCGAAATCAAATTCTCCTTCTTCATCAAATATCACATCTCGGCTAATTACAATCTTCCCATTGTTAGGATTTTACAATTTATAACCTTTGGAGTTGTTGTCTTAGCCAATGAAGATGAACTTCTCGCTTTTGTCATCAAGTTTGGTTCTTCTCTCGTCTGGTACATGTACATGGGCTATGCTCCCAAAAACTCTCAGGTGGGAGATACCCGGTTTTCTTCCACTCCATGCTTGTTGCGGTGTCTTTCCCCAAACACTTCTTGTTGGATATCGGTTGGACTAGTAGACGGCACACGCCACTGCTTCCGCCCAAAATTCCTTGGGCAGTTTCTTGATTTTTAGTATACTCCGAGCTATGTTGAGGATAGTTCGATTCTTTCTTTCCGCCACTCCGTTTTGCTGAGGGGATCGAGGAACTGTCATTGGTTGACGAATTCCATTTGCTTCACAAAACTCTTGAAATTCACTCGAAGTGAATTCTCCTCCTCGGTCAGATCTCATTGCCTTGATATTACAACCACTCTCCTTTTCCACGGCAGCTTTAAACTTCTTGAATATTTCAAAAACTTCTGATTTCTGCTTCAAGAAATATACCCAAGTTTTTCTTAAAAAATCATCAATGAAGAGAAGGAAATAATTACTTTTACCAAGAGAGCTTGGCTTGATCGGACCGCATACATCGGTATGGATTAGCTCGAGTGGATTCTTAGCTCTTGAGTCTGACTCCTTTGGAAAGATTTTTCTGAATTGCTTCCCAAGTAAACATCCTTCGCACAGTTGGTTAGGGTGATTAATACAAGGTAAGCCTCTCACCATTTCCTTCTTGGATAATAGCTTCAATCCTCCAAAGTTGAGATACCCAAATCTAAGATGCCATAGCCATGACGCGTCTTTGTAACATACCTTTAGACACTTTGCAACATCGTTTTGAATATTCAAAGGGAAATTCTATTCTTTGACATTTGTACCTTGGTAATTAAATCTCCTTTGTCATCTCTTATAAAAAGACTACAATTTTTCATATGGATATCATAGCCTTTTTCTAAGAGTTGACCAAAACTCAAGATGTTGCTTTTCATATTAGGCACATAGTAGACATTGGAAATTAATTGGTGACTACCATCTTTTGCACGAATAAGGATGTTACCTTTTCCTTTCACCGATATTTTGGAATCATCTCCAAATGATACATTTCCGCTTACTGACTCGTCCAACTCCACGAACATGTCTTTCCTTCCACACATGTGATTGCTTGCACCGCTGTCAAGAAACCAAGAATTTTCTTGGCTACCATCAATCTCCTTCCGTGATAGAAGAAGAAGATTTTCTTTCTCATTTATCTTCTCCTCCGCATAATTGGCCTTCTCCTCAACTCTATTGTTGGGTGTTATGCATTCTGAAGCATAATGCCCAAACTTCTGACAATTATAACATCGAACTTGAGATTTGTCATACCTAGAGTTCGGATTGCCTATTCCACGACCTCGTGTTGAGCTTTCCCCTCTCTTGTAGTTGTTATTGGAATTGTAGTTATTAGAATTCCAACCTCGTCCATGTCCGTAACCTCGTCCTCGACCACGACCTCTTCCACGTTGGCTTCTATCATTGTTGAAACTTTCTTCTTTCTTTGTCGGATAGAGTTCCGTCTTAAGAAGTTGCTCCACAATCTCTTGCTTCTTCTTCTTCTTCTCTTCATATGCTTGCAATGACCCCATTAGTTGTTCGATTGTCAACTCATTCAAGTCTTTAGTTTCTTCAATCGTCGTAACGATGTACTCAAATTTTGGATCTAACGAGCGGAGTATCTTCTCCATGATCGTCACATCTTCTAACTTCTCACCATTTCTTTTTAATTGATTTAAAACAGCTAAGACTCTTGAAAAGTAGTCGGAGATAAACTCGGACACTTTCATATGTAGAGATTCAAAATCACCTCTTAAGTTTTGAAGAAGAACTTTCTTCACTTGTTCGGCTCCTTTGTAAGAGGTTTGCAGTTTCTCCCACGCTTGCTTAGAGGAGATTGCACTTGAAATCTTCTCGAAACCATCATCATGTAATGCTTGATAGATGAAATAAAGAGCTTTCTTGTCTCTCTTTCTTGAGTCTTTTAAAGTCTCCTTCTGAGTTTGGTTTAAGACAGCTTCATTTTTTGGCTCACTGTAACCTCTCTCCACGACTTCCAAAACATCGTGTGCACCCAAAAGTGCCTTCATCTTAATACTCCAATTATCATAGTTGTTGTTGAGCATCGGGACTTGAAAGGATGCCATACCACCATTTTTCATAATTCTAGTGAGAATTTGGATATTTTGATTGCACGGATGGATCCGGAACGCCCAAAAACCTTAGGAACAACGTGGACCCAAAAAAATCTGGTCAAAGTCAACAGTCGAAGTCAACGGTCAAAGTCAACAGTCAAAGTCAACTTTTGGTCAACGATCAGCCTTTGGTCAAGGCTCGACAGCTCGGTCAAGCAGCTCAAACAGGCTTCACGGCTCGGTCAACTCGGCTCCAACTCAGATGATTTGGCTAACTCAGTGAGTTAACTCACTTTCTGACAGCAACGTTCTGGTGACACGTGGCGGCGCGTCAGACCTCCGATTGAGATGAATTTGGCGGCCTTGGATTCGTCTCGTCGAGAGCTTCGATTTGATATGCTATAGCGTATACTTTGAAACAAATTTCCAATTGCTCTGATACCACTTTGTTGGAAATTTAATAAAGAGAAAAACACTCTTTAACTCACTATTTTGCTACAACTTTGATTCACACACAAGAAGAAGAAGAGAAACTTGTATTGACAACTCTCTTGCTTGATATCTAACACTTACAAGGCTTCTCTATTTATACTAAAATGGAATGAACAAACACCACATTATATTAAGGCAATTTAAACATAAACCACACACTTAAAGTCTAGCTAGTTGTAGGAGGAGTCACCCATTATCTTCTTGCTGAAATGGATGATGAGTCATTTCCATGATTGAGTTTCTTCACCTAACTTAGAAGCTTCTATGGGTTGGGCCTCCAAAGAACTAGGTTGGACTTCCCTCTAATGGCTTTGGGCTTGAAAAACAAGTTTACAAATCAACAAAACTTGCCTATCACCTTTTTTAAGGAGCAGCCGAACCCGGCCATAACTATCCATATATCACCCAAGGTTGTTGTAGATCTCCGTCTCCAGGCTTATACTAACATTACGAAATTTGTTGTTACGAACATCTAATATTGTGAAGGTATTTACCACGACTCGTTTTTTTGCTTCAAAAATTTATATTAGAAAGCTTTCATCGCAGCGATGAAGTAAAAGGACATTTTAGCGCTACAACCAATTCCTTGAGAAATTTTGCTCTTCGATGAATGTTTATTGGTTGGACCCTTTGCACCACCGAAGAGATAAAGCAACTAAGTTCTATTTCAATGCCCATTCATGTACGATGCATACTATTAAATAATAAAATGTTTGTGTGATACAAGATTTTTTACCTTGGTTTATTAAAATTCAAAAAGTGATACGATGTCCAAATAATGGAGATCGACGAGAGTGGGGGTTGGCAAGGTTTGGGGGGTTGTTGTTGTTTGTGGGTGAGTCAGTGGTGGGGGATGGGATTGGGGTTTGGGAGGCTATTGGGTGGGGGCTTCAGTTTTTTTTTTGGGGTGGGGGGGTGGGGGCGGGGGTGCTGTCGATTTTTTTTTTACTTAAGCTTAGGCATGTAAATCGGGATGGGTGAGCCGGCCTTGGGGCTGCTCAGGCTCGGCCCGAACTCACTTACCCATGCTCATGCCCGAGCTCGGCCCAAATTATTTTTTCCCACCTAGGCCTGAACTCGGTTCATAAATATTACGGACTTCGAGCCCGGTTTCAATTTTTTGTTAAAAAAGTTTTAATTCATTTTTGTATTTCCATCCTGGACAAAATTACACATTAAAATCTAATTGATATTTCATGAAATAAAATATATTTTTATGAAATGTATTAATTTAAAACAAGGGAAATAAGAGTGAAAACCTACAAATGCCTATTAAATTTCATACATTTAGCATAACTTGATCACTAATAAAAGCCTATAATGACTTGAGCAATTATTAAATCAAATACCCATAATGAGATTAACAATAAAATCACAAAATTGAAAATCACATGTAATCTAATGTATTATGACAAATGATTTTTTTTTAAAAGTAATAATTGAAATAAAAGAACGAAACCTAATTAAACAGTGTTAACATAAATATGTTATATTATATAAATTATTTATTTATTTATTTATAAATATAAAGTTCGGACTTCGGGCCCAATTTGGGCTTGGCAAAGTTCGGCTCAAGCTCGGCCCGAAATTCATTCGGGCTTGGAATCTTGGCTCAGTCTCAGCTCGATTCAAACTCAAATAAAGTTCGGCCCAAAAATAGCGGGCCGAACGGGCGGGCTTCGGGCCTCGGGCGCTCAATTTACAGGCCTACTTATGCTAAATCAAATTGTCATTATGTAGCTATTTTGGTTATATGGATTTTCATAAATTGGTTTCTTGTTGCAAGTGATTATAATATTTCTTTTATTTTTTTGTAGGTGTATGGAAAGTGGTTTTGTAAGGAAAGAAGCGGGTGTTTGTGCTGGAATGTCAAGGACATGATTGGTTTAATAGTTACATTCTCACTATTTGAGATGGAAATTTTTAGTTTTAACTGATTTTGGATGAAAATATAATTGGAACAATTTAGAATGTATGTATTACTGTGTCAAGACAATTTTTGGATGTATATATTGGTAGGACAACTTTTGGATGTAGATATTGGCATGATAACTTTTGGATGTATGTATGTATATGACTAGTTAGAAATGATTTTGAGAACATTTGTGTTGATTATATTTCATAGGACAATTTTCGAATGTAATGTATGGATATGCATTCAAGTGAAGAGTCCTATTAAAAACATATTTAGGATGCTTTTGGGAAAGTGGTAGGTAATGAAGGAATATTTTGCAATCCTTGTAAATAATGTGTCTTAAAAAAGATTTATTTTTAAGACATTTTTTCCGAAGTTTTTGCAACCCTTGAAAGTAACGCGTCTTAAAAGGCTCTATTTTTTAAGATTTTTTTTTGAATTTTTTATGACAGTGGTTTTTAAGAAGCTTTTGGTTATGATTAAAAGTGATGTAAATAGCTTTTTATGACACTTTTTAGCCGTTGTAAAAAGACTATTTTCTTCTAATAGAGGTTTGGTTCGAGTTTATACCTTCCTTCTGATCTACAATATCTTTATCTTCTTTCCTTTTGTCTCTTCAATTTTGGTACTATTCTTCTTTGGTACGGGCCTCCTGTAACTCTCTTTTTATGTGTTGTACCTCAATCCACTATTTTGGTGTTGGACCCATTTCCTGCCTGTATGCCACCACGCCTAACACCCACCTGGCTAACGGTTCGCTCTAAATCGGCACCTGATGACAGTTCAACAATATAACACCTACATGATACACCAGAGGTTCCACACAATAGTCCTCTATGAAGAGAAAGATGGAGTCATTTGGAGAATAATAACAACTTAACATACGATATTTCTGGAAAAAAAATACTTTTATTGCATTGCATAAGTAAATACAACTCTCCTCTCTCCCCTAACTATGAGAGGTTTACTCACTCATGTACATATTACTTTCCCTCTCTCTCTCTCTCTCTCTCTCTCTCTCTCTCAGATATCTGATCCTACTCACTCTCTCTAACATCTGATATCCCCCACACACACTGGACGCTCTCTTTTATAAGCTTCAAGGGCACATACAACTGGCTGCCGGAGGCTGGAAAGCTAACCGGTTTTAAAGCTATACAAATATTAAAGTCTACAGCATTATGCTTTTCATAAAAGTATAAAAGGTCTCTATCTCGGTCTACTTTTCTTTTGTAAATTAAGGTCGTCAGATGGCCCACGAGTTAAGCCTTCAAGATGAGTTTGTCGTCTTGCAAGGGAATCTTTTGCTTTATCAAAGGGTGTAAATAATGGCATCTTTCATCTTCAATAATTTTTCAGCTAACGAGGGACCCTTCTTTGTCTCTTTCGTGTCTTCTTCTGCCTTTTCTTTATCTGGTAGAGAATTATTATTGAAGAATTTATCAATGAAGCCCATCACTCTCACTACACTAAAATGGGCAAATTGTCACCTTTCAGCCGGCCAGCCTTGTCAAGGTCATTGACCGTGATAAAAAACACGCGTTTTATGTCACGGTCATTGACCTTGACACGATCATGACAACTAATTGTCACGGTCAATGACCGTGACAAGACCTTGACAAATTTACTTGTCACGGTCGTGTCACGGTTAATGACCGTGACAATAATTTAAATACTTGTCACGGTCAAAGGCCTTGACACGACCCTGACAATATTTGCAGCTAAAACCCTACCCCCTTCTTTTTTCCCTACCGTCGTTCCCTCCCCCCCCCTCTCTCTCTCTCTCTCTCTCTCTCGACGCTGCTCTCTCTCTCTCTACTTTCAGGTCGATTTTCTCTCTCTCTCTCTCTCTCTCTCTCTCTCTCTCTCTCTCTCTCTCTCTCTCTCCATTTATATATATATATTTGTGTGTATATTTATGTGTGTATGTGTATATATATGCGTGTGTATGTGTGTGCGTGTGTGGGGGGTGGGGCAGGGTGGGGGTAGGGGTGGGGCAGGGTGGTGGAGGGGGTGGTGGAGGGGGGCAAGGGGTGGGGTGAGGTGTGTGAGTGTGTGTGGTGTGTGGTGGTGTGTGGTGGGGGAGGGGGTGGTGGAGGGGGGCAGGGGGTGGGGTGGGGTGGGGTGTGTGTGTGTGTGTGTGCGCGCGTAGGTGCGTAGGTGTGCGTGTGTGTGTGGCGGGGGGAGGGGGGAAAGGGGTGGGGGTGGGGAACCCATTTAATAACTCTTTAAATATTTGGAAAAAACATAATATTACAAAATTGAAACGAAATGGTATTGACGGAACTTACACATACGTTATGTACTGTGCTCTTACGTTGAAAATTATTAGATAGAAAAAGAAAAATATAAATTGAGATAACCTTAGAATCTAATTAGGCTAAAAATATAATGGCATCAACTAACATATATACACAACACTAAAAGTAGACATCAATTTTATAAATAATTGATAATAGTTGGATAATAAACATCGGGAGGGGGTGGGGGTGGCGGGGGGAGGGGGGCAGGGGGTGGGGGTGGGGCACCCATTTAATAACTCTTTAAATATTTGGAAAAAACATAATATTACAAAATTGAAACGAAATGGTATTTACGGAACTTACACATACGTTATAATATAGATGGAACATTTTTTTATCTGTACTATTAATTCAATTAATTCAATTAGGTAAAACGAAATGTATACTATTAACATTTTTTTTTATCTGTACCAATAACATTTTTTTACAGCAAAAATGTCTCCTTCAGATGTTAAGGCGAAGATGATGATGCTGTTTATGATGATGTCGTCTGGGTTCGGTGGTAGCGGAGGCGACAAGGGCTCCTCCGCCCCTAGGCTCCCCAAATATGGAAAATTTGGGATTACCGTCGAAAACAAGTCGGAGCTATTAGCGAGATCCCTCGAGATGTCTCGCCTCGAAATGTCACGGTCATTGACCTTGACAAGTTGGATTTGTCAAGGTCAATGACCTTGACAAATGGTCAGATTTGGTGTAGTGTCTGAGGTTGGCTGGCATAGCTATCTCTACTGTTTCTTTGGATTCTTTCTTGATCCTTCCATTGAATGGCTCATCAGGTTGGATAATGAGGTCTTCTTTATGGTATGCAATGTACCACATGTCTTCACTTGTTAACAACTCCATGATTTCTACCATTTCCATAGATTGGGCAATTTGGACATTGGACTTATCAATAGTTAGGTCTTTAGTCTCGTCTTCTGATAAGATCTCAACGTCTTCAAATGAATAATTGGAAAATCTAATGAGTCTAAATCCTTCAACTCTCATTCCTCTGTAGGAACTTGGAGCAATCTGGTATATCCTGAAAAATAGGGGAAGAAAGTCTTTTACCTTCTTGACGTAATCAGGGACTATTTTTCCAATAGCAATATAGTCTCCTATAATCTTTATCTAGATGAGTCAAATGAACTCGTAGTCTGCTAAAGTTATCTGACCCATATTTGCTTTTCCAAAAAGATAATTTTTTGGAAAGTCTTTTAATAAACCCCTAATCATTAAGGCATCTCCATTAATCTCGAATAATAACATATTGAAATGTTCAATAATGCTATTAGTTTCTTTTTGATAGTCTTATGGAATTTGAATATTATTATGACCAAATGATATAACAATCTTAGTCTTAAAGGTCTTTTTCAAATAACAAAAACTATCAGCTGGTCTAATTTAGGAGAATTTTCCAAGAGTTTGAGCGTACGTTTCAGTCTGGAGTCTAGGAGTAGAGTAATACTCAGTTGAGCTACTGCAAGTCTATGAAGTCTCATGAATCTGGCAACAGCTACCAAATTCTGTTTGAATTCTACCCATAGTCTATTTTTAACATTCCACCAAAGGGCGTCTATAAGAGTATTTTCATCATAAAAAAATTCTCGTCTATATTTGATCAAGTCTGGGTATCTTTGGTCTAGTCTATATTGGGGAAAATATATATTCCTAATGAGTCTATTCTGAGAAATAATTTCATGTCTAGATTTTCCAGGAGGAACTAGAATATCATCAAAGTTCTCCAAAATTGGCCTCTCTTGAGAGTCTTGAATATGACTCTGTCTTTGCGTTACACCAACATTTGGTCTTATGCATCTAAGATAATCTGCAACATCTTCTCAGTTTAGTCTATTTGTTCCAGGGGAACTCATGTTGTCTAAGTCTTCTGTTTGCAATATAAAACATGAAATCATATTAGTGTTAGAAAATATTAGTTCTCTTGCATTCCTTCATAGGGGAATTGAGAGAACTTTAGATAGCTTTGGAATTCTATATTTATTTTAGCGTCTGGGATAATATAGTCTTCATATCCACTAGAATATAAGATTAACTTAAAATGTTTAGTTGTGTCTGCTGTTAGAGTAATGTCGGAATGACATTAAATTATCCTATATTGTCTGACATTTCTAATTGGGCTATCCCAATAAGGCTTTTCTCTAAATCTTTCCATCTTTTATCTATTGAGGTATATGTAATCCTTGGATACTTACTTGAAAGAGTTCAAAGGTTAGGAACTGGAACTTCCTATCAGTTCCTCTTGATCTTAGCCATTCTGATTCAAAAACTTGAAGCTCGGTGTAGAACTTGTCAAACACATGATTTCTACAATGATAGGTCATATTATAATTAGGAGTCTTAGGAGTGGATCCTTCCTTGAACAAGTCTATGTATCTAATGGCTCGAAGTTGTCCATTATGTATCGAGTCTTCTATAATTTTCCAGTTAAGATCACCCCATAGGATTGGTGAAATGTCTCTCCTTCCACCATGTTCTAACATTACAGGATGAATCCTTAAGTCTTTGGAGCATAAAATTACTATGTCCAATATTTGGGATAGGGCTAACTATCTTACTAGTCTTATCTAATCCATCATTTATGATTCTTCTAGTTATGGTCTTTCCTTCCTTAGTTTCTATATGATGAGTTTCCCTAATGAGAAACGTGAGACTGTGTGATAATTGATTAAAATCACAAATTTCTAATTTGGCTCACTTATTTAATTAGAGTCTATTAATTCAGTCCCTAAACATGCATCTATGGTGCGTGTGTCAAACCATAAACAAATATCACATGAGACACAACAAATATGCTGAGACACATATTTCAGGAAAAAAAACCTTTCGGGTAAAACCTTTATTTCATTATGAATCTATAAATCGCAACTTACAATTACATAGAGAAATCTGCAATGGATCAACACGCAGCCAACCCACAAAGACTCGCTGTCTTGAACTCAGCGAGAGAATACCCGCATCACCCTCCAAGGACTCGCAGTCCTATCTTCAGTAAAGAATCTTCACGCAGCAAGATCCTTAATGACACGTAGCCATATGGTGTAGAGACGCACTCCACAAAAGATGAACAAAGGCAAAGATGTGTTCTTAAACACCAAAACAATTCACTAAAGCAAGATGGGAGTTTTGTGAATTGTAAATCAAAAAGGGATTAAACCCTAAAAGAATAAGCCTAAAGATTACTGCTTTGGCAGTGTTTCTGTTCTAAAAAACATATGGACTTCTTAATGAAAACGTTACCATTTAATGAGTATTTATACAAAAATGTACCGCCTCGAAATTCGAGCTCATTCGAACGAGAAGCGTATGTCGCTCGAACGAAGTACGCATGTCGTTCAAACGACATCGCGCGACTTCCAATCTCGTTCGAACGAGATGCTGATCTCGCGCGAACGACCTGGGCATCAAAATCGAGGTCCGCTTCAAAACTTAGAAAAAATACTCATTCTCAATATTTAACGAAAAAGTCCGCTCCAACACTTAGAAAATATTTTGTAAAAATCTCCCAAAAGCTCTAAGTGAAAAGTAAAGGTATTTAAAACATAACCTTACCAAAGTTAACTTCGCGGAGTCTTGAATGATGAAGAACTTGAATAATTCAGATCCGTATTTGAAGTAGATGTCTCTTGAATGATCTTCGACGGTGTATCGGTATATGACATAATAAATTGATAACGGACCTATGAAAATATGTCCTTACACCTAAATTTACAAGTGATTACCTATTTTTGTTCAAGTCTTTTTTCAATTCTTTCCAAAGATTCTGAATAATCCTTTTGTCTTTTTATTTGTCTAAGGATTTCTTCTTTGAAGGTTATACACTCATTTCTTGCATTATTATTAATATCTTCATTATGTTTAGCAAGATTATTAATAAGAGAATTAGCAACCTTATTAATATAGTCTTTTACCTCATCTTTTTTTTTTCTTGTTTTTGCACAGATTATTGTGCATTCTAGCTTCCATAGTTTCTACCGTTTTTTCTATTTTATCTAAACGTGTTAAAATAAATGGAGAGTCTAATTCTGCTTGGGAGGGTTTATTATAAATAAACTTAATTCCTTATAAGATTTCTTCATGTTTTGCCTTAGCTTGAGCTATATTAAGTCTAAGTTCATTAACAATACTATCCATTCTGGATAGGTTATGGCTTTCTATATTGTTATGATAATTTGCTAAATTTTGTTGGAATTTAACAAAGTCTGTATAGAAGGTCGTTAATCCTTCTGTCTTAGCCTTTAAGTCTAATTGTAAGTCTTTAACAAAGCTACTATTATAGTCTTGTGTGGCTTCCATTGAAGTTGAAATTAAATTTAATCTTTCAAGTGTAAGTCTTGATGCTTTAGTAGCATTAGCAATCTCATTTTCATTTATCTTATAATAAAATCTATCATCATTTATCTTTTCTAAAATTCTTTGGTAAAAATCTCCTAAAGTCTCAATGGAGAGGTTTTCAGGTACCTCATCCAATCTGATCTAATTATTTCCATTAGGAAGATAACTATCTAATATAGGGATAAGCTTAGCTTGTTCTTTAATGAGTTTAACTAACTCAATTTCTTGGTTTCTAGTTAGAATCTTAAGGTCTGAGATTTCTTTGTTAAGGACTTCTATGTGATTAGTCCTTGTATTTATATCTTGTAATACTTGTACAAGGTCTACAGGGATTTGGCTATCTATTTCTATCATTTGTTTAGAGATATTTTTTATCTCTATGTCTAGGGTTTGGATATCTTTAAATAATTGTCTTAAAATAAGGAAGATACGATTATTTTGGTCTAGTATACTATTAATAGCACTAGTAGTGATTTGTCTAATTTCATCATGTTTAGCTGGGATATGTTCAACGTGTGAACAACTGTCTATGGATGAGGTTAAGCAACCTTCAGGGTCTAAATCAATTATGGATATGGACTGATAGTTTAGATGGGTTCCAAAAATATCTTTATAAATGCGGGGGATAAATTCCAAGGGCATTAAACTCTTTTACTAAAGGTCAGGAAGGAGCGTCTTGGCTCCTATACCAGAATTGGGATTAGTTCGGAATTTGGCAGTTTTTTTCTTTCTAAAGTTTTAAATCTCTAATACGCTAAAATGTTTTCTAAAAGTATTGTGGTCTAAAATAGAATTTTACTATAGGTATTAGTATATATATATATATATATATATATATATATATATATATATATAACTGTACAGTGTTTTATTTTGCCTTTTTAATATTCAGGGGGTTGGAAAAAAAGGGCTTCTCAAATTTAACACGTGTCAATTTTTTACTATGTATTAACCATTTTTTATGAATAAAATTGTTTTAAATAATAAAAACTGTATTTTTAACTATTTTATTATGAATAAAATTGTACATTTTTATTTTTTTAAACTTATGTTACTTATTAAAAAATATGTTTTTACGTATATTTTTAGAAGTTGTACAATTTTTTTAAAACACTTTTTTTGTAACTTTAGAGTTTTTTCTGCTTGTTGCTTGAGATAAATGTTTCTTAAAATGAAAATTAAAGGACACATGGACACATACGTCTTTTTGTATTACCAGGGGCAAATAAGGTATTTGACAAGTGAGAGAAAGATCTTAAACGGAGGTTAACACATTTCATCCAAATCAAACACCAACCAACTATAGTGCAAACTAGTGTACTCAACCTCCAATTACTAAGAACTAATGTATCCCAAACAGCAAATGACCCAAAAATATTCAATAGATTTTAACATATTAACTAGTAGAATTTAGGATAATTTGGTGTTTGACCCCAATTAATTATTCGTTATTGCGTCAAATCACCATAGTTTTCACTTCTAGAAGTTTGACCCCTATTTTGATGGATTATGTTACTTAACCATTAACTAACTTATTTTTAGGCTTAAATTGTCCAGTGTACTCCTAAGTTATTACTTACCAACCACATTTAACCATATAAACCCTAGACATTGTGTTTTTTCCTCTAAAAACCTTTGTGATATATATATATATATATATATATATATATATATATATATATATATATATATATATATATATATAGAGAGAGAGAGAGAGAGAGAGAGAGAGAGAGAGAGAGAGATAAAGGCTCACATACATCATGATGTATACATCACACCTAGTTCTAGGCCCTAAGAAATCTTTTTTTTGTTTTTTTATTTTTCTTTAGAAATTAACCTTCCAATCAACCCGTATTCAAAAAATTAGGTCAAAATACATTTTTTAGCTATTTTTAAAAAAATCACAAAAAACTGTTGATGCAAATCCTTAGGTATTTTGAGCAAGTTTTTGTGAATTATTTAAAAATAGATTTAAAATGTATTTTGACCTAATTTTTTTAACATGGGTTTATTGGAAGGTTAATTTCAAGATAAAAATAAAAAAATTGAAAAAAAAGTTTTCAAGGGCCTACAACTAGGTGTGATGTACGAATGATGTAGGTGATAATTCTCTTATATATATATATATATATATATATAGAGAGAGAGAGAGAGAGAGAGAGAGAGAGAGAGAGAGAGCCTGTCTTTGGTGCGGACCTAGTTTGTAGACCTAGTTTGCGGACCAGCTATCATCCAAAAATTATCTAGGGACTACTTCGTCTTTATATACCTTTGTCTTTTTATAAAGTTATAGGAATAAAAATTTCTACCCTAATAACTTCTAGTGTCTCTAAGTTTATCTAATTAATTAGGCAGTCTAAGAGAAGTTTCAGAGCTACTACTTATCCAGCTTCTTCCGTCACTATCGTACTGAAATTCGAAATAGCGAGGATTATGTATATAAATATTTTCCTCAGGGAGTCTGGAAATTCCAAGAGGTTTTGATGGAAAATATTCTAGTCTTAAATACCTTATACAGTATCGAGGCCTTATCAATCTAGTTTCAATATATATTTAATTAACGATGTAAATTAGGTTATCGTCATTAAATTCGTCTAATTCGTTGTCACCATAGGATGACAAAAATATTCGGTACGTTTTAAGGGCAGTTGTCTCTACAATTTTAAGAAGAGGACGGATTCCTCTTGCTCTAATTAAAATAGTTCTTGTTTCAGCTAACCTTTTTCGTCTAATGTATTTTAATACATCTATAGTATCTTCAAGTATTCAAGTATATTCTTGGTATATTTTGGGTCTTGAAAGTTCTTCTGCGAACTTTTCAATTCTTAGTTCTTGTCTAAAGAGATCACGGATCCCTTTTCTAACTATTTCTATTCTAAGTACTTCTCGTACTAACCACTAAATAATTTGGTCTATATACTTATAAGTACGGCCTGCATATGTTAAAGCAGTTTCTATAAGTAATTTATCTTGAGGGTCTGTAAGAGTCCACTCTTGGATTTCTCTTGTTAAGTCTAGATTTGCTTGATTAACAAATGCTAAAAAGTCTGTAGTGATTTGTAGCCTCATGCAAGTTTCTTTGAGTTATAACAATAATATGTAAAATAGCTAGAGGTTTGATTCGAGTTTATACCTTCCTTCTGATCTGTAATATCTTTATCTTCTTTCCTTCGTCTCTTTAGTTTTGTTACTATTCTTCTCCGGTCTGGGCTTCCTGCAACTCTCTTTTTATGTGTCGCACTTCCATTCACTATTTTGGCGTTGGAACCGTTTCCTTCTTGTACCCCACCACGCCTAACGCCCACCTGGCTAATGGCTCACGGTAAATCAACACTTGACGACGGTTCAACAGTATAACACCTACGTGTTACACCAGAGGTTCCACACAAAAGTCCTCTATGAACAGAAAGTTGGAGACATTTGGAGAATAATAACAACTTAACATAAGAGAATTCTGGAAAGGAAAATACTTTTATTGCATTGCATAAGTAAATATACAACTCACCCCTCTCCTATAACTATGAGAGGTTTACTCATTTATGTACATATTACACTCTTTCTCTCTTACTGAACTCACTCACTCTCTCTAACATCTGATATCCTCTCTACACACACTAGACGCTCCCTTTAATAAACTTCAAGGGTATATCTGGCTATCGGAGGCTGGAAAGCTAACCGGTTTTAAAGCTATACAATTATTAAAGTCTACAGCATTATGCTTTTCTTTTAAAAAATGAGTTCGTCAGATGGCCCACGAGTAAAGTCTTCATGATAAGACTGTCATCTTGTAAAGGAATCTTTTTCTTTATCAAAAGGGTATAAATAATGGCATCTTCTGTCTTCAATAATTCTTCAGCTAACGAGGGCCCCTTCTTTGTATCTTTTGTGACTTCTCCTGCCTTGTCTTTAACTGGTAGAGCATTATTGTTAAAGAATTCATCAATGAGCCCCACCACTCTGAGGCTGGCTGGCAAAGCTATCTCTACCATTTCTTTGGATTCTTTCTTGAGCCTTCCATTGAAGGGATTATATGCTTGGATAACGAGGTTTTCTTTGTGGTATACAGTGTACCATCTGTCTTCACTTGTTAACAACTCCATGGTTTCTATCGTTTCCATAGCTTGGGCAATTTGGAGTTCGGACTTATCAACAGTTAGGTCTTTATTCTCGTCTTTGGATAGGATCTCAACGTCTTCAAATGAATAATTGTAAAATCTAATGAGTCTAAATCATTAAACTCTCATTCCTTTATAGGAACTTTGAGCAATATGGTATATCCTGGCAAACTGGGGAAGAAAGTCTTCTACCTTCTTGATGTACTCATGGACTATTTTTCCAAGAGCAATAAAGTCTTTTATAGTCTTTATCTGGATGAGTCCAACGAACCCATAGTCTACTAAAGTTATCTGAGCCATGTCTGCTTTTCCAAAAAGATAAATTTTTGGAACGTCTTTGAAGAAACCCCTAATCATTAAGTCATATCCATTAATATCAGATAATAACATATTGAAATGTTGAATAATGTTTTTAGTTTCTATCTGATAGTCTTCTGGAATTGGAAGATTATTATGACTAAATGGTATAACAATCTCAGTCTTAAAAGTCTTTTTCTAATAACAAAATTATCAACTAGTCTAATTTTGGATGATTCTCCAAGAGTCTGAGCATATGTTTGAGTCTGGGGTCTAGGAGTAGCAGTACTACTGAGTTGAGCTACTGCAAGTCTATGAAATCTCATGAATCTAGCAAAAACTACAGAATTTTGTTTGAATTCTACCCATAGTCTATTTTTAACATTCCACCAAAGGGTGTCTATAAGAGTATTTTCATCATCAAAAAATTCTCATATATATTTGATTAAGTCTGGGTATCTTTGGTCTAGTCTATATTGGGGAAAATACATCTTCCCATTGAGTCTATTTTGAGAAATATTTTCATGTCTAGCTTTTCCAGGAGGAGCTAGAATATCATCAAAGTTCTCCAGAATTGGTCTTTCTTGAGAGTCTTGAATATGAGTCTATCTTTGCCTTACACCAATATTTGGTCTTACCCGTCCAAGATAGTATGCAACGTTTTCTTTGTTTATTCTATTTGTTCCAGAGGAACTCATGTTGTCTAAGTCTTTTGTTTGCAACATAAAACATGAAATCATATTAGTGTTAGCAAACATTGGTTCTCTTGATAGGATGTCTGGAATGGTATTTTTACTTCCCTTAATATGTATAACATAGAAGTCATAACCATTAAGAATTTGGTGCCATCTAATAAGTCTATTAGTCTGTGATTTGGATAAGTCGAAGTCTCTAAATTTTACTGCATAAGAAGAGTCAGTATAAATAGTAAAATATTTGGGTCTAAGAAAAAACATATATTTTTCTATTGCCCTTACTATCGCTAAAACTTCTTTTTCGTGAGCAGTGTATCTTATTTTTGGAATAAATTGGTCTTCTGCAGTAGGCAGTTCAAGTAAAGGGATATTCTTAACTGCTTCTTTGATTAGTCTTAGAACTTTAAAATCATTTTTAGTTCATTTAAAAGGATTGGTCTCGTCTGTCCCTTTTAATTTGGAAGCTAGGTTTTGTCTTTTTGAAGCAAGGTCTTTAATAAAATCGGCAGCACAATTTAGCAATCCTAAAAATTATTGTAATTGTTTTCTGTCTTTGAGTTGGTCTGGAAACTCAAGAATCTTGTTGGTTATGTGTTCTGCTAAGGATATTTTTCCTTTATTAATATGCATTCCCACAAAGTCTATTCAGTCTGAAATGATTGTATTTTCTTTTCAGAAATAACAATTCCATGTTTATCTAATTCTAAGATAATATTTTTAAGATGGTCTACATGTTCTATTTCATTATTGCTAGCTACAAGAATATCATCTATGTAAACAAGACAAAATTCTGAATAGGGTCTAAAACAAGCATGTAGTTTAGTAGAAATTCCTAAATTATTCTTTTCAAAAATAGATATTCCTTTATGAGGTTTATCTATGACTTCTAACGGTGTTAGGTCTTCTACAATACTATCAGAGCGGTTATCTTCTAAGTCACAGGAAATTCCCTTTCCCTTTAAGTCTTCGTTTTCTTGTAATCTCTTGGCTACATTTCTATCAATGTCTTGATAATATGTGTTAATATCTTTTCCTATTTGAGCATCATACTGGGTAGTATAAGTTACTCTAAATCTAGTTCTCCAATAGTTTTCATGATAGTGTAATTGACAAATAACAAAAACCATAAAAAAATTATGTTTGTATAGTCTCAAAATATTCTACACATCTAAAGTCTTTCTTGCTACATTTCATTTCAAATGTGAAATAATGTCTTTCATCAAAATAACACCTAAGTATATTGGTTAGTAACTCAGGAGTACTAACAATCCATCTTTTCTTTTAAAAGGGGCTTGATATACATTTATACCAGGCTTCTTCAAAGTCTATATAATCTTCTGCTAGATCATCTTGATCCATTTGCATCATATATAAATCTAAAGTATCTTGGGAGTCTTCATACTCATCAGTGCCACTATTATAATCTTTTGAATCATTATCTGTGTATGCACTATAAATACTAGAATTATCGTCACTTTCTATGTCTGATATTTCTATAGCATATAAAATATCTAATTCTTCTTGATCTGTAAATTCTAGTATTGTATTAATAATATTAATACATTCTTTATCTTTCTTATTAAGACAGTCTTTAGCAAAGTGTCGTTATTTGCCACTAGTCCAACATTCTTCGATAGCAGTCTTAGATTGAGCTATATCTTTTTCCTTCCTATAATTAGGAATCTTGTTATGTTTATTAGTATTTTTTTAAATATCTTCTTTGGTTAAATCTATTTTTCTTAGTCCTAGAGTTCCTTTCTCTAAAGGTGGTAGATAGTCTAAATCTAAATTTCTTTGGAAAACATAAAGGTCTAGTCTTAAACATCTTCTTTTTCCAATCTAGCTTCTTTTTGAATTTCTTAGATTCACATCCCCATTGGATTGGAGCGATGTCTCTTTCATCTTTAATTGGAGGAATATGTTTGAAAGTTTATTCTATTAACTTTCCTTGAGTTATATCTCGTCTTTTAGATATAATATAGTCTTTGGCAAAATTGATTCTTTCACCAAGGGAGTTATTCTTAACTCCAGCTACTCCTAGCCAATTCCAATATTCATTAATTAGGATTTGGTATATAGCTGGTATCTTTTTAAAGTATTCATCTATTAAAGTCTCACCAAATTCTTTAATTTGATAGTGTATTTGTTCATAATTATTGCTATACTCATTAATCTTGTCTAGTTTGCAAATACTAAGGAGCTAATTTAGTTTTTGCCAAGTCTTGTTCAATGATTTGAGCTAAATGTCTAGCTCCAATGAATTCTGAAGTAAATAATTGAATATATTCTTCAATTGATCTTTCTTCAAGGTTTCTTTCATCTTTTCAACCTTAGCTAGGGAGTATGTATATGTGGCCTTTCTTAGACTATCTAAGTAATCTTTTGCAATACCTCTAATGGATTGCCCAGCGTATTGTTTATATGAACTTGCATCCCATTGTTCATTAGATACAAAACACGTGTCCATCTGATTACGCCATTCTTCTAAGGCTTTCTTCCTATCTTGGACATTGTCTAGGTTAAGGTATATCCCAACTGGATTTATGGCTTGACTTTCCATGGTCTTAACAGGAGTGAAACTCTTGTCGTTAGTTGGAAAGTCTTTTATATAATCAGGTTTGATCTTTACTAAAGTGTTTGAGTATATGGGAATATTTACTCATATTATTTTACTAAAAAGTCTAGGAGCATCATCTAGACTACTACTGGTTCATATCTATTGTTTATTAGAACCTACCTCGGTAGCTGGCCTTAATCTTTCTTATCCTTCTTCTATTAGTCTTAGGTTTCTAAGAAGTTCTTTAGTATTCTTAGATTCTTTTAATTTTAATATATATTCTTGGTCTATCATGTTGAATCTATCTCTATCCTGGATCCTAATAAAATGACTTCTACTAAGATGTTCTTTAAATGTCTTCATGTCCAATTCTGAGGGTTCATGTCCAAAGTTTTGGATTCTAACTTTTTCCCTAACTAATCTTTTTGTTCAAATGATCTTGTAGGTCTAATTACTGGAGCTTGTCTTAGTAAACTAGCGCTAGCCTTGCTACTACATTCTCCTCTAACGGATCATTGATTATGGTTTCTCCTATATTTCTAAATCTAGTTTCTTGAGTGCGTATATTCTTATTACTAATCTTAAGGGGACCAAACTGGATAGTTACATTTCCAGTGACATCGTCTTGATTAATAAACAAAGTTTTATTCTGTATAGTCATAGTTTCTTGAAATTTTGGCAATTGCCAAAGGGTCTTAGCTTTCTCTTTCATAGTTCTAGTATTCCTAATACTGTAAGTATGATTGTAGTCTGAATTATTGGTTATAACGAATTTTTCTTCATTAAGTCTACCGCTAGGAATTCCTGATTTCATTCGTTCATAGGGGATGTTGATGTAAAAAATTAGATCGTATCTAATTGATTTAATCACAGATAAAATAAATGAAACAAAGAGTTTTTAAAGTGGTTCAGCCTTATAAGAATGACCTACGTCCACTGTTATGTTATTGCTGAGTGTTTGGGAATTCTTGATTACAAGTTCTATCAAGAAATTTCGGTCCCCTTATAATGAGGATTGTACAATGTATTTATAGCCTTGAGGCTGTAATGTGAAAGGGTAATACATTAAATGATGTACATATCAAAGGGTAATACATTCAATGCCCCTTAAGCGTATGCGTCTGAATGATAAGCATTTAATGAACAGTCAAACTGTTGGTTATCCTTCTATTAATGCTTTGTTCGAGGTGCAGCTCGGACCGCCTAAGCTTCTCGGTACTCAAGAGTTCCTCGGAGAGTTCTTGTTCCTCGGAGCGTATGAGTTCCTCGGGGAAGCAGTGTTCCTCGTTGGAGTAAGGTTCCTCGGAGCGTGTGAGTTCCTCAGAAGTGTTTGTTGTTGCCACGTAGATTGCCATGTGTCTTCACTCAATTGAGCCATGTCAGCAGACTAAATTTGGTATCAACAGAAGTCCCCAATGTTTCATAGTTTGAAATTTGAGGAGTGTGGAACATTCTTTCTCGGAATATGGCAGTTTTAAATGATCCTCCTGATTTTTAGGAGTGTTTCCTTCGTATTTATTTTTCCTTCCAAATTCGTATAATCAGGCTTTTTTGAATTTTTATAACCGCTTTGATTCCCACGCCCTTTTTGTCTTTTTAGCCGCCGGTAACGTAATCGTCTCTTTTTGTAATCATTAATTTTTCCTTTTCCCAAGGCGGAGTATTTAAGCGTCACAGACAATCCCATCGTCTTCTACTTTTTCAAATTTGTATCTTCGAGTTTTCCATTGTCTTACTCTCTTGTGCGTTCATCATTTTCATCGTTCGTTGTCAACAGATCCACTCTTTTTCTGTAAGATCTTCTTCCCTCTTCTTCATTTCCTTTATTCATCATGGTTTACCCTGTTGAATCTCTTGATAAGTTTCGCTCTGATTTTTCTATTTCCTTCTGGGTTGTTTTGGAAGAACTTTCTGAGCCTTCTGACTATTTCCGTTTGGCTGAGGGACATCGGTTCCCCAGTCTCTTTGTTGCTGAGTGTGAATTTTCTTTTCCACCCAATCCCTTATGTCTGGAATTCTGTCGATACTTTGACGTTGTTCCTGCAAGAATAGCCCCCAATACATGGAGAATAGTTAATGGGGTTCATAGATTAAATCAAATCCATGGAACTCGCATATGAATTCCAGAAATCATGTTTTGTTATAGATGGGCAGTTGGTGATAACACCTTTTATTTAAAAACTAGATTTTTAAATAGGGCCTTAGTGGTCAATCTCCCGGATGCCAATAGGGACTATTTTGAGCACGGGGTTGTCATAAAAAATTGGCAACATGCTCCTTTATCTGGAGATGAAGTGTATCAGGGTCCCAGATGCCTTCCCTATGGCAATGGGATAGGTTATTTTTATTTCATTTTATTTATTTTGAAATTATGCTTCCTCTATGTTTGATAAAATGTGCCACTGATATTTTAATGTTGATTTGTTTGCAGTTGACAACAAAAGAAAGTGTCCAAAAGAAGCAGACGTTAATATAAGACACTTAAAACTTATCTGGAGTTTGCATCAGTCTGTTTCCGATGAGCACATTAGGTCATCTTCATATCTGCTGCAGTACAAGAGCTACACTTCCTCTTTCACTTCTCGTCCGGTGATAAGCGAAGTAGAACCAACACCAGCCTCTGCAAGTTCTTCGCCTGAATCACATATTCCTTTAAGTGAAAGGATGAAGAAGAAAAGACCTCCCACCCTTTTCGAGAAACCTGCCTCTGCTACTGGAGAGGCACAAATAAGTAGACATGATGTCCTAGAAGGGACAAAGAAAAATGATGCACCTTCCTCGGCTGCACCTGTGAAGGTTGTCGAGAAGCCCCAAGTGGCCCCGAGAAAGTCTGCTGCTCCAGGAGAAGTGATTGTCATATCACCGACCAAGAGTTCCTCTTTGGTCAAAACTATTCCTGTTTCCCCGAGGAAGCTGAAGAAGAGCTCCTCGGTTAATTTGGCTGAAACCATCTCTCAGCCTCCAACCACTGGAACTGGTGTTCCTACTTTTGTTCCATCGAGCTCTGCCATGAGCTCGGTGAAGACTTGGATCATTCTCGAGGTCCAAGGTATTGAAGAAAAACTTTCTCGGGATATGGTCACCTCATTAGCTGCTCGTTATATTGCTTCTGTAAGTCTTGTTGCTGTGAACTTTTCATCTTTCCCTTGTTATATCTGTCTCTGACTTGTTTTCATTTTCTTTTCACAGTTGGTGAGCTGCTTCAATACAATTTTGAAGAAAGATGAAGCTATTAAAGCTTCAAGCTCCTCATCTGGTGTGGAGGAAGCTCTGATGGGAGTTAGGCAGTCTTTGGAAGATTCTCGTCAGAAGTACGATGCTGACAAGGCTGCATGGGAGAAAAAACTTACCTCAACCGAGAAGGAGAAGGCTCAAGTTGTTGAAGTCTCCAAGGAGTTGGAGAAGAAAATAAAGAGCTTGGAAGAGAAAAATAAAGAGCTCGACAAGAAGCTCAAGAATGCTGAGGAGTTTGAAGATAAACTCAAGGTTGTTGAGGAGGAGTTAAGTCGACTTTGGGAAGTAAGTCGTAAGAAGGAGGAAATTGAGAATAAATTGAAAGCTGCTGATAACCTTCTCTCCGAGAAACTTTCCTCGGAGAAGTTAAAGAGGAAAATGGCTATAAAGAAGTCTTTCAGCGCTGACTGGGACAAGGGGTGGAACAAAGGCTTGGCTGCCATGATGTCTCAAGTAGAATATGGCAGCCTTAAATACTTTAGAGATGGGTGGGTCGCTGCTCTATAGGAGATGAAGGTTGATGAAAACTCCGAACTCTTTCAGCGACACATCCCTGGTCCCCCTCCAACTCCTGAAGACGAAGAAAAGGACGAAGCTGCCTCCGAAGAGTCTTCCATGGTGATGGGAGATCACCCCCCAGCCATCCAGCCCGCTAACGAGGAACTTCAGCAGCTCGCTACTTCCTCCGAGCAACCTCCAGCACTTCCCCAGCTACTATCTGCTCCATCCGAGCAACCTACCTCCTCGTCCCAATTTCCCGAGAAAGTTTTGGGAGATAAGGAAAAGGTGTAGAGTTGTTCGGACTTCTATCTATTTTATCTTTCTTTGAGAAATGTAACTCTGAACCATGTAACTCTGAACCTTGTGATATAATAAAACTTGAACTTTTGTTTTTGCATACTTTTGTCTCTTCTTCATGCTCTGTTTTGATTATTGATTACAACTTTTTCTTCCTCTACTAGTTTCTGGCCAGGATGGAATTATTATCTGCTCACGATACAAAGCTATTGAGGCAATGCAATGATTATTTTAAGGCTGGTCACATAGATCTGAGTGCAGCACAAATCGTCGACATCCTCGGCCAAAATGCTTCGGAACAGGAAATTGAGGCTTACCAGTGTCTGCTTGATCGTGCGGTGGCCAATAATATGGCTTATTATGATATGATCGAGGATCTCCAAGGCACTCTTGAAGACCTTCAGCAACAATACAAAGAATCCACTGCCCTCTTGCACGAGGGGTATGAGAAGAAGTATCAGGAACTCAATGCTGACAAGGGATACGAGAAGCGTTTTGCTGGCTACGATGTGAGGGAGAGAACTTTGAGGGCTGAGGTCGAGGAGTGCAGACAAATAGCTGAATTATTAGAGCAAGAGAATAACAACCTACAAAGAGAGTTGTCATAGTTGAAGTCTCCAGCTTCCACTTCAAAAGCCTTGATCCTAGTGACTGATGAGGGATTCTCGTTCTTGGAGGTCGAGAACGCCAACTTGAGGGACGAATTGGAGACCTTGAAGAGAGTTGGCCCCTCTACATCTCCTCGGGGACGAGCAAGAGCAGCTCGAATTCCTGTCGAGGAACAGAGGACTCAATCTTCTTTAGAGAACCAAGCTTTCCAATTAATGGCAAAGAACCAGGCATTGGCTAAAATGTCAAAGAAGATCAGGGACCTGGAAGAGCAGCTTTCTGTGCAGAAGTCAGTCTTGGAGAATAAGGAAATCTTCATCAAAAATCTCCACGAGCAGCTGGAAAGATTGACATATCAATTCCACAAACAACCCAGGGAGTTCTGGTTGGCTGGGTACAACGAGGCTCTCTACCACTTTGACGATCGTATCCAGAATGCCAATAATAAGGGCTACAAGCAAGGCTGGTTGAATGCCTTAGGTTTGCCGCAACTCGAACAGAGTCATTAGCTGTGGGACTACCATGATCCTGGGCTGCTCGACCTACCCGTGCCACCATTCAAACTTGATATGAGTTGGATCCCTGCTCGGGCCATTCCTCGATGCTTAATTTCCAAATATCTCGACGACTACAATCTCCATTCAAGTGTCGAGATAACTCGTCCCGAGAACCTCCTAGATCGACCATCCATGATGAATATCAGGATGTTAAAAGATCTTAATTTTATAAATTCTCCTCTTGCTTTAAATGATCCTCCAGCTGGCGAGGAACCTGTTTCAAAAGCAGAGGGGAAGAAACCAATAGAGTAGGAATTTTGATGTAATAGTTAGTATACATTTCATTCTCAATGTAATTTGTTTTTTATTTTAATGAAAGACTTTTATTTTTGTTCGCAATCTTAATTGCTATTGTCTTGTAAAACACTTTATATTTGTGCATGTGTATCTGTTAAAAAGATAATGATATTGTGTTATTCGTCGGCCAACTTATTACCGAGTAGTTTGAATTTGTGGTAATCATTTGACAAAAATGATGTTTTGTTTTTCGATCAACTTAGTAAAAAGTTACGAGTATCAAAAATGTTGCTCGATCACTTTCTCGTTTTCATAAAATGTTTCCGACCAACCAAGGTCGGTAAATTTTCCTTTTCGACCAACTACGGTTAGTGGGTTTTTTCTTAACGAGCAACTTTGGCACTTTTTGGAATAGTCTTACCTCCCGACCAACTTTAGTTGGCATTTTTGAGAATATATTTATTTCCTAAACAACATAAGTTGGCATTTTTAGGAATACTTTTACTTCCTGAGGAACACATAGTTTTACTTCCCGTAGGAATACAAGTTTTACTTCCCGGAGAAATACAAGTTTTACTTCCCGGAGGAATACAAGTAGCTTTAATTCCCGGAGGAATACAGGTAGCTTTACTTCCAGGAGGAATACAAGTTTTACTTCCCGGAGGAATATAAGTTTGTTTCTCGACCAACCTTAGTTGGCGTATAAACTTGAGTAGTCCGAGTTTTGCCGAGTTTCGCCGAGTAGTATGTAGCACTAGTATTCCCCGAAAAACTTTCAATAAAAGGAGAGAATATACATCACTGATAATACTTGCACAGGTGCTCTGCGTTCCATGCATTCTTAAACTCCTCCCCCCCCCCCCTCTAAAGTTGCTATTCGGTATGTTACTGGTCGAACAACTTCTGTAACTCGGTATGGTCCATGCCAGTTTGCCTCTAGTTTGTTGTGCTTTTGAATCACTTTATTTAGCACATAGTCTCCTTCTTTCAAGGCGCACTTCTTCACCCTCTTATTGTAGAACAAAGTTATTCGTTGTTGGTATGCATCATTCCTGATGGCTGCTTCTTCTCTAACTTCCTCGAGCATGTCTAAATCCAATCTTCTCATTAAGTCGCTGACAGGGGAATTGAAATTCAGTACCCTGTGTGTTGGGAGGCCCAACTCGGCAGGTATAACAGCTTCACTTCCAAACGCTAGCATATATGGAGATTCTCCAGTTGCTGCTCGGGGAGTAGTACGATAAGCCCACAGTACTGACTGTAACTCGTTGATCCAATTTGCTTTCGCATCGTCCAGTCTTTTCTTCAATCCATTCAGCAGTGTTCTATTTGTCACTTCAGTTTGTCCATTGCTTTGAGGATGTCCTGGTTCTGAGTGGATCTTCAAAATGTTTGACTAATGACAATAGGCAGCAAACTCCTCGTTATCAAATTGTGTTCCATGGTCTGTGATGAAAGCATGAGGAAGACCATATCGACAAATGATGTTCTTCCAAACAAATTTGTACACCTTGTCGTACGTCATATTGATGAGAGGCTCAGCTTCAACCCACTTAGTAAAATAATCCACTGCGACAACGAGGTATTTGAATCTTCCTCTGGTCGTTGGCAGTGGCCTGACCAAATCTATTCCCCACATGGAAAATGGCCAAGGGGAAGCTATGGGTGTCAACAATGCTTGTGGATTTCTTCGGATGGAGGAAAAGCGCTGACACTTGTCACATTTCTTGGCATAGGCTATACAATTAGCCCTCATCGTTGGCCAGTAGTATCCATGCGTCATCACCTTTTGCAAAAGCGTCCGACCTGCTACATGGGCTCCACAGGACCCTTCATGGACCTCTTTAATTAAATCTTTCACCTCGGTGGGATGCACACATCTCTACAAACCTGCCATAATTCCTCGTCTATATAGAATACCATTAGTTAATACATACCGAGCAGCTTTAAACTTCAATTTCTTGGCTGCGAGCTTATCAATTGGTAATTCTCCCTCTTCAATATATGCCCTGATGGGATCCATCCAAGATGGTCCTAAATCAAAGGTAATAAAGTTCATCGTCAGATCTTCATCTATACTCCGACCAACTAAAACTTCAATTGGGATTGTTCTCCGGAGCTCGATACGAGTAGCTGAGGCTAATCGAACTAGGGCGTCTGCTCTCGCATGCTCCATTCTCGGTATTCTGACCAGCTGAATAGCAGCAAATTCTGACACGAGCTCCTTTGCCTTTGCATGATACTTGATCATTAATTCTCCTTTGGCTGTATATATTCCCAACATTTGATTTACGATCAATTGAGAATCACTGAAGATAATAACCTGCTACGCCTCCATAATTTTCGCCAGATTAAGACCTGCAATCATGGCCTCATACTCAGCCTCATTATTGGAAGCTTTGAATTGGAATCGTAGGGCATATTCCATGTCGACCTCGTCCGAAGTGCTCAAAACTATCCCTGCGCCACATCCTGTAGTGCAAGATGAGCCATCTACATATAGCCTCCATATAGGTAACTCGTCTTCAAATTTCTGATCTGTCAGAGTTCCTCGGTGGAAAATTTATTGCTTCCTTTCATCCTCCCCTGATATTTCTTGCTCTTCGTTGATCATCGTTTCTTGCCCATTTACCAACCTGAGTTGGTATGGGCTTGAATTTGATGATCCTGTAACATCCACTTGCCCTTTTACCAACATAAGTTGGTCTGAGCTTGCGTTTGATGATCATCTAACATCCACAGGTTGACCAGCGAGCAACTTTTGCTCTTCGGGGGTATCAGGATAGGTGAACTCTGCTATAAAATCTGCTACAGCTTGCCCTTTTAGCGATGATCTGGGTTCATAGACTATATCATATTCACCGAGCTCTATTGCCCAGTACATCAATCTCCCTGATTTTTCTGGTTTATGAAGGGCTTGCCTCAATGGCATATCAGTATATACTACTATATTATGAGCCTGGAAGTATGGCCTCATTATCTTACTCGCCTCAATCAGTGCCAGTGCCAATTTTTCCAGCCTTGGATATCTGATCTCTGCTCCTTGGAAGGCCTTACTCGTATAATAAATTGGTTTTTTCACTCCATTCTCCACTCTGATCAACGTCGAGCTAACTGCATTCTCGGACACTGCAAGATATAAGTATAATTTTTCTCCCATCACTGGCCTGGACAGCAGTGGAGGTGCTCCCAAATATTTTTGCACGTCTTGAAAAGTCTTCTCACATTCATCATTCCACTCAAAAGTCTTTCGGAGTGTCTTGAAGAATGGGAGACATCGATCAGTTTCTCTTGATACAAATCTTTTGAGTGCTGCTACTCGTCCTGTAAGACTTTGCACCTCTTTCTTCGTCGTTGGAGATCGCAGCCCTAACAGAGCTTTGATCTTTTCAGGATTTGCCTCAATGCCTCGTTGATTGACAATGTACCCGAGAAACATGCCTTCTCGTACTCCAAATATGCACTTCGTCGGGTTCAGCTTCATTTGATATTTATCCAGTTGATCAAAAGTTTGACTTAAGTCAACTAGATGATCGATAGCTTTTTTGCTCTTTGTCAGCATATCGTCAACATAGACTTCCATATTGCAACTGATTTGTTCAGCAAAGACCTTGTTCATCAGCCGCTGATGTGTCGCACCTGCATTTTTCAAACCAAAAGGCATAACATTATAACAATAAGTTCCCCTAGGGGTAATGAAAGAAGTACTCTCCCTGTCTTCAGGTTTCATTTTAATCTGATTGTAACCAGAATAAGCATCCATGAAGCTCAGGAGCTCGTGTCCCGAGGTAGCATCGACCAGTTGATCAATTCGGGGTAATGGAAAGTGATCCTTTGGGCATGCTTTGTTGAGGTCGGTGAAGTCTACACACATCCTCCACTTATTGTTTTTCTTCTTTACCATCACCACATTGGCTAACCAGCCTGGATATTTAACATCTTCAATAAAGCAAGCTTTCTGGAGCTTCTCGACTTCCTCCTGTATAGCTTGATTCTTCTCGGGGCTGAACACTCTTCTTCTCTGCTTCATTGGCTTGATCTCCTTATTCACATTGAGATCGTGACATAAGAAATTTGGGTCTATCCCAGGCATATCCTCATGACTCCACACAAAAGTTTGCTTTCTGCTTCTTAGGAAAGTTATCAATTCCTGTTTTAGTGAGGCTTCCAACGACGAACCTACTTGAGTAGTTCGTTCAGGGTGCTCGTCGTCCAGAATGATGTTTTCAGTAACTTCCACCACTTGACCCTTCACGAGTTGAGCTTCATCTCTAGGATCCAATGTTTCAATTTCTGCACCTTCATCCACTTGATAGGTAGTAGTCTTTTTCCTTGATTCCTCCAGTTCTTCTTGCTCGGCGGATGAATAATAGCATTCCCGAGCTACTTTCTGATCACCTTTCACAACTCCTACTCCAAAATTTATTGGAAATTTTAGGCATTGATGTACTGTAGATGGTACAACCTCAAACTTCTTCAATCCTACTCTTCCCATGATGATATTGTATGATGATTGAACATTCTTATCCATCACGAAGAAAGGTATTCTTTCTGTTCGACAAGCAGCCCAAGTACCAATGAATATATCCAACTTGATCGTCCCAAGTGGAAATACTTTCTCGCCAGCAAAGCCGAGGAGGGGTCTATGATAAGGCTCCAGTTGAGATAGCTTTAGATTTAAACTATCGAAGCACGAGTAGAACATGATGTTTGCCGAGCTACCATTGTCGACCAGTACTCTTGAAATTATTACTTCCTTCATCCTCATTTTAATCACCAATGGGTCATCATGAGGATATAGAACACCTGCGAGGTCATTCTTTGAGAAACCAATGACCAATTTCTCTTTATTTACCTTTCTCGGGCTATCCTCCTCAGCTAGATTTATTCGTTGAATGTATGAGTAAGTCTGAGCCTCACAGAGGTAAGCTTTTCTCTCGGCAGTAAGGTCTCCTCCTCCTGTATCTCCACCTGTTATAACATTACAGTCAAATGACCCAAGGCGTATTGAAAATACCTCTCATTCTGGCTGCCTTGGTCTCTTGGGAAGACCGGGGTCGTCTTCGGGATCAACTTCATGATTTCTTTTCTTGTTCTCCTCTGCTCGACGAGGAGATCTAGACCGCTCTCTTGTTCGGTCGTTGTTTCTTCTTTTGCTTCCACGATCAATAAACTTTGCCAGCTTTCCTCATCTGATGAGTGTTTTAATCTCATTCTAAAGAGCTATGCAATTTTTGGTCATATGGCCATGATCTTTATGAAACTTGCAATACATTGCTTTATTTCTTCGATCAGGGTCTGCCTTCATCTTCCCTGGCCAGTTTAATTCCTCGTTGTTCTTGATTTCTTCTAGAACATGGTTGATATCCTTCTTCAAAGGAGTATAATTATCAAATTTCTTCATTGCTTCCCATGTCGACCTAGTTTTTGAGTGTTTGTCATTACCATTGTTTTTATGCTCTTTCTTCTTAGCTTTATCACCTTCCACCTTGGTTTCTTTGGCATCCATATTCTTCTTCGCAGCCATAGCCTCCTCGGCATTCATAATCTTGGACGCTTTTCCCATCAGATCTGACATGGTTCTAGGTGGATCTTTGCCCAAAGTGTAGTATAACTTGTTGGGCAGTAGTCCACTCATCAAAGCGGTAATCGCTGTCTTCTCCTCGTAATCAATGACTTCAAGTTTCCCGTTATTAAAACGAGTTATATAACCTCTGATACTTTCACCAGCTTTTTGTCTAACACTTAACAAATGCGCTACTCATTTAACTGGCTTTGCCCCAAAACAGAAATTCCCAATGAATAACTCGGTCAGATGAAGAAAAGTTGAGATCTTACCCCGAGGAAGATTATTATACCATATTTGAGCAGATCTGGTAACAGTTCCTGAGAATTCCCTGCATCTCATCTCATCTGGAACAGCATAGATGTCGGCTGCAGCTTGGTATTGTTCTATATGAAGGACGGGGTCAGTCTTTCCATCATATTTTGGTGTCACAACAGGTGCTTTGAACTTTGATGGTGTTGGAAAATATACAATGGCCTAGACAAAAGGTGTTCCTCGAACAAAGGTTCGTTGTAGAGGGTTTCGGGCCTTAGCCATTTCCCCTAATCTATCCTCCGACCTCTGAATAGAACCTTTCCATGCATCATTACCTTCCTCGGGACTATTGGTTCGAGCAGCTGATCGCGTTGATGTGGCTTCCTGGGATCTATCTTGACGAGCAGCTGGTCGCGACTGGGCAGATCCTTCTCTTAAATCTGATGGTCGTCGAAAACTCCTCGATGCGACTTTAGGAGAACTTATACTCCTTCTAGGTCCTAATCGATCAAAAGGTGATACCCTTCTTAACCTCTCTAGTGCACTAGTCCTTTATGGAGAGAGAGTGATACTTTGTTCAGTATCTGTGGCCCGCACTGATGAAGTTCATCCAGGTTGATAAGAAAAATCTTCAGATTCCTCAGTACGATATGAATCAGTACGTCTAGTACGTGAAGAAGGTGCACGAGTATTTATTTGAATACTTCACGGTCTTGAATGGGTTGGTGCACCGCCATTGAGGGTTTGTATGAGTTGTCGCATAGTTTCTTGCATGACGGTCTAGCCCTAAGCCAGATTTGTCATTATTCCAGCCAGATCTGGAATATTTGGCGGAGCAGATGGATTTGGAGGGCTTCCAGCATTTTGATTGCTGGATTCTGGAATATCAGCCATTTGTGATGAATTGTTTTTGATGAAAAACGATGTTACCAGTCGTTTCCCACAGGCGGCGCCAATCTGTTGATGTAAAAAATTAGATCATATCTAATTATTTAATCACAGATAAAAGAAATGAAACAAAGAGTTTTTAAAGTGGTTCAGCCTTGTAAGAATGGCCTACGTCCACTGTTATTTAATCACAGATAAAATAAATGAAACAAAGACTTTTTAAAGTGGTTCAGCCTTGTAAGAATGGCCTACGTCCACTGTTATGTTATTGCTGAGTGTTTGGGAATTCTCGATTACAAGTTCTATCAAGAAATTCCGGTCCCCTTATAATGAGGATTGTACAATGTATTTATAGCCTTGAGGTTGTAATGTGAAAGGGTAATACATTAAAAGATGTGCATATCAAAGGGTAATACATTCAATGCCCCTTAAGCGTATGCGTCTGAATGATAAGAATTTAATGAACAGTCAAACTGTTGGTTACCCTGCTATTAATGCTTTGTTCGAGGTGCAGCTCGGACCGCCTAAGTTGCTCGGACCGCCTAAGCTTCTCGGTACTCAAGAGTTCCTCGGAGAGTTCTTATTCCTCGGAGCGTATGAGTTCCTCGGGGAAGCAGTGTTCCTCGTTGGAGTAAGGTTCCTCGGAGCGTGTGAGTTCCTCGAAAGTGTTTGTTGTTGCCACGTAGATTGCCATGTGTCTTCACTCAATTGAGCCATGTCAGTAGACTAAATTTGGTATCAACAGGGGAATTGAGAGAATTTCACATAGCTTTGGAATGCTATATGACGCGACTAAGAATGTGTCTCAGAAGTGCGTACTCTCTAGGCTCAAGTGCAAGCCTATCGCTCAAGTAATGATCCGATAAGTCGGGTATCGATCCTCTGGGAAATACGACAAACGGAGTTGTAATGAAGTTGAACAAAAGAAGGAAACCTAACTTTGACTCTAAGGAAAAGGGAAAGATGATTTGAATGGTGAAACAACTACAACTATGCTCAATTTTGAAATTATGAACGTAATTATTCTACTGCAAAATTTTGAACAATTTGGCTAAAACTTTAGCTATGAATGGGAAAAATAGGTCGGGTTACAGTCCCCCACACCCTAGTAATTCACTTCGTAGGATACTAGATTCAGAATTAAAGTTTTAAATGAATCCCACTTTTTAATACTCCTAAGTATTACATAGATGAGGGATCGTAGCCCGCACAGTATGTCAGCAAAGGTTGAATTAAAATTCGGTATTTATCTCTCCTAAGTATTACACATATGAGGTATCGTAACCCGCACATTATGTAAGCAAAGGCTAAAATAAAGCTATGTCGTACGAACTATGACACAATTCATCTAATGTTTTTATTCCAAGTCTATTTCCACTATAGTGAATTACATTGGGTGGGGTTCATGCACCCTAACCCTTGAAAACTTAGCCTGAAATATGGAAACTTGAAGAAAACGCGTTTCAAATGAAAGAAAACATTTAACTACTGAATGAAGATGAAGAGAGATGAAAGCGTTATTAGAAAAGTAATTATTGCAGTAAAACAAGAATTATAATGGTATTATTGAATTGCAAACTAAAAGCAACTAGGGTTTATTGTTCTTCTTCTCTAAAATTGATTACAAAGCTTCCCTAACGAATCAGAAGCCTCCTCTAATGTTAGGAAGGAGTTACAATTTATAATCTACGAAATCTAAGAGTTTGAACCAAGCAGGATTCTAATTTTTACAAGTGGATAAGTTCGAATAATCGAAAACAGAACCGATCATGTTAAGTGGTTCGGTTCGGTTCTGTCTTTGACAACCTTTACAGAGAGTTCTTCGAGAATGGGATCGGTTATTTTTTTCCTCTACTTCGGTTCGGTTCCATCTTGATAATGATTTACAGGAAGTTTTCCAGATGTAGGATCGGTTCGTTATTTCTTCCCTTCGGTTCGGTTCCGTCTTGAAAGTCTTTACAAGAACTTTCCCAGGATGGGATCAGTTCTTTTTTTTTCCACTTAGGTTCGGTTCTGTCTTGACAGTCTTTGCAGAAACCTTTCCTCTTGTACTTTTTTGGGGCTTTTGGTACGGAACTCGGATTAAAACACTGAACACCTACGAAATAGATGAAGAAAACACGAAAGTTGGCGTACTCGTTAGAAACTTGTTAATAGCAATGATATGATATAAACCCACTCGAATTACACTTTGCGGAGCGTAAAAGCCTCTAAATTAAGGGGATAAATGGGAAGAATTTATGCCTAATCAAACCCCCCTAACTTATAACTTTGATCGTCCTGAGAAATGTAAAAAAATCAAAACATGGTCTAACTCGAAAATGGGATAGGATACCTCTTTCGCGGGCGATCGATTACATTTAGCATATGCAACAAGGCTTTGAACCCCTAGGTTACCCTAGTAGGACGAGTTGTGTCTCGTGAGGGTTTGCAGAAAATATACCCACAAAATTCGACTCAAAGAAACTCAAAATACGCAAAAATTGTATAATTCAAACTTTTTTCGAAAATAGTCATCATCAATTCATGTTCAAGAGTCTCAAATCATAGTGTGCGTGTGTGGAGCCAGAAATTTAATTGCGAATTTCCACCGATTGACCATTGCGTTACTTATCCAAAAATTCATTTTGATTTCAAAATCTCACAGAGTGCTCCCACAAATGAATCACTCGGAATGTGGCTATTCTCTCGGTATGCGTGATTTATAAGAGTAAATGTAGTGGAACCAAGTTCACGCACACAAGTAGAAAGATGAAATTTATGGTAACCGAATCTCATCATTGGATAATGGATATAGGAAAATGGGAACATTGCCTCTAATTAGTATCTTTGATCTCTTTCATTATCTTTCTGTGTTTTTGCTCTCCACGTGGTAACTAATTTCGCGATTTTGGACTTGGTTAGGACTTTTTTGGGCTAAAGGTATATTGGGTAAAATGAGAATGGTGCGGGAAATCTGGAATTGGAAAGTTTTCTTATGATGTCCGTCAGTGCGTTTCTGGGCTTTTGCTCATTTTTTTTCTTCTTTTTCTATTGTTTTTCTATTTTCACTTTTTTCTTTTCTTGCTATTTTTGTTGAGCATAGCAATTTTTTCTTGCCCCTTTTTCTGCACTTTCTGGACTTAATTTCTGGGAGTATCCCTTTTCACAATTCCGGGCTAGTTGGGCTTTTTCGAGTTGTCAAACGAAAGGAAGAAATTTAGTCGGCTCACTTTTGGTTTGCAAAAGGGGTGATTTTTTCGCTACTTTTTCTGGCCAATATTTTTGGGTGACAAACGAGGGCCTACTTCATTGTTCAAAATATCAAATGCATTACCATATGCGTTTTGAGATGAATTAAGTTTAGAGATCTATTTTGGCACGTTTTTCCAAGAAATATCACACACATTTTCTATCCCCGATCAACATGAAAGGATTGAGATCCTCGACGACTTATTAGAAGCTAAAAAGAACTTTAAGTTAGCAATTAACTCGGATTGATTTATAAATTTCACAAAAATGAGAGGCTCGAATCTCACCGAGGTTGTTAATCTCCACATTTATTCGTTAAGTCGCCTATGTTCGCTCAATTTCTATCTTTGGTCAATTTCAACTTTGTGCATTTTGAATTTTACAATTTGAGACTTTAAACCGACTTTTAATGATATTTTTGAAAATTTTGAATTCCAATTTTTATTTATTTTGAACAAAAAAAAATATTTTTGTGCTTTTCAAGATTTTATGATTTTTTTGAAATTTCTGGGCCTTTTTGAAAATTTCTGAAAGTTTTAGAAAGATGCACTTGGAACCCCCCAACTTAGACTTTTGCATTGTCCTCAAGAAAAAAGGACTAAAATCTAAAGAAGAAAAAGAACAAGTACGACAAATAAAACAAGAAAATTATTAAAATGCAACAAGACACTATATCATACTCATACATGACTCAAAAATACAACAAAAATCACCCCATATGCGCCGGGGGTGCGAAGACCTTTCATCTCTCTCCATAAATCACCACACCCCTTGTACGGGATTCGTTGCTCTCCTAGTCTCTTCCCTCTACCTATCATACACCAATAAAAGGAATAATTTGGGCCCTTACCCATAAATAAAGGAAATACTGGGCGACTCATCGTGATTGATCGGAGAAGGATCCTCGTGACGCGTACTACATGGGTCGGGCTCTAAGTCAGACAAGACTTGAGTCTTATCTTCAATTACCTTCGAGGACTCAAGTTTCATGGGTAGACAGTCATTGCGAAGAGACTCGTCAATTTTATCTTTCCACTCTCTTTCTCCTCTATGACTCCATGAGTCCAATAGAGATTGGACTTCATTTTTACAGCTCTTATCCACCTGCCCGACTTCTCTCTCAAATTCCACTAGGCTCGACTCATCTAGCTCTCTGTTTTTCTTTGTTTTCACATTATTTCTTCCTCGCTCCATCACAAAATTATTAGGTGATGTGGGTGGGTATCAATCTAGGAGAAAAGTATCTATCGTGTCTTTCCATTCGCTCTCCTCTAAACACTCATGAGAACCTCTCCCGATGCCCTCTAAATTGTTGCTCTCTCTTAATGTAACAAGGCATACCCTTATCGTCTCTCGCGTGTGAGTCCTCCCATGCTCGTGTGCTGCCCCAAAATGATCCGTCTCTCGCGGTTCTCCTTCGTCACCCTCATTCTTGATATTGCTAAAACTATTTGTATCGAGGGTCATGTTCCCAAATGTTAATTGCATCTGCCCATTCCGAGTATTGATGAGCGCATTAGCCGTAGCTAATAATGGGAGACCAAGGATAAGGGGAACATGATTTCTTGGGAGAATGGAGGGCTCCTCGTCTCAAATGACAAAATTCACCGAAAAGTAGAAAGTGTTTATTTGGATAATCACATCCTCAACGATTCCCCGAGGCATCTTCACAGAATGATCCGCGAGCTGGAGAGTCATATTTGTGGGCTGAAGGGATCCCAAATCTAGTTTCTTATAGATGGAATAGGGTAGAATATTAACACTCGCCCCTAAATCTATTAACGCCCTTTTGATTTGGTTCTTCCCTATGATGCACGAGATGGTGGGTGCACCCGAATCTTTATACTTTAGCGAAAGGTCACTCGATAAAATCGAACTGACATTTTGGGCCAAAAAAATGTTCTTATTTACCTTTTGCTTGTGTTTCATCGTGAGTAAGTCCTTAATGAACTTAGCTTATGCGGGAATTCTCTGTATAGTCTCGAGAAAAGGTAAATTAATCTTAACTTGCTTAAGGACGTCCAAAACACCGTTTCGAGAAGTCTCTTTGGAGTGCAGGACCAACCGTTGAGGGTATGGGGAAGTGGTGGAGGGTTTCATCATGACCTTGGGTTCGCTAGTGTTATCTTTTTATCACTCTCAATTAAAGGGGCAATTTTGACCTCTTTTGTACTGGGCGAAACCTCCTTATTTTTAGGTACGTCTTGTGAGGGAGGTGACAAGTCAACTACTCTCCCACCACGTAGAGTGGTAATTGCGCTATATTGCTCAAGATGGTCATGGGGTGTGGCGCTAACACTAGTTTGACCTTGGGGAGGTCTTTGGCCCTGGCCAGGAAACTTACCCTTCTCTTGGATACTCAACGATGATTGCATCTTTAAAATAGTCGCATTTATGTCATTAATCATGCACTCATGTCTAGCAGCGGTTGCATTCTGGGCAGTGATGAATTAGTTTATCGTATCCTCAAGATTTCTCCACAGTGGAGTGATATATGGCCCTGGAGGTGGTGGTGCTTGCACATGTCATCGTAGCATGTTGTTGCCCATAGCTAAAATCAGGATGGTTTTTCCATGAAGGGTTGTAAGAATTTCCGTGTGGTGCACCGAAATTACCCTTAAATCCTCTTATATCACTCACTTGTTCTTGAAGCATAACTTTGTAGGCGGGTATCGTCGGGCATTCCTCTGTTGAATGTCCCGCCTCACAAATAGCACACACCTTCTCAATGGGATTCAGGATGGATCCTATTGGTCCTCTTGCACACATCTTAAGTACGTCTCGCATTCCTTTCTCAAGAAAATCGAGTCGACTGTCCATCGTAGAATTCTTTTCTACAAGAAATAGGCCAGACGCTGATGGAGTGGTGGCCGCTTGGCGAGTTCTATTATGAGCATTAGGGTCAGATGTATCCCATGCTTGGGTAGTCTCGGTGACATACCTCAGGTGACGCTCAGCATCGTTGGCATCTAATTCGACAAAGGGACCATCACACATGGTTTCAACGAGTTGTTTGGAATTTATATTCAGCCCATTATGGAAAAAGGAAATGATTTGTAGTTTATCAAGTCCATGATGAGGGCACGTAGTGATTAACTCGTTGAAACGTTCGTAACATCGATCGAACGACTCATTTTCTAGTTATCAGAAGGTTTGAATTTGAGCCTTGATGGAGTTCGTTCGATGTGTAGGAAAGAATTTCTTGAGAAATTTAGATTAGAACTCATTCAAGGATGCAATCGAGTTTGGAGGTAAAAACCATAGACGGGTCTTATCTTTGCCTTTTAGCGATAACGGTAAGAGTTTGAGGCGGATCACATCTTGTGTGCAAGTTTGATCATTGAGGGTCTCGCACACATCCTCAAATTCCCTGATGTGGAGATATAGCTTTTCAGATTTTATTCCATGGTAGTGGGGAAGCATCCGGATCATCCCATTCTTAAAGCGAAATTACCCTGTATTGTATGGGAGTAAAATGCATCCCGGAGTGACAGTGCGCTCGAGATATAAGATTTCTCTCAACGGGCGGTACGGGACCTCTTCCTCACCGGTGGCTGCACTACCGTGTTATCACATGTCTCTATCACTTAATCACTATGTGTCCTCACTTGGTATGCTTGGAGCGTGCGCTGAAGAGTGTCCTAAGAGGGAAAACAGAGTGTTATTTTCAATTGAGTTTGACGATGTCGGAGGTGGAACCCAGAATTGTGGAGCATTTAGAGTGTGAGGGCTATCAGGGTCGTACTCAACTATCGGGTTTTCGTGAATGTGGGTTGGAGTATTATGGGGAGTTAGAGTGAGTTCAGAATTTTGCATTAACAGGCTTATGAGAGATAATGAGGAATATTTTTGTGCTTTTAATTTTTTTTTTATGCTTTTGAATTTTTGGTCAAAGTTTGAGATTGACTTGATCTAATCCTAAGTCTACCTAATTCCCGACAACGGTGCCAAAAACATGACATGACTAAGAATGTGTCTCAGAAGTGCGTACTCTCTAGGATCAAGTGCAAGCCTGTCGCTCAAGTAATAATCTAATAAGTCGGGTATCGATCCTCAGGGAAATAGGGCAAACAGAGTTGTAACGTCGTTGGACAGATGAAGGAAACCTAACTTTGACTCTAAGGAAAAGGGAAAGATGATTTGAATGGTGAAACAACTACAACTATACGCAATTTTGAAATTATGAACGCAATTATTCTAATGCAAAATTTCGAACACTTTGACTAAAACTTTAACTATGAATGGGAAAAATAGGTTGGGTTACAATCCCCCACACCCTAGTAATTCACTTCGTAGGATACTAGATTTAGAATTAAATCGTTAAATGAATCCGACTTTTTAATACTCCTAAGTATTACATATCTGAGGGATCGTAGCCCGCACAGTATGTAAGCAAAGGTTGAATTAAAATTCGGTCTTTATCTCTCCTAAGTATTACACATATGAGGGATCGTAGCCCACACAGTATGTAAGCAAAGGATAAAATAAGGTTATGTCGTACGAACTACGACACAATTCATCTAATGTTTTTATTCCATCTCTATTTCCACTATCGTGAATTACATCGGGTGGGGTTCATGCACCCCAACCCTTGAAAACTTAACCTGACATATGAAAACTTGAAGAAAATGAGTTTGGAATGAAAGAAAACATTTTTACTATTGAATGAAGATGAAGAGAGATGAAAGTGTCATTAGAAAAGTAATTATTGCAGTAAAACAAGAATTAGAATGGTATTACTTGAATTGCAAACTGAAAGCAACTTGGGTTTATTGTTCTTTTTCTCTAAAATTGATTACAAAGCTTCCCTTACGAATCAGAAGCCTCCTCTAATGTTTGGAAGGAGTTACAATTTATAATCTACGAAATCTAAGAGTTTGAACCAAGCAGGATTCTAATTTTTACAAGTGGATAAGTTCGAATAATCGAGAAAAGAATCGATCCTGTTAAGTGGTCTGGTTTGGTTCTGTCTTTGATAAGATTTACATAGAGTTCTTCGAATAGGTTCTTTTTTCCTCTACTTCGGTTTGGTTCCATCTTGACAATGCTTTACAGGAAGTTTTCCAGATGTAGGATTGATTCGTTATTTCTTCCCTTCGGTTCGGTTCTGTCTTGAGTCTTTACAGGAACTTTCCCAGGATGGGATCGATTCTTTTTCTTTCCACTTAGGTTCGGTTCTGTCTTGACAGTCTTTGCAGAAACCTTTCCTCTTGTACTTCTTTGGGACTTTTGGTCCGGAACTCGGATTAAAACACTGAACACCTGCGAAATAGATGAAGAAAACATGAAACTCAGCGTACTCATTGGAAACTTGTTAATAGCAATGATATGATATAAATCCATTTGAATTACTCTTTGCGGAGGGATAAAAGCCTCTAAATTAAGGGGATACATGGAAAGAATTTATGCCAAATCACTAAATTTATATTAGTGGCTGGGATAATATAGTCTTTATAACCACTAGCATATAAGATTAACGTAAAATGTTTGGTTGTGTCTACTGTTACAGTAAATGTCGGAATGACATTAAATTATCCTATATTGTCTCACATTTCTAATTGGGATATCCCAATAAGGATTTTCTTAAAATCTTTCCATCTTTTATCTATTGAGATATATGTAATCCTTGGATTCTTGCTTGAAAGAGTCCAAAGATTAGGAAATGTTACTTCCTATCAGTTCCTCTTAATCTTAGCCATTCTGAGTCAAAAACTTGAAGATCAATGTAGGACTTGTCTAACACATGATTTCTAAATGATAGGTTATATTATAATTAGGTGTCTTAGGAGTGGCTCCTTCCTTGAACAAGTCTATGTATATGTATGGCGTCTTCTACAATTTTCCATTCAACTTCACCCCCATTCTTTCCATTGGATAGGATTAGTGAAATGTCTCTCCTTCCACCATGCTCTAACATTAGAGGATGAATCCTTAAGTCTTTGGAGCATAATATTACTATGTCCAATATTTGGGATAGGGTTAACTATCTTACTAGTCTTATCTAATCATCGTTTATGATTCTTCTAGTTATGGTATTTCCTTCCTTAGTTTCTATATAAGGAGTTTCCCTAAATTTATAGGTGGTTACCTATTTTTGTTCAAGTCTTTTTTCAATTCTTTCTAAAGATTCTGAATAATCCTTTTGTCGTTTTATTTGTCTAAGGATTTCTTCTTTATTAAAGGTCGTATCCTCATTTCTTGCATTATTATTAATATCTTCATTATGTTTAGCAAGAGTATTAATAAGACAATTAGAAACCTTAGTAATATAGTCTTTTACCTCATCTTCTTTTTCTTATTTTTGCACAGATTCTTATGTCATTCTAGCTTTTATAGTTTCTACAGTTTTTTCTATTTTATCTAAACGTGTTAAAATAAATGGAGAGTCTAATTCTGATTGGGAGGGTTTATTATATATACACTTAATTACTTCTAAGATTTCTTCATGCTTAGCCTTAGCTTGAGATATATTAAGTCTAAGTTCATTAACAATACTATCCATTCTGGATAGGTTATTGCTTTCTATATTGTTATGATAATTTGCTAATTTTGTTGAAATCTAACAAAGTCTGCATAGAAGGTGGTTAATCCTTCTGTCTTAGCCTTTAAGTCTAATTGTAAGTCTTTAACAAAGCTACTATTTTAGTTTTCTGTGGCTGCTATTGAAGTCAAAATTAAATTTAATCTTTCAAGCATAAGTCTTGATGCTTTAGCAGCATTAGCAATCTCATTTTCATTTATCTTATAATAAAATCTATCATCATTTATCTTTTTTAAAATTCTTTGGTAAAAATCTCCTAAAGTCTTAATGGAGAGGTTTTCAGGTACCTCATTCCAATCTGATCTAACTATTTCCATTAGGAAGATAACTATCTAATCTAGGGATAAGCTTAGCTTATTCTTTAATAAGTTTTACTAACTCACTTTATCGGTTTCTAGGTAGAATCTTAAGGTTTGAGATTTCTTTTTTAAGGACTTCTATGTGATTAGTCTTAATATTTATATCTTGTAATACTTATACAAGGTCTACAGGGATTGGGCTATCTATTTATAGTGTTTGTTAAGAGATATTTTTTATCTCTATATCTAGAGTTTGGATTTTTTTTAATAATTGTCTCAAAATAAGGAGGATACAATTATTTTGGTCTAGTATACTATTAATAGCACTAGCAGTGATTTATCTACTGTCTGCGAGTTTAGCTGGGATATGATCAATGTGTGAACAACCGTCTATGTGTGAGGTTAAGAAACCTTCTTGGTCTAAATCAGTTATGTGTATGGGCTGATAGTCTGGATGGGTTCTAAAAATATCTTTGTAAATGCGGTGGCTAAATTCCAAGGTGTAATACCCCGCACTTTTATGGGAAGTTAGATTCAATAATTAAATGTAATTTGGGAATTTAAGAATTATCGTGAATAGTAAATTTTTGGAACTTTCAAGGTTTAGGTGATTTTCTATGGGTATTATATTTACTTTCGGGATTAAGTAAATAAGTCGGAGTATTTTAATTATATGTCGCAGCTGGGTAAAGCGACAGAGGATAATATTTTAACGGGAATACCGCATTAAGTTGTGTGGGGTTAAATTAGTGAGTTGCGGTCAAGTACCTAGGATGGAGATTTCGGGTGTGCGGTTGGTCTCGGAATGGTCAAGATAGTTAGAATAGAGTATCTGGTGGTCGTAGTTGAGTTTCGAAAATTTTTGGATTAATAGGGACTCACAGTTGAGTAAACAAGTCATTTTTGGGTTTAAAGGGATAAAACCTTATTTTCACCTTATAAAGGCACGGGAGAGTGGGAGAAAGGAAAGAAAAGAGAGAGAAAGAAGAAGAGAAGAAAGGAAGAAGGGAGAAAGAAGAGAGAAAAAGGATTTCTGGGCCAAACTCCGTCGGATTCGACTCGGGGTCGTCGGATTTTATCCTCCAGACAAGTGTTTACTTGCTTTATTTCATTTTGAGCATAAATCTCATATCATAGTTGGTAATAAAAAACCCTAAAGATTTTGGGTTGGATTTTCGTGGGTGAAACGGGTTTTTCGGAAGTTTAACGGGTAAACCCCGAAAATCTATGAAATTGGATAAACTTTGGAATTAATCTAATTTTATGGTTGATTTTGGGTTGTAGGATGTTTAGAACTGATTTCTTTGGTGTATATATAGTTGGGTGTAGTTATATGTTGGTGGGTTAAGAGGAAATGACGTTTGGAGATTTATTAATGGCCGAAACAGGGGCCGGAGAAGAAGCTTCCAGGCTTGATCGATCGATCGAAGGCCAAGGCTTGATCGATCGATTGAGCAGGGATTTTGGCAATTTCGGCTTGTGATGTTTATATCGGATAAAATCACAAATTTAATTTTAGCTTGTTAAATTAAGCGGTTCAATCCTATTTAATTGAGGAAATAAATAGACTTAACTAAGGGAAATATATTTATCCAATTGAGGGAATTTATGGGGGTTACGAGAGTGTCTTAAGTGTGCGACACTAGAAATACTATTTTCGAGGAAAATAAATTAAATTGAGGAATTAGAGAGTTGGGGTTTCTCCAAAAATAGAGTGGGGACCTCTAAATTATTATTTGGACATGATGTAGTCCTTGGGTTCGTGCGAATGGAATCCACGACCTATTTACATTAAGGGTGTTTGGTGATAAATATTTTTTGGGATAATTTCGGTGGGCATTAAGGCCTATATAATTATGCGCGTAGAAAACATAATTATAACTATTGTGGTTGAGTACATCCTACGAGACTATTAGGATAAATTTGGGAAGATGTGTACTTACTTAGTATGAAATGGTATAGTAGGAGAAATTATATAAATCCTTAAGTGTGAATAAGGTACAGGTTATTTATCAAGTGAGGGGATACTTTTGGGTTTAGTATCGTGAGTGTGCGAATACTCGAATATTATTATTTATGAGAATCTTCAGGAGTATTGGTCATTGCTATGTGTGATTGGTAATTATGGCCATTTATGTATATTTGAGAAATAATGTGGGATATATACATACTATGTGATTATAGTATATATATTATATGATACGGATATATATATATATATATATATATATATATATGTGTGTGTGTGTGTGTGGATGGTATATATATATGTGAAGCATACCCCCTCTAATGCTATCATGGGAAGTTGCGCGATGTGGGTGAGGCCCCTGGCTTGAGGGGCAGGGTGCGTATAGTCCCCAGGTCATAGCGTCCATTTTTATATTGTATGATTTTTATTAGGGGTGAGACGTGGTGGGTATGTTTCGTCTCACTTTCGGGGAGGAACTATGACCGCTTCCCATGCGTTGTGATTTGGTTTTGACCACAAATTAGGTGATACTTAGTCCTACCGGTGGTCCCTAGGATGGTACATGAGTGATGCCTTGGAAGATGATAGCATTGAGAGACTGCATCCTCGAGTTATAGCTCGTTGGGATGGTCATTGTACTTGTGTGTATAGTACATTACTTGTGTATGAGAACAGGATATTATATCTCTATGAGAGTAAAGCGATAAATTGATTATGAAATGAAAAAGAATAAATTCTCATTCCGGGAGATTATATCCGGAAGTCTAATATGATGTGCATATAAAAGTGAGTATGATAATGTATATAATTATACGAGCATATATATAAGTTGAGTACTGAGGGTCTAATGGATCTCGACGATCGACCTTGCCAAGTAGTAGTGTATCGGGGGGGTTCCTTGTTTGGATTTCTCTTCGCGAGACACCCCACGCACGAACATGGCTTAGTGTTAAGACTGGGGAGAAGTTTAACCCTTAGTGCTCTATTTTTGGTTTTTTCCTTATATGAGTGTATGTATATATATATATGTATATTTCGTGTACTGCGGGTCTAATGGATCTCGACGAACGACCTTTCCAAGTAGTAGTGTATCAGGGGGGCTCCTTGTTTGGATTTCGCTTTGCGAGACACCCCACGCACGAACTTGGCTTAGTGTTGAGACTGGGGAGAAGTTTATTGATAGAGTTTGGGGTGATGGATTAGTTAGGCAGTATAGGTTGACTAGTATGTTTAGAGGGATGCGCTAGGTGTGCACTATTAGAAGAGAGGTAAGGGGTATCTCATGGAAGTGCGATATCAATTTAAATATGAGATAAAACATTTTAAAATAATTAAGCATTTATGCACTTGCTAAATATTTTAACAACTCGGGCTCTGACTCGTTTCTATATTTTTCCTCTCTTGCTATATATATTCTATATATAGGTGTCTAGACACAGAGACACCTGGATGATGATCCTTTTGAGTCAGACGTCAGCTGCAGCAGCTGTGGATGCATGCAGGTTTGATTTAGACGCTTCTATTCTTGCGATCTAGATAGGAAGCATTGTAGTTACTCTCGGGCCGAAAGCCCAATTGTATTTATTTATTCTCTCACCGCCTTTTTGTGCGGCGTTCGATTTGATTGTATTATATTTGAACCGAGTGTTCGGTTAATTTATCTCTTTCCAGTTTCATTTATATAAACTGCGTGAATGTTTTAATTGTATAGTTCGTTTAAAAAGATAAATTAAATAAAATTTTGTCGCCAGCCTAATAGGTTATTAGTAATTAATTTGGTTTTCGACAGTGATGCTGAGAATGATCCATATGCGACTCCTGTTTTAATTTGGTACAGGAGTGATCGCCTGGTATTTTATTAGGCGGGGTGTCACACAAGGGCATTAAAGTCTTTTACTAAAGGTCTGAAAGGAACGTCTTGGCTCTGATACTAGAATTGGGATTGGGTCGGAATTTGACGATTTTTTCTTTTTAAAGTTTTAAATCTTTGATACGCTAAAATGTTTTTTAAAAGTATTGGAGTCTAAAATAGAATTTTACCAAATGTATTAGTTTTGTCTTATTATGGACCTTATTTAAGGACCTTATGTGAGCCTCTTCCTATGTGTGTGTGTGTATATATATATATATATATATATATATTATAATAATAATAATAATAATAATAATAATAATAAACATTATTGTTTGAAAAAAATGCTTTATTTTTTAATAACGCTTGTAAAATAAAGTTTTAAATAGATGTTTTAATATCATTTTTTTAATTGTTTTATAAAAACCATCTTTTAAATTAATAAATCAAATTTAAAAATAATTAAGCGTTGTAAAAAAATGTTTTAAGTGTTTAATAAAAAATGTATTTTTTTAAAATAAAAATCCTATTTTATAAAAAAAATGATTTGTAAAAACTAAAACATATTTTTTTCTAAAAAAAATATTTTAACAGTTTTTATTATTAAAAAATTGTTTTATAATAAAAAACAGGTTTTCACAATTAAATAGTTTTTTATAAACTAAAACATTTATTTTTTATAAAAAATATTTTTCTATTTAAAAAAAATAATCTGAAAACTATTAAAAGTTTTTTTTATTTTTCAAACAATTTTTTTCCAAATTTTTTTTTAAAAATAGTTTGGCAATTTTTTTCCTAAAAGCTTTTTTTGTGAAGCAGTTAAAAAATTATTTATTTTTAAAAACCGATAAAATAAATAATTTTGTATAAAATAAAAAGGTTTTATTTTTTTAATTTTAGAACATCTAATTAAAATCATTTTTATTTTTGTAAAACCTTTTAAAGAAATAAAAACTATTTTCTTATAAATAATATTTTGATTAATGTGTGTGTATAAATATATATATAGGTGTCTGAAAATGAATTTATTTGTTTCAGTTAATCCAATAGTTAATTTCAAATAAATTTTTTGGTTGCCTCATGGATGACTCAGCACGGTCAAATTTAAGATTTGTCCCGCAAAATATATTTGCAATAAAATATCAAAGAATTAAAAAAAAATAGTAAAAAGAAGTTTTTTAATGGGAAACAATGTAATGTCATTTTTTTCGGGTGATGACTTCTCACTTTGGTTTATCAATACACACACATGCATTTAGTAATTTCAACACTTATAAGTCTATTAATTGAGAAACAGTGTAAACACGACGTTTGGTATCCACTACATATTTTCTTATTTCTTATTTTAGTAATATTAGGGACATTTTTTTCGTGACCCTTTTCTGCTATTCGACTGATGTGTCAAACACGCATTGGATGGTGTTTGTAATTCACATGGATCCATTTAAAACATCACCCAATATATGTTTAAAACATCAATAGCGATACAAAAAATGTCTCCCTGGTATTACTCTTCTTATTTATGAGTATCTAATGTCCTTTATAATATTGGCTATTCTTATTTTTTACAAAAAATAGAATTATATTCTTGACGTTCATCATATGTTTTTAAAGCTACCCCAATAAACAACGCAACCTCAAGTTGGGGTTCAATGTAGAAGGGTAAATTAAATACGAAGAGGAGATTGTATGTGTTTACTTGATGCACTTAAGAAATAGTTAGATACGTAAAGAATACCAAGTCTCATATGTATGTGGTGCCCCCACAGCCAATAGGGACACATCACACAACACTTCAAGAATATAGTTAAAATTTGTGCTTTTCTATTCTTGTAAGTAAAGAAAAATGAACCATTTTTTTTTATATTTAGGTTCCAAACTTAAGAAGAAAGGCATAGTTAAAATGAACATCTTATCCAAATCTTATGTTTTCTTCTCCAAATGGAAAAGGCATAAAAAAGCATCTGATTTGTAAGAAAGAAGGAGATTCGTTCTCGATCACCTTAAATAACTTCAATAAGCTTGACTTTATTTTCTTAGATATGTAAATTTAATATATTTAAACCCAATTTTTTTTATAACTTTAATATATTCTATAATTTTATTCTCCACTAAAGGATTGCAACTTCAATAATTTTCCCATTTTTCCCTATAATTAGAAGTTTTTATTAAAAATGTGATAAATAGACACGTGATATGAGTGTCACTTGATCCTTGTATGTTTGTATCTATCAAGACAAAGCCCACATGTTGTGAAGTCCATAATATTTTTGTGTTACACGACATAAATAACCCGTCACGTTGTGTCATTTTTGTACTTAACCATTTCCCTTTAAAAAAAAAAATATTCCTACACAATGTTGAATGTGAAATAACTACATGTGTCGAGGATGCAAGGACGGGGTTATGTGTGAACTAAAGGTGTCAATACACCACTAAACTTTAAAAAAAACATATAAGCATATGTATAAAAAAATCCAATATTTAAGCTCCGTAAGGAAATCAAACCTAGTAAAATTAGAAGGAAAAAAATGCAAAGAGCGGTATCAAAAAAATTATGTAACAATGATTGAGATTAGATATTGATAAATATGAACAGATTTGCTTAATTTTCTAAAAAAACAATATATGACATTTCAAATTTATAGTGTATTTTTCATGCAGTTTTTGATAAGTTACATAAACCAAAAAATTTATATCGAAAATATCTTGTAGATGAACCCACTGAATTTAATTCCTCGATACACCAATGAGAGAATGACTTGTGTTTATGTGGTGCCAAATAAGCAGGCAACATGAATATAGGGATAACGTTAGGACACACCATACAAAAGACCCCAATCCACTTTAATATATTCTTTATGTTTCTTTTCCTTTAGCAAGGAACTTTAATATATATCTTAAACAAAATAAAAAAAATTAAAAAAAAAGTTATTAAATTTGAAAACATTAATGGATTCACTCATTTTCGTTACGTTGGTATGGAACTATAATAACTTTAAGTGGAAAACAAAAGGTAATGTCAATTAATTACACACCTAGTGAACCTGTCTCTAAATTACCACATGACATTGTTAAAGAAATTTTTTAATCATAAAATGCATATACATGACACATATAGTACTACTAATTTCTAAAAAGGCAAATTCTCCGCTACATGTGATATATCACTATGTTCTATTAATACATACAAACATCCATTTAGTTTTAGGGGAAATATTAGCAGGTCCCTCACGCGCCTCCAGTGGTGCATCAACTCCCACGCGCATTTAGGTGTGTCAATTAGTCCTGTCCGTTTACTAAGATATCAAAATTATTTTGTTAACCCAAAATTACCCTTGCAAATACCGAAAATAATGAAAAACATCGCTCTGATTTCAAATCGTTTCTGCACGCTGATTTCGATTCTCTGTCCATCTGATTCTGCAGCCTGATTTCGATTCTTTGTGCATCTAATTATGCAGTCTGATTTTTATTCTCTGTCCATCTGATTCTATAGTCAAATTTCGATTCTCTATCGACTCAATTCTCAAATTCGATCACGATTCTTAAATCTCATGCGCTTCTAGTACTGTATCTACGATGAAAAGATAATAATCAGTTCATTTTGGGAAAATTTGAGCAGTACCTAATTTTGGATTTACATTTGTAAGTACATCATTTCTTAAGTGATTAAATATTTATTACAGTTCATATTACATATAATATTTTGTTAGGTTTTTTATTAAACTAAGTTATTACTTAGATTTAAATTAGGACTTCATATGCTTAGGGTTTGATAATGTTTCATACACTTAGTGTTTAGATGTTTCATATTCTCATACACAAAATAGTTTGTTAACATTTAAAAATTCACTGATGAAGCAAATCTGTCAATGTTCATCACTAAATGTGCATACAACTTCTTTGAACGAATTTAATAGTGATTAAACTTTTTAATAAATTTACCTATGTTATTCCTATATAAATTTACTGCAATATCAAAGTATATTTATCAAGGAATAACATGGATATTTATCTACCACAAAACCCAAATTCGAACCCTCTGCAACCACGGTCGGAACGAAAAGGCCGGTGGAAAACGAGGTTAAGGAGTCGAAGAGGGTTAAGAAAAATGACTCTAACCGAATTCCCGTTGAGGATTCGAATGGGAAAAAAGTACATGTTTAACAGAGTATGAAGTGAGGAGGATGAGATTGCGCTTTTGAAGGGGATGATGGAGTACACTGTGATAAAGGGTTGGGGGGATATGGTTGATTTTCATAATTTTATCAAGAAATCAGTACATGTTGATGTTAATAAGAACCATTTTGTTGAGGAAGCTGAGGAGCCTTAAGAAGAAGTACGAGAACAATCCGACCATTTATATGTAAATTTATCTTTGTTCTTCTTTCAATGTTCCAAGCCTTTATAATGTTTTAATGTATATATCACTACAAGAAAAATACCATTTTGTGACACTTTTAAAACTGACTTTAAGACGGTTTAAAAAGAAGTGCCATTAAAAGTATACTACTACTACTTATATGGCACATTTTCTTATAAACTGTCATTATATACATACTAGTATTAATTTACATGACACTTTAAGTATAATGATCATATATTAATTATATATATTATGAAAGTTTTGAATAACAATCTAAATGCACATGTAGTAAGTATTACTCCTATGATAGTTTTTTCAAAAAAAATTAGAGGCGTGTGAAATTTGCGCCTCCATCTGAAACGAAATTCTTTTCTCATGACCTAGCCTCCCAAAATCGACATCAGTTACCCTCACACTTTTCACCCCAAAACAAAACATTTTCATGACACAAAATCGCCCAAATTTGATCGGCCAGATACTCTTTCTCTCTCTCTCTCTCTCTCTCTCTCTCTCTCTCTCTCTCTCTCTCATACACACACACACACACACACACACACACATTTGATTGGTCTTTCATAATACAATTTATAAATGATTTAGGGAATTGATTTCGTCATCTTACACGTTTGAAAATTCAGATTGAGGCATTCAGTTTGAAAATAAAAATTTGGTCTGTACAGGTAATTGATGCCCATATTTTTATTAGTCTTTAGTTAATTATTGATTATATTTGTCAAAATTCATTAAGGTTTTATGGGTTTTATGGTCATCGAGGGGTTGTGAATAGAAATTCCAAGATCACCAATTTTGTTGAGGTTGGTGGGTCTTTTCATAGCTTATAGTTGATTTTCACTTTGATATAATGTTGTATGGAATAAATTAAATGGTAAAATTGCAATCATTCCAAGTTTTCTGTACATATAATTTGATGAAATGTCGTATGGATTAACTCAAATTTTGACTTTACACTTATAGACAAATTATAGTTACTTATATTTATCATTATGTTGTAGTCTTTTTTTTAATTTATTATAATACTTATAGGATATGGATTTGAATCTTCTATTGTTTTTGTATTGCAAACATTTTATGTATAAAATAAACGTATTATGTATATGTTTTTGTGTTGCAAACATTTTTTGTATATAATTTCTTAGCGTATGCTTTTACACTATATACGTAATAAGAAATTATAACTAATTGCAATTTACTTGGGCCGATTGATCGTTATTTAAAACATAGTAACAGGCCATCATTTTTTTGACAGGTCTATGTGACACCCCGCCTAATAAAATAGCGGGTGATCAGTCCTATATCAAATTAAAGCAGAAGTCTCATTTGGTTTCATTCTCAGCATCACTGTCGAAAACCATTTAATTACTAATAACCTATTAGGTCCGGTGTCAAAATTTTAAACTTTCTAATCTTTTTAAACTTAATACACAAATAAATCCATTCACATAGGAATATAAATAACAAATGTAATGAAATAAATAAATAATCGATAACTCTCAATAAACATAATACAACCATATCGAATGAAATGCTGGAAATAAAATAATTGACACAATTGGGCAATATGCCCGAATGTTACTCTTAGTACCTCCTATCTAGATCATAAGGAGAGAAGCGTCTATACAATCACCTGCCTACATCCACAGTTGCAGCAACAACGTCTGACTCGAAAGAATAGTCATCCAGGCATCCCTGCGTTTGGACACCTAAAAAGGTTTTGAAGAAGAGAGAGAAAATATACAAGCGGGTCAGAGCCCGGGGTTTAAAAATAATTTTAGCAAGTGTTTAAAATTCTTTAATCTTTAAAATGTGATTTTCTCCATATTTAAGCTGGTGTCTCACTCAAAACCACTACTAAGACTGAGGATCTTACAACACCACATCCTCTAGTACTCAAAATCGACTTCAAAGTAAGACTCAATCATTGTAGCCCCAGCTTCACAGTAAGCTTGTTCAAATCTCTTGATACTGATATTCTTCATCAGTTATAAGATCGCACCTCAATAACAGCACATCATACATTGTGCTTCTACCAACAACATTCGAATAAGACGAGCCCATACATCACTGACCCTATTATCTCAAAATTATTAGGAGGTCGCACATCACTACGTGCTAGCTTCCCGTAGCCATTCTAACACAAAACTCTCATCCTCAGAGAAATTCATAAAAACATCTGACCAATCCTTTCAGTCCTTCAAATCTCGACTCATGATGACGTAACTTTTATGATAGTTAAAAGCCACTCAAAATAGTTATGGTTCCTCCACTTTTATCAACGGACTGTAACTTTCGTCCCATCCCGAAACTCTACCTATCCACTCACCTCTAACCAACCAGAGGGAAAATGGTTAGGATTTTCCACACGAAACCTCAATAAGCGCCTTATCCACAACAACCAGGTACAAATGTTACACACAACTCTAACATCATAAATCTTTCCTCCCAATTACCGTACTATGCTTTACTTCACTTACAAGCTATATCAGTTATGAAAGTGAAATAATCACAGTGATTCTCAAATCACCTTCATACAGCTTTACTAGTCGTCAATCACCTCCCGTCTACTCATTGGGTTATAGGTGACAAGACTTGCCTAAATTAAAACGTCATCCCCATTGCTTCCTAAAATCCCATAACGGGGGTGGGGTTCAAGGATCTCATCCTAATTCACAATAATATTGTACAACACCTTACACTGGTCACTCACCCCAAAAGAATAATAATTACTTCATCTCGGTCAATTTGTCCTACACATTCGAAGGAAGTCATAACCTTATCCTTATGTTCGTAATCCATCAAAGAAATTTACTAACCTAACTGCCCCATCCATCACTGGTATCGTCGACTGAATACAAAATTTATGGTAGGTCTTCTCGAACCAACCTATTTACACCTGTGAGTAGTGCACCCGAAGACAATTTCATTATGTCTTTCTTATCAGTAACTTCCACTTATAACATCTCACATCAAGTTGTACCTTATACTCCCCTTATTTTTATGGGATATACCAAAGTCCCGACCCGTGCACTTTTCACCACAATGAGCACTTTTGGGCCCTCATTACCTTATAAGCATCAACATTCTATTTACACGCAAGCCACTCTCAACATTCAACTGAGTAGGGCTCCGCTCTACTTTCCCACATTAATTGGATTTTTCTCTTCTCAAGAGATATCCTTTTAAATGGCGCCCCACAGCCTTTTAACCCATCTCGGGTGTGTTACTCGCATTGCACATATACACTTGGATCATCGTCTTTCTCACACGATGTTTAATCCATCCTACTATTTAAACTTTGTTTATAACTGCCTCATATGCATATATTCCATACATGTATTCCCACGTCCCTCTATCTCTGTGAAACCTAACTAACAAGTCCATACCCAGGATAATACCATGCTTGTATAACAGATCACTTGAACGAGCAATCTCAATAAAAATATACCATTATAAATACACCTTCTTGCCCACAAATGACACATGACAACCCCGATATACCAAGGAAAACCTACACATAATAATTATGTTATCGATATACGCATTAAAATCGTCTCACGCGCGAATCTAGGGAAGATCGAAGTACCATGACTCATTCGTACAACCTAAAACATGCCTTATTCTGCGAGGATAAATCTCATATTTTCTACCTTGCAAACCACCCTGGATGCTCAAATGGTTCTAGGACATAACACGCTTGTCCGATCCAAACCAAAAACTACTTTAATCATTATCCTTACCAGGCACCATACTCTTATCCCTTTACTCGCTTCGGGAAAAACTAATGCATGTGGTCCTACTCTCCATAAAATACTTTTATATATTAGGGTTGTCTTTCTCTCAAACTTTGGTAGTCTCAACTTTGATGGCTACCCCCATTGTTCCCTTCGCTCCACTGGCCCTAAGGAACACACTGTCATCTTTAATAGCTCGAACTGAATTCACCGTCACTTGGTACGAATTCATCTATCCAAATGGTTTAAATAGTTCCCCTGATGGGTCTCCCCCTGGTGTGTTTCATTAACACCATTACTTCCAATTTTACTCCTTGTCTAAACCCGTCAACCCTGATAGCTCCCTTCACATAGAAGCATCAACGTCCTCATTACCAACACACGCCATTCTCGCTATCTGAATCATCCAAGAATAAACTCCCATAAGTTCTGGAAATTCTTCCCATGAGTCCATCACCCCTTAAGGACTCTTTTCTCCATTGTACCTACCTCATCGAGTAAAAAGTTCACTAAACAATTGAATTCACTTTCCCAATTGGACCTCTATTCGGCCCTGCTGTGAGGAGTTCAGAACAGAGGTTATATCTCCTCCTGAACATCTGATGAAGGAACTTGCGATCTAACCGTGCCTAAGATCCTTCCATTTACACAACATCTCACGTTTAAATGTGGTGGTTGACTACCACCATTTTAACTTTGCTCCTATGAGACAAGAAAAATTTACCTAAAATTTTCACTTTCGATTATACCACATTTCACCATATGCCAAAACCTCTGGATATCTAACTTCCATTGGCTAACACACACCAGTTCCGTACTTTCTAAAATTCCCACGAATGGTATTTTTTAATGACCAGTCTGACTCTCTCCCATTTTAATCATGTTGGGTGAGTCTAAATCGGCACGACTTCCTACTATAGCGGTACTTAAAAATCATATGTTACACCCTAGCGGTCCTTACAGCTCCTAAATTTTTTAGCAACAATAGGGGTGACCTCAACTAAGGTCATTATCCCTGAAATATTTTATAACTCCAACTGAGTCCCGCCTCCTGCTGTCCACCCAAAGGCCCTCGTCTGTCATACTTCATTGTTCGTCACATGAGCACACCTGAATGCAAATAAGATTCACTATCATTATAAAAAATGGTAGGATAATGACATCTCACCATATAACTCAACAATCCTTAACATAGAGCTCTATATCAAATAAAAGGCAATGTTAAAAGCGTAGTACGTCTGCACAGATTCCTAAGGACACTAGATCCTGATGCTCTGATACCACCCATGACACATTGCCTAATAAAATAGCGGGTGATCAGTCCTATATCAAATTAAAATAGGAGTTTCATATGGTTTCATTCTCAGCATCACTGTCAAAAACCATTTAATTACTAATAACCTATTAGGTCCGGTGTTAAAATTTTAAACTTTGTAATATTTTTAAACTTGATACATAAATAAATTCATTCACCCAGGAATATAAACAACAAATGTAATGAAATAAATAAATAATTGATAACTCTTGGCAAACATAATACAACCATATCGAATGAAATGCTGGAAATAAAATAATTGACACAATTGGGCAATATGCCCAAATGTTACTCTCAGTACCTCCTATCTAGATCACAAGGAGGGAAGCGTCTATACAATCTCCTCTCCACATCCACAGTTGTGGTAGCAACGTCTGACATGAAAGAATAGTCATCCACGCATCCCTGTGTCTGGACACCTAAAAAGGTTTTGAAGAAGAGAGAGAAAATATACAAGCGGGTCAGAGGCCGAGGTTTAAAAATAAATTTAGCAAGTTTTTAAAATTCTTTAATCTTTAAAATATAATGTTCTTCATATTTAAACTAGTGTCGCACTCCCATGAGATACCCCTCACCTCTCATCTAACAGTGCACTCCTAACGCATATATTTCAAACACCCTAGTTACACTACCCAGCCTAACTAGTATCTCACCAAACCATCTAACATCACATGCCATCGCAACAACCCGCGTATGTAATATCATAAGCTTTCGCCCGCTTATACTTCTTCCGATCACAAATAACTCTCACGTATACTTGCCAAAAATCTTAAAATGAAATTTGTTAACTGGGGCGCCCAACCATGTACTAAAGACCAAACATCACCCCACTTCTAAAATTGCATTAAGCTTCGTGTGTTGGACGTCTCACAATGCAAAATACAAACAAGGAACCCTCCTGATACACTACAACTTAACATTTACGGTCATTGAGATTCGTTTGTCCCTCTATCCATAACATGTACCCCTAAATTCCCGTCTCTCGTCATAAAAGGATACTCATAAAAATTCCAACTCTTTCCATTATCAATTTAAGTCTCATCTCGTCAAAGGGATACACTAAATCCCATAAAATTATTCATATAATTATACTAAGAACAATAATCCAAAATATTCTAGGGTCTAACGTCTCTCAGCTCCCAACCTTTGCTACTTTCGTGCGTGGGACATCTCGCAAAGAGAAATCTAAACAAGGAACCCTCCTATACACTACTACGTAGCTCCGTCGGTTATTTAGATCTGTTTGTCCAGAACCTAAGTCTATTACTCGATCCAAATAAAATAACTTCCAGTAGTTATTACGCTATCCACATCTTAGTATTATTTATCCCGTATATAGTAGTCTCATCATATATACGTATATCACATATTTTATTCCGAATTTTATACTCCCAGATGATCCAGAATTTAACTCACATTTCATTCTTTATCTTGATCCATGTGTATATATATGTTTTCACATCTCATATATGTATAAAATACTATACACATCAAGTATATCTATACTTATATATCACACGCTATAAGTATAAAAACCATCCCCCAGGGCTATAATTCAATGGATTCAGTCTCTATAGTGCTATCATCTTCCAGGGAATTTCTCACATATCATCCTGGGTACCAGCGGTAGGACTCTCACACCTATTTGGTAAAAAACAAATCACAACGTATGGGAAGTGGTCATAGTTCCTCACCTGAAAGTGAGATTGAATCATACCCAAGACATCTCACCCAGAAATAGATCACACAATATAAATAATGGACGACTATGACCTGGGGACTATACACTCCCTTCTCCTCAAGCCAGAGGCCTCACCCACATCGCAACTTTCCATGATAGCACTAGAGGGGTATGCTTAACATAAATATGTCAATCACATACAGATATATTTAAAATCACTTCATATATACTATGACCTGAGAGAGAGAGAGAAGCAAATCCGTCCATTCATGCCTATCTCTCATGGCATTAGCATAAAATCAAAATATATAAATTCATATTAATTGTAATACCCCGTAATTTTAATGACTTGTAAAATGGGTTATATTTTAAATTAATGGATTAATAGGATTTTATTATAAATTAATTCATTTGGGTTTTATCCGGATTGTGGATATTAAAATGTATGATTCTGAATATTACTTAAAGATATTTAGGTAATATATGAATGTGATGTTATTGATATGGCTGTGTGATAATTCTTAGTCGAACGCGGTATGGGACGTGTCGGGACTAATTTGTTAAATTAAAAATGAAACTTATTTTCTATCAATCTTACAGTCATTTTGAGTGCGTCGTTGCATCCGAAAGGGTCGAAATAGTCAGCAAAAGTCTATTTGGATGTTGGTTTTGGGTCTTGGGGCATTTGGAAATGAAAAGACAACCCAAAAGGGCATTTTAGTCATTTTTATAAGGGGGATGAATAGTGATTTTGGATTTTGTCCTATTATAAATATTTGGAGATTAGTTGAACGTGGGTTCATTCATCTCTTCTACATAACATTGAGAAGTCATCTTCTTAGAGAGAGTGAAGGGTTGCTTGGGAAGAGAGAGGCTTGCTTGGAAAGGAGGAGAACCAAAGGTCACCACCACCAACCACCACCGAAAGTTGGCCGGAAAAAGGGAGAACCACCTGTGTTATTCAACTTCAAAGGATCAGATCTTCATTAAAGGCAAGTGTTTGTGAAAATCTCATTCTTTTTGTGTTGGCTCAATCTTGAGACAAACAATTTTTTATTTATATGCTCTTGCATTTTTTATTGTTATTCAAATATTTTTCTTTATCTTAAATCATATTTTTCTATATTGATTTATTATATAAATTATTTTTGAGACAATCATTTTTTATGTCCTCTTGCATTTACTTTTTATTAAAATCTATTTTTTATACACCTTAAATCCTATTTTCCTATATTGATTTAATATATAAATTATTGTTTGATAAAAATAATTTCTGTGGAGTGTACAATTTGTATTTGTCAAAATACAATTTCTTTTGCATTTGTTTTTGTCAACTTTTTTTTGTATTCTTATAATCCGAGTTTAATATTTTTTTTGTATCTTTTTTATCCTATTTGACTCGTTGGATATATTTTCTTAAAAAATATATATATATTCAGAATGATTTTTTTGTTTCATTTATTTTTATTTTTTATTTTTGAATTTTATAAATTCTTATTTATTTATTTATTTTTGATTAGTTCTGTACTCATAGTGTTAAAAATACAGTTTTGTGAAAAAGTTATGTTTTATAATAAAAGTTTCGTCCAGTTTTTCTTTATAAAAATGATGTCCATTTTTTATATGATATAATTATCGTCAACATTTTTTTTTTATAAAAAGAATGTATTTTTTTATATAAATAACAAAACAGTTTTTTTATTAACGATCGTTTCAATAAAAAATAATAATACATTTTTTTTATGAATAACCGTATGTTTTTTTTAATAAAAACAGACTTTTGTGATTTTTATATTTTTAGAATGTTAAAAAAATTATTTTCTGGAATACCAGGATGTTTATATTCAAAACATTATGTTTTTTATTTCTAAAATATTACATATTTAAAAATAGTTTTTTGATTATCTTCCATATCTATAATAAATAATAATAATTTTTCCCCAGAATATTATGTATTTTCAGAATATTTAAAAATTATTTTCCAGAATATTAGATTTGTTTATATTCAGAATATTATGTTTTTTTATTTTCAGAATATTATGTATTTTAAAATAAATAATAGATTTTTGACAAAATATTATATTTGTTCAAACTAAATTTTTTTTTATAAGTAAATGTATTAATAATTTTTTTTGGAAATTTATTCTTTATGTGGCTATTTATTTGCATTTTTTTTTGTAAATATTAGAAGATCTTTCCTCCTTCAATTTGTATTCTCAATTGTGTTGTTAGCAATAAAAGTTGGAGTGAGATGAAGACAAATATGTGAAAAATAATTACTAAGGGTAGTAGAGTCTTTTAGAAAAAGGTGAAGTGGGGAAATGTAAATTTGGAATGGGAATATTGGGACTCTTTGTTTATTATTATAATCTGATTAGATTTATTTTGGGAATAAAGATCTTTGATTTTTTACTCTAACTAGTTACACCCTCTAAGTTCAACCCTTGTGTATTCACTTTATTTAGTTGGGTTTAATTAGTGTGTAGTCTTTATATCACATCTTTATTTATTTAAATTTTATTTTAGTTAAACCCATCATATTTTAGTGAGTTGAGTTCTACACTATTTATCTCGTGCTCACTTGACTTGGATTTGACCATTTGACTCATACACTTTTTATTGCCTAAGTTCAATACTTTTTTTGTATTCTTTTATAACTTAGGTAGTGTTTATGTGTGTATGAGTATTTGATCCAACCATTGTCATAGTATTGGTTTATACTAAATTTGGAATTTAATACTTGAAACCTTATTTTATTTATTTCAATTAAGTCCCAATTTATATGAGCTAAGTGCTACACTTATTTATCTTTTGTTGATTGATATTATATTTGATGTTAAGTTAATTTTTATTTTAGTTGCACGACACAATTGTTGGAATTTTATTTCCTATTTTATTTGTGGTCATTTGTGCCAACTAAATTTGTTGTTAGGATTAATCTTTACTTGAATATTAACTATTAAGGAAGACCTTAATTGTGTCTTGGGACTTAATATTTAAGCATTCTTTTTAGTATTGATTAATTTAATATTGTCTTACCTTTCAATTAGTCCTTGATTGGTAATTTGTCTTTTCAATTAAAATAGATTTAAACCTTGGTTGTTTGGTCTATTTTTAAACAAGATTATTTTTGTTGTTTTTTATTAAAACAAAATCTATTACTATATCTATGTGTTGCACAACTTCACGGGGTCTCGGGTTTGAGTGTGTTGTTGTGCGTGTGTAGTGAGCGAGTGATAGTACCTATTACCGGGGTATTGTTGAGTTGACTAATATTCACTCAAGTTGGGTTGGCTTAGACTAGGCGGGTTAAATACGGGTGTGTATTTGTTTAGTTTAATCCGTGGTGAACTTGGAGGACTGTAATTTGTAACTCAATATCGGTAATAGTGGATTTGGGTGCGCGGGCTATCCTGGGACTAGGGACACGGGGTTTACCACTAAGGTGGGTTCCTCGATAACATATCTTGTGTCACACTCTACTTTTCCTCATCTCATTCTTAAAGGGAATTATTCTTTACATATAGCATCATCACCTTTACTTACTAGCGTGCGTGAGTCTTTTCTCACTTAAAATTTATAATAGATTTTGTATTAAAGATTTAAAAGAGTTGGAGATTTTTAAATTACCTAATACGCATTAGCAAAGACCCTTTGGTCCTTACTAGTGACCCTTAGGTCTTTTCAGTTTGATATTTGCAATCTAAGTTTGTATATTGTCCATGTTAGGATAGTTATAAAAAGATGAGATTTTTACCTGTTTGGAAGATAAAGAAGAGTTGTTAATGGATTTATGAAAAATGGAGATATATAGGAATCAAACTCATGTTGTAGGTAGATAGTAATCCACGAAATAATAATTAATCTGTTGAAGAAATTCTGAAAACCATTGGTGTGTTCTTGAAGATATTATGTTGATAATTTTTTTGAAAAAGAGGATAAACTTATGCTTTTAATTCAAACTCTTGATGATTCTAGGATGTTTAGATCATTAGAAATCATTCACATGTGTTGATATATCATGTAGTAAGGATTATAAGTCATTTGGGTTGCTAATATGAAGGTTTGAATGATCAAAAATGGTTAAACCCGTAGTAGAAGAAATGCAGAAAAACTGGGCTGATATCTGGGCGATCGATCGATCGACCCCCTGCCTTCGATCGATCGACCTCCCCAGAATTCCTAAAGTTATTTCTTTTTAATGCTTGTTCGTATCCCGAACCTTTTGTATATCTTTGGTGATTATTAATTGGATATAATGGGACTTAGGTAAGTTCAGTAAGCCCTAGATAAGAATCGAATTAATATGATTGGGATTTAATTGATTAGAATTATGATAATTAAATTGAAAGAAATTTCGGTTGCTAGATTCATGTGTTGGATTCTAATTTGTATGCATGAGGATTAAGGATAGGTCCAGTAGGGGAGATTTAATATAACACCTGGGTAACCTTAGGGTTACAATTTGAACATCAATGACTGAGTTTAAGCTCATTATTGATTGCGCAAGGACTGAGTGTAGTACAAGCGCTTAGTGGTATGACTCCTGGATAGAGATGGGAGTTCAGACCACATTTGGTTGAAAGAGGGGATGAGGTTATCCCGGTTACGTATTTGAAGTTGACGGACCTCCACAACCGACAAGGTTAAGTAGTAGGGTATTAGAGGGGTTCCTTGTTTGGATTTCTCTTTGCGAGATGCACCGCGCATGAACCTTAACGACGTCGGGAGTGGAGAGATGTTATAGGATGCGAGGATGTTAGTTTTGTTGATAAGTCATATAGTGTGAATGAAAAACTATAGACTATGGGCCATGTGATGATGGTATTCAAACCTAGTTGATAGAAGATGTGTTTATAAGAGATTAGAAACAATCAGATTATAACCCTAATTAAAGGAGAGTTTAATTCGTAATAATTCGGGAGATAAGATGATATGGACCAGCAGGATATTAGTGATTTCTTACTGAATAAAATGTTGAAGAAAAACCTATTTAAACCTTAAGTAATGAGTGAGGCTCGGGGACAATTAAATTGAGAAGTAAAGTCATAATATTTTAATACGTAGGATTGAAAGAGATATAATGCTATGTTTGGAAATTATCGAAGGGTAGTGTGAGTACCTTGTTGATATTATATGATATTATAGGTATGATAATGCCTATTTTATTGATTGATAATTTATGTGTATGACATACCTAGCTTACTTGCTATCGACGGAAGGTTTGCGCGTGAGGGCAGTCATATCCTGATGAATCCATGGGATCTTTGATTTGTTACTCGAGAACATAGGTCTATGAAAGACTTATCGGGGAGTTGATAAGTCCGCTGACTATGGGAACGTAGGTATGTGAGTGGCCCATGGGTATGAGAACTATGTTCTTCTCCAAATGTTTGTGTTGTTGTTTGTGGTTCGAGAAATCCTTACCGAACCTTTAGTCCCCTATTCGGCGACCATCGATATTAGGACATGATAGCAGAGTAATGCATTGCACCGCAGCTGTGACTCGGGGTGCCGTATTATATATATATATATATATATATATATATATATATATATATATATATATATATATATATATATATAATGAATTAAATGTATGTCTACATAGTGGTTAAATGATCTACGGTGTGATAATTGTAGATAACGGTGAATTGAGAAAAGAATTGAAATAAGTTAATGAATAGTTATTCTTATAGATTTGAAGAGCTTAATTCATATTAATGAGAAACGATTCATATTAATGAGAAACGATTCATGTTAATGGGAAACGTATATGAATGATTATATTACGTATGGTATGGGACATACGGGGTTATGTTATGGGATGGAAATCATAATATGAAAACTAGTGAGGAGAAACCATTAACTAGGAGGTTAATAAGAAACGTCAAGTGTGCACTCTAGATGAGAGGTGAGAATAGCAAGTGAGAGTTGGATGCTAACATGTACATAATAAATGCTTTATTGCACTTGTTAAATACTTGTTGTTTTCAAAATCATTTTCACATCGGGCTCTGACCCGTTTCCTTGCATATTCTCTTTTCTATTGTACCTTCTATATCAGGTGTCCAGCAGTAGGGACGCCAACCTTAGCAGATTTTTACGAGCTATGGAGCTATGGAGTATTGCTTAGACGCTTATCTTCATTTGATTCCCAGTATTCTTTTGGTTAGGGCATGTCGCCCGAAGGAACTCAATTATCTCTTTTTCTATCTGAGTCATATACTCTTGTATTCGTGTCATTTTAATACATTTACTATTGTTGGGATTACTGTATTGGATTATTATTTGGGAATGTTTATTCCAATTGCATTTAAATTCTTTTGTGTTATCTGTTCGGTTATTAGTGTTGTAGAATAATATGTGTAGTGTTATTCGTAAACTAAAAATGAATTTTGTTGAATTAAAATTTGGAAAGTTTTTAACACCGGCTTAATTGGGTTTTGGGTGATTTGTAAATGTTTTCGACGGTGATGCTAAGAATGAGCCAACTGTATATTCTGTTTTAATTTGGTATGAAATTGGCCACCGTTATTTAATTAGGCGGGGTGTTACATTAATTTATAAGTATTCACGCAACTTATATTAATTTCATAAGTATTCACTCACCTATGATACAAATAACGCATTTATTTCATCCGAATATTACCTTACAACGTCTAACTAATATTATAATTTCATCTTACTCGCACCTTCGGATTTTACTTGTTACTATCGATATATATATTCTACACGCATAAGTATATATACCCGCCGAAATACTTTCTCGAGTGTCGTTCGTCCCAAACACTCCTAGAATTTATAACCCGGATCTTATTCCCATTAACCCGAGACTCATACATCACTCACATGATCTTATATAGGTCCTAGCACTCTATCTAGGATCCCCTAATGTTTATGTCCCAAAAGGAATTCTTCTCAAATCTGGACTATTATAACCGGACCGAACCGGAGGTTCCATAAATTAAATCGATCTGGTTCCTAAAAACAAATCGATCTGGTGACCAATAACTGAACCGATCTGATAAAAAACGAACCGATCCGACAATATTCAAAAACAAACTGATCCGTCGACCTCAGTTCGGGAGTTCATCTGCTCCAACTCCAAAAATCGATTTCAACTCTAATCCAACCCAAATCTATGGTTAATAACATCACCAATCATCAATACACTCATCTACACCTTTAGATACATCCAATCACACCCTTTTTATTCATGGGATTCATCAATTTAAGAATTAAACCCTAATTCTTAATTAGTCAATTCTTCAAATTCCTCACCAAATCTTACACCATTAACATAGATTCCAGCTTAGATTTCATCTAGTATTATCATCACATCATTTTATATGAAATCAATCTCCAAAAACCCCATTTTAATTCAAGAATCCCAACCCAAAAATAATATTTTTATCACACCAACTACAATATGATAAATAAGCACACTAAATTATTAAAGCAAGTTAAACACTTGACTGGTTGGATAAATCCGACGACCTCGTGTCGGGAATCCGTCGGAGTTGGCCCGAGCTCCTATTTTCTTCTTCCTTCTTTCTTTTCTTTTTCTTTCTTTCTTTCTCTTGTGTCTCTTATAAGTAGGAAATGGGGCTTATCCCCTTATTAAACCCAAAATTGACTCGTATACACAAATGTTAGATCTTACTGCTCCAAAAAGTCCCCAGAACCCAAACACTAGCCTCGGGTACTCTTTTCTGACTATCTCAACCCTTTCGAGACCAACCGTGCACTCGAAATCCCCATTCGAGTAACTTATAAAAAATTCACCTTTCCAAGTCCAATACAACTCCGCACTTATTTTTCGAATAATTAATATCACTTGTCGCTTTGCCCAACTGCGACATGATATAAAATAATCCAACTTCATTTACTTATTCTTGCAAGTAAACATAGCACACATCAACAATAATCCAAAATTCGCCAATTAATAATTAATCCACACTTCAAATTTTCTTTCGCTTAAAATTCTCAAATTATTAAATTACACCACTTATGTAATTTAAATATCCATAAAAGTACGGGGTATTATAGTCTAGTTGGATGGGAATTGTTTTGGATGAAAATCGTTAATAGTTGTCTCTCACGTGGTAAATGACCTATTTGCCCTTAAAATTAAATGTTTTCTAATGGCTATAATCAGATTCATCCCAATATGTTAGAAATCATTCATTTTACACCATTTTGTACATTAAAGCATAAAAATCAACCACCTTAATGTTAACAAATTTAATATTTATAAAAAGAAAACAAATTTTGTGTTGTTTTTAATAGATAAAAAATGAGAAAAAATATTTTCAATAGATAATTATTTTAAACGTTATTTTTAACTGTTTTTTTCAGTTATAAAACTATAAGCTTTTAATCAAAAAAGGTATTTTAATTGTACGTTGTTAAATATAAAACAAATTGTACGTTACCAATAGAAAAACTATACATTAAATGTTCAATTGTATTTTTTAATTTTAAAAAATGTACTTAAGTTTTCCCCTTTTATTAAAAAAAACTTTACGTATTTTTTTTTAAAAAAACGTAAAGTTTTTTTAAAATGGTTCCCTTAAAATAATATTTTTATAAAAAACTGTTTTACAAAAAAAACTAGTTTCTTTTAAAAAAAATCATTTATAAATACAAATTAGTATGTTGTAAATTGTTATATAAAAGTTTTTTTTAAATACAGTACAGTTTAATAAGAAAATGTTTACGCTATTTTAAAAAAAATACTCATTTTTTACCAAAAGAAAAAACATTAGTTTTTTTAAAAAACATATTTTTTTATTAAAAACTATAAAAAAACAGAATGTTACTTAAAAATTGTATTTTTTAATAAAAAACTGCATGTTATTTTATATATATATATATATATATATATATAATTGTACATTATTTTATTTCTCCTTTTTAATATTCTGGGGGTTTGGAAAAAAAGGACTTCTCAAATTTTACATGTGTCAAATTTTTACTATGTATTAACCATTTTTTATGAATAAAGTTATTTTCCATGATAAAAACTGTATTTTTAACTATTTTATTATGAATAAAATTGCACATATATTTTTTTTAAACTTATGTTACTTATTAAAAAAATATGTTGTTAAGTGTTTTTTTAGAAGTTATACAAATTTAACTATCCTTTTTTTAAAAGTTGTACATATTTTTTTAAAACACTTTTTTTTAAAGTGGGCATGGATACATACAAGTGTGGGAAGTGTTTGTGTGTGCTAGTGAAGCCTAATCATGGATATTCAAAGTGGTGTGTGAAGCATATAAGTGGAAGTGAATCTATATACAAGTGTAGGTTTGTGAAGTGTACATGGAGAGTATATACAAGTGTGTGAAGTGTATATGTGAGTGAAAAGGTGATATATACATGAGGTAGATATACACAAAAAAAATAGATAGAGGAGAAAAGGGAACATACAGCTAGGTGCATATGCACACATGCAGACAAGAATAAAACCCATGCTGAAATAGAGTCTAGTCCTCTTAAAAGAAGTCCCCGGTAGAGTCACCACTATGGTCATCCCTCCAGCGCACGCGTAGGATCGCACTCCCTTCCTCGGGACACTCGGTCGTCGTCCATGTGGGGTAATGTGGAGATATAGGTTCGTCAACCTATTTTGCACAAAATAGGCAAAAAATGTTGTCGCCTCGAGAGAGCGACATCAGGGACAATACTAATGCTTGCGAAACCAACTAGTTCAAAGGCCATGAGATTAAGTTTCAAAATGGGAAGGTATTAGGAACCCATCCCGCCCTTTCGATCTCTCATGGGTATGTTTTAATCTTCTCTCATTTAACTCTGTGAAGTGTGTGCTTATGTGCATAATATAGATGAAGAATGTAATTACTTAACTCGTGTCATGGAAAGGGAAGGAGTGAGTTCATCCTTAGTATTATTACAGAAAATAATAATCAAAATACAATATGATTATTTGACGAATCACCAATCGTTATAGGATAACTATGGTATATGTGGAACAAAACACAAGCATGTAAGACTATGACATCCGTTAAGAATATATGATATGAAAACAATATTATAAACACGTGTAGAAGAGGACACAAATCTCGAGATTTACCCGAGGCACCTATGTAGCCCAAAGAGCATCAAAGTCCACGTAGTTCGCATATAACATGGGATGGAATTCAATCCATAAATCCAAGTGGGGGCTTTCTCTTATCTGCGTGCGTAGAGAGAAATGTGTTTTAAAAGTATGAAATGAGAATCCACCCCTTGGAATTTATCAATAAACGCTCTTTTTCTTATTTTTTTTATAAAAATATAGCGTGTGAAAATACTACTAATAAAAGTTTGACATTAGTATATGTGATCTAATGAAATAAAGTCCTAAAGTAAAAATAAAGCAACTAATGCAAGAATAAGAGAATTTAGAGATAATAGTGAAGGATTGGACCTTCTTATGAACACTTGAGGATGATCTTGAGAGTAGATATATTGATCTTTCAATGGGATGGAGGTGGTATGAATAGGTGGAGGGGAATTTTCTAAATGAGGTACGGAAATGATGGAAATGGAATGTGGGAAATGGGTTTTTAGGATAGGAACAACTCTAAATTCGAGAGAATGTTCTCTGAATACCTGAGAGGGGTGTTCAGGGTTCTTTTCAAAGTGAGCTCATGACCTCTATTTATAGGGACAGGGGGTTCCAATTGACATGGTCCTAGACCTGCCTATCGGCAAAGATCCCTCAGGCACACTTACGATAAGCAGGGTCCCGAGGGTGCCATTCGACAGTATTTTGGCAGGTCTTTTACAAAAATAGTTGTAAAATGCAATTCATAAGTCAGAATTGTGCATCGGGAAAATCGTTGGAAAGGGTATTCAGGTCCCTTTAAGAATTCATGAGCCACTCCCGAGTTCGGGAGTTGACCGAGGTCAAACGGGGGCCGAAAGTGCCCATTGGTCTCTGGACAGGGAATCCTCGGAGGGGAATAGATCATTCATCCGAATCGTAAGGTTGATTAAAGCAAGGGATGGACTGTTGGATAGGGTATATAGTGCCCTTCGAGATTTCATTCAGCTTCATTTATTTCAGAGAGTCGACCGAGGTCAAACGGGGCCCGGAACTGCTCAGTGACCCTTAAGAGGAAAATTGGTCGTTTATCCATATCGTGAGGTTGATTCACGCATAGGGCAGACCGTTGGAAAGGGTATTTAGAGACCTTAAAAGATTCAATCATCTTCGCTCAAGATGGGGATTTGATAGGAGGCAAACGCGGTTCGAGAGCGCCCAGTGGCCTCTAAATCAATTTTTGAGGTAAAAATGAATCGTTCGTTCGAACCGTAAGGCTGATTTACGCATGGCGCAGACCGTTGGAAAGGGGATTCAGAGCCTTTGAAATATTCGATGAGCTTCCTCTCAGAAGATAAAGTTAACTAGAGTCAAACAGGGCTCGAGAGCGCCCGATGGACTCCAGATTAGTTTTCAAAGTATGAGCTAGGGTTTATGGTCAATGAGTGAGTGCTAGGGCCTAAAAGGTGCTTAAGGGTGGTCCTAAGATGGGGTGTGTACAATGATAAATTGAGTTATAAAAGATTACAAATTTAACTTTCTATACCACCTAGGGAAAGGTATCGTGGTTATGAATGCTTTAAGTCAAAAATTGAAAGGAAAGCTCAGCAGTATGTTTACATTTTAACTACTACAGGAGAATACGATTTGCAGAGAGAATTTTTTGAAAAACTCATCATTTTGAGAAATATCATCACTCACCCAACCCTCCACAAAAGAATTTTAAAACAACAGCTAAAGGATAAATTTCTGAGAAGCCAACAACAAAGATAAGAAGACAACAAAGAAGAGAGAGATTGGCCATATGTCCCCGAGAGAGGTTTAAGATTTAATAATAGATAGTGTGTCCACCAACACCCCCTTACAAAATGAAATCTTAGACTAAGACCATCATTTAAAATTTATCATTCATCCAGGGAGCACTAAAATGTATTACAATGACAGCAGTATTGGTGGCGAGGTATGAAGAAAGATATATCCTATTTTGTGGCAAAATGTCTAACCAACCAACGAGTAAAAATTTAACACCATCATCCCGAAGGATTATTACAACCACTCCCTATTCCCAAATGTAAATGGGATCACATCACGGTGGACTTTTTCAGCGGATTACCTAGAGCAACTCAAGGTTATAATTCAATATGCATTATTATCGACCGACTTACCAAATCTGCCCATTTTCTAACCACGAGAGTTATTGATTCTTTTCAAAAACTCAATGGCCTTTATTTTCAGGAAATTATTAGATTCCATGGAATATTTTTATCCATTATATCTGATAGAGATCCCTGATTCATAGGAAGTTTTTTGCAAGCATTGAAAAAATCCAAGGGAATAAAGCTTTATCTAAGCATTGCCTTTCATCCCCAAATCGATGGTCAATCCAAAAGAGTAATTCAAACCCTTAAAGATATGTTATGAGCTTGTGCTCTGGACTATTCTGGTACATGGAATGATCATCTCTCCCTAATCTAATTCTCATACAATAATAGTTATCAAACCAGCATTCAAGCAACTCCTTATAAAGCCTTATATGGTAGACCATGTCGTTCACTCTTATACAAGAATGGATCCGGATAAAACAGTATATTTGGACCATAAATTATAACTGAAACTATGGAAAAGATAGGAATAATTCAAGAAAGATTATATGTGGCCTAAATTCGACAAAATAATTAGGCGAATAACAGAAGAACACCTTTAGAATTTCGGATAGCCAATTAAGTATTCTTGAAAGTGTCCCTATGAAAAGGAATTATTCAGTTTGGGAAGAAAGGGAAGTTAGCACCTCATTATATCGAACCTTTTAAAATCATCAAACGTATAAGTTCGATAGCCTATTGTTTAGAACCACTACACCAAACTGGGCAAATGGTCACGTATTTTATCCCTGACCATTGGACATGGGTCACGGATTTGGTCTGTGACCAAATCGGGCGTGACCCATATCCCTGACCATAGTACTGGTCATGGATTATTTATGTCACGAAATGTCATCGCGAATACCAACCGTGATGGTCACAGCCTTAGGCCGTGACCCAATGTTCAATTTACTCGAGTATTCACAGATAGGGTCACGACTTAAATATGTGACCCCCCCCCCCCCCATTTGTGTATGGAAATTATCACAGATCTTGTCACGGTTCATGACCGTGACTCATATTTTCATGTAATCAATGTAGTCATGGCCCAGAGCCATGACCCATATTTTCATGTAATCAATGTAGTCATGGCCCAGAGCCATGACCCATATTTTCATGTAATCAATGTAGTCACGACCCAAAGCCATGACCCCATTTATGCGTACTTAAAAAATAGGGTTGGTCATGAACTATATCCATGACCATTTTTAAGTATATTTTAAAAAAAATGGGCAGAATTTTACTTGTTTTCCGGACATTCTAAAACCTACGTAATGTAATCCTCGCACAGCCATAATGCTAAACAATAAATTATAAAAGCCCGCGTGATCACGAGACCCTCGGTTTGAGAGCACATAGATATTTTGGCCCTTGGTCTCAAACCGTGGGTCCTATGGCCACGCGGTCAGTTACTATGAGCTATGTTGGTCCCGTGGGAGGTGTTGGTGCCACTCACGGGGCCGTTTAGAGTGTGGTTCATGGTTTCGCCCTTCGACGCCACATTTTTCGATCTAAATGAGGATATTTTGAAATTTGGATCGTGCTCTCAAACTATGGATCTCGTGGTCACGTGGGGGGTGTTGGCACCGTTCCCAGTCCATTTGGGGGGTGGTTCGTGGTTTTGGACTCTTATTGAACATTTTCAAGCCTTAGTGTGGATATTCTAAAATTTGACCCGTGCTCTCAAACCGTGGGTCCTATGGCCACGCTGTAGATTACTAAGAGCTACGTTGGTCCCGTGGATGGTGTTGACGCCACTCACGGGGCAATTTGGGGGGTGGTTCATAGTTTCGCCCTCTGACGGCACGTTTTCAAGCCTAAGTATGGATATTCTGAAATATGGTACATGCTTTCAAACCGTGGATCATGTGGCCACGTGGTCGGTTACTACGAGCTACGTTGTTCCTGTTGGATCTGCTCACAGGGTTGCTTGGGGGACAGTTCGTGATTCTGGCCTCTCACAGCACGTTTTCAAGCCTTAGTGTGGATATTATGAAATTTGGCCCGTGCTCTTAAACTATGAGTCCCGTGGCCACGTCGTCAGTTACTAAGAGCTACGTTGGTCCCATGGAAGATGTTGGCACCACTCACGGGGCCGTTTGGGGGGTGGTTCGTGGTTTTGGCCTCTCACAGCATGTTTTCAGGCCTTAGTGTGGATAATATGAAATTTGGTCGGTGCTCTCAAACCGTGGGTCCCATGGCCATGCAGTCGATTACTACGAGCTACGTTTGTTCCGTGGGAGGTGTTGGCACTGCTCAGGAGGCCGTTTTGGGGGTGGTTCGTGGTTTCGCCCTCTGACGGTACGTTTCCAAGCCTAAGTGTGGATATTTTAAAATTTGGCCCGTGCTCTCAAACCGTGGATCTCCTGGCCACGTGATCAGTTACTATGAGATACATTGGTCTCATAGGAGGTGTTGGCGCCGCTCACGAGTCCGTTGGGGGGGGGTCGTGGTTTTGGTCTCTCACGATACGTTTTCAAGCCTTAGTGTGGATATTCTAAAATTTGGCCCGTGCTCTCAAACCGTGGGTCTCGTGTCCATATGGTCGGTTACTACGAGCTATTTTGGTCCCATGAGAGGTGTTGACGCCACTCACGGGGCCAGTTTGGGGTTGGTTTGTGGTTTTGGTCTCTCACGGCATGTTTTGAAGCCTTAGTGTGGATATTCTAAAATTTAGCTCGTGCTCTCAAACCGTGGGTCTCGTGTCCATGTGGTCGGTTACTACGAGCTATGTTGGTCACATGGGAGGTGTTGGCACTACTCGTGGAGCCTTTTTAGGGTTGGTTCGTGGTTTCGCCCTCTCACAGCACGTTTTCATGCCTTAGTGTGATTATTCTGAAATTTGGCCCATGCTCTCAAATTATGGGTCCCGTGGTCATGTGGTCGGTTACTACGATCTATGTTGATCCCGTGGAAGGTGATGGCTCCACTCACGTGGCCATTTGAGGGTGGTTCATGGTTTCACCCTCTGATGGCACATTTTCAGGCCTAAGTGTGGATATTCTGAAATTTGGCTCATGCTCTCAAACCATTGATCCCGTGGCCACGCGATCGGTTACTACAAGATACGTTGGTCTCGTGGGAGGTTTTGGCGCCACTCATGGGGACGTTTAGGGGGTGGTTCATAGTTTTTCCCTCTGACAGCGCGTTTTTAGGCCTAAGTGTGGATATTCTGAAATTTGGCCCGTGTTCCCAAACCGTGGGTTCCGTGGCCACGCGATCGGTTACTATGTGATATGTTGGTCCCGTGGGAGGCGTTGGTACCGCTCATGAGGCCGTTTGGGGGGTGGTTCGTGGTTTTCGCCTCTCATGGCACGTTTTCAGGCCTTCAAGTGTATATTCTGAAATTTGGGCTTTCAAACCGTGGGTCCCGTGGCCACTCAATCGGTTACTACGAGCTACCTTGGTCCCGTGGAAGGTGTTGGCACCGCTAAAGGGGACTATTGGGGGTGGTTCGTGGTTTCGCCCTTTTAGGGCACGTTTTCAAGTCTAAGTGTGGATATTCTGAAATTTGGCCCGTGCTCTCAAATCGTGGATCCCGTGGTCATGCGATCGGTTACTACGAACTACGTTGGTCCCGTGGGAGGTATTGGTGCCGCTCACGGAGCCATTTGGGGGGTGATTCATGTTTTCTCCCTCTAACGGCATGTTTTCAAGCCTAAGTGTAGATATTTTCAAATTATCGTCATATTTTCAAATCGAGGGTCCAGGGACCACGCGTCCGGTTCCTACGAGTTACATTGGTTTCGTGCGAGGTGTTCTTGCCTCTCACGGGGCCACTTGGGTGGTGTTTTGGTTTTTCTCCCTCTAATGGCTTGTTTTAAGCCTAAGTTTATATATTTTCAAATTATCATCATATTCTCAAATCGGGGGTCCCATGACCATGCGATCGGTTCCTGCGAGTTACATTGGTTCCGTGGGAGGTGTTTTCGCCTCTCACGGGGCCGTTTGGGGGGTTCTTAGGGTTTTCGCCCTCTAAATGCATATTTTTTGCCAAACATGCCTTTAGAGGGCGAAAACTCTAAGAACCCCCCAAACGGCCCAGTGAGAGGTGCAAACACCTCTCACGGGACCAATATAACTCGCAAGAATCGATCTCCTGGTCACGAGACCCCCAATTTGAGAATATGATGATAATTTGAAAATATGTAGAATTAGGATTAAAACATGCCGTTAGAGGGTGAAAAATCAAAACACCACCCAAGCAGCCCCGTAAGAGGCGAGAACACCTCGTACGAAACCAATGTAACTCGCAGGAACCGGCCGCGTGGTCCCAGAACCCCCGGTTTGACAATATGACGATAATTTAAAAATATCTTTACTTAGGCTTGAAAACATGTCGTTGGAGGGAGAAAACACAATGCACCCCAAAATAGCCCCTTTAGGGGCGCAATCACCGGGTAAGATTCCAACATAGCTTGGAGGGAACCGACCGCGTGGTCACGGGACCCCCGATTTGAGAATATGATAATAATTTGAAAATATCTAGAATTAGGTTTAAAAACATGCCGTTAAAGGGAGAAAACCCAAATCACCCCCCAAACGTCCCCGTGAGAGGTGGTGGTACTTAGTGTTGGTGCCTTTTACGGGGCCGTTTCATGGGTGTTTCGGGGTTTTGCCCCCTAATAGCATATTTTTAAGCCTAAGTCTAGCTATTTTGAAATTAACGTCGTGTTCTCAAACCGAGGGTCCCGTGATTATCCAACTGCCAAACACCAACAACAAGCCAAGTACCAATAATTATCTCGTACTCTTCTAACATATTATCCAACAACAAGCCAACAACCAATAATCAACCAACAGCCAAACTAAAAAAAGCAAATTATTATCCCGTACTCCTTCTAACATACTATCCAAAAAAAAGATAAGAACTAATAATTATCCAACAGACAAACCAAACAATACCAATTATTATCATGTACTACTTGTAACATATTATCCAACAAGAAGCCAATAACCAATAATTATCCAACATCCAAAAGATTTAAAAGATAATGCATATTAATTATATAACTACTTCAGTTAAAGTAAGGAGTACCTGATTCTTGCGATCCAAGAAGGCCATTAAATTTAGTCTTCTAAATTTGTGATTAGACCAAATTGATCTGGGATCCCCCAACGTATTCTTGTATATGTACATTTATTGTTTAGTTTCTTTAATACAATCTTCATAAAATCAAGATAATTTAACTTCATTTTATAAACACTGCATCAATGAAACTTATCAACAAGTGTATATGTATAGGAACACATGGAAATTGAGTTGGGTCAATTTGATCCAATCACAAACTCAAATGACTCTATTCTCAAACCGAGCGTCTTGTGAAAGTAACTAAACATTCGACTGATAATAACATATTATCGAAAGTTAAATTGCATAAATCATATTAAACAATCATAAAAGTAACTAAACATTCATAAATCAAAGAAAAACATATTAAACATTAGTAAAAGTAACTAAACATTCATACATCAAAGTAAAGGGCTAATACGGTGTCAATATCACAATATGATACAAATAAGATTGACAAGGATAAAATGATATTTTGATACTCAATCTTCATCTATATTAACTAAAGGATCCTTCAAATTAGGGTTGTTATCAAGAGCTAACTAGAACTCTTTTGGAGCCTTTAATGCATCCACTTCAGTAGTCATACACTTTGGTGCATGCATAACAATAGACCAATTGCTATCGGTTATGAACTTCGAGTATAATACCTTCTTTACATTCTGAAAGGTACAAATAAAAGGCTCGTCGACTATACGATGTTTACTCTTCAACTTTGATAAATTTACCATAATAAGTTTGGAGCCAGGATCAACTTTGTAAGCATTTGAAGTATCCGCCACCTTTACCCAATCACAATAGAATATAGTTTCTGTGAAATCTAAGTAATCAAGTTCTGGGATTTGTTGGATTATCCCATAATAGGTTAGCACCGTATTCTTTGGATTTTTATCGCTTTTGCTAGCGATACAAGTGGTCATGGCTGAAATTGATATTCCGCTATTTTTCATCAAAAGCTTTTCCTCATATGGATATGAAATGAAATCAAAATTATTGGTGCGGAATTTCTTAAACTCTTTCACACGAAAACTAGGGCCTTTTGCTAGGTGTGAAATCCTGGAAGAGACATCACCTCTTTTTAGAAGCTGCATTTATTAATGAATTTGTATTAGAGCATGTTTTTATCACAGAGGAACAAATAACCGCACACATAAGATGTGAAATTTACCTTTCTTGATACCTATGCCCTAAAATCAGTTGTCGTGCAATTTCTCCTTTGATTTTGGGTAATTTTGTTCTCGTACTTCCTATAGGTAAATTGTAGAGTTTAGATCATAAAATATCAAATTAATATAATCAAAGAAGAAGAATTCAGTAGATACTCGCTCTGTCCAGTCTTCGACTTCATCTTGTAATTCGAAGACATAACGATTTGCTTGCTCGTATTGTATATTTGTGAGTTTCACCTCTTTAGGGTTACCAAACGGTAATTCATCCTCAAACTCGTCAGGTTCCTCGATCACACTTCCTCCACGAGGATTGAACCTCCTCACCTCTTGTTCTGGCATATATTCCCTAGCGTATAACGATGATTCCACAATTATGTATTCTTCAGTAATTGATCCTCAAATATACTGTGTATTCGTTACGTAATCTTTGAAGGTTTTCATCAACCTCTCAAAACGATACTGATGCGAATCAGAATGTGTCTTAGAAGTGAGTACTCTCTAGGCTCAAGTGCAAGCCTATCGCTCAAGTAATAATCCGACAAGTCGGGTATCGATCCTCAGGAAAAAAAGACAACGAAGTTGTAACGATGGGAAAAGACGGAGGAATCCTAACTTTGACTCTAAAAAGAAAGGGAAAATGATTTGGTTTTGAAAATTGATTACAACTAAATGCAATTATGAAATTATGAAAAGATGCAATTACACTAAATTACCTAAAATATGACTGAAAAATGATTTGAAACTTTTGAACAAAGTGATGGGAAAAACAGGACAGGAATACAATCTCCCAACCCTAGTGTATTGCAGTTATAATACTAATCGTAAATTTAACTGATTAATTTGACCCGGAATTTAGTTCTCCCAAGCATTACGTATACGAGGTTCAAGCCCGCGTCATACTTAATCTGAGGACGAGTAAATCGGTATCGCGATAGTTACACTCGAATTGCATTCTAAATCATCTCGGTTACCCAGAGGCAACCGAGATATAAAGATATACAATTGTTTTGTTCCTACTCAATACGGTCGTAATCAATCACTAAATTCAGAGGACTAATTTTATACATATGCAATTAACACATCAGGCTGGGTTCATGTATCCCAGCTTTAGAAAATCTAGCCTAGCATGCTGAAAGTAATGAAAACAGTGTTTGATGTGCAAAAATTCATGATTAATCTAGGGAAAAGTTGTGAATTGATGTGAAACGAAATTGAAAAGAGGGAATTACTCACTAATTTTTACCAAAACAGTAACAACAACAATGAAGAACACATAATTCTGAAATAACCTTCAATCTTTGGAATTAAACTGTAAATTATATATAAACTAGGGTTTCTAAAAAAGAATGGAAAACTGACTAAAATTCTCCGTCCCAAGAATAATAATAAAATGGGTTTTTATACCCTACAACAATTCAAGAGTTTCAGCTGCACTAGGATTCTTTTTCGGAGCACATAAGATTCGAAAATCTCGATAGTTGGACCGGTCCGGGCCTTAGGCGGACCTGTCTGCCTTCCAAGCGGATCGGTTCTTTTTATTTCCAGGTAGACCGGTCTGGGTGCGGACCGATTCTTTTATTTTTCACCCTTCTTCGATTTTCTTTCAATCCGAGGTCTACTGGAGTTTTGCAACGCGGACCGATCCGGGGCAGGGGCGGACCGATCTGCCTATTTGACTTTTTGCTCAACTTTGACTGCTCATATCTTTTTGTTTCGGGACTCCGATTGAGGTTTCGTTTCTTCCTATGTGCTCATGAATGTGTATCTTCAACTTCTCTTTAGGTACCTCATCCGAATTTCGAGTGGAAATTACACTTTTGTCCTTTTGACTTTCCTTCTTGTCTTTCTTGATTCTTTCGGTTTCCTTCTTCCATTTCTTGACATCAAATACCTGTAAAATCACTACAAAATACCAGAAACTCGGTGTACTCGTTAGGATTAGTCAGTAGCAAGATTATGAGATAAATTCAAATCGATTATGTTGTTCGAGGTGCTAAAACTACCCAAATTAAAGGATAAATTAAGAAGAATTTATGCCTAATCAAACCCCCCTAACTTAGAACTTTGCGCGTCCCGAGCAATGTAAAAGAATCCTAGCAAGGCTCGATTTTTGAAAATCATTTTATTGGGATAGAATACCTTTTTCACGGGCAAGGGGTTGCATTTAGCGTATGCAACAAGCCTTTAAACCCCTAGGTCACCCTAGTAGGACGAGTTGTGTCTCGTGAGGGTTTGCAGAGAATATACCCACAAAATTCGACTCAAAGAAAATTCAAAATACGCAAAAATTGTGCAATTCAAACTTTTCCAGAAAATAGTCATCATCAAGTCATATTTACAAGTCTCAAACCGTAGTGTGTGTGTGCGAAGCCGGATATATAACCGCCAATTTCCACCGATTGATGATTATGTTACTTATTCAAAATTCATTTTGATTTCAAATTCTCGCGAAATGCTCTCTCAAACGAATCACTCGGAATGTGGTTATTCTCTCGGTATGCGTTATATAAAGAGTAAATATAATGGACGCAAAGTCACACATACAATTAGAAAGACAGAAATTTCATGGTTAAAGGATCTCATCAACGGATTACGGTTTTAAAAATGGAAACATTGCCTCTTATTCGCGCACTAAATCTCCTTTATTATCTTTTGGTGTATTAGCTCTCCACGTGGTAATCAATTTTACAATGTAGACTTGGTTAGGACTTTTTCGAGTTTTAAGGTATATGGGGTAAAAATAAAATGGTAGGGAAGGTTGGAATCGGAAAAGTCATTTATGATGTCCATTTGTGCTTTTTTCGGACTATTACTCATTTTTTTCTTCTTTTTCTCAATTTTTTTCTATTTTTCGCTTATTTTCTTTTCTTACTATTTTTGTTGAGCATATGTATTTTTTCTTGCCCCTTTTTATGCACTTTTTGGACTTACATTCTGAATTTTTTCATTTTTCACAATTCCGAACTATTTGGGTTTTTCGGGTTATCAAACGAAAGGGACAATTTATTCGGCTCAATTTGGGTTACAAAAGTGGTAATTTTTCGCTTCTTTTTCTGGCCAAAATTTTTGGGTGACAAACGAGGGCCTACTTCATTGTCCAAAATGCCAATTGCGTTACCATATGCGTTTCGAGATGAATTTAAGTTTAGAGATCAATTTTGGCACGTTTTTCAAAGCAATATTACACACGTTTTTCATAACTGATCAAAATGAAAGGGTTGAGATCCTCGACGACGTTTTAGGCACTGAAAAGAACTTTGAGTTAACAATTAACTCGGATTGATTTAAAAACTCACAAAAAGTGATAGGCTCGAATCTCACCGGGTTTGTTAATCTCCACACTTATTCGTTAAGTCGTCAATTTTCGCTCAATTTCCATCTTTAGTCAATTTTGGCTTTGTGTATGTTGAATTTACAACTTGAGACTTCAATTCGACTTTTAATGATATTTTTGAAAATTTTGAATTCCAATTTTTATTTATTTTGAACAAAAATATTTTTGGGTTTTTCAAAATTTTATGATTTGTTTGGAAATTTCTGGGAATTTTTGAAAATTTGTGAAGTTTTAGAAATACGCACTTGTGACCCCCCCAACTTGGACTTTTGCATTGTCCTCAAGCAAAAAGGACTAAAATCTAAATAAGGCAAAATAATAAGTGCGATAAAAAAAACACAAATGGACAAAATGCAGTTTTTATAACAAACAAGACTGTGGTACAATTACAAGGAAAATCATACAAAGTGTGAACAGGAAAAACAAATAAAAAGCATTCAGAACCACATCAAGCTTCACTGGGGCGGGGGATGGGAAGAACCGAGCGCGTCGAGTCCATAAGGGGCATGGTAATAGGATGGCAGTGGCTCATTGGGCTCCCCTTGGCGTCGATAGATGTCCGCTTGGAAGCGGAGTATTAAGCTCGTAAAGCGGCGATAATCGGTCAAAACGTTATCGAAGTTCGTTTCAAGTGCGACATTCGGTTTGAGAGGTCGCTTCCCGCCCACTCAAAATCTGGGTCATCCTCCTCGTTCGGACCGATATCCCCCATCTTGACATCTGCACCGGCTGCCTATTCTTCTTCTTCGCTCTCTCTCGGGGCAGCCTCTTCTTCACTATCACCACCACGCCTTGCCCGTAGGACGACAAGCTGTTTAGCGATCTTAGAGCGGGTCCCTTGTCCAAAAGGACCGGAATGCTAGTATAATCAAGCGGCACCGCTATGTCAGCATCCTTGAGTATAGAAGTGATCAAACGGGCATAGGGAAGTGGGGCAGTACCCTTCTCATCCAAGGACGCGTTGATGATATCGGCGTATAAAGTGCGAGCCAAGTGGATGGAAGTGTGAGGGTCAAACAGTTGATAGGTCAAAGTGGCTTTCTGGGGCCGCATGGCGGAATCGTTGGACGTTTGCAATATGTTGGCACACACAATCTGAAAAGTGAGGTGCGCCTTCTCGTTAAGGCGTCCAACGACGACGGTTTGCCCCGTCCAAGCCACATTTGGTGCAATGCGGGCCATGATAACATCCTTGTCGACCGGGGGGACGTTTCGTGGATAGGTGAATTCTTGAACGTCCGGAACGTCGTACTCGTCCAACTTGGCCATGAGAAGGGCCAAAGAAAATGGGATGACATTCCCATCCACGTAAGCTTGGGCCTCGAATTGGCCCGTCCGAACTAGGGTGCCGTAAAAGGATCGAACTTCGGTGCTTCATAGGGTTCATTGAGGAATCGACACCAGCCCCAAGCCATGAATAGGGCGGTGATGGAGTTGGGCAGCCCGGCCCATTAGACAGCGCGCTCCATATGGAGTTTATGATCCAAACTGAAGAACCGATGGCACCATCGCTCCTCTTGGCGGGTGCGAAACTCGCCATGACCTAAGGGATGGATGTCGGTGGAGTCATACTTGGTGGGGGAAGCGCGTTGGACTATGGAAACAAGAGGGATTTTTTCTTGGAAAACTAGAGAGGTAGAAGAGAGGATTTGGGTTGAAGGTGTGAAGAGAAAAGGAGGGTATTGGTGTGTATTTATAGGTGAAGGGGGAGTGTAGGGGTTGGAATTGGAGGGAAAAGGGGGTGAATTTGGGAGGGAAAGGTTGGGGTTAGGAGTTGGGAAAATGGATTGGAGGGAATGAATGGGATTAGGGAGAAGGGGGGTGAATCTTGGGAAGTGGATAAATCAGATCTGTAGAAGGTAGACCGATCCGGGGTAGGGGCGGACCGGTTCGGGTACTTTAATATTCATAAAATCCGACTAGCGAACCAGTCTGCCTTAAAATTAAAGGAAACGATCCGGGGGCGGATCGGTCCGCCTTAAAATTAAAGGAACCGATCCGGCCCAGGGTTTTTAGGCTGGATTTTCCCCGAACTTAATTTCGATCTCTCTTCTCTGAAAATTTTCACTTTCACAACATACTCCCTATCAATCTGGACTAAAACCCTCTCGATTTCGTTGGTCAACGCCCTTTGACTCGATATTCCCGAAACATGCGAATGCTTTTCCTGAATGAAACCTAGTCCTATCGATGCTCATTACACACACAACTCTCACAACACACACGACTCTCACCCCATACGCGTCGGGGGTGCGATGACCTCACTGTAACAGCTCACTCTACCCCGTAAATGGGGTTCGACAACCAAACGGTGTCGACTTCTTCCGCACACGCCTCTAGATATGGGTTTAGGCATTGTCCATTCACTTTGAATGTATTTCCCCCTTTTAAATCGTCTAATTTAACAGCTCCATCGGGGAAAACATTCTTTACTACGAACGGGCCAGACCATCGTGACCGTAACTTGCCTGGAAAGAGATGAAGCCGAGAGTTGTAGAGAAGAACTTTTTTCCTGGGAAGAAACTCTTTTCGTCGAATGATGTTATCGTGAACGAGTTTCATCCTTTCTTTTGAAATTTTAGCATTCTCATACGCATCATTGCGTAGTTCTTCTAACTCATTCAATTGAAGCTTGCGGGCTTCACCGGCCTTATTCATGGCATAATTCAATTGCTTAATCGCCCAATACGCTTTGTGTTCTAGCTCCATGGGAAGATGGCAAGGTTTGCCATACACAAAATGAAAAGGGACATGCCGAGTTGATTCTTATATGTTGTACGATAGGCCCATAGCGAATCGTTCAATCTAAGCGACCAATCTTTTCGGGTAGGATTGACGGTCTTTTCAAGAATGTTCTTGATTTCTCGATTTTCTAGTTCGGCCTGCCCATTCATTTGCGGGTGATAAGTCGTTCCAAACTTGTGAACGACACCATACTTTCTCATGAGCTTCGCGAATGGCCTATTGCAAAAGTGCGTGCTATTATCACTAATTATCGCTTTCGGTGCACCGAAGCGGGAAAGTATGTGTTCCTGCGGAACTTTATCACCACTTTGTTGTCATTTGCCTTGGTAGCTATAGCTTCCACCCATTTAGAAACATAGTTTACCGCAACAAGGATGTATAGGAAACCAAAGGACGGGGGGAAAGGGCCCATGAAGTCAATACCCCAACAGTCGAAGATCTCAATAATGAGTATAGGAGTAAGAGGCATCATGTCTCGTTGGGAAATGGCCCCCATCCGTTGGCACCTATTGTAAGATTTGCATGCAGCGTTCACATCCCGAAATATTATGGGCCAATAGAGTCCGCATTGCAGAATTTTTAAGGTCGTCTTTTTCTTCGAAAAGTGGCCTCCATAAGCTTTCGAATGACAAAACTGGATGACTTTCGGGATTTCGTCATCCGGTACACATCGTCGGATGATTTGGTCAGCGCAATATTTAAAAAGGAATGAATCGTCATAGAAGAACATGCGCGACCAAGTAATAAACCTCTTCTTATCTTGCGGTGTCCAGTCAGGAGGGACGGCTCCCGTGATAAGATAATTTACTATATTCGCAAACCAGGGCAAAGAAGAGGTAGCAAAAAGTTGCTCATCCGAAAAGTATTCGTCTATGGGTACGGGATCACTAGGTACATCGGACGAAAGCCGTGATAAGTGGTCGGCAACGACGTTTTCTACTCATTTCTTATCTTTGATGGAGAGATTGAACTCTTGTACGAGTAGGATCCACCTTATGAGGCACGGCTTGGCATCTTTCTTTGTAAGTAGGTATTTCAAAATCGCGTGGTCGGTGAAGCAAGTAATGGGAGAACCGATGAGATATGACCGAAATTTATCAAGGGTAAAAACTACCGCTAGAAACTCTTTCTCCATGGTAGAGTAGTTGAGTTGTGGTCCGATAAGAGTCCGACTAGCGTAGTAGATGACATGAGCTTGCTTATCCTTTCTTTGGCCCAAAACAACCCCTATTGCGTAATTGCTAGCATCAAACATAAGTTCGAATGGTAACGACCAATCCGGAACTTGCATGATGGGAGCGGACATAAGCATGGTTTTCAGTTTTTCAAAAGAGCTTTGTCATGCTTCCGTCCACTTGAATGGGGAGTCCTTCATGAGTAGGTTGCTTAAGGGTCTAGCGATGGCACTAAAGTCCTTAATGAACCTTCGATAAAATCCCGCGTGGCCCAAGAATGAGTGCACGTCCTTAAGCGATTTTGGTGGGGGAAGATCAGATATGACATCTATCTTTGCCCTATCAACTTCTATTCCCATGGATGATACTATGTGGTCAAGAACTATTCCCTCGGTGACCATGAAATGGCATTTCTCCCAATTCAGCACTAAGTTCTTTTCCACACACCGGGCAAGTACTTTTTCTAGCTTTTCTAAACAATGATCAAAAGAGGTGCCAAAAATGCTAAAATCTTCCATGAACACTTCGAGTCCTCTCTCGACCATGTCGCTAAATAAGATCAACATGAACCTTTGAAAGGTCGCGAGTGCATTACACAAGCCAAATGGCATACGTTTGTAGGCAAACGTACCAAAAGGGCAAGTGAAGGTAGTCTTCTCCTGGTCAAGTACATCCACCTCAATTTGGTTTTATCCGGAATAACCATCAAGGAAGCAATAGTAAGGGTGGCTCGCTAGTCTCTCAAGCATTTGATCAATAAATGGCAAGGGGAAATGGTATTTCCTAGTTCCCACATTGAGTTTTCGGTAATCAATGCAAACGCGCCACCCGGTGGTGGTACATTGGGGAACTAGCTCTCCCTTAGCATTCTCAATCACTATCATTCCCAACTTCTTCGAGACAACTTGAATAGGGCTCACCCACTTGCTATCTGAGATTGGGTAGATAATCCCGGCATCCAATAACTTGATAATCTCGGTTCTCACAACTTCTTTCATGTTGGGATTTAGTCTTCTTTGCATTTCTCTAGAGGGATTGACATCCTCTTCGAGATGGATCTTGTGAGTGAAAATCAAAGGACTTATACCCTTCAAATCAGCAATGCACCAACCAAAAGCACTTTGGTGCTTCCTCAGAATTTTCAACAATTTACCCTCCTGCTCTTCGTCTAGGCTTGAGGAGACAACAACAGGAAATATATCATCCTCTCCTAGGTATGCATATTTAATATGGGAGGGGAGTTTCTTTAATTCAAGGGTTGGAAATTTGTCACTGGAGGGAACCATGCGTGTATCCCTCGGAGGTAACTCCTCGAATCTAGAAACCCAATTAACATCTCTCGCTTCCTCGTCCGACGCACTCTCATCGAGTAACTCTCTCAACTCCCTAACCTCCCTCTAGAAGTCGGTGTACGTCCCCTCACTGTCGTGTCTCGCCACTAAACATGACTCTAAGGCGTCGCCGCAATAATTCTCCTCAAAGTAATCCTCTACTATCTCATCTATGAGGCTCACCGCGTGAAGATCATCTTCCTCCCCTGTATATTGGGCTATGTGGAAGATGTTGGTCTCTAAGGTCATGTTCCCAAAAGTGAGTTGCATTCGCCCATTTCGAGTATTGATGATTGCGTTAGCCGTAGCTCAGAATGGGCGCCCAAGGATGATGGGAATATGGTTGCTCAAGTTGAAGGAGGGCTCCGTGTCCCAAATGACAAAGTCTATTGGGAAGTAAAAAGTGTCAACTTGGACGATCACGTCCTCGACTATGCCTCTTGGGATCTTCACGATTCGATCTGCTAATTGGAGAGTGGCCTTTGTGGGCGTGAGGTCGCCCAAGTCAAGTTGCCTATAGATGGAGTAAGGGAGGATATTTACGCTTGCTCCCAAGTCAAGTAAGGCTTTTTCGATTTTATTTTCTCCAATGATGCAGGAAATGGTGGGTGCACCGGGATCTTTGAATTTAGGCGGGAGATCATTTAGTAGAATGGAGCTCACATTTTGTGCTAGAAAGAGATTCTTCTTTACCTTCATCTTTCTCTTTACCGTCAATAAGTCTTTGATGACTTTAGCATAAGATGGAATTTTCTTAATGGCATCAAGAAAAGGTAAATTCATCTTTACTTGCTTTAGCACTTCTAGCACGTCCTCACGTGGATTTCCTTTATGGGAGGGAATCAACCTTTGAGGAAACGGTGCCGCGGAGGGTGGTTTCACTACTACCTATGGCTCACTAGTGTCTTCTTTGTCACTCTCATTCAAGGAGACATCTTCGGCCTCTTTCATGCCGGGTGAAATCTCCTTATCTTTCGTTGTGTCGTATGGGGGAGTTGATAAATCAACGACTCTCCCACTACGAAGAGTGGTCACAGCTTGACATTGCTCCTGATGTTCAGTAGAGGTGGAGCTAACACTAGTTTGGCCTTGAGGTCTTTGGCCTTGGGAAGGAAACTTGCCCTTCTCTTGGGCACTCAATGAGGATTGTATCTTTGACAGACTCGCATTTATGACACCAATCAGATGATCATATTTGGCATTGGTTGTGGTCTGGCTTGCGATGAATTGATTTATGGTATCCTCGAGAGTTCTCCGCGGTGGCGGGATATACGCTCCTTGAGGTGGTGGTGCTTGCACATGTCCTTGCATGTGTGGAGTTTGTCGAAAGTGTTGTGGTGGAGGAGGGACAACATGTGAAGGAGGGTTCATTGCGACATGTTGTTGCCCATAGCTAAAATCGGGATGGTTTTTCCATGAAGGATTATACGAATTCCCATGCGGTGCACCAAAATTACCCTTAAATCCTCCTATATCACTAACTTGCTCCTGAAGCATTACTTTATAGGCGGGTATAGTCGGGCATTCCTCAGCTGAATGACCCGCCTCATAAATCTCACACACCTTCTTGACGGGGTTTGGTATGGATCCAGCTGGTCCTTTTCCATATATCTCGCATAGGTTTCGAAATCCTTTCTCAAGGGTATCCAATGGACTGTCCGTCATAGAATTCTTATCTACGTGAAATAGGTCGGACGCCGATGGAGTGGTGGTCACTTGTCGATTTCGATTTTGAGCATTAGGGTCAGATGTATCCTAGGATTGGGTAGTCTCAGCGACATACCTCAGGTGAAGCTCAGCATCGTGGGCGTCTAAGTCGACAAAAGGACCACTTCCCATAGTTTCAACAAGTTGCTTGGAGTTAAGATTCAACCCATTATAGATAAAAGAGATGATTTGCGCTGAATCAAATCCATGATGGGGTCATGAAGTAACTAACTCATTGAAACGCTCGTAACATCGATGAAATGGCTCATTTTCAGATTGTCTGAACGCTTGAATTTGAGCCTTTATGGAGATTGTTCGATGTGTTGGGAATAATTTCTTGAGAAATATCGATTGCAACTCGTTCCATGATGGAATCGAGCTTGGAGGTAAAGACCATAGCCAGGTCTTAGCTTTATCTTTGAGCGAGAAAGGGAAGAGTTTGAGGCGGATCACCTCTTGTGTGCAGGTTTGATCATTGAGAGTATCGCACACATCCTCAAATTCCTTAATGTGGAGATATGGCTTTTCAGAATCCATACCATGGTAATGAGGTAACATCTGGATCATCCCATTTTTTTAAACGAAATTTCCCGGCATTATACGGGAGTATAATGCATCCTGGAGTGATAGTGCGCTCAGGATATAAGAATTCTCTCAGCGGGCGATATGGGGGCTCTTCCTCACCGGCAGCTGCACTACCGTGCTGCGACATCTCTCTCTCACTTAACGACTCGGTGCTCTCACTTGGTGTGCTCGAAGGTGTATACTAAGAAGGAAAACGAAGTGTTATTGGAGATTGAGTGTGACGGTGTGGGACGTGGGATCCAGAACTGTGGGGCGTTAGGAGTGTGAGGGCTATCGGGGTTATACTCAACGATTGGGTTTTCGTGAATGCTGGTTGAAGTATTATGAGGTGTGGGAGTGAGTTCAGAATTTTGCATTAATGGCTTATGAGAGATGATCGTGAATCTTTTTGTATTATTTGAATTTTTTTATGTTTTTGGATTTTTGGAAATTTTTGGTCAATGTTTTGGATTGACTCGATCTAATCCTAAGTCTACCTAATTCCCCGACAACGGTGCCAAAAACTTGACGCGGCTCAGAATGTGTCTCAGAAGTGCGTACTCTCTAGGCTCAAGTGCAAGCCTGTCGCTCAAGTAATAATCCGACAAGTCGGGTATCGATCCTCAGGGAAAAAGGACAACGAAGTTGTAACGGCGGGAAAAGACGGAGGAATCCTAACTTTGACTCTAAAAAGAAAGGGAAAATGATTTGGTTTTGAAAATTGATTACAACTAAATGCAATTATGAAATTATGAAAAGATGCAATTACACTAAATTACCTAAAATATGACTGAAAAATGATTTGAAACTTTTGAACTAAGTGATGGGAAAAATAGGACGGGAATACAATCTCCCAACCCTAGTGTATTGCAGTTATAATACGAATCGTAAATTTAACTGATTAATTTGACCCGGAATTTAGTACTCTCAAGCATTACGTATACGAGGTCCAAGCCCGCATCATACTTAATCTGAGGACTAGTAAATCGATATCGCTATAGTTACACTCGAATTGCATTCTAAATCATCTCGGTTACCCAGAGGCAACCGAGATATAAAGATCTACAATTGTTGTGTTCCTACGCAATACAGTCGTAATCAATCACTAAATTGAGAGGACTAATTTTATACACATACAATTAAAACATCAGGTTGGGTTCATGTATCCCGGCCTTAGAAAATCTAGCCTAGCATGCTAAAAGTAATGAAAACAGTGTTTGATGTGAAGAAATTCATGATTAATCTAGGGAAAAGTTGTGAATTGATGTGAAACGGAATTGAAAAGAGGGAATCACTCACTAATTTTTACCAAAGAAGTAACAACAGCAATGAAGAACATAGAATTCTGAAATAACCTTCAATCTTTAGAATTAAAATGTAAATTATATCTAAACAAGGGTTTCTGAAAAAGAATGGAAAACTGACTAAAATTCTCCATCCCAAGAATAATAATAAAATGGGTTTTTATACCCTACAACAATTCAAGAGTTTCAGCTGCACTAGGGTTCTTTTTCGGAGGAGATAAGATTTGGAAATCTCGATAGCCGGACCGGTCCGGGCCTTAGGCGGACCGATCTGCCTCCCAAGCGGATCGGTTCTTTTTATTTTTAGGTGGACCAGTCCAGGTGCAGATCGGTTCTTTTATTTTTCACCTTTCTTCGGTTTGCTTTCGATCTGAGGTCTACTGGAGTTTTGCAACGCGGACCGGTTCGGGGCAGGGGCGGACCGGTCTGTCTATTTGACTTTTTGCTCAACTTTGATTGCTCATATATTTTGTTCCGGGACTCCGATTGAGGTGCCGTTTCATCCTATGTGCTCATGAATGTGATATCTTCAACTTCTCTTTAGGTACCTCATCCGAATTCTGGGTGGAAATTACACTTTTGCCCTTTTGACTTTCCTTCTTGTCTTTCTTGATTCTTTCGGTGTCCTTCTTCCGTTTCTTGACATCAAATACCTGTAAAATCACTACGAAATACTTGAAACTCGGTGTACTCGTTAGGATTAGTCAGTAGCAAGATTAAGAGATAAATTTAAATTGATTGCATTGTTCGAGGTGCTAAAAGTACCCAAATTAAGGGATAAATTAGGAAGAATTTATGCCTAATCAGATACATCCAACGATACCTAACTAGACCACATAATAAAGCTTCATTGCATAAATGCACAAGCATGTGGATGTTTATATCAAAGAATGACGGAGGAAAATATTTCTCTAATACACAAACTGCCACGGCTAAAGTTGATTTTGCAGCTTTAATGTTCCTTTTGTTTACCACTTTTGCACAAAGTAGGGTAAAACACAAACTGATTTGCATAATTGCCTGACGGAGATCTTTATGTTCAGAGAAGCAATGTCGAAATAACAGAGGGATTAATTGGATGATTACATGCCAGACATGAGACTTGCACTATTTTAAGTCATTTTCTTGGTAGCTTACTACCCTACGTAAATTACCAAAATAACCCGTTGGAGTCTTCAAGTTACAACATGTCTAAGAGGATCTTCTTCTCACTAGTAGTCAAAGTTAAAGCAGACGGAGTTGAAGGATCTTTTTTAACCAGAGTTTATTCTTTATCTTCATATCCTGTAAATCTCAGCAAGCCCATTCTCCATCTTTGGAATGAGATCCACCCAGACATGTCCCTATCAGATGTTCAACAACATTCTTCTCTTTGTGCATCACATCAATTACATGCCTTACACGATGATCTTTCTAATATGGAAAATCAAAAAATCATTGATCGCCTGGACCATGGTTTTACTTTAGTAGGGTCATTAGGATCTCCCCTTGCTTTACGCTTCAGGTTTACAAACTTGAAGTGTTTTCTTACGTACCTATTCCTTGCAGTCGTAGTCGCTGCCTTCTCCTCGATCTGCTAACCAGAAATCCGAGAAGGTGGCATCCGACGCTCATAACCAATAGGATAAAAGTTAGACTTATCATTCCTGAAAGGGTGACTGATCGACAGAAATCTACGATGGACCGTGTAACTCATCTTACTACTATGTTGTAGCAAACTGGCTTCAGTTTCCTCCCTACATACGGTAAATCCATAATAACTATGAACATTACAACCAAATAAGGTCCCATATGCAGGAAGGTCGTGGGTCGCCCACATCACTATTACTTTAAGTGTGAACACTTCACCCTTATGAGAGTCGAATGCCGTCACCCCTTTATCCCATAACTTTTTAAGTTCTTCAATTAATGGGGCTAAGTATATCTATATCATTACTTGGATCCTTCAACCCGGATATCAACAAAGATAACAATGTGAACTCATTTCTTATGCACAGAGTCGGAGGGAGACTTAAAGGCGCCATGAGAACTGGCCAATAACTCTGACTAGTACTTAAATTACCGAAAGGGTTAAACCCATCGGTTGAGATTACAAGATGAACGTTGTGTGGTTCCTTTGAAATTCATGAGGTTGTGCATTTGAAATTTTCCAGAAAAGTGAATCAATCAGATGACGTATCAGATTCCCACCCACCTCGCATCGAGCATGTCATGGCCTCCGCTATCCACGATACAGTAAAAAACCATTTTAACCGTGGCCCAAGTGGAAAATACTTCAAAACTATTTGTGGGACTTGCAAGAACTTTTGATATTTTGCTGTTTTGTCCTTTCCCTTCTCACAAATGACATATCTATGATCACCGCATAGTGGACGTTCATCCTTATCTTCGTGCCAGTAGTGGTACAATATGCAATCATACTTGCATGCATTAATAGATTTATATTTCAATCCCAAACCCTCCAAGCTCTTCTTTATGGTAGGATAATTGTCTGGTAATGATTGGGCATAAATATTGTATATTTATTCCCCTAATTTCAGTACATTTGTGAACCCGAGTGATGAAACATATATGGATTTGATTCAAATTTATGCTACTAACCTTCGTGGCGAGTATTTTGTGTTTCGTGCTTCTCTTATTGGTTTGACAGGTTAATTATGCAAGCAGTGCAAAAGAGGAAGCAAGACAATGCTAGAAAAGCTAAGAAGGCAAGTTCAAGGTCAATTCGGTAATTTCTCAGCCCGATCCGAAAGGAGAAGTCAACTGGAAAGTTTAAAAGCTCGGAACAACGAGGACACTGGAAGAAACGTCACCCAAATCCGAGCTACGGTTGATGATTTATGCCCCGTTGAAGTTGAAGAAAAGTCCAAGGAAGAAAGGAAAGAAAGCAAGAAATATTCTAAGTGTTGAAAAAGCACTCCAGGCCAGCTTACATTAACGAACCCCAGGCCGAACCGGTTTGGGGGGGCGAATCGGTTCGGGGTACAGGCCGAACCGGTTCAGGGTCCCTGATGCGCAAATTTGCTCCTTTTTTCTGATTGGTTCCCAAGAGTCCTATTAGGTTAAAACTCTAAAAAATTATAGGGAACGTGGACAGCAACTTAGGAACAGCCATTAGGGATAGTTTTAGTCAGTTTTTGATAGAGAAAAATAGGGAGGAACATCTAGGAACATCAAAGGAATTATTTGCTTCAAGATTCAATTGTTACGGGTTTGTTTTTCAAGTTTTAATTCAAGATTCAAGATTTTTGTCATTGTTCTTGCATGCTTAGTTTCCGTATTTGATTCAACTTATTGTTGCATTCATAATACATATTTACATGCTTTAATCTAGTTTCGTCATGAATTCTTACACATGCAACGTTATTATTTCATGCATTAGTCCATTTAACATGTCCGGCTAGGTTTAAAAGGTTGGGATGCATGAACCCAACCCGATGTGTTAGTGCACGTGTATAACGTTAATCCGATGAATTTAATGATAAATTTTGATCGTATTGCGTAATTACATAATAGTTGTGGATCTTTATATCTCGTTTACCCTTGGGTACTCGTGATGATTTAGAGTACAATTTAAGTGCAATTACCGCGATACCGATTTACTCATCCTCAGATTAGGTATGACGTGGGCTTGAACCTCGTATACATATTGCTTGGGAGTCCTAAATTTCGGGTCTGATTTATCAGATAAATTTATGATTGACGTTGTCACTGCATTACACTAGGGTTGGGGGATTGTAGTCCCATCCTGTTTTCTCATCATTTAATTTAAAAAGTTTTGATTCAATTCTTCATTCCTCATTTAGATACTTGAGTTAGTTTCATTTGTCACCATAATTTCATAATTGCATTTAGTCTAATCATTCCCAAAACCAAATCTTTTCCTTTCTTTTTAGATTCATCGTTAGGATTCCTCCGTCTGATCCCATCGTCATAACTTCGTTGTTCTTTTTCCCTGAGGATCGTTACCCGACTTGTCGGATTATTACTTGAGCGATAGACTTGCACTTGAGCCTCGAGAGTACACACTTTAGAGACACATTCTGGGTCGTGTCAGGTAACGTGTTCTCCTATGGGAGAATATCTTTAGCCCACTTAAGAATTCCGGTTACGCTGTTCCCAGACAAACCAAAATGACTCTTCAAATTATGCAAACCAATCATTGCATATAATACCGAGTGATCTTCATCGCAATCTTTATATAATGGTTTAGCCGCATCGGCTTTCAATCGTATATATTCTCGGTCTCGTGGTAGTTCAGTATCAAATTGTTTATTGTGCGCATTATTTATCTCCATATGTTAGTGATTTTGGTCGTATTGGACTCCGTATGCATTGTCAATTATGTAAATCAATGGACGATGTGTTGGAGAATCATTTACCCCTTCCACTCCTTGGTGTTCTATTACGCGGTCGGTTACCGGTAATTATTCGTTAACATAAGGTACATATTTTTCACCATGGTATGTCCATTTGTTATAATCTTGAAAAAGTCCCCACTGTATTAAATGTAACACAACATCTTCTAAAGATTTTTATTTTTTGGTGCACGGACACAGAATCTTCTCACTTTAAGGTTCTTAAAAGCGTAGCGAATAAATTCTTGAACGCCTTTAATATAACTATTAGTTATTCGGCCAGTCTCCCCCATCCACTCTTTGTATTTTGGAAAATACATTTAATAATCTTTAAATTGCAGTCTCGTGTTATGATAAAATAAATATCATGTTGCATAAATATAGTGTCAACAACGCACCAATCAATCAAACTATGCAATAACTAAAATACAAGAACGTACTAATCAAATATACTACACAACCACTTAAACTCAAATTAAATAAAATTATCTACTGATATTATTATAACATAAGAAAAATATTACTACAACTAGTACTTCAGCAAATGATAAACTAGCCAAATGGTAAAAGAGTTTAAATAATTTTTCAATAAATTCCCTTATCCACTCTCGACGTACACTGGAGTCTCTTCGCTACCCTCAAATACTTAATCAACCAGGATCTGACACTTACCCTCCTGCAAAGGCCGATTATGTACTAAGGTCCCTACTTGAGTGGAGATGAGCATGCACACCCCAACGATAAATTTACCACTCACGTCCTTTATATAGTATTTCTCACCATAATCATCCTGGGTTATTGATGATAATCCAAGACTCATGGCATGCTAAGGCGCTGAGAAGGGGAATGTTGAAGGAGGAACCGACATCTGTGAGGGGAATGGAGAAGGAGGAAAATTTTAAGGAGGTAAGGGGTAACCCGGATGCATTGGGGGCTCCAGGGGAATATAAACGGTTAAAAGGGACACAATCTTTGAAAGTTTATCATTCACACCTTCTAATTCATTTCAAATCCCCATTATATCCCATTCACTCCTAGAAATGACGTTCATCGTTGGATGAGATATGATTATTAATAGAAGAAAGCTCGTCCACGAGAAGTATGGAGCGTTTGAATCTTGTTTTTGACATATGCGAGCCCAAACCTCTCATCCTCCCTCTATGGTCCTTCCCCAAGGTTTGTGCGAGGGCATCCTTGTCAATGTCGTTGAACGGGATTGAAGTTAACTGACTACTGATAGACTCTATTGATTATAGAGTCTTGGCCAAGGGACGAAGGAAATTATTATCTCTGTCTCATCTTGCATGAACGTACAAGTTGTCCCTATTCGGTGTCTTTCCTTCATTTGGACTGCCTTTTGTCTTAGTCGACCACTCATTCTTCAAATCTTCATAAGATTTCGAGCCCAGCCAATGGACATCAATTTTTTTGGCCCGATTCTGCTTATTTTTCTCCTTTTGTAGAATTTTTGAGTCCTTCGCCATATTTTCCATGAAATCATTCCATTGACCGATTGTCCTCTCAACGTTTGAAGGGACTTTGTCTTTGAGCGCCAAAATATCGAAGCTCGATGCTTCCTTAGAGAAATGCTTTTGCCTAAGGTTTCTCCGATATGTTCGAAGTTGTTCAACAACCCGAGAAAGAATTTTATTTTTAGTTTGCCAAAAATGAAAACCGTTTATTGAGTTACTCGTAAATGTCATCTTTAATAGATTTATCTATGAGGCTCCAATTTTCAGCTCCTCCCACTCCCACATTCATTTTTTCCAAGAACAAACACTGGACTTTAAATTGTTGAACGTGATTCTTATCCCCTATGGGGTTATTTCCCAATAGAGAGAACCCAACAGGCTTCTTCTCAACTGACCCGACAGTTTCAGGAGCGTTAGTCATGTCTGTTGGATTAATGGGAGTACCTTCTCTACTACAACTCGGAGTAGTGGAGTGTATTTCTGGTAAAGATGTGTATTGCTCACCAATTGGTGATGAGAATTCTCCTTGAGGTTGTGTCACATCCTTGGTTGGAGCGTTGATTCCATTACCGCCCGACATTATCTACAAAAATAATAAAACTTCAATGTGTGTCTATAATAATAGATGCATAATTTCAAAGTTCAATATGAAATTATAACTAACAAAAATAATTATTTAACCATATATTTTAATCTACCTTTTCATGGTAAGACTTTAATAAAAGTTCAATGTGTCTGATCTCCATCCAGTCGGGATTTGTTTTTAAAAACCTATGAATTTTTGCACCTGGCCAATTAGGAGGAAGTGTATCTATAATCGATGCATAGATGTCAGCGACATGAACTCGAAATCTCATCCTCTTCATCCTATTGGAAAGATTGAGTTTGATGTTTATATGTCGCGAGACATCACAGTCTTCGGCAATGCTCTTTATACGTAATTCTATCCATAAATGGTGAATTTTTTTTCTACTTTCTCTAATAGTGTAAGAAATTTTAATGCTCTATCGGGATTGTGTACACGAAATATATATTTTACAGCTTCATCCCATCATTCTGGTAGGGAAAATAGAATAAGATCGAACAAGTACTCTTGCTGGAGTTGAACTCCACGGTTTACAAGGTAGTTAAATTATTCGATCTTCCTATTCCCATACCAATAAATCGGAGTACCCACTGAATGAGGCTCATTAATGAAAGACGTACGAGTGCATTCCAATTGAAACCTTTCCCCACTCTTGTTGACATTTATTAGCATCGTGACTCATTTTTCCTGAGAAAAATGAACGAGGTCGTGATTATGATTCCTATAAATAATGTCTCTAATGAATCATTAACTAGTTATTATGTACGAGGGCGTGAATATTGTGCACACATACACACAGAAATACACATATACACACGTAAAGATATATTAATGCGATTGGGGAGTCACTTTGGTTCTAATAATCCTGTAACTAACATAGCTTGTAATTAATGCAAAGAACGGTACAGCCCTGGTCGCGAAAATATTTGTGACCCAACCTTTGATTTTCTTCACACAACGATTACTTTCTCGCTCATATTAAGCCTTAGCTTTACAATAAAAATTACCCCCAACAATATGGCATTTGAGAAGGAGAGCGTGGAATCAAACTATAGTTGCATAACAAACCTTACTTCCCCTCACTCTCCTTAAAAAAATCTAACTCCACCATCTAAAATCAGTATTGGAAACACCGATTCATTAGGTTTTGAATCCCGTGTATGTGTGTGTATCTTACCATTAATTTATTAGGTTTTGAATACCTACTTTTGTCATTTAAGCCAACAATCCCTCAAATCAATATTAACATCAACCCTAAAATTAACCCTTGCAAACATTAGTTGTAAAATTAACCCTTACAAACATTAGTCATAAAATTAATCCCTTACAAACATTACCCCTAAAATTAATCCCGGATTTAGCATCAATATTAAACTCAAACCAACATTAGTCATATATTTTTTTTCTAGACTTAAACCAACATTAGTCATATATTTTTTTATATTTTTTTGGCATTAATATTACACGACACACATTTTTTTATATTTCAGCCCTAACCCATAACCAACATTAGCATCAATACACACACACATACATTATAAATATACATACACATACACACATACATACACATATACATATACATATACATATACACACATATATATGCATATACACACTGAAATACACACACACACATATATATATACACACACACACATATATAAACATATATACATACACTGAAATATACACACACACTTACACACATATACACATTGAAATACACACACACACACACACACACACACATATACACACATACATACACACTGATAAATATATTAAGATTGAAATATTACCTTAGAGATTGAAATAGAGATGGAGATTTGAATCGTCGAAAATAACATGAGAGCCAAAAATTTGGAGGGTTTAGGTTTTTTGCGAGGGAAATAAAATATTCGTTTGGTTATTAAGTATAAAGACACTAGTCGCAGCTAAGGTCCGTGACCACATGCCGTGACAACATTAATTTTTAACACGTCAGTGTGTAAATAATAACCTCATGAGTCGTGACTCGCTTCCCAGAATGGCCATGATCAAAAGCCGTAAATATATCAGTCTGGCTTTGATTTATGGTCATGTCCATAGACCTTGACCCTATCCAAGATCAAATTTGGAGGGAAACTTGGAGCCATAATGGCCACGGCTGGATCACGGATCATATACTACCGCATACGAGTCACGGTTATTATCTGTGACCGCAAGCGAGACGAGCCATTACTACGCTACATCATGGACTTCGTCATACTTATTTTTGGTATGGTCACGGCTACGGGTTGTGACCCTATTTTCGTGACTATTCCCCCAGTTTGGTGTAGTGAACTACCTCCAGAATTGTCCAATATACATGATGTTTTCAATGTTTCACAACTACAAAAATACATAGCTAATCCCAATCACATTATTACCTAGGAAGGGATATCGGTGAAATTCAATCATGATTTCGAAGGAAAACCTATCAAAATTCTTGATTGGCAAAACAAGGTTCTTCGACGAAAAACCATTCCGCTAGTGAATATCCTTTGGCAACACAATGGTACGGAAGAAGCAATATGGGAAACGGAAGAATTTATGAGAGTACGTTATCTCGCACTATTTGAAGGTAATTTCAAAGACAAATGTTTTTTAGGAAGGTATAATGTAACAAGCCCACCTATATTTGATATATAAAATAAGGTAATTATCTAAGTTACCCTCAAGGTTCCAAAATTATCAAAATACCCCTAGAAACTTCAGAACTTATTATTTAAATCGTACCATACCCTTATAACCCAAACTTAAACATAAGACTTAATCACAGTATTTGTATTTTGTAACAATTACACAACCTAACAAGTTTGGAAAAAAACATATTTACCCCCCTAAACTTTCCCAAAAGAATATAAATGTTCTTAAATTTACTTTATATACTATCCAACGACCAAATAGAAATAAAAACTAATTACACTTCACCCCCTGAATATTTTATCTAGCTAGATGCCTTGTGAGCTGTTATACCACATGGGAAATACATGGTACCCATGTCATACCACACGGTACCTAGTTAAAACTTAAATAAATCATGGTAAATCCCCACCTCTTTTTCCACCAATCTCGTCACCTCAACCAACAGTATTGTGGTGACAATTATTATGCAACACAAATAAATATGAAAGAGGTAACAACCAAGAAAAGATAAATAAAAGTCCAATCACACAACAACGGGGGTACGTGGTTCAGCAAAGAAATGACTACGTCCACGGTGGTTCAGTCAGTGTTATTTCTCTATATTCTGAGGAATAAGTACAGAGAATACAACTTGTCCTTTGCCCCGGACTTAGGGTTTAATTTATACATGTGTGTGTTGGAGTAGTGGGGGTGATGGGTTCCTCTTTATTAGCCATCTCCCTTACATGGGATCGTGTTCCCCCACAACTTCTCTTCATGGGATCGTGGAGTAAATGGATGAGTACCAGAGGTGACGGGCCTGGGCTTTGGGCCGCTGAAGAGGGGCTACTTGTCCAGGCCTTATGGTGATAAAATCGGGGTACCCACAATTGCCCCTAAATTTGTTGGGCCGTTCTTGCGGGTCCGATGAATTTAAATGATCAGCAATGATGGTTGATCTCTTTGAAAACTGTGAAGTTGCTTTGGCGGCACCCGCTTCGCTATCCGTGCGTTATGATTAGTTTTGAAGGCTTGTTGGAATAAGACACATTTTCTCTTCGTCGTTCCAGCTTTTCCAGCAATCTTCTATCTTCTGAGAACTCTTAAGTTTTGTACCTTCTGTTTTCGGTCTCCACTCTCGTCGCTTCTTCGCCTTTTGATCTGATCTTCTGTCCTGTAAGTCTTTCGTGCCCTTTTTCTTGAGTTTATAGTTTTTCCAGTATTTTTCCAATGGCGAAGATTGGAAATAGGTCGGTAACTGAGTTTAGAAAATTCTACGGTATTCCTGAGTGGGTAGAGATTGAGTGTTGTGCCTCGCCGCCTAGGAACGTTAGGGATATAGAGGATGCACATTGGATTCATGTCCTGTTGCTCTCCCAGGGGGGTCTTACCTTTCCCCCTAATGGTTTGCTTCTGCACTTTTTTAGTTATTTTGGTATTGTGCCTGCACAATGTTCGCCCAACGTATGGAAAATAGTGAACGGTGTGCATAGGATAAATCAGTTGTACGGCACGAGGTTAGGGCTTGCCGAGGTCTGCTTTTGTTATTCTTTTTCTCGAACGAGTTCAGGTGTCTTGTACCTTAAGGCTAGGAGCCCTGATAGAGTATTGGTAGTAAATTTACCTGATTCCCATAAGGACTACTGGCAGGAAGGTTTCCTTGTTAGGAATTGGCAATATTCCCCTCAATTTGAAGGGTCGAGGTCTGAGAGGTTCACTATTCCCTTTTATGGGGAAGAATATATAGGTAGATGTTGTATTGTTGTTTCAACCTTTGCTGACTTTGTGATTTTTCTAACTCCTCCTTGCTTTCTCTTTTACAGCTAAGATAAAGAACTTGGAGCCAGCTCTCAGTGAGGTTCGTATCTCAGAACTGGTGAAAGCTTGGAACATCAGGGAACCTTTGGGTGACGGCGAGCATCCTAGGTCTGCTGCTTTTCTTCTTGAATACAAGAACACAGGCTCCAGCTTCATAGCCCGACCTGTGGAAAGTGTTCCGGACTTTGACTCTTCCGAAGAGATTTCTGCTGAGCCCATCCAATTGGACGAGGAGGAGAGCAGCTCGGAGAGGGAGCCTGCAGGTGTTGTGAGTAATTTGGGTGGAGGTAGTGCTGATAGTAGCAGTTCTTCGAGTACTACCATCAGTCCAGGTGAAGAAATGCCTCCCAGGAAGAATTTAATCCGAGATGATGATGATGTGCTTCTTGCACAGAGGTCCAAAAAATCGAAGACTGTCTCCGGGGCCATAGCTACTGGTTCTCAGCCTTCCTCTCAAGAGCAAGAGAAGAAGAAGAAGAGAGAGGAGGAGCAGGCGAGGGAGAGGGAGAGGAAAAAGGAGGAGGAGAGAAAGAGGAGGGAGAAAGAAAAGGAGGAAGAGAGGGGGAAGATGGAACTGAGGACCAAAGCTGGTCAAGCTTTGGTACCAGTATCTGCTTTGCCTGAGGGGGCTTCGGTGGCCACCTCTCCTCAGCTTGCCCCTGCGCTGCTTGAGAGGGCAGTCCTCCCTGCAGATCGTGAGAGGGCGTCAGGGTCCGATCAACTGGCTTTGCAAGATAGCCAGAGGCTTGCCTTGGTAAGGTTCCTTTTCCAATTCTCAACTTCTTTTAACCCGTTTTGATGGTTTCTTCTTTCTGATCCTTCCCTTGTTTTTTGCAGTTTGTGACTGACTTTGCTGTGCTCTATCGCTCTCGCGACGAGCTGTTGAGAAGGAACAGCGAGCTGGAGCAATAGAAGTCTACCCTGGTGGCCAAGGGTTCTCAGCTGGAGGCCGATCTGAAGGCTGCTGACGCGGCTCAAGCTTCTTCTGCCTTGGCCCTTGCTAATTCTGCTCGCGAGAGAGATAATGCTGTCAGGGAGCTTAGCGAGTTGAGGAAGTCGTATGAACAGGTCTGCTCGAGCAAGCTGGACTTTGTGGAGAAGAACAGGGTTCTTGCTGAGCAGCTGGAGATGGAGAAAGCCCAGGTAGCCACCCTTAAGGAAGATTCATACAATTCTGGCTGGGCTGCTGCGTATGAAGACGCCGAGGTTCAGATAGGCTATATTAGCCGTCTGAACTTCAAGAAAGGGTGGACCAAGGCCCTTGTGGCCACTGGGGTGGATGTTGCATCCCCACTCTTCGACGAGCATGATCCAGGGCCAAAGCCGGTCGTGGATGAGGACCCAGCCCCAACTGCTGAAGGCACCAATCCTGTTTCTCGGGCGACCTCTTCTGATGCTCCCTTGGTCGAGGAGGCAGTGGATACCCCTGCAGAGGGTAATGCCCCTGCTGATGCTAATAAAGACAAGGATCCATCCACCGAGGTTGCTAAGTGATAGGGATTCTTTGTAATTTTTTTCTTTCTTGTTCTGATGTAACCTCGCTTGGTATCAATAAAAAGGCTTCGTTTTTGTTTGTGCTGATTTCTTTCTTTTCTCTTCTTTTCTTTGTAGTTGGTTGATGTGGATGATTATATTCCTGTTACCTCCCAATTAGGTAGGACTCTGGGTCCTAATGCAAGCCCTGCAGTTCGCCAGGCTTTTGCTAGGCTCTGTAGGTTTGCTAAATCAAGGAACCAGAAATATAAGGATCAGTCCGAGCTGGTGGCTAAATTGAAGGACAGGCTCCAGGAGATGGGAGAGATCGGAGCTTCAGTGCAAGAAGAAGTCAGCGAGCTGAGAGTAAAGTTACTGGAGGCCACCGAGATCAATCAGGTCGTGGAGTTTCTTCAGCGGGAGAATGACGACCTGAGGCGGGAGGTCTTGAAGCTTAAGGAGCATTCGCCGAGCACCGCTTCGGCAGTCCTACAAGGTTCTTCCTCGTCGCGAGCTGCTCGGCCACCCCTCCCGCGAGCTGGTAGGAGTACGCGGGGTAGGAGTAGGGAAGCTGAGGAGCAGCGTGAGAGGGAGATGGAGGAGCTGCACGGTGATGTCCAGAGAGCTTACATAACTGCTGCTGGGCTCCAGAGGGACGTCACCCGACTGCGGCATTTATTCAAGAAGGGCCCTCGCCAAGTGTGGACTGATGGCTATGATCAGGGCTGGCTGGATGCTCCCACAAGATTATCAGAGTTCGAGGAGCTTTCCTTCATCAGGGGGTGGCTGAGTGCTCTCAAAGAGCTGCAGGTCCCGAGAAATTCGATATTGTGGTATCGGCATGAGATGTCTCCCTCTACTCTGATGCCCAATCCATTCAGGCGAGATGACCGATGGATTCCTATCGATGCTATTCCTCGGCGGCTACTGGAGTTGGACACAAATGAAGTTGTTGAGAAATTCGATCCTGCCCCTGATGATGGGAGGAGAGCTAAGGTTGCTGACTACCTTGCTCGGAGACTTCCCCCTTCTTGATATTTTGTTTTTTAATAATTGTAAATGCTTTGGGCGAGCCTTTGCCGACTAAACATGTACTATTATTGTTTGTAAATATGAAAGATTAATGGAAAGTTTGAGTTTTGGGCGTTTTTTCCGACTAAACGTGTTTATCCAATCTTTGTCATATTTTTGCAGCTTCACAATCTTTATCTTGTCATGTGAGTGTCCGCCCAGTCCATTATTAAGAATACCATCGTGCTCTCTCTCTTTACCTTTTAGGTCGTGTCGTCACACTCCCTTAGGTCTAAGAGGGGCAATTGGCGAGGACACACCTGTTATTGGATGTCTTCATCCGGTCAGGATTTTGTTTAACCAAAGTAGGTTTGATGCCTAAGAATACTCTGTAGGGCTTCATATATTGCCATGGGTAATGCTAAGAGGTCTGTCGTGCTTCGTGACGATGACCTGAGGAGGGGTGCTCCCCTGCTATGTCAACCATTATACCTGTGATTTGAAAAGGATGTGCAATAAGATATAATTGTTACTTTTTTGGAGAGTAATCAACTGAGAGATTTTTATTGGTGAATAGAGAAATAAACTGTCTTTTCCCAAAATGAGTACAATAAAAGATCTAACAATAGAACTCCTAAAAGTAGAATTTCTTGAGATTAGCTGCGTTCCATGCTCGTGGTATCTCTCTGCCCTCCATCGTTTTCAAATGATAGGCACCTTGCAGATCGTCTCTAATTATCTCATAAGGTCCTTCCCAGTTTGGGCCCAGTTTACCATCTGATGGCTTCACTGTGTTGCCTAGGACCTTTCTTAGGACATAGTCTCCAATTTCGAACTTCCTCGGATTGACTTTTTTGCTGTAGTGCTTCGCGAGCTGTTGCTGATAGCTCGCTAGTTTTACTAGGGCAAGTTCCCTGCGCTCGTCAGCCAAATCGAGTTCAGCGAGCAAAGCCTGATCGTTCTGATTCTTCTCGACAAGGTCGGATCTCATTGTAGGCAATCCTGCTTCTAATTGGATGACCGCTTCCATACCATATGCTGGTGAGAATGGCGTCTGACCTGTGGCTCGTCTGGGAGTCGTTCTGTATGCCCATAGGATATGTGGTAGCTCGCTAGTCCACGCGCCTTTTGCTCGCTCTAACCGCTTTTTTAATCCAGCGATCACTGTTTTGTTGGAGGCCTCAGCTTGTCCGTTGCTCTGAGGATAAGCTACCGAGCTGAAGTGGTGCCTGATCCCGTGTTGGTCGCAGAAGTCCTGAAAGGGGCCACTCTCGAACTGTGTCCCATTGTCAGTGATGATGGTTCTGGGGATCCCGAATCGAGTGATTATATTTCTCCATATGAACTTCATCATGTCATCATCTCGGATGTTCGCCAGTGGTTCTGCCTCGATCCACTTGGTAAAGTAATCAGTGGCGACCAACAGGTATTTGCGATTGCCGGCAGCGGTGGGTAGTGGTCCCACGATGTCCATTCCCCACTGGGCGAAAGGCCAGGGGCTGGTCAGGGATTTCAATTCGCTGGCAGGCTGGTGGACCATGGGGGCGTGAAGCTGGCATTTTAGGCATCTGCGGACATATACTGCGGAGTCCCTTTGCATATATGGCCACCAGTAACCTTCCTTTATTGCTCGGAAGGCTAGAGACCTTCCTCCGACGTGACTTCCGCAGATTCCTTCGTGAAGCTCGTGAAGCACTGTCTTGACCTCGCCTGGGCGGACGCATCTAAGGTAGGGGCCGGAGAAAGATCTTTTATACAAGTCACCTCCCGTGGATAAGTGAAAGCGAGCAGCTTTGACTCTTATCTGGTGGGCGGTCCTCCTATCCTCTGGGAGCGTTCCGTTCTTCAAATAGTCTCTTAAGTGATCCATCCAGCTAGGGGCTGGTTCCAATTGGAGTATTTGTTTCGCTTTTGTTAGCTCGCAGTTGGGGTGAATGCTCGGGTAGCTAAGGAAATCGATAGGGATTATCCTTTTAAGGATGGAATCAATTGTCGAGCTTAGGGCTGCCAAAGCGTCAGCGTGGCTGTTCTGCCCCCTGGGAAACTGTTGGATGTTGATTTCTTCAAAGTTCGTCATCAAGTTTCTTACCAAGGAGAGGTAGGCTGACATCCTCTCGTCCTTCGCGTTGTAGTCTCCACTTATCTGATTGGAAACTAGTTGCGAGTCTCCGAATACCTGTAAATTCTTTGCTCCTAGAGTTTGCGCCCTTTGGAGACCTGCAATTAAGGCTTCATATTCTGCTTCGTTGTTGGAGGCTGCAAATCCCAGCCTGATTCCTTGCTCGAGGACTGCATTTTCTGGAGTGATGAGAACAATTCCTACTCCTGCCCCCTTTGAGTTGGAGGCTCCATCAACGAATAGCTTCCAGCTTCCCCCTGTAGCCTGGCTGTTTTGTTCTGTTGGCTTAGGCTGGTCGAGGGGTTCTTCGCCTATGAATTCGGCTATGAAGTCAGCGAGGATTTGACTCTTGATAGCTGTCCTTGGTTGAAATTGGATGTCAAACCGGCCGAGCTCGACTGACCACTTAGACAGTCTGCCCGACAAATCCGCCTTCCTTAGGACAGCCTTGAGGGGGTGTGATGTAAGGACAATGATCGTGTGAGCTTCGAAGTAATGCTTCAGTTTCCTCGAGGACATTACTAGGGCGAATGCGAGCTTTTCCAATGGCAGGTAGCGCTGCTCGGCGTCTAGTAAGGTTTTGCTCGCGTAATAGACTGGATGTTGGATCCCTGTGATTTCACACATTAGCGCTGAGCTGATAGTATGGCTGGATACAGAGAGGTAGAGGTACAAAGGGTCCATTTGCTGTGGTATGACGAGCAGTGGTGGGGAGCTTAGGTAGGATTTGAGCTCGCCTAATGCTTGCGAGCAACCTGGGGTCCATTCTACCGTTTTGCTGCCTTTTAAGAGCTGGAAGAAGGGCTTGCATCTCTCGGAGGATTTATAAATGAAACGATTTAGAGCAGCGAGCATTCCAGTGAGCTTCTGTACATCGCGGATTGTGCGAGGAGGTTGCACCCGTTTAATTGCATCAATTTGGTCCGGATTTGCCTCTATGCCACGCTTGCTGACCAAATACCCAAGGAACTTTCCTTACTGGACACCGAAGGAACACTTGCTCGCGTTGAGTTTCATTCGGTATTTCCTGAGGATTTCGAAGGTACTTGCCAGGTCCGAAAGGTGGTTTTTTTTCTCCTTGCTCTTGACGAGCATGTCGTCGATGTAGACCTCCATCGTGTCTCCCATCTGATTCTTGAACATTTTAGTAACCAGCCGCTGATAAGTTGTCCCTGCATTTTTTAGCCCAAAAGGCATTACCTTGTAACAGTATAAACCAACCGTTGTGATAAACACCGTTTTATCTTGATCTGGTGCATACAGGGGAATCTGGTGATAGCCTGAGTATGCGTCTAGGAAACTCATTCGCTCGTGAGCTGCAGTGGCGTCTACTAGTTGGTCTATTTTTGGAAGGGGGAAGCTATTCTTGGGGCAGGCTTTGTTGAGGTCAGTGAAGTCTATGCAAACTCTCCACTTACCGTTGCTTTTTGGAACTACCACTGGGTTGGATAACCATTTGGGGAATTGCACTTCCTGTATGGATCCTGCATCCAGCAGTTTTTTGACTTCTTGTTCTATTGCCTTGGCTTTCTCGGGAGCAGTTCGTCATGCCTTCTGTGCTATCGGCTTGAATGTGGGATTGACGTGCAACCGATGGCAAACCATATTGGGATCGATTCCTGGCAGCTCATAGGGTTCCCAAGCGAAAACATCTATGTTGCTTCTGAGTAAGGTTAACAAATCTCTTTGCTCTTGGTCAGTGAGTGAGGTCCCGATCAGGAATACTCTGCTGTTGTCGCCTTCTCTAGCAAGTACTTCTACCAGGTCCTCTACAACCCGCTCGGAGGGGAGGAGCCTGGTCTCTTCCACTCCAGGCCTTCCATATTTTAATTTCTATTTGGAAGGGATTGCACCTTCCTCCACTTTCTCGCTGGTTTGAACGTTGTTTTTCTCTGGCTTCGGTCGGATGGCCGCTATGAAGCACTTTCTCGCCATCGCCTGGTCTCCATGTATCTCCATCACTCCCCGCTCGGTGATATATTTGAGTTTCTGGTGGTAGGTCGAGGAGACTGCCTTCATGGAATGAAGCCATCCCCTGCCGAGGATGGCTTGATATGGTGAGTCGATGTCGACCACCAAGAATTCGATCATTTTCGAAACATTCCCAGCGAGCACTGGTAGTACTATCTTGCCCAGAGGCATGGTCATCTTTCCAGCGAAGCCGACCAGAGGAATAGTGGTTCTCTTCAGGTCGGCGATGTTCAACTTCAATTTTCTGAACATGTCGATGTACATTACTTCGGATGAGCTTCCTTGATCGACGAGCAGCCTGTCGATATCAAAGTTGGCTATCCTGAGTGTAATGACTAAGGCATCATGATGTGGGGTCCTTACTCCCACAAGATCTTCATCCGTGAAAACAATATGCTTGTTGTAGTTGATGTCCTCTGCTCGCCGGCGTTTTCCTGCCTGTGATTTCGCTGGATCTATTTGAAAAGCTTGCATTACTGCTGTCAGCTTCTTTACCTCCATCCGAGCTGAGTTGCCCTGGATTTGCTTAACATCGGATACTCCATGGATTACTGCGAATTCGTGTCCGGTGTCGTCTTCTAACACGTTGTCGGGTTTCGCCTCCTTGTGGACAATCACTCTCTCTACCTTCCTTTCCACAAAGTCGTTCAAATGTCCGGATTGGGCCAGATCCTCGAGGTGGGACTTAAGAGCCTTGCAGTGCTCGGTCTTATGTCCTCCCTCTTTGTGAAAGGTGCATCTCAGCGCATTGTTTCTTTTCGATGGATCTCCTCCCATTTTTCGGGGCCATTTGATGAACGGCTCATCCTTGATCTTAGCGAGAATTTTGTAAATTGGTTCTTTGAAGACGGTGTTGACCGCCTGGAATGACTTTACAACGTCAGGGCTTCCTCCGTTCTTGGGGCCATTCTTGCCCCCATTCTTTCCTCCTTTTTTCTGGTTATCAACTTTCTCACTTCCCTTCGCGGCAAGCTTGGCTCGACCGTTTTCACCTACGTTAAGGCGGGTGACATCTTCCACCTTTGCGTATTTCTCAATCCGGGCCATCAGGTCATCAATGGTGGTTGCTTCCTTCTTTGTCAAGGACTGGTAAAGGAGGGAAGAGCTAGGTAGCCCAATTTTGAATGAAGCCACTGCCACCTCTTCCGCGCAGTCTTCGACTTCGTTGAATAACTCCCAGTACCTCTTCGCGTAGTCTCGAAGTGTCTCCTGAGGAGTTTTCTTCATCGTCAATAGAGCATCCATCCTTTTGGGATGGGAGCTGCTGGTGATGAACCGGGCCGTAAAGAGCTCGGCCAGGGATTTGAAATTTCTGATGGATCGGTGAGGGAGTTTCTCGAACCATTTTTGGGCCACGTCATGAAGGCTCGAGGGAAAAATACGGCACATCAGTGCATCTCGGTGATTCCAGAGGGTCATAGCCTGCCGGTACGGCCTGACATGATCGATGGGATCAGTCTTCCCGTCGTAAATCTTGAACCTTGGAATAGCAAACTTTTTGGGAGCTTCTTCTTCTTCTTCAATTTCCCTCGTGAAGGGCGATTTCATCTGGGTCTTGAGGGCTCTCCTGGCGAGTTCTCTGGTTGACCTGGTGCCGCGGTGAGCTGGATGTTGGTCCATCTCTCTGCGGACTAGGTTCCGTATGTTGTCGTCACTGCGAGCAGGGCTCTGATAGCGGCGAGCTTTTCTCAGTTGCTCGCGGAGGTCGTCGTCTGAGTCACCACCTTCGAACCCTTGATATTGCCGCCTAGGTCTCCTTCCTCGGCTGCGAGATTTGCTCGCCTGAGGGCTAGGAGTGCGATAGGGGCGTCTCCTGGTATCAGGGCGTAGTTCTTTTTCCAGTTTTTCCAGTCTTCTTTTCAGGCGAGCATTCTCAGCCTCATATCTGCGAGAAGACTCCCTCTGCTCGTGGAGCCTTGCTTCGTATGCATCGATCAATCTGGATATCTGAGTGGACCTTGCTAGTCCTTGACTTTCTTCTGAGGCTGGCCTTTCTAAGCGAGCCCCGTGATCTGAACGTCGGACTTCAGACCTAATCCTGCGAGGAGCGGGTGGCTCCTGAATATCTCCTGCTTGAGGAGCGTTGCTGCTGTGACCAGACATTTTAGATTTTTTCTTGGCGTGGGCTCTTCTCAAGGAAAGATAAACGTTTCCCACAGACGGCGCCAATTGTGGTGACAATTATTATGCAACACAAATAAATATAAAAGAGGTAACAACCAAGAAAAGATAAATAAAAGGCCAATCACACAACAACGGGGGTATGTGGTTCAGCAAAGAAATGCCTACGTCCACAGTGGTTCAGTCAGTGTTATTTCTCTATATTCTGAGGAATAAGTACAGAGAATACAACTTGTCCTTTGCCCCGGACTTAGGGTTTAATTTATACATGTGTGTGTTGGAGTAGTGGGGGTGATGGGTTCCTCTTTATTAGCCATCTCCCTTACATGGGATCGTGTTCCCCCACAACTTCTCTTCATGGGATCGTGGAGTAAATGGATGAGTACCAGAGGTGACGGGCCTGGGCTTTGGGCCGCTGAAGAGGGGCTACTTGTCCAGGCCTTATGGTGATAAAATCGGGGTACCCACAAGTATAAAACCCTCCATTCTACCACTATAAAATCATTACTACAGTGAAAAACACAAAGCAAAAATCTAGCATTTTTGTATTCTATGGTTTTATGTAGCATTTCTATTTTTTCAGTTGTCTAAGTTTCTGGGCATTCGTAGGTCATAAATATGATTTTACATGTAAGTTCTAACGTATGAAATGTACTGAAAAAGCTAGAATTTTAGAAACCTCCATTAAAGCAACTTTAATGGTGAAACATGTACTCCCGACTTTAAACCAGTTTCAAAGTGGGAGAACTTAAGCCCTGGGTCTAAGAAACCAAGGTGCATAGCTTGATTTAACCCAAAATGAGTTTTGATACCCCAAATCGAAGTTTGAATATTACGAACCTGGAAATTTTATAAACAAAATTTAGGAGCTATAGTAAACCAAAATCTTTGAAACCAAACTGGTTCAACTATATTTTGATCCTAGATCATGAATATCACCATATCTTAGCTTAAAATATATCCTAAATCCCTGAATGTTAAAGTCGAACTTATGCTATTTTTAGAGAAAATGAATAGCTCGAACCAATTAACCTTAATGCTTAAAACCAATATGGTTGGATTCCACTCACAAATTAGATATTTTTCATTTAGGAGACAACCAAAATGGTATTCTAGAACTGTTCCAATTTGAGGTCAATGTTTTCAAACCCTAAAGTCAACCAAATGAAGATAGAAGATGAAGTGTAATACACGTGCGTGAGTGAAGTCAAATCCAAGCGCGGATGGCTTTTAACTCAGCGTCTCCAATCGAAAAATTCAGAGATTTTCCCCATAAATTTTATTTTATTTTTCTAGTTAAAATGGTATATTACCTCTCCCTTTTTGGACTCCCGAAAACCACTTTGTCAATAAAACAGTTTTAGGGAATTAAAACCCCAAAATTTCGATTTTCACTCAAACCCTTGGATTTTCCAACTATTTCAAGACAACCCCAAACTTTAAATTCAAGTCCTTTTTAAAAAAATACAACAAAATTGTCTCTTATCACCAATCCTAAAAATGAATAGAAATGAGAAAAAATAATTGAAAACCTAACTTTTCATAATTATATATTTAACCCCAAAACTAAAGTTTACACTTTAAATAATTTATTTTACACCATAGCTTTCACTTAGTAATCCATTTTTCCTTCATACTTTAAACATGAATGATATCCATGAGTTTTGAACAACCGATTTACCCTCGTGAGAATAAAGATCAGTTAAAAACAAATCGAAGTTAAAAAGTAGGTGATTCCATTTCGATATTATTTTTGAGCTTACACTTTTGAATGACTGCATTTGTTTTATATCACTATGTGATAGTCCCCAAACTTTTATTCTCATTTACAAACTCTTTTGTGTAGTTCACAAGTACCGCAAATATTGATTCAATCCTTATCCGATTAAACCTAACCTAATAATTGCATGCAACCTATGATTTAATTTAAAACTATTAGCATACTTTATAATCCAGGGAATAAACTTTTGGTCTACCCACAGAAGCGCTATTGGGCTTGTAAGGCTCAGATGTTTGAGTGCCTGGATATATTGCTACATAAGTATGAGTTCCACTCTAGTTAGTGTGCCTGGTTGGTTACTTTCCCCAAAGGTTTTGGATTGATTTATCCAAAGGTTTGGTTGTTATTATAAAGAGTATTTCTACACATTTGAAGCCTCTATAATGGATAATTATGGGTTATTCTATTATAGCCTTAACCTTATCTTTGTGACTCGATAAAAAACTTATCCAGTTATAATCACCATAATATTCATATAAATATCAACAAACCCCCTATACCCCTCTTTCATTTATGTTGATATCTCAGCTTGTTCCAATTATTTAAACTGTGACATATTGTCGGCACTTCATTGCTATCTAACAAACTAACACATATACACTTGTTATAGAAATAAAATTATATACTTGGCAAAGTATTGTTTATTTATTTCCCTTCTAGATGAAAAATTAACCCGAAGAATGAGAAATACACCCCGTTCCAATGGATTTGTATTCTATATATGAAGGAAAATATTTTCGATTACGTATGTTTGGGAGGTAACTAACAAAGATCGAAGCACTCATTGGAGCACTTTCACCACCACTTACCAGCTTATGTGACCTTTAGTCCCCTTTTTGTTTTTATGTCATGACGATTTCGAGATACCCTTTTATTTTGGTTTTAGGGAGACTCGAAGATATGTAATAAGATGCTATGTGTTTTCATATATAATGTTTTATTTTCTTTCCGCCTAAAATGTTATTTTTCTTAGCATTACCTATGAGTGCAGAAAAATTCACAATAAAAGATTCTACGAAAATAATATCAAAAGGCAAAAAGTAAATGGAATCACACACAACAATGATGTACGTGGCTCGGTAACTTGACTACGTCCATGAAGAGGTTACTTGTTCTTATTAAGTGTCTCTCAGCGATTATGATTTTTCATCCCTTTACCTCGGGTTAGGGTGTACAATTTATAGAGGTGTTGGTCATAGAGTTTGAGTCATTTAGGGAACTCTATCATAGCACGTAGGTTGTCCATGAGGTACTTGAATATCTCGACCAAGATTCTTGGTACCTGATTTGACCTTATCTACAAATATCCTTCTCTAACTAAATTGCTCGTACCCATGATTTGGGTCAAACCCAATAACTCAAGTTATCCAGGTCGTCTACTCTCATGGGCCTATAAAAAGTGGCCCCCCATAATTGCCCCTGAAATTTTTGGGCTTTTAAGTATGGGCCAATAGATTTCAATTAGGTCGGTGGTCCAGATCCTTAAAGTGGTCTGAGATCCCGCAATGGTGTTTTGTAATAATAATGCTTCCAACAAGGGCACACTTTTCCTAAAAAGGAAAACGAAGTGCCAAAATCTTTCTAGGAAGTTGAACTTCATCATTTGTGTGTTTTGATGCTCAGTTGTTGCTCACTCTAACGTCCGTTCACTGTTTTCGATTATTTTTTCATATACTTCATTCTTGTGCTCTTATTTTGCCTCAAAGGTAAAAGTTTCTCTCTTTTTGTGCTTTCTTGATGCTTCATTATCACCTGTAAGTTATAGTTTCTCCCCCTTCTTCTTGATTTTCCTCTGTATTAGCAAGTTACTGTATCTAGGGTTTCTTTCTATTTGCTCAGTAATGGTGATGTTAGGTGGTAAATCATTAGAAGAGTTTAGGTGCAAGTACAACATTTCGGAGTGGGTGATCATCGACTGTGACCCCTTCCTCATAATGTTCATAAAGTTATGGGGGGGCACTGGATTCATACATTGTTAATAACTCAGGGGGATTTGACGTTTCCCCCAAATGAGTTATTTTTTAGGTTCTTTAGGTATTATGCCATAGTTTCTGCTCAATGTACCCCCAACGTGTGGAAGATAGTAAACGGTGTCCACAGGATAAAAACTCTTTATGGAACAAAGATGGGTCTTCCTGAGGTATGGTGCTTTTATGTCTTTTCAAAGATCAAAGAGGGTTTGCTGTATTTAAAAACCAAAAAAGCTAATAGAGTTCTGGTGGTGAATCTTCTGGATTCTTATAAGGATTACGGGGAAAGTGGGTTCATTGAAAGGGACTGGCAGCACCCTCATCTGTTTGAGGGGGAAAGACCACGTGACCTTCCTATTTTTGACTATGGGAAGGCTAAAATAGGTCGCTTCCTCTTTTTTTTATCTTTTTTTGCTTATTTCTTGTGAATTCTTTTCATTCTTGTGGTTGATATTCCTCTTCTTTATTATTGCAGATCGTGCCAAAAACCAGGAGCCTGACATTAGTGAGGTAAATACTGAAGAACACACGAAGGCCTGGAATATAAAGGAGAGATTGACAGAAGATGAGCTTCATAAGTCGACAACCTTTCTCTTAGAATATAAGAACACATTCTCCAGCTTTATTTCTCGATCAGTCGATCAGATCCCTTTCCTGAAAGCTCCAGAGGTAGGTACATATGGACCAGTTGCTGTTAAAGAGGCTCTTTAGAAAAGGAAGAGAGTGAAGAAGAAAAAAAGGAGTAGAAGAACATGAAGAAAAAAAAAGAAAAAGAAGAAAAATACATGGCTCACTTACTCAAGAAGAGGAGGTTGGGGCTCTCTGACGACGATGATGATGACCATGCAGTCCTATCTAATAGGATTCCTTCTTTGAAGGTATCTATTGTAAATTCTCCCAAGGGTAGTGTCTCTATCCTGTCTAATAAAGGGATAGATCAAGAGAAGGAGATAGAGATAGAGAAAAAAAGAGAAGAAGAGGAGAAGAAGAGAGAGAAAGAGATAGAGATAGAGAGAAAAGAAGAAGAGAAGAGGAAAGAGAAATAGGAGATTAAGGGTAAGAATATGTTAGTCTTATAACCTGCCGGAGTACCCCCTGTCCCCAGTCCTGAAGGGGCTAGTGTAGGTGATTCCCTATTTTTAGCCCCTGACCTCTTGAAGAGGTCGTTGCTCGCTACTGATCGTGAGCGTTCCTCAAGGCTGGGGCTACCTCAACTTGCTCTCAAGACCACACAGGGAATGATTCTAGTAAGTCTTTCCTACTTATTTATTTTCTTTTATTCTTTTTTTGTTTCTATCCTCATTCTCTTATTGTTTCCTCATTCTTGTAGATGTTGTCTGACTTCACTACTCTTCTAGATAGTCAATTTGACAGTTTCAAAAGATAGGAAGAGCTAAAGAATGCCTTAGGGGGTGAGAATATGGCCCCGAATGCTGAGAAGAGGCTCTTGCTGATCTCCGCCAATCATGGGAGCATGAAAAGAGCGACATGTCTAAAGCCTCTGAAGCTCCGAGGCTTTCTCAGAAGGCAGTAATTGATGAGAAGTCTGAATTAGTGGATGTCAACAAGGAGTTGATTGGTAAGGTGTCCAAGTTGGAGGGAAACCTTTCTCAAGCCAAAGATGACAGCTATCGTGAAGGTTTTTACAAAGATTAAGAGAACGCTGAACATCAGATGGCCTATGCTTGCAAAGTCTCCTTCAAAAAGGGATGGGGCCAAGGTTTGAAGTCTACTGGAACATCTATGAATTTTAAAATTTTTGACCTTCACTCTCCTAGTCCTAACCCCTTTGTGGAGGAAGAAGAGGGAGAGGGTGGCGACTAGACTATTAGCAATACCCAGATTATCCCTGCTGTGGTTGACGGAAGTGTTGGTGCCGGCCAGAAACAATAGTTGGTCAACAAGTGGAAGACCATAGTTGAGGGAGACCATGTGAAAGACTAGGGCTCTCGTAGACTAGGAGTTTTCATTTTCCTTGTATATTTTAAGCCTTATTGGTCTTTACTCTTATTTTGAGAACTTTATATACTAGCCAGTGGCCTTTTCTCTAGTTTTAGGTGATAATGGATTTTACCCCTCTGTGCATGTGTTCATCTGTTTACTTTTACGCTAATACTTGCCCTTGGTTTGATATGTATCATTTGTATTCTGTTGACTTAGATCACTATATTTCTCTCAAGTCTCGACTGGGGAGAATTCTTAGACTTAGTATTAGCCTACAAGCACGCAAAGCATTTGTGAAAATCTGTCAGTCGCTGAGAATGAGGAACGAGTAATACAAGGCTGAGATTGAAGTAATTTCAAAACTAAAGGATGATCTCCAGGAGATGAGGGAGATAAGGTCCTTTATTTAGGAGGAAGTTAATTCCTTGAGGTCCTGATTTCTTGAGATTATTGAGTTCAATCAAGTGGGCGAGGTCCTACAGTCCGAAAATGATGCTCTACAAAAGGAGGTGGCGAGCTTGAATTTTCTTATCGGAGCACTAAAGGATAATGTCAAGAAGTTGAGGTACTCATTCAAGGTGGGACCCAAAGAGGTCTGGGGAGAAGGTTTCAATGCTAGTTGGGCAAATGTCCCTGCAAAACTTAAAGAGGCTGAAAGTATTTCTTTTTCTCAAGGATGGCTGAGTGCTCTTAAAGAGGTGAGAACTCCAAAGGAGTCAAAGCTTTGGTTCAAGTATCAGGTTAAATGTCTAGCATATTGCCATAATCCCATTTCGAGAGATGATGAATGGATACTAGCAGGTGCAATTCCTCCCCAACTCGGATGAATATCTTGATGAGGACATTGAAAATTTTTCTCTAAAGCCAGATGATGGTCAGAGGGCAGCTGTAGTAGAATATCTTGCTCGACGCCCTATCCCCTTCTAGGATTTTTATGTATCCATTTTTGGTCTTGTGATTGTAACTTCTATGTTCTTGATATAGAGTTTTCTTATGTTTTGAGCGTTTGCTAACTAAACATATTTTGATTCTCTATGATCGTAGGTTACTTAGCATTTCTATTGACTAAAATGAAACTGATTGACCGATCGTAGGCTTTAGGTAGACCCATACTTAGTTCAAATCATTTTGAGCTCTTTATAACATAGTAAATGATGTTTTAAGTTTTGGCAACCTGCTTTTCACATGTTAGAACATTCTCCCATCCAATATGTCTAAGCATTACCATTTTATTCACTTTACCTTTTAGCTATTTCTGTCACACTTCCTTAGGCCTAAGATAAATGATGGCAAGAATGTACCTAGTTATTGGGCAATCCACCCGAGCAGTTTTTGCGACTAACAAATATTGGCGACCAATCATAGTTGTATTTATTGCCTAAGGATCCCTAGTAGGGCTTTTGTTATTGTCGAGGAAACTCTTGAGGCTTCTTGTGTTAATAATAAGGGCCCGAGGATGATTTGGAGTGTTTTCCTTTAACTCGCTAACCCTATTTATAAAACATTCTAGATATGGAAAAAGGAGTTATCATTGGAAAAGGTTCGAGATAAATGATATATAATCAAGATGAGTTAGGCAACCAATGTAAATTTCAAGAATAGATGGGTCAATCCGGCCTTTATTCATTGCAAATTTTCTTATTAAACAACAAAAAACTTTAAAATAATGCAAATATAAAAGATAAAAGAGAAGATTTAAAAGTAGAACTTCTTGAGGTTGGTTGCATTCCATGCTCCTGGTAATTCCCTACCCTCCAGCATTTCCAAATGATATGCTCCTTGAAGATTATCTTTGATCACTCTGAATGGCCCTTCCCATTTGGGTCCCAGTTTGTCATCTAATGGTTTTACAGCACTACCGAGGACTTTTCGCAGGGCATAGTCTCCGATTGAAAACTTCCTCAGATTGACCCTTTTTTTGTAATTCTTGACTAGTTATTATTGGTAGGATGTCAACTTGATCAAGGTTAGGTATCTTCGCTCATCTACTAGGTCAAAGTTCAGTGCATAAGGCTTCATCATTGAGACTGTGGTCGACCAGTGTGGTTGTCATAGTGGGGAGGCCTGCTTCCAAAGGGATGAGAACCTATATGTCGTAAGCGAGGGCGAATAGTGTTTCCCCAGTTGGTTTCCTAGGCGTTATGCGATAGGCCCACAAAACATGAGGGAGTTCATTCACCCAAACGCATTTAGCTCTTTCTAATCCTTTTTTTATTCCATCGATCATGTTTTTATTGGAAGCTTCCTCTTGCCCGTTGCTTTAGGGATACACCACGGAACTGAAGTGATGCTTGATGTTATGCTCGTTGCAAAAAGCTTGGAAGAAACCTCTTTCAAACTGTGTACTTTTATCGGTGATGACGGTTCTTGGAATCCCAAAGCGAGTCATGATGTTTCTCCAAATGAACCTGGTTATGTCGAAGTCTCAAATGTTTGTTAATGATTCGGCCTCATTCCACTTGGTGAAGTAGTCAGTGGTGACTAGAAGATACTTATGATTTCTGGATGCAGTAGGTAGTGGTCCTACAATGTCTAATCCCTATTGAGCAAAAGGCCATGGACTGGTAAGAGTTTTTAGGTCACTGGCGGGCTAGTGAACCATAGACGAGTGCTTTTGGCACTTTTCACATTTGGGAACATACGTGTTAACGTCTTTCTTTATGTGAGGCCATCAATATCCTTCCTTAATCGCTCAAAAGGCTAGAAAATTTTCCCTTACGTAACTCCCACATATGCCTTCGTGAAAATCATTAATTACTTGCTCAGCATCTTATGGGTGAACGCATTGGAGATAGGGGCCGATAAACGATTTCTAATAAAGTTTCCCCTCACGGCTAAGGTAAAAAAGAGTTGCCTTGACTTTGATTTGGTGGGCCAACCTCTTGTTATCTAGCGGTACGCCGCTCTGCAGATAATTGATGGTGGGATCCATCCAATTTTGGGCTTTATCTATAAGGAGGATTTACTCGTTTATGGTTATAAGATCGATAATAGGGTGTGCGAGGAGCTCAATCTGTATTGTCCTTTTTTAGGTCATGGTCGATTATTGAGCTTAGTGCTGCTAAGGCATCAGCGTGACTGTTTTGTCCTCGCTAGAATTATTAAATCTCCACCTGCTCAAAGTCAGTCATGAGTTTTATTGCCATGTCGAGGTATGATGTCATTCGATCATTGATGCGACCACAAATATGTATCTAGTGTTTGTTTTAATATAGGCTCAAGTGCAAGCCTATCACGTTAGTAATAAACCCGGTAAGTCGGGATCGTCTCCACAGGGAAATAGGACAACGAAGTCGTAACGACGTTGGAAAGATTGAGAATCCTAACTCGACTCTAAAATGAACGAAAAAGTGATTATGGGAGATGGATTAACTATAAGCAGAAATAATAAGAAAATTTAGAAATAAAGTAAAAGCTTTTTGATCTACTTAAGCGAATTAAAAACTGTAGTGAAAAGTGCAAGTGAGGAAAACGAGTTAAGACACAATCCTCCAACCCTAGTTCATTTATCAATGTTAAAACTTAGTTCGGAATTGAAATATATGAGTAACCTAGTCTTTAGTAGGTCCTGTGAGAGTTCGGTTAGCGTAGTAGATGACATGAGCCTTTTTATCTTTTCTTTGGCCCAAACAACCCCTATCACATAATCTCTAGCATCACACATGGTCTCGAATGGTAAGGACCAATCCGGGGCTTGTATGATGGGAGCGAAAACAAGCATGCTCTTAAATTTTACAAAATCACTTTGGCATGCTTCATTCCACTCGAACGGGGTGTCCTTTATAAGAAGGTTGGTTAAGGGTCTAGCGATGGTGCTAAAATCCTTAATGAACCTTCTATAAAACCCCGCGTGGACCAAGAAAGAGCGCACGTCTTTTACCGATTTAGGTGGGGGTAGGTTAGCTATGACATCGATTTTTTCTCTATCAACCTCGATCCCTTTGGATGAAACAATGTGGCCAAGAACTATGCCCTTAGTCACCATGAAATTGCATTTCTCTCAATTCAGCACTAGGTTCTTCTCCACATATCGGGCTAGTACTTTCTCAAGATTGGATAAACATAGATCGAAAGAGGTGCCAAAAACACTGAAGTCATCCATAAACACCTCTAGACCTCTCTCAACCATGTCACTAAACACTGAATAATCTCAACATGCACCTTTGAAAGGTCACGGGGGCATTACATAAGCCGGATGGCATACGTTTGTAGACAAACGTACCAAAGGGACAAGTGAAGGTCTTCTTCTCTTGATCAAGAACATCTACCTCAATCTGGTTATATCCGGAATAACTATCTAGGAAGCAATTATAAGGGTATCCCACTACTCTTTCAAGCATTTGATCGATAAATGGAAAGGGGAAATGGTTTTTCCAGTTACTGCATTGAGTTTTCGGTAATCAATGCAAATGCGCCACCCAATAGTGGTACATTGGGGAACTAGCTCTCCCTTGGCATTTTCAATCACTGTCATGCCTGACTTATTCAGGACGACTTGAATAGGGCTCACCCACTTGCTATCCAATATTGGATATATAATCCCGACATCCAACAATTTTATGATTTCTTCCCTCACTACCTCTTTCATAGTGGGGTCTAACCTTCTTTGCATTTCTCTCTAGGGCTTGACATCCTCCTCGAGGTGAATTTTATGAGTGCAAATTAGAGGGCTTATCCCATTTAGATCAGCTATACACCAACTAAAATCACTTTAGTGCTTCCTCAAAAATTTTAATAGCTTACCCTCCTGCTCTTCATCTAAGCTAGAGGAGACAATAACAGGAAATGTCTCACTTTCAGCTAGGAAAGCATATTTCACGTTAGAGGGTAGTTTATTCAACTCGAGAGTCGGGAATGAGTCGCTAGAGGTCACCATGCGTGCCTCCCTCAGCGGTAACTCTTTGAATCGAGAAACCGAACTAACATCTTTCGCGTCCTCGTCTGAAGATCTATCATCAAGAAGCTCTCTCAACTCCTCAACCTCCCTCTCAAACTCGGAATAAGCTCCCTCGCTCTCATGACTAGACACTAGACAAGATTCTAAGGCGTCTCCACAGAAATTTTCCTCAATGTTCTCTTCTACGATCTCATCAATTAAGCTCACTGCGTGAAGGTTATCCTCTTCCCCTGATTATTGGGTTATATTAAAGGTGTTTGTTTCTAGTGTCATGTTCCTAAAAGTGAGTTGCATCCGCCCATTTCGAGTATTGATAAGTGCGTTAGCCGTAGCTAAGAATGGGCACCCAAGAATGATGGGAATATGATTCTTCAAGGCGAAGGAGGGATCTGTGTCCCAAATTACAAAATCTATTGGGAAGTAAAAAGTGTCCACTTAGACTATCACATCCTCAACTATGCCTCGCGGTATCTTCACGGTTCGATCCGCCAATTGGAGAGTGATCCTTGTGGGTTTAAGGTCTCCCAGATCAAGCTGCCTATAAATTGAATAGGGGAGGATATTAACACTTTCCCCCAAGTCGAGTAAGGCCCTCTCAATTTTGTTCTCTCCAATGGGGCAGGAAATGGTGGGTGCACCGGGATCCTTTTATTTTGGTGGGAGATCGTTAAGTGGAACGGAGCTCATGTTTTGTGCTAGGACCTCGTTTTTCTTTACTTTCATCCTCTGTTTGATAATCAATAAATCCTTAATGACTTTTGCATAAGCTGGAATTTTCCTTATTGCATCGAGGAAAGGTAAGTTCAATTTCAGAGTTTTAAGCACATCTAGCACTTCATCACTTATGATCCCTTTGTTGGAAGGAACCAATCTTTGAGGAAATGGCGCAGTGGAGGGTGGATTTACAACTACCTCGGGCTCACTAGTGTCGTCCTTTTCACTCTCGTTCAAGGGGATATCTTCGGCCTCTTTTGTGCTAGGCAAATTCTCCTTGACTTTCGAAGTGTCGTGTGGGGGAGGTGATAAATCAACAACTCTCCCACTACAAAGAGTGATTACCGCTTGGCAATGCTCCTGCTATTCTGTAGAGGTGGAGCTAACACTAGGTTGACCTTGGGGAGGTCTTTGGCCTTGGTCAGGAAACTTTCCCTTCTCTTGGATACGCAATGAGGATTGCAACTTGGAGATATTCCCATTCATGTCGGCCAACATGCGATCATATCTAACATTGGTTGCACTATGAGAGTTGATGAATTGGTTTATTGTATCCTCGAGGTTCCTCCACGATGGAGTAATATATGGAGCTGGATTAGGTGGTGCTTGCTGAAATTGAGGAGGCGGTGGAGGTGGGTTCATCGCAGCTTGTGGTTGTCCGTAATTAAAACCAGGATGGTTTCTCCACTAAGGGTTGTATGAGTTCCCATGCGGGGCATTAAAATTTCATTTAAATCCTCCTATAGCATCCACCTGCTCGGTGTGCATGGCCTTGTAGGCAAAAATCGTCGATCATGCCTTTGTGGAATGGCCCGCCTCACAGATAGAACACACCTTTTCTTTCGAAACACAGTTGGATTCGGAGATATCTCTCAACCGGCTATCAAGCAAATATCTCATATCTCTCTGAAACTAATCAAATCGACGGTCTATTAAGGTATTACTATCCACATAGTATAGACCGGATGCATTCGGAGCGATAGATGCTTGTATAGGTCGGGCTTGGGTATTAGGATCAGATGTGTCCCATTCTTGAGTAGTCTCTACGATATACTTAAGATGGGCCTCGGCATTGCTGGAGTCCAACTCCCAAAAAGATCTTTCACACATTGTTTGCACAAGTTGTTTGGAAGCCAATGTCAACCCATTATGGAAGAAAGAGATCAAATGTTTTTTTTCAAAATCATGATGGGGGTATGCGCTCACCAACTCTTGGAAACGTTCCCAACACTTATCAAAAGGCTCATTATCGTGTTGTCGAAAACCTTGGATTTGATTTTTGGCAGAGTTGGTCTTGTGCCGTGGGTAGAATTTTGAGATAAACTTGGATTGCATACCCCTCCAGGAAATCATGAAGTTCGGGGGTAGAGACCATAGCAAGGTCTTGGCTTTATCCTTTAAGGAAAAAGAAAAATCTTTAGGCGAACGACATCCTGCGTGCAAGCTTGGTCACTAAATGTATCTCACACCTCTTCAAACTCTCTTATGTGAAGGTATGGTTTCTTCGAATCCATTCCATGGAAAGTAGGGAGAATCTGTATCATCCCATTACGGAAGTGGAACTAACCGGCATCATATGGGAGTAAAATGCAACCAGGGGTGACAGTTCATTCAGGAAAGAGTAGGGCGGATTTTACTCTTCAGTGTCGAAACTAACAGCGTCAAACATCGCTCCTTCTTCAAATGGCTCAAAATATTCACTCGGTGTCCTAGAAGTGTGACTAGAGGGTTGACTCAGGGTGTAACTAGCAATAGAGTGCTCAGGGGTAGGAGGTGGAACCCAAAACTGTGGAACGCGAGGTTCGGGACTATCAGAGTTATACTCAACGATTGGATTTTTGTGAATTCGGGTTGGAGTATTTTGAGAAGTTTGAGTTTGTTCGGGATTTTGCATTAAAGGCTTTTAAGAGATGAATTTATTTATTTATTTTTTATTTATTTTTAATTTTTGGTCTAAGCTTTAAATTGACTCGATCTAACCTAAGTCTACCTAATTCCCCGACAACAGCGCCAAAAACTTGACGCGACCACAAATGTGTATCTAGTGTTCGTGCTGATATAGGCTCAAGTGCAAGCCTATTGCGTTAGTAATAAACTCGGTAAGCCTAAATCGTCTCCACAGGGAAATAAGACAACGAAGTCGTAACGACGTTGGAAAGATTGAGAATCCTAACTCGACTCTAAAATGAACAAAAAAGTGATTATGGGAGATGGATTAACTATAAGCAGAAATAATAAGAAAATTTTCTACAAAATTTAAAAATAAAGTAAAAGCTTTTTGATCTACTTAAGCGAATTAAAAATTGTAGTGAAAAGTGCAAGTGAGGAAAACGAGTCAAGACACACTCCTCCAACCCTAGTTCATTTATCAATGTTAAAACTTAATTCAGAATTGAAATATATGAGTAACCCAGTCTTTAGTACTCCCAAGCAATACATATATGAGGGATCGTAACCCACATCATACATAATCAAGAGACAAGTAAAGCAGTGTCATCATAGCTACACGCGTGTTGCACTCTTAAGTATCCCGGTTACCTAGGGCAAACGAGATTAAAAGTCTTACAACGGTTGTGATCACCACACAACACAATTAACTCAGTTATTTAATTCAAAATCAAATTTTACGCATTCGTAAAGATCATCGGGTTGGATTCATGTATCCCAACCCTTAGAAAATTAACCGAACATAGTAAAACAAGAAGAAAGCATAGTTTTAATAAACGAAGACATCTTAACTAGTAACTTAGAATTACGAAGAATGAAATTATTAACTACTCAATTAACTAAAGTAAGTATGAAAGCAAAAATGGAGTGAATTTACTTGAATTGCTGAAGCTTGAATCAAAGTTAAATGAAAACCAGGGTTTCTTATTCCTCTCTCTTCAAAACTAATTAAAAAGCTTCCTTAAAAACTAATTAGAAGCTCTCTTAATGTTTGGGAGTCCATTAAAATATATACTCTATGAAAAATATAAGAGTTGGAGTCATGCAAGACTCTAGCTTGAAGAAGATAATCCCAAATCTCGAACCCCGGATCGATTCGCCTAAAAATTTCAGATCGATTTGCGTGATGAACGGATCGATCCTTTTTTTATTTCCACCGGATCGATCTGCTATATGTGCCTTATGGAGTGAACTTTGGGGGCCGGATCGATCCTCTTTTTATAAGGACCGGATCGATCCGGTAAATATATCCTTATATAGTGACTTCTAGTGTCCGGATCGATCCCTTTTCTAGGCCATCCGGATCGATCCAGATTTCCTTCTCAATTTCTCTTCATTATCTCTTCAATTTCTCATGATCATCTCACATCTTTGGGTTTTCATAACTTCTACTTCGGAACTTGGATTGGAATGTCATTTCTTCCTATGCACTCGTAGACTCGTGATCTTTGACTTTTATTTTGGGTCCTTGACCGGATTCCTAGTGGAAATTACACTTTTGCCCTTTTAACTTTTCTTCATTCTCCTCTCTTTCTTCTTCCGGTTTCTTTCTTTCTTTCATGTATTAAATACCTGTAAAATTAATAATAAATACACAAAACTCGGGATACCTCTTAGACAAAGCCATTAGCAATGATATGAGATAAATCAACTCATTTTACATTATCTGAGGTAATAAAAGCCTCTAAATTAAGGGGAAAATTCGGAAAATTTATGCCTAATTAATCATCCTTAGCGTTGAAGTCTCAACTTACCTACTTGGAGTCTAGTTTGGAATCACCAAATATGTTGAGGCGTCTTGTCCTTAGTAGTTTGGCTTTTCGCAATCCGACGATCAATACTTTATACTCAGCTTCATTATTGGAGGCTTCAAATCTCCTAGCCTAATTTCCTGTTCGATTATCGTGCCTTTGGGGGTAACGAGAACAATCCCCACTCATACCCCCTTGGAATTTGAGGCCCCATTAACATACAGTGTCCAGTCTTTGGATGTTGCAACACATACGACCAATTGCTCTTCGTTCAGCTGATCTGCCGGAAGATCTCATGTGAACTCAAAAATAAAATCTACTAGGATATGTCCCTTGATCTCCGTTCTAGGCTAGAAATGGATGTCAGATCTTTCGATCTCGACAGACCATTTCGAAAGATGCCCATATAGGCCTATTTTCTGTAAAATGACCTTGAGTGGGTAAGAGGTGATTACGATTATGAAATGAGCTTTAAAATAGTGCTTCAACTTCCTCGAAGCAATCACTAGGGCATAAGAAAGCTTTTCCAGAGGCAAGTACCGTTGTTCAGCATCTAGTAGCGTCTTACTGGGGTTTGTAAACTGGATGTTCTTCTCCCTCCTTTTCATAAACCAAGGCAGAGCTAATATCTTGGTGTGATACTTCCAGGTAAAGGTATAGTTGTTCCCCATCGTCTGGAATTACCAATAATGGGGGCTTGGAAAGGTAAGACTTGACTTATTCCAGAGCTCACGAATAATTGTCATTCCATACCAGGCCTTTACCTTTCTTTAAAAGTTTGAATAATGGTCGGTAGCTCTCCGAAGACTTGGAGATGAAGCGATTGATTGCAACGAGCATCCCAGTAAGCTTCCAAATGTCTCTCAGTGTATGAGGAGGCTGGACCTTAGTGATAGCATCGATCTGATCTGGGTTGGCCTCGATTCCCCTTTTACTCACTAGGTAGCCTAAGAACTTTCTTGACTGGACCCCAAATAAACACTTACTTGCATTGAGCTTTATTCGATAATTCCTGAGGATTTTTAAGGTTGCTACTAGATTAAAGAGGTGATCGTCCTTATACTTTCTTTTGAAGAGCATGTCATCGATGTATACTTCCATCGTCTCTCCCATTTATTTTCTAAACATCTTAGTTACCAATCTTTGGTAAGTTGCCCCTGAGTTCTTGAGGCCAAAATTCTTGACCTTGTAGCAGTACAAACCAACTGCAATTATGAAGGAGGTATTATCTTGGTCAGGCCCATATAGGGGGATCTGATGATATATCGAGTAGGCATTAAGGAAACTCATCTTTTCGTGAGTTATTGTAGCATCGACCAATTGATCTATCTTCGGGAGAGGGAAACTATCCTTGGGATATGCTCGGTTGAGGTTGGTAAAATTGATGCTCACCCTCCAACTGCCATTACTCCTGGGTACCATCACAGGGTTGGATAACCATACGAAGAATTAAACTTCCCTGGTGGATCAGGCATCCAGTAACTTTCCTACCCCTTTCACCATTGCCTTAGCCTTCTCGGGTGACATTCGACGAGCCTTTTGAGTGATGGGCTTATAAGTAGGATATACGTGTAGGCGGTAGCATGCCAAGTTGGGGCCAATCCCAAGCAACTCGCAAGGTTCCCATACAAAAACATCTATGTTTCTCTTAAGTAATGCAACCAGTTCCCTTTTCTCTTAATCGGTAAGAGCGGATCCAATAAAAAATTTCCTCTCTATCAAGTTGTCATCGGCTACAACTTCTTCTAGGATTTTAACGACCCTCTCTGCAAGGTGGACCCTGGTCTCTTCCACCCCTAGTCGACCATACCGTAGTTACTATTTAGAGAAGACAACCCCTTCTTGGGCTTTCTCGGGCTCCTTATTTTTCTCTTTCTTTGGGCGGATGGCTGCAATGAAATATTTTCGAGTAGCTTGGTTGTCGCAAATTTCGACCACTCCACAGTTTGTGATACATTTCAGCTTTTCGTGATAAGTGGATGGAATGACCCTCATGGTGTCGAGCCAACGTCTACCCGAAATTGCATGGTATGGGGATTTAAAGTCCACAACTAAGAACTCGATTAACTTCGAGATGTTCCCTGCCCTAACTAGTAAGGTGATCTTTCCCAATGGCATGGTAATCCTTCATACGAAGCCTATCAATGGAACAGTGGCTTCTTTAAGGTCGATAACATTCAATTTTAGCTTATAAAATAGGTCTAGAGAAATCACTACGAATGAACTCCCTTGGTCCACTAGTAGTTTGTCGACATCCCAGTTAGCAATCCTAAGCGTGATTACTAATGCGTCATGGTGGGGGGTCCTTACCCTGACAAAGTCTTCTTCAGTGAACACGATTCTTCGTGTAATCAATATCTTCTAGTTGTTGATGCTTTCCAGCTTGAGTTTTGGCTCAATCGATCAGAAAAGATTCCATTATGGCAGTCATCTTCATGAGCTCCATTCTGACGACGTTGGCCTGAAACGGTTTGAGGTCTGATGCCCTATGGATGATTGTAAACTCGTATCTTGTATCATCATTGAGGGCGTTGTCTGGCTTTTGGTCACCATTAGCTGCGACCTTCTCTGTCTTCTTATCGACGTACTCGGTAAGGCGCCATGCCTGAACTATCTCCTCTAGATGTGACTTCAGAGCTTTTCAATTCTCAGTTCGATGACCTCCCTCCTTGTGGAATGTGCACCTTCGTGCGTTGTTTCTCTTGGTAGGATCATCGCCCATCTTCTTGGGCCATTTGATGAAGGGATCATCTTTGATCTTACTGAGAATTTTATAAATGGGTTCCTTAAAGACTGTGTTAACAACCTAGAATGCCTTAGAGGGGTTATTTTTTCTTCCACCTTTGGATCCATTCTTGATTCCATTTTTTTAGGTGTCACTCTTCTCTGCCCCCTTGTTCACCTTTGGTCGATCATTGTCTCCCCCAGTGGGATAGACCACTTCCTCTACCTTGGCATACTTCTCAATATGATCCATAAGGTCATTAATGTTTATGGCTTCCTTCTTGGTGAGATATTGGTGTAGCAGAGAGGTGATTGGCAAGCCAATTTTGAAGGAGGCTACGGCAACCTGCTTCGAGAAGTCCTTGACTCCATTAAATATTTCCCAGTATCTCTTCGCGTAATATCTAAGGTTCTCTTGTGGTTTCTTCTTCATAGTGATCAGTGCATCCATCCGCTTAGGATGAGAGATGCTCGTTATGAACCAGGCTGTGAAAACCTCTGCTAATTCTATAAAATTCTTGATCAACCTGTAAGGGAGCCTCTCAAACCACTTTTTTGATACATCGTATAACTAGAAGGGAATATTTTGCACATGAGTGCGTTGTTGTGGATTCATAAGGACATTGCCTCCCTATACTGCCTAATATGGTCTATAGGATCCTTCTTTCCATCATAGACCTTGAATCGGGGGACAAAGAACTTCTTAGGGGGCTCATCCCATTCGATTTTCGTTGAGAAAGGGGTCTTCATTTAAGAATTTAGAGATCTTTTAGCAAGTTCTCTAGTCGATCTGGCTTCTCTGTGTGTCGGATGTTGGTCCATTTCCCTGCGGACCAGGATCCTCAAATCCTAACTTAGTCGATCATTATTCCTCTGGTACCTCTCTTAGTGACAACAATCTGATCGTGCTCGCTCTGATTTGTCATGTTTAGTTCTCTTCAGGCCATGCCTAGGGATCCTTCCTTGGTTGGGGGAGTTTCTCCCCTGAGGGATGGGAGTCCTGTCTCGGCGCTGCATGGTGTTTTTATGGAGATCTCTCTATTATTTTGAGTCTCCTCTTAAGGCGAGCATTCTCTTGTTTTTGGAGGTGTATCGCCTCCTTTTGTTCTCAAAGTCTGTCTTTGTACGCATCGACCATCCTAGAAATCTGTGTAGACCTAGGTGGCCCTTGGCTTTCTTCCGAAGGTTACCTTTCTTGGCGAAACCTTGGGTTTAACTGTTTGCGAATCTCCGATTTAACCCTAGGATGAACTGGGTTTTCTTGCACATCACCAATTTGAGGGATATTGCTGCTATGGTGAGACATTGTTGGGTTTTTAGTAATGAATGTTTTCGTAGGAAGACAAGTCATTTCCCACAAATAGCACCAATTATGAGTGTAGAAAAATCATAATAAAAGATTCTACGAAAATAATCACAAAGGGAAGAAAGTAAATGGAATCACACACAATAATGACGTACATGGTTCAACAACTTGCCTATGTCCACGGAGAGGTTACTTGTTATTATTAAGTGTCTCTCAATGATTACGATTTTCCATCCTTTTACCCCGGGTCATGGTGTTTAATTTATAGAGGTGTTGGTTACAGAGTTTGAATCGTTTGGGGAACTCTATCATAGCACGTAGCTTGGCCATAATGTACTTGAATATCTCGACCGAGATTCTTGGTACCTGATTTGACCTTATCAATGAATATCCTCTTATAACTAAACTGCTCATATTCATGATTTGGGCTGGACCCAATAACTCAAGTTATCTAGGCCGACTACTCTTGTGGGCCTGTAAAAAGTGGGCTTCCACATTACCCTACACAAAACATCAGGTGTGATATTATACCCATAATTTTCGTCACCCTTGACATTGGTTATATTTTCCACAAAAGTTTGAAAAAAGTCAGGCATGTGTCTCACGCTGCATTTCACAAAATAAGTCGTATCTGATTTTATTCTTTGAAGGGGTATAGCCTTAACAGCTAAGTCATTAACTAACTGGGAGGTTTCTCAAGCACATGGATCATGATCGGTTGATGTTGCGTGCTTCTTCTCCTTTGTTGTCATTTTACCATGTGGCCTACCCTTATAATTAATTGGCTTTGGCTCATATAAACTGCTACCAATTGGACTAGAAAGATCACGAAGCTTAAAAATAAGTACCATAAACTCATCCATTGTCAACTCTGACCATCAATTTCTAAAATCAATAATCTATGAATCGTAGTCGACCTCGCTGTATTTAGGCATATCAGGAAAAATGTTAAGATTTTGTAAGTGTTCATCTACAACACCTAGAGGGATAGGTCTTGCTCCTTGGGAATCATATAATGTAATCTCATGAGCGCATGGTAAGACAAATACTGAATGCAATACATGACCACACATGTTCTCATTAACACCCACAATGACAATTAAATCTATCTCCCCCACAAGTAAGTCAAGTGTGTAGTGTGAAACGTGCCCTCGTAAATGCTTTAATTTTGGAATGTTGTGCGTGTGGTGATTGCGAATGTGGGATTTTGAGAAATACTCTTTTATTTTTGTCACTTGAGTTGTCAAAAGTACATGAACTTCCTTTCAAAACTCGACAAACGAGTAATTAGATGATTTAAGCATCTTTTTTAGCTGAGCATTGACACCCTCCACTCTATTGGTAGTGTGATTTCCACGGTTCTTAATCCCGTTTATCCACGGCAGACCGAACTCTTTACGAATCGAAAACCAAGTCTTTTTAATGTAGTCAACCATATTATGGAATGTCGTGTGTTTGGTTTTGAACTGAGCCCATGCATCAAAAAATTGAATCGACATCTCTTAATCAACTAGAGAAGACCACTCCTATATAAGGGATTTCCAATCATCCATCACTATGCTAAACTTCTAATAATTCATTTCCACATTCTTGTTATTATGGAATAGGCAAAGCATCGCTTGAACTCGAGGGAAAACTCTGTGAATGGCATATATGCAACTTCGTCAACAATCCGTAATCATTAATTGATGCATATTTTCAGGATCATAAAGCATCCTCAAAGATGATAACGCCCCTGCAAGTTATTTTTCCTTCTCCAAGGATAACAAATAAAATGCAATGCAAAATGGCATGCCTGTTGATGTCACATTAACCATCTTAAAAACCATCATGTTAAATCGATTGATCTTTTACGTGCAAGCCATCAAGGCAAATGTGGGAAAACACTTTGCAAACATAATGTAATTTGGGTGAGAAAAAATTATATCTTCTAACTCATCGGTATTCGGGCCATTATTTTGCTAATAAACATAGTGGTTATTCGAAATGAGTTTGCAGAGATGTGTCACCCCGCCTAATTAATTATCGGGTGATCAGTCCTTAATTAATTAGTTTCAGAATATCAAGTTGGTTCAGATAATGCATCATTGTCGAAAAACTCAAATTTTAATTTAATAAAACTAACCACCTAATATTTAAAAAGGTTGGTGTAAAAATTTTATCTTGTTATTAGCCATCAACATCAAAGTGAATATATAAATCCGTCATCATACATCACAATAGTATAAAGAAAACTAACTGAATATAAATAAGGAACTGGAGTAACACATCCAGTCAAATTCCATAACATAATCTAATGACATGAAATTTAAGTCTAATGAAGAAATAAAATAACTCTAAATCTCTTAATGTGAATAGGAGGGACGACATGTCCAACTGAAATATAAGACTGGTAGATAAGGAGCAATAGACATAGAAATGTATACTAGCAACATCCTGTAGCTTCCACAGCAGCTATAGCTCGACAAATGAATGAAAAATTCTAAGTCTGGTGTCCCTGTGGCTGAGCACCTAAAATAACAGAACAAGAGAAGAGATTTGCAGAAAAATGGGTCAGAGCCCGAGTAGAAAATAATTTAATTATAGCAAGTGCTTAAATTGATATAATTAGCACATATATTATCCATGTTATCTTAACGTACTCACTTGATATGTTCACCTCTCATCTAATGTGCACACCTAGCGAGTCTACTACCCATACTAATCTCGTCACTCTACCTGACTTTATGTAGGATTATTACTATGCCTGATACAATAACTAATAACCCGCAACTAATATATTATTATTATTTAAGAATAGGTTTAAGGATATTATAACTCATTCTATTATCATTATATTCCCAACTGGTGACCCAATAAGTTCATACTTTAATAAAGTATCCAACTACAAACAAAGAATGGAACATAGTATACATATATAAAATCTCACTATGTATACATACAAACATATCTATACAACACCCATGGTTAAGAAACCCCTGGTGCTAGGTATACTCGGCTATCTAGTCCCATTGCAACGCTCACGCATAAAGGACAACAGGTTCGATCTCTCAAGAATTAATGAAACATATACACATATTGGAGGCGAACATAGTCCCAAGCCGATGGGCTACGCACATACGTACACACCCATACGACCGTCATCACTATCATTCTCACAGATAGCCTGTACCTAGGTTCCATGCTCTAGTGGTACGACTCAAAACCCCCCGAAGGCACACAAGATATGGTCGTCCACAACACGTTAACCCCAGTTTGATAGCCAGTATCTAGGTATGGAATACACATGATATTTCAAGTAATAAGCATATACACAACTTATATAAATTAATAGGTAATCACACAACCCAAATACTAAAATTCGTAAATACTATTAATGCCATTACTCTCTTCGATACTCATATACATATAGCCTCCCTAGGACTTACATCCCCTCCTAGGTTTCCACACAAATTCAATACCCCAAGGACCATTCCCCTAAATCCGTAACACTTTGGAAATTTAAGCCACCTATTAATCACAAAGGTTAATACAATTATATAGATAACCCTAGGAAGATTTCCAACCCAAACAAACCCTAAAAACCCATTCTGGAATTTCGTTAGAAGTTTTAGGATTCTCGTTCGAACGAGGTCGTTGGAACGAAGTTCCCACTTCGAACGAACTCAGCAACTCGTTAGAACGGTCGTTGGAAATCTCGTTAGAAGTCTCGTTCGAACGAGGTCGTTCGAACGACCATGGCAGGTATTCTAACGAAAATTTCGAACAGACCGAGTTCTTCCCCAACTTCGATTTTTCTAAACTTTTAATCCTCAAAAACATATAAATACTCATCCTAATCCAAATCAAATGTTCCTACACTAATCCCAATCACCTTAAGACACTTTTTAAGACGAATTAAAGGTCAAATCCTTATAAAATCAATCAGAATTTAGCAATCTCTTAAACTTCCAATAATTCTCTTAAATATGAACCCATAATTTTAATTGCCCAAAACTCTTATTATAATTCGTGAATAAGGCATAAGATTTCCAGATTTTATTAGTCTAATCATGGGCAAGACCTCTACATGAATACCCATCTCCAATTTATAAGTTTTCCTCATCATTTAGTCTAATTAAACCCAAGTTTTCATTGTTCTAAATTTAAATCATCAAACCTAAATTAACAAGAACAATATATGCTAAAAAGGAGAGCAAGATAAACACTTTCCTTGAAATGAACTTCTGATTCTCAGACTAAAATTGTTATGGGGACGATCCTCTTGACCCGATCTACGCGCTTGTAAGTGTAAGCTTGAGTTTTTTACTTAGGGCTCCAATGGGGTATTCTTCTTCCTTGGGTCTCTCTCTCTTTTCTCTCTTTCTCATATCAGTTGAAACTGACAGACCACTAACCCTCAATGCTTTTAATTAAACTCAATTTTTGTCCATTTAATTACCCAAAAATTCCAAAAGGCCAAAATACCCCTCTGGGGTGTCTTTTTGGGCTAAAATGTCCCGAACTCTAATTTAAATACCCGAGTAGAGTTTTCTGACTATTTCGACCCTTCGGAACACTCTGGCGCACTCAAAATAGTCATCCGAGTTATATAAAAATAATTTACCTTTTAAACTCCCCAATACATACTAGTGACGCGACTCACACGCGTCCTAAATATTTATAACATAACTGTCGTGTATCTCATCCCTAGGCATAATATTATTTTGAATAACTACAAACTCTCATCACGCTAGTAATTATTATCATAAAATCGGATTAATTATAATTTAAATTTTCTCCTTTTAATTTAATTAATCTCCATTTTCCATAATTTCATAAAAATAAATATGCGTAAAAATACGGGGTATTACATACTTTCCCCCTAATAACCAAATTTCATCCCGAAATTCGAAAAAGAATATATACCTGGCAAGAATAACTCTGGATAACGTTCGCGCATGTCATCCTCGCGTTCCCAGGTTGATTCCTCAACATTATGGTGCCTCCACTGAACACGTACTAGTGGTACTATTTTCGACCTCAACTTCCTCTCGCTACGGTCTAGAATAGCAATCGGCCCCTCCTCGTAGGAGCTATTAGGCTGTAAATCTATCTCCTCCAATGCAATGTGTGTGTGAGAAAAATCATCTCGAAGAAATCTCCTTAATGAAGAGATATGGAACACGTCATGGACTCTATGCAAGTGCTCCGGGAACCCAAGTCTATAAGCAACTGGCCCAATCCCCTCGATAATGGGGAATTGATCTACATATCTAGGCGCTAACTTTCCCTTCTTCCCAAAATGCATAAATCCCTTCATAGGAGACACCTGAAGTAACACCTAATATCCAATGTTGAACCCGTAAAAATATCGTTTGGCATCAGCATAGCTCTTCTGCCGATCTTGAGCAACCTGAATACGGCTCCGTATCAACTGTATCCTCGTCGAAGTATCCTGAATCACTTCCGGACCAAGTAACTTGTTGTCCCCCACCTTTAGCCAACACGCTGGGGAACGAAAAGGTATGTCGTATAGTGCCTCGAATGGATCCATGCCGATAGTAAACTGGTAGGAGTTGTTATAGGTAAACTCCACCAGTGAAAGGTACTGCACATACGTAACATGTCCTCCAATATCTGATTCTTTCGCTCGGTCTGACCATCCGTCTGCAGGTGATAGGTTGTGCTCAGTCGCAACTCCGTACCCAACACCTCCTGAAAACTCTCCCAAAATCGAGACACAAACACCTTATCTCTATCAGATACGATATTGAGAGGCACTCCGTGGAGTTTCACTATTTCTCCTCTGAATATCTGGGCGAACTATCCCATAGTGTAGTCTGTCCTGGCTGGCTGAAAGTGGGCTACCTTGGTCAGTCGATCCATTATCACCCATACCCAATCGTGACCCCTCGGTGATGTGGGTAATCCCGTGATGAAGTCCATGGAAATGCTCTCCTATTTTCACATATGAATCTCTAATGGTTGCAGAAGTCCTGCCGATCTCTGATGATCCACCTTTACTAGCTGACAAGTGGCACATTTCGAAACGAACTCGACCATATCCTTCTTCATCCCGCTCCACCAGTACTGTCTATGCATATCCTGATACATCTTATCCCCGCCGGGATGTACCAAAAATTGGGAATTGTGCGACTTTGTCATCACCTTGTGTCATAAATCTTCACCCTCAGGAACAACCAATCTCCTATTGAAACGTAGACCCCCTTTGAACCCATGGTATACGACTCATCCCCCTTGGCTAGAAGCTTCACTATCTGACTTTGGCAGAACGGATCATCTGCCTGAGCCTGTACTACTCCCATAATAATCTGGGAATAACCGTCATCACAGACATAAACGATCGGGCCACCACATATTGGTTCCCTAACTCCTTCCATTTTTCTTTCCACACCTCGGCCACCTCACCGACTGGCCTACGGCTCAACGTGTATGCTACCATGTTAGCCTCCCCGGGTGGTATTAGATATCAAATTGATAATCCTTCCCAAACTCAAGTCACCGACATTGACGCATATTTAACTCCTTCTGCATGAAGAGGTACTGTAATGAATTGTGGTCCGTGAATAAATGAAATTTCTCCCCTAGGAGGTAATATCTCCAAATCTGAAGTGCAAACGCCACCGCCGCCAACTCTAAATCGTAAGTGGGGTAATTTCTCTCGTGAGGCTTAAGCTTATGGAAAGCATAAGCTATAGCTTGATTCTCCTGCTGCAGTACACCTCCAAGTCTTAACAAGGACGCATCCGTGTAGACTAGATGTTCCACTCCTGGCTTAGGTAATGCTAGAACTAGTGCTGAGGTTAACTTATCTTTCAACTTATCAAAGGCTAACTGACAGGCATCACTCCAAATAAACGGCACCCCTTTGCGAGTCAAATGCGTCAGCAGACCCGCTATCTTTGAAAACCCTCGAATGAACCTCCTGTAGTATCCGGTTAAACCCAAGAAACTGCATATCTTGGTCGGTGTCGTGGGCTGTCCCCACTCCCTCACCGCTAACACCTTCCCCAGATCCACTGATATCCCTCTGTCAGAGATGATATGCCCAAAAACAGAACCTCTTTCAGCCAAAACCCACATTTCTCGTATTTTGCATACAATTTATGCTGACGTAAAGTTTTCAAAACCTGCCTCAAGTGCTTGGCATGCTCTTACTCGGTCTGCGAATAAACCAGAATGTTATCTATGAAGACGATGATGAACTGGTCCAGGAACTCTCTGAACACCCTATTCATCAAGTCCATGAACATGACTGGGGCATTGGTTAGCCCGAAAGGCATAACCCTGAATTCATAGGAACCATATCTTGTCAGGAAGGCAGTCTTTTGTTCCCTGATACGTAAATGATGGTATCTCGATCTCAAATCAATCTTCGAGAAGAAATCTTCTTCTCTCAACTGGTCGAATAATTCATTGATTCGAGGTAATGGATATTTGTTTTATATCAAGACTTTATTTAACTCTCAGTAATCAACACATAACCTCAACGATCCATCCCTCTTATTAGCAAACAGTACGGGAGCACCCCATGGCGAAGTACTCCTACGAATAAACCTTTGTCCCGACAACTACTCAATCTAGACATGTAACTCCCCCATCTCTGCTGGAGCCATATGATAAGGTGCGCGGGCTATCGGTCGAGTATTTGGCGGTAAATCAATAACGAAGTCTATCTCTCTACTCGGTGGTAACCCCGGAATCTCCTAAAACACATAGGTAAATCTCAAACTATATGAATCAAATCAAGCGGTACCACAACCCCCGTAGAGGTCTCCTCCTCTATATAGTATAAATGAGTGGACGATCATCCCTCAGAGCGACGTATCACCACCATGAACATCTCCTATCCGAGTATGGCAAAAGCTATACTCTTACTAAAACAATCAATCATGGACCTATACCTGACAAGCCAATCCATACCCACAATCGCTTCATACTCGGACATGTCTAAACGAGCATGTCAGTGGGTAAGATAAACCTCCCAATCACTATACCCACTCCCCGATAAATAAAGGAAATAACAGAACCCCTACTCAATGATGAATCCACACAAGTGACCATACCCTCTGCTGAATTAAATGACCTCGTAGTACGTGCAAATCCCGTGGTAATAAAATAGTGTATGGCTCCCATGTCAAATAAAATACGCTCCAAAGTCCCTTGGATAGAAAACATTGCCTCAATCGCTGGCGAGTCCTGTGAAACTGCGGCCTAGTGAAGATTATAGACTCATCCTTACTGAATCTGCCCTTGCTGAACTGGGGTGAATGGAATGGGTGGCAGTGCTGCCATTTGTGGAGGAGCTGTAAGAGCTGCGAGAAATAAAGGTCTTTGGGGCTCCTAACGAGCACCCTGTTACTCCTGCTGCTGGCCTCTACCCTTCTGAGGGAAGTCGTGGCATTTGCGGACAGTGTTGCCACACGTGAAGCATCTCCCTGGTAAGGGTCCTCCCCTATGTCCCTGCTGTCCCCGATCCTGATGGTCGTTACCACTCCTCCCTTTCCCATTCTGTCCCTGCTGAACTTGCTACTGGCCCTGATGGTTATGTTAACCCTATTGGCCATGTCAAAAGCCTCCCTGCCCATGTCTAAAACCTGCTGATCTGAACCTCTTAGGATCCCCCTGCTGGAACCCTGGTCACTGTGCATATGCTGACTCTGAACTGCCTGTGCCCCACTGGCACCATTCCCTCCTATCCTGCCCTGCTGGCTGGACTATTCTACTCGCTTAATCTCTGTCAGATGAAAACGGTGGTCCTGGCAGTGGAGTAGTGCTGCATTAACCACGTCTGAATAGGTGGCCAAAGAAAGATTGCCTATCAAATGCTGGCGGATTCTCCATGTCAACCCATCCATAAGATGTTGAACCTTCTTCTCCTCAGTCGGGATTTCATTCGGTATAATATTTAAAAGATTGATAAAGTCCGCTTTGTATTCCACCACTGTCTTTCCCTCATGCTTCAAGTTTACCAATTTTTATCTCATCTCTGTCTGGACGGCAGATGGAAAATACTTGCGGTCGAACCGCACCCAAAAGTCTCGAATAGTGAGTGTGTCTCTCTCCTTAGCGGTGTTGATAGACTACCACCACTGCAATGTTGCTCCCACTAATTTGAACGTGGACAGAATCTGACTCTGCACCTCCGTGCACTTATGCATCCTCAAATGCCTCTGGATATCCTTCTTCTATTGTCTCTCTACTATCACATCGAAACTCCCTGTAAACTCTGGAGGATGCGCCTTCGGGAAGGCATCCCTAAAATGTTCCCAACCAGACGGGAAGGCCACCACCGGTGCCTGAGGTGGTGCCTGCTGCACAACTACCAATGTCGCATTTACTGCTTGAGCTACAATGGCAGTAACTTCAGTGGCATTCATCATGCCCTGAGCTGGTGCAGGCCGAGGTTCGGGTTGGGAATACCTGGGAACTTTCTATGCACGTCTAGGAGGCATCTGAAAGAAGAGAAAAGTTTCATAACTCCACAGTTATTATCTCAAAGTAGCTGAAGAACATAATATGCATAAAGAGTACAACAATCCTAAAATATAGGGCTCTATATCAAAGGACGCTACGCGGAAACACAATAAGACGTACAGATCCTAAGGACACTAGAACCCGATGCTCTGATACCACCTGTGACACCTCGCCTAATTAATTACTGGGTGATCAGTCCTTAATTAATTAATTTTAAAATATCAAGTTGGTTCAGATAATGCATCACTGTCGAAAAACTCAAATTTTAATTTAATAAAACTAGCCACCTAATATTAAAAAAGGTTGGTGTCAAAATTTTATCTTGTTATTAACCATCAACATCAAAGTGAATATATAAAGTCGTCATCATACATCACAATAGCATAAAGAAAACTAACTGAATATAAACAAGGAACTGGAGTAACACATCCAGTCAAATCCCATAACATAATCCAATGACATGAAATTTAAGTCTAATGAAGAAATAAAACAACTCTAAATATCTGAATGTGAATAGGAAGGACGACGTGTCCAACTGAAATATAAGACTGATAGATTAGGAGCAATAGACTTAGTAACGTCCATTAGCAACATCCTATACCTTCCACAGCAGCTACACCTCATTAAATGAATGGAAACTTCTAAGTCTGGTGTCCCTGTGGCTGAGCACCTAAAATAATAGAACAAGAGAAGAGATTTGAAGAAAAATGGGTCAGAGCCCGAGTAGAAAACAATTTAATTATAGCAAGTGATTAAATTGATATAATTAGCACATATATTATCCATGTTATCTTAACGTACTCACTTGAGATGTTCACCTCTCATCTAATGTGCACACCTAGCGAGTCTACTACCCATACTAGTCTCGTCACTCTACCTGACTTTATGTAGGATAATTACTATACCTGATATAATAACTAATAACCCGCAACCAATATATTATTATTATTTAGGAATAGGTTTAAGGATATTATAACTCATTCTATTATCATTATATTCCCAGCTAGTGACCCAATAAGTATATACTTTAATAAAGTATCCAATAAGAAACAAAGAATGGAACTTAGTATACATATATAAAATCTCACTATATATACATACAAACATATCTATACAACACCCATGGTTAAGAAACCCCTGTTGCTAGGTATACTCGGCTATCTAGTCCCATTGCAACGCTCACGCATAAAGGACAACATGTTCGATCTCTCTCGAATTAATGAAACATATACACATATTGGAGGCGAACATAGTCCCAAGCCGATGGGCTACGCACATACCTACGCACCCATACTACCGTCATCACTATCATTCTCACAGATAGCCTGTACCTAGGTTCCATGCTCTAGTGGTACGACTCAAAATCCCCCGAAGGTACACAAGATATGGTCATCCACAACACGTTAACCCCCGTTCGATAGCCAGTAGCTAGGTATGTCATATCCATGGTAATTCAAGTAATAAGCATATACACAACTTATATACATTAATAGGTAATCACACAACCCAAATACTAAAATTCGTAAGTACTATTAACGCCATTACTCTCCTCAATACCCGTATACATATAGCCTCCCTAGAACTTACATCCCCTCCTAGGTTTCCACACAAATTCAATACCCCGAGGACCATTCCCCTAAATCCTTAACACTTTGGAAATTTAAGCCACCCATTACTCACGAAGGTTAATACACTTATATAGATAACCCTAGGAAGATTTCCAACCCAAAGAAACCCTAAAAACCCATTATGGAATTTCGTTAGAAGTTTTATGATTCTCTTTGGAACGAGTTCGTTCGAACGAAGTTCCCACTTCGAACGAACTCAGCAACTCGTTAGAAAGGTCGTTGGAAATCTCGTTAGAAGTCTCGTTCGAACGAGGTCGTTCGAAAGACCATGGCAGGTCTTCTAACAAAAATTCCGAGCAGACCCGGTTCTTCCCCAACTTTGATTTTTCTCAACTTTTAATCCTCAAAAATATATGAATACTCATCCTAATCCAAATTAAATGTTCCTACACTAATCCCAATCACCTTAAGACACTTTTTAACACGAATTAAAGGTCAAATCCTTATAAAATCAATCAGAATTTAGCAATCTCTTAAACTTCCAATAATTCTCTTAAATATGAACCCATAATTTTAATTGTCTAAAACTCTTATTATAATTTGTGAATAAGATATAAGATTTCCAAATTTTATTAGTCTAATCAAGGGCAAGACCTCCACATGCATACCAATCTCCAATTCAGAAGTTTTCTTCATTATTTAGTCATTAAACCTAAGTTTTCATTTTCCAAATTTATATCATCAAACCTAAATTAACAAGAAAAATATATGCTAAAAAGGAGAGCAAGATAAACACTTGCCTTGAAATGAACTTCTGATTCTTAGACTAAAATTGGTATGGGGACGATCCTCTTGACCTGATCTACGCGCCAATGTAATTTTTGGAGTGTAAGCTTGAGTTCTTGGCTTAGGGCTCCAATGGGGCCTTCTTCTTCCTTGGGTCTCTCTCTCTTTTCTCTCTTTCTCACGTAAGTTGAAACTGACAGACCACTAACCCTCAATGTTTTTAATTAAACTCAATTTTCTTCCATTTAATTATCCAAAATTCCAAAAGGCCAAAATACCCCTCCGGGATGTCGTTTTGGGCTAAAATGTCCCAGACTCCAATTTAAATACCCGAGTAGTGTTTTTTTTTACCATTTTGACCCTTTCGAACACCCTGACGCACTCAAAATAGTCATCCGAGGTATATCAAAATAATTTACCTTTTAAACCCCCAAATACATACTAGTGACGTGACTCATACGCGTCCCAAATATTATAACATAACTGTCGTGTATCTCATCCCCGACCATAATATTATTTCAATAACTACTAACTCTCATCACGCTAGTAATTATTATCATAAAATCGGATTAATTACAATTTAAATTTTCTCCCTTTAATTTAATTAATCCCCATTTTCCATAATTTCATAAAAATAAATATGCGTAAAAATACGGGGTATTACAGTTGTTGAATCATGGTCCTCCCTTGCATATCCTTATAGTTTAACGATGCCTTGGAATTATACATTCTGTGCATAGTTGCTAAGTTATTCCAGGATCTTTACTTTATAGTCTTAGAAACTTATCTCGGTTAACTCCCTTTGTAATCAAATCTTTGACAAGTGCATATTCTTCGCGACTTAATCTCCTAACATATGGATGCCCGGCTAGTGTCTTTGTAATCTCGTGGTTGTGGACGCTACTAACCACTTCAACGTTCCACTTTCCATCGGGTAGTGGTATAACCTTTAGGGGAAATAGACAATCACACTTTCTTGTACACGAGTCTCTATCATCCTTGGGCCTTTTATGGTTTTAGTGGTTTGATCCTTTTCTTATAATGCAATTGGTAGGTTCAACCCATAATAAACCCGCTCCATCCTTCCATATGATGGATTTTCCGACTTTGATGTAAGAATTACAACCCCCATCTTTCAATCAGGAAATATCTACATACATAAATTAGGTAGTCTTAGAGAACATAATATAACAAACATAAAATAACAAACTTATTATATAATTACATAATATAAACAACTTACTTCATCTGTGGTGAACTCTATTGAGTGATCAACCACCGTTGGTATTGCCACGTTCACAACGAAAAAATCATTAAATGCATGGACAAATTTATTTCATAATTTATATTTATTTGCATGCTTTCCAAATTTTGAAAATATTTTTTATAAGCTTTCCCTATTTTTATAAGTTTTTTGTAATTTAAGATATTTTTCTATTATTTATAGATTTTTAAATATTTTAAACGTTTTTTTTGTAATTTACATTTATTTTCATGATTTTCAAATTAAAAAAATATATTTATAAGTTCCCCTTATTTTTTATAAGTCTTTTGTTATTTAAAATTATTTTTTCTATTATTTTTAGATTAATTTTTTTTTTGTATTTTATATTTATTTTCATGATTTTCAGATTTTGAAATATTTTCTCTAAATTCCAAAAATTTAACTATTTTTCAAAAATTTTGAATTTCTAAATATTTTTTGATCTTGTATAATGTTTTGGATTAAAACAGGGATATGATGGTCTTTTTTTAAAATTTTGAGAGCATCTAACGAATTTGATTGATGGTGAAGTGCAAACACAAATTTCAATGTTAAATGAAGAGTTAAAAAAATCCATTTTTTTTGGTAGAATTGTCAATAGCACTGAGGTTATTGTGTGATATTTCGTTCCCCTCCTTCATAGTAACCCTTACAAATCCGGAAAAGGGTCGAAAAAAAATGATACGAAAATGTTGAATGTCATCATCAAATTTGAATGAAGTTAAAGTTGTTTCAAAGCTTCAATGGTATTCAACAACCTGTGCAAACTCATCCATCCAAGGCAACTTTCCCCACCTCATTTTCTTTATCTTTCAACTCTTGTTTATAATACCCATCATTTTCAATCACTTAGAAGTATAATTTACTTACTTCAATTAAATATTCACTCGGTGGGTACTGATTCTAACTTTTTACGTGATTGGTATATGTTGCATATTATCTCCTTTACATAACATAACACTGATGCCTAATAATATGCACTAGGGGTGGCCGTGGGCCGGGCCTGGGCAGGCCCGGTCGGGCTCGGGCCGGGCTTGAAAAATTAAGTGTTATCCCAAGCCCGCTCGGGCCTAGATCGGGCCTTATTATGTAATCCCAAGCCCGCCCAGATTTGAAAGCTCTTTACCCAGGCCCGCCCGATCGGGCTCTATTATGTTAATTAAAAGATTTTTTTTTAAAATTAAAATACCTATTTTTTTATTTAAAGACCAATTTTTTTAATTAAAAATCTGTTTTAAACTCCATATATTACAAAGTCCATATATAAAGTTTCTCACTTTACATGAAAAGACTTGGTATACGTTTTTATATTTATAGAAGTCCCCTCCCCCCCCCCCCCCCACACACACATATATATATATATATATATATATATATATATATATTTATTTATTTATTTCAGGCCTCGGGCCGGCTGGGCCTCATCGGGCTTAAGAACTCATGCCCAAGCCCGCCCGAAAAAAAATCGGGCCTATAAAATTTTGCCAAGCCCGCTTTGCGGGCCTATTTACCTTACCCAAGCCCTATTTTTTTATTGGGCGGGTTGGGCGGGCTTGGCGGGCCTCGGGCCTATGGCCACCCCTAATATGCACGTTGGGAACATTCCGTGATGTTGAATTCCACATTTTAATTTTTGAAATCTGAAAGTTATTATAACTGAAACTGAGTATATCTGGGGCAAACGGGTAATTAATGTCTAGTGCCCACCCCCACCCAGCTTAATATATTTTGCATTTACTCAACCTTTATTTTTTATGTTCCAAAAATCCCTTGTCTATTTTTTTGACAATTTCTTTTTTTCGGGGGAAAGGTTTTTGGGTTTAGTTTTTTTAATGTTTAGTTTTTTTTTTCTAAAGGGTTTTTGGATTCATGGCTTAGGGTTGGATAAGAGGAGAGAGTGTTTGTGATTGTTTTATATCGTGAAGGGAGTTTTTGGAACGAAAATAAAAGGTTTTGGACCAATGTTTAAAAAGGCGAAAGGCGAGGCGAGGTGTTTTAGTCGCGGCGAGGCGAGGCGAGGCGAGCCGTAAGCCTTGAGGCGTAAGCCTCACCGAAAAGAAAAAAAAAAGAGCAAAATAATATTTAAAAAATACTAATAAAACCATAAAAATAAAATAACAAAGAAATATAAAATAAAACTACAAAAAAACATCCTTGAGTGTTTTCTCACATAGATTGGCATTTTTTTGTTCCCCCCCGAGATAACTTTTTAGAAAAAGAAAATCAATTTTAACATATTGGTTATTTTACAATATGACAATAAATTAATCAATGCAAAATCGTACTGGCAAAATCATTTTTTTAGCTTCATTCTCATATTGGTTATTTTATAATATGACAATAAATTAATCAATGCAACTTAACAAGCAAATTTATTAAAAAAACATTGTTTTTCAAGCTAAGATTAAAAAAATAGTAACTTTATTAAAAAAATAATAAAACATATCAACCTAAGTTTATTAAAAAAACAGCAACCTTTAAAATATATTAGTATAAGTTAAAGACAACATATTAATCCAAGTTGAAAAAAAAACAGAAACCTTTTAAAAAACAGTCATATTGAAGTTAATTTAGTATATTTATTTCAAACAAAATATATATTTATAACAAAATATAGTTTCAAACAAATCTATACACTTATTTCAAACAAATTAGTAAAGAAAAACAAAATTAAGTGCAATTTTAAAACTAAACTAAAATAAAAAAAGATTAAGAGTAAGTAGATTAAAACAACATTTTTTTAAAGTTAAGTGCAATTTTAGAAAAATGAAGAACTTTAACCTTTAAAAAAATAGACTTTGTGATGAAAGAAGAAAAATAGTATTTTTTTTCTTTTCCGCGCCTTAGTAAAAAGGCGTGAGGCGTATCGAGGCGTAAGCCTTAAATTCAGCCCTGAGGCTTAAGCCTCGAGGCTTTTTTTCAGTGCCTCGCCCCGAGCGCCTTTTTAAATATTGGTTTGGACTAAACTTAATTAAAAATTGTCGAGGGACTATATGCCAAATTACCCAAATAACAAATGGAGGATGTTTACACTGTGCCCCTCTATACAAACATATCAAAATTGGATGAATAAAATACAAATCAAGAATAATTTGTAGATGAATTGAGTACAAATCAAGAACACTCTGTACATTTGATAGAGAAAACTAAGAATAATAACTTTATTCCCAACTTATTGTCACATTTATTTAGTAGCCAAAATATCCTCCACCTTTTGGTACACAAAGTGTATCAAAATGTAGGGAGGGATAATTCGTACACCTCTCAATCCCCATTGTTCTTGACCAGATCTCTATCCCCTATACTTCTCGGTTCTCGGTTCTACACTCTCTCGATAAACTAATATTTTAAAGAGAAACTAGGTTGTGATAACAACAAACAAAAGAAAAATTAGATCCTAAAATACTCAAGTCATAAAAGTTTAACAAATTACCGAGACCCTCCACTCAATATACTGTGCCCCAAGAAGATCTTTTATCCCAATGTAATAGACACTCGAGACAAGTATAGTTCCATAAATGTACTTTTACTCCCTTTTATAATTCTTAGTTAGTCTCCAGTTTACTTTTGCAAAATTGAATTGAGATGAATAATATCTTTCTTAGGAGTTTCAAAATTTACCCTAAACCTCCATAAGAAACTGGACATTCTCAGAGCCTCATTTACTACCATTGAAGACCTTATACTATCTCTCGAACATTTTATCACCTATTACCTTGATCCCTCAACTCCCCTACAACCCGATGACATTGTGCTAAGTTTGTCGTATTGTCTTTCTATGTGATGAGGTTCCCATTCTCTAACTCTCCATATCATTACTATCATAATATCATGCTCCCTATAGTATCATGACACGGGTTCTTCAATAAAGATTATATCTCAACTTTATAAAAAAAAAAGACAACATTGTTAGTCACGTTGTTGTTAAAGTCCGGCCTAAGCTCCAGGCTAACATAAGGGCAACATTGGTGACTTACCTCACCTCAGGCAAGGCCCCTTCAATAAGGCGTGCATCTTGTGCACTACCCTCACCCCCAATACAAGAATTGTTCATATGCTTATTTTACGTATTTTTAATCAGAATATGGAGAATTAGATAATTCCCAATCCCAAATAACCATAGTCAAGCATAGCAAGTCCTTAAGTCCTCGTGAAACTATATATTTCTTACTAGTCATTACTTAGGTAAGTTACTATTTAGGCAATTGAAACAAACAACAAAAAACTCCAAGCTATATAATTTATGTTTCAGATCATAAATTAATCTTATAATTACAAATATACAACTTTTGCATGTTTTATAGACTGTACGCCTCACTTCAATTGGGTGCGCTCCTCGCCCTGCGCCTAGGCTCGAGGGAGACATTGGTGCCTTGGTGCGCCTGAAATAACTATGTTCTTTCCTGAACATATTGTCGGGATTTGATGAGAATTTGGGTGCGGAAGCGTAAAAAAAGAAGTTAACTACACAACAACAACAACAACAACAACAACAACAACAACAACAACCAAGGAATAAGGGAGTCTCAATTATTTCTCTCTCTAATCTTCTAATTTCAAATGGTCAAAAGTGATACAATAAAGGCCCCCTTAGCTATTTATACTAAGGAGCCCAAAAAAGGGGAAAAAAGGAAAAATCACTAAAAGACAACTATATCCCTATGCTCCTGCATCACTATCCCCCATTGAGAAGAACCCATATATGCGGTGTATTGGTGAAAGACTGGATCAACATGCTGTAAAGTCACCTCAGTAATCCAAGAGTCTTCATCCGGTGGAGACGACCTACCCAATGAACCAAAAAGCGTGTGTAATCACTCGAAGTAGAGGAGACAAAAGCAGAGTCAAGTACACCCTCAATACGATCGACATGAGAATGGATTGGCTGATCCGACGACGACGACATAAGAGGAATTAGAGGAGGATGAGTACCTCGAAAAGGGGACAGGTTTGCCACATTAAAGGTACGATGCATACGAAACTCTAGAGGAAGATCAACTTCATATGCGTTGGTGCCACAAGCGCGAACAATAGAGAACGGAACAAAACGGCGCATAAGAAGCTTGTTGCCTTTGCCGGCACGCCGCTGTTTCTGGAGATACACCATGACTAAGTCACCCGGTTGGTAGGACACGAAACGACGATGCACATACACTTCTTTGTAAGAAGCGTAAATGGATTGGAGGCGAGCACGAACATTTGCTTGGACGGAAGTCAAATGAGCTGCAAAATCCTCAGCAGAAGGGTATGTAGGGACTGTCGGAGGAAGCTCGACAAGGTCAATAGGCATGGTAGGGGACTGGCCCAACACAATCTGGAAAGGAGAGAAACCATTAGAACGGTTGATGGCGTTGTTGAAAGCAAACTCCTCCTGAGCAATCACTAAATCCCACCTACGAGGATGTTCAGTCATCAAACAATGCAAAAGATCGCCCACACTACGGTTGACTACTTCTGTCTGGACGTCAGTCTGTGGATGAAAGGCAGTGGAAAACTGGAGCTCCGTCCGTAATAGGCGCCATAAGGTTCGTCAGAAATGGCCACTGAAGCGGACATCTCGGTCAGAAGTAATGTTGCGGGGAACGCCGTGCAATCGGACAACCTCACTGAAATATAAGGTCGCTACATGAGAAGCATCAGTCGTGCGAGAACATGGAATGAAGTTCAACATCTTGGAGAATCTATCAAAAACCACTATAATAGAATCATGACCACTGGAAGTACAAGGAAGGCCCACAATGAAATCCATCGACACATCTTGCCATGGTCGCTCAGGTATCATTAAGGGAGTGTATAATCTCGCATTGGAGTGCTGCCCCTTGCCCATTTATCAAATATAACAACGGTGAATGAATGCATTAGTATCCCGTCTCATGATGGGCCAATAAAATCTGTCTCGTAATAAAGCATGAGTACGGGCCTGTCCCAAGTGACCTGCTAAACCACCTCCATGAATCTCTGAAATAATCTTCTCTCGTAAGGAGGACAAAGGAATGCACAACGCTGTCCCTCGGTGTAAAAACCCATCCTGTAGTAAGTACTCACCAGATGCCCCATTACCTTGCTGACAAGTGGCATAAATGAGCCCCAACTCCACGTCGGTCGGATAGAGGTCGCGAATCTCATCGAACCTAAACACCTGACTACGCAGTGTCATTAATGCGCGGGCACGTCGGCTAAGGTCATCGGCTACCATGTTTTCCTTCCCTGGCTTATACTGTAAATGGAAGGTATACTGCTGAAGGTAGGCTGCCCACTTAGCGTGTCGATTACTAACACACCGCTAATTATGGAGGAATCGCAGGGCCTCGTGGTCTGACTTGATCACAAACTCCTTATGTAGGAGGTAGGGTGACCAAAACTTAACGGCTTTTACAACCGCATAAAACTCCAAGTCATAAGTAGAGTAGTGCAGGGCCGCTCCCGACAATTTCTAACTAAAAAATGCAATGGGCTTTCCATTTTGACTCAAGACGGCATCCCCCTGTCTTGCAAGCATCACAAGACATCTCAAACAATTGGTCAAAGTCGGGAAAGGAAAGGATAGGTGCAGTCATCATTAACTCCTTGATACACGTGAAAGTCCTATCAGCCTTCTCAGTCCATTTAAACTCAACAATCGATAAGGTGCCCATCAAATATGTGAGTGGAGCCATGACCGTGCTTAACCCTGCTATGAAACGCCGATAGAACCCCGCAAGGCCATGGAAACTACGAACCTGCGTCACTGAGGTGGGGGTAGTCCAATCCACAATCGCCTGAATCTTGACGTCATCCACATGAACGCCATCTCCAGATACCACATATCCCAGAAAAGTCATGGAAGGAACCATAAAAGTACACTTTTTCAACGCAAGGAAAAAGTGTTCGGCTCATAAAACCTCTAGAACTAGAGTCACATGCCGCAAGTGCTCCTCCTCGGATCGGCTATAAATCAGGATATCGTCAAAGTACACCACCACGAACTTGCCCAAGAGTGGGCGCAAAATCTGAGTCATCACTCGCATAAATGTGGATGGGACATTGGAAATACCAAAAGGCATCACGGTCCACTCATAAAGCCCATCCTTGGTCTTGAAAATTGTCATCCATTCATCTCCTGGACTCATACGTAATTGGTGATACCCACTCTTCAAATCCAACTTGGAGAATATCGTTGCTCCATGGAGTTAGTCCAACATATCTTCGAGCCGGGGGATGGGAAACTGACACTTCACCGTGATTTTATTAATCGCACGGCTATCTACACACATACACCAACTTCCATCCTTCTTGGGTGCTAGAAGGGCGGGGACCGCACATAGAGATATGCTCTCTCGAATATACCCCTTGTCACACAATTCGATGACCTGCCTTCATAGCTCTGCATGCTCAGTGGGGGACATACGATAGTGGAGAAGGTTGGGGAGTTGCACCCCAGGAATGAAGTCGATCGCATGTTGAATGTCCCCAAGGGAGGAAGCTTATCAAGGGGAGTACACACATCACTATAAGAATCCAACAAGCGCAGCGTGGCACGGATGCCTCTAGAGTGGTGATAGGACTAATAAGAGCATAACACATCACTGTCTCTGTGTCCTCGGTGTCTAATTCCTTATGGGACACTAGTAAGGCTGAAGGCCGAGTTATCTAAAACGGTCGAATGGGACGAAGTAGAAAGCTCCGCCCTTCATGAGTGAAAGAGTAAGTATTGGCACGACCATCATGTATGCTACTATGGTCAAACTGCTATGGCCTTCCCAAAAGTAAATGGCATACCCGCTTGTCAACTACAGTGCACAAAACTTCATCATGATACTTCGCAATAGAGAAAGCAACTCGACACTGTCGGCTAGGGGTAAGTGTGGCTCCACTACCCAACCACCCAATACGGTAGGGCGTCGTTAACAACTCTGTGGGAAGCTTTAGCTTATCAAGCATCTCTTATACCACCAAATTGTCACTGGAACCCCCGTCTATAATCATCATGCATAACCTTTCTTTGGCGGTGCAACGAGTAAAGAAAATTCCTGTTCAAATCCATGTATCATCGTCGGGAGGAGGTGATTGAACATCCATGGAGGTTGTAACCATGACGGCATGAGTGTAGGCGGTAGAAACATCGGCGAGTCTTGCTTGAGAATGACAAAAAGAATCGCATTGTCGACAAATGGATTGAGGTGGTTAAAGGCACATCAGGTGGGATGGGCAAGATACCCAAAGAGGTGCATCCTTTGTATAAAGAATTAGGGTTTTTTTTAGGTATATAAGGGTTAGGTTTTTTTGGGAAGGAAGTATGGATGATTTGGGTTTGGGTTTAGGTTGGGAAATTTGTTTAGGGTTTGGATTGGAGTCAAGATTGGGTTTAATTTTTGAATTTTATGACAACGAACATAACTCACCTTGTTCTTGTTGATCGGGCCCTGCCTTCGCAACCCTAGGGGTGTCAGCACACTGTCTAGGCCTTTCTAGGGTCTTAATTTGCACCACTGACTCAATATCTTGGGTGGAATAGGGCCGACGGCTGACATTTGGGCTCGACAAGGGCCGACCTGAATGGGCGGAACACTCGGTGGTGTTTTTAGCATTTCTGTGGCAGCAGGGGGGTCCGGCATTAGATTTGGGAGGGTTGGATGGGTTTTTCGGTGAAAGAGGGAAGATACTGATGGTTATTTTTGGAGTTTGGGAAGCCACGCGTGAGTCTAGGGTTTTGGTTTGGTAATCAGGGTTTTGTTGAAACTCATTTGGGTGCATCCAATTCGAGTCCCAATCTTCAATAAGCATGGCTGATCCAAGAACAAACCTGGTTCTGATGCCAATTTGATGTGAATTTGGGTGCGAAAGCGTAAAAAAAGAAGTTAACTACACAACAACAACCACCAAGGAATAAGGGAGTCTCAATTATTTCTCTCTCTAATCTTCTAATTTCAAATGGGCAAAAGTGATACAATAGAGGCCTCCTTAGATATTTATACTAAGGAGCCCAGAAAAGGAAAAAAAAGGAAAAATCACTAAAAGACAACTATATCCCTATGCTCTTGCATCAAGATTACATACTTGATTAAGTTTGGGAAAGCTTCAACTATTCACAGTTGACCGATGATCATTCCTCTTGTGATTCCAACTTAGCTATCTTGCATTATCGTGAAGTACTTGGTTCCTTACCTATAAAAGGGTCTTCCGAGTTTGGAGTGAATCTAGGAACCAATTTCCTTATATACTCCAACTGTTCTTTTTAATCAGGTCCACTTTTATGAATTCTTTGTGCTTTACTAGTGTCTCGTTGGCACGGGTTAGCAATATTGGGTATACATGGAATTTGGCTTTTGCCTTATGTCTCTTTCATCTAGCATCTCTAGTTGTGTTTGTCTCAACCCCAGACAAGGGTTTGTGTTGTAAAGATAGTCTTGACGAAGGAATTGCTAGTAAGGCATGGCATACTGTCTCCGCCGGATAAATTAGTGAAAAAAGAGTGAACCCTGTTGGTTTCCTTTTAGAAGTTTTATAAGGCCACATGACTAAATTTAGTTTCTCATCCCATGCCCCTCGAAAGTCATTTCTCATCTTCGGTAGTATATTGACTAGAGTCTTGTTTGTTACTTTAACCCCCCATTTCCCTTTTGATATTCCATCGTCGAGTTAGGGTGAATGATGATGTATTTCATGTGAGTTCCTTCACTTCATCATCGATAAATTGACAAATAGAGTTCCGTTATCACGTTTGGGATTTCGAACCTGCAAATCTTGTTCTCTTTAATGAAATTTTCAGCCATGGACTTTTTTGGGCGTCTTAGTGTCATGTAGCTTCAACCCACTCGGTACATAACTTGGTTGTAACTAGAATCTAGATTTTTCCATAGGCCGCTGGTGATTTGTTTCCAACTATATCGAATGATCGGGTGTGGAATGGGTTGAGGGTTGAGAGGGTATGGAGACGCACCGAAGGGGTATGTACAAAGTTTTCATACATTTGAGACATGGTTTGCATTTACTCACAAATTGTCTCCGTTTTTTGCCATAAATTGTCCATTTGTGCCAATTCCTTGTACAATTTCTTGCTCCAATATGTGCTGGGTCATGGGCGGGTTATGCTTGCCTCGATAAAAAAGGTGTTGACTAGTTGGTGGAGTAGGGTGGTTGGAAACATGCTTTATGGCAGGCTGCCCCTCTTTGCCATTTTATTTTTGTCAATGTGGAGAAAGGAACAGTAAATATTTTGAAGGAGTGAAGACAAATTCAGCTAAGTCTCTCTTTATGGTTTTGAGTTCCTTGCATATTTGGCTCACTATGTCAATGTCTATTTTTGTAGATTTTTTGGATAAGTGTGGGCGGAATGAGGAGTATGTTTTTTCTTTACTTTTTGTATGGGAAGTGAATCCCCCCCCCCCCCCCCCCGGGGATAATTTGATTTCCTTTTTCGTATACATGTTCCATATGGGGTTTAGCCCCCTTGGGTTACTTTTCATTAATATAACTTTTGCTTGCCAAAATAATTATCTCGAAGAAGTGGATGGATGGTAAGGTTGACGACAAAAGCAATTTAGCCTTTCTATAAGGGTGTTTTTGTTTTTACCCACCTAATTTGTTTACAAACCCCCTTTAATAATTAAGTATATATATTAAATTAAATGACTCTAATGTTCCAATTAATCAACATCATATAACATTCTCAATATTTCATTAATAATTAAAATACCCTTCTCTTAATTAACATACCGTTCTCCGCCTCTACCACCCAATCCTCCTCTGCCAACACCACTACCATCTTTAAATAGATATATATGTATTATCTGAAATCACAATATAAAGCTATATCCGCATGTTCTGTTTTTTGCTTCCATCATCTTCTGCCGCCAGAAGATTTATTTTTGTTTTGCATAATTTGCAAGCACTTCATAGTTAACTTAATTTGAATAATGGTTTGCTAAAGATAGAAATTAAAACATCACATATGTATATCAGTTTATAATACATCAAATGGAATTCTATATCTTTTGTTACTGTTCATCTACGTGCACGGATTTCATCTTTTGGTTATGGTAGATTGAAACATCATAATCTTGGAGATTTAGATTTTAAACATCACAATCTCGGAGATTCAAATTTCAACCATGCAATCGACACCTCATAATTCAATCTGAAAGTGTAGAAGGGAAGAAACTCTGAGTTTGTGTTCTTTCAAATTACAATTAAAAATAATTGTGATTTTTTTTTGGATAGTAATAAATTTTTTTGCACACCCCACGATTGGGTGTTTTAGTTGTATGCAATCCCAATAATGCGGGTCATTAAATGTTATGCCGTATAGGCATGTATAGAAAGAAAAGTTGGGTTGAAATAAAATCACCCTTCAAGAAGGCCTTAATAGGCTTACAGAATGAAGCTAACTAAATGATCTTCACATATAATATTGTCAGACAAAATACTCTTCTGTTTCGGTGGATGAATTGCTATCAGCTCTCGTGTCAGGGTCTGTTCGAAATTGATCAGAAAACTATAGAGTTTTAGAACCTCTTCGATTCTAATCAACGTTAGGCATGGAGTCAGGATTCATTCCGGACGAGATGAAATTGTGACATTTTTCCGGTGTGTTTATGTTAAGGTTTTTCAGTTTTCTGACAGGAAAATATGCCAAATGCATTGCCAGCTATGCCTGAAAGGGATGACAAACCTGAGGGGACTGGTGGCATTCCAAGAAATGCCCGTTCAACAACAGGAAAGGAAACCTAGGAACTAAAAATACATTAATAGAAGCGGAGGCCCAATATAATACTTTGAATCTGGGTACCGTGCGTAGTTCAAAAAGTGCAGCCTTTGTTGACGAGCATAAGAGCTTGTAACTGAGCCTGCAGAAGACAAATTTATAGAGCAGCCCAAGGATCCTACAGAGAAAGGTGCGTCTTTTAGCAAATTCTTCACTAATTTGAGAAGTGGGCTTGGTATCGACATGCAATGTGGGATAGTTTCAATCGAGCCAGGTCAGGCTGGACTTAAAGTTATTCATTAAGTTAATGAAAAATTATCCACCATAGCAAAACAAGATGTCTGTCTATTGCAGCATAATAGGCAGATCGGGTGTGTATCAAAAGACAACTTTTGAGAATTTTACTGGAATGATAATGAATGCTAAGGTCAATGAGACTTTCGCTTGATTCCAAAGAAAGTATCATATTTGAAATTGAAAGATTTTAGTCCGATTAGTTTAGTCACCTGCTTAGAGGCTAGTGAGGTTGGTTTCTAATAAATTTACTGAGAGTGCAGTGGCTTTGAGGTTTTGTTCAATTTGGCAATGGGTTGATGCTGGATTGTATTATATGTAATGGTAGGAGCATTTCTTGTATTTTATTTTGGCTTCTCTATTTTTCTTTGTTCTTTTTTCTTTATCCTTGTAATTTTGAGAACTCTCAGTCATCTTTTCTGTGTTATACCTTATTTTATCAATGAAACTTGTTTCTTTATTAAAAAGAAAGCAACAACAAAATTGATGCATATGGCTGCACTTCTTTGGTGGTGGTGGTTGTGTGTGTGGGGGGGGAATAATGCATTAGTGTATTTTTTTTGTTATTTTATTTTATCGAGGGCTTGTGTACTTTGTCGTCCCCTACTATTTTAAGGGTTTGGAAGTATTCTTATTGTTATTAGATTACTTTGAGAGATAAGATTGAGAAGGCTAAACCTCAATTCCACTTTTTTGTATGCAAATGTACATATATACCCAAGTGTGATCTGCTTTCTCTATCTAGTCTATGTCAGGAGGTTTACATTATAAGTTGAAATGGGTATAACATGATCATCAATTGACTTTATGCAACTGTCTATTTATCTTTGGGAGTTTTAATCAATAGTTTGTCGATGCTTGTTTAGGTATGGTTTATATATCAGTTTGGAGTCCTTCACGATGGGAAACAACCTTATCCAAGTGCAATTTCGACGTGTATGTTTCATGTAGCTTTGACATGTTGGTAAGCTTGATCGATTGTTCCAATTATTCATATCATTTGCTTTGAAGCGCATCAAGAGTTCTTAATGTTGTTAAAGTTCCTTGTTTGGATTTATTGTAGGAAAGTTGGTGACATATGGTGCAAAGATGGTGATTATTAGTAACTCATCAAGACGAGGTTCAACAACCATAAAATAGTTGAAGAATTGACACATCGACACCTTAAAAGGTTTAGAGTATCATTCATTTAAAAATTTTAGACTAAAATCGCTTTTGTTGAGTTGTAATTACAATAACATTTTAGTTGTGCACAAATCGTTATAAAATTTAGGGAAAAAGACACCATGAGCCCTGAAGTTTAGGGTAATTTGCAATGTTCCCTTCAATGTTTGGATTTGGCAAATTTAATTCTAAAGTACATTAAGTTTTGCAATTGAAACATCAATCCTAATTCCGTTAGAAAAACTTAATGGAATGATGATGTGGCGTCTTCTTTGGTGAAGCGAGAAAGACACCATGAACCTAAAGTTTGGGGTCATATGCAACGTCTTGTACAATGATTGAAATTGACAAACTAAACTTTGAAGTACATTAAGTTTTGCGTGCTTTTTTCCTTTGGGGAATTATTTCTCTTTAATTAATTAAAAAAAATAGTCAAAAAGCAAAAGGAAGAAAAGAATATAAAATCAAAAATCAAAACAAAAAGAACAGAAGAAATTAAAAAATAAAAATATTTTTTTGAGTCCCCCCCCCCCCCCCCCTTTTTCCAGTTTGAAGGTTTTTCTTTATTTTTTATTTATCAGATTTTAATAATAAATTTTCGAGTTTTTTTCTCCCTTTTTTTCTATTTATAAGGGTTTTCTTTATTTTTATTTTTTTTGGGATTTTTAAAATAAATTTTGGAGTTTGTTTTTTCTCCCTTTTTCTATTTTTAAGATTTTTCTTTATTGTTATGGTCATTTGACGAAAAGTCCCTCGATATTGTTTTAAATAAAGTTTTCCTAGCCTTTTTATTTTGTTCCAAAAAGTCCTTCACCATATAAAATACTCACAAACACTTTTTCTTCTCTTATCCTAAACCCTTATAAAATAAAATACAAAATAGACAAGGGACTTTTGGGAACATAAAAAATTAAGGTTGGCTAAGTGCAAAATGTACTTAGCTCCTGGGGACTAAACATTAATTTTCTTATTTCTTTTTCTTATTTTTTATTTTTTCAAATATATTTTTGTTTTTTCTTGTTATTTTCCTCGTGGCATCTTTTGATTGGCTATCTTCAAAGCTTTTGCAACGTCGTTATCCCAATAAGCTACCACGTCATCTTTACGTTAAGTTTATCTAATGGTGTTAGGGTTGAGGTTCCAATTGCAAAACTTGATGTACTTCAAGGTATAATTACCAAATTCAAACATTGAGGGAGACACTACAAATGACCCTAAATTTGAGGTTTATGGTTTATCCCGAAAATGTAACCTAAGCGTTTACCTGCTAATAAATCAAAGTTTTCCAAATATTTAACATCCCACCCAGATTATTGGATGATGATTCAATATTGATATTATGTGCACCATTAATACTGTCTTTCCATTTAATTTTTTATTTTTTTTTATTTTTTTAGCTAAGTTCATTCTACGAGGCCCATGTTGTGTGCATATCAAGATCCATCGTCAAGTTATAGTTAACATAACAACATACATTAATTTGTTTTCTTTAATTTACTTTGAATTTATTTTAATTGAATAAGTGGAAATCTTTACCAATCTTCTTAATGCAACATAAGCTTTATGTTGTTATGGGTATATGTATATCCTTAATATCATCGCTAGACGTATTGGCAAACATTTTCTGATTGAAAAAAACAGATTTACACTAAAAATGCATTTTGGAATTTTTTTACGTAAACCTCACACAAAAAGAATGAGATATGGAATTACAGTAACATAAAAGGTACTCCATATGTGGTTGGTGTGGTGCTGTGTTTTTTTTTTAATTATTATTTTAAACATTAAATTACATAATTAATCAAAAATGGTCTTACCCAGTGCACAAGGTTCCTGCTTAACTGCAGGCCTGGGAGAGGCGGACGTCGACTGGGTATGGAGAGACTGCTCCTATGTCTCGGACCCGAGACCAACCGTAACTTGGGCGAGGCACTTGCCATTGCACCAAGGTGCATAATTAATAACATAACTTATTTAAACATAAAGGTTAAAGACATACTAATATATATATATGATATTTTGTAAACAAATAACACAAATAAGAAAAATAACATATTATCAAACTTCTGTTCATGCTCATTGGTGTAAAGTCTCAACATTCCGACCTTATTATTTAAAATTTTCTTCCATCTCGCATATGTGAGTTGCGCTTTTCCTCTTAATACACTCACTCGCCAGGAGGTAGATTGTTCGGATCGTTTTCCAATATTTTCTCGTCTCTCTTTCTCATTTTTTTGTCCATGTGTTTTTCTTTCGCAATGTTCGTGAAGTTTCTCTTCAATTTTAGGATCTTATTCTTGTACTCAGTTTAAATGGAAGGTAAGAACTATGACGTATACTTTGTCTACTGACTCCTCTTCTTTTTTAACCTTTCTTCTGATTGACTAAATGAAATACAGTTTCGGGCTGGACTAACTGATAGTGAAAATCCGTAATTCCACTTTGGGTTATCTTGGAGAATCATATAACAACTCTTGTATCTGAAGGACTTGTTACCCTATAACTTGTAAGCCTCATTGCCACACCCTTTCTTTGTGAATGAGTAGTTTGTTACCCTATAACTTGTAAGCCTCATTGTCACACCATTGACGTAAATGACGTTAATGTGTAGAAGAAAAGATAATTCTCTCTCAAACTCTCTCTAATCAAATCTCATAAAATGGAAGAATGACTCAAATGAGTCTACATAAGGGGTATTTATAGGAAGGAGGTTGCTTGGCCTTTAAGCTAAGAATCTAATTACATTTATATCCCTAAGTGCCATATAACCTTCTTTCCTATAAATACTAAACAAAAGGGAAAATACAATATATACTAAAAATGAAAGAAAGACTAACAAATAAAAAAAATACAATAAAATCCTAAAAGTACTAAAAATAACTCCTATTCTTCATGCACATCAATATCCCATACACATCATTCTCCCCATCTTCGAAAAATATCGTCCTCGAGCTTAGAGGCTAACTCATTAATGCCAAATGTACACGACTCGCAACAAGTGTTAGCTTCCAAAGTAAAACCTAAATAAAATCCAACACGCAAATGGACCGGCTGAACTTTTGTTAGACCCATATGGACCTTCAACAATTGGACCTAATATAATAGAATCTCAACGATGTCTCCCTATGGAATTCGAGCAATTAAAAATTGACAACCATATCTCCCTTCTCAACACCACAAGCACGTGGTTGTAACTTGGCTTAGTGGACCTTTGAATCTGATCGGACGGTAACTCCAGCGACCACACCTTTGCGAGTATGATGGCGAAACAAGTGGACTGAAGATGGCGATATCCCCGAAAGTCGGACACAAAAATGACAAATAGTCGGAAAATGAATCCCAAGTGGGACGCATATCTCATGAAAGTCATGTGTTGTGTCAAAGATTGACCGAATTAAAGGTCAATAGGGAGGGTGAGATCGCCTCAAAGTAGGGCAGGCCCGTTTTGGGTCGGATTTGCTTGCGGTGAGGCATTAATGAGTGTGGAAAAGGGTAAAAATAGGGTAAGGAGGGGGTGGGGAAAATTGGGGGTTTGAGAACTAGGGTTTCTTGGGGATTTGGGCCAAAAGGGGTTGGGTTTAGGGTTTTGACTAGGTATTTGGGTAGGAATAGGGCAACATGGTCGGGTAGGGGTTGGTTGAGGTTGGCAAGGGCGGCCGACAGCCATTATGGCTGGTCAACCTCCTGTGGAGGAGTTATGATCAGATCGGGGGTCAGGGGGGGATCGACGACTGAAAGAAGGGTCTGACCCCTGTCGGTAGGGGTGGGAGGGGTTCGATCGAAGGGGAAAAAGGTTGGCCGGCTAGTGGGGTTGGTCGGAGTGGGTTAGGGGTGATCGGGTAGTTTTTTTTGGGCAGGAGGGAGGGCGGTGGGGCTAGAGGGGTGATGGGGTGGGTCGATGACAGGGGAAGGGGAAAACGATGACAAAATTGGGCCCTGGGGGCAGGCCAGTGGTCGGCGGTAGGGTAGGGTAGCGTGGGGGTCAAATCGGGGGAAAAGGGTTCGAGTGGAGGAAAAAAATGGCCGGTCTGCCTTTGGCGACTATCTTGACAGGGGTGGGGCTAGGGTTTCTTTAGGGTTTGTTGGGTTCTTGGGTTAGGGTTTGAGTAAAAATGAAGGCGGAGCATCATGTAAACGGGGTGGTGGATTTGTGGCTGTAGGAGGTGGAGGTGGAGGAAGATGGGGGTGGAGATGGAGGGTGGAAGATGCCAAAAGGGTTGGTATCCCCCTTTTAGCAGTGATGGATTTAGAGTTTCCATCCACTCAATTCCCATTTTGACATTTATCAAGGGTTTCTAGAGTTAGAATCACAACACGTTACCCACTTCACGCACCCCGACGAACACCACGAACAAACGTAGCTTTGATACCGATTTGATGTAAATTTACGAATGTGGAAGTGTTATTGTTTACACTACACAACAACGACAACAACAACAAATAAACTAACTACAGAACAACAATAACAAGTATTGACTACGCAACAACAATAACAAATAAACTAAACTAATGATATGGGTTTCTTTTTCTCTACATTCTCAATTCTCAAAATTCAAGGTTGACAACAAAAGATGTACGATGGCCTATTTATAGGAGAGGTTAACTTGCTAACCAAGCTAATACTCAAAAAGACAAAAAATGACAATTAATAACTAAAAATGACACATTGGCCCCAAACATGCTTGGAGACTAATTAAAGACTAAAAATAAAGTAAAATTGACAATAAACCCTAAACTAAAAATAGAAAATAGTCTTCTCCCGGGAGCACAACCACGCATCACATGTCGTTATATATCTCATACACATCAGTTTCACTTTAGTTTCGCTTTAGCTTTGTCCCGTGCTAATACTAAGGTTGATAACAATCACAACAAATATTACTCTTTAATAAAATCTTGTGTTTATATCATTTTTCGTCATAATAGTAATTGTGCACTATAATCTTACATAATAGTGCATTTGATTCTAGGGAGTGATTTTGGGGGTGTCGCAAATACTCTTCCCCTTGACATTGTGTTGTAGACTTCATGTACTAATTTAGGGTACTTTATCATTCCAATTCTCCAAATCTAGTGCAATGTTTTTGTTTCAAATAAAAGAAGCGAACGACAAATAACATTGAGAAAAGTGACACATATTCTACAAAGTTCCCCTATCAGGTCTAGAAAATCCTATGTACTCCAATACTAAGTGCCTAATAAACAAAAAAGTAATTAATTAAAATAACTGAAGGTGTATTTATACGCGTGTGTGTACACATTATATGGTACTCAAAAGCAATCCAAATAATAGTTCCAAGCGATTCATGAACCAAAGCAACATTCCAAGTAGGCGGTCTACCCCAAACTTACCACGTATTGGGCATAATACTGTACCATGTACCCGGTACCTTTACCCCACACCAAAGAAATCAACATTCCAAGTAACATTTGGGATGCCCTTAGCAGCTACTGAGATCAATTCATTGAACTATCTTCGTAAACCATTTTTGAATTATATTTGATGCAAAATCTTTTTTTTATCCTGAATGGCCGAAGTTTTCTAGGTTGGATGAAGCTTACTGACACACCCGATCCCATTTATATGAAGTGGTATCACATAGTGAGGTCAGGTTCGAGTCGTGAGATTGAGAACCAGTTCAAGGTGACAACCTATTTAGGTGGGGATAATGATGCATCAACATATATTATCTTGACTGAGCCTTGTTGGACTTTAATATCGTAAAACGTCTACATGCGCACGTGGGCAGAATCAAGCCAAGGATGGCAAATATTTTTAATTGTCATTAATTGTATTTTTATCGCTTTATTACTAGAATAAATGAATATTATTTAGAAATGATTTAGAATATTCAAGTTAAGTATAGTGATGTCATGGCTTAGGTCACTAAAGCCTATGACATGACCGCTTGCATTGAAATTATCTTTCCCACCAAGTATTGGGGGATCTAGCGTATTCCCTCATTTCGGATTAAACAATTATTATGAATATATGAGAATGTGTGAGAGGTGTCTTTGATGATATTATGAATGTATGAGAATGTGTGAGAGTTATCTTTGATGATTTTATCTTGTTTATGTGTGTGTAATATTCCGCTGCGTTTACATCCATTTCTTTATGGATATTATATATATGAACACTATCCAGTGTTTCTTTGTTTCTATAGCTTTCTTTGTTTCTATCCAGTGTTTCTTTGTTTCTATAGCTTTCCCATGTATGTTCATATACATTAGTGATATTTTTCTATTCCTCCTTTTTATTATATATTTTATTTTAGGTACAGTGGCAGACACATGAAAAAAATTGGAGTGAAGTAGAATGGATGGGCGAGCCCATTGAAGTTATGCAATCGGATCAGTAAGTTTTCCCCACTCAATGGTTTCATACACGTTTCTCTACTCGCTTGAACATACCTAAATGCTTGCACATATATGTTTCTTTTAGTAGACAGGCACACATTTTAAAACTATATGTTTACTGGTTGCTAAAAGTTTGATTTTGTTCTTGTGCTATTAGTTGAATCATTGATGGATACGCCATGTTAACGGTTTGGACTCTAATATTTATTTACTTATTGGTGTGAGTGCGCAACCCAAACAGGTGAGTCAGTTTTGTGCCTTCACGAATTTTAACTCTTAGGGTGTGTTTGATAAATGATTGAAAAATAGTTCATTTTTAACAAAAGTTGGAAAATACGTTATTAAAGATAAGAGTGGGTTGGTCTTACTTTTGCTATTTTTCATGGAAATCAATTCTTTGAGGTGTGAGGAAGAAATGTTTTCCATGTAAAATTATAAAGTTATAACAAGTAGATTACGAACTAAAACAAGTATTTTCCATGGAAAATAAATCAATGCCAATCAAACAGACCCTTAGTGTGTTTGATTGGCCTTACATTTTTTCCACGAAAATCATACATGTTACTCATTTTTTACCTTTGCGATTCTTGATGCTCAATATATTTTATTGGAAAAGTATTGGAAAAGTGAAAAAGTAAAAGAATTTCTCGCCTTCTTTTCCCATTATTTTTCCAACTTTCCATGAAAATAGATTGTTTTTCAATATTTTCCAACTTTGTAATCAGGCACACCCTTAACATAAAGCACTTCATCAAATGTGCCATATGATCAACACTTAATCATTTACATTCTTTATGATGGAAAAGTAAATTTTTTCATGTGTAACATTAAAACTTTGATCACAAATTGTTAGAAATTTTAAATGTAGATTCTGTCATTGGGAATAATAGGCTTCCATTCCCTTAAAAATATTTTAAGGATTGAACCTCCACCATAGCTCTAGGCTCTAGTTATTTTCAACTCCCAATTCCATTTCTTTGAGAGGATGTTACCAAAAGCTTACTATACCCGCACATACATCGTTGTCATATGCTAATCTTTTGGGTTTGGCTCTAACTTGAGCATTGGAATCTATGGAGATTTTGGTATGTCTCTCTTTCCTTTTACCACAAAGCTCTATATTTTTGTCTCCAATTAATAACCTTTTAATTTGAGCTTTACGCTTCTCCCTCACTTAAGATTGTTGCAGACATATCCTCATTCCCTTAAAAAATAGCGAAGGATTGAACCTCTTCTCAAGACTAACCAGGGGTTTAACCCTTTTAATTCCACCACTGGATTATAGTGCTCATCGATTGTTTTATATATGTTTTCTGACTTTACCCCTAAGATCATTCGGTATTTAGAGTTACCCCCACATGCAACAAATAATATGTAAGGTATAAGTTGGTTGATGCACATGCGAGAGTAAATATGATATATTTAAAAAAGGATAGAAAAATAACTAGTTATATACATTTTTTGGTTCTCATTCCCGATTAAGCGATTATATTTACATGCTTCATTGGTTCTATTACTAAGAATTTTATAATTCAGTTAGGCCATGGATGCAAATATGATATTATAAAGGTTGATGATATGGGTTGAGTAAAGTGTTTACAACACACTATACCTATTATATTTACTTGTTTGCACATGCTCATGATTGTCTTTACATGATTGAATGATTCTACCGGATTATTTATCAATTATCCATGGTCGTTACCGGTGTTGATTCTTCTGATTGTAATGATGTAGGGGACTCACTCAGATATCAGCCATGAAAATGTACCGGGGATCTAATCGGCATTTATAACTTGATGGATGTGGGATCCACTCAACTGAAATTGGGCTCAGCTAAATTAGGACACGTTCTCGATCAATCTTCTTTACATGCTTTATTATCTATCATACTTATGACCTTTATTTACACGGTAAGCCCCTAAATGGTAAGCATTATTTTCTCCTCCTTTTTACATAAAAGAGTGTTTTGGTTCGCGCTACATTTGTTTTCATGGAAAATACTTATTTTTACACTTTTTTAACTCATGGTGCGTGATTGCAAATATATTTGCACAAGTCTTAAATTTGATACGTGCTCTGTTTTTAATTTTTAAATTTATAATAGAAAAAAATTCTCAAATAGGAGAAGTAAGAATATCTCACCCAAAACCCATTTTTTTCACTCTGTCAAATTCTGATAAAAAATTAAGTGTTTTTGAATCTCTTTCCAACTTTGTCATCCAACATAAGTAAAATTATAATATTGATAATCATGTTTTAAAAGAGGAGGAGGATTGTTTGTTAATATATGAATTTCTAGGAACCAAGAAAGTTGTAAACAAACAAGCACTTAATTTCATCATTCCATGTATGGATTCCAACAACAGGAGATGTAACATCGTTAATATGGCCTTTTACGAACTTGCAGGTTCTCCATGGAAGAAATTGCCTTCATTATTTGAATTTGTTCAGCTTGCTCACATATAGACTCTAGGAACATTGTTATGGCACTGGTTAGAGCATGTAATTCTTGAAAGTCCTCAATGTTACATCTTTCCTTCTTCAAAAACTGGTGCAAATATACATGAAAATGTGTATCATGCATTTTTTAACTCAAAAGTTATATTTGGGCAAAAAAAAAGATAAAACATTGACTTGTAAACCTATGTGACATTTGCAATTAACCAAAATAACTTTACAATCCCTTTTACATTTCTTCAATGTACAAACTGTTAGACTACCTCATGATTTATTAAATTATAAAGTAAAATTTGATCGAAATTACATAATTATAGAATATACATTCATTTATAGTTTTATAAAAATAAATATTCAACTTTGAACATTTGAACAAATATATTTAATTCTGAATCAAACTAGGCCCAAAAATGACTCGGATTTGCTAATGCCTAGTCAAGTTACTAGCAACTATTATTTTTAGGGTCATTTGCCCCCACCCCCAATTTATTATGTTTTTATACCACTATGGGTGCTGAAAATTAAGATGCTCTCTCTTTGGATACCATTTTTAGCATTTGTGATATTTCAAACACCTTTTGCGACCATTGGAATGATGAGGCCACATATGAAACTATATCGTTCTCAAGTAGTTTAATTACATGAACTTAAATTTTTGATGTTGTAAGACCATCAAAATTAGATTCGTCAAATGCACCATAACACAATCTCACAATAGTTATAAGCCGACAATGGGTGGTGACGGTGAGACCAGCTGTTATTTAAGTGAAAATTTCCCCTGGATTAGCTACAATCAAAGGAGTCAATTTGACTTGTTTGAGTTGGTGTGAATTTATATTTACCTGAGTCATATCTGTTATTAAACTTAATCTATCATTTCTTTAGATGAAGCAAGTACAATCAATTAAACAAAGTATCTGCATATATGAAAATAAAGACTAACGGGGATGTTTTTGACAAGTATATCAGCATAAGGAAAACAACTATTAAACCCCAATGAGATATATATCAACATTGTCGAATCCTCCACGCAAATAGGAATTATATTACTTTCATGGCGGTAAAAATCAATATTATACAACACTCAACCATGGCAAAAAATTCAATGGGAGTATTTAAACAGGGAGAATTTCGTTAGGCTTGTAAATTTCATGAACTATATACATTGCGAGGCTTACCCAACTGTCCTACAAAATTATAACAACTCATTTAAGAGGGGAAGAAAATGTTATAATTTTATCTTTCAGACTTGTTCTTCCTCGATTTATTTTTTAAACTGGATAACAATTGTAATCATAAATGACTAAATTTGTACATGATCAGTGCAGTAGCATTTCTTAAAGAAATGGTTATGCATAGTTCAACAAAATTCAATACACTGCACGCAAGTTGCTATACCAACTCCTCTCCAATTTTGACCAAATGCATGGCAGTGCCCCAAATTATCAAAAATTAAACATTTACTCCTTGTTAACTTCTAGTAAAATGGAATTAATCATCCCTACCTTATTTTGACTAAACGCACCTTAAACTCTTCTACCCTTCTGTTCAACTTTTCTACACAACATAATTAATAAATCCTATCTGATTTTGATCAAAACTTCCCTAATCCGCAAAAGGTAAAACACTTTTAGCCTTGACACACTTATGCTTTGAATTTCACCAAACACGATTAAACGAGTCAAATGGATAAAACTACAATTTTATTACCCCTAGATAATTTCTGTACACAAACAGGTTAATCCCCCCCCCCTCCCCCCCCCCCCCCCCCCCCAATGTAACACAAAAATAATTCTTTGATTGGAAAGAAAAATAGTCGAATAACCTTTTCAAAATCAATTCACTTATGGAGTACCCATTTCTAGTTGTTTTCTCATTTTGCAAGGGCCAAACAACATTGTATAGAATGCGTTCAGCTAAAATAAATATTTTACAAAAGAAATAAATAAGTTCTCAATATTACCAACATACATCATCTTGATTTATGAAAACACTTTTGAAGAAAAAAGAGATATGGCAAATGCTCGATCTATCTGTTTCCTATCTTCCATCCCATTAAAGATCTCATTTTCACCGTCTTTTATATAATGGAGCCAATGTCCATACAACGGGATCTACTGTACAACGACACTTTTAGTCAGTCGATCAACTCTTCAAGCACGAACTATAAATAAATAATAACAATAATGATTATTATCGTTATGTAAAATTCATATTAAGTAAAAATGCCAATGATTAATAAATAGGAAGAAAAACTTTAAATACCTTTTATAAATTTGTTGTTACAAACCCTAGACTGGCACTGAAAGAGTTTATGGGTGACAACTCCAAAGAAATATGTCGAACAGAGTTTCATAGCCCAATGGCAACGCCACAATTTCTAGGTAGTGGGCAGGAGAGCTTGAAAGATTAAGTCTTTCATGTATTTCTAGTTTCTAATAATACCATCGCGTGAGCCCTACTCGCACATGAAAAAGAAAGGTACATAATTTTCCCAAAATAAATAGATGCATATTGCAAGAACAAAAGTGGGGACTAAATGCAATACACGAGACTTAAACCCAAGACATTGTTAACTCTTAAAGACGAACTCGAAACTTAATGGACAAATGGACATATATGTATTTATGGTACAAGAAACTTAATGGAAAAATGAACAAATACTTATTTTAGAGATGAAGTGTTAACATGAGTATCAGTTCTAAATAATCCTTCATTCACAATTCATTCACCATGTAGGGGCACAAATAAAAATGCCTAATAATCCATGTCTTCATGAAATTACCAATGTTTAAACATCCTAAAACTCACAATGATTATCATTTCGAAAAGGAACAATATTGTACCATCTTCACAACAACTCGTGCGTATCCCTATATGGATGGTACGGGTACTGGACATCAAGTTGTAGATTCAAGCAAGAAGTACTCGTTAGTTCATAAAGTATATCATAGGTTTGTCCATTACCTGATTTTTGTGTTACACCCAACGATAATTGGAACATTCCCCCTATGCCAGCAAAGGTGAAATTTCATATTATGTTTGATAGTAGTCTGCCCCCAACCCTACTTTATTCCTTTTACTTCCCTTTCACCAAACAAAACTACACAACATACTCCCAATTCTCAGTCTATTACTACACAACAAACATTAAGAAATAAATATATTTCAATCTCCAATCTAATATACTAAAAAAATCAGACACTGAATATACTAATTCAAGACTGAAGATACAGTTCAACATACTGCAAAGACTTAGGGGTTGTCAAAGAAGAAGAATCTAGTAGTGGAAATTTCAGCATAAACTCCAAGCAAAACCCAATGAGTGATATTCAGTGTTAACCTCTCTGAAGTGTTTCCAAGCTTCCGACCGTGTAAACCAAATATCCTGCAATGTACATTATAGCCAAAAAATAAAATAAATCACAATTCAACAGAGAACATTCCTATGTGTTGTGAATCTGAAACAGTAGGACCAAGCAACTCGAGTAAAAATATATAATAGAATCTTTTTGTAAAATTATATATTTTCTAAGAACGCACAATAGTTGTGTCTGAAATACGTTGGGTGTTGTGTCAACAGCCTATGTGTGCTTAGTCATATCTTCTGAGATCTACTTTAGTGTACTGTTCATTAACATCATCTTTTTTATAAAAGCATTCAGAAACAAATAATTTGTAGGCCAATTTTACACTTTAATGAAACACATCATGCTAAGCTAATGTGCCACAAAAAATAAAGAACAAACTTGAAAAACAATTACAATTCATATTTGAAATGCATAATACAAATTATAATCCAAAACTGTCAATCAAGAACTATGTTGCATAATTCAAATATGAGAATTCCATGTTGGTTTTACGCCTTCCTCATTGCAGATTGAGAAGTATTTAAGATTCACATCCTTAATCGACTGAATTGATTAGTGCAGAATAAAGAATATAAAACAGAAAAGTTGGGTGTGCACAACTTTTTAGCAAGAGAGCAAGAGATAAATAGTTAACTATTAAGACACGAACATGCCTAACTTCAATATCATGCTTATTTTTTTCTTTTTTCAAGCTGCGAAACTCTGTATAGTTCTATTTAAAATACAAACGTCTTTCTTTCAATACAAAAATAATGAAATAACTTGATTTATCTGTAAGAGGGGAAAAAAGAAGAAAAAAAACTTATTTTTGTAGTTCAATAAATTCTCTAATCTCTTTACCAGATCAAACCTTTCGTAGTATTCATTTGCGTGAAATAACCTACAAACGATAAAATGAAAAAAAAAATAAAAGCCCAATGTTTGAACTGTGCAAAATCGAACCAAAAACATTAACAAAAAATACATTTCACACAGATCCGTGATATTGAAGCGCTAAGATCTACAAAATCGAATCCCCAAATCAAAACCCTAAAAAATGTGATATTAATTCCCTTAGATCTACAAAATCAAAATCAAACTATACCCAAAGTTCATAAATTTGAAAATATAGTGTTAGGATTGTCGCATGTACAAAATCCAACCAATAACACTGACAAAAACCCACTTCACAAAGATCTGTCATATTAAAGCACTAAGATATACAAAATCCAATCCCCAAATCAAATCCACCGAAAAACGTAATATTAAAGCCTGATATCCACAAAATTTGAATCGAACATTGCTCACAGTAGATAAATCCAAAACCCTAATATCCATTCTCTAAAAATAAATAAAAAATCAGATAGAAGAAGGAGAAGAAAATAATACCTTTGTGGCTGAGTGGAGGCCGAGAGAGAGAGTGCTTGAGAAATGATGTCGGGAGAGAGTGTGTGTGTGTGTGTTGGTAACTCTAAACATCATAACAAAACAGAGGTAAATCCATCAATAATATTATTTACTTGAATGGATGGCGATGACGATGGGAGTGTAAGAGAGTACCTGTTAGATTTGGTAGATCGAACAACGACGGTGAGGAGTGCATGTAAGAGAGTTGAGGAGTAGGGGTGTGGCGTAGAGGTAGGGGTGGCAATTCGGGTTAGTCGTATCATTTTCGGGTCGTGTTGATTTTTATTCGAGTATAAGTTTTGGTTACTCTTAAATCTATACAAGCTAATCGTGTCATATTCGGGTCATGTTCGGGTTATTACCATACACGGGTTATCGTGTCAAAAATTGTCAGCCCTACATAGAGGAGGGGAGGCGGTGGATTGGAGAGAGGGAGAGAATGGGTTGATGTTTGAGGTAAGATTCTTTTGGGGTTGATGATGAGAGAACGTGAGAGAAGTACAAAATGAGAGGTTTGTGGGGGTAATAAGAGAGAGACCGTACAAATTGATGGAGTTTTTTTTACAAAAATACCCCCAATTTAAATTGAAGTGTAAATTTGGTAAGTAAAAAAAGAGGGGGAAATCATAAATGTGAGGGGCAAAAGAGGTACTGCAAGAAAAAAATCATCCCATGACATCATCTTTTCATCTTATGACACACATAAGTTTTCTATTTTATTATTATTATTATTATTATTATTATTATTATTATTATATATATCCTGCACCCTTAGGTTACAAACACTTGTCGCAATGCATACTATGTTATCATGCCCTAGTTCATCGTTCGCTGCATACGGACAATTGGTTCGGTGTCTCTCACGTACCATGAATCTCATATCACAAGTATTGGAGGCGAGCAAACTCACCAGCCAAATGGGTCACACACATACCTACGCTCCCATTCAGCGGTCGAAACTATCCTACATCTCAGATAACACGTCTCGAAGTTCATATACTCTGGGTAAAAGTCAAATATCCCCCCCGCCCCCCATTGGGTCACCCAGGATAAGACTGACCATTGCGCGAAACCTCTTCCCGATAGCAAGCAGCGTAGGCATTCTATACACAAAATAATAAGCATATAATTGACATAAACACATCTTATTTGAATCGGGGTATTGACCCAACTCAAACATATATATTTATGCGTAGTACTCTCTCATTACTACCTATAATATTATTATTTTGATTATTCTCTCTCTCGAAATTTCCACGATTTACTCACTTCTCCAAAATATATAAAGTATTATCCTACGAATATCTCTTAGCAATTTCGCACTATGCTAAAACTCATTAACTCACTGATTCGCACTCTCGAAAGTCTACAAGGTTATCTCACCCGACAACTCCCTAAGTATTATCCTAGAAATGCTTTCCAAATAATTCTACATTAAGCTAATATCTTTAAAGGGTAATTTTCCTCACTCAACTAACCGTGTAACACGATTTAGGGAAAAATAGGAATTTTTGGATTTTTTCAGGAACCTGTCGTTCGACCAGAGTTGGTTTCGTTTGAACGAAATCAGCATGTCGTCCGAACGATAATGCTTCTCGTTCGAACCATACTCCATCTCGTTCGAACGAGATGGAGTTTTTCCCTTTTTCACCTAGACCTGCTACTGCTTCGTCTTCCCTAGAAATCCAGTCCTGAAACCTCTAAATTCTGCAACCCAATCTCCAATACAGCAATCTTAATTGGTGTTCTAACATATATAAGTGATTTACCCTTACTTTAAAGCATTAAATCATCATAATTGAGTTATGAAATCCAAAATCCCCAATTTAGAAATTCAAAACCCTAGTTCATCAAATTTTTAAACAAGAACATCAAAATCAATTTCTTCCAACATAAATAATCATCAATATGAAACTTAAAACCTATGTACATGAGGGATCCATCCTAATTAGATTCCAGATTTTAATAAATGTTCTTAATTCTCCAATTTCTTCAAAAGTCATGAATAAAAAATGGGTTTTATGTACTTATACTAACATGAACATGATTGTTGCTATAAATTTGCAAGGATTAAACACTTGCCTCAATTTCGAAGGTCTGATCCACTGGTGATGTTGATATAGGTGTGTTCCTCGTCTCCCGATCTACACTTTGGTGTAATTTTTGGAGTGTGTTCTTGAGTTAGGCACTAAGAACACCAATGGCTTCTTCTACCTCCTCTGTGCCTCTTTCTTTTCTCTCTCATAGGTTTAGAAATGATAACTCCCTTCTAACCCTAGTACATACATATTTAATTACCCAATTTTCGTCCATAATATTACCTCAAAATTTCAAAGGATAAAAATAGCCCTGCGGGGTGCCCGTTAGGCCTAAAAATTTTCTGGAGTCCAATTACAACACCCGGGTAGAGTTTTCCAACTATCCCGACACTTCTGGACTCAATGGCACACTCGAAATGGTCATACGAGTTACTTAAAAATAATTTACTACCTTAATCCATTAAATTAGTTTCGACACGACTCACGTGCGTCCCGACATAAATCACCAAATTGTCATATTTCACACTCGACAATTTATAAAATTTCATAATTCCATATTACATAACCACATAGTAATATTCAATAATTCTCATCAATAAGTATTAACCCTTGGCACGCTAGTTAATAATTATTTTAATTCGGATTAATTAATTAACAATTAAATTTCTCACCTTTTAATTTAATTAATCCAACAAAAATAATTAATATCACAATTATATAATATCATAAAAATACGGGGTATTACATACTTCCACCTTACAATGGAATTTCATCTCAAAATTTAGAAAAAGTATACCAGGTATAAACAACGCTGTAAATATATTGCGCATCGCATCGTTGCGCTCGCAAATGAACTACCCCTACCACCCATATAGTGCGCTATTGAATATCTTTAATAATGAATACTTCACTGATGTTTGTTTTAAACTCCAGGTTACCCTGTCACGTAAGTTCTTGCGTAAGCCGTATCATCTAAGTTTCACTACTTAAACGGAATTTTAGATATTTAATATCTAGCCTTCTACTATTCGCACCTAAGTAGATTAATCATTCTTTAGATACATACGATCTTGTCTCGCAACGATCGCACACAAGTAGGTCATTTTCGTAATAAATATTTCGCGCACATAATATACGATAAGTATTAACTCATCTCCGATTTTCTCAATAGTACCTGGTCCCCCACCTTTAACTAACAAGCAGGAGAACAGTAAGGTTTACTGTGCCATACCTCAACTTGCAAATTGCCCAAGAGTGAACTTATACGAGTTATTGTATGCAAACTCCACTTGTGAAAGAGACTGTGCCCTCCCAAAATCGAAAGACAAAAATATTGTCCCATTCTGACACGATATCAAGCGGTACCCTGTATAACCTCACTATCTCGATTATAAGGGTTTGCACATACTATCTCGCAGTATGACTAGTCTTAACCGGCATAACGTGAGCTACTTTGGTCAACCGATCCATTATCACCCATATAGGATCGTAACCCCTTTCGCGATAAACTTCTTGGGAATACTCTCCGATCACTACTTAAGAATACCTAAAGGTTTGCAGAAACCCCCTACTGGTTTCGGATGGTCTACCCTTTTCCAACATACAAGTGACCCGTTGCAAAATGAATGTACCCATATATTTTCTTTGCATTGAATCCCATCACCACTGTCATTTATAACATGACACATCTTATATTCTCACCTTTAACTGTGATCCATGTGACTTTGCCTCACCGCGTGTCAGAGGTCCTCCCCCCGTTCTAATAATTAGTTTCTTATGAAATCTAAGCCTCTAACAAATCTTACGGAATAAACTTCAACTCTTCGGGCTAAATATTATCGAATTCACATGACAATCATAATCTACTTCTTAATACCATACCATTCTCGTAAGCGTACAATCAAGTCCTGGTATTTCCACTTCTATCTTCATTGACCTTATCCCATACGTCCCGAACGATAATAAAAATCAAGATTCGATTACCTAGGGCGCCCATACACCCTATGTCTTGCGCATTATTGTATCAATGAAATATATTCTCACATCATAGTTGATTTATCCACTCTCAATTATACAATTACTAAGGTATAAATCCCATGTACTATCATCTAAATTTCTCTCCAAATCCCGGCGTTCGTTAGTTTCATGCATGGGATGTCTCGCATAGTGAAATCCGAATAAGGAACCCCCCGATACACTACTATCTAACATTATCAGTCGTCGAGATCTATAAGGCCCCTAGTCCATAACATGTACCTTCCCACAATCTCCGTATGTTGACAAAAAAGTTTACTTATGTTCGTAAAATAAATCTAATGGAACATGACACTATCACTATCCCGATTTTCGGCGCAATACATAATAAGTTGTATCTCGTGGCTTGATAAAGAACACAATACATCCTGGGTCACCTCAGTACATAAATCCTTCCGCGTCAGGATCCCATCTAATGAGTCAATATACTCCCCGAAGTCTATGATATCATGAAATTTCCATATATCTATATATACATATATATAGGCCCAACCATATTTCAGGTGGCACCTCACCAAAGTAATTTCACTCACCCGGAGTATCTAGCATGATAGTCTTATCACTAAATCTAATATCGTTCAAACATTAGGTAATTATCAGTACACACTACCATAATAAGTTTTACTTTCCTAACTCAATGCAATAGAAAATTATAAAAATAAAGTAGACTTTTAGGGTCTACCCATCTCACTCACGGGCGACATCAGAAAGCCCCGTTACCCATGATAAATATGTTTGTAACAAGGCGGTTAAAACTAACGTACCCACTAAACTAACTTACGCACGCACGCGAACTTTAGTGTTAACAATTCATATGTGTATTGTGACCCACCCATGTCACTTGACCTAATTCTTTTCTCGCAAGAATGAAACAAAACATCATCAGGCTCACCTGATCGTAGGGTACCAGCACGTAGTTGCTAACACTATCCAAGAGCATCTGCGATCTTTATGCATCTAGTATTTCACCCAATAGTTTCCCCCTCCTCGCTGTGGGAAAAATATAATGTTCTATGCCTTACACGCCCATCGCTAAAACATTAGGCCAAATCTCGAGGCCTCAATTATGGCCTTACTGGCCACCCTATTTCATCTTGTCCCCAAAGACCCTGAGGATTAATATGCTATTGTTACCGAGGACTCCACTAGTCCTGACCAAACCCACCACTCTCGGGTTATAACTTCTTGGTCCCCATTTCTCTTGACCTAGTTCCTCCTCTGAAAATCTCACTCCTCCCATTGTTATGCCTAACTAGCATGGTTTACCATTTTTAAACCTTATTGGTCTCATTTCTCAATGTGGACACATTCAACACTAGTATCCCCACTCTCTACACATAGGAAAACTTCCCGAGCCATTTCCCGTCACTGGTCCCATTGACCATTTTGGAATGTCCTTCCCTCGGACTGGCAGTCTTAGCTCCCAATTGTTCTCTCGTTGTTCCTTTGGCTATGCGGGCCTTTCGGAACTATTGTTGGCATCTACAGCCCTGATTGACTTCATCGACACTTGGTAGGAAGTTAATCAATAAAAATTATCTTAATGATCTCCCTACTGGGCATACTCTCATGTGGTGTTTCACCAACACCACATGTGTTGTTGGTGAAATTCTCTAACCCTCCTGGCTCACTTCTTCTAGAAATACTGAAATGACTTGAAGATGTATAACTTTGATGACATCAACATCAGTCATTCTAGATGGATTCTTTATCCAGCCTCGTATTCTACACACGGTCCTTTATCAACTATAAACCCTTTTTATTCTATGCCCTGTTCCTCAGGTACGAAGTTCATTATGAAATTCAACCTTTCTCTCACGATCGGTATCTAGCCTCCCCCACTGTGCTAAATTCCAAAATTCCACTTTCATCTCTATTATAACATCGAATGGAAGACCACACGGTCAAATCGTACCCAAATTTCTCCTTAAATTTTGGACTTGCTTCTTTATACGTGGTGATTGACTCTAATCACCTTATGTCGCTCCTATGAGCTACAAATCTAACTTCAATTTTAATTATGAGTGTTGTTGCACTCCACTATACACAATAGCCCTCGTATTTTCTACTTCCACAGGTCGATTCCACTTCCTCTCTTTCCCCTCCGCATCTTCACCGATGACTTTTCAAAAGATTCCCTTTGATTTCCCCTGTCGACTACCCTAGTCGATCCTGAAATCGCTTCATCGTTACCAACGACTGTGCCTTGGGAACCCTTTTATCCCCGAGTGATGAGTCTATTATCACTTGCTTAATTAATACTCATGGTGACATTTGTCAAGACCACCATTCCCAGATTACTCTATGTCTTCTGTCGGGCTTCTTCTCCTGTAGTCCTTCTTACGGCCCTTGTTGGTCATCCTATAATGCTCGGTGCTCGAAGTATAAATTATTTCGTATAATGAGTCACATCAATTATAATTCATAGCAGGAGAACATAAGACGCATATGCAAGGGAATAACACAATCCTATAATAAGTCTCTATATCAAAGAACGTTGCGCTAAAATGTAGAAAGCCGTACAAATCCTAAAGAAACTAGAACCTGATGCTCTGATACCACCTGAGACACCCTGCCTAATTAAATTCCAGGTGATCAGTCATTTATTAAATTAAATCAAAGTGTTCGGTTGGCTCATTCTTAACATCACTGTCGAAAAACAATTACCTTTATTTTAATCACCCTAAAAATAATTAAGCTAAGTGTCAAAACATTTTTCTCGATTAATTATACTCAATTAGACCGTTAATAAATTTTCATTATTAAAACAAAAGCTATTCGCATTCCACCAGAATAAAAGAAATACTAAACAGGAAACAACTACTGAAATAAATAAGACTGGATAAAATATTCCAGTTCAAAGTCTCAAACCAAAAGTATAATAATATTCAATCCAACAGGAAAAGAAATGCTAATAAGAAAGTACAATCTCTGAAACAACTAAACTAGGAACGAGCTACACATGCCCAAACTGAAATGTCTGAACTAGAAACTGAATGGAAAGATAGAAGCATCTAATCCCAATGACCTACAGCTTCCACAACAGATGTAGCTCGCCAAATGATCCATGCATCTAAGTCTGTTGGAAACCCTATGGCTAGGCACCTGATATATATATATATATATAACAAAAGAAAAAAGAATAACAAGAAACGGGTCAAAGATCGAGTTGTAAAAACATTTGTTTTAGCAAGTATTTAGAACTGAAATAATGCAAGTATTATGTGCATGTTAGTTTCGAACTCTCACATGAGATTCTCAACTCTCCACTATTGTGAACGCCTAACGTACATCTATCCCAACTTAATTACCTATAACACTCCCACCTAGGCCATAGATTTATACTTCTAACTATATCTCGAAGGAGTATAATGTATCACCTATACCATATGTTATTAAATAGTTACCCAACATAACTAAATTTCATTATTTTCCCCATTCAAATGGGTAAACTTTTACTCACTGAAACCATTATATTTCTCATTATTATATATAACTACTAATTTCACACAGTAGGATTTTCCCCAAGTATCTTTATAATATAGTCACAATATCCTTGTATATAAATATATATATATATATATAATGATCCTGCACCCTTAGGTTAAAACCACTTGGCGCAATGCATACTCTGCTATCATGTCCTGGTTCATCGCTCACTGCATACGAACAATTGGTTTGGCATCTCTCACAAACCATGAATCTCATATCACAAATATTGGAGGCGAGCAAACTCATTAGTCAAATGGGTCACGCACATATCTACGCTCCCATTCAGCTGTCGAAACTATCCTACATCTCAGATAACACGTCTGGAAGTTCATATACTCTGGGTAAAAGTCAAATATCCCCCCCATTGGGTCACCTAAGATAAGACAGTCCATTGCGCGAAACCTCCTCCCGATAGCAAGCAGCGTAGGCATGCTATACACAAAATAATAAGTATATAATAGACATACACACATCTTATTTGAATCGGGGTATTGACCCAACCCAAACATATATATTTATGATTAGTACTCTCTTATTACTACCTATAATATTATTATTTCGATTATTCTCTCTCTCGAAATTTCCACGATTTACTCACTTCTCCAAAATATATAAAATATTATCCTACGAATATCTCCTAGAAATTTCGCATTATGCCAAAACTCATTAACTCACTTATTCGCACTCTCGAAAGTCTCCAAGGTTATATCACCTGACAACTCCCTAAGTATTATCCTGGAAATGCTTTCCAAATAATTATACATTAAGCTAATATCTTTAAAGGGCAATTTTCCTCACTCAACTAACTGTGTAACATGATTTGGGAAAAAATAGGAATTTCTCGATTTTTTGAGGAACCAGTCATTCGAACCAGGGCTGGTTTCATTTGAATGAAATCAGCATGTCATTCAAATGATAATGCCTCTCGTTCAAACCATACTCCATCTCTTTCGAACGAGATGGACTTTTCCCTTTTTCACTTAGACCTGCTACTGATTCTTCTTCCCCAAAAATACAACCTTGAAACCTCTAAATTATGCAACCTAATCTCCAATACATCAATCCTAATTGGTGTTCTAACTTATATATGTTATTTCCCCTTACTTTGAAGCATTAAATCATCATAATTCAGTTATGAAATCCAAAATCCCCAATTTAGAAATTCAAAAACCTAGTTCATTAAATTTCTAAACAAGGACATCAAATCAATTTCGTCCAACATAAATAATCATCAATATGAAACTTCAAACCTATCTACATGAGGGATCCATCCTTATTAGATTCCAGATTTTAATAAATGTTCATAATTCTCCAATTTCTTCAAAAGTCATGAATCAAAAATGGGTTTTATGTACATATACTAACATGAACATGATCGTTGCTATAAATTTGCAGGGATTAAACACTTGCCTTAATTTTGAAGGTCTGATCTGCTGGTGATGTTGATATAGGTGTGTTCCTCGTCTCCCAATCTACACTTGGGTGTAATTTTTGGTGTGTGTTCTTGAGTTAGGCACTAAGAACACCAATGGCTTCTTCTATCTTCCTCTTTGCCTCTCTCTTTTCTCTCTCGTAGATTTAGATCCAATAACTCCCTTCTAACCCTAGTACATCCATATTTAATTACCCAATTTTCGTCCATAATATTACCTCAAAATTTCAAAGGACAAAAATACCCCTACGGGGTGCCTGTTAGGCTTAAAAATATTTTGGAGTCCAATTAAAACACCCGGGTAGAGTTTTCTGACTATCTCGACCCTTCCTAACTCAATGGCACACTTGAAATGGTCATATGAGATACTTAAAATTAATATACTTCCTTAATCCATTAAATTAGTCTCGACACGACTCACACGCGTGTCCCGACATAAAGCACCCAACTGTCATATCTCACACTCTCGACAATTTGTAAAATTTCATAATTCCATATTAGATAACCACATAGTAATATTTAATAATTCTCATCAATAACAATTAACCCTTGGCATGCTAGTTAATAATTATTTTAATCTGGATTAATTAATTAACAATTAAATTTCTCTCCTTTTAATTTAATTAATCCAACAATAATAACTAATCTCATAATTATATAATATCATAACAATACGGGGTATACAGATACTAAGTCAAGAATTTATATGAGATCCATTAGGCAAATCTGACTTCTCTTAAGGCTCTGAAGTTGTCCTAGTTGTTTTGCAGCTTTGCACTTCTTCCTGATTTTAGCTTTACATCGTCTCTAAGGTTAAAAATCTCTCAACCAACATTGTTTTAGTGTTGTGGTGTGAAATGCGTAGTGTGGTGTTGTGACTGACACATGCGTGAACACACGCACACTTATACAGGCCAATATTCCCTCAAATTACAAATTTCTTCTAAAAAGGATATGCAAGATTCTGAATCACAATTTCTTAAAAACTGGACTTCTTCTTTTTTTGCGTTAGATCGAGTGGCAATCTTGCAATTCAAAAAGAGCCAAGATCATAAACACTTTCTTTTATTTATTTACTAAAATATTTCACAAAATATGAAATATTAACTGGAAAGTATAAACATCTTAGGATTTGAAAATTCTTTGAAGTCTATTTATCTCAAAACTCAAAACGGAAAAGGGATTTGTTGGTAGAAGGTTTAATAAAACCATTTGAGTACAAAAACACAAACAAATAATGATTTTTAGACAAAGAAATCGAACTTAGCAGATCTAAGAGATTTTTATCACAACAAAATTCAGATCTATAATTTTTATGAAAGAGAAATGAGATCTAACTCGGTGACTGGTGGGAAAAGAGATCTAAAACCAGAGAGGGAATGATCTCGAACAAGAATAACTCTAAAAAACTCACAAGAAATTTTTTGGGAAAATTTTGCAAGATTTTGGCTACGATTTTCAATTTCTCTTATTATTCTCTCTCTCTCTCTTCTTTCTTCTCTCTTTTTTTCTGTCACTAGTCAGACTTCCAAAGATTATAATTGTATAAACAAGGGTCTCTATTTATATAAGTCGGTAGAAGGATCTGGAACGAATGATCAAAACAACGGCCATAATTAAGTCTTATAAAACGAGTGTAAACATTGTGGCTGTTAACGCACCATTTTTAAAACCATTCTAATTGGCTCAAAATGTTAAGACTTGGATCGAGTTAGAAAACATGTAGGTCGTCGATGAAATTGATCCAACGGTTGAAAATAGAGATCAGTTATGTGAGGAAAAGGAAACACAATCGCAATCGATATAATGCAGACACGTGTAAGGCTTGGATTATACATAAAACGCATGTTTTTAGTTTTTTAAAATATCTCTGTTTTTACCCATATTTTCTAGTCGGTTTTGGTTTCTACCCAACCAAGTTTTTAGGAATTAAAAGATATTTCAGTAAAGCCCAAAACATTTTAAACCTAAATTTTAAATGTTTAAAAATTCCTTAAACATATTTAAAAATTCTAAAAAATATTAGAAAATCATTTTGATAATTGTTAACACTCACACACCTAAAATAATATATATGAAACATAAAATATGCAAACCTAGGTGCAGTGTTGGTATACTACCTATGGGACCATTGGAGGACCATTGAAGTTGATGTAGATTCTGAGGTTCTTTGGTAGAAAGGGTATGACTCTAATTTTGTCACTATTTCTAAATTTTATGAGAACCTATATAGTATAGACTCAAGTGAGTAAAAAATATAGGGTGCTTCAATCTCCCTCTTTGGAAATCTGAGACAAAATCTCCTTTAGATCATCGAGGACTCGTAGGGATATAAAAAAAAAATAAGAAAATCTCATTCCTATACAAAAATTATATCTACCCCATATCCTATAAAAATAAAATTACATTACTCAACTAAATACAAACCAATACCTAATAATATTCTGATGTAAAGGAGGTACTGATTCCTGAAAATAAGATAGCTAAGATCAAGTATCGTATGTGGAAAGGCCGATGGCGATACTTGATCCTTGTGTTTATAAGTTGTGGTTTAAGGTGGTACCCTTAGTTAGAGTTCAGTTAGGGGCACCAAAATGTTGACGAGTCAACGTGGGAGCGGGAAGATGACATGCGTGAGCAGTATCCAGAGTTATTCATCGTAGGTACATCCCAATTTTGAGGGTGAACTTCCTTTATAAGGGGGAAAGTATGTAACACTTCGTATGTTTTAGTATTTAAAATTATTTAATTCGATCATTTTAAATTACACGCGTGTCGTAATTTAATGGAATTAAATATTATGTGTTAATTAAAATAATAATCGGATAGAAAATGATTAATGATTATTGAATAAAATTACTAAGTGAATAGTGATTTAGTATTTTACGTCATAGTGAGTGGTAGCGACTGGCAGTGGTATATCTCAATCGGGTGTCATGTGTAGACTATATGAGGTCGAGGGCTATAAACGAATATTCAAAAATTTGCATCCGTCCGATATCTGAATCCGAACTTGTGGATATTTATCTAAAAAAATGGAAACGGGGATGAATATGGATACTCTATAAAAATATTCGATAAAACGGATACGGATACGGATACTGATAGTACTAGTATCCGACATGGATAATCTGTATCCAATGCGGAGTATCCATTTTACCGGATATCCGTTTTACCGGATATTTGTATCCATCAAATATATGTTTAAAATATTACTAACAATATTAGTATTAGTATTACTAATAAAATATTATTAAAAAAACTTAATCGTTTATTCACTAAAGAAAAGCAAACACATACTCCACTCAAAATAAAAATACCCTAAAGTTACTATTTTATTGGGTATATTATAAAATGCCATGTATTATTATTTTATTGGGTATATTATCATGAAGTTACACTAAAGTTACAATACACCCTATCACACACAGCATACACCCACTAAAGAACATGTACTCCACACAAAATAAAAAGTCATAATTTCATTTCATAGAAACCCTAATTTCACTCCACAAAAAAACCTCATTCCTCCACCTCCCCCTTCGCAGGATCAGCCAACAGCTGCTCATCAACCCCACCACCGCTTCTCATCAACCCCTCCGCTGCGCATCAATTCCGTCATTCCATCGCTACGCATCCCGTCCTCCTGCAACAGAAAGTTAGTAACAACAGGTACATACAAAATAAAAATACAAATATATATAACTGTATTTATATATTGTTCATGTGGTTGTTCATTAGATTCCTTAATTGTAAATAAATATAAGAGAGAAACAAAAAAGTAAAGAGATGATTTTGATTGTGATGAGAACTGAAGTTAATAACAGGTATATTATATACAAAATAAAAATGTATACTTATTAAAATGAAAATATCAGTATATTTTGAAGACTAAAAGGTCCATGAGGTTATCATTCTCAATAAATTTGATTTAATCTAAAAGGTGCATATTTATATCTACTGTTATGGAATGCTACTGATATTTTTTTTGGATGACTTTAAGCTATATTATCATTATGGAATGCTACTATTATTATGGAAGCCATAATTTTTTAAGTTAGGAGGTAGTAATTATGTTATATGTTTTTTGGATTGGATATTTTAATAGTTATTTTTTGCGATGGCTAAACAATATGAACGGATATGAATATTATCTGAATCCGAGGTATCTGAGCGGATACAGGTATGGATAGTTGTTTTAACTATCCGGGTGGATACGGATACGGATATGGATAGTGCATCCAGATAGCGGATACGGTTATGGAAAACATGGTATTCGATCTGTATCCGTCCGTTTACCACCCCTAATGAGGTCGAAATAGGAAATTATTTTAGAGTGACTCAGATGGTGATCTCAACATCACGGTTGATTCCAAAAGTGTTGAAATAGTATACCCAGGGGTATTGTTTGGGTTCCGGAGCAATTTTAGACCAACCCGGCATAATATAAGGGTCTTTGGGTCATTTAGGGGACTGGGGTTGAAGGATCAACGAATTTTAAAGTATTATATCAGCCCCTTAGAGTTAGAGGCTAGGGATAATGCAATCTTGAGAGAGAAGATGCCATAGGAGAGAAAGAAAAGAAGAACTTACGCTTTGTCACACCTTTTCTCATCACCAAAGTGGCCAGAATTATGATCGGAAGGGAAGGAATGCATCCTCATCACACCCAACACAAAATCATGCCTACTAATGCAAAGGTAAGTATTTATCTTGCATGTTTTTAATAAGTTATGATACCCATGGTAGGATTTGATGAAATTTAGCATGAACATGTATTTTTGTGATAAAGTAATGGGACAAATTCATGTAGTAATTGGAATATACATTAAAGACTTGATTCTATTTTTAAGATTTACAAAATCTGATATTTATGATGATATTAGAGAATTATTTTTGTGGTTTATAAAGAACATGCATGAAAAGAGAAAACTAGGGCTTGTGTTAAAAAAATGTTGATGAAATCTTGAGAATTATGGATTGAATGATGTTTTAATGAAAGAGATTTGTTAGAACATATTTGTACAGTCATATTTGACGTTGGGGGATATTATATGGGTGGTTGGATACGATTCACAGAGTTTGTGTCGATTAAAGATGGTGAAAAAATGTAACAGCATAATGAAGGAAATGGCCTTAAGCATTTAGAATAGATTCGGCTCAAGAAGCGAATCGATTAGGTAGGCGAATCGATTCGATAGGTGAATCAATTCGGTCTCTTTACCGATTCAATTTCGTTACCAATAATTGTTTCGTTTATTTTATTTATGCCCTGAATTTGCAAATAATTAATCGAGAGACTTTTGGGATGATCTTAAACTATAGAGAGGGATATAGTGAATTCCAGTATGCCTACGGTGGGTTGAGGTTTACCCAATTGAAATAAATTAAGGCTAGGAATTTATTGGGAATATGTTCATAATTAATGAATTCGCGAGAATTAAAATGGGTCATGGAGAGATAAGTGAACCTATGATTCTGACCAGTAGGGTATGAGTGTACTAGCTATCGATATTTATTAAGGGGCAGCTAGGATCCTTCAAGTAGTGAGTGATACTCAGAAATATACAATAAGGGGGTATAATTGTGATTGATAGTACCTTAAGTATGCGAGAGATATATACTACGTACGGACTTATATGATAGCGTTATGTGTATACCCACTGAATAATTTGTATATATAGGTTGGTTGAACACCTATTGTTGTGATTTGATTATATGTGTGAATATACCTACGTTGCCTGCTATCAGGAGGTTTCCGTGCAGAGGGCGATCCCACCTTGACGATTCCAGTGAGGTCTGGATGTGTTCCCCGTAACATGGAACTTAGGGTGGTCACTACGTGCAGTGTATTAGTGAAACTGACAGGTCATTTGTGTAATTTAGGTCTGTACGTAGCCCAAAGGCTTAAAACCATGTTTGCCTTCATTGTGTGTTGATTGATTTTGGGTTCGAGGAGACATGTCGAACCAATAGTGTAAGGACACAAATTTCCAATTGAGGCCATGTATAGTGTTGTCTCAATTCCGGACAAAAACATTTATTCATAGGATAGTATGTAATTGTAATACTCTCAAGCCTATGAAGTGTTTGTTGAAGACGTAGCGGCAAAAAGTATAAAGCTTCATCAACTATGCCGGTTTGCGTGCCTCGTTTCTACGTCATCAATCATAGTTCCATGCTCCCAAGGTATGATGTAATTATATATATATATAGGAGCTTGGAACTTGTTTATTGGGTGTTAGGTTTAATAAAAAACTGTGTTTTATTTTCAGAAAGAATTAAATAAAACTTTAAAATAAGTTTATAAAAGTTTTCTGGGCTAAAATCAAATTTTCCAAACTTTCTGGAAGTTCGTTCGATATGTCGTTCGAACGAGATTTTCGTTCGAACCAGATGTCGTTCAAACGAGTTTGCCAACGAGGTTCCAGTATAGGCCTGTGAAATGTCGTTCGATAAGTCGTTCGAACGAACCGTCTGTTCGAACGAGATATCCAACGAGATTCTAATGAGTTCAATCTGGAACGTCGTTAGAAGTCTCGTTCGAACGAGATTTCGTTCGAACGAAATGTCGTTCGAACGAGATGCCAGGCGGGAACAGTTTTTGGCTGTTTTTCACCCACTTCCCCACTTAGTTTTTAACAAACTTTTTCAGACTTTAATATGTGCGGGAAGAAAATTTTCCAAACGAACTTTTCCTAACTTTTCCATCCTAGTTTATCTCTTAGAGAGAGTTTGAGAGCTAAAATTGTTTAAGGAAAATGTTCAAGTTTTGAGTGCTATTTTTCAAGAGAAAATATTTTATCACTCTAGTTTTACACGCATATTGTTTATCCAAGTTCACATATATACATATCAATTGCTTGGAGTTTGGCACCGGTTTATCTCTTCCGTTTCAAAGAGAAGTTTTGGTTTGCTTCTACATCCATCAAAGAAGAAGACGTTTTATTGCGATTCTACCCACTTGGAGAAAGGCTCCATGTACGGGTGGCGGTGACCATATAAAGTCCTATCAGTGGATTCCGAGACCGCGGTGGTGTTCCAAGGTTATCCGCTAGGAAGTGGTGTCTACAAGAAGAAGCGTCGAGGCTTGAGAGGGATCGAGTCGTGCGTTGTAAGTCTATCTGTCTTGTACTCGTAATTCCGTATCTAGTGGATTTGTGGCTAGGGTCGTCCGAGGTTGTTTCCCGTCTTGGTTTTTCCTCGTACATCGCGGCGTAGTGTGATTGATTTATTTTATTTTGCAAAATAACGTAGAACACATGTTTACAATAATTCAAGATAAAATTTGGTTTAAATCATCACACTCATTTAATTTGGTGCTAAATTAAATATTGGGTAAAGTTTATTTAATTCAATTCATTTGCTAAAATTTGGTTTCGCCTAATTTGCTAATATTGATAAATATGACTTAGGCGAATTCAAGGGCTTTGATTAATTAATTGGTTTAAGTGGATATATTAATTGTTTAATTTTACTTCACTTGGTTTAATTTTAATTTGTTTAAGAAATTAAAATTTGTTGTGTTAAAGTTGAACCACCATCACAACGCTTCCGCATCGAGTTTACATAACAAGGAAATAATAATATTTTAGAATCGGGGGCCACGCGCGCCAACAAGTGGTATCAGAGCCGGAGCACTAAGTTATCGTGTTAAAGATCCGTTTTTCGGCTTTTTGTATTTCCTTACCTTTTTAGGTGGTTCAATTTTTTATCACTCTCATATTTTTTTCTCACAATGGGACGTCTTAATGAAAATTTGTCCAATTTTAATGAAAATAAAATTTTTGATTTTCGAGAGGAATTAAATGGGCTTAACAAATGTAACGAAAATTTAAAGGAATTAAATTTGAGATTTGTAAAAAGAAAATTTCTTGAAAATGAAAATTCTTGTTTTAAAGCTCACATTAAGTCTTTGCAAATCTCCTTATCTCAAAAAGATATTTTTCGTGAAAAGCTCATGGACTTAGATTCAAATTTTGATATTTTAGAAAAGTCCAAGAAAGAGAGTGAAAATCGTGAAAAGACTCTTAGGGACAAGTTTGCTCATATTGAGGGAGAGCGTTTTAACCTTCTAGGAATTATTGAAAATTTAAAGAAGGAGTCCCATAATTTTGAGGAGTCTAATTTATTACTTGAGTCCAAAATTTTAAAATTGAAAAATGATTCTCAAGACTCTAGTAGTAGTTCTAATGGTTCTAGCACATCATGCTCAAATTCTTCCATTGCTAAAGCTAAAACCATTGTTTGTTTTAGAGGGTCAACTTTGTCCAAGGTCTTTAAAAAGGGTCACACCTTAGGTAACATTCCTCGTGTTTACACATGCTTGCATTGTGGTAGGAAAGGTCACCTTAGGACATTTTGTTTTGATCTTAAAAGAAGTCCAAGGAAATACTTATCTAGCATTTCATTATTTCCTAATCCCCATCATGTTAAATATAAATCTATATGGGTTAGGAAATCATTATTAAATGCGCTAGATACAAGATTTGTTGATTCTCATTTACTATCACATGAAACCTCCCTTGCTAAATTTAAAGGTTGAATGTGTTAGTGTTTTATGCATACTCTAGCTTTTTGTGCTTCATATTATATATCATTGCTAGATGTATGCATGTTTAGTCATTTTCTAGTCATTGCCTCATTTCATATCATATGCTAGAAATTATAACTTGTTTATCTTTTTGTATTATATTTTTTTTTGAATTAACTAAATAATATAAAAAAAAATTTGTTTATCATTTGTGTTTTATCTGTTTCATTTGAGATTAATGAAAAACACAAATGATTTTTGTTTGTCCTTTTGAGTAAATATTTATTTTTGATTAAAAATGTTAAAAACTCAAAAAGATTTTTTTTGTGTGTATTTTTGTTTGACACACTTTATGTGGCATATATTTGTGTTTGAATCCCATCTTTTACGCTCCCACGTGGCTAGAACTTTTGGTTTAGATTTTCAATCCTTAAAATGTTCTTTACTATGTTTTATATGGAGTAGTTGGATTTTGTATTGTTTCAATGGATTCTATTTTTATATTCCTCTTTTCACACATGCACGAGCTCTTTTGAAATCTTAATGTCACATGTTATATTTGAGCTTTTTGAGGTGTTCTCCTACCAATCTAGTCATCTACATATCTATGACCTAGGAGGACTAGTGCATGTCAAAATCCGTTGCACGTGAGCTTTGTGAGATAAAAAATTATATATCTAAATGTGCACGGGGAAGGGCTCCGAAAGGATGAATTAAATCCTTTGCGATAGTAAGCCACCGTTTATTGGATCTAAAAGAAATACGTGATCCAAAGGCCTAAAAACATAATATTTGGCATTAAAAAGAAAACAATTGCCAAGGCCTATGTTTGTTTGATATATTCATTCAAAAGAAAAAGAATATATATGCTTATTGAGGGAGAATTGGATGGTATATCAATGGTTTGCACAATGTCCGTTTATCCTAGTTGTCTCTAATGTCATGACTCTATTTGGTTTGTAGAATCATCATCATGATAGGCTTGTATGCATTGTGTATGTTTGTTCATTGAGTTCAATCTTCATATTGTCACATGAGGTTATATTTAAATGTGATAAAGTTTGCAATCAAATTAGAACTCCGTGAATGTTTATTAAGTGTTTGGGTCTAAATTTAATTGTTGCTAGTTCACACCCCTACACTTAGGTTTCCATATGATACATTTTTGCCATACGAGTGTGCAAACTTATTGTATTTTGTGTTATATGTGTGTTTATATCTATATATATATATATATATATGCAAGTGCTTCATTGGTATATTTCTAGTTTATATATATATGATATTTGTTTGTCTTTGCTTTGCCTTCTAGTCCATCCATGCTTATACTTCTTTATTGGTATCTATCTTGGATTAGTTATGCTTTTGTTGCTCATGTGCTTTAATGTCTTAACACTTTAAGCTTCAACGAGTTTATTAGTTCTTTATCCTTTGCCTATTCCTGAACAAAAAGGGGGAGAAAAATGATAGGGGGAGAAATGGTATCTAATCCTATTATTATCGTATCTTAGTTTGGGGGAGATTTATCTTAGAGGGAGACGTCTTTCTAAGTAGGTCATGTGTTTGATAAAGGGGAGAATTAATTTAGGGGGTGTAATTAATTAATTGCATTTAATATTTTGATATTCCCTATGCATTTGATGAGTTTGCTTAAGTGTGCAGGAATTCTTCTAAAGCGGCATCTTTCCATGGCAAAGCGTTTGATCCTTGGGTTGAGTCAAGTTTGGGTGGGTTATGTTTTGAGTCTAGTGAGCTTGACGGCCTTTTAGGATTTTTGTTTGGTTTTTGTCCTGGAATAGACAAAGGGGGAGATTTGTAAGGACCCAAATTTTCAATTGAGTCCATGTATAGTGTTGGCTCAATTCCGGACAAAAACATTTATTCATAGGATAGTATGTAATTGTAATACTCTCAAGCCTATGAAGTGTTTATTGAAGACGTAGCGTCAAAAAGTATAAAGCTTCATGAACTATGCCGGTTTGCGTGCCTCGTTTCTACGTCATAAATCATAGTTCCATGCTCCCAAGGTATGAATGCAATTATATATATATAGGAGCTTCGAACTTGTTTATTGGGTGTTAGGTTTAATAAAAAAACTGTGTTTTAGTTTCAGAAAGAATTAAATAAAACTTTAAAATAAGTTTATAAAAGTTTTTTGGGCTAAAATCGAATTTTCCAAACTTTTTGGAAGTTCGTTCGATATGTCGTTCGAACGAGATTTTCGTTCGAACCAGATGTCGTTCGAACGAGTTTGCCAACGAGGTTCCAGTATAGGCCTGTGAAATGTCATTCGATATGTCGTTCAAACGAACCTTCTGTTCGAACGAGATAGCCAACGAGATTCTAACGAGTTCAGTCTGGAACGTCGTTAGAAGTCTCGTTCCAGGCGGGAACAGTTTTTGGCAGTTTTTCACCCACTTCCCCACTTAGTTTTTAACCAACTTTTTCAGACTTTAATATGTGCGGGAAGAACATTTTCCAAACGAACTTTTCCTAACTTTTCCATCCTAGTTTATCTCTTAGAGAGAGTTTGAGAGATAAAATTGTTTAAGGAAAATGTTCAAGTTTTGAGTGCTATTTTTCAAGAGAAAATATTTTATCACTCTAGTTTTACACCCATATTGTTTATCCAAGTTCACATATATACATATCAATTGCTTGGAGTTTGGAACCGGTTTATCTCTTCCGTTTCAAAGAGAAGTTTTGGTTTGCTTCTACATCCATCAAAGAAAAAGACGTTTTGTTGCGATTCTACCCACTTGGAGAAAGGCTCCATGTACGGGTGACGGTGACCATATAAAGTCCTATCGGTGGATTCCGAGACTGCGGTGGTGTTCAAAGGTTATCCGCTAGGAAGAGGTGTCTACAAGAAGAAGCATCGATGCTTGAGAGGGATCGGGTCGTGCGTTGTAAGTCTATTTGTCTTGTACTTGTAATTCCGTATCTAGTGGATTTGTGGCTAGGGCCGTCCGAGGTTGTTTCCCGTCTTGAGATTTTCCTCGTACATCGCGGCGTAGTGTGATTGATTTATTTTATCTTGCAAAATAACGTAGAACGCATGTTTACAATAATTCAAGATAAAATTTGGTTTAAATCATCACACTCATTTAATTTGGTGCTAAATTAAATATTGGGTAAAGTTTATTTAATTCAAGTCATTTGCTAAAATTTGGTTTCGCCTAATTTGCTAATATTGATAAATATGACTTAGGCAAATTCTAGGACTTGGGTTAATTAATTGGTTTAAGTGGATATATTAATTGTTTAATTTTACTTCACTTGGTTTAATTTTAATTTGTTTAAGAAATTAAAATTTGTTGTGTTAAAGTTGAACCACCATCACAACGCTTCCGCATCGAGTTTACATAACAAGGAAATAATAATATTTTAGAATCGGGGGCCACGCGCACCAACAACAATAGTCCTTGATTTGGTACTATAGGTACATGGACTTGATAGCAGAGTATGCCAGCATCACGAGGGGCCATTCTGGGGATGCTATAGTTGTATATATTACATGTGTGATAAATATATAAAAGTGTGAGTTGTATACTTATTTGTGATAATAGAACTAATAGATTGTGTATATCTAGAAGTAATTTAAGTAGAGAGACTTAAATAATTTACTCAATAATAATACGTGGGTAATATTAATTATTGATACTATGGTAGCGGGTCGTATGTGTAATACGGGGGAATTAGAAATTTTGTGGATTATTAGATACGTTATCTAGTTGGGTTGGGTAACATAGCTAGGTAGGAGACATCAGGAGTGCTCATCAGTTGAGAGGTGAGAAACTCAAGGTACTATACGTTGAACTAACATGTGTATTTAATAATTGATTAAAACTATGATTTAAATATTTGCAAAATATTTTCAAACAATATTCTTGGGCTCTGGCTCGTGTCAAACTTATTTTCCAAAACCTTTTAAGTGTTCAGTCACATGGACGCCAAATTTGAGGATTCTTTCCAGGGATGCCTAGCTGCAGCACTCGTGGAGGCTTGCAGGAGTTGCTTTACACGCTTCAGTTTATTCATTCCTAGTTAGGAGTTCTTTCAATATTTCATTTGATAAAGTCGCCCCTTCAAACTGCTCAGTACTTTAGTTTACTTGTCAGACTTTATTGAGATTTTATTTTATTTACTTTAGATTATAGTTGGATTATTTATTTTCGGAATCGATGGTTTATTCGACCTCATTTAATTATATATTTGTCGTGTGATTGTTCAGACTATTATTGTGTGAATGGTTTGGCCAATTTATTTTATTTCTGTATGTTGTTATAATAATGCCAGAAAAAATTTTGCACCGACTCAATATAACATAGGTGATTAGTAATTTAAAAAAATTTGGACAGTGATGCTAATAATGAACCAAATGAGATTCATGTTTGTTTCAATAAATGATCGATCACCCGTGGTTTAAATAGGCGGGGTGTCACATTAATCTGTTATATATATATATGTGTGTGTATGTAGAGAGATGGAAAGAGAAACACCAACTAATAATATGTAACAAACCCATTTTGTATATGATTTTTGAATCTATGTTTTGCTTTTCTTTTATATCTAGCCGCAAACGTCTTGTTTTTATTCTTGAGCTACAAACGCAACTACAAACCCGAAAATCAACCACAAATTCTTGCTTTTCTATGCGTTTCAACCAGCAAGAGGTGTTGATTTTCTATTTTAGTAAGGTTGAGGATGATATAGATTATGTAAAACTTCAGCTTTTTTTATTTGCATTTGACATATGTCATATGGAGAACTGCGAATAGTTAAGTCACATGGCTATGGCCTCGGGTCATTTATTATAAAGGACAAAGATCATATATTTTATTCGACTGATTGAAATAATAAATATCTCTAAACACTAAAAAGTTTTTTTTTTACTTTTATTCTAGTATAGACAATACTTATCGCCCTACTTGTAGGGATGTGTTATTATTATTTTATTCAGAGCCAATAAAAAATTTAAAGAACGAGATTTTTATTTAAGCTTTTCTTTATGTCAAACAAGTACAATTTTTACAGTTTTCTCCCAATTATTATTTTACAGTTTACAATTTTTTATGATGCAGTAAATGACTCTAAAGCAAAGGTTGTTGGTGTGCATTGGTGCAATAATTATAATGTTTAGACTTATTAAACATCGGACACCTGTGAGACAAAAGTTATGTTCATCATTGATTTCAGAAAAGTCGTATTTAGAAGATCTTTTAGATGGATCTCACACACAAATATTTAATTTACTTAGGATGAGAAAAAAATGCATTTCTTGAGCTATGTGATCACTTCCAAGATAGAGAGTGGCTGTAACACCCCGCCCGCCCGGGGAGAGCGAACGGAGCGCTAATGCGATAAAATAAATCAAAATCCACAAGTGACAAGGTATAGAGCATCTAAATAAACCCACAATAATATAAATCCACTAATCTCAATTCTTCAAATACAACAAGTCTCTCAAAAAATAAAATACAAATCTCCAATGCTCTATACAACAAAATAAATAATACAAATCTTTCCCAAACAATCATCGCTAAAATCAATCTCCATAGCGCCCCAAAATTCGCGCTAACCTGCCACTAAAAGAAAATATGGGGAAGTACACAATACGACAGGAAATATGCTCAACAAATATATTAACGATGAATAAAGCGTAACAACACGAGTACGAATATTCAAATCAAAATGCAAATCTCAAAGCATTTATCAATATAATTTCTCAACAACACTTTAACCGGGTCACCAGGCCTCACCACATCCGTATATGCTTTATCAAGCCATAGCCCGGGAAACAGGAATTTTGGCGGGTGCCCAACGTCCGTGCCATATTAAAATCTCATGACAACGTGCTCAATTACAACATGAATAATTCCACATGAATCAAAATAATTTCAACAATTATTTTCCAGATTTCAATGAATTTAACAATTCAAATATGAGTTCAATTAAACAAGAATTCAAAGAGAATGACACTCGCGAGATTTAAGGAGCATATTGTGTAAAACCCCATACCTCAAACCATGATGAGAAACCAATGATCACATCCTCAAGATCAACACAAAAGATCTACAAAAGCTCCTCCAAGAACCTCCAACAAAATAGCCCCAAGAACACCTCTAATCTAAGGTTGGAACTCACAAATCTCAAGGGTCAATGTGTATATAAAAAGAAGAGGAATATAAAATATATTTGCTGCCAAAATTTGTGCCAAAAGTAGGTTAAAAGGGTTGCCCACAACTTCCTTTTATAATGCAAAGAAATGAAGAGTTGGAATCCAAAAGACTCTTTTAAATAAGGCAAAGAAATGAAGAGTTGGAAGTCAAAACAACTCCAAGAGTTAGAAACATTTAAAAATCATTTTAAAATCCGTTTTAACTCCGATTTCGAAACCGTTTGAAATTCTCGCCTTTAAAAATAATAACCAACATATTTGAGCAATAAAAATAATTTTATCAAAAACTTTATTTTCCTCCATTTTCCAGAAATTAATTAAAATAGCCCAAAATTACGCGGGTTGTTACACTTCCCCACTAACAATGGAATTTTGCCCTCGAAATTCGCCGAATGCCTAGCTCTAAAAAAATCAGGCTAACAATCTCCAAAAATAATTTCGTCTTCAAAAATAAATTCCTCACATCTAATCTAGATGCCTAACACGAATATCACCTAAAATTTGCTATCTCCAAAAATTGATAACCACGCAATGAACCCCAAACCCAAAACCCGAGGGTTGCCGTATACCTAAGCTCTGATACCATTTGTAACACCCCGCCCGCCCGGGGAGAGCGAACGGAGCGCTAATGCGATAAAATAAATCAAAATCCACAAGTGACAAGGTATAGAGCATCTAAATAAACCCACAATAATATAAATCCACTAATCTCAATTCTTCAAATACAACAAGTCTCTCAAAAAATAAAATACAAATCTCCAATGCTCTATACAACAAAATAAATAATACAAATCTTTCCCAAACAATCATCGCTAAAATCAATCTCCATAGCGCCCCAAAATTCGCGCTAACCTGCCACTAAAAGAAAATATGGGGAAGTACACAATACGACAGGAAATATGCTCAACAAATATATTAACGATGAATAAAGCGTAACAACACGAGTACGAATATTCAAATCAAAATGCAAATCTCAAAGCATTTATCAATATAATTTCTCAACAACACTTTAACCGGGTCACCAGGCCTCACCACATCCGTATATGCTTTATCAAGCCATAGCCCGGGAAACAGGAATTTTGGCGGGTGCCCAACGTCCGTGCCATATTAAAATCTCATGACAACGTGCTCAATTACAACATGAATAATTCCACATGAATCAAAATAATTTCAACAATTATTTTCCAGATTTCAATGAATTTAACAATTCAAATATGAGTTCAATTAAACAAGAATTCAAAGAGAATGACACTCGCGAGATTTAAGGAGCATATTGTGTAAAACCCCATACCTCAAACCATGATGAGAAACCAATGATCACATCCTCAAGATCAACACAAAAGATCTACAAAAGCTCCTCCAAGAACCTCCAACAAAATAGCCCCAAGAACACCTCTAATCTAAGGTTGGAACTCACAAATCTCAAGGGTCAATGTGTATATAAAAAGAAGAGGAATATAAAATATATTTGCTGCCAAAATTTGTGCCAAAAGTAGGTTAAAAGGGTTGCCCACAACTTCCTTTTATAATGCAAAGAAATGAAGAGTTGGAATCCAAAAGACTCTTTTAAATAAGGCAAAGAAATGAAGAGTTGGAAGTCAAAACAACTCCAAGAGTTAGAAACATTTAAAAATCATTTTAAAATCCGTTTTAACTCCGATTTCGAAACCGTTTGAAATTCTCGCCTTTAAAAATAATAACCAACATATTTGAGCAATAAAAATAATTTTATCAAAAACTTTATTTTCCTCCATTTTCCAGAAATTAATTAAAATAGCCCAAAATTACGCGGGTTGTTACACTTCCCCACTAACAATGGAATTTTGCCCTCGAAATTCGCCGAATGCCTAGCTCTAAAAAAATCAGGCTAACAATCTCCAAAAATAATTTCGTCTTCAAAAATAAATTCCTCACATCTAATCTAGATGCCTAACACGAATATCACCTAAAATTTGCTATCTCCAAAAATTGATAACCACGCAATGAACCCCAAACCCAAAACCCGAGGGTTGCCGTATACCTAAGCTCTGATACCATTTGTAACACCCCGCCCGCCCGGGGAGAGCGAACGGAGTGCCACTATCGATAAAATAAATCTAAATCCACAAGTGACAAGGTATAGAGCATCTAAATAAACCCACAATAATATAAATCCACTAATCTCAATTCTTCAAATACAACAAGTCTCTCAAAAAATAAAATACAAATCTCCAATGCTCTATACAACAAAATAAATAATACAAATCTTTCCCAAACAATCATCGCTAAAATCAATCTCCATAACGCCCCAAAATTCGCCCTAACCTGCCACTAAAAAAAAATATGGGGAAGTACACAATACGACAGGAAATATGCTCAACAAATATATTAACGATGAATAAAGCGTAACAACACGAGTACGAATATTCAAATCAAAATGCAAATCTCAAAGCATTTATCAATATAATTTCTCAACAACACTTTAACCGGGTCACCAGGCCTCACCACATCCGTATATGCTTTATCAAGCCATAGCCCGGGAAACAGGAATTTTGGCGGGTGCCCAACGTCCGTGCCATGTTAAAATCTCATGACAACGTGCTCAATTACAACATGAATAATTCCACATGAATCAAAATAATTTCAACAATTATTTTCCAGATTTCAATGAATTTAACAATTCAAATATGAGTTCAATTAAACAAGAATTCAAAGAGAATGACACTCGCGAGATTTAAGGAGCATATTGTGTAAAACCCCATACCTCAAACCATGATGAGAAACCAATGATCACATCCTCAAGATCAACACAAAAGATCTACAAAAGCTCCTCCAAGAACCTCCAACAAAATAGCCCCAAGAACACCTCTAATCTAAGGTTGGAACTCACAAATCTCAAGGGCCAATGTGTATATAAAAAGAAGAGGAATATAAAATATATTTGCTGCCAAAATTTGTGCCAAAAGTAGGTTAAAAGGGTTGCCCACAACTTCCTTTTATAATGCAAAGAAATGAAGAGTTGGAATCCAAAAGACTCTTTTAAATAAGGCAAAGAAATGAAGAGTTGGAAGTCAAAACAACTCCAAGAGTTAGAAACATTTAAAAATCATTTTAAAATCCGTTTTAACTCCGATTTCGAAACCGTTTGAAATTCTCGCCTTTAAAAATAATAACCAACATATTTGAGCAATAAAAATAATTTTATCAAAAACTTTATTTTCCTCTATTTTCCAGAAATTAATTAAAATAGCCCAAAATTACGCGGATTGTTACAGTGGCTTACTGATAGTAGGCATATAAACGCTGAAGAGAAAATGACATTTTTTAGGTTTTATTGGTCACAATCATCGATCGAATAATAAAATACCTATTCCAACATTCCAGACAAACTATAAGTAAGTATTTTCATGAAGTGTTATGGGCATTACTTCATTTTTCCAAAGAAATTAAAGTTCCTCCTGAATTTGATGGATCTATTGGAGAAATTCGACGACATCGACATCTTAAGGAAGGACCATTCAAAAGGGCTATTGGAGAACTTTATAGTACACTAATTAATGCACATATTCGAGTGGATAAACAAACAACTTTCAGAGGACTAGGGGAAAGGAATGTTTTCAAAATATTATGGTCGTATCTTAACCTTTGTAGTAATAAACATTGATAAATAACATGTAGCGGTATAAAATATTGTACTTCAAAAATAATTTCACTTTGAAAAACCATCACAACAATATAAAAACAATATGTTGTATTTCTAGAGCTACTCAATGGTTACACCAAATTCAAGATTGTGTATATATTAAAAACAAAGCCAGAACCAAATGGAAAAAAAGCCATACATAAACGGTAGAAAATCAATTTTATAAAATTTAACATAGTCAAACCGTAGCATTCCCAAATCGTAAAATTGAGCATAGTTAACACATCAAAATAAATATAAATAGTTACCCATAAGTTAAACATAGGATTCAACCTCCTTAATTATTTAGCTAATAAAACAAAACATAAATATCATTTGTCACTCATCCTTCTCAAAATAAACAAAAGCAATTACCCATAAGTTATGTATAGAATTCAACCTCCTTATCAATTTATCGATTAAAACAGAATAGAAATTTCAGTTGTTAGTCACCCTTATTGCTTACATGTACTCATTAGAATATTCCCGCATAATGTCCCAACTGAATGTAATGTTGTTAATAGCATGCACATTGGGTTCCTATAGTCCCTCATTTGATAAGTGAAATTTTAAAATCCATAAGAAAAGCTTGTTTAATTTGAGAATCCATGACGGAAGCTTTCTGATGTTGGTGCATCATGAAATTCATACATTTAAAGAAAATTACTTATCAGTATTACTAAAGTGAATATATTAATGGTAAAAGCATGTCAACAACCACCTTTCAACATGATACATGTCATAAGTTATTGCATTTATGCTTGGATAACTCACTGATGCCAAGGCCAATTCTCCTTCCTAAAGGTGGTAAACTCAGACATGTATTTTTTTACTCAAAATGCGTGGTTTTCCAAACTAATATATGAAATGACCATTATACCATTAATATTGCTCATTTTTTTCCTCCAACACAAATGCATTTGATAAAAACTAAAAATCTATATTTTTAATTAAAAAAAATACAAAGAAAACTGTTTTTAATAAGATACTATTTAAAAAAAATGTTTTTAACATTTTATAACTCTTTTTAAAGAAAACTTATTTATTTTTTTAATTAAAAATTTGTATATAAAAAGTAAAAAATAGTTTTATATAAAATAAAAACTGTTTTTACAAAGCTAAACTATTTTAACTATTAAAAAATAGCCTTTTTAAGTTTTTTACAAAAATACTATTTTAAAAACTGTTTTTAATATAAAAAATAAATAAAAATAAAAATAAAAATGAATTTTCAAAAGAATAATTTTTTATAATAAAAAACAACTTTTAATAAGAAACTCTTTTAAAAAATTTAAAAAAATGTCTTAGTGTGAATTTTAATTAAAATAACAACAATTATATTAATTATTCGAATTAAATTATAATTTATGAAATTTAACGACTTATTTAGTAATAAAACAAAACAAATTGTAAAAAAGGCCTATTGTAAAAAAATATTATTTTTTTTATAAATAGTTAAAAAAATTATTTTTGTAAAAACAGTTTTTCTTTTCTATAAACCATTTTGTTTACATTTATACACACTTTTTAATAAGTAAAAAAAAGATAAGAAGGTTTTTTAAACACTTGTAAATGTTTTTAAAACAGTTAGAAAAGTTATAAATGATTTTTTAAACATTTCTTATTAAAAATAGCTTTTTTATTAAATATTTTTTTTAAATACAGATTATATTAAAAATAGTTTTTTATTTATCTTAAAGCACTTCTTAAAACAGTTTTTTTGCAAAAAAAAAAAGATTAAAAATGCTATTTTTAATAGTTAATACAATTTATATTTGTAAAAATAGTTTTTTATCTTATATAAAACTATTTTTTAGGTTTTATAAAGAGTATTTTAATTAAAAAATAGATAAGTTTTTTTAAATAGTAAATATGCTTTTTTTAAATAGTTAGAAAAAATTATAAACAAATTTTTTATTTTTAAAACATTTTCTTATGAAAAACGTTTTTTTTATAACAAAAACATTTTTTTTATTGAAAATACAGATTTTTATTTTTATCGAATGCAATTGTGTTGGAGGAAAAAAGTGAGGATAAATTTAAGGGCATAATGGTCATTTTATACTATAACGGTATGGGGAGAATGAAAGGGTGTGGAAATAACCATTCCCATATTTTATTGAGCATCTTTGCCTTTCCCCTTTTTTCCAAACTAATATAACAGAGTCTTACAATTTTCAGAGGTTTTAAGAATGAATTTTAAAAATCACTTTTCAGAAGAAGAGAGTCTAAAAAGCATTAGAGTCTTAATTGTTATTATCTTTAGTGAGAAAGCAATAAACATATAAAATAAGGGCTTGAAGAAACATTAAAATGAAAATTTGTTAAAAACATAAAAACATCTCTACTAAGTCATTATATTTCTCTTTCTCTCTCTTAATAAGAATTAGAAAAATGAAACGATGGCCTATAACACTCCACAGTCAATTTGAGTATTTCATTGGCAAGGACGGTAGCATTCTTATCCGAGAATCGGGTGGTGGGTGTCCCCCATGATCTCTAAAGGGTTCAACCTTTTTCACATAATGAAATTTTGCTACAAAACAATTCATTGTTAAACTTAGATCAATATAAGAATTCATCCATTAAACATATAAAATAAAGAAAAATCTTTCAAATTGTGTCGGAGTAGTCTTTAAATAATCAAATTCATCTATTAAAAAAAGATTCGAATTCTACCTGAGTTAGTCTTTAGTAATTTAAATTCAGAAATTCAATAGTTTGCTTGCGAAAAAGAATAACCCCCAATTTTCAACCTAAAAAATAATTTATAAAAAGTTTTAATGAAAACAAACCCCTAATCGATTAAGTAACCAATTATATCCTACAAATGAAATCATACAATACTAATACAAATTCGCAATGTCGAATAACTTGAATAAGTTAAATGCTAAACCGTAATTTCCAATGTTTTCGAAAATATTATCTAATCAAATAAAAAATATCAATTTAATTAACTAATAATAAATCAACAACTAATATTGATTATTTATTTGCATACATCTCAAGGATAAAAAGAGTAAGAAATAAGAAAAGAACTAACAAATAAATAACGTTTTAATAATGATACAAATGCTAATCCACTTTAAAATTCTTCAACAGAACATTTCAACAACAATAGTTTACAAACCCAAATACGAAGGATATTTAAGGGAACCCAAGAAATAATACAAAATAAGAACAAGAAAAATACCGTCGAGAGGCAGCAATGAAAGAAAGTTGTTTATATACGATGAATATTCAAGTTGTTGTCCCCGTCATCGACTCTGAGCGGGAGGTATGGGATGGATTGGGTTATTATCGAAGAAGGTGGGATGCTCTTTTGATGGGAAAGGAACAAATGTTTTTTTTGTCCCTTGATTTGTAAGGAGAGTTCATAATATAGATTGAGGGGACAAAAAGTTATGAGACGGCTCCTTTAAGAATGAAGAGGCGTTTGGGTTTGAAGGGGTTTATGCAATTACTGATTTAAGAGGAGGTGGAGGGAGAATGAAGGTGAATGAAGAAACGACGCTTGAGCGAAAATGTGAACCATACATATATGCTTATTAATACTAACAAAGTTCACTTCAAAATAATAGCTATATGAACCATATGTACTACTAGTTATATATGCAAACTGAGTTTGAAACCAAAATCAACTTCTTTAGAGAAACAAAAATGTAGATAACAGACCGAAAACTATATGAACCATATATACTGCTCTAGATGGAGAAATTCACCAGGTGTTGTTAGTCTCTACTTCCTTTAAGGTATATGATAAATTATTGACACTTTTCACTACCCAAATACATTGCAAAATACTGTATTATACATGCTTCAAAAGGTTCAAGGAGAAATGAACAATACACACTGAAATAACTAAATAGTAACAATTAAAAATCAAAGGTGTAAGTTTGATACATATATTTTATCAAACACTTAATAGGCTAAATTTTATCAAGCACACATGATACATTCTATGGTTTGGAAAAACATGAAGAATTCAAAAACATATACCAAAGATAAACAAATGCAATCATTGGGGGATTATTTCAAACAATTGGAGTGCAAAGATAAAAAAATGGCGATGGTGGTACAATTCTTTTGAAGGAAGCCCAAGTTTTGTTAGACAACCCATTTCCAGCGCCGGTTTCCCCTCCCAAGCCCCGAAACAGCCCCCTTACCCCGATCAGCCCCAACACCTCCCCAAATCCAATTTTTTTTTTACCCAGATAGCCTTCCTCTTACCCCTCGAGCAACCCACTTCTAGGGTTTGTCCTCCCACCCTTTTCTTGCCCACAAATAACAACCCAACCCCCACCACCTTCAAGAAAACCCAAAGAAACCAACCCCACCCCCCTAACCCTAATTTTTCCCTTTTCCCACTCATTAATGCCGAATCACAAGTCAATTCAACCCCATATGGGCCTGCGCTACTTCAACCCGATCTCACCCACCCTATTGACCTCTATTCCGGTCAATTTTTGACACAACATATGACTTCCATGATACTTGTACCCACTTGGGATACATTTTTAACTATTTGCCATTTTGGGCCCGGCTTTTCGGGATGCCGCCGTCTTCATTTCTCTTGTTTCGCCATCGTACTCGCAAAGGTGTGGTCGCCGGAGTTACCGTCCGGTCGGATTCATGGGTCCATCAAACCAAGTTGCAACCATGTGCTTATGGTGTAGATAAGGCGGAGTGGTCGTCATTTTTTGGTTGCTCGGATTCTGTAGGGAGGCATCGTTGAGGTTTGGGTATATTAGCCCATTTGTTGAAGGTCCATATGGGTCTAATCGAAGTTCAGCCGGGCCAATTGCGTGTTGAATTTGCCTTGGGGTTTTGCTTTACTTTGGAAGATAACACTTGTACCGACACGTGTTCATGTGACATTGATGACTCACCCTCCAAGCTCGAGGACGAGCTTTTTTCGAAGACGGGGAGAATGATGTGTATGGGATCTCTAGCAACACGTGGCGTGTGACTGTGCCTACCGGAGAAGACTATCTTTTATTTTTTGCATTTTTAGTTTAAGGTTTAATTGTAATTTTCCTTTAGTTTTAGTGCCTAATTAGTTTCCAAGTATGTTGGGGACTAATATGTCATTTTTGGTTATTAGTTGCCTTTTTTAGTCATTTTGGGTAATAGCTTGATTAGCAAGCTAATCTCTCCTATAAATAGGCCCCTTGGCCCTCATTTGTAATCAACCTTTAATATTGAGAATTGAGGCGGAAAGAAACCTACTTCATTTCTTTTAGTGGTTGTTGTTGTTATTGTGTAGTGTAACAATAACGCTTCCGCATTTAAAGATTTACATCACTTTTATTTTTCTCTTTTATTTTATTGAGAAATTGCTCACGGGAACCTAAATATACAAGAGGATGAGTGAGCCCAACTCCAAGGCGTACAACCTTGATAAAACCCCAAAAATAAATATCCTAGAGAGAGGGGCCTTATAACTCAACCTAAACGACATACACAAAATTTGAAGCAAAGGGCAGGCCTAAAATCCCAACTTACCCAAAAGAAAATGAGAAAGCTTGGACTTTAAGACCACTGGAAGACAACAAATTTTTAAACTAGAACTTAACATTATAAGCTCTTGTAACACCCCACATATTTTGCCACTGAGGTTGATTAGGACCCGATGCTAAGATATGTTGGAATTAAAATACCATTCTTCGTATGTGACAGAAATATGAGATATTTAAAACTTTTTTCACAAGATATAAAATGAAATAATCCAACAATAATAAACCATTCACCACAATAAGATCCATCACCTTGCTAAAACTCTAATAACATAAAACTTAAATGATATCGATGTCGTAACATTATCGTTCCTAAAAATCATAAACCAACTATAGTGTCAAATGATCCACTAAATCCCAATACAATTGTCTCATATATAAAACGGTTGGGAAGGAAACTAAACTAATGCAATAAAATAAAACTTCAATTGCAAGTTCTAATCTCCAAAACCATACAGCTGAAAGGTTAGTTAACAACGACGGGCAGAACCCACTGCAAGAATCACAAATAGGATCCATAAATCCAGTCAAACGCATTATAAGAGATAAATATCACAATAGAATATATTAAATAACGAAGCAATACAAATAATGATGCGAATAACGTAAATCAACTAATACCCATATAAAGTAAACCAACTCAACTACCCATATCCAATTACGTTTCTTTCAATATTTATTAACATCTTTTCTTTATCTTTCTCATTATCATATATCTTTCTCAATATAAATAACGATGCGAGTTGTGATTACTATTTACTGCATTGCAACTTACCGAGTGTCCCTTTTTATAAAATTTTCAATGAATTTGAAATAGTTGAGGGACTACCAAAGAGTTGGTGCGAATTCATTGTTATCGATTGGGGCGCTGTTGGGAATAACAAGAAATCCAATTGTCTATGGATTAGGGGGGAAAGAAATGACAGATTTTTTAGGAAAGCGAGCTGGATAAAGCAGAGATTTGAGAAAAGATTAGATTTATTGTTTCTCTTTGGACCACTGTTAACAATTGGATGGTTGTATTTTCACAAAACACTGCTGATCTTGGGATGTTTGTTTCTTGCATTTAATTCAATCTGCATCTTTCATGAACTTCTTGAAACACTACTGTGTGGGGTTTGATCTTAGTGAAACTATCATTATGCAGAACTACTCTTTAGCCTCGGAGACTAGGCGATTGGACCCCTTCATATTGTCAGCAGCGTCTAGGAAAACCACAGATGGTGCCTTAGCATTTTTCCTGATTTACCTCTTGTACTCTTTAGTGGTGATGTCCGAGGCACGGGGTGTCCACGAAGTGTCCTCCTTTAGGCCTCAGCCACTATGGGCGTTGTACTTCAAGTTAGAACTAGGGCTAACTTGCTGGCCTGACTCCTCGCATGAGGATGAAAAAACTGGCTGACATTGAACATGACTCCCACGTCTAGGTTTGGGCCAAGGGAAATATTTGTGCGAGGGATAGGAGTCGCGTTCTAACCAAGTAAGATAAACCAGAACATTTCTAAGGAACTTGAGAAGTCCAAAGAGAGTTCAACTAAAATAAAGTCGGGTCGAATGGAGATACTCGAGGCTATGAGGTCTGACTCCTTGGAAAAGGCCGTGGGCATTCGACCTTTAGCCTTCTGGGCCGTGATGCCCTATAAGATAATCTTTTTTTTCACTGTGTCATTTCCTTTGGTAGGTTTGGCATGCATTTTATTATTATTATCATCATCATCATCATCATTGTTGGGCTTTGGTGGATGTTACACTTCAGCATTGGTCTTTTGGAAGCTGCCCACTTCACTTCTCTGCCTGATTTTGATAATATTCTCCCCACCATTGAGATTGGTTTCCTTTTGAGTATAGAGCTGATTCATACATTTTACCAATCCCTATGCTTTTTAACATTTGCCAATAATACAAAGGCAGAAATCTATGGCAAATCTTGAAGCTAGCATTCCGACTGTTTATAACTAATTACTACCACAATCTGAAGAAGAAGAAAAAGATATTAGAAGCAAAAGGTAGCAATTTCAGAAAAAGGTAGCAATTTCTTATCAGCTTCCACTACCATTGTAAAGAAACTCATTGACATGTTGTATGTACAATTGCAAAAGCAAATCTATCAAGTAATTATATTGAAGCGACATTTAAGGTGCATAATATGTTCTACTCCACCCACCAATCCTCCCAAAAGTAAATTTACCTTATTTCCCCAACTTGTAGACGAATATTTTATAGGAAAATAGTCAAGATCTTGAGATGTGAATTTCCAAGAGCAGCATTGAGAACTTTTTGCAACCACCAAGTGTCCCATATATTGTCATGAGTCCCATTTTTGCTCCTTAATATAGAACAGCAAAGGGCATTTCGTTCCAGGGCGACCTCCATGGTCATTTATTCAAGAGAGCTTACCATTTTACAAGATTTTCACATTAATCCCCTTTTTTTTTTAATATCAAAACTCAATTTTTTCAATCAAGTGTTTAGTATAGTCCTCCCCATTTCTCTCATAAGAAAATTTTTAATCTTTTTTCAATGTACTTAATCACACAAGAAGGGATTTTAAAAGAAAACAAATATAAATGGGAGATGCCCCTTTGTTGGGACCAAAGTAAGCCTACCCCCACCCACCCCACCCACCCTTTTCTCTTTAGACAAACATTTTTTTCCCAAGCTTCTAGCTTCTTCGCCACCTTTCAATGGCAGGATCCCAAAAATCCGTACTTCTGGGATTCCCCCCCAACCCAAGTAGATTATGCGCCAAGAGCCAATCTCACCTCCCATCCCCATAGCTAGCCTTCTCTTTTTGTCCTATTCCTTATTAATGCCCATCAAAACACCTTTTTATTACACTTGATAATCTACTAGAAATTTTCACAAATCCTAACAGAATTAATTTTCTCCTCGTCCCCTAGGTACCCGATCCGTGACAATTGGAATCTTGCTATAAGATCATTTCTTGAAGTTTGGTTCATCAATCTACTTGACACATTCCCCACCAAACTAAACGTAAAAGGAGATACATGATCCCTTGCCTCAAATATTAGATGCTCCAAATGTTTCTTTGGTTTAGCGTAATCGAGAAATTTTCCAAGGCTAAAACCAATGTTATAAAAGGTGCGCCTAGGCTTGACGCTAGGAAAAAATGGCTTGCCTATGCCTTATTTTTTGGTAGAAGGCTTAAGGCACATTTTTTCGGGGAAAAAACGCTTTAGTGAAACGATATCGCTTTTTAAAAACTTTTTTTTTACATACCGGACTAATATCTCGTCCAAAACTCTTGCCTCTTGTCCGTAAAAAAACTTACATTGCAGAGCGACTTCCAACCAAAAGTGTATCACCTTTCATTTGAAAGGTGAAAAATACATTTCTTATATTGAATCATTTTGTATTGATTATTGATTATCGAATATTAGATGATTATTGATATTGATTATTGAATTATGAAAAATACATTTTATATATTGCTTACTAAATGTTGAGAAATACATTTTGTATATTAATTATGGAGAATGCATGTAAGAAAGATGGCTACCAAACATACAAATAAATTTTCAAAATTCAAGATATGTATTTTTTTTTAATATTTCTAGCCTTAGAATAATTTAAATAATAAAAAGGAAAAACGCCTAAGCTCTTGAGGCTCGAGGCTTGACCTCTATGCCTCGACCACACCTCACGCCTTTTAGAACTTGGGTGAAAACACCCTCTAATCTGATTCCTCGATCTCTCACCAAAACTTAATCTAGCTAGAGCAAGAATAAAAAAATTCCCATGTGGTAATAGGCTTTTTCAAAACCAGTTTAAAAAAATAATGTGTTCCTTATCTTACATCTCATTATCTATCAAGACTGGATTAAGAATATTGCTCACAGCCTCCTTTAGTCTCGAGACTAACACATTTGCTAAAAGTTTATACCAGTATGCGACTAGGGCTAATGAGTCTATAAGCCTTCAACTTCAAGGACAATTTTCTAGGATCAAGCCGACGTACGTTATTTGGTTCACAAATGCACCCCTCGTTCTGAGGAAAAAAAATCCCTAGAAACCCTCAGAATGTCATTTTTAATGCAGTCTTGTAGGGATGCCATTGAAATCCATCCGATCCTGAAATGAGATGCTCATATTTTGAAATATTCATGGATTCTTCTTCCTTGTTTCCAACCTAGAAAATGATTTGTAGAGGATGTGCTCCTTAACAATTTAAGCCTTTGCATAGTTCCCCTTGGAAAATGGTGAATACGTGGGATGTAAACGCCCACCACCACCGATAAGGTGGTGGTGGTGATGGTGGTGGGGTGGGGTGGTGTTGATGTCATGGTGGTAGGTTCAAAATAATTTTTTATTTTTTAGGAAAACATTTAGAAAACTTTCTATTTGTGTTTTCCCAATTTTCTGAAAAATTGGAAAACTGGAAAAAAAAAATCCAAATTGGAAAAAATATATATTTGAACGCGTTCTCTATTTTTCTTTCAGCGATTTCTTTGCAGAATGCAACCTTGTTTTCCATAACTAACAGGCCCTCAGATTTCTTGGTTCTCTTTGGACACTGCATATCTTTCGATCAATAGATGTTTTGTTTCCCGTTGACCATTTGATGACTGTTGTTTCACATAACATCACTGATCTTGGATGGTTGTTTCTTCCATATAAGTCTACCTGCATCTTTCACCGATTTCTCAAAACACTACTGGGTGGGTGTTTGATCTTGGGTGAAAGTCATAAATTCATATTAGAAAACTACTCTTCCACCTCAGAGACTAGGCGATCGGACCCCTTCATATCGTCGGCGTAGTTCAAAGAAGCCTCAGATGGTGCGTTGGAATTTTTCTTGATTTACCTCTTGTACTCTTTAGTGATGACTTCTGAGGTACGAGATGGCCTTCTTTAGGCCCCAACCACGTGCTCGGTACTGGAGGATGGAAAACGTCGCCGACATTGACATTGAGCATGACTCCGTGTAAAAGCTTAGGTCGATAGAAAGGCGTGTGCGAGGAATGACATTCGTGGTTTGTTAGCAAGAGAACTCAGAACATTGCATAATATCCTTTGGTAGGTTTAACATGCATATTAGTATTGATTAAGAGATTTATTAATCCATATCTATATATTTTGTTGAGACATATTGAGCATTAGTCATTGTTTAGTTAATTGTTGGGCTTTGGATATCTCTTCAACTAATCATTTTTGCAGATATCGAGTTTGGAGTTAGATATTTTTTTTTATTAGTTTTGAGTACTCGTACTATCTTATTCTTACTTCTTCAGGATAAATGGATATAGGTGTGAGAGATTGCCCGTGGAGGCATGCTTAGAGGTGAGTCATTTGTGGATATTTTTGTTTAGACACCACATATTGCAGAATGGCCTAGGAATTTATGTTCATTTGATTGTGTTATAAGAGATGTTGTGAGGCCAACATGTAGTTCGACTTCTTTATGTTTTTATGTTGCCGTCGAGCTTAATCGGAATTCTGCGAATTTTGAGGATCTTATTTGTATCAGTGCATATGTAGTGGTATTATTAGTAACGAAAATGCTAGGCCGACACAAAATATGGACGCAAAAGTGCGATACAATTGACGTGTCGCACCCTACTAAGAGTGTAGCCATGTGGAGTCCGGACACGAGCGAATGAGGGTACACCATGTCAATTGTGTTGCACTTTTGTGTCGCGATTTTGTGTCAGCATAGGACTCTATTAGTAAAGGTTGCGACCAGGGCTTTAGGCTACCCTTTTTTCTACTATAAATGTGTGGGTCTAGACAATTGTAACATCAGGCTCTAATTGGACATGGTTTTGGCGTGACATTAAATATTGTCCCCATACAAAACCACATGGTAGTAAACTTATTTGTAAAAGCATTTATTTTTTATTATTGCTTAAATGAGTGATAGAACTAAATATGGCGTCAACAAATTATTACATGTTAAAGCATTAATGGAAAACTTCATTTAAAACTTCCTTTGTTTTGGGTAAAAAAATGTCGCGGGTTCCGATTGTTTGTTTTGTGGGGTGAATTTCACATTTTTGGAAAGTAAAATGATGAAAAAAGTTTTATACACATTTACCATTTGTATGCAAAGCACCACAGTAACATTTGGGGATAAATGTTGGGTTGAGGGGTGGGAATTGTTGGCAATATCATTGTGCAGCTTTTTTTCTATTCTTTTGTTACTAAATTCTTTGTGCGAATAACGCAACCAACACAAATCACAATTTTTACATAACATGCCTGTGTCAAAATTATCACCTAACTTGTATTGTATTTGATATGGTAATTGATCTAAAAAAATGTTTTTGTTTCTGATCCGAAAAAATAAATTAAAAAAAGAAAAAGAAAAAAAAAAGCTCGCCATGAACAAGAAATATTTAAAAGAAAAAGAAATTCTATGTGCCTCGCCCTAAAGTTGTGAGATCAATTTCTCCATACATTTGTATATTGAAATTGAACATTAATGAATTAGCTAGGAACAACAGTTGGGCTTTTGTAGGTTTTATCAAGGAAAAAAAGCGACATTTATTATGGACCCTCCAAATTAAAAACTTATGAATGTCGAAAAAATAATAGAACTTGCCTTGTTTGATGCGCGGAATAAGGAGGTGGGAGGGATAATATTAACCTATCTCATGTTTGATGTGAAAGGGGATAAGATTTCAATGGGATAAAATATCTCCTATGTTTGGTGTTGGATGAGATATGATTTCAAGTAAGATAAGTTATCTTAACTAAGCTTCTTATCCCATTAAATGTGAGATAAAATCATCCCACCTACGAGGTAATCCTGTCGGGATGGGATGGGATAAATATGATTCTATCTCACATTCTTGTTTCGCGCATCAAACGAGGCCCCAATATAATGGATTTCTAATCACAGGTTTTATGAAATATGTCTTTTTAACACATGAGCCTTTATTTTGGCCTATATATATTCAGATATCTCATTTGTTTGATATGATGATTATTTTTTTTTTCCGAATGAAAGAGATAAAGATAGAAAATACGATAACATGCGGTAATATCATCACAATAGCCGAGGAAAAAAAGGAAGTTTGACGAATAAGTCATATTTACATGAGACATTTCCTAAGGGGATTTCTAAGGACACTACAAAAATTGCTTCAAAATATCACAAGAAAAATAAATCAGATTTTTGCTAAGGACCACCATCCCATATATATATATTTTTTTAACTCAACTAAAACACAAAATGCCACTACACTCCAAACTCTCCCTTTCTCTCTCTATCCACTACACTCCAAACTCTTCCTTTCTCATCTTTACTTCACCCAATAAATTTGTCTCCATTAATCCAATCAACCATCTTTAACATCATATTCAACAACATTATTAAAGTTTTGTTACTTTTATTCCCACATATCATTATTAAAGTTTTGTCCCTCACTAACCATCTTCAACAATATTATTAAATATCTCGGGTTTGTTATTTAAATATTCAAATACTAATGGATATTTTACCAAAAGCAAATGACAACACCTCAAAAGCAAATGATAACTCTACAAATCCCATTTTTGAGAAAAATTTTGGGTCCCATTATATATATATATATATACATATATATATATATATATATATATATATATATATATATATATATATATATATATATATATATATATATATATATATATATTTGTTTTTTCATAAGGTTTGAAAATCTAAAAGAACACAGAAAACGTATAGTTGGTTTGAGATCAGGGCCCCGATTTCAAGGCAGAAATTCGGGGTAAACCTCCCGAACCAACTCTCTCTCTCTCTTTTTTTGTTCGAAAAGGGTCATTCGTTATAATGATACCGAAACAGATAATATACCCTGAACCATCTATAACTATTCATTAGGTTCACCTCGAACTAGATGAGTTTATTCGTTATTTTCACCTCGAACCATCTATAACTATTCGTCATCTTCCCCCGAAATAATGAAACCATTTTGTTATATTCATGCCGAATGGAATTCAAACATAGAAAATGTTGCCAGCTTGTTATAAAATGTAATCACGTTGTGATTAAATTCCATTTATTCCCACCTAATGATAATTTTACCTATGTAGGATGCCTTCACGGATTTCAATTCCTTGTTATTTGATCAGGCTTTAGTGAACATCGATATACCCCATAATGGGGAAGGTGGTGCGGTGTTAGTAGATGTTACTGCGACGTTCTTTACGGAGCATGTATTATAATGTCTATTATTAATGTAATATATTTATATATTTTAATTACATTGTACTGATTCACTATATTCTTAATTCTCAGGTATTTTCCACTCGACAAGAGTTGGTTGCTTGAACTCAAGAGCAAGCCCGATCCGTTAAAACAGTAATAGTTATCACTAAGTTCGACGCACCTTCTTCAACGCGTAAGGGATGTCTACACATGGGTTGCGAGAGAGGTGGTGAGCACCGTGATCATCACGGGAAGAATGATGGGAACGTAGGGAGTAGTCAAGGGGAAAAAGTCAGAAGAGGGACATGGTCACTCGGAAGTGCAATTGTCCGTTTTTGTTGAAGGGCATTCCGCTTGACAACGGTCAGTGGATGTTGTCAGTTGTTAGCGGCGTTCACAATCACCAATTGCCGAAAACGTTAGTTGGACATGCATATGCCAGTCGACTTACTTAGGTGGAGAAAACCATTGTCAAAGAGATGTCCTTGAGTGGGGTAAAGCATGTCGCCATTCTAACGACGATAAAAAAGTCATAATGTTAATAATGTTTCGACCATGAAAACAATTTATAGCGCCTAGGGAAAGTTGAGGAGTTCCGAACGAGAAGGTAGAACGACGATGCAACAGTTAATGAAGTTTTATGAGGATAAACATTACGTCTATTGGTATAGAAAGAATGAGTCTACCATAGAGGTGGAAGACATTTTTTGGGCTCATCCAAACTCAATTCAACTAGCCAAGTGTTTTCCGTCCGTTGTCATTGTTGACTGCACGTACAAGACCAATCGATACAATATGCCTTTGTTTGAGATGGTTGGTATAACATCGTGCGGAAGGACTTTTAATACTGCCTCCGCCATTTTAGCAACGAAGAAGGTGGAGAACTATCGGTGGGTGTTGGGACGTTTGAAATTCCTATTCGATCCGTTTGCATGTCCCACGGTTTTCATCACAGATCGGGAGTACGCGTGCATGAACGAATTGCGGGTTGTGTTCCCCGAGGCGAGATCTATAGTTTGCACTTTTCACGTTCATCGCAATGTGGAGCTCCATGCTAGGAAATAGATCCACGATGAGGGTACATTGAAGAATTTCACGAGGGATTGGATGCATTTGGTTGAATCCCTCACCGCTAACGATTTTAACGAATAGTGAGCGCTATTTCACTGTGATTGAATTGCATACCCGAACACGCTTCACTACATAGATTGCATATGGTACAATCTAAGGGAGAGCTTCATTCATGCGTGAACTAATATAGTTAGGCACCGGGGCAACCGAACTACCAACCGTTGTGAAGGAGCATACGCTAAGTTGAAGACGCACTTAGAGAGTTCTCAACTTTCTTTTGACAAGGTTTTTGCCTGTATGCACAACTACATTGAGTTGCAAGCGACCGAGATTAAGAGGGAGTTTAAGGATTCTTTGCAAAAATTAAAGCACTCCCACAATATTCCTATCTTGCGTGAGCTCGTAAGCCGTGTTTCTCATTATGACATTGACCTAATTGTTAAGGAGATGAAACTTGTGATACCGTTGGCATGGATATTAAATCGTGCCTACACTTGGCCCGCAATATCTATGATCTACCATGCGCTCATGAATTGGTCATCTACCGGATGGAGGGAAGGGAAATACTATGGGGGGATGTCGATGCACATTGGCGCAAATTAACAATGGTGCCCAAATTAACGAAGTACCATATGGTTGACTACGAGCCGAAAATGATATTTTTTAAATAAAGGTGGGAACGGTCAACTGTCGATGAGCAAAGGGCCATGTTGCTAAAACTCAAGGACACCGATTGTCCCACCACCACTAGGCTATTTGAGCCTTCCGTGCTTAATCATTGTAAGGGTCGCTCGAGAGATCGAAAACCAACTTCTAAAGAGCAAAAGCATGAGAAGTCAATTGAAATGGATCCCTCGGGATTCGAACTTGCTAGGAACTCAAATGAAAAGGAACACCCCGCGAAACTTGGGGTTTTGGACTCTAGGATGGGATTTAGACAGGAACCAAGCCATATAATCACTACAACAGTCTCACGGGCTCGATACGGGCACAAATCGAGACTTCTCGGATAGAAGGTGTTCTAGCCAGTTTTCTTGGTACCATTTTGCATATCGAATTTTACCTTCTATCGAGCCGCCTTGTCTCACCTATCATCCTACAAGGGTGTCATGGACTCTCAAGGCATGATTTGCAATCGTCCGACTTGTCTAAGTCATATTTTCGGGTAATAGGGCTCCCCCACCTCAAATCAAACCATAATCCCGCTATGCCATGATGCTTCGTGAAAAGGGATAAGCAGATCGAGCATCTCGGTAGGGTTCTCAAATGACCTACACAGAAACAATATATAATTGAATTTCAGAAAATATCAATGTCAAAAGAAAACATTACAAACAATCGAAAGACTTTACTCACATTACTAACATTCATATAATCCAACTGCCCGCGATAATTTATTAGGTTTTGAAATGCATTTTTCTGAGAGGTGGATTGCAATGACCAACGTGCAATCCTTGACATGGTTTCATTGAACTCCATGTTAATACATCCGCCAACCTTTGGAAACTGCTCATATATCCATGACTGTAAAATACACATATTACGAATTTATTAAAAAAAAGGGGAGGGGGGAATTGATAAACATACATAATAGAAATATGAATTTAGATTATTAGTTACCTGTATCAGAGAGAGGCAGCCACTCATTTGCCTCACACCTGAGCGAGAGGCAAGGCCCAACTATCGATACACATGTGCCAGGATACCCATCCCTCATGCTAGTTTCCCAAACTTCTTCGCGTCTCTAAGAACATGAAGGTAGAGCACGGAAATCTTGTTCTTTGACTTGTCGGGGAAAATTGTGCACCCGATAATGTAGAGCAAATAGGCCCCGACGCAATAGTCTTTGTCTGCACTTGAGACATTGGCGTCCTGAGATCGTTCCTTGAAATTCACAGTGAGCCAGTTCAATCGGTCGGCCGTATGCTCGCCACATTCTTCCAGGGAAACGTCCCTGCTCACTCCCAACAACTCCACCACAAGGTCCACAACCGAAGGGACCACTACATACTCGTCCTCATCCTCCTCCTTAACTACGAGTTGCGGGTTATGTAGAGGTAATCCGACGAGAGGAACTCCCAAGATCGTTGATACGTCGATGAGGGTGATTGTCATCTCCCTAAATGGCATATGGAATGTGTTAGTCTCCGGATGCCACCTCTCGACAAACTCAAATACAAGGGCGTAGTCTATATAACGGTGGTTACATGTTATAAACCCGTTGAACTTAGTGTTTTGTACCCTCCTTTGTACACTTGGAGAAAGATCACTCAATTCCCACTCCCTATTATTCGTCTAGTGATTAATGCACAATAAAGGCACTCGTTCCTACTATAATATAAGAAAAATATTTATCAAGATTTATCAAAGTAATGAATTATATAAAACATTAATGATTTAATGTTGTAGGGAAATTTAATTACCACTGAACCGCTCCAAATACCGTAGGCCATGTGATGCTTGAAATGTTTTAATAGAGTGGGATCGTCGGGGTCCTCGTAAGCCGCGGTAGTGGTGCCTTCTTCAGGAACCTTTTTCTTCTTATTATATGCTGCAGAGGTCTTATGTAAAACGGTAAAAAAACTTCCAGGTCGTTCGGGTAATACACCCCCTCAATCTCACCCTCTTACACGAAATCACCACTCGCCGCATCATGTCCCTCAACCTCAGCCTCATCTTCACCCTCACCCTCATCATCATCAATCTCATCCTCCTCATCATCATGCATCGTAACCTCCTTAGGCATCTCCACCACTGGAGCATCCACCAACTCCATCACATCTGGGACAACGCCCTATAAGGGAGTAGCATTCGCAGTAGAAAGAGCATGGATCTCTTATCGACGCTTCCTCTCTAAGGCAGTCAACGGCTTTCGGTTCTTGCGAGAGTAGGATACTAGGTTATCTATGGTAGACCTGCATTAAATCATGTATTGTTTAAACATAAGTAAAAAACATAATTCATGAAATATAGATTTATAAACATAAGTCATGTATTGTTTAAAACTTAAGTCATAAGTATAAATAACGTATTGTGTTATACATAATTCCTTAAGGATAAGTCATAAGATGTATCACTTCATAAGTAATCATGTATTCAATATAAACATAACTTATTACATAGGTAATGATGTATAATTTTATAAGTAATCATGTATTCATTATAAATATAAGTCATTTCATAGGTAATAATGTATCATTGCATAATTAATCATGTATCATTTCATAGGTAATCATGTATCATTTGATAGGCAATCATTATAAACATAAGCCACAAGCATAACGAAATAATTGAATCCATTCGGCGTAAAGGTGGCGAATGGTTATGGCTACATTCGGCATACACATAACGAAATATCTGAATCTATTCGGGGTGAAAATGACGAATGACACATGGAAAAATTTGATGATCCATTCAGCATAAACATAGCGAATTCAGTCATAGAATTCGTGATAATGATAACGAATAGATACCCTAATTCAGAATGCATTGATTCGTTATAAACATGACGAATCAATACAATTAATTCGTTATGATTATACCGAATTGAAACCTTAGTTTGACACTTCCAACTATTCAAACAAGTCGTTCAATTAAATACTCCATTTCGAACAGGTCGTTTTGATTTTTAAAAAAAATCATACAGTCCGTTTTGATTTCAATAATCAATGGGTTGATCCATTTCGAACCTTGTGATGTTTGGAAGCTTTCAATTTCGATCCAACAGTTCAATAACCTTGTGATTTCGATCCAACAGTTCAATCAAAAGTCCATTCATTCACCTTATGCTTTCAACAGTTCGATAAATAAAAAAGAAAGGATGTAAAAATATATATAGTGTAAGGTATCATCCAAAGGTTAAACTCAATTAATAAATTTGAAGATGAAAAGTTTTATTGTTTAATGTACCAACCTGATTAGCTTAATCTTTACTTGAAGATGAAAGGTTTGGAAGTTGAAGATGAAAGGTTTGAAGGTTTGAATGTGTAGAGAAATGGAGGGAAAATGTGTAAATGAATTTTAACACTTTAAATATGTGGTAACTCTTGTGTGATATTTAAAAGTAACTAAATTAAGTGGTATTTTGGAGTAAAAAAAAGTAGTGGCACTTTGAAGTTTGTTTTGTGGTGCCCGTAGAAACACCCTATCCTAATAGGCCCTATCAAAGTACTTTTTTTTCTCAATAGGTCTTATTTATACATGTAGTGAATGTCCGGTACATGTTTACAAATAGAATTTATTGGAGCAAACATCTTTTTCATGGGACATGTTGGAGCAAAGAAAAAAATCATACGACCTGTTAGACTACATACTTAGTAAATGACGCTAATTGGTAAAACAAACCCTAAAGTCTCAATAACAATCCCTCCTAATTATTCATTTTGTTTCAAAAGGGATTTTTTTTTTTTTTTTTTTGGGGGGGGGGGGCTTGCAAAAATTTAGACCTTACATTAATGCCTGGAAAAGATAGATTTCAACATTTTCGTCATTATAAACACTACAATTAACATTAGTGTTTAAGCTCTATGCTTATTTGTACTACGTGCCTTTAGTTTGCCATCTTAGTACATTGTAGATAGGGGTGGTAATTCAGTATATTTTCTTTATTTTTCCTGCAAGTATTTAAGTTCTTCATTCATCATAATTCTATCACATGGGGCTGGCTACATAATTTTTTTTCCTATTATATAAACAATGTTATCAACTGGACTTCATTCTTTTTTAAGATATCTCTTTGTAATTTTTATTGGAAAAATGGGTTTTGACCATTTAGTTTTTGTGAACTTTAAGCCAAATAAAATGTGATTCCACTCATTCGTCGGGATGGTTTCGCATTGGAACACGTTTTCCTCTGTGAGGAGATTAACATAGTATACTCATAGAATCAAAACTATTATGTAATACCCCATAATTTTAAATAATTAAATAGTATTGATTTAGTAATAATTGCATGTGTAGTTGTGTGATACTTGAAACGTTGGTTTCATATTAATCAATAAATTTAAATTGAGAATTAAGATTTTCTAAAAACACCTTGTAACTTAATATTTGGATTTAGAATTTGTGTATTTCGAGTGTGCCATCAGATTGGGCTCTAAAAAATATAGAGGCTTCAAATAGTGTCAAAATCATTATACGTGGGGCCCCAGGGTTAAGTAAACCTTTGTACAAACTTTTGGAATCACGAGAGTAGTATTTTCGGTTCCAAGTTTGGCCCAGAAAGCACTGCAAAATTAAGGAATTAAATAGGGTCATTAAATTATTTACTTAGCATAACAATGGAGATAATAACCAAAGGGAAGAAAAAGGGTTAATTATTGAATAATCCCTACTATAAATGTATATATTTTAAAAAGGACACATATTTTTCGTTTAACCCATTTAGTCCCTCAAGTACTCAATATTCTCTTATTTTTAGAGGTCTGCGCCAGCGGCACCCCTTCTCCAAATTATGTGGCAAAGGACTTTTTGAAGCAAAATAAAAAGGCTTGGACTAAATGAGTATTAAAAAATGTTCGAAGGACTATTTGGTATTTGTCCCAAGCAAAAACCCTAACTGACGAGGAGAGGATTTGGAGCAACGATTTTCACCACAAGCTGGTATTGGGCTTAAGGAAAGGGTGTGACGACACCTCCTAAAAGGTAAGACCAATGAAATTTACAAAAGCAATGGAAAAGGGGGAATGCAAAATCAAATGGAAAAAAGATCATTCATTTCGTTTAAATAATTATTATTTATAAGTACAACCATTAAATCATTTGTGAGGGCCATTAGATGGACTAGCCCCAAACGTTAAGTGGGCAGTTTCTGGGCTACTCTGAGGCATGTCATTATCATTGTCGTGGTCGGCCAAATACTCCTCGGTCAAAGGCAGATGAACTGCATCGAATGGTAATCATGATTCCTCTTTCCCAAATGGAGAAAGCTTGTAACTAGCAGAGTCTATGGCATACCAATATCACATATTCGAGTGACGTGGGATTTTGAGTATATCCAAGGCATTCAACTAGTCATGCTTGTAGGCCAAATTCCCGGCTTCATTAAAATGGATTGAGGCATTATAGCCGCCGACCCAAACTTGGTGACGCTTCTTCCTACATTTATATCTCAGCCTCATGATCATCTGGTTTAAGCCCCTTCCGATTGTTTCGTCTTCAAGGAAAGCTTGTTCGACTTTGTCAAGCTCCTAAGGCCAACATTCTCATCATGCAACAAGGTGATGATGTTCCTTATTTCTTCAATATTGTCTTATAGACTTGTGAACATCCCATTTTGATCACAATAAAGTGATATCATCATGTGAAGTTCTTAGCGAACAACTGAGAAGGCCATCCTAACCCAACCGGAAGAGTCATCCCCAAGCACAAAGTCCAAGTCATCATCACCTCGGACCATTAGCATAAGACCTAAGCAATCACCAAACTGCAGAAATGGATAAAAGCAGTTCATTATTTAAGAGAAGAAAAAGATACAAGTCATGCACAAACAATATATAAAGTAACCAATCCATACAAACGGAAAATGGGGCAAAAAATTCTCTTTCATTCCAAAATTATGTTGGGACAAGGCCATTACCTGAAGGAGGAAAAGGAAAAAAAACATTCAAAGGAAAATACAAGAAGTCTCTAAAAATACTAAACTAGAGGAGTTTTGTCTTGGGGATCTTTTACAGCCTTGGTCTGGTCGGCCATTTCTTTTCTCTCATTTTCTACCCAAGTTAGGAGGGGTACCATGATTATGCTCGACAAACAGCCCCGAGCCATCAACCCCAACCTTCACCATGTCAACTGGTTGAGCTACGAATGTTGTATTTGATGACGTGTGCGAGAGAAACAAAGCATTTGACCTAGAATGATTAGAATCCCCAAGCCTCTATCTGATCGCTCAAATTGTTTTCGATGCAGCAAAGTTCACTTTGTCTATATTAGGCTCTTTTTTCTTTTGAGAAACCACACAATAAAAAAGATCAAATCATTACAAGAGTACCCAAATGTAAGAAATAAATACATCAAGAGACATATGCAAGTAAGGAAATTTGAACCCTAACAAAGGCATAAACTTATTTCAAACCCCCTACAGGGGCATCTAGTGTTGTTGTAGTGTTCGCCACACCAAGGAATATGCAAATGCTCACAGCTCTTAACGCTAAAACTGTGGGACCAGTAATCCTTGTTAGATATTTGTAGATTTATGACTAAGACCCTAGGAAACTAGAACTTGAAATGCTCTAATATAAGAATCACGGGGATATATTGATCCATAAAATCCATAAATAGATTGATGAGGTCTAATATAAGAATCACGGGGATACAAAAACATTTCGTAACATTCTCAGCATAACAAACTAAATAAAACGATATGAGTAAATACAATACAAGATAATAAAATGTATCTCCATAATACAAATACAAACCAGAATGAATCCTCCAATAAAAATAATGCATCTCGTACAAATATATGATTCCAAAAATTTTGAAAATAATACAACTAACTAAATACTTGAAATAGAAATGACTAAATGCTTATAAAGGAACAAGTGCTCAATCTTGTCAAAATTTAAAAATTATCGCAAGTTCACGAGCTATTAATAATATAGCTTACGATAAAATACATGTCGAATCCACAAAGATTTGTCACTTTTAACGTTTAAAATATTTATAACTTTCCAACTAGACTAAATATGGTAGAGAAGAAAGACTACAATTATGAACTAAACTAAATAAAAGAAAATATTTAAATATGAGACTAATACTCGAGAGTTGTAAATCATATGGAAATAATTAGGATTAGGGGTCCATTAATCGCGTAACTAATATTTCATACTAATTTAATATTTTCATTCCCTTTTTATAACTTAAATTAAATCGACTCTCACCGTGTTTAATTCGAAAAATATAACGGTTACGTTCGAAATATTTTTAATGTTTCTCTAAAAGACGACTAAAATCCTTATTCCCTTAGAAAACAACAAGTTTTAAGTTTCACAAATGTATTTAAGCATGGACAATCAAAACAATCTAGTGCAAGCATAACCCATAAAAAAATACGAATTTTAATTCTCAGAACTTGATTTGCAAACACATTAGAAGGTTTCAAAATGCACTCTCGTGTCATTTTAAATGAATATCGAATTTTTAATAATTAAAATGAGTAAGTAATGGACAAACAATTAAATTAACATGACAATATTAGTTTACTATGACAAATGTCACCCTAATCCTAATGGATAAATTGAGCTACCGTAATTGAAAGTAACAACAAATTGCAAGAATGAATGATATATTTCATTAATAAATGAAAAACTTACAATAAGTTGTCTCACAATAATCTTAAATCCTCTCAAAATGATAAAAACATGGCCTTCAAATTGAATACAATCACTCAAAAATTCTTTCCAAAAAATGTATGTGAAATGGTGAACCCGAGGATCCTTTTTATAGGCTAAGGGGTGAGGTTTTTGCTTTTGGGTGAAACTCTCTTTAATTGGTCGAAAAGTGTTTTATAGTATAATTGTATTGAAACTAAACACTCCACCTCCTTTGGTCTTTGTATCGGAATAAGGTACTCAATTTTCCCCACCCAAGAACTCTTATTTTTTCTAATCGAACACGCTTGTTGAATTTCGTTCGATCAAAGAATGCAAATTCTCGACTTTTTTCTCGATTTCACAGGAAATGACTTTTTTTAATGACCGTAAAAATTAGCTTATTCACACTTTTCTCCAATAAATCTTCAATTTTCTCCAAATTCCACCATTCCCTCCAAAATTTTCAGCAGGCGGCGTTTTTCACAAATTAACTCAAGAAAATTATAAAATTATTGAAATGCTCCTTTTTGCCGTTAAAATTATCGTTATGAATCCAAATTCAATCAATTTTTTGTTTTTTTCTTTATTTAAAAAAATCTCCTAAAGAACTTGTTAAATAAAATAAAATGGGATAAATTTGGATATAAAATATAAAAACTAATGCACTCATCAAATAACCCCAAACCTAAAGTTTGCTAGCCCTCGAGCAAAACTAAAAATAAAATCTAACTCACTTTCGGAGGAATCACGATTGTATTTAGCATGTACAACAAGCCGTTAAATCCTTATAGAATGGGCTTAAATAAATAAAACCCGTAGATTTGATAAAATGGGGACTAATAATTTATTAAGATTTACTAAAATTCGGAATCTACATGGACTAAGATAATATTACGCGCGACTAATAAACTGTGTATACTCCGAGTTTGACGGATTAAAGTAAACAATACTCTAGTAACGATTTAAACAAATAATCTAAAATACCACCACATATATTATGACAAGTGGCACTATAAATATTTGGACACTTGGTTCCATAGAATAGATGACATGTACCAAGACCACTTGGAATATTTTGGTTAGAAAAGAATCTTCCTCATTTCCTTCGCTTGGAACGACCCCTGCACCTCATTTGCCTTGGGCTGACGAACCATTAAATTCCATGCTCCATTTTTCCAAGCTTGTTTCCAAGTAGTTGGCCTGCATATTTTCACCTGGAAGTTCTTCATGTGGTGGTTCGAACACACCATAGGGAAATATCGCCAATAAATCCGCATAGGCTTGGCTCTTGATGGGTCGAGGAGCCATGCAATTTAGGTCATACTCTAAGAGTATTAGGAACTATCTAGCAGCCGTGCCGATTAGTACAGTTCGAGTGTCACAATGTGAATTGTAAAGGATAACATATAGTGCCAAAGATTTTGAACAAAAAAGACAAGGGCTAAGGAGTGGTTTTCAATACTAGTGTATCTAGCCTCAGGCCCATGAATAATATGGCTAAAAAAATGGGTTTTTCTATTCCCTCCACCTCGTGTGCTAACAATGCACCAACAGTCCTAGCTGTGGAGGTAAGATAAAGTTGTAATGGTATACCTGCCTTAGGTGGAATCATAGTTTGTGGTGGCGTGAGGAGCTTCTTTAATTTTTCCAAATCTTCCTGATGAGGTTGATCCCAAACAAACTTGGCTCCCTTGCGCAGCAGCTCCATCAGGGGATGAGTGATCTTAGCAAGACCAGGCACAAATCTTCTAAAATAAGAGACTTTACCCAATTTGGACATGTCATGTTTGGACATGTCATGTCATGCTAAGAATGGCCTTTTGTTTGTTTAGATCCATTTGGACGCCTTGTCTATTCACCACAAACCCCAGGAACTTTCCACTAGTTACCCCAAAGGCGCATTTGAGAGGGTTTGTACTTCCTACACCTTGTGAACACCTTCCTCAAGTCTGCCAAGTGATCACTCTTCATCTTGGACTTTATGAAAAAACCATCCACATAGAACTCAACAATATCATGAAAAAGATCAAGGAATATTTCCATCGTAGTCCTTTGATATGTAGCACCTTTATTTTTAGTCCAATAGGCATAATTGTGTACATGAAGTTACCTAATGAAGTGCGAAAGGCAACCTTTTCAGCATTATCAGGATCCTTGTTGATTTGGTTGTAACCAATATAGCTATCCATAAAACTTTAGAGATTGTGTCCAGTAGTTGCATCTATCAAGCTGTCTATGGATGTCAGTGGAAATTCGTCTTTTGGGAAAGCCCGATTCAGTCCCTCAAAATCCACACAAATCATAGTCTAGTTCTTGTCTTTATTCCCTATGGTCATAATGCTACACAACCAAATAAGATGATGTATTAGGTCAATGAATCCTACTGTGAGAAACCTCTGGGCTTCTTCTTTGATCTTCAAGTCAAGCTCTGCTTTGTACATTTTGGTGTCTTGTTTGACTGGGATAGCTGATGGCATCACGTTCAACTTGTGAAAACTCACCTCCTTGTCAATACCAGACCTCTCGATATATTTCCATTCAAAGATGTATTTGAACTCACGTATCAACTCAATCAATGGTCTTTTTGCTTCCTCACCCAAATCTTTTGAGATAAAAATTGGCCTAAGATCATCACCTTCTCCAGCAAGGTCCACCTATTACAGCTCTTGAATCTAAGTCCTTGGTCTATCATGCATGAATTCTATCTCTCCTTCCACATCCTGCACAAACTCTTAGACATTGGAGTTGTCAATCACCATGCAAAGCCCTTAGTTATCCACCAAAAAACATTCATAAATCGGGTCAGCCTTATCTACCAAGCCTTCAACTTGTAAATGATTTTTCCATTTGGCAGTATGAATCTCTTACATTATCTAGGGGGTTCCTTTATATATGGACTCTTCCTGTAATTTTCTTCCAACGGTCTGACAGAGAACATACTCAACACACTCTATTATTGGACCTGGTGCTCAACGTGTGTCATTATATCTCGTAATTGATTAAACAAACTATGTGGCCTCTCCGTTTCTTGATTCACTTCACGCTTCTCCAAGCTATTAGCTAAATTGATCTTTGACTGCACCTTTTCCCTCGTGCTTGGCACTCTAGTGCCACCAGTGTATCTGGTGAGCACCACAGCTCCCTCGGTTAGCTAAGTATAAAATGTAGAATCCACTAAATGCTCCTCCTCACACGTGAAGGATTTCTTTGACGCTCGAATCACCACATCCTTCCCTTTAATATTTGCCTTGGAACACTATGGTAAGTGGAAGGTACCAACTCATGGTTGTGCATCCCCCTCCCTCCTAACAGTTGGTAAAATGGCTCACATTCCATTATATGAAATTTAATATGGGAAGTTATATTCCCTATAGTGATTTTCACATTGACATAACCAATGGACTTAGAAGATTGATTATCATACCCCGATATTGCCAAAGGATTCTGAACAATCTTCATTTTAAAGATGTTGCAGGCGTAAAAAGATCCAAATATGCATGATATTGATAGAAGCTACCTCATCCAATAAAACACGGTTAAAGCTATACCAATTCGCACTTACTGTTACATAAAGTGATTTATTGTGAAGAGACATGATTGAACGATCCGCCTTAGAGAAGGTGACCTCTGGGAGGAACCTTTTCACCAGCTGTGCCATAGTCCCTTTTCAATACAAATTTGGAACATGTTGTTATTTGTAATCTCCACAATCGCCCGAGTGACCTCCAATTTGGAGTTATCTGGTAACCCCACTTGGTCAAAGAACTAATTAAATATTTACGATCATGCTATTGCGGCACACTCTACCCAAGGATCAACGTGGTCATCCTCTAGCTCATAAACATCCTCAACATCCCTATATGGTCATTCGTCGTAGCCTATCACCGTATTCGCAGCACCCAGTGCACAAGCTTCTAGTTGTTTCCCCAAATCATCCGCTAAGCATAAGTCATAGTTTAAGGTCAGGTGGGATATTTAGAATACACACACCTCCAGGGATTCCTTTAAGGTTTCTTTGAAGAACCTTTGTTCCTTCAAGCTTTGTTGTTCTTCTTCATCATAATCACTGGCCATGTTGGCCCGGTGAGTTGGCAAAGGATTTTCATTCACATTTTCTGGGGTAACTGAATGTTCCCTTTCTCAATACACTACACTAAAACTGTCGGATTGCCACGGTCATTGATCGTGATAAGTCTTGGGGTGACAACTATTTTTTTCACAGACTTGTCACGGTCAAAGACCGTAACAAGTTGATTAGACTTGTTACGGTCCTGTCACGATCTTTGATCGTGAAAAGTTTTATCAAGGCTAAGGATCATGACAAACAGGTGATAAACTCTAAAAAAAATCATGATCATTGACCGTGATAAGTTTTATTTGTCACAGTCAATGACCCTAACAAATCTGGGAGAATTTATAAAAAATCAACTGGGCAGTTTGGCCACTGCCCAACGGTATATTTGTACCTGTTATAGCAAAATTGTACATGTCCACACAACAGATATACAAATAAAATAGAAATAATGCACCAAATATATAATTCCATATCCAATTAAAATAAAAATACAATCCATATCCAAACCAAAATGTAACAAATCAAAACAATTCAAATATAATCCAAGTGTCCAAATAAAAATATATGCAAATAATGTCACTCCATAGAGATGGGGTAGGTTCGAGGAGGAAGGAAGGCCACACGATATACGTATTGAGGCACCCCTCAATATGCATCACGCCGCATTGTTCGCACAACCACAAAGCGGAATTCTCCTTATTGGTTATCACATGCGCGACAAACACCTTGGCCGCAATGTTCTGAAGGATACGTACATGAATCGGTATACCCGAGATGGTATTTGAGTCCCTCAACCCCCTCGCTATCCACTGGCTATCATACATATCGCGTAAAAAGATGCTCGGCCAATCGATTATTGATAAGGTCGTTGGACTAGATCCAGGTAGGGGACTGGATCATCAAGCGATGAGTTCTTGCGTATCGTCGATGAAGTAGCGACGTCCACGTCCTCATCCTCCTCCACCTCCTCCTCCACCATATTCTCCTTCCCTTTTCCCTTTCCCTTTTCGCCCAACTGACGCTTCATGAATGCGTACATATCTAGGACCGTCGCCTCCAATTTTAATAGCTTCACGTCATGCGTGTCCACCTGACGATCCAACCCGGTGTTGTTCATCTCCATTTCGATAATCCTAGATTTTCCTACCTGCAAGCTCACCCCATAGTCCTCCCCTTATGATCAGTGCCAAGCACTTAGCTGAGTGCGTCCGTGGACAAAGATGCTTTGTCGTCATTAGACTGCGACTCATGCACTTCCTTAAGCTTTGCCTGAAATGACAAAACGCACACGATAAGTAAATAAAAAAATTATAACGTAATTAACAAAAATTTAAACTGTCGAATTACTTACAATCGTGGTCGTGACGCTCGGGGACCTTATCCTTTCCCTTCTTCGTCTGAATTGCCACATAGGCATAGAGCCCATGTGGCTTACCCCCAGGGCCACTCCCCGTCTCCTGAAATAAAATAATGTAAAATTAGAAAGTAACACAAAGTAAAATAATGCAGAATAACATATTTCTATATTTATAGAAAAATAAAAACTTACCATCCCATGCTCCACCTCGGTGTAAGACGTCCGAGCGGACTGGTGCACGCCCATCTTTTTCGCCCAGTTTTCCCTCCCCTATTGGCGAGATGTCAATTGTCGCTCCTCAATCTCATTATCGATGAACTTTTGCCACTTTGACAATGCGATCGGCTCCTTCAGCGAAACAGTCTCACGGAGTCTGAGAATGGAGTCCCGGGTGTTCCCAAAGTATCGGGCCCATAAAATTTTCTTCCATGTCTTATGTTGTTCCCTCAAATGCTCTAACACGGAATCGCGGAGGTGTGGGGGCAAGCCGAATAGTTCCTTTCAAACAAATACACACCAAAACGAAAGTAAATGTTAGTTGCTAATAAATATAAATATAAATATAATTTGAATTTGAAATTGAAATTGAAATTGAAATTGAAATTAAAATATAAATATAAATATAATACTTGTAGTGCCGCCCAAATAGCCAACTTGAGATCATTTGGCACCTCACTCTAACTAGTGTACCTCGGGCCGATAATCATCTTCACCAACTCGATCTAGCCAATGTTCCCGTCTTGTTCTCAACAGTCGATCCCAATTTGCCCCATTTTGGGAGCCTAGGGGCCGAGGATCCCTCGTCACCTCCACTGTCGCCAAGCCCTAAAGAAGACATTTTCTGTAAATCTGATGTTATTAGTTCAAATCCAAATGAATTAGAATAAAGGTGAGGAAAAAAATCTTTGGTGGAGTGGAGGAAGCTGGATTGTCCGTGTTGAGATAAGGCATTAAAGTGGGCAACCCCATCAGTGTGGTGACAGAATTGTTGGTGTTTGACTGAGCAACAACGCCTCCTGAGACAAAAGGCACCGGCAACATCGACAGTGGTGTCACGAAGGAATTTAATCCCCCCAAAATTTCCAGTACTACCTGAGCACCTAGGTTTTTGATTATATCCACGAACAGACTCATTAACCCGCCATTTGCGTCGGGTCTATAGTTGTCATCGTTGTGGCAGCTGGCAATCTTTTCTCCATTGGCACCGTCAAGTTGGCCTCTGAAAAGACGGTCAAATATCCTTCCTTTTCACGTTGTATAGCGTCAAAATCAATATTCTTCGCTACGTTACCGTTAGTCATTCTTCAAAGAGAATACCTCCCCAGCGAAGTTTCCAAATGTAAGAGGGTAGTGTAGATTTGGGAAAGTACCGCATCTAGCGTATTTTGGACTTGAGCAACATCGTTACACCTATGTATCCATCTCTTTACGAAATCAAAGTTATCATAGTTTGTGGGTCCGTACGATTCGTTAAAAAGAACTCAATTTTAGGGTTTTTATGAACGAGGGGTGTCGAATCGGGTTAACCACCTCTAAACTTGAATAAATCATATTAAACTCATAATGTAACTCAGTAATTCCCTTACCATTATTCAACTTGTGATGAATCTCTTGGAAATATGTGAGGAAGAAGAGTTATAATTTCTCTCCTGAAATTTTAGTAAAGCTTGATAAATCATTAATCCTTGTTTAATCAAATCTACGGGTTTATTTATTTAATCCCATTCTACATTTGCCCCCTCGTACGCATAGTTGGTGTGTTAATGCTTTAGCTGAGACATGTCAACTATGTGTAAGAAATATCATTTAGTATGTTGCTCAAGTGGACGAGTTTTGTCTCGTGAGGGTTTGCAGTGAATATACCCACAAAATTCGAAAACTAGACTCAATACAAAAGATAAAAAAGTAATATCACAAAATTTGAATACAAACTTCATAACTTTTCAATTTCAAATTATCATGTGCACATGTGTGTGTGTGTGTGTTCATAGCCAGTATAACTGTCCATTTCAAAAGGTTTGATTGTTACGTTTCTTATCAAAAAATTTGTTTTGATTTTATAATCTCACAGGATGCACTCACAATCGAACACTCGAAAATGACAATTTCCTCTAAGTATATGCGAAGAAAAGAGTAAATTTAAATGAAAAATTTTCAAATATACATGATTGAAAAACTGACTTTTTATAATGGATGAATATGATCTCATGAAAGAAAAATTGATTACTTGTTAAAAACATTGAGTTGCACCATAGATCCTATGAATCGTCTTTCCACACTGTAACTAACTTTACTTGAGAACGATTGATTATATTGTACGCTTGAATTTTGCCTATAAAGAATATTTTTGGAGTTCAAAATTTAAAAGAATATAGAGTTTTTTTTCGGTATTTTAACTTTTAGGCATTTTTTCTAGCCTCCATTTTTGTTTTCTCTTTCCTTTTTCTTTTTAAAATCACGTCTCCTTTTCATTTTCATCTCATTTTCTCAGTCTTTCTTTCTTTCCCCTTTTTTCATTCTTTTCTTTTCATACATCATTCTTGCGAACTTTATTTTTCTTGGCCCTTTTCTTACCGTAATTCTACTCCAATATTCTCAAAAAATGGGTATGGCATCTTTTTATGGGCTTTTACCTCTCATTTGCAGTTGGGTAGGGTAGACATGTCAACGGGTCGTGTCGAGTTGTGTACGGGTCGAGTGATAACGGGTTTGTGTAAAAAAAGCCTTAATTCGTACATGACATGTTAGTATTAATGGGTCTAAAGATAATACCCAAACATGATCCGTTAATATTAATAGGTGCACGACCCAAATTGTTTGTATCTCCTAATATTAACAAATCAGTTTGGGTCTAAACGAGTGACAAGTTGGGTGACCCTATTGTACCCGTTAGGCTTTATTAATTTAAAAATAATGAGTTTTAGTGGTTATTTTTATTGATTACGGGTTGGGTGATCCTATAATACCCATTAGTCTTAAAGAATTTAAAAATAATGGGTTTTAATTGTTATTCTTATTGGATACCGGTTGGGTGACCCTATAGTACTCGTTAATATTAACGAGTAAAAATAGGTATAGGTAAATTTCCAAACCCGAACCGTTAATGTTAACAAGTGTATTGTGTTAACCCATTAATGACCTAAACTCAATAAAAGTAAACCCATTATCTTATAATTTTGTGTCGGGTCATATCGTGTTAACTGATTGTCGTGTATTTTGATAGGTCTAGGTAGGATCATGGGTTTTCAATAAAAGGCTTATTTTTCTTTTTGGCTCAAATGGGCTTGCAATGGAATAATTCAAAAAGGTGGGAGTTAGGTTTTGCTTTTAGGCTTTCAAACAATGGACTAATCTCATTTCTAAAGTTTGATTAAATTAATTTGGGTCTCCCTAAGATTTATTAAGACTTTAAGTGCTTAAAATTCATAATTTCATTTTTTGTTTTCAGTAGTCGAACAAAATAAAAAAATTGAGATCATCAACAATTTATCACTGAAGGAAAGTTTGAGTTATTTTAACTCGAATTAATTTAAATCTTTTGAAAACAATGAATGGGAAAAAATCTCACCGGGATAATATCTCCACATTTATTCGATAAGCATATTAACTTTCACCTTAAAATATATTTTCGATCATATTATTTGTCTAATATGTGAAAAAGTCATAAGTTGAGACATTAGTGAATTAATTCTATATTGAGAAATCATTTCAAAACTCAATTAAATTGAAAATAATTTTTTTTTAAACTTCTAATTTTTATATGTTTTTCATTTTTTCAAAACGGAGAAAAATGACCTTAATACCACGCAAACTTAATTTCTATATTGTCCGTAATGTAAAAGACAAAAATTGAAAAAGTTGGAAAAATATAAAGGATATAATCGTAATGAAGGAATTTTCCCATAGCATATTTCCTGACAAATTCAAAAAAAACCTATGGTACAACAACAACGATCTAATTTATTTTTACTCTTGGTACACAAGGTCTTGGAGGAGAATGTTCTCCAGATCTCACAATTCCATATATGACTTTAACCTTTGACCATTGACTTAGAAAATTTGACTATTTTTAGGATTATCTATCTCAATCGCCCCATGTGAGTAGACTATTTTAACGACAAAAGGATCAGACCACCTAGACCTCAACTTACCGAAAAAGAGATGTAACCTAGAATTGTACGAGAGAGTTTTGTGTCCAGGTTCAAATGACTTCTATAGGATGAACTTATCATGTAACATTTTTATTTTATGTTTATAGAATTTTGTGCTCTCATACGCATCATTATGAATCTCTTCCAACTCATTGAGTTGGAGTTTTCTAACCTCACCCACAGTAGGTAAATTGAAATTAAAGGTCTTAATGGCCCAGTAGGCCTTGTGCTCTAACTCTACCAGAAGGTGATAGGCTTTTTCGTAGATAAGCCTATAGGGGACCATACCAAGTGGCATTTTGTAGGCCGTGAGATAAGCCCACAGTGCATCTAATAACCTTAAAGACCATTCCTTTCGGTTCGGATTCACCGTCTTCTCAATAATTTACTTGATTTTCCTATTGGAAAATTCTACTTGACCACTGGTTTGAGGGTAATAAGAACATCCTACTTTGTACATGATCAAGAACATTTTCATAAGACTCTTGAAGGATCAATTATATAATTGGGTTCCCTAATCTCTAATAATAGCTGGAGTTGTACCGAAATGAGAGAAAATATTTTCTCGAATGAATTTAACCACTACGTGGCGATCATTCGTCCAACACGGTATGACTTCTATCCACTTAGACACATAATCAATCACCAAAAAGATGTAGATATTCATGCAGGAATTTTATAATGGAGCCATGAAATCAATGCCCTCATAGCCCAACACTTCGATGATTAAAATGGGATTTAAGGGCATCATGTTCCTACGTGTGATTTTTCCTAATTATTGGCAACAATCACATTGCCTATTGTAACCGTTCGAGTCATAGAAAATTATGGGCCAATATTATCCACACTGCAAAATCTTTACAGCGGTCTTCTTAGAACTGAAATGACCTCCACAAACTTGGTCATGGAAGAAAGAGATTACGCTTTGAATTTCGTGATCAGTGAGGCATTTTCGAATGATTTGATCGGGACAATACTTAAAGAGACGTCCCAAAAGAAATGCTTGCTTCCTTCAAAAATTTGGAACGATCTTTCTCAGTCCAATGCGGGGGGATTACACCCATCACAATATAATTCACAATATCGTCAATCCATGGAAGTTGGGTATCAAGCATCAATTGCTCACTAAGAAAGGACTCATTTAGCGGCAGTCGGTTATTGGACGATCCAATGGTTAACCTAGAGAAGTAATCCACCACTACATCCTCACATCCTTTCTTATACCGAATTTTAAGGCCAAACTCTTACAGTAATATGATCCATCTAATGAGACGGGTCTTAGTATCCTTTTTAGATAAAAGGTATCACGGGGCCGAGTGAAAATGACAGCTTTGTATCCTATCAAATAAAACTTAAACTTCGCAAGCGCAAAAATAACAACGAGGAACTCTTTTCCAGTCATGGAATAATTTAACTGGGCATTGTTAAGAGTCCTACTAGCGTAGTATATGATGTGCGGAAGTTTCTCAATTCACTGAACTAGAACCTCACCTATGGCATAGTCGGAAGCATCACACATTATCTCGAAAGGCTAACTCCGGTCGAGGGGTCACATAATGGGTGCCGAGGTCAATTCCTTATTTACCCTTTCAAATGCTTTAAGGAACTCATCACTAAAATCCAAGGGTGTGTCCTTGGTAAGAACAATTCACAAGGGTTGAGAGATTTTGCTAAAATGCATCATAAATCTCCGATGAAAATTGACTTGTCCTGAGGATCACCAAACATCACACACAGTTTTCAGGGGTGGGAGATTAGTGATATGATCAAATTTATCCTTATCAACCTCGACACCCTATTCAGAAATTATGTGACCTAACACTATGCCTTATTTGACCAGGAAGTGGCACTTTTCCCAATTAAGAACAAGGTTCTTTTCCTTACAAAAAGGGTGAGGTGGTGAAGTCACTCATCAAAAGTAGACCCAAACACCAAAAAGTCATTCATAAAACCCTCGAGAAATCGTTTCTCATCATGCACCACTGAAAAGTAGCAGGCACATTGCGTAGTTCAAAGTGCACGCGTCGATAATCAAAAGAACCAAATGGACAAGTGAAGGTAGTTTTCTCTTGATCCTCGAGAGAGATGGAAATTTGATTGTAGCAGAAATAACCATCGAGAAAAAAGTTATAGGGATAATCGACTAATCTCTCTAGTATTTAGTCCATGAAAGGAAGAGGAAGTGTTCCTTTCTTGTGACTACGTTCAACTTCCTATAATCGATACACACATGCTAACCGATTTGAATCCTAGTGGGTACTAACTCAATGTCTTCATTTTTCACCACCGTGATAACGAATTTCTTCGAGAGAACTTAAATGGGACTAACCCATTGGCAATCAAATATGGGTTGGATAATACCCACATGAGCACCTCATTTTGAATGACTTTTTAATATTGGGATTACGTATATGTTATGCTTCACGAGAATTTTTATCATTATCTTCTAAATGTATCATGTGCATGCACACTGAGGGATTTATCCCCTTAATGTCGATTATGATCCATCATATGTCTTTCTTTTGTTCTTTAAGAACACGCAATAATTTACCTTCTTGTTGTTTGTCCAAGTCAGGCGTGATGATAACCGGAAAGGTGGAATAAGGACCTAAGAACCTATATTCGAGTGTTTCAGGCAGTGGTTTCCATTCAAGCTCAGGAGCTTTCTCAATCGATGATGGAATAAGTGACGTGGAAAGCGAGAGTGGATCAAGTTCAGATTTCTACCTTCTTACTTCCATGATAAGGGAGGAGTCGAAGAGGGCATAGACTTCTTCGATTGATGGTCTCACATCAAATTCTGACCCAAAAAAGCGAGACATGCCGCTAAAGAGTCATCATTATAAATTTGGTCAAAATTCTCTTCGACGATACTATCAATCATGTCGACGTCCACAGGTTCATCGTCATCGGGCGGTTGTTTGGCCAAAAATAAATACATTAAGGTCCATAGTCTTATTCCCACAGGATAGGTTCCATTGGCCACTATGACACCTAATGGCGACATTCGATGTGGTGAGGAAAGAATGGCCCAAATTAATCAGAATTTATACAACGGGATCATGTATTTGTTAGGTATCCAAAACTACAAAATTGACGAAAAAGACAAAGTCCCCTACTATAGTCAAAACGTCCTCAACAATACCTCTTGAGATTTTCTCAGAACTATCGACTAACAATAAGGTTATCCTAGTCAGCTTCAACTCCCCTAAACTAAGTTTCTCATATAAGGTGTATGACAAAGCATGCTTGCTCCTAAACCTAGAAGAGAATTCTCAATGATGTCCTCCCCTATCTTAATAGAGATAGTTGGAGTCTTGGTATCCTTATACTTGACGGGAGTTCTACATGAAGTAATTGAGCTCGCTTGCTCGACGAGAAAAGCTTTCTTGGGAACATTGGTGTTTCTCTTGAAGGTACTATAGTCCTTCAAAAATTTGGCGTATGATGAGACTTTTTTAATAGCATAAAGCAATGGGATATTTATTTGTACTTGCTTAAATACTTCCAATATTTTCCCAACTCGCGCCTTTTGGGGCATCAAACGTTGTGTAAATTGAGCTTTCAGGGCATAGGTCTCTACGAGTGGATCAGAAGATGAGGGTAGGGAGGAGGTTGGATCCACATGTGTATATTTCTTCTTCTTACGTTTCTCTAATGCATTCTTAATGGGTGGTGCGACATTATTCACCAGTTCCTTATCGGACCTAAGTGTAATGATGGATTTTGCGTGATCTTAGGAGTGTGACGTGATTGTGTTGTCTTGAATAACAAGTTGAACCTTAGGCGTGTTACCTTTTAGACTAGGTTCGGGATGAGTCAGTAATGTTCTCTTGTTCCTCTCACTCAACACGTTCCCTAGTTGTCTCATTTGAACCTCAAGTTTGGTAATGGCTTGAGTATTCGCGTGCATGATTTGCTGGGTGGATCGGAGGACATTTTGAGTGACTTAATGGAATTGAAGCGTACTTTAGTAAATAATATTCATCGTATCTTCTAAAGAATGGATTTTTTGGGACGAGGGATATGATGGTACGATGGCATTGTTTTAGACACCCAGGGGTGGGTTACCCGAAGACTGACCTCCACATCCTTGGTACTGACCTTTTGACCACGAAAGATTAGGGTGGTATCTCAACCTTGGATTGTACGTGTTGGAATATAGGTCATACTTGGGCTTATTTTGGTAGAGGGTATTCACTTACTCGGCTAAAACCTTGTTAGAGTGGGGTAATTTTCGACCAAATGATCAAACACGTCATAACGTAGACATGTGTGGGTGGCTACGTGTTAGATGGTTACAATAACGACATAGGTTCCCCTTTACTCATCTCTAAAACTTCTAGACGTCGGGCCAAGGTGTCCACTTTAGCATTTAAATCGAAAAATTATTCGATATGATGACTGAAACCCTCATCGGGCGTGGTGGACCTAGATTATGTATTTGGAGCCCATCATTAGAACTTATTTGGTACCATTTCTAGGAATACAAATACATCGACCTCACTTTTCTCGATTAAATCATCATTGCACATTGACTCGAGCATTACTCGATTATTAAAATCAAACCCCTCATATAAAATTTGAACTTGGCAGTTAATTCAATCCCATGATGCAAACATTGCAGTAGCAAGTCCTTGAATCTCTCTAAATATACCCATAAGGTTCTCCCTCTTTTTAACTAAATGGTTTAATGGCACGACATATCAACGATGTCTTTTGGATGGGGAAGAATTTCCTCTAGAAGGAGACACTCATTTAGCTCCAAGCGGTGATGGATTCGGGTTCTAATGAGTTAAACCAGCTTTTTGCTTTGTCTTTCAGCGAGAACGATAACGAGAACACTTTAGGTTTAACATTATTTTCAGTGAGTTATTGGTACTTAATAGTCCCACATATCTCCTTGAATTCATTAACATGAAGGTAGGGATCCTCTTTTTTTTTATTCCAAAACACGGGTAATAATTGAATTATTCTCGAACGAAATTGTTCGTGTTGTGCTTGGGTAGACGTATGCATGAAGGTTGACTTGACCTAGTCGGATAAAGGTAATCTTAAATGGAACGTGGTGTTAACCCGTCTCCCATCTTAGTGAATATAAAAAATCTACCTACGTAAGTATTCGGAATGCTAGACTCCACACTCCACAAATGACCGGTATGATCTCGACACCAACTTCGCATACATTGAGCTCACTAGAATTTCTTTCTTTTATCATTTATCGTTTTCATTTTTTGATTTTTATATTATTTTTTTCTTTCTAAAAAAAGTAAAAGCAAATAATTTGACTCAAATCACATAATTCCTAAACAAACACCTAGAAAATTAAATTATCTAATATAGGTGAGATAAATTTTAATTATAATATCTAATTTTTTCGATATTAATCGACGACAACGGGGGTCTCCGAATTAATATTCCTAATTAGGGAACTACTTACTGACAATAGAGAATTTAAAAGATGACCAACTACGGTTATCACCTCAAATTCTGATTTTAGCTCCAGGTCGGTGGTCAGTATGAAGACATTAAAAACAACCAATACTAGACAAGGTAAATGAAACCAATTTGACAAGTTCGCGTTGAAGTAGATTTTAATTCTAGCCTCGTTAAGAGGTCTCCTACAAGTTATGTGATATCCTAAGGCCAACGTTTATTTGATTTTAAATGAAATATGATGGCTCAGGATGTGCAAAAAGTTGGTTAATTAGTGATTTTCTGGCTAAGAAAGGGTGACATCTTATCTTTTCACACGAGTTTTGCCCATTACTCAATTTATGAAACATGTCAATTTAAATGTAAAATTCAACCACATATGAGCACACAAAAATGAACCTTTGACGCGGGCTTTTTGTTGTGCCGAAGTTTAAATTGACGTCAATTGGGAGAAAATGTCGTTTACGTTTCAGTCATCCCCAAGAGTTACTTGTGGTCGTGGTAAGATCGCACAAGAGTCTTGAGTATTCGTATACCATTGTTCACTTTTTTTTTAATATTTTCTTCACTTTTGTCCTTTTTGAAATATATATTCATGGACAAATTACTAAGAAAATGTTTTTGGAAATTTCTCAATTTTTTTTTCTTTTTCAAATTTTTATGATTTTTTTTGTTTTTAAGCAAAAACTAGTAACAAAACTACTACTAACTATAAAAACCGAATTTTTTAATATTAACACAAGATTAAAAAGAGAGAAAAAATATATTTTTTAATTTTTATTAAATTTTTACTAACGAAAAATTCATAAAGGAAAAAAACTAGTCTAAAGTTGTATTTTAAAAAAAAATGGACAAATCCCCGGCAACAGCGTCAAAAACTTGTTATCAAATTTCTAAAATTATAGCAAGTGCACGGGATATTAATAGTATAAATTACGGTAAATAGAGGTTGAACCCACATAGATTTGTCAATTTTAATGTTTGAAATATTTGCAATTGTCCAGCTATATTAAATGTGGTAGAGAGTAAAGACTACATTTATAACTAAGCTAAATCAAAGCAAATACATAAATATGAGAACAATACACGAGAGTTGTAAATAATATGGAAAGAATTAGGATTCGAGATTCATTTATCACATCTAATATTGCACAATAATTTAACGTTATCATTCTCTTTTTATAACTTAAATTACACTGACTCTCGTCGTGTTTAATTTGAAAAATATTACGGTTACGTTCGAAATATCTTTAACATCTCTAATAGATGGCTAAAATTCCTATTCCTTCATAACATAAAATGTTTAAAGTTTCGCAAATGTATTTAAACATATACTATCAAAACATCTTAGTGCAAGCATAATCCATAAACAATTACGATTTTTTATTCTCAAAACTTGATTTACAAACACATTAGAAGGTTTCAAAACGCACTCTCATGCCGTTTAAATAAATACAAAATTTTTAATAACAATTAAATTGAGTAGGAATGGACAAAAAATTTAATTAACATGACAATATTAGTTTACTATGGCAAACTTTACCTTAATCCTAACAGAAAAATTAAGCTACCATAATTGAAAGCAATGGAAAAGTTACAATAAGTTGTCTCACAGTAATCTTCAATCCTCTCAAAATGATAAAAATATGGCCCTCAAATTGAATACAATCATTCAAAATTGCTCCCCAAAAATTGTGTGTGAAATAGTGAACCCAGGGATCCTTTTTAATGGCCAAGGGTGAGGTATTTAGTTTGGGTTGAAACTCTGTTTCATTGGTTAAAAAGTATTTTGCATTCACCCAAACAACTGTGCTTAAACTGAACACTCCACCTCCTTTGGTCATTAGATCGGAATAAGGTACTCAATTTTTTTTCACAATCGGAATAAGGTACTAAATGTACCCCACCCGAGGACTCTTATTTTTTTCTTGTTGAACACGCTTGGTGAATTTCGTCCAATTCGGAGAATGAATATTCCCTATTTTTTTCTCGATTTCACAAATAGCTTTTTTTCAACTACCATAAAAATCATCTTTTTCACACTTTTATCTAGTTAATCCTCAATTTTCTCCAAATTCTTTCTTTCCTTATAGAATTTTTGCCAATTTTTTTTTACAAATTAGCTCAAGAAAATTATAAAAATTATTGAAATGGGCCTTTTTGTCTTTAAAATTATCGTTTTGAATCTATATACAATCATTCTTTCATATTTTTATTTATTTAATAAAATGGCCTTAAGAACTTATTAAATAAAATAAAATGGGAATAACAAAATATAAATTTGGGGATAAAATATAAAAAATAATACACTCATCACTCAATCATTACATCCTACGAAAGATGGGATGAACTAGAACTGGAGTTGGATAAATCGTCCAATTAATAGCTCAAGTTTGTTGTAGCCATTGCGGTCAAGACCTGTAGAAAAATAATCCAATAATGAGGATTAAACCTATCAAGTCTACAGTGAGTAGGAATATAACCAAATTTGTTCCAGAATGATAATAATACATCTTCCTCCTGTATTAAGTGGATTTTAAAACATTTAAGTTCATCATCATCCTTGCTTTAATCCTATTACATGGGGTCGGCCACATGGATTCTCCTTTTTCATTCTAGTCTATTATAAGAAATATTTCCATTCAAGTTTAAATCCTTAAGATCCCTCTTAATAATTTCCTCCCATGATAGCTTAGGGAGACCCCTTCCTCTTTTCCCCTCAATTTTCAATAATATTCCTCTTGTTATAAGTGGATCTACTGGTCTATGCAAAAGATGTCCTTACCATCTATGTTTACTCTCTCCTAATTTATCGGTAATGGGAGCTACTCCTAGATTTTATCTCACATATTGATTTTTAATCTTTTTTTAGTAATTCCTATCATCCACGGAGCATCCTCATCTCACTAACATGGAGACTTTGTTCATGTTTTTTCTTTAAAGCCCGACATTCCGCTCCATATAGGGTCGTTGACCTAACAATTATTCTATTAAAATTTTCTTTTAATTTATTAGTTATCTACTTATCGCATAACACCCCACTTGCTTCTCTCCATTTCATCCCGCTAGTTGATATTTTACTCGTAACATCCTCATCAATATCCCCATTACTTTGAATCACTGAATCTAAATAATAAAATTTATTAGTTTAATTTATCACTTTATCTTCAATCTTTAATATTATGCTATCAGACGCCTCATTATTAAATTTACATTCCATAAATTCGGTTTTATTTCTAGTGATTTTTAGTCCCTTAGATTCTAAGGCATCTCTCCAAGTATCTACTCTCATTGTTAAGGCTTACTTTGAAGTGTCTACTAAAATAATATCATTCGCAAACAACATACACCATGGAACATATTCTTGTATGTCCTTAGTAATCTCGTCTAATACTACGGCAAATAAGTAAGGACTTAAAGTCAATCCTTGATGCAGGCCCACTTTAATCATAAAATCATTAGTTTCTCCGCAAATATTTCTTACTCTAGTCTTTGTGTTATCATACATATCTTCAATAAATTTAATATAGCTCATAGCGATTCTTTTTCTCCTTAAGGCCCACCATATTATATCCCTGGGTATGATATCATATGCCTTTTTTAAGTCTATAAAGACCATATGTAAATTTTTATTCTTACTTCTACAATTCTCTATTAACTGTCTTAATAAGTAAATAGCTTCCGTGGTGGATCGCCCTGGCATAAATCCAAATTGATTGTCCGAAATAGTTTACTCATTTCTTATTCTTTATTTTATAACCTTTTCCCATAATTTCATAGTGTGATTCATCAGTTTGATTCCTCTATAATTATCGCAATTTTATATATCCCCTTTTAATTTTGTATAACGGTATTATGGTGTTTTTCCTCCACTCATCTAGCATGTTTCCTTCTTTTTAAATTTAAATAAATATGTTAACCATTCTACCCCTATACTTTCAAGGGTTCTTCACACCTCTATGGGTATTTTATCTAGGCCAATCGCTTTATTCCTTCCCATTTTTCTTATTAATATATCTATTTCTTTTTACCATTCCTATATTCGGTTCTATGTTCTCAATATCTTTTTTGGGATATTCTTTATTCAATAATCCTTAGAAATATTGTTTCCACCTATCTAGAATTTCTTTATTGTGAATTAATATATTTTGATTTATGTCTTTAATACATTTAACTGAACCCATGTCCCTTGTCAATCTATCTCTATTCTTTGTCAATTTATATATTTCCTTTTTCACATTCCTTGGTACACAATTTACTATAAATATTATCTAATGTGTTTTGTTGTGCATTTCTAATAATATTTTTTACTTCTCTTTTTAATTTCTTATACCTTTATAAGTCTTCTTGATTTTTAATCTTTTGCCACTCTTTGAAACATACTCGTTTCTTTTGTCTTATCTTTTGCACTTACTCATTTCATCACCAAGTCTCTTTTTTTATGAATATTTTTCCTCCAGTCTCTCCTAAAATTTTCTTACCTATTTTCTCAATATCATTCGTTGTTCTTGACCAAATGTTGTAAACATTTTTGTCCCAATTTCACTTCATATTTAATAGGAACTTATACCTAAATTTTATCTCTTTGCATCCTTTTAAATCATTCCATATTATATTTTCAAAACCTATTTTCTCTTTTCGGTACTTAAATCCTTGAATGGCTAAATCTATTACTAATAGGCGATGTTGATTTGTTAAACTTTCACTTGGTGCACCTGTACAGTCTTTGCATGTGTTCAAGTCTCTTCTTCTAAGTAAGCAATAATCTATTTGAGTTTTATTCTCTCCACTTTTAAATGTTATTAAATGTTCTTCCCTTTTTTTAAAATGTGTTTGTTAACACTAGATCGCATGCCTTAGCAAATTCTAAGATAGTTTTTCCTCCTTTATTTCTCTGACCAAAACCAAAACCAAAACTTCTGTATATCCTTGGATAATCGTCCCTTTCTACTCCTACATGCCCATTTAAGTCACCCCCTAAAAATATGTTATCCTACGTAGGAATTTGTTGCAATATTTCATCCAATAATTCCTAAAATAATTCCTTTACATTTTTGCCTAGAGCTCCTTGGGGCGCGTGAGCACTTGTAATATTCAATATTATTTTATCTAATACAATTTTAATGATCATTAATCTATCGCCCCATCCTTTAACATCTACCACATTATCTTCCATATAATGATTAACAACAATACCTACTTCGTTTCTACGATTATCTCTACCTCCCGAATAAAACAATTTATAACCATCCCCTATCTCTCTAGCCTTTTTGCCCTTTCATTTAGTTTCTTGTATGCATGTTATGTCGAATTTTCTTCGTTTTAAGGTATCCATAAGTTCATTACACTTGCCAGTTAGCGTTCCTAAATTTCAGGTACCAAATCTAATGTTATGTATATTATTATTGTTTGCAGTTTCTTCTTTTAACTTGAGAATCCATCAGCACGATTTGACATAAATTTTAGAGTCGACTGTCAACCTGACACTAACCCACCTCGTTTCACATCCGAACTTGGTCACCGAAAATGGTAAAGCCAAACGATAACTTAATTACTTAATTAGATAATCAATTAACTACTCTTACAAATTAATTCCCTAAATAAATTAGCTAAAACTAAAGTCAAATAACAGAAACGTACCTCTACATATGCTAAAAATAATAATAACTCTAGACCATAAACATTCTATGCTCATACACAACAATACGTAAAATTTAATGCAAGTCAAATAATAAATAATCAATTAAAAATTTGTAGTGAACGAAATAACACACCTGGATAAATGGCAGCTTAACAATAAACCGTTGTCATTGACAAATATACTTTTAAATATGTATAACTCTAATATATAAATCTTTATCTTTATCAAGTCTCGGTTCAGCATATACGTCTCCAGTACATCTTACCATCTTATTCTCGATCCATAATCTTAAGTATATGCTTCACTAGTGTAAGGATAAATTTCCAATCGAGTTAATTTGTAGTACTGGCTTAATTCCGGACAAAACAATTTGAGTCATATGATAGAGTGTGTTAAGTTGTATCCATCTAAGCCTATGACGAGTTTGTGTTGAAGACGTAGCGGTCAGTTTTGAAAGCTTCATCATTGCCTAGTTTAGTGCCTCGTTTCAACGTCATCAAGTAGAGGATTCCATGTCTCTAAAAGGTATGAATGCATTTAATATATATATATATATATATATATATATATATATATATATATATATATATATATATATATATATAGGAGGTTTAGAATAGTTTTATGGGTGTAATTTTAATCTAAAATGACCTTTTATTTTCAAAAATTAATTTTGGAACCTTGTATACAAGTTTTGGACTTAAAATGAAAATTTTTAAATTTATGATTTTTCGTTCGAAGTGTCATTTGAACTAGAATTCAAACGAGTTTGCCAAAATATTCCTTGACTTTTCGTTAGAAGTTTCGTTCTAACGACCTTGTTCGAACGAGTTTTTCCAACGAGATTTTGGCATATTTTCCGTTTACAATATCGTTCAAACGACCGTGCACGGTAAAACTTATTTTTAGCAGTTTTTTGGAAACCACCCACTAACCCACTTTTTGTACCTACTTTTAACCATTTCATGGGAACATTTTTCACAAGTATTTTTTAGTGTTTCTAATAGCTTAAGAGAACATATACTTCCATACCAAAAGTTCACATTTTGAGTTTTGGAAATCATGGATTGAAATTCTTCCAAAATTCATATACACCCATAGTTTGTTTACTTCCACGTTCACTTATATATATTTGTTGCTTGGAGAGTTTATTGGGCACCTGGTTTTCTATACACCATCAAGAAGAGAGTTTGGGTTATTTTTCATCCCCAAAAGGAGTTAGTTTGCGTGGTGCGGTGTTCCCACTTGAAGAAAGTCTTCGCGTGAGGGTGACGGTGACCAAGAGCCCCATCGGTGGATTTCGAGACACCGTGGAGGAGTCCATGGTTATCTACTAGGCAGAGGTGTTTACAAGAAGGAGCGTCAAGGCATAGAAGTCAGGTTGTTAGTGTAAGTCTACTGTTTTGTAATTGTAATTCCATACTTAGTGGGTTTGTTAGGCCACGGTCGTCCGAGGTTTTTTTCATTTGGGTTTTCCTCGTACATCGGCATGTAGTGTGATGTGATTTATTTTTATCTTGCAAATCACCTTAGAATGCATGCTTAGGTTTAAGTAAGATAAAATTGGGTTTAATCACATTTTAGTTTAATTTTGTGCCAATTAAATTTGGGTGACGTTTAAATTAATTTAATTCAAGTCATTAGTTTTAATTTGATAAAATTTGGGTTGGCATAAATAAAAAATTGAATATTTATTGTTAGATAAATTTTTAGGACTTGGGTTGATTTTATTGGGTTTTAGTGAAGATTATTGTGTGTGTAATTTTCTTTCACTTTTAGTTGAGTTTAGTTTTAATTTGAAAGAAATTAAAATTTGTAGTTTGTTCTGGTTTCAATTTGAACCATCATATTCCGCATTTATGTAAATTAATATTTTAAAAGATATTTTTATTATTTAGGGGCTTCCTACATTCTTTAAATTAGTATCAGAGCATAGATTTAGAAAATCTCACGTTTTCAAATTGGTATCAGAGCTAGAGCGCTAATTTATTGTGTTAAGATCCTTTTAGAATTTTTGGTTCAAAATGGAATTTTTCTCGTTTTCAAAATTTCTTATTTTCGATGGTTCCAATTATGCATATTGGAAAGCGCGTATGAGATCGGTACTAAAGTCCATAAATAAGAGGGTTTGGATGTCTGTCATTATTGGGTGGTCCCCACCTACATGTTTGGTAGAAAATGAGCGTGTCCCCAAACCCGTTGAGCGTTGGATTAAGAACGAATTAAAATTAGCTAACTTTAATTCCTGAGGATTAAATGCCTTGTTTAGTGCGGTAACACCGGATGAATCTCGTCGTATCATGACTTGTGAAACCTCTAAGGAAGCTTGGGATATATTACAACTCGCTCACAAGGGAACTAGTGTCATTAAGGCTTCGAAACTCTAAAACCTCACCACTCAATTTGAAACCATCAAAATGCTAGAAAATGAAACCTTTGTTGAATTTTATGCTAGACTTTTCGATATAGTTAATTCATCATTTAATTCGGGAGAAAAAATTCCCGACGACCGTGTAGTAAAGAAAAGTTTAAGGTCCCTACCCGATAGATCTATCCCTAAAGTGACCGTTTTAAATTCTTTACCCACCTTGCACTCTACCAAACTTGAGGAGTTAGTAAGTGATTTGTAAACCTATAAATAAATATGCTTCCCTCCAAAAATAAATAAGGTCATCGCTTTGAAAGACCGAAAGGAGGAAAAATAAGTTGTGGTTGATGAGGGTGATAATGACTAGGAGGACATGGCTATGTTTGCGAGAAAATTTCAAAAATTTCTTAAATTTAATAAATATAAGTTTAAAAATGATTATAAGAAATTTGAAAAATCTAAGCATGACAAAGCCAAAATATCCCTAAATCATATAATGAACATCTCTTTGGTGGTGCAACCCAACCCGGTGGTAGCACCCATGATGTTCAGGCAGCCGATGCAACCTGCGGGGGGAAGGTCTCAGCCCCCATGAGTAGGGTACGTCGAGGGGGAAGATAAGGGCAAAGCACCGAAGAGGAACAATAAGAGGAAGTTCGGAAGAGACAGGGAGGATCCACCACCATTGCCTTGCACGATAGAAGAGCCTGTGAGTTGTTATAACGCGATGGTCCAAGGGGGAACAGTTTATGAACCAAAAGGAATTCCGATGGAAGAACCCGATGCTGCAACAAAGGAGGATCCTAAATATTGTCAGATTCACCAAAAGATCCAGCATCCAACGGAGATATGTTTCACACTAAGAATAATCATTGACAAGTACATGAAGGCGGGAACGTTGCAGATCCCCCCACAAAATGTTAACAACAACCCACTACCAGCACATGGGGCCAATCTTGTGGTGGCCTATGATGAAGAGGCAGAGAGAAGAGAAGGAGAGGAGTACGAGGAAGCTTTGGAAATTTGCACCAGGGGAATGGCTAACGTCGTGTTAGCTTATGATGAAGCAAGCGCCAAGGATGTGGAGGATGTATATGACGCCGAAAGCGAAGAGGTAGACCCGACCTTAGAATATTGGGCAGTTTTAAAATCTACGAGGTTCACTTGGTTCTTCGAACAAGTGGGGATTCCAAAGGAGAGTAGGTTGGAGATAACCCAGGCGATACTTGATATTTCAAAATATAACGTGGTCCCTTCGCTGAGATGGAAGGGGCTCATGGCCAGGTTGGTGAGAAGGTTTCTGTCAAAGGTAACCTTCAGCGATGCAAATAGGGCTGTAAGGTTCCCTCACAACAGGCCATTGTATGTGATCGCCAGGGTCAATGGAGTTAGCTTCGCAAGGACTCTTATGGATGGGGGAGCTTCCATCAATATCATGCCAATCAACTCCTTCAACACAGCCAATATTCCAGAAGAAAGGCTGGTCCCCATGCCTTTGGTGATTTTGGGGCACGATAATCAATCTTCTAAGTCCATTGGGTACGTTAACGTCGAGATTGTAATGGGAAATCTGAGTTCCCATATCAAGTTCCATGTGATAGAGAGTGAAACTTCCTATCATCTGCTAATAGGAAGGGTGTGGATGTACAACCAAGGCCTTGTTCCTTCTACATTCCACCAATGTGCTAAAGCGAATTTCAAGGGCACAGAGGTGACCATTAGGGCTACAAAGAGGCCCTTTGCGGTTGAAGAAGCTCACTTGGTGGACACAATGTTTTACACAGAGTTAGAGGAAGATGTCCAGATCTTGAAAAGAAGAATGGAGGGAGCATGGGTTCCCTCGATCAAGGAAAGGATGGGGCCCTTAAACGAACAGAAAAAGGAGAGCGACCCAAGAGAAACAGTCGAAGAAACTCAGCAGGTGGACCCTCGGCCCCAAGGCTTCTCGAAGCAGCTTAAAGACAGGATGGGACCCGAAATGGACCCGATAGAGCATGAGGTTCAGCGGCAGAGCGTACTGAGCCGATTCTCAGGAGAAAAAGTGGCTGAAGCTTCCAGATAGAAGAAGAGGAAGGCGATGACCACTACCAGCGGGCAATGCAAGAAAGTCGTTACCAAGGAAGGAAAGGCGGTGTACTGATTATAACGGTGTGAGCGGGCGACCAAAGAAACTGAGGATGAGGTTGACCTGACATATGAATGTTTTTTGGTAGATCAACGGGGACAGTTCATGGTGATAGACAATTCTAGCTTACAGGAATTCATGGAAGAAGTCACCGAGGAATCAGATTACATGGAAAATCAGCCAAAGCCCCAGGCACAAGAGTTAGAGCAATTGAATCTGGAAAAAGAAGGAGAGGATCCAAGACCCATCTTCATCTCGAAGGATCTCAGCACTCAGAAATGAGAGGCCTTGGTCGAATTTATTGGGGAGTTTATAGATGTCTTCGTGTGAAAATACACAGAAATGGAAGGGCTGGATGAGGAGGTAAGCTGCCACAAGTTGAACGTAATGCCTTCAGCCATTCTAGTAAAACAGGCAATAAGAACGTACAAACTCGAGCTGGATGTGAAGATTAAAGAAGAGGTCCAGCGCTTGATAACGATAGGGTTCATCGTACCAATACAACACCCACTCTGGCTATCCAGTATTGTCCTAGTGGGAAAGAAGGATAAAAACCAGATAAGGATCTGTGTTGACTTCAGAGATTTGAATAGAGCTTATCCTAAAGATAAGTTCCCTCTACCCTCCATCGATAGCTTAATAGATGCGACGGTTGGTCATGAGATGTATAGCTTCATGGATGGGTATGTGGGGTATAATCAGATCAAGATGGACCCCTAGGACGCAGATAAAATGGCATTCAGAACACCGTTGGGTAACTTTATGTACAGGGTGATGCCGTTCGGCCTCAAGAATGTTGGGGCGACTTACCAGAGAACGATGATGGCCATTTTTCATGACTTCTTCCATAAATTTATATAATTCTATGTGGATGACTTGGTCATCAAATCAAATGAGGAGGGGTCCCACCTGAGAAATTTGAGGAAGGTGTTTTCTCGTTGTAGAAGGTATAAGTTGAGGATGAACCCATTGAAGTGTGTTTTAGGAGTAACGAGTGGGAAATTCTTAGGCTTTGTGGTTGATCGACAAGGGATGAAAATGGACCAGGATAAACAGCGGGCGATCTTGGAAATGCCAAGCCCTAAAACAGCTAGGGAGTTGAAGAGCTTCATCGATAAAGTCTCCTACCTTAGGAGATTTATGCCTGGATTGGTCGAAGTAACACACCCGCTGATGCAGCTGTTGTAAAAGAGCAAGAAGTTCAGGTGGGAGGAGGTCCACCAGGAGTCTTTTGCTGGGCTGAAGAAGCCGTTGGTTTCACCACAGACCATAGTTCCCCTACGGGCAGGAACGCCATTGCAATTATATCTCACATCTACCACGAGGTCCGTTGGAGCTTTTCTAGCATAGGAGATTGATGGTAAAGAACGACCAGTCTACTACCTCAGTAGAATCATACATGGGCCAGAGATTAGATATAGCAGCCTAGAAAGGCATTGTTTAGCCTTAGTCTTTGTAGCACAAAAACTTAGGCATTATATGCTGTCTTTTATAATTCACATTGTAACTATATGTGATCCTATTAAATATCTGTTGGCAAGAACTATATTGATTGGCAGGGCAGCTAGGTGGTTCCTCAACCTTTCAGAATATGACTTGAAGTGTGTAGTTCCTCGCGCGATCAAGAGCGAGGCGTATGCCGATCTATTGGCAATTTTTCCATCAGGTGGTTTGAACCACCTAAAGAAGACATTCCAAGAGATGACCTACAAGACAATTCTTAGAAGGAGTGGAGGATGCAGTTCGATGGATCTTCGATAGAAAAGTGTAACAACCCGCGTAATTTTGGGCTATTTTAATTAATTTTTGGAAAATGAAGGAAAATAAAGTTTTTGATAAAATTATTTTTATTGCTCAAACATGTTGAATATTATTTTTAAAGGCGAGAATTTTAAATGGTTTCGAAAACGGAGTTAAAACTGATTTTTAAATGATTTTTAAATGTTTTTAACTCTTGGAATTCTAAGTCGGTGAACATTAAGTGATTTTCAAGAGTTGTTTTGGCTTCCAACTCTTCATTTCTTTGCCTTATTTAAAGTAGTCTTTTGGATTCCAACTCTTCATTTCTTTGCATTATAAAAGGAACTCGTGGGCAACCCTTTTAACCTACTTTTGGCACAAATTTTGGCAGCAAATATATTTTATATTCCTCTTCTTTTTATATACACATTGTCCCTTGAGATTTGTGAGTTCCAACCTTAGATTAGAGGTGTTCTTGGGGCTATTTTGTCGGAGGATCTTTTGTAGATCTTTTGTGTTGATCTTGAGGATGTGATCATTGGTTTCTCATCATGGTTTGAGGTATGGGGTTTTACACAATATGGTCCTTAAATCTCGCGAGTGTCATTCTCTTTGAATTCTTGTTAATTGAACTCATATTTGAATTGATAAATTCATTGAAATCTGGAAAATAATTTTTGACATTATTTTGATTCATGTGGTATCATTATATTGTATTGAGCACGTTGTCATGAGATTTTAATATGGCACGGATGTTGGGCACCCGCCAAAATTCCTGTTTCCCGAGCTATGGTTTGATAAAGCATATACGGATGTGGTGAGGCCTGGTGACCCGGTTAAAGTGTTGTTAAGAAATTATATTGATAAATGCTATTGAGTTTGCATTTTGAATTGAATATTCGTACTCGTGTTGTTACATTTTATTCGTTGTTAATCCATATTTGTTGAGCATAATTCCCGTCGTATTGTGTACTTCCCCATATTTTCTTTTAGTTGGCAGGTTAGCGTGGATTGGGATGCTATGGACCAATTGCGATTATTTTAGCGTGGATTATTTTGGGAAGAATATTTTTGGAAGATTTGTATTATTTTATTGGATTGTATAGAGCATTGGTGATTTATATTATTTCGAGAGGCAATTATTGTATTTAAATTTGAGTATTGAGATTAGTGGATTTATATTATTATGGGATTTATTTAGATGCTCTTGTTACTTGTGGATTTGGATTTATTTTATCGTATTAGCGCTCCGTTAGCTCTCCCCGGGCGGGCGGCGTGTTACAAAAAGAAGGGAGGGGTAGGGGTTATTCTTTCAAAGGGAATAGAAGAGATTTTCCTTTCCTATAAGTTAGACTTCTCTTGTTCCAATAACGAAGAAGAGTACGAGGCATTGGTACTAGGTTTGCTGGAGGCTCTTCGAAGGGGAATTCGATCGTTCTGCATTAAGGGTGATTCAAACTTAGTAATCCAGCAAGTAAACGGAGAATATTCTTTGAAACACATGAACCTGGCACCATACAGAACGATCATCCAGAGTCTCCTCAGCTAGTTCCATCAAACTAAGATCAAGAGACATCCCAGAACGATGAATCGCCATCCAGATGCGTATGCAACTATTGCCCAAAAAATGGTCATGAGTAGCGATACAATTATCATCACGATCCAACGAATAACAGCTCCTTCGGTGGTGCAATCAATGCTACCAATGGGGGAGGACGCGGACTGGAGGGGAGAGATTAGGAAGCAGCTGGAGTCTGGCGAAGGGGCAATGGGGATAAGAGAGTTGGTCCAATATTTTACAAACCAGGGAAATCTCTACTTCAAAAATGCAGGGGGGTGGTTATCAAGATGCATTGGCCCAGAAGAAGCAGAGCGAAGGTTAAAGAAAATACATGAGGAGCACTGCGAAACAACTGAGGTACCTCTTTATAGGAGAATTCAAAGAGAGGGATATTTCTGGCCTAGAATTAAGCAGGACGCGGCGGAGCTACAACGGAGGTGCGATAAGCGTCGTCTTTTCTTCGAATCAGCTGAATGTAATTTCGTTGAAACTCAGGCCGATTAGAGGCAACCCTATATTGACTTCATTAAATATGGAGTTGTCCCAAAAAAGAAAATTGATGCGATGGAACTAAAGTGAAGGGCCCCAAGGTTCTATATCCAAGAGGGGCAGCTCTACCGAAGGGGATACATCAACAGGCCATTGTGTTGCATCACGGAGGAAGAAGCAGCTGAGGTCCTCAAACAGGTGCACGATCCAGCTCACATAGGAGGGGCCAAGTTATATGATCAGTTGATGACGTCGGGATATTATTGGCCAACGATGGAAAAAGATGCTGCTGAGTTCGTTCGAAAATGTAAAGCTTGCCAACTACATGGAAATATGATCCATGCCCCATCGATGGACTTACACTCTCTGGAAATACCTTACCCTTTTCACACTTGGGCGTTTGACCTGGTGGGGGAAATGCATCCTTCTTCGAGGGAAAAGATATGGATACTAGTTGCAATGGAGTGCTTCACAAAGTGGGCCGAGGTAATACCCCTCAGAAGGGCAACGGCTGGGGTGGTGAGCAACTTCATTAGAGAATACATTATTTATCATTTTAGGATCCCAAAGGTTATTCTCTCAGATAACGGGACGCCCTTCGTTAATTCAGAAGTAACAATGCTCACAGATAAGTACTCCATTGTTCATCGTACTTCAACGGTGGCATACCCAAAGGGAAACGGTCAAGCCGAGGTGACTAACAAAACATTGGTTAATATTCTGGCCAAGGTGATAGAGGACTTCCCAGGATTGTGGGACGATAAGATACCAGCTGTGTTATGGGCCTATCGAACAACTAAGAGGAAACCCACAGGGTACACTCCGTTCTTGCTTGTTTATGGGGCGGAGGCAATCCTTCCAGTGGAATTCGAAGTTCCCTCTGCCCGATACACCTTGCGAAGAATCATGCTCCCTCAGAATAGACACGTGCAGTTGGAAGCGTTAGACGAGCACAGAGATAATGCGATGCAACACTTTCAAATGTACACGACACAGCTCTCCAGGGCATATGATAACTTGGTAAAACCAAGAAAGTTCATGGAGGGAGACCTCATTTTGAAAGCAGCAATGAAGCACATCAGGGGGGACTTCCTCTACCGAAGTTTGTAGCCAATTGGGAGGGACCCTTTATTGTAAAAGAAGCTCATGAATCAGGATATTGCTTAATTTTTAGGATGGAGGAAGACAAGCCATTTAAAATTAACAATAAATAACTGAAGGTTTATCATGTGTAGACAATTAAGTTTGAACAATGATTGTAAATAGCTGTTGTTTTGAATATATAAGTTTTAGTTATGACTTGAGCAGAGTGAAAGAGTTGCAAAAATATAGAAATTTATAACATACAAAAGCAGTTGTAGCATACAGAAGAAGTGAAAAATATACATTTTTCATTCATTTGTAAACGATGGAGCATTACAAAATTGGGAACTACTGCCCAAGAATTACATATAAAGAAGTAAGAGGAAGATATATACAAGTTTTGACTAGCCTAAGAGGAACCATAGGTCTGAAGATGAGAAAAATCTCCGAGAAGGCCCGAAGAGGCTATAGTACAAGACTGTTGGGCATTGATGGAAACCTCCAACCTCGTTTGTACTTATGCACGTCTGATAAGGAGTCTTTCTCGTTTTAGCTTAGCCAGACGTAAAGCTTCTTCGACAACATCTACCTCCTTATCAACTGCTTCTAGAAGGGGTACTATTTCGGCCAACCTGGCTTCTTGAGCCTGTTGGTCCTGATGATGCAATTTCTGTAACAACGCTAGCCATGCCTTACAACCTATAACTCATGATAGAGATGTTGGAACGTAAATAATCCATCGAGAAGGTTTCAGGATGGTGATTCGCAAGTTGCTCGATCACTAGTCGATGAGTGGCGGGCATTTAAGGAGAATGTTGATGCACCATTAAGAAGAATGCACGAGGAGCCAAATTTGGCAGAGGAAGCTCGCACCCAGATTCACTCTCCGCTCCAGCACCGGTCGTGGAATCTTGGTCAGTATGGCCAGAATCTTCCGAGATGGAAGGTTCCCGATGAGGTGAGCCAACAGGCGAAAGAATGGGTGGAGAAGTCTCTCGTACAACCTGAGATAAGAAAAGTAATGAGTTTATGAAAAATCTTAACAAGTGTTTTCATTGTTAAGTCACCGTTATAGGTGGAGTTTATGAAAAATCTTAACAAGTGTTTTCATTGTTAAGTCGCCGTTATAGGTGCAGTTTATAAAAAATCTTAACAAGTGTTTTCATTGTTAAGTCACCATTATAGGTGGAGTTTATGGAAAATATTAACAAGTGTTTTCATTGTTAAGTCACCATTATGGGTGGAGTTTATGAAAAATCTTAACAAGTGTTTTCGTTGTTAAGTCACCGTTATAGGTGGAGTTTATGAAAAATCTTAATAACCTCTTAACAAGTGTTTTCATTGTTAAGTCACCGTTATAGGTGGAGTTTATGAAAAATCTTAACAAGTGTTTTCATTGTTAAGTCGCCGTTATAGGTGCAGTTTATGAAAAATCTTAACAAGTGTTTTCATTGTTAAGTCACCGTTATAGGTGGAGTTTATGGAAAATATTAACAAGTGTTTTCATTGTTAAGTCACCGTTATGGGTGGAGTTTATGAAAAATCTTAACAAGTGTTTTCGTTGTTAAGTCACCGTTATAGGTGGAGTTTATGAAAAATCTTAACAACCGCTTTCGTTGTTAAGTCACCGTTATAGGGGAGTTAGCGAAAATTCTTTGACAAAAAATGCATAGAATTAAGTAAAATACCTCAGTCACGGCCGTGGCAAGAACGGGAGTCACCATAGCAGCCATCGGGGCAGGAACCGTTGGGGGCGGGCTCATTACCTCATTAGCCACAACGGGATCCTTGGTTGCAGAAGCCTCAACGGCAGGCAAAACTCCCTCACCAACATAGGGGACCAAAGCCAGCATGGATTGTTCACTGGTAGAAGATGAGGGGCTCCCAAATGAGGCCTCAACAGGGGTGGATGCAGAAAAACCACCACGAGGGGTAGAAGCACCAACCTTGGCCTTATACGCGTGCATACCTTCAAGAGAAGGTGGGACAAGATTGGGAGAAAGATGCAACATGAATTTCAGTGTAAAAAGAAAAAGATAAGAGGAATAAACACAGAAAAAGGGAGGATCACCTCTAAATGTCACTTACCTCGGTTATGGTACGAAAAAGGGGAATTGTGGTTAAGGGTCTCGTTAGCACCGTGGGAAGACAAATGTTGGCTAACAATGAAGACACTTCAACCTAGGGCGTCCCAAAATCTCAAAGTTCAGCATTATAAATAAATAATGGGGTGAGACTGAAAGGACATTATACCAAACAAATTATAGAGGAAATCATACCTCGAGCTCATCTTCTTCAGCCAGAACGATGGGCAGAAGAAGATCGAGTGGAGAGGATAAACTAGAAGGGATGGAGAGAGTTGTCACTGGTCGCGAAGACACGCCCACAGAGTCAACAACATCACCCCCCATAGCAACATCCCTTACACGTTGAGAGGATGAACGGTGGGAATAGGTGAGCCCGATCATGGGTGAACGAGGAGGAGTCACATCGGGTGGCGAAACACCGAAACATTCCCCCATAAAAGGGATCATGGGGGGGCTAGGGGGATTGGCACTTTCTTCTTCAACCTCCTGCACCAAAGTCACCAAAATGCATAAGCAAATGTACTTTTTCCTTAAGTAAATGGAAAATGATAATAGAATAAGTATACATACCTCAGATTTGACAGGCGAGGGGGCAGGAGATAAAGGCACCTGAGGAGTTTGTCTCCTCTGGGACTTGGTACCCGGAGTTTTCTTTCTCGTTCCTGATGCACCAGTGCCAGTACCTCGAAGAACGTTTGAACTTTTTCTCCTCTTAGCCGTGGGCTCGGTGGGATCAACAATGATTGTGGGGAAGGTTCCTGATGGAGGAACAGCTGGAGCGCGCCTTTAGAACTCAGCGTTTATGCGTGCCACCTCAACTTGCACTTTCCTTCTCAACTCCTCAGCTATCTCTGAATGCATAGGAGGAGGAACGGAGGCAATGAGGAATGCCTCCTTATGAGCTTGAGATTTAGTCCAGGACTTGGACTTGGAAGACGCCCCGCTCTTTGCCTTCTAGCCTAAAGGTTCATCGGTAGCAGCTTTAGTCGAAGGGGAAGCTTTCTTAGAGGCTGCAGCAATCTTGGGTTTGGACGTAGTAGTAGGGATCATAGAACAAAGGGGAGGAAGCTCAGTGGGACATGCCTTGGGGGTATTACTCATAAGGAACTCAACCCCAAGAATGGAGTTGCCCTTTAAACCCAGCTCTAACGCAGAAAAAGGAAAGAACTGGAGGGTACACTGGATCCCCCTCGATGAACTCTGCAATATCAGCCAATTGTTTCGACCAGTATCGTGTAGCGAACAGAGAGGACACATTCCCTTGCCTTCTGTTGCTGGGAATGGTTACTCACCCAGCCATTGCAGAACTTATTCCCCATGCAGCGGTAGATGAAAACAGGGAGCAGGCCTCGCTAAAAGAAACCTTGGGGTTTGATGATTAAAAAACTGGGCGAGGATCCCCCTGATCAAACCAAATTGGTGACTGCATCGATTGGGATTTTAGTGCTCATTGGTATATCCCCACTCAGTGTAGGAAGGCAGATGCTCGGGGGAGAACAGAATAACCACGGCCAGCGAAGGATCTTTAATATCTGTGCCTACCTCCACTAATCTGGCTTCATGTTGGAAAAAGTCAAAGTTGTAAACAAAGATGTCCTCTTCGTATGGACTCATAACGAAGTCCTCAAAACTATCAATCAAAGGGATCAACTCCTTTTGACTCTATTTCTTATGATAAAGGAAGGAGCATGGGGGTAGAATTTTTTCCCCAGAAGGAGGACGGTATCTTGGCCGCTACGACAGGAAAACGAACATAGAGGAAGCTCGTCAGAAGGACACAGTTGGTAAAATTTGCCAATTTATATCGACTAAGAGATCGTTCCATGTCGAGGAGGGTCCTATCGAGCCATGTATAGAGAGATCCCAAGGTAACTGAAGCTAGGGGAAGATTGGTACCTCGAGCCAAACGAAGGGATATATTGATAAGGTCCCTTCGGGGATGGTCATTGGGTTTTTTCGGTAAAAGGAAACGGGAAAGAATGACAAGGATATAAGCAGGAAGTTCCAGCGATGTACCTTGACCAGGGGCACCTCCAGAAGAACTACCTTCAGCAGAATCCTTGAAGAAATAATTGATAAGTGGGGAGAAAGTGGCCTTGTTCGATGAACCGGTGCAGCTTCGGCATATTCGATCCAGCTCCAAACGGTCAGCAGTCTCTTGGGCATCCATAGCCTCATCAGTATAAGGCTCATGGCCTGTTGCTTCAAGGCCAAGGAGCTCACACACGTCTTCCAACGTCACCGTGAACTCACCCCACGCAACAATGAATGTATGGGTAGTAACGTTCCATCGAGACACCAGAACAGGAAGGGCAACATTATTCTTGGAGAGAGTGAACTCACCAAACCACTTAGTCCGTTGCAGCCCAATCTTGGTGAGCGTTTCAGCATAGGAACTCTTCATGTGGGAGTTCCACGTAGTAAATTGAGCAGGAGAACCCCCGGGCGCTTCAAACTCAATGTGGGACCACGGGAAGTCCCCTCGCTCCAAACAAAATCAGAGAGTCCCCTCGGGAGGAAGAAAACCCCACTCAGTAGAAGCTTCGTCTTCATCACCCAATAATAGAGGGTCAAACTTAGAATAAAAATGGACCCTCTTACATGCACCAGCAAAATCATCACCTTGTCCAAAAATAGGTGATCGACGGTAAAACCTTAGTTGTTCCTGGCGGGCAGCATCCAGGGTAGTTGCAGTGCTAGGGGTGGCAGGCGGAACACCGGTGGCAGACACAGTGGGTTTGCTTGAGGACGCCATGGCAAATAATGATAAAGTAACAGAAAATCTTTGAGCAAGAAGGGTTTCAGAACGAGAATGAAGGAACACGATCACAAGTGGGGGTAGAGAAGGTAATAGAAGAAAGAAGTCAGGAGGTAAGAGCTTAACAACAATGGAGTTCTCACAGTTTTTTTTCTCTCTCTAAAGTGAATGGAAGCTTGAAGACTCTAAAAACGAAGTAAGAGAAAAGAAGGGTTAAGTGTTGGGATATGGCCGTTTGAAATTTTTGAGTTCGGCATTTAGATTTTCCCACCATCGCACGTGCGCGGTCTCCTATAATCATTTCAAATGAACACGTGGCACTTCGGGAAGTACTTTGGCAGTTGAAAAGACAGCGTCGTGTCATCAATAAACTGACGCATAGGGAACACAAAGCATTACCTTCTTGAACAAGTTTCAGTTTTGGCGCTAGAATTTTTTTTTTTTTGCCAGGCATATCCAATAAACTTGTAACGAATAAGATCCCACATGTCCAAACGTTTGTCGAACATAGCGAAGCACCAAGCGGGAGAATCTCATTTATCAGGATTCCAAACGAGTACTTGAGAAGGTTAGTATGTCTTTCGGGGGAATTTCAAATATTAAAGCTAGAACGGTTGAGGATTAGCACGAGAAAAAAGTGGCGATGTCCCCTCGCCCCAGCCCCAATGAGAAAACCTCTTCAGCTTAGGTACATCGGGGATAATTTTACTTTTTTCAGAAGATTATATCGTTACGGTTCTAACAGGGGAAAGAAGGCCATAATTTTATCACGCAGAGAAGGTTCATCGGATTGAGAAGTTTTCGTGCAGGCATTTCTTGTTCCCACAACAAATCCCTCCACGAAGGGGCAAATGTAGAGGGGGCTTAGAGGTAATCCTGAGATTAGGGATGATCCACCCATTAGAAACAGTGTTTGGGATTAAGACAGCGTGGCAACTCAAGTGAGGCAGCTCAAGCATGGCAGCTTGGCGTGGTAACTCATACTTTAGCTTGTTTAATTACTTAGTCATATTGTATCTTTGTTTATATCGGCTATAAGCTATAACGATTGTAATGATGTAATGAGAATAATGAATCTGTGTGAGGTCGAACGGTACTCGCGAGAGACCAGGCTTGGCAGGGCCTGGGAGAGCTTCCATGCTCTATCGAATGACCTCACCGTGGGAACTTTAGAGCGACTTGGTTTGGAGGATTGAGAAGTGAGGCATCGTTGGGGCTTGTCCTGACCATCTTAGATACACCTAATAAAACACTGAAGGACCCTGACCGTGGAACCTCGGGCGGAGCAGCTTTGAGTTCCATCGGGCGTTGAGTTGTGAACCAAACAACCCTTTACTTAACGCCACATCTACTGTAGGTGATGTCACTAGCCAGCTAAACAATGGCAGACCTGCACTTGAGTAAACCACCATGGTATTTGGGACTGTCAGGCAGTTGGTGAGCCACCTCTGCGACAACAGCCTCCTGACACACAGTGGTTAGGCAAAAGGCATGTCTTGGCATTTAATGTTTATGACTTGGAGACAACTAGTGCATCAGGCATTTAATGTTGTGACATAAAGCATGAGGGATGTCTTTCATAGTCTTTAATGACTGAGTTGCCTCGGGGGTAGTGTGGGGGGCTATTTAAGAACCCCAACCACCTTTGAGGAAGGCATGATCTTTTTGAGAACTCTGGAGTTATTGATAAATATACACATCAGAGAGAGAGTTATTGCAAAAAAGACCAGAGGGTTTATTCACTCACCATTGTTATTTATTGCGAAGCTTTTAATACTTGACAGAGATTCTTGAGGCTGTATAGTGTGTTTCTACCTACCTACCAGGTGTATCTAGGGTGCTTACATCTTTCTCCCTCTACCTAAGTTACTTCTAAAGTTCATTAGTATCTCCTGAGTTATACACGAGAGATTTGTGAGTTTAAACTGAGTCTCGTCTTCATTGAACTTATGTCTGGATGTTCTATTGCTAATCCAAGGCTTTGGTCAATTAGCTTATTATTACCATACTCAAACAGGGGTTACGCCTCCATCTATAATCTGAAGTACCCTCCTATAATAAGAAATTTGAAAAATCTAAGCATGACAAAGCCGAAAGATCCCTAAATCATATAATGAAAATCTTAATAGGGACGACTCAAATAGGTGCTATGGTTGTGAAGGTTATGGCCATAGGACGAGAGAGTGCCCCACCAAAGTAAGGAGAGAAGGCAAACAACCAACTTCTTATAATGTCACCCTTAGTGATGATAGTGAAAAGAAATAGGGACCCGATTCCCCCATTGAGCGTAACTTTACAACGTTCATGGCAAGTCATGTGAGCACCGATGATGAATCTTCCCATGAAGATATACATTTACATGACCCTTCTGAGGCCTTTGTTTGTGAATCCCAAAAAGATGATGGTTGTGAGAGTGGATAAGAGAAAGAGAGTGAAAGTGATGAAGAGGTTGATGAGAGTGAACTTCAAATTGCATTTAGATAATTATATGAAGAATCAATTAAATTAAAAGAGCAAATTTGAATTTAGAAGCTAGTTTAAGAGAGCGTGTCAAGGTCGTTGATGAGAGTGCCTTAGTGGAAGACCTTCGGACACGTGAGAGAGATCTTCGAGAGAAGCTTGAATATGTATAAGATGAGAGAGATAGCCTTAGAGGTTTAATGAATTCAATGAAAAAGGATATTCTCGTGTTTTAAGAGAGAAAAGTTTTGCTAAAGTCCAGAATTTTAGAATTGGAAGAAAAATTGAGAGACTCTAGTGAGCTCACATTTGATTTGGAATGTAGGTCTGCTAAATTAGACAAAATATTAGGAACCATCCAAGTCAAAAATAACACTTGTGATTTAGGCTTCGATTCTTGTAACGATTCCACTAATAAATCCAAAACCAATGTTTTGAGAGAATCACCTAGGAATGCTTTTAAAGGTCATTCCTTATGTACTACTTTTCTACGTGTCTTTACTTGCTCATATTGTGGTCGAAAAGGTCATCTTAGGAAATTTTGTTTTGATCTTACAAGAATTTTTAGGAAATCCAAAAGTAAGATAACCGAGGTAGCCAAGATCCCAAAATCCCCAGATTGTCACTCTTCGTTAGTTTGGGTTAGGATATCCAACTTGGTAGCTTTACAAAATAGGATTTTTTATTCTCATTTTTTTTCACATGATTCCTCCTTTGCAAAATCTAAAGATTGAATGTGTTAGCTTAGCTTTGCATACTCTAGTTTTTGGTCTTCATGCTATATGGTAATGCTAGTTGTATGCTTGTTTATCATATATCTAGTCTATGCTCCATGATTAATCACATGCTAGAATTATGATTTGTGTTTATCTTTTGTATTATATTATTTTTATTTTAGTTTGCATTAAATGAAAAATACAAAAAATATTTTGTTTATCATTTGTATTTTACCATTATGAGTCATTTAGGCTTAGTGAAAAATACAAAATGATTTTTGTTTGTCTTTTGAGTAAATTTTTGTTTGGTTGGTTAAAATTTTCAAAAACTCAAAAAGATTTTATTTTTGTGTGTGTTGTTAGTTTTACACACCTTTTGTGGCATATGTTTGTGTTTAAATCCTTCTTTTCGCTTCCATGTGACTAGAACTTTTGGTTAAATTTTGTAATCCTTAAAATGTTATTTGTCATGGTTACATGAAGTAGTTTAAGTTTGACCTGCTTAATGGATTCGCATTTTTTATGCCTTCTCACACACATGCACGAGCTCTTTTGAAATTTTAACTTTACATGTATATTTGAGCTTTGCGAGGTGTTCTCCTACCAATCTAGTTATCTACATATCTTTTGACCTAGGAGTATTTATGCATGTTAAATTCGTTGCACGCGAGATTTGAGTGATAAAATATGATATATGAATGTGCACAAGGAAGGGCTCCGAAAGGAAATATCATCCTTTGTGAGTAAGCCACCGTTTGCTATAGACCTAAAATAAATACGTGGTCCAAAGGCCTAAAAGAATATGGCATTAAAAAGAAAAAATATTTAGCCAAGGCCTAGTTTGTTTAGATTGATATATTCATTCAAAAGAAAAGAATAATATGAATATTTTGAGGGAGTTTGGAAGGTATATCAATGGTTTTGCACAATGTCCTTGTATTCTAGTTGTGCTTTCTTGTTATGACTCTATTGGTTTGTAGAATCATCAATATGCTAGGATTGTATGCATTGTACTTGTTTGTTCATAGAGCTCACTTTATCTTGTCACATAAGGCTAAATCTGAGATGATAAAATTTACAATCAAATCAGAACTCCATGAACATGTTTAAGTGCTTGGGTCTCAATTCATTGGTTTCTAGTTCACGTCCCTTCACTTCCGTTTACATATGACACATTTATGCCATAAGAGTGTGAAAAACTTATGCTATTTTGAGTTGTGTCATTTGTGTGTTTATATCTGTATATATATGTGTGTGCATATTTTGTATCTTATGTGTAGACATATATATATATATGATATGTTGTTTGTTTTGAGTCTTTGCCTTGCTTGCTAGTCCATTTATGCCATTAATTCAAAATTGGTATCTACCTTATTGCGAATTTTGGTTGATATCCCATGCTTATCATAGTACATATTATTGGTATTTTTTGTCATCGCATCATTGTTGATATCCTTTAATCTTGAGTATGGATTAGTTGTGCTTTTTATTGTTGCCCATATGCTTTAATGATCTTATCACTTTATGTCCATCGTGTTTTACTTGTTTTCCCATATTTTATATCCCTTCTGTAGTTTTAAGGGGGAGATATGATATTTGACATAGTATATGCTTTAATTAGGGGAGAAATAAGTAATTTTTTTAATTCTTTAACCTTTGTCTATTACTGAACAAAAAGGGGGAGAAATGGTATCTAAACCTTTAGTTTAGGAGATATATCTTAGGGGTAGACATCACCTTTTAAGCAGGTCATTGTTAGATAAAAGGGGGAGAATTAATTTAGGGGGAGTATTTATTTAAATAGCAGTTAATATTTTGATATTCCCTATGCATTTAATGGTTTTCTTAAGTGTGCAGGATTTATTCTTTTAGCGGAATTTATTTAAAGAGGTAAAGCATCCTTGGGTCGTGTCAATAGCCTCTATATTTTTTAATTTTTGTTTGGGATGTTGTGTCTAGACGAGCTTGACGGCCCTTTAGGATTTTTGGCTTGGTTTTGTCCCGGAATAGCCAAAGGGGGAGATTTATAAGGATAAATTTTCAATCGAGTCAATTTGTAGTATTGGCTTAATTCTAGACAAAAAAATTGAGTCATAGAATAGAGTGTGTCAAGTTGTATCCATCCAAGCCTATGACGAGTTTGTGTTGAAGACGTAGCGGCCAGTTTTGGAAGCTTCATCATTGTCGAGTTTAATGCCTTGTTTCTACGTTATCAAGTTGAGGATTCCATGTCTCCAAAAGGTATGAATGCATTTATTATATATAGGAGACTTGGAATAGTTTTATGCATGTAATTTTAATCTTAAATGACCTTTTATTTTCAGAAATTAATTTTAGAACTTTGTATACAAGTTTTGGACTTAAAATGAAAATTTTGAAATTTCTGATTTTTCGTTCGAAGTGTCGTTCGAACAAGAATTCGAACGATTTTGCCAAAATATTCCCTGACTTTTCGTTAGAAGTTTCATTCTAACGATCTTGTTCGAACGAGTTTTGCAACGATATTTTGGCCTATTTTTCCTTTGCAATATCGTTCGAATGACCGAGCGCGGGAAAAATTATTTTTGGCAGTTTTTTTTAAACCACCCACTAACCCACTTTTTGTACCTGCTTTTAACCATTTCGTGGGAATTTTTTTCACAAGTATTTTTTAGTGTTTCTAAGAGCATAAGAGAGCATATACTTCCATACCAAAAGTTCGCGTTTTGAGTTTTGGAATTCATGGATTAAAATTCTTCCAAAACTCATATACACCCATAGTTTGTTTACTTCCAAGTTCACTTATATATATTTGTTGCTTGGAGACTTTATTGGGCACCTGGTTTTCTCTACACCATTAAGAAGAGAGTTTGGTTTATTCACCATCCCCAAAAGGAGTTGGTTTGCATGATGCGGTGTTTCCACTCGAATAAAGGCTTCACGTGAGGGTGACGGTGGCCAAGAGCCCCATAGGTGGATTTCGAGACCGTGGAGGAGTCCATGGTTATCTACTAGGCTAAGGTATTTACAATAAGGAGAGTCAATACTTGGATGGAGTCAAATCATTGGTGTAAGTCTACTGTCTTGTAATTATAATCCATACTAAGTGATTTGTTTGCCAGGGCCGTTCGAGACTTTTCCCATTTGGGTTTTCCTCGTACATCGGCGTGTAGTGTGATGTGATTTATTTTTATCTTGTAAATCACCTTACAATGCATGCTTAGGTTTAAGTAAGATAAAATTGGGCTTAATCACATTTTAGTTTAATTTTGTGCTAATTAAATTTGGGTGATGTTTAAATTAATTTAATTCAAGTCATTAGTTTTAATTTAATAAAATTTGGTTTGGCCTAAAAAAAAAATTGAATATTTATTGTTAGGTAAATTTTTAGGACTTGGGTTGAGTTAATTGGGTTTTAGTGAAAATTATTGTGTGTGTAATTTTCATCACTTTTAGTTGAATTTAATTTTAATTTGAAAGAGATTAAAATGTGTAGTTTGTTCTAGTTTCAATTTGAACCATCATATACCGCATTTAAGGAAATTAATATTTTAAAAGATGTTTTTATTATTTAGGGGTTTCCTACATTCGTCAAATTGGTATCAGAGCATTGATTTAGAAAATCTCATGTTTTCAACTAGTATAAAACATAATCAAGTATTGTCAATCTCAAACTATTACATACATGAATATCACATGATTCAGAATATCTGTGAGTATACATAACTCACATCAAATCACATGGGTTATGATCAATCCCACAAATAAAAGATACGAAAGTCTATCACTAATTCCATCAAGGATCACTCGTGTGTACTAGGTGATAAGTCACGAATATTGTATATTAGCGCACTTTATTCTAATGCATTCTAGCACGATTGCATCCATTATTTTCAACTTTTATGCTTATTTTTTGGTTAATTATGATTATATATATATATATATATATATATATATATATATATATATATTCGTGTGTGTGTTGTGCAAGGTTTATCTGAGTTTTGTAGGCATTAGAGCGCTTAATGGCGCAATTGGTCGTGTTTCGAGAAAGTTCATCATTTGATGCACGTTCAGGGGTAATTCCATGATTTCAGACTTCATATCCCAATTGGTATATCTCCATGGAAGCATAGTTCATAGAGTAAGCTTCGTGTGGCCGCAACTTGCGCCTCATTCCAAGTTTAGACACTAGAGTTATGGACGATTCTGTAAAGCAACATTTCTCCCTTATGAAGAGCAAAGAGACCTAAAAATAGGGGATCGATCGATCGAGACCCTACCGTAGATCAATTGATCATTCATATTTTTCCTTTAGAAGAAGAGAAAAGGCAATTTTCCCATTCATCGGCAAATCGTCGATTGATCGATCATCCCATTTGCGTCGGTCAACACGTATATTTGGAAATTTTATTTTTTATTTTGTTTTCTCATTTCTTTTAATTCAAATTACTACATATATGTAAGTTGGAGATATTAGTTTAATCTAGGTTTTATTACATTTTTGGTTAGATAGTAGTTTGGGTTAGATTTTGTGAGTTTCTCCTTCTTTGTCTTACGGGTTTATACTATTCATCTTCTTCGCCCACTAATTAAAGTTTTCTTTTGTCATTTAATGCTTTGTTAACTTAGTTGCTTTCAATATTTATTTATTTATTATTGATTTCCTTCAATGCAAGTCATTTACAATGCTTTTTAGCTAATTTAGTTTAGAATTAGATTATTGAACTCACCATGGATTAGTTAGTTGATTTGCTTTGGCAATGGATTAGACTAGTTCCAATAAGTTAGGTTGTTCTTGATTTTACGCCTAGGAGATTTAACAATATATATCATGTATGCGGCGTATTTACGACCTTGCATGTGTAATCTTCGGGATATTTGTTGATGCCAAAATCAAAGTAGGCTTTCATGACAAATTAGAGTATAACAACTCTAAGTTTGATTAATTAATAAAATGAGATTTAAACTTGTAACGTTTTCCTCCCGTGTAACCATTTATGCTAATTAAACCATGGTGAGGGATATAATTCTCAATCTATAGTTTTTATTCTAATTGTGTTTAACTTAGTTTAAATACATGCTTAGTTATAATTTATAATTAAAATTTTATTTTTTACACTTTTATTCAGAAGTAATAAATAAATTGAGGTCTAACGAATATTTCCTATGGATTCGATACCCAGACTCGTCGATATACTCCTGTAAGAGTGTAGTGAAATTTTAGTTTTTTATACTATGATGGGAACATAACCATTACAGACATATTTACATGACGCTTGGTTCTCAATTAATCAAATGGTGTCGTTATCGGGGAGAATTTTGTTTTAGATTGTGATTAAATTAGTATTTCGTAATATTTTGTTTCTATTTGTATTCTTTATTTTAAGATATGGGACGCCCGGATTGATTCAAATTTTAACCGAATAGATCCTATCCTGTAATATGGTTGCGAAAAGGTTTTTGGTTGAGTTATTTGATTAGTGTTTGTCTTGAAAATTTGTCTAGATGTGTGTGTGTGTGTGTGTGTGTGTGTGTGTGTGTGTGTGTAAGATGAGAGGAGGTATATATACTTTGTATGGTTTGGTACTTATTGTGAGTAAACATAATAAGATATTTGGGTGTTTAATTGGGTCTTGGGAGATTATAGGCCTTAAAATTAACTTAGTAATTCAATGTGGAGACGTATATGTATATTACGAAAGATAATATGTAAAGAGAGATAGATGTGCTTATAGTTTAGAGGCGTGATAAACTAGGAGTTGAATTTAATAAGGTTTGAGAGTTAATAAACCTAAAAATATAACAAACAATTCGGTGACGGGGATTGGGATAGTTGGGTATGCTTGAGAGTACATGTTTTCCTAGTTTGTAGTGTACGTGTGATACGTTTTAAAGTTGGTCATAATTAAGGTTTTTAGATATGGTAAACTTGCAATTATATTGAGAAATCCTCTGTTCGGGGATTAAGATGATTTGAGTACGCGCTATCATATAATTATATATGTTGTGTGTGTATATATATAAATTGATTGATTATGTGAACATACCAATTACTCGTGGTGAATCTATCTATTCGGGTTTTGGATTCAAGTGGTTGTGACCCTGCACCGCTTGTCTGGATGTTAATGCATGACTTTTGTGGAGTTCGATGTGTTATGATCACACGTTCAGGATGGTCACCTTCTCATGAGGAGAGATGCGGATGGCTCGATCCATTTAGAGATTTAAGTTATGGTGTTACTACGTATTGATGCATTTAGATAATACGTTTAGTCATTCCATGATTTGTGATGAGAAAGGCATATGATTCGATCCATCGGTGGTGAGAGAGGCAGATGATTCGATCCATCGGTTGGGTTTTGGCATGGGACCACCCAATGGTGTGATTGCATAGTGATCCCCCATTATCATATTTGTGTGTATGTTTTTCCAAATCCGTTAGGAGTGGAACTCCTACGAGTTTACCGATAGAAACACGATAATGTCCCCCAAAGGTAGATGTCTTCGTGTGGTTGTTATGAGACTTATATACGTGTATATGATATTAGTCATGTGATGGATATTTGGATTGAAATCCCTATGTCACATTCTTATGTTTTGTTATGAAATTGTGTATATTGTACAGATGACATGAGTGAGGGTTGATTCAAGATCCTATTGTGTACATACATTATAGTTCAGTGACGAACATGTTTAATTAAAAGATGTTAAGACAGGAGAAATATTACGTTTAGGATATCGTGAGTATTTTAGTACGTATATATATGTGGGTATGAGGTGTAATTTATATGCATAAATGGTTGCACTCCATGTTAGTATTTGGTTATGTGATAGTACTTGTTAGTCTAGTGATAGAGACTTTTTAATATTAGTTAAGCCTTGGGTTGGGACATTCGTGTAGTATTTCACTTATGCTAAGAGGTGAGGTATCTTTTGTATGTGTGTCGACGGGATGGCATGTTTATCATATATAAGTCGCACGATTATTATTGTTTTCATACTTTAAGTTATTTCTTTCAACCTTCGGGCTCTGACCCAAAATCTAATAATATTTTCCCCCTACAGGTATTATTATTATTATTATATATAAGTTTATCAGGACTAAGCAATCACACTTGTAGTTGTGGAATTTTAGTTTGGTATCCCTAGTGTAGGAGTAATTGGTTCTTTGTAATAGTCACTTGTATTCAGTAGATTGTTCAGAGGCGGTTATTATTGTGCTTCTTTTATTTCAGTTGATATATTTGTACCAGAGAGATTTCATTATAGTGGATTCAGATTTATTGAAGTTTCAGTTTATCTTAGTTCAATTATCCTTATTGTCATACTTTATTGAGTTTTTATTATGGATGGTTTTTATTTGTTGTAATTTTTATATTTACGTTGATGTTGAGAATGATATAAATTCTTTAGCACTCCCCATTTTTTGCGTACAACTTGATCAACTATACATGGAAAATAGGGGGTATAGGATCGGGATAAATATGACCCGGGTAGAACTCGTCTTATCATCGGGCTCGTGCGGTCAATGTCATATGCACCCTATCGAATCACTCCTAGTATGTCACCCACGAGTACATGTACACAACATCAGTATGATTCCACATAAGTTAAGTAAACAAGCATTGCCCTACTCAACAGGTCCAAACAAACAAGTAAAAAACCTACTCAATTGGGTTACACATAATGTCTCTTACTATTTCAAGTTAATAATCATGTTAACTATAATCGTTATTGTATAAAACTATCCCAAACTCCTAGGGTTCCAAAATCTAAGTATCGTGTCACACCTACCATTCATATGAATCATTATAAAATAACCATTACCCTATTCGATGGGTTATAACATATTCTAGACTATCATACTATCGACACAAAGAATCTCTTGTTATCATAAAATATCCCACTTGTCGGCCCGATACTCAAGGTCCCCAAGCAATTACACAGAAATCCAATTGACTCACGATTTTCAAAAATATTATAGGTCTCGAATTATTCTTCTCTAACAAGATACAAATTTATACCAAATTTGTATAAAAGTTATTCGAACGAAATGCAAAACTTGTTCAAACGAAATCCACTAATTCGTACGAACCAAAATCTCAAGTTGTTCAAACCAAATCTCCCTGTCACTCGAATGAGATCTTAATCTCGTTCTAACGATATTGTTGCAATGATCTTCTTCCCCAAGCCCTAAAACAGCATGTAACAGCCTAATTCTTAAGTTTAAAGCCTTTATTCAACCTAATACCCAATCTCCTTCGAGTGTAAGATAATCAACAATAATACCAACTTATAATAAAAAGTTCTAGGTGATTAATCCAACATTTTATGAGTCAATTTCAGCTTATAAGATTCCAACGCCTAAGTTCATAGTTTCAACAAAGTATCATCAAATTCGTCTCAGATTTGACTCAATAACTATTTAAGCATAAGGGTTGTTGTCAGCTATCATTAATATGATTCAAATCTAATATTATTCAAGAAGATTACATGTTTTGTGGATTAATCAAGGGATTCATCATCAACTACCCTGTTCATTAACATATGATTAAGGCTAAACTTGACAATTCAATATAACTATGAAAAGTTAGTTTTTATATGATTAATATCATATTACACAAGTTTTAGTTTAGATTCCAATGAACTACTACTACCATAACACAAACTCAATTAAATTCATAATTAATGTACACTTGTCTCAGACCGATTGATGAATCAAAGTCTCAAATCCCCTTCATTTCTCTTCAGTCCTAAATGTACCTCCTCTCTTTAGCCTCTAGGATTTTTCTCAAATGTATTATGAGTGTTTTAGTTTTCTCTAATTAAACTGATAAAGCTCTAACCATGAAATTAAGCGTAGGCCCAATATTAACCTTAACCCAATGAGCCCAAAACATGATCCAAGTGACCAAAAATTTGGTCAAAACCACATAATACTCCAATGGACTTAAATTCCACTATTTTAAGTCAAAAAATAAACTTTCTAAGCATCCCAAAACATAACATAAATAATTTAAACATCACATTAAATTAATTTAAAAGTCAGGACCAGTAAATTAAGTTAAAACTTAATTATAAACTAGTTACGTATGACTCGACAATATAAGAAACAATTTCACAATCGATGGATCTTGATATCGAGGGACTAATCCAAACAAGAAAACCTCCGACACCTAGTCCCTGATCAATCCATAGTCGCCCATGAAACTAGGTCACTTAAAATATTCAATTAACGTACGGATGGTGCTAAAGGCACCACTAAAATTTATAGTGGGCGCCACTAAATGCTTTAAAATGATTGTACATTGTGTTTAAAATATTGTACAGTGGTGTTGGCAATAAATTTTTTGGCAGTGCCTTTAGCGCCACCCCCTTAATGTATTACCGTGTATTATGCCAATTTTCAAAAAAGTGTGAATGTACGTAACACATATAGGAATCACATAACAACGTATAAAATATAATATGAATCGCATAACAATGAATAAAAGTATAAAAGTGACATGTCAAAACGGGCAAGTAAATAATAAAGGGTCATTTTGTCCTAACCCCCAAATATTAATGCCTAATTTGACTTTTCCCCCGATAGAGGGGGCGAAGTCTAATTGGACATTATAAATAGAAGAAATTTCAAGTAAATCATTTGACTTAACCCTTATTTTTATTCAATATTTTGATATAACCCCTTCGTGCAGGGGATATATCAAAGAGATTAGGAAAGTCGGGGTTAAGTCAAATATCACATTAAAAAAATAAGGGTTAAGTAAAAATAATAATAATAAATTATACAATTTAACAAATGCACGAAAAATACGGGGTATTACACGAAACTCCAAGAAAAGACGATTTGTAGGGAAGGTAACCCCAACCTCGATCACAAATTAAGAAAAAATCCAATGGCCTCCATCAATATTATAATAGTTCATAAGACTTAAGTCCATTTCAACAGTCATCCAGTCGGGGATATAATGTTGATTGAATACCTCTATGTTATTTTCGTTTATAATGTACACCATATTTTACAGTGGCTTTGGACTGCTAAAAGAAGAAGAAGATTAACTGAAAATAAAGAACTTTGACCGGTGAAATTCTTAGCAAAGTTAAGAAAATGACCTACAAACAATGGGAAGGCACACACAGCTTTGAGTTCTTAAAGGCAATGAGAAGCTATGAACAATGAAGTCCAAATGACGGTAAGGAGTGGTTTAGAAGCTTGGAACGAGTCCCAGTACAAGCAAGGTGATTGAGACCTCAAGAACTCTATAATCTCCTCATATAAATGTAAACCTAACTCCCAGAAAAAATGAGAATGTAATCACGAGTATTGAAATCCTGTCAATAACAAAGTAAAACCTCCCGTGGATGTAGGCACATTGTTGAACCACGTACAACATGCTTGTGTCTGTATGCATAATTTTTTTATTTTATTCGGTTGGTTTGTGTAGAATCTTAATCAGTAGGATTTTACCACATATAAAACCAAAAAGGCACATAGACAACACGCAAAGAAATCTATAATATCTTGGGAGAGATATTTCACTAGAATATTTACTTTATATATAAACACACTTGATATCTCTAGGTATATGTGGTGACAATTATTATGCAACACAAATAAATATGAAAGAGGTAACAACCAAGAAAAGATAAATAAAATGCCAATCACACAACAACGGGTATACGTGGTTCAGCAAAGATGTGCCTACGTCCACAGTGGTTCAGTCAGTGTTATTTCTCTATATTCTGAAGAATAAGTACAGAGAATACAACTTGTCCTTTGCCCGGGACTTAGGGTTTGATTTATACATGTATATGTTGGTTAGTGGGGGTGATGGGTTCCTCCTTATTATCCATCTCCCCTCTACATGGGATCGCGCTCCTCCACAACTTCTCCTCATGGGATCGTGGAGTAATTGGATCAATTCAAAAGGTGATGGGCCTGGGCTTTGGGCCTCTAAGGCGGGGCTACTCGTCCAGGCCTATAATGCTAAATTCAGGGTAGCCACAATTGCCCCTAAATTTGTTGGGCCATTTTTATGGGTCCAATGAATTTAAATGATCAGCTGTTATGGTTGATTTCTTTGAAAACTGTGAAGTTGTTTTGGCGGCACCCGCTTCGCTATCCGTGCGCTATGATTAGAATTGAAGGCTTGTTGGAATAAGGCACATTTCTCTTCGTCGCTTCAGCTTTTTTCAGCAACCTTCTATCTTCTGAGAACTCTTACGCTTTGTACCTTCTGTTTTCGATCTTTACTCTTGTTGCTTCTTCGCCATTTGACCTGATCTTCTGTCTTGTAAGTCTCTCGTGATCTTTGCATTTTCTCTTTTGTTTGTAGTTTTTCTTGTATTTTTCCAATGGCAAAGATTGGAAATAGGTCAGTAACTGAGTTTAGAAAATTCTACAGTATTCCTGAGTGGGTAGAGATTGAGTGTTGTGCCTCGCCTCCTAGGAACGTTAAGGATATAGAGGATGCACATTGGATTCACGTCCTGTTGCTCTCCCAGGGGGGACTTACCTTTCCCCCTAATGATCTGTTTCTGCACTTCTTTAGCTATTTTAGTATTGTGCCTGCACAATGTTCGCCCAACGTATGGAAAATAGTGAACGGCGTGCATAGGATAAATCAATTGTATGGCACAAGGTTAGGGCTTGTCGAGGTCTGCTTTTGTTACTCCTTTTCTCGAACGAGTTCAGGTGTTCTGTACCTTAAGGCTAGGAGCCCTGATATGGTATTGGTAGTAAATTTACCTGATTCCCATAAGGACTACTGGCAAGAAAGTTTTCTTGTTAGGAATTGGCAACTCTCCCCCCAATTTGAAGGGTCGAGGTCTGAGAGGTTCACTGTTCCCTTTTATGGGGAAGAATATATAGGTAGATGTTATATTATTGTTTCAACCTTTGCTGACTTGTGATTTTTTTAACCTCTCCTTGCTTTTTCTTTCACAGTGAGGACAAAGAACTTGGAGCCTGCTCTCAGCGAGGTTCGTATCTCGGAACTGGTGAAAGCTTGGAACATCAGGGAACCTTTGGGTGACGGCGAGCATCCTAGGTCTGCTGATTTTCTGCTTAACTACAAGAACACATGCTCCAGCTTCATAGCCCTACCTGTGGATAGTGTTCCAGACTTTGACTCTTCCGAAGAGATTTCGGCTGAGCCCATCCATTTGGACGAAGAAGAGAGCAGCTCGGAGAGTGAGCCTGTAGGCGTTGTGAGTAATTTGGGTGCAGGCAGTGCTGACAGTAGCAGTTCTTCTGAAGGGGATTTCGAGGCTCGAGACTCGTCGAGCACTACCAGCAGTTCTGGTGAAGAGATGCCTCCTAGGAAGAATTTAATCAGAGATGACGATGATGATGATGACGTTCTTCTTGTACAGAGGTCCAAGAAATCGAAGACTGCCTCCGGGGCCATAGCTACTGGTTCTCGGCCTTCTTCTCAGGAGCAAGAGAAGAAGAAGAGAGAGGAGGAGCAGGCGAGAGAGAGAGAGAAGAAAAAGGAGGAGGAGAGGAAGAAGGTGTAAGAGAAGAAGGTGGAGGAGAGAAAGAGAAGGGAGAGAGAAAAAGAGGAGGAGAGGAGGAAGATGGAATTGAGGACCAAAACTGGTCAAGCCCTGGTCCCAGTGTCTGCCTTGCCTGAGGGGGCTTCGGTGGCCACCTCTCCTCAGCTTACCCCTGAACTGCTCGAGAGAGCAGTCCTCCCTGCAGATCATGAGAGGGCGTTAGGGTTCAATCAACTGGCTTTGTAAGCTAGCCAGAGGCTTGCCTTGGTAAGGTTCCCTTCTAATTCTCAATTTCTTTTAACAAATTTTGATGGTTCCTTCTTCCTGATCCTTTCCTTGTTCTTTGCAGTTTGTGACCGACTTCGCTGTGCTCTATCGCTCTCGCGACGAGCTGGTGAGAAGGAATGGTGAGCTGGAGCAGCAAAAATCTGCTCTGGTAGCCAGGGGTTCTCAGCTGGAGGCCGATCTGAAGGCTGTTGATGCAGCTCGAGCTTCATCTGCCTTGGCTCTTGTTAATTCTGCTCGCGAGAGAGATGATGCTGTCAGGGAGCTTGGCGAGCTGAGGAAGGCGTATGACCTGGTATGCTCGAGCAAGCTAGACCTTGCAGAGAAGAACAGGGTTCTGGCCGAGCAACTGGAGGCGGATAAAGCCCAGGCAGCCACTCTGAAGGAAGATTCGTACAACTCTGGCTCGGGTGCTGCGTATGAGGACGCTGAGGTTCAGATAGGCTATATCAGCCGTCTGAACTTCAAGAAAGGGTGGAATAAGGCTCTCGTGGCTGCTGGGGTGGACGTTACATCCCCCCTCTTTGACGATCACGATCCAGGGCCAAAGCCAGTCGTAGATGAGGACCCAGCCCCAACTGCTGAAGGCACCAATCCTGTCTCTCAGGCGACTTCTACTGATGCTCCTTTGGTCGAGAGGGCAGTGGAAACCCCTGCAGAGGGTAATGCCCCTGCTGATGCTGATAAGGACAAGGGTCCATCCACCTCTGGGCCACCCGAGGTTGCTAATTGATAGGGCTTCTTTGTAATTTTTTTCTTTTTTTTTTTATCTGATGTAACCTCATTCTTTATCAATGAAAAGACTTCATTTTTGTTTATGCTGGTCTCTTTCTTTTCTTTTTCTTTTACTTGTAGTTGGTTGATGTGGATGACTATATTCCTGTTACCTCCCAACTAGGTAGGACTCTTGGACCTAATGCAAGCCCTGCAGTTCGCCAGGCCTTTGCTAGGCTTTGCAGGTTTGCTAAGTCAAGGAACCAGAAATATAAGGATCAGTCCGAGCTAGTGGCCAAGTTGAAGGACAGGCTCCAGGAAATGGAAGAGATCGGTGCTTCAGTGCAAGAAGAAGTTAGCGAGCTGAGAGCGAAGTTACTGGAGGCCACCGAGATCAACCAAGTTGGGGAGTTCCTGCAGCAGGAGAATGAAGACTTAAGGAGGGAAGTAATAAGGCTTAAGGAGCATTCGACGAGCATCGTTTCGGTAGTCTTACAAGGCTCTTCTTCGTCGTGAGCTGCTCGGCCTCCCCTCCCGCGTGCTGGTAGGAGTGCCAGGGGTAGGAACAGGGAAGCCGAGGAACAGCGTGAGAGGGAAATGGAGGAGCTGCGCGGCGATGTTCGACGAGCTTATGTGACTGCTGCTGGTCTCCAGAGGGATGTTACCCGACTGCGACATCTATTCAAGAAGGGCCCTCGCCAAGTGTGGTCTGATGGCTATGATCAGGGCTGGCTGGATGCTCCCACAAGATTATCAGAGTTCGAGGAGCTCTCCTTCATCAGGGGGTGGTTGAGTGCTCTCAAAGAGCTGCAGGTCCCGAGGAACTCGACGTTGTGGTATCGACACGAGATGTCCTCCTCTACTCTGATGCCCAATCCATTCAGGCGGGATGATCGATGGATCCCCATCGATGCTATTCCCCGGCGATTATTGGAGTTGGACGTAAATGAGGTCGTGGAGGAGCTCGCTCCTGCTCCTGATGATGGAAGGAGAGCTAAAGTAGCTGACTATATTTCTCGGAGGCTTCCACCTCCTTGAGATTTTGTTTTTTAATAATTGTAAATTCTTTGGGCGAGCTTCGCCGACTAAACATGTACTATTATTGTTTGTAAATATAAAAGATTAATGAGAAGTTCGAGTTTTGGGCAATTTTGCCGACTAAACGTGTTCATTCAATCCTTTTATATTTTTGCAGCTTCACAATCCTTTTTATTTTTTCATGTGAGTGTCCGCCCAGTCCAGTATAAGAATACCATTGTGCCCTCCCTTTACCTTTTAGGTCGTGTCGTCACACTCCCTTAGGCCTAAGTATGGCAATTGGCGAGGACACACCTGGTATTGGATGTCTTCATCCGGTCAGGATTTTGTTTAACCAAAGTAGGTTTGATGCCTAAGAATACTCTGTAGGGCTTCATATATTGCCATGGGCAATGCTAAGAGGTCTGTCGTGCTTCATGACGATGACCTGAGGAGGGGTGTTCCCCTGCTATGTCGACCATTGTGTCTGTGACTTGAAAGGGATGTGCAATAAGATATAATTGTTACTTTTTAGACAGTGATCTATCGAGAGATTTTCATTGGTGAATTGAGAAATAAACTGTTCTTTCCCATAATGAGTACAATAAAAAATCTAACAATAGAACTCCTAAAAATAGAATTTCTTGAGATTAGATGCGTTCCATGCTCGTGGTATCTTTCTTCCCTCCATCGTTTTCAAATGATAGGCACCTTGCAGGTCGTCTCTAATTATCTTATAAGTTCCTTCCCAGTTCGGGCCCAGTTTACCGTCTGATGGCTTCACTGTGTTGCCCAGGACTTTTCTTAGAACATAGTCCCCAACTTCGAATTTCCTCGGATTAACCCTTTTGCTGTAGTGCTTCGCGAGCTGTTGCTGATAGCTCGCTAGTTTTACTAGGGCAAGTTCCCTGCGCTCGTCGTCCAAGTCGAGTTCAGCGAGCAAAGCCTGATCGTTCTGATCCTGCTCGATAAGGTCGGATCTCATTGTAGGCAATCCTGCTTCTAGTGGGATGACTGCCTCAATACCATATGCTAGTGAGAATGGCGTTTCTCATGTGGCTCGCCTAGGAGTCGTTCTGTACGCCCATAGGATATGCGGTAGCTCGGTTGTCCACGCACCTTTGGCTCGCTCTAACCGCTTATTCAATCCAGCGATCACTGTCTTGTTGGAAGCCTCAGCTTGTCCGTTGCTTTGAGGGTAGGCCACCGAGCTAAAGTGGTGCCTGATTCCGTGTTTGTCGCAGAAGTCCTGAAAAGGGCCACTCTCGAACTTTGTTCCATTATCAGTGATGATGGTTCTAGGGATCCCGAATCGAGTGATTATATTTCTCCATATGAACCTCATCATGTCAGCATCTCGGATGTTCGCCAGTGGTTCTGCCTCGATCCACTTGGTAAAGTAATCAGTTGCAACCAACAGGTATTTGCGATTGCCGACAGCGGTGGGCAGTGGTCCCACGATGTCCATTCCCCACTGGGCAAAGGGCCAGGGACTGGTCAGGGATTTTAACTCGCTGGCGCGCTGGTGGACCATGGGGGCGTGAAGTTGGCATTTTAGGCATTTGCGGACATATACTGCGGAGTCCTTTTGCATATATGGCCACCAATAACCTTCCTTCATTGCTCGAAAGGCTAGAGACCTTCCTCCGACGTGACTCCCGCAGATTCCTTCATGAAGCTCGTGAAGCACTGCCTTGACATCGCCTGGGTGGACGCATCTAAGGTAGGGGCTGGAGAAAGATCTTTTATACAAGTCGCCTCCCGTGGATAAGTGAAAGCGAGCAGCTTTGACTCTTATCTGGTGGGCAGTACTCTTATCCTCTGGGAGCGTTCCGTTCTTTAAATAGTCTCTCAAGGGATCCATCCAGCTGGGGGCTGACTCTAATTGGAGTATTGGTTTTGCCTTTGTCAGCTCGCAGTTGGGGTAAATGCTTGGGCAACTGAGGAAATCGATAGGGATGATCCTTTTAAGGCTAGAATCAACTGCCGAGCTCAGGGCTGCTAAGGCGTCAGCGTGGCTGTTTTGCCCCCTGGGAAACTGTTGGATGTTGATCTCTTCAAAGTTCGTCATTAAGTTTTTTACCAAGGAGAGGTAGGCTTCCATTCTCTCATCCTTCGTGTTATAGTCTCCACTTATCTGATTGGAAACTAGTTGCGAATCTCCAAATACCTGCAAATGCTTTACTCCCAGAGTTTGCGCCTTTTGGAGACCTGCAATTAAGGCTTCGTATTCTGCTTCGTTGTTGGAGGCTGCAAATCCCAGCCTGATTCCTTGCTCGAGGACTGTATTTTCTGGAGTGATGAGAACAATTCCTACTCATGCCCCCTTTAAGTTGGAGGCTCCATCAACGAATAGTTTCCAGCTTTCCCCTGCAGCCTGGTTGTTTTGTTCTGTTGGCTTAGGCTGGTCGAAGGGTTCTTCGCCTGTGAATTCAGCTATGAAATCAGCAAGGATTTGACCCTTGATAGTTGTCCTTGGTTGAAATTGGATGTCAAATCGGCCGAGTTCGACTGACCATTTAGACAGTCTGCCCGACAAATCCGCCTTCCTTAGGACAGCCTTAAGGGGGTGTGATGTAAGGACGATGATCGTATGAGCTTCGAAGTAATGCTTCAGTTTCCTCGAGGACATTACTAGGGCGAATGCGAGCTTTTCCAATGGTAGGTAGCGTTGCTCGGCGTCTAGTAAGGTTTTGCTCGCATAATAGACTGGATGTTGGATCCCTGTAACTTCACACATTAGCGCTGAGCTGACAGTATGGCAGGATACAGAGAGGTAGAGGTACAAAGAGTCCATTTGTTGTGGTATGACAAGCAGCGGTGGGGAGCTTAGGTTGGACTTGAGCTCGTCTAACGCTTGTGCAACCTGGGGTCCATTCTACTATTTTGCTACCTTTTAAGAGTTGGAAGAAGGGCTTGCATCTCTCGGAGGATTTAGAAATGAAACGATTTAGAGCAGCGAGCATTCCAGTGAGCTTCTGCACATCTCTAACTGTGCGAGGAGGTTGCACTCTTTTGATTGCATCAATCTAGTCCGAATTAGCCTCTATACCTCGCTTGCTGACCAAATACCCAAGAAACTTTCCTGACTGGGCACCGAAGGAACACTTGCTCTCGTTGAGTTTCATTCGGTACTTCCTGAGGATTTCGAAGGTACTTGATAGGTCCGAGAGGTGATTTTACTTCTTCTTTCTCTTGACGAGCATGTCATCAATGTAGACCTCCAATGTGTCTCCCATTTGATTCTTGAACATTTTAGTAACTAGCCGCTGATAGGTTGCGCCTGCATTTTTTAGCCCAAAAGGCATGACCTTGTAACAGTATAAACCAACCGTCGTGATAAACGCCGTTTTGTCCTGATCTGGGGCATACAGGGGGATCTGGTGATATCTTGAGTATGCGTCCAGAAAACTCATTCGTTCGTGAGTTGCGGTGGCGTCTACTAGTTGGTCTATTTTCGGAAGAGGGAAGCTATCCTTGGGGCAGGCTTTGTTGAGGTCAGTGAAGTCTATGCAAACTCTCCACTTCCCGTTGCTTTTCGAAACTACCACTGGGTTGGATAACCATTTGGGGAATTGCACTTCCCGTATGGACCCTGCATCCAGTAGTTTTTCTACTTCTTTTTCTATTGCTCTGGCCTTCTCGGGAGCAGTTCGTCGTGCCTTCTGCGCTATCGGCTTGAATGTGGGATTGACGTGCAACCGATGGCAGACCATACTGGGATCGATTCCTGGCAGCTCATAGGGTTCCCAAGCGAAAACATCTATGTTGCTTCTGAGTAAGGTTAACAAATCCTTTTGCTCTTGGTCAGTGAGTGAGGTCCCGATCAGGAAGACTCTGCTGTTGTCGCCTTCTTTAGCCATCACTTCTACCAGGTCCTCTACAACATGCTCGGAGGGGAGGAGCCTGGTCTCTTCCACTCCGGGCCTTCCATATTTTAATTGCTATTTGGAAGGGATTGCACCTTCCTCCACTTTCTCGCTGGTTTGAACGGCTCTTTTCTCTGGCTTTGGTCGGATGGCCGCTATGAAGCACTTTCTCACCATCGCCTGGTCGCCATGTATCTCCATCACTCCCCGCTCGGTGACATATTTGATTTTCTGGTGGTAGGTCGAGGAGACTGCCTTCATTGCATGAAGCCATCCCCTGCCGAGGATGGCTTGATACGGTGAATCGATGTCGACCACCAAGAATTCGATCATTTTGGAAACATTTCCAGTGAGCACTGGCAGTATTATCTTGCCCAGAGGCATGGTCATCTTCCCAGCGAAGCCGACCAGAGGGACAGTGGTTCCCTTTAGGTCGGCGATGTTCAACTTCAATTTCCGGAACAGGTCGATGTACATTACTTCGGATGAGCTCCCTTGATCGACGAGCAGCCTGTTGATATCAAAGTTGGCTATCCTGAGTGTAATGACTAAGGCATCGTGATGTGGGGTCCTTACTCCCACAGGATCTTCATCCGTGAAAACAATATGCTTGTTGTAGTTGATGTCCTCTGCTCGGCGACGTTTTCCTGCCGGTGATTTTGCTGGATCAATCTGAAAAGCTTGCATCACCGCTGTCAGCTTCTTTACCTCCATTCGAGCTGAGTTACCCTGGATTTGTTTAACATCGGATACTCCGTGGATTACTGCGAATACGTGTCCGGCGTCATCTTCCAATACGTTGTCGGGTTTCGCCTCCTTGTGGGCAGTCACTCTCTCTACCTTCTTTTCCACAAAGTCATTCAAGTGTCCGGATTGGGCCAACTCCTCGAGGTGGGACTTAAGAGCCTTGCAATGCTCAGTCTTATGCCCTCCCTCTTTGTGGAAAGTGCATCTTAATGCATTGTTTCTTTTCGAGGGGTCTCCTCCCATTTTCCGGGGCCATTTGACTAACGGCTCATCCTTGATCTTCGCGAGAATTTTATAAATTGGTTCTTTGAAGACGGTGTTGACCGCCTGGAACAATTTTGTAATGTCAGGGCTCCCTCCGCTTTTGGAGCCATTCTTGCCCCCACTCTTTCCTCCTTTTCTGGTTCTCAACTTTCTCACTCCCCTTGGTAGTGAGCTTGGCTCGACCATTTTCTCCTATGTTAAGGCGGGTGACGTCTTCCACCTTTGCGTATTTCTCAATCCGGGCCATCAGGTCATCAATGGTCGTAGCTTCCTTCTTTGTCAAGGATTGGTAAAGGAGGGAAGAGCTAGGTAGCCCAATTTTGAATGAAGCCACTGCCACTTCTTCCGCGCAGTCCTCGACCTCGTTGAATAACTCCCAGTACCTCTTCGCGTAGTCTCGGAGTGTCTCCTGAGGCGTTTTCTTTATTGTTAATAGAGCATCCATCCTTTTGGGATGGGAGCTGCTGGTGATGAACCGGGCCGTAAAGAGCTCGGCCAGGGATTTAAAATTCCTGATGGATCGGTGAGGGAGTTTCTCGAACCATTTCTGGGCCACGTCATGAAGGCTCGAGGGGAATATACGGCACATCAGTGCATCTCGGTGGTTCCAGAGGGTCATAGCCTGCCGGTACTGCCTGACATGATCAATGGGATCAGTCTTTCCGTCGTAAATCTTGAACCTTGGAATGGCAAACTTTTTGGGAACCTCTTCTTCTTCAATTTCCCTTGTGAAGGGTGATTTCATCTGGGTCTTGAGGGCTCTCCTGGCGAGTTCTCTGGTCGACCTGGTGCCTCGGTGAGCTGGATGTTGGTCCATTTCTCTGCGGACCAGGTTCCGTATGTTGTCGTCGCTGCGAGCAGGGCTCTGGTAGCGGCGAGCTTTTCTTAGTTGTTCGCGGAGGTCGTCGTCTGAGTCGCCACCTTCGCTCCCTTGATACTGCCGCCTAGGGCTCCTTCCTCGGCTGCGAGATTTGCTCGCTTGAGGGCTAGGAGTGCGATAGGGGCGTCTCCTGGTATCAGGACGTAGTTCCTTCTCCAATTTTTCCAGTCTTCTTTTCAAGCGAGCATTCTCAGCCTCATATCTGCGAGAAGACTCCCTCTGCTCGTGGAGCCTTGCCTCGTATGCATCGATTAATCTGGATATCTGCGTGGATCTTGCTGGTCCTTGACTCTCTTCTGAGGCTGGCCTTTCTAAGCGGGCCCCTTGATCTGAACGTCGGACTTCAGACCTAATTTTGCGAGGAGCAGGTGGCTCCTGAATATCTCCTGCTTGAGGAGCGTTGCTGTTGTGACTAGACATCTTAGATTTTTTCTTGACGTGGGCTCTTCTCAGGGAAAGATGAATGCTTCCCACAGACGGCGCCAATTGTGGTGATAATTATTATGCAACACAAATAAATATGAAAGAGGTAACAACCAAGAAAAGATAAATAAAATGCCAATCACACAACAACGGGTATACGTGGTTCAGCAAAGATGTGCCTACGTCCACGGTGATTCAGTCAGTGTTATTTCTCTATATTCTGAAGAATAAGTACAGAGAATACAACTTGTCCTTTGCCCCGGACTTAGGGTTTGATTTATACATGTATATGTTGGTTAGTGGGGGTGATGGGTTCCTCCTTATTAGCCATATCCCCTCTACATGGGATCGCGCTCCTCCACAACTTCTCCTCATGGGATCGTGGAGTAATTGGATCAATTCAAAAGGTGATGGGCCTGGGCTTTGGGCCTCTAAGGCGGGGCTACTCGTCCAGGCCTATAATGCTAAATTCAGGGTACCCACAGTATAAATGTAAGGTTGTTGAATACCCTTTATCTCTGAAGGTGCCGAAAACATGATTTTACCTCGAATACTGAATATGATACTAAATTTTAATCCAGAAAAATAATAAAAATGCAAAAAATATTATAATATTAAAATAATCATATGAGGAGAGAATTTTATTCTTTAATAGGTGCCGAGACTTTTCACATATATATTGCCATGTTCTCATCATATTGTATTATTCACTTCCTTTTTAATTGGATGTAAAAATAATGAATCGTGTTTTAAATAAATCGTATTCGTGTGAGAAAAATACATGATGCCATGTCATGTCGTGTCGTGTCGTGTCGTGTCAATTTTATCTCGCTAATTCTTATTGTGAGGTGTCATCGATGAAAAAAATAACTCCAAAACACGAACGACCAGGATCCAGTTGATTACCTTTTAATTTATAGGATTGAGTGTTGGAATATTTATTGAACAAATTACAAATTTCATAAGTTATACAAAAATATCAAATTTTAAGGAGTATATAAATATGTTTTTCAAATTTCAAGGGCGGCCACCCCATTCGAGCCCATGTGGATCTGATTTTAATCTCTTTGCAAATAAGTCTCAAACCAATAAATTCAAGAATTTAAGCAGAGTAAGTATTAATATACAAACCCTAATTCTCTCAAATAGATATTCAAGGACACTTACATAAATTCTTTCTAGTACAAAAAAATCAAAATTTCTTAGAAATGACTTCAAACTAATTGGAAATGTGAATGTCTTTCTAGGCTACAAGAGGGTTTAATTTAGATACTTAGTCTACTAAATACATTGCTCAATGAATGTACATCAATGTATTTACAAAATAATAATTAGCATTAAAGAATGTACAATGTACTAAGTTCTCAGACCATTCAATGTAATATATCAAAACTCATTCATACTATTATCTTTTAAGAGAATCTCCATTGTGAGGATAAAAGTAAATAGGGGTTTGATAACTCGAAATTGTACAATTCAATGAAGATTGATGTAGTGTGGAGGGTATGAATTAAAGCAATTGTTAAATGCAAAATATGTTTACGTCCATGAATCCAAAGAAAAAATAATACACACGTAAATCAATCTTACGACGTTTTTGGCCAAAATTTTACAGATGCAAGGATCACAGGAAGGCTCACGGACAATGCAACATTTACATTTTTTTTTTAGAAGAAATATGTGTAGTCTTCTTTGACATTTTGAAATTAGTGTGGCAAATTATCAAACCTTCTCCATTTTCCTACGTGAACCTTTCAATTTATTATACCGCTCTCAAATCTTTTAAATAAGCCAATGAAATTTCAACCTATATGAATATCACCAACATTATCACAATGAGTTTGTTATTTAGTAGATCAACTGTTGCGTCAAAAGAGGCTACAAGTAGTGCAAGTGCAAACTTTGTACGGCGTGACATATTTTACAGTCAGTTGTTGATAATGAGATGATGAATATGTAACCACGGAATTGTTTAAATTTTGTGGTGATACTAGATGATACGTATGTCATTTTTAGGGCTATAAGTTATCATTTGAGGTCACTGATAGATTCATCTGGGTTTTGTTTTATCTTTTAAGTCACAATGTCGTATTATAATAATGGCCTGCTTGTATCGTGCGTGCAACGGTGATGTGATACAACCTATGCGTTTCAGAGTTCGATATCATTTCATTAATCTTCACTTTCATAACAGTATACTAGTATTCTTTTACAGTGATGTTTTTCAATTTAATTTCAAAGCAAAGAATATTTCAAGGATCTCCGTCGGTAGGGGGGCACCGCTAAAAAAATACGCAGATGAGAACTACATAGAAAACAAAGTCACTAAGAAAGATATTCTTTAAAAATACTTCCCTCACATTGATATGGAGTGTTAGCTTGATCTCTTCGTGAATGATGGGTGAAATCTATAGGGACTATAATGTTCAACATAACATCATTGCAAGGGTTTTTCCATTACGCACTAGGATATGTAGTTTTTCCAATTGCTTGTGTCGTGATATTGATAGGGTTGTTATCACTATTCAAGAGTTTCGACATTGATAGAAACAACTAACACTCCAAATTTTTCCCATGTAACTTTTTTTTCCCATGTGACGTTTTATTAATTATCTTTTAAAAAAATATTTATACATTTTAAGTTTTACGAACGTTGCACGTGTTAAAATTTATTCTTTTTGGCCATTGATGCCATAAATCACCCAACATAACAGTTTGTTGCCAACCCAATCTTTAATAGGTGCCGGAAATTTCAGTCATTTAGCTTTAAACAACACTGGTGAGCTCACAAGAGTGAACTGAAGCTTATATACAATAATATTGGCTTCCAAAGCATTCTCCCCAACAGTAATTACAGGTCCTCACTAAATAGCCAAATATATTGTTATTAGAAAAAATACAGCAATTTGTGGACGACAGTGGGGTAGCTACTTGTACAACTGATCACCATTCAACCCTCTTCTGACTCTGTAAATATCATAAACAAAACAAAGACAATTAGTATCCAAGATAACATGATGGGCAATTTGCATTGTGGGGTCCAATGATTATGCATATTTAACGTTTGGGTCCAATGTTTTGCGTATTTGAACATAGGGTGGGTGCCATTTTCACTTTTTGTGACACTTTTCGATATCTTTATGCAACACGTTACTCATAAAGCGTCACGAAAAGTGAATGGCACTTTCAAAACTTTGGATCCAAATTACAAATAAATACGCATACCTGCTGGCCTCCAAAATGCAAATAACCCCGAACGTGAACAGTCGGGGCATATCTGCCATTTTCACTATGGGGTTATTTTGAGTTGCACCGATATTTTTCAGAAATAAAATCAATGTGATATCCAAAAGTGTCACAAAAGCCTCAAATACAAATAACCCCTAACATGAGGAGGAGAAGAAATTTTGTGCAACTAAAAGAAAAGCATACCACGTATTGCTTCCATGTTGTCTTCCTTATAGACACCAAGAGGAGAGCCATGGACAGATAGAAGCATCTCGCCATGTTTAGGAAGCCTTACAGATTTTGGTGTCATCCCAACAGACAACCTCTGGCTACTACTCACCTGCAATTACAAAGTTAAAATATAAATGTTCAATTAGATATCTTACAAGAGAGATCATAATGCCACGGCTTGCTTGGAAATTTAGCCTCATGTTGGAGATGCTCATTTAGATACTGTTTCAACTGTTAGTGTTATTCCGTGCATAATTGGATGCTACGATGATTAGTAATAACTGCGTTGAGCTTAATAATTTAGCACGCAAAATTTCACATTACATACCCTCACAAGTCTAGAACCAAAAGAATAATGCTACGTGCATGCAATATCAAATCACAATACGGACGCTCATCATGACAACATATTTAGGGATGGTAACAGGCAGAAGCACTGTTACCAAATACTTTCTCCCATCATACGTACCAAGTATACATGCAATATGAAATCGCAATATGGATGCTCATCATAACATATTTAGGGATGGCAACAGGCAGAAGCACAGTTACCAAATACTCTCTCCCATCATACGAACCAAGTATCACATTTCGGATCTCAATATCCTTTTTAGGCTTTGGGGTCCTAGATCTCCAAACCTCGCATACCACTTTTGTTTTGAAGAGAAGAGAATAACAAAGGAAAAGAGAGAATATATGTACATTACGAAGTCATTCAATTTCCTCCATCGTAAGCAGAATTACATAAACCTAGGTGCTCCAATACTAAATTATTAGTACCAAAAACCAATTTAAATGTATAAAATGATTGAGTATATGTGTTCTGTGTCGAATATTTATGTATCTATATGCAGTATGCATTTTATATGAGACCTGAAACGATCTAAATAATAGTCTCAAGTGATCATAGAACCACAACAGTGACTTAACTGAGCCTACCACAAACAAACCACGTATGACGCATAGCGTAAAACATAACAAAGAGATTCACATTACAAGGAACATCGGGTAACCCACTCCCATCCCCACACTCCACCCCTCACAGCACAACTTTAGAGGTTATAACTAGATCCGGCAAAATTTCACTTTGCATACCCTCATAAGTCTAGACCCAAAGAATAATGCAATGTGCATGCAATGTTAGTCACAATACGGACGCTCGTCATAACTTATTTAGGGATGGGAACAGGCAGAACCACTGTTACCAAATACTTTCTCCCATCATATATACCAAGTGTGCATGCAATATGAAATTACAATCGGGACGCTCATCATAACATATTTAGGGATGGCAACAGGCAAAAGCACTGTTACCAAATACTCTCTCCCATCATACGAACCAAGGTATCACATTCCTGATCTCGTGATCCCTTTTAAGGTTTTTTGGTGTCCTAGATCTCCAAATCTCGCGTACCATTTTTGCTTTGAAGAGAAGAGAATAACAAAGGAAACGAGAAAGAAAATATGTACGTTATGAAGTCATTCGATTTCCTCCATCCTAAGCAGAATTACGTAAACCTAGGTGCTCCAATACTAAATTATTAGCACCAATAACCAATTAAAGTGCATAAAATGATTATGTGTTCCGTGTCATATATTTATGTATCTATATGCAGTATGCACTTTATATGAGACCTTAAACGATCTAAATAATAGTCCCTCCAAGTGATTATAGAACAACAGCAACTTAACTGAGCCTACCACAAACATACCATGTATGAGGCATAGCATATCACATACCGAAGCGATCCACATTACAAGGAACATCGGGTAACCCACTCCCATCCACACACTCCACCCCTCACAGCACAACTGTAATACCCCGCACTTTTCGGATAATTAAAATTCATAAGTGTAATTTGGGAATTTAAGAAATTATCGTGAATAGTAATTCTTGGAGTTTTCAAGGATTAGATGATTTTCGATGGGTGTTATATTTACTTTTGGGATTAAGTAAATAAGTTGGAGTATTTTAATTATATGTCGCAGCGGGGTAAAGCGACGGAGAATAATATTTTAATAGGAAAACTCGCATTAAGTTGTGTTGGGTTAAATTAGTGATTTGCGGTCAAGTACCTCGGATGGAGATTTCGAGTGCACGGTTGGTCTCAGAATGGGCGAGATAGTCAGAATGGAGGATTAGGGGGGTCGAAATTGAGTTTCGGAAATTTTTGGACCAGTAGGGACTCGTAATTGAGTAAACGAGTCATTTTTGGGTTTAATAAGGGATAAACCCTTATTCTCTCCTATATAAGAGAGAGAGAGAGAGAGAGAGAGAGAGAGAGAAAGGAAAGAAAGAAATGAGAGAAAGAGAAGAGAGGAAGGAAAAAGAGGAAGAAAATGGAGATTCTGGCCAAACTCCGCAGGATTCATGGTTCAAAGTCAAGGACGATACCGCGACGATACGGCCAAGTTGACTAGGTATCGGTGCCCACCGATCCGATTCCGAGTTACGAGTTGAGTTTTCAATTATTGATGTGAATCGACCCTATATATGTGCTTTCTCGGTAGTATCGGTGATATAGCGGTACAATCGGCCCATATCCACAATATCGCGATGGAATCGGCCCATATCGGCGATATATCGGCCGAGATCGTATAAGTTACTAAGCATCAATCTCTCTCTCTCTCTCCAGTGTTGTGTTGGTAAGCGTGGTTTTTTTGGGAGGTTACGAAATGCTAATTGTTTTTTAATTTAGTGTGCTATGTGTGTGGGTTATTTGTTTATCATGTGGGTTTAATTTAGTGCGTTGTATATGCGCCAGTTTTTTTTTCCAAAGAATGCAAATGATCCAAATGTTATTTATTATTTTTTATAATAATGATACCAATGTTATTTTATAATATGTAATTATTTATAAAAAAAACGTAAATGTTATTCTTTTACAAGCAAATATACAACTGTAATTATTGTAAAAATAATATTTGTATCCTCTAAACATTTGTAAAAATAATATTTGCATCCTTTATGTAAAAATAACATTTGCAACACAAGTAAAAAAAAATATTTGCATCCTCTTTGTAAAAAAATAACATTTCCATCAATTTAAAAAAAAACATTTGCAACCCAACAACAAAAAATAATAACATTTACATTCCTTTTATAAAAAAATAACATTTGCATCATTTTTCGTAAGAAAATAACATTTGCATCCTTTTTTGTAAAAAACGATTGTAAAAAAAATGTAGTGTTTTGTCAAAATCACTATTTGTATCCTCTTTGTAAAAAAATAACAATACTAAAAAAGAAACATTTCCATCCTTTTTAGAAAAATATAACATACTTAAAAAACACATTTGTATCCTCTTACTAAAAATATACAAAGAATATAATAGTTGTATCCTCTTTGTAAAAAAAAAATTATCCTCTTACTAAAAAAGTAACATTTGTTTTTCTTCGTAAAAACATAATATTTTTATCCTCCATGAAATAAAACATCGATTTATTATGGAACATTGAATCTGGCAAGTTCGCAGCACGTCAATATAATCAATTGTACAATGTTATGCATATTAAAGTATAGTTTTAAACTTATCTGATTGGTCCACATTGTTAATCATATTTTTTTTTAATTTTCTAGATTTTTTTTGGAATTTTTTGCGCTCTCTAAATAGTGTATATTTGCGTATCGCCCGATACCGCAACCGAGTAGAAAATCGAGTGGCCGATACCGAGACTCTGAACCATACCAGGTTTCGACTCGAGGTCGTCGCATTTTATCCTCCAGACAAGTGTGTACTTGCTTTATTTCATTTTGAGCATAAATCTCATATTATAGTTGGTAAACTATATGATTTTGGGTTAGAACCCTTAAAATAAATTTGTGAAACTTTGAGTATGAGTTTACATATTGATGTAATGTAAACTCTAAATGATTTCTAGTGTTAAAACCATGTGAAATGAAGTGAAATGGGGGAAAATGAGAAAACTAAGGTTTAATGGGTTTTTAGGTTCAAATCCAAGAAAATTGGTTTAAATCCCCCAATTAATTGATGTGTTAGTTAGAAATCAATGTTTAGATGTTTGTTGTGTTGTTGTTTGAGATTAGAAACCATAAGAATGGAGTTTGGGTCGATATTTGGGTATTTTGGAGATTGGAAAATCGCCCAAACAGTGACCCTCGAACAGGCCGAATCGATTCGGGTCTAGGCCGAATCGATTCGCCTAAGGGGATTTGTAAGGTTGCCTTGGGCTGAATCGATTCGAATTTAGACCGAATCGATTCGCCCTTGATGACCTGTTTGCAAAACACTTTCCGAATCGATTCGGGTAGGCGAATCGATTCGGGCGAATCGATTCGCCTTGGCCAGAATTGTTAGTTTCCTTCCCTTAAAGAGTATGGGGAGTTAAATTACAATCTAGGGTTTTATATGGGGGATCCTAGTTATGATATCGGGACTCCTAAATATTAGTTTTGAGGGCGAGTAAACCTTTGGATGAAAAAGAAAACCTTGGATTGGTGTAGGGCATAATCCGGGGAAATGGACCTAGCAAACGTTCGGGACAGACAATATTTGAGAGAGAGTTCTTCAGCCGATTGGGCATAGGTATTTGCGTTATTCGAATGTATGTGAGCTGAGTACATCCGAGTAAATCCTAGGGCGCGATTACTAGGAATTAGTATTTTCAGGATTAGATGTGTGTAAATCCTTAAAAGTGATTAAAGTGAGTTATACGTTAAATGAGAGGGTATTTATGAGTTTAGTATTTTAGGTGTGTGAATACTTAAATATTGTTACGAGTGAGAACATTTTGGAGATATTGGCCATCGTTATGTGTTATTGGCAATTATAGCCATGTATACATTTGAGGAGTGATAAATGTATATAGATACGGTGTGATTATAGTATATATTATATGATACGAATACATATATATCTGTGTGTGATTGGTATATGTGTATCTTAGAGGCTGATTTCCACGGGCTTTCCTTTGGCGTAGGGTTGGAACAGCCAGATTATATATTTTCTCTAGTGCGATCCAAGGAGGTTACGCGATGTGGGTGAATCCCTTGGCTTGAGGAGCAGGGTAAGTATATCCCCAGGTCATCTCGTCCCGCGTTCGAGTGCGATGTGTGTACTCCACTTGCAGGGGGAACATGACCGCCTCCACCGTTGTGTATTTGTTTAGCATGTCCATGAGAGAGTGGCTTGGTACCGTGGTACAGTGAGTAAACCCGGAGTTGAATCGGCACTATGAGACTGCATCCGGATACATTACTTGTGTATGAATATATATATATATATATGTATGTATCTCTGCTAGAGTAAAGAGATAAAATGAATATAGATTAAATCTCAGTCTAGGAGATCCTATCCGAATGTATATTGTGTTATGTATATGAGAGTGAGTCATATACATAACACAATATACATCCGGATAGGATCTCCTAGACTGAGATTTAATCTATATTCATTTTATCTCTTTACTCTAGCAGAGATACATACATATATACATATATATATATATATATATATACATATATATATATACATATATATATACATATGTATATATACATATATAGATATACATATATATATACATATGTATATATAGATATACATATATATATACATATATATATATATATATATATGTTGTGTACTGAGGGTCTAATGGATCTCGACGATCGACACCGCCAAGTAGTAGTGTATCGGGGGGGGGTCCTTGTTTGGATTTCGCTTCGCGAGACACCCCACGCACGAACATGGCACAGTGTTGAGACTAGGGAGAAGTTTAGCCCTTAGTACTCAGTTTACTTATGACCTTTAGAGTTTGGGGGTGACGGATTAGTTAGGCAGAGTAGCTTGACTAGCATGTCTAGAGGGATGCGTTAGGTGTACACTATTAGAAGAGAGGTGAGGGGTATGTCATGGGAATGCGATACCAATTTAAATATGAGTTAAAGCATATTTTCTTAAATAAAGCATTTATGCACTTGCAAAATATTTTCACAACTCGAGCTCTGACCCGTTTATCTATTTTTCCTCTCTTTTGCTATATATATATATATATATATATATATATATATACGCCTGGATGACGATTCCTTCGAGTCAAACGTCTGTTGCAGCAGCTGTGGATGCATGCAGGTTTCCTGTAAATGCTTCTCTCCTTGTAATCTAGATAGGAGGTACTGTATAAACATTCGGGCCGAAAGCCCAATTGCTTTTATTTATTCTTTTCCGCCTTTTAGTGCGGCATTCGATTTGATTGTATTATGTTAAACCGAGTGTTCGGTTATTTTATTTCATTTCAGTTTCATAACAAGGTTCTAAAAGGCGCGAGGCGTGGTCAAGGCGTAAAGGTCAAGCCTTAGGAGCCTAAGCGCCTAGGCATAAAAAGGCGTTTTTCCTTTTTTTATTATTTTAATTATTCTAAGGCTAATAATATAATAAAATAATACATACCTTGAATTTTGAAAATATATCCATATGTTTTGGTAGCCATCTTTCTCATATGCATGCTCCATAATCAATATATAAAATGTATTTTGATTGTTTTGGACGAGATATTGGTCCAATTTGTAAAAAAGTCTTTAAATGGCGATATCATTTCACTAAGGCATCTTTGTTTTAAAAAAAGTGCGCCTTAATCCTTTTACCAAGAATAAGGGGTAGGCGATGCGTTTCTCTCAAGCCTAGGCGCGCCTTTTAGAACACAATTCCATGCATATAAACTATGTGGATGTTTTAATTGAATGGTTTGATTAAAAAGATCAGTTGAATAAAATTTTGACGCCAGCCTAATAGGTTATTAGTAATTAAATTGGTTTTTGACAGAGATGTTGAGAATGAAACCACATGAGACTCCTGTTTTAATTCGGTACAGGATTGATCGTCGAGTATTTTATTAGGCGGGGTGTCACAGATGGTGTCAGAGCATCAGGTTCTAGTGTCCTTAGAAATCTGTGCGAACGTACTACGCTTTCAGTGTTGCTTTTGATTTGATATAGAGCCTTAGAATTAGGACCATTGATTCTTCTTGTGAAATTTCGTTCTCCTGCCATATCATAAGATTATAGAAATCTTTTGCGCGCTCGTTCGAGATTCATGTGCGGATCGATGAAGGACGACCACAGAAGGCCATTGCAAGGGTAGCAGAAGGCGGGGCTTATTTGGAGCAGTTAGTTGAAGTAGGGTATTAGGACCGCAGTAAAGGTCACTCTCCCTGTGGCATTTGTCAAGGATGGTTGCAATGACTACTAAAGAATAGTTATGAGTATCCCAGTACCGCTGTATGAGAGAGTAGTGCTAAACTTGAATTACCCAGTAAAGTAAATTGGGAGAAAGGTTCGAAAGGTTCTTGATAAGGACCATATGTTGAAGTAGAGATTATACAGAGTAAGTGTAATGTGATTCAGCGAAAGTGAAAGGCTCGGGAGCTGTCTTAGAGCAGGGTGTGGAAATACCCATATGTGAAAATTAGAGGAAAATTTTTCACTCGTGGGAGCAATATTGAATTGGTGGGAACGGTGGTCACCATATTCGGGGGAAGCTGGATGTGTTGCTCGTAGAGGAATCTCACGGACGGTTTTAACCGCACATTCCTTTGGTTGATTAGGGAGGAAAAGAATACAGTTTTGAATTATTCACATCAGGATCGGCCAGAGGTCGACAGTGAATAAAGAGTGATATGGAGAAGTGAACCTAGTATGGAAGTAAGGTAGGTACAAAGAAGACGGAGTCCTTCTGTGGAATGTTAGACTCATTGGATAAGTGTTGCTAACACTTGTGGAGAATTTGTATCCATGGAATCCCATTGGTGGACATCCACCTGGGGAATTTATTGAACTAGTGATGTTGAAGCCGGTAGTGGAGTTTCCTTTTAGCGAAGAAGTTAAGGCAACTATGAAGGCAATCATCAGGATCAAGGCTATAGAGTCCGAGATACTGATAACATCATCCTGGTCAGGGTGACCACAAGTGGGGAAAGTTGCAACATGGAATGTAGAACCACGCGCTTTGACCTTGCCCGATAGGAGTTAAGGGATAAGAATAGGGTGCCGAGGTGGTGCATCGATTAAAGTAGTTTCTGGCTTAGTTAGGGCAAGTATATCATGTCCGGGAACCATTTGGAGTAACTTTGGAGATAGGTGAAGTTATTATTGTGAATTTCACCTCGGATGGAGGAGGTATATTCGGTGTGACAAATTGAGTCACCGTATTTTATTAGCCCTAGATTCGTGTGTGGTTTGAGTTTATTAGTAGTATCGATAACATTATATAGTATATGTTTATGTGTTTTTCCGCGATAGCGGTGATCTATTTTCTTTCATTCGCTGTGAAGAGCGGGTGTTAGTACTTTAAGTTTATATCAGATTGGTCTTGCTCGTTTTGTTTGTGTTATACGAGTATAGTGTTATTTTGAGTATAATATGATATTCGTTGTTCGGAGCAATAGCAGGCTAATGATTGCAAGACAATCGTGTCCGCGATTCCAGGGTGGAACAGGTTGTTGTCGCGATATCTCACCTGGATACAGGTTGAGTTCACCTTTATTATATGTATAGATGGAACTTCGGTGAGCAGATGTTTCATTATCGTGATACGAGTGCGTGGCGACCTTATAGATATGGTTTAAGGTATGCAGGGTTTATTGTTGAGCTGTGAGTTTAAGCTCATTATTGTTTGCGCAAGGACTTAGTGTTAGTGCGAGCGCTTGGTGGCGTGGCTCCTGGACAGAGATAGGAGTTCAGACCACATTTTGTTGAAAGAGGGGATAGGGTTATCCCGATTGCATATTTGAAGCTAATGGACCTCCACGATCGACAAAGTTAAGAAGTAGTGTATTGGAGGGGTTCCTTGTTTGGATTTCGCTTGCGAGACGCTCCGCGCATGAACCTTAACGACGTCGGGAGTGGAGAGATGTTATAGGATGCAAGGATGTTGGTTTTGTCGATAAGTCATATAGTGTGGAGGAAACACTATAGACTGAGGGCCACACGATGATGGTATGATTATGGAAATATAAGTGCTATGGAGAAGCACTAAAATGGTTCTCTCATCGCAAGTAGGTGGATGAAGCTGGAGCTAGAGAAATTGATTTGAGGCTTATAGCCAGGCCTTAATGAAATGGCAAATTGTGGTGGAAGTATGTTTTGGGTATGATGTTCGCAACACTTTTGCAGAGAGTGGGCGCCCCAATTTGATAGACTTTCCATATCGTTAAGTGGAAGGATAGAGTGGTATAGGTACGTGAGTAGGTTAGCGAGGTAGGATTTAGGACGTCCCGCTGGTTTGCCTTAGGCCGTTATATCTCGATGACCGTCGATGCGAGGGAGTAGTGTAACGGGAGGGTTCCTTGTTTGGATTTCGCTTTGCGAGACGTCCCACGCATGAAACCGAGCAAATGTCGGAAGTTGAGAAGGTCTGGGGCACTAGGGACATAGTTAGAATATTACTATTTTACGTTTAAGAAACGCTTCGATCTTAGAATTATTGGAAAGTAAGGCCAGTAGAGTCAGTAGCGCCGATATAGGAAGATTGTGGGAAGTTAACCACAAGAAGATTGGTTGGTTAACCTTGAGAAGGATTGGATTTCTAAGTATAGGGGGAATTAAATTTTGCGGGTTATGAAAACCCATGTGTGAGTATTACGCCGAGGAAATAAGGCCCATTGTTTAGAGAAAGTGTTTGTGTCGGAAGTTTACAATAGTCGTGCAGAGAAGCCCGGGTTATAAGGTGTGTGGGCACCCTGGTAAGTTGCTTTTATATACCGCCTGAAATAGAAGGGGCGTAGTGTATAAAGTTGAAGACTATTCCTTGAGGCAGTCATAATGGATTTGGAGTGTGTTGGATGGAATGTCGTAAGAGGTACGCGATAATCCAATTGTATAGGGCAATAAGAGGTAGCATACCCAAGATAAGCGACGACACTGATGGGAATAGTCGAGCGTTAGAGTAATTTCTTTTTGAGGGAAATTAGATATCCTGATGTACATAGGCAGATGCTTAGAATATCGGATCTCCGATGGGATCGATAAGTAGAGCGGTTGGTATAGGCTCGTTTTAATTACATGCGGCTATAGAAGCACCAAGTATAATGTGACGTTAGAGTCCTCTTACGACCGAGGTAGCCGTATAGTATCGTATAAACCTTGTTAGAGGTGAGTGCTGAATGAGTGTATGGTTGAGAGCCATCGGGTTAGTACCATTCCACTTGAGGCATTAGGATGTGGAGTGATTCACGATCCTAGGTTAGTGTTGGTAGTATTGGTTATATCTGAATTTCGAGTACGAAATTCCGTTGTAAGGGGGGGAGTATGTAATACCCCGCACTTTTACGGATAATTAAAATTCGTAAGTGTAATTTGGGAATTTAAGAAATTATCGTGAATAATAATTTTTGGAGTTTTCAAGGATTAGATGATTTTCGATGATTTTCAAGGATTAGATGATTTTCAACTTTATTTCATTTTTGGAGTTTTCAAGAAATTATCGTGAATAATAAATATTTACTTTTGGGACTAAGTAAATAAGTTGGAGTATTTTAATTATATGTCGCAGCTGGTAAAGCGACAGAAGATAATATTTTAATGGGAAAACCCGCATTAAGTTGTGTTGGGTTAAATTAGTGATTTGTGGTCAAGTACCTCGGATGGAGATTTCGAGTGCACGGTTGGTCTCGGAAAGGGCAAGATAGTCAGAATAGAGTATCCGAAGGGTCGAAATTGAGTTTCGGGAATTTTTGGACCAGTAGGGACTTGTAATTGAGTAAACGAGTCATTTTTTATTTAATAAGGGATAAACCCTTATTCTCTCCTATATAAGAGAGAGGGAGAGAGGGAGAGAAATTAAAGAAAGAAAGAAAAGAGAGGGAAGAGAGGAAGGAAAAAGAGGAAGAAAAGGGAGATTCCGGCCAAACTCCGCGGGATTCGACTCGAGGTCGTCGGATTTTATCCTCCAGGTAAGTGTGTACTTGCTTTATTTCATTTTGAGCATAAATCTCATATTATAGTTGGTAAACTATATGATTTTGGGTTAGAACCCATAAAATAAATTTGTGAAACTGAGTATGAGTTTACATATTGATATAATGTAAACTCTAAATGATTTCTAGTGTTAAAACCATGTGAAAAGAAGTGAAATGGGGGGAAATGAGAAAACTAGGGTTTAATGGGTTTTTACGCTCAAATCCAAGAAAATTGGTTTAAATCCCCCAATTAATTGATGTGTTAGTTAGAAATCAATGTTTAGATGTTTGTTGTGTTGTTGTTTGAGATTAGAAACCATAAGAATGGAGTTTGGGTCGATATTTGCGTATTTTGGAGATTGAAAAATCGCCCAAACAGTGCCCCTCGAACAAGCCGAATCGATTCGGGTCTAGGCCGAATCGATTCGCCTAAGGGGATTTGGAAGGCTGCCTTGGGCGGAATCGATTCGAATTTAGACCGAATCGATTCGCCCTTGATGACCTGTTTGCAGAACACTTTCCGAATCGATTCGGATTGGGGGCCGAATTGATTCGCCTTGGCCAGAATTGTTAGTTTCCTTCCCTTAAGAGTATGGGGAGTCAAATTACAATTTAGGGTTTTATATGGGGGATCCTAGTTATGATATCGGGCCTCCTAAATATTGGTTTTGAGGGCGAGTAAACCTTTAGATGAAAAAGAAAACCTTGGATTGATTGGTGTAGGGCATAATCCGGGGAAACGGACCTAGTAAACGTTCGGGACGGACAATATTTGAGAGCGAGTTCTTCTGCCGATTGGGCATAGGTATTTGCGTTATTCGAATGTGAGCTGAGTACATCCGAGTAAATCCTAGGACGCGATTACTAGGAATTAGCATTTTCAGGATTAGATGTGTGTAAATCCTTAAAAGTGATTAAAGTGCGAGTTATACGTTAAGTGAGAGAGTATTTATGAGTTTAGTATTCTAGGTGTGTGAATACTTAAATATTGTTACGAGTGAGAACATTTTGGAGATATTGGCCATCGATATGTGTGATTGGCAATTATAGCCATGTATACATACGAGTGATAAATGTATATATATATATATATATATATATATATATATATATATATATATATACGATGTGATTATAGTATACATTATATGATACGGATACATATATATCTGTGTGTGATTGGTATATGTGTATCTTAGAGGCTGATTTCCACGGGCTTTCCTTTGGCGTAGGGTTGGAACAGCCAGATTATATATTTTCTCTAGTGCGATCCAGGGAGATTGCGCGATGTGAGTGAATCCCCTGGCTTGAGGAGCAGGGTGAGTATATCCCCAGGTCATCTCGTCCCACGTTCGAGTGCGATGTGTGTACTCTACTTGCAGGGGGAACATGACCGCCTCCACCGTCGTGTATTTGTTTACCATGTCCATGAGAGAGTCTGACTTGGTACCGTGGTACAGTGAGTAAAGCTTGTTAAGATGGTTATTGTACTTGTGTGTTTGGTACATTACTTGTGTAGGAGAGCAAGAATATATATATATATATATATATATATATATATATATATATATATATATACTCTCATGTAATTATAAACGTTAACATACTCACTCTCATATACATAACACAATATACATTTGGATAGGATCTCCCCCGGAATGAGATTTAATCTATATTCATTTATATATATATATATGAGAGTGAGTATGTTAACGTTTATAATTACATGAGAGTATATATATATATATATATATATATATATATATATATGTTGTGTACTGAGGGTCTAATGGATCTCGACGATCGACACCGCCAAGTAGTAGTGTATCGGGGGGCTCCTTGTTTGGATTTCGCTTCGCGAGACACCCCACGCACGAACATGGCACAGTGTTGAGACTGGGGCGAAGTTTAGCCCTTAGTACTCGGTTTACTTAGGACCTTTGGAGTTTGGGGGTGACGGATTAGTTAGGCAGAGTAGCTTAACTAGCATGTCAGAGGGATGCGTTAGGTGTACACTATTAGAAGAGAGGTGAGGGGTATCTCATGGGAGTGCGATATCAATATAAATATGAGTTAATGCAAATTTTCTTAAATAAAGCATTTATGCACTTGCAAAATATTTTCACAACTCGGGCTCTGGCCCGTTTATCTATTTTTCCTCTCTTTTGTTATATATTTATATATATATATATATATATTTTAGGTGTCCAGACACAGGGACGCCTGGATGACGATTCCTTCGAGTCAAACGTCTGTTGCGGCAGCTGTGGATGTATGCAAGTTTACTATAGACGCTTCTCTCCTTGTAATCTAGATAGGAGGTACTGTATAAACATTCGGGCCGAACGCCCAATTGCTTTTATTTATTCTTTTCCGCCTTTTAGTGCGGCATTCGATTTGATTGTATTATGTTAAACCGAGTGTTTGGTTATTATATTTCATTTCAGTTTCATACATATAAACCGTGTGGATGTTTTAATTGAATGCTTTAATTAAAAAGATTAGTTAAATAAAATTTTGACGCCAGCCTAATAGGTTATTAGTAATTAAATTGATTTTCGACAGTGATGCTGAGAATGAACCACATAAGACTCCTGTTTTAATTCGGTACAGGATTGATCGCCCGGTATTTTATTAGTCGGGATGTCACAACAACTTTAGGGGTTATAATTAGATCCGGCAAATGGGCCAATGTGGGCAAGTCAGAAACAATTTTGGATTGGATTTGAGTGGGTCGGAAATGGGTTGGGAGGATGTTCGGGCAGCATATGGGTTTGATCTGGTTGAATTAACCTTTCCCACCATGAAAAAAATCCAATATTATAAATATAAATAAAATAAAATAAAAAGGCAGACAAAATACGAATCAGCCATTGAAATACAGCTCTATGCTTACCGAATCCGAGAGAGATTCTAAGAGATCGATGCATAAAATCGAGAGAGAGTTTGAGAGATTGATGAATACGTGTCCGAATCTGAGATATTGAGAGAGTTCGAGAGATCAATGTATAAAATCGTTCCAGAGAGTGAGTGATCGTTGATGAGAGAGAGAGAGAGAGAGACGCTGTTTGAAACCCTTTTAGGTATATACAGTTTCTCAGCTTCTCCCAATATAAATGAGCCTAAACGGTCCACGATTGAACCGAACTAATGAGCCGCTGAACCCGTTTTTGACCCGCAAAACAATTTTAATGAACTGAAACAATATTTTCCTGGTGAGGTTCTAGGCGGTTTTGTCCTAATGCTTGAGTGCTGGGAGAGGATGTCTGTGGTCGTGAATACTTGCAAAAGGGTCACGAAAGAATTCGTGATTGATTGGCTCTCATAATGAAGTGGAAACAGGTCCCAATAGCTGGTGAAGATGTGATGCTGAATCTACTAATAAGGCTCACATGAGATTCACATTCTTCTTCCAAGTAATCATTAAAAGGGGGAGGGCGATCCTGATTGATTGTGCCACCAGACTCGACACCCACGCGATCAACATTGTCAAGTTCCACCATCGAGAAGATGGCAAACTCCAATCAAAACAAAGCCGCTGTTCGTGATGGCTTTTGGAGTGAGCGATGGACTAGCCGAAGACACGTTAGAGGCGAGGGCTCTTCTTCAATCCAGATTACCAAGCAAATCCTTGACTCCTCAAATACAATGGGATTTCACAGACTCGGATTCTTGTCAAAAGACTCGTTAGTTTTGAGCTTAAGAATAAAGACGAGTGTTGTATGTGTGGATCACAAGTGCTAGAGGAGGGACTGAAGCAACAGTTGACAAAAAGGCAGAGATGGCGAAACTATAGTTATCGGGATGACTACACCCCCCACATAAAGCGATCCGGGGCTGCACAACCCCCAATATGGTGGGTTCACAGCCTACATCTCCAAATGTAGCATTTCCAATTTTAACATTAAATACTTACGGGTAAATTTGACTTTAATACATTACTAATCTTCGATTTCAGACTTGCATACAATTTTAATTAAAAATTAGACTTTAATACAAAAATGTTAAGAAATATGTTAGCTTAACTGCCATGTGGCTTTTTCAATTAAAAGATTTTAAAAATCATAAAAAAACATCACCAACTAAAGAAAAATGCATTTTAAATTTTAAAAATAATTCAGAAACCGTACAAACTGAAAAAAAAATTATGAAAAAAAAATTATAAAAAGTGGGAAATCCTCTCCCCACCATTGCCGGTCAACCACGCCACCAACCCCCCGGCCAGCACCCCACCCCCCTCATAAAAAAAATCAATAACACCACCTCCACCAAGCGCCCTCATCCGTCCAAAAACATTTAGGCTAAAAATACCACAACCGTTCACCACCCCCTCACAAACCATTTGAATAATCCAAATCTGTAAACAGTGTTTGATTTCCAGTTCTGTAAATGGGTTTGGTTAGATTTCCGGATCAGTAAATGGGTTTGGGTTTGATTTCTAGATCGGGTGTGATTTCCTGATGTGTAAAGGGAGTTGGATGGCATCAAGGAGAGAATGGTGGGGGTGGGGGGGTATATGTTAGTGAGAGAAAGAGAGAGAGGAGAGATGGCAGAGGTTGGTTGTCGAGGGTAGGGGATGATATGGAGGGTTTGTGGTTGTGGGGGGTGTAAGGTTATTGGGGGGGGCAGGATTCGGTCAGTGACGGGTGAGGAAATCCACGAATGTTGATAGAAGGAACTCTTGATTGGAAGAAGTCGTAGCAACGTAAGCAAAGAAAGTCGATTTACTCCTCCATGAGCACCACCACTCCACCCTTGAACCACCCACGAGCACCCGCCCCAGAACCTGCCGCACACACCACCAGACCCAACCCCAGCAGCGCCGACCTAACCGCCCGTCGACTCCACTGGCCTCCTACCTAGGCTAACCGTCGAGGGGGCCTGCCTGCATCACCTCTGAAACCCCCTAACAGCTCCTCCTCACTTCCCAACCTCCCTTAACGCCAACCAAATCGCCCCGCACCAACCCTGGATACCCCAGTTCTCCCTTCCAGCATGAGCCCCTGGTTGCTTAATCCTCGATCCTCCCCATTTCTAAACCACCCGACCCGGTACAACCGAGCCCCCCGTCTCCCACCAGACCAGCCTCACCCTTCTGACTCTCCCACCACCTTCCCATATCCATCTTCCCTCTGATCAACCACCCTCACCCACCTGCCAACTACCCCAATTCAAGGCCCTTCAACACCGAGCATATCTGGCCTTGCCGGCCCTTTTTCTCTGACTCAGCATACCCCAAATTCCAAACCACCACTCCCAACTTCTAAAAAATATTTTTTCACCTCCACGCTTCAAAAAGCTTACGTTTCCACTCCGATTGAATCTCAAGGCTCAATTCAAGATTATCGGAGGCAAGTCCAAGATTGGTTGCTCCACCCAATCATTCTACCTCACTCACGCACTCAATCGGGTCAAATTGAGCCGGTTGATTGCAAGCAAGATCGAAAAGACAAAATTGGGTTGTGCGTTGGGGATTTTTTTGATATTTTTGTCAAGGATGATTGGGTAACTCGCACACACTTTCGCGAGTTAACCTTTGATTTGGGAGATTTCTTTCCAATTTTTGAAGATGGGAATGATGATTCTGATGGCGTTGGACTGATGTAGTCCTATTTTCCGTGGACTTCTCGGCAGCCAGCACGAGGGGCGTTCCGAGGACAACTCCCCTTTCAAGTGGGGAAGCTCATTGATGGTTCTTTTGCCTTGTTGATATTCACCTCCTACGCTCGGGACGAGCTTTTCCAAGTGAACGAGAGTGATGAAAATTAGGATTTATTTTAGCATTTATTGCGTTTTTAATTTCGTTATATCTTTCGTTTTTAGTTGTCGTTTATTTTTGTTATTTTCTTACTTGTATTATAGGGCTAGTAGATGGAGGCTTCTAAAAGCGACATCTTAGGTATTTTTTGTAAAAGGATGTGCCTAATTCATGTGACATCACATGGGCCTAGGCCTACTTCCTTATTTAGGATTATGAGTGCCCCCTTCTAGAACCTTCCTTACTCTCCTATAAATATCTCCTTATGCCATTCATGCAAATCATTCTACGCTTCTTTTAATTGAATGTTTACTCTCTCACGTGCGTGTCTTTCTATATTGTCATTGACGGTTCATTTTACGTCAAAATGTCTGTATTAACTTGTTGTGTATTTTAAAATATTTAATTATACTACAAATTCATGTAGGATACTATAACAACATGGTTCAAAGACTCGGCCGAGTTAACTCGGAATCGGCAGCCAACGATACGAAACCGAGTCACGTTACAAAAAAAATTACAAATCGGCCGAGTTAGCCCTAACTCACCGATAAATCGGACGGTACGAGTTAAATGTACGAAATATCGGGCGTTTCAGTCCGAGTCAACCGAGTTGATGTAAAAAGCAAGAGAGATGGAGTCAAAAACATAGAAAAGTAAAAGAATCTCACGGCACAGGTTTGTGATGGACATACATTTTTGTAGCATATTTGTCTGGAAAAGACAAAAGAAAGTCACGGGTTGAAAGAAATCCTCAGCTATAAATCAAACCATCACTGAAATCTTCAGTATACAAAATCTTGAGCTGTAAATCAAGAATCTTCAGCTATACAATATCTTCAGATACTCACGGGTTGAACCCGGTATGGCCGAAATCTTCCAAAGCCTCATTCTCTCTTTCTTTTTCTTTTTTTTGTGGGGCTTGTGTGGTTTGCGGTGTGTGATAAGGGCCGGTTTTGGGTATTTAGGTATTTACATTTATTTATTTTGCTTTTTAAATGTTGTGCGTGTGTTTTGTGTCAAGTGTTGTGCGTGTGTTTGGGTATTTAGGAGTTAAAAATCTTGTTTATTCTAAATGTTACAAAAAAATGTTATTTTTTCAAAAAAAATGTTACAAAAAATGTTGTTTTTTATAAATGTTATTTTTTCAAAAAAATGTTACAAAAATGTCGACTCTTGCTAAAAAAACATTTTTTCAAAGAAATGTTATTTTTTAATACACAAATCAAATGTTATACAAAACAGTTACAAAAAATGTTATTTTTTTATAAGAAATTATTCAAATATTGATCAATTATAAATAATGTTATTTGCTTTTTAAAAAAATTGTGTTGGTAGATAATACTTGAACATCCATTTTTTAACTCTATTTTTTGGATGTTATTTTGTAGAATGGCTCCAAAACTAGATATTGTTATTTTATAAATGTTATACAAAAAAAAATGTTATAAGAAATGTTATCAAAAATGTTATTTTTTATAAAAAATTATTCAAATATTGATCAATTATAAAAAATGTTATTAGCTTTTTAAAAAAAATGTGTTGGTAGATAATACACATGACATTTTTAACTCTATTTTTTGGATGTTATTTTTGTAGAATGGCTCCAAAACTAGATATTGTGATTTTATAAAAACAAATGCTATACAAAAATGTTATAAGGTTGTAGGGGTGGGGGCTTGAGGCTCAGCAAGGCAGCTCAGCGTGGCAACTCAAGCGTGGAGGCAGCTCAGCGTGGCAACTCAAGCGTGACATCTTGGAGAGGCAGCTCAGCGTGACATCTTGGTGAGGCAGCTCAGCGTGGCAACTCAAGCGTGACATCTTGGAGAGGCAGCTCAGCGTGGCAACTCATATATTAGCTTATTGTTTTAATCACATCGTACTTTCATTATTGATTTCTGTAAGCTCTAACGATTGTAATGACGTAACGATAATAACTAAAGGGTTTTGTATGAGGTCAAACGGTACTTGCGAGAGACCAGGCTTGGCAGGGCCTGGGAGAGCTTTCATGCTCTATCGAATGACCTCACTGTGGGAACTTTAGAGGGACCTGGTTTGGAGGATTGAGAAGTAAGGCACCGTTGGGGCTTGTCCTGACCACCTTAGATACACCTGGTAAAACACCGAAGGACCCTGACCGTGGAACCTCAAGCGGAGCAGCTTGGAGTTCTATCGGGCATTAAGTTATGGACCAAACAACCCTATACTTAATGTCACATCTACTATGGGTGATGTCACTAGCCATCTAAACGTTTGTCAGACATACACTTGAGTAAACCGCTGTGGTATTTGGGGCTGTCAGGTAGTTGGTGAACCACCTCTGCGACAACAAACCCCTGACACACAGTGGATAGGCAAAAGGCATGTCTTGGCATTTAATGTTTATGACGTGGAGACAACTAGTGCATCAGGCATTTAATGTTGTGACATAAAGTATGAGGGATGTCTTTCATACTCTTTAATGACTGAGTTGCCTCGGGGGTGGTGTGGGGGGCTATTTAAGGACCCCAACCACCTTTGAGGAGAGGATGATCTTTTTTGGAGAATTAAGAAAAAAGAATCATTGCAAAACTAGAGAGTTCACTGACTCACCATTGTCATTTATTGCGAAGCTTTTAATATTTGACAGAGATTCTTGAGGGAGTTTGGTGTGTTGCTACCTGCCTATCAGGATGTATCTAGGGTGCTTATTTCCCTCTCCCTCTAGCTAAGTCACTTCTAAAGTTCATTATTATTCCCTGAGTCATACACGAGAGGCTTTGTGAGTTTAAGCTGAGTCCATCTTCATTGAGTTTTGTGTGTGTGTTTCCTATAATTAGTCTAGGGTGTTGGCTAATTTAACTCGTGGTTACCATACTCAATAGGGGTTACGCCTCCACATATATAATCTAAAGTACCCTCTTACATTTGGCGACTCTGCTGGGGAGGCATCCTTCTAGAGAAGGAGTATGGCGCAGGATAACGCTACTAGAAGACTCAATTTTGATGACATACAGCATAATGAAGAACAAGCTGCAAGGGAGCAGGAGGCCCTAAGAGATGGGGCTCCTCGGGGAGAGATACCGCTGGCTCCAATAACGATAGGCGTCCCAGGGGCTGCACAACCCTCCACGAGCGTAGGGCTGGGACCTACCCAGATGGCGCTCCTCATGAGCAAATTTTACGAGTTTTTGCAAACCCCAGTAGCTTCCACTATGCTGGGAGGATTGGAGACTAGTGCCTTCGTGACACCAGGAGTGGCCCCAGGGGCCCCACCAGGGGCAGGCGTTACGGGAGCGGTACCAGCAAGTGTACCCTCTGTTGTGAATCCCACTGTGGGCGGCTCAGGCGTTTCAACGGCGCAACCGATAACGTTCGCTCCAGTTGCAACGAGCGCTCAACCATCTGCTCCGTTGCAGGTGGCCCCAGTGGCCTCGCCCTTGGAAGAGATGAGAAAAGAGATGCAGAAGGAGATGCTGAAGTTCATGCAGTCTTCCTCGCAGGCTGTGGGCGAGGTGGCAGCAGTCTACGACGACTTCCGGACACCTTACCCCCAGGAGTACAATGACGAACCCTACCCGAAGGACTATATTCCCCCTACCTTTGAAAAATATTCAGGGAAGGGGGGGAACCCGAAGGAGCACATCAAGCGTTTCGTCGAGCACCTGGGGGCGCATTGCAATGACAAAAAGCTTAGGCTGAGGGAGTTTTCCAAATCCTTGACTGATAAGGCCTACACTTGGTATTCTCACCTGCCTCCCAATAGTGTCCCCACGTGGGAGGAGATGCACGTATTGTTTGTCCGAAAGTTCTTCTTGGCAGAAGATGAGTTCACCCTAACCCAACTTGGCAGGGAGAGGCAAAGGCCAGGAGAGGAGGTAGTGGCCTATATCCGAAGGTTTAGGGAAAGGTCCCTTGACGTGAGGGAAGAAGCTAAGGAGGCCAGGTTACTACAAATTTGTGGTGAGGGATTACTTCCTGAGTATATCTGTCACTTGATCAATGAGACACGCGAGGGAACTTTTTCAGCTTTCTTAAAATCTGCAAGAAATATATCATTGGTGGTGCGACCTAGCCCGGTAGTAGCCCCCATGATGTTCAGACAGACGATACAACCCATCGGGGGAAGGACTCAGGCCCCACGGGTAGGATATGTCGAGAGAGAAGATGGGGGCAAGGCTCAGAGGAAGGACAACAAAAGAAAGTTCGGAAGGGATAGGGAAGACCCGCCACCGTTGCCTTGTACGGTGGAGGAGGCTATGAGTTGCTATAACGCAATGGTCCAAGGCGGAACGGTTTACGAGCCAAAAGGTGTCCCGATAGAGGAGCCCGACGTGGCAACTAGGGCCAATCCCAAATATTGTCAGGTGCATCGAAAGGTCCAGCATCCAACAGAAAGCTGCTTCACGCTGCGAAGAATCATAGACAAGTACGTGAAGGCGGGAACGCTGCAAATTCCCCCACAAAACGTTAACAATAACCCGCTCCCGGCGCATGGGGCCAATGTTGTGACGGCCTATGATGAAGAGGTAGAGCGAGAGGGGAGAGGGGCAACGAGGGAGTTCGATAAAGCACTTGAGTATTGCACTAGAGGAATGGCCAACGTAGTTCTGGCGTATGATGAAGCAAGTGCTAGGGACGCAGAAGACGCCTATAGCGTTGAGGGCGAGGAAACAGGTCCAGTCATAGAATACAGCGCAGTTTCAAAATCCCCAAAGTTCGCTTGGTTCTTCGATCAAGTGGGGATACCAAAGGAGAGCAGACTGGAGATAACTCGGGCGATCCTTGACATCGCGAAGAAGGACGCGGTTCCCTCGCTGAAATGGAGAGGACCCATGGCGAGGCTGGTAAAAAAGTTCCTATCAGAGGTGACCTTCAGCGATGCAGATAGAGCTGTAAGGTTCCCTCATAACAGGCCCTTGTATGTGACGGCCAGTATCAACGGGGTTAGTTTTGCAAGAACGCTTATGGATGGGGGTGCTTCCATCAACATTATGCCGATCAACTCCTTCCACGCAGCTGATATCCCAGAAGAAAGGTTGGTTCCCATGCCTCTGGTAATCTCAGGGTATGACAACCAATCTTCCAAATCCATTGGGTATGTGAATGTGGGAATTGTAATGGGAAATCTGAGTTCCCACATCAAGTTCCATGTAATAGAAAGTGCAACTTCCTATCATTTACTAATAGGAAGAGTATGGATGCACAATCAAGGTTTAGTTCCTTCAACATATCATCAATGCGCCAAGGCGAATGTTAAAGGAACAGAAGTGACCATTAGGGCTACAAAAAGGCCCTTCGCCATCGAGGAAGCTCACTTTGTGGATGCGGCCTTTTATACGGAGTTGGAGGAAGATGCTCGAGTCCTAACAAGAAGAATGGAGGGGGCATGGGTTCCCTCGATCAGAGATAGAATGGGGCCTCTGAACGAGCAAGGCAAAGAAGCCGCGAATAATGAAGGGGTGAGGGCCGAAGAAACCCATCAGGTGATCCCTCGACCCCAAGGTACTACGAAGCAGCTCAAAAACAAAGTAAAGCTTAGAATGGATCCTGTGGAGCATGAGGTCCAACGGCAAAGCGTGCTGAGTCGCTTTTCAGGAGGAAGAATCGCTGAGGCTTCGAGAGAAAGGAAGAGGAAGGCCTTGGCAACAGCTACCAACAGGCAATGCAAGAAGGTGATCACTGAGGAGGGGAAGGTGGTATACCGTTTATAACGATGTGAGCGGGCGGCCGAAGAGACCGAGGATGGGGCTGACCCGTTATATGAGTGTTTCTTGATAGATCAACAGGGACAGTGTATGGTGATAGACAACTCCAACATACAGGAGTTCGTGGAGGAGGTCGCCGAAGAACCAGACTACATGGCAAATCAACCGAAGCCCCAGGCACAAGAGTTGGAGCGGTTGAACCTGGCAGGAGAAGGGGAAGACCCAAGGCCCATCTTCATTGCGAAGGATCTCGGTAAGGCGAAGCGAGAAGCCCTGGTTGGGCTAATCCGGGAGTTCATAGATGTCTTTGCGTGGAAGTATACCGAAATGGAAGGGCTAGATGAGGAAGTGAGCTGCCACAAGCTAAACGTGACACCTTCAGCCATCCCGGTAAAACAGGCAACAAGAACTTATAAACCTGAGTTGGACTTGAAGATCAAGGAAGAGGTTCAGCGTTTATTGGCAGCAGGATTCATCAAACCAATACAACATCCCCTGTGGCTATCTAGCATTGTGCCAGTAGGGAAGAAGGACAAGAATCAAATAAGGATCTGTGTGGATTTTAGAGATTTGAACAGGGCTTGCCCCAAAGATGAGTTCCCTCTACCTTCCATCGATAGCTTGATAGATGCCACGGCTGGACATGAGATGTATAGCTTCATGGATGGGTACGTTGGGTACAATCAGATCAAGATGGACCCCGTGGACGCAGAGAAAACGGCATTCAGAACCCCGTTGGGCAATTTCATGTACAAAGTAATGCCGTTTGGACTTAAGAACGCGGGAGCTACTTATCAAAGAACAATGATGGCCATTTTTCACGATTTCCTCCACAAATTTGTAGAATTCTATGTGGATGATTTGGTCATCAAATCGAAGAAAGAGGAGTCCCACCTAAATGACTTAAAGAAGGTGTTTACTCGATGTAGGAAGTATAAACTAAGGATGAACCCATTGAAGTGCGTCTTCGGAGTAACATGTGGGAAGTTTCTGGGCTTCGTGGTTGATCGACAAGGGGTGCAGATGGACCAGGATAAACAACGCGCGATCTTAGAAATGCCGTACCCAAGAACGGCGAAGGAGCTAAAAAGCTTCCTCGGAAAGGTCTCCTACCTCAGAAGATTTGTACCAGGATTGGCCGAGGTAACACACCCGTTGATGCAACTGCTGCGAAAGAACACAAAGTTCAGGTGGGAAAAGGATCACCAGGAGTCCCTCGATGAGTTGAAGAAACTGCTCGTTTCACCGCAAATCATGGTTCCTCCACAGGCAGGAGCACCGTTGCAGCTATACCTCACCTCCACTACAAGGTCCGTTGGAGCTTTGCTGGCACAGGAGATCGACGGGCAAGAACGGCCAGTGTATTACCTCAGTAGGATCATACATGGGCCGGAGATTAGATATAGCAGCCTAGAAAGGCATTGTTTGGCCTTAGTCTTTGTAGCACAAAAACTTAGACATTATATGCTGTCTTTTACAATTCATATTGTAACTAGATGTGATCCTATTAAGTACTTGTTGGCTAGAACTATCTTGATTGGCAGGGCAGCTAGGTGGTTCCTTATTCTCTCCGAATATGATTTAAAGTGTGTGGTTCCTCGTGCTATCAAGAGCCAGGCGTATGCTGATCTGTTGGCAATCTTTCCATCAGGAACGTTTGAACCACCTAAAGAAGACATTCCGGGAGACGACTTACAAGCCAACTATCTGGACACAACCGATGAGGAATGGACGATGCAGTTCGATGGGTCTTCGGCTGAAAAAAAAGGAGGGGCAGGGGTCATCCTTTCAAAAGGAACGGAGGAAATTTGCCTTTCCTACAAACTAGATTTCCCTTGCTCCAATAACGAAGCAGAATACGAAGCGTTGGTACTAGGGTTGCTGGAGGCTCTTCGAAGGGGAATTCGTTCACTCTGCATCAAGGGTGATTCGAACTTAGTAATTCAGCAAGTTAATGGAGAATATGCGTTGAAACACATGAATTTGGCACCGTACAGAACGATCATTCAAAGGCTCCTCAGCCAGTTCCATCGGGCCAAAATCAGAAGACATCCCAGAACAATGAACCGACATCCAGACGCTTATGCCACTATTGCTCAAAAGATGGTCATGAGGAGCGATACGACTATTGTTACGATCCAACGAAGAACAGCTCCTTCGGTGATACAGTCAATACTACCGACGGAGGGAGACGCGGGTTGGAGAGGAGAGGTCAGGAAGCAACTGGAGTCTGGCGAAGGAGCTATGGGACTCAGAGAGTTGGCCCAATACTTTACAAACCAGGGAAATCTTTACTTCAGAAATGCAGGGGGATGGTTATCGAGATGCATTGGGCCAGAGGAGGCAGAGCGGAGGTTGAAGAAAACACATGAGGAGCACTGCGAAACAACTGAGATACCTCTTTATAGGAGAATTCAAAGAGGGGGATATTTTTGGCCTAAAATGAAACAGGATGCGGCAGAACTACAACGGAATTGTGATAAGTGTCAGCTATTTTTCGAAGCAGCTGAGTGCCATTTCATTGAAGCCCAAACAGACTGGAGGCAGCCCTATATCGACTTTATTCAGGGTGGAATTGTCCCAACGGAGAAATTGGATGCGATGGGACTAAGGCGAAGGGCCCCGAGGTTCTATATCCAAGAGGGGCAGCTTTATCGAAGGGGGTACTTCAACAGGCCGTTGCGTTGCATTACAAAAGAAGAAGCAACTGAGGTCCTCAAACAAGCCCATGACCCAGCTCACATGGGAGGGGCCAAGTTATATGATCAGCTGATGACGTTGGGGTATTATTGGCCAACGATGGAGAAAGACTCCGCCGAATTTGTCCGAAAATGCAAGGCTTGCCAGCTTCATGGAAATATGATCCATGCCCCATCGGTGGACTTACACTCTCTGGCAACGCCTTATCCTTTCCACACTTGGGCGTTCGACCTCGTGGGGGCGATACATCCTTCGTCGAGGGGCAAGATATGGATACTGGTAGCAACGGAGTGCTTTACAAAATGGGCTGAAGCAATACCACTTAGAAGGGCAACGGCTGGGGTAGTAAGTAGCTTCATCAGAGAGTATATCATTTGCCGCTTTGGGATCCCAAAGGTTATTCTCTCAGATAATGGGACTCCCTTCGTCAACTCAGAAGTAACGATGCTCACAGACAAGTACTCCATTGTTCATCACACTTCAACGGTGGCATACCCGAAGGGGAATGGTCAGGCTGAAGCAACTAACAAAACTCTGGTTAATATCTTGGCTAAAACGATGGAGGACTTTCCAGGATCGTGGGATGACAAGATACCAACAGTGTTGTGGGCCTATCGAACGACGAAGAGGAAGCCCACGGGGTACACTCCGTTCTCCCTTGTCTATGGGGCTGAGGCAATTCTTCCAGTGGAGTTGGAAGTTCCCTCGGCTCGATACGCCTTGCGAAGTAGCATGCTTCCTCAGAACAGGCATGTGCAGTTGGAGGCATTGGATGAACACAGAGACAATGCGATGCAACATTTTCAAATGTATACAAAGCAGCTCTCTAGGGCATATGACAACATGGTAAGACCAAGGAGGTTCGTGGAGGGAGATCTCGTTTTGAAGGCAGCAGTGAAACACATTAGGGGACTTCCTCTGCCAAAGTTCGCAGCCAATTGGGAGGGACCTTTCATCGTGAACGAAGCTCATGATTCAGGTTATTGCCTAATTTCTAAGCTGGAGGAAGATAGGCCATTCAAAATTAACAATAAATGGCTGAAAGTATATCATGTGTAGACAGTTAGTTTGTACCATCGATGTATTGGGTCCTTTTATGAATATATAAGTTTTACTGATGATATGAAGTATAGACATTGATATGAAAGCAGGCATAACTCAGAGATAAACTGAACAATGTACATTCTTCCATTCATTAAAGAAGAGAGCATTACAAGCAAAATAGGGAACTACTGCCCAAGAATTACATGAATGAAAGAAAGAAAATATGTACAGGAGTTTTACTACCCTAGGAGAAACCACAGATCCGGGGAAGAGAAAAAATCCCCGGGAAGGCCCGAAGAAGCTGATGCAAACGAATTTTGAGCGTTGACAGCAACCTCTAGCCTGGTTTGCACCTGGGCGCGTTCAATAAGGAGCCTTTCCCGTTTTAGCTTGGCCAAACGCAGAGCTTCTTCGGCATTCGTTACTTCTTCATCGGCCGATTCCAAAAGAGGTGCCAGCTCGGCTAACTTAACCTCCTCAGCCCGTTGGTCCTCCTGGTGCTTTATCAGCACTTCCCTCTGGCCGATCAGTTGCTGGTTCTTCAAAGTCTTCAAATGCGTTATAAGCCAGTCAAAACGGAAACCATCACGCCCCAACTCCTTCAGAAAACCTAGAAATTGGTTGAGAAGGGATCTGGTAACATTGGCGGTGGGGGTACTAGCAATTTCAGCAACAACGATCGCCATGCCCTGCAGCCTGTGACTCATCACATGAATATTCGAGCGCAGGCAATCCGGTGTGAAGGTCTCAGGATGGCGACCCACCAATTGTTCAATCACCAGCCGATGGTTGACGGGCATTTGAGGAGATTGCCGAAGCACCATGAGGCAGAACGAGTGAGGAGCTAGGTCGGGAAGAGGGACCTCACACCCAGATTCGCTCTCGACTGCAGCACCAGTCGTAGAACCTTGATCATCATGAATGGAATTTTCCGAAGCAGCAGGTTCTCGGAAGGGCGAGCCTACAGGCGAGAGGACTGGGGGCGAATCTTCCCGAGCAACCTGAAAAGAAAAGCCCAAATAAGGAAATGAAAAAAAAAAAAACTTAACAAGTGTTTTCGTTGTTAAGTCACCGTTATAAGGTGGAGTTTGTGAAAAAATCTTAACAAGTGTTTTCGTTGTTAAGTCACCGTTATAAGGTGGAATTTGTGAAAAAAAAACTTAACAAGTGTTTTCGTTGTTAAGTCACCGTTATAAGGTGGAGTTTGTGAAAAAATCTTAACAAGTGTTTTCGTTGTTAAGTCACCGTTATAAGGTGGAGTTTGTGAAAAAAAACTTAACAAGTGTTTTCGTTAAGTCACCGTTATAAGGTGGAGTTTGTGAAAAAATCTTAACAAGTGTTTTCGTTGTTAAGTCACCGTCATAAGGTGGAATTTGTGAAAAAAAAAAAAAAAAAACTTAACAAGTGTTTTCGTTGTTAAGTCACCGTTATAAGGTGGAGTTTGTGAAAAAACTTAACAAGTGTTTTCGTTGTTAAGTCACCGTTACAAGACGGAGCTTAAGAACAATCTTGTGAAAAAATCATCAGATGGAGATAACGGAAAACCTCAACGAAAGATAGCAAGAAAAACATACCTCAGTCACAACGGCAGCAGTCGAGGCAGCCACAGGGACAGGAACCGTTGTTGGAACGATTATTGCCTCAGATGGCATAACGGGGTCCCTGGGCGCAGAAGCCCCCACGCATGTCCAAACCTGATCACCCGTATAGGGCACAAGGGCCAGCATATTGGGATCATCATGAGAAGACACTGGGCCCTCAAACAAAGCCACAGCAGGAGGGGGTGTAAACACATCAACCTGGGCCCTCACCACGAGAGTTGGTGCAAGATCAGGAGACAGCTGTGCACAAAGCCAAGTGTTAGAAAAGAAGAATGGGCACAAAAATTATGAAGAAATATCTTGACATATAACTTACCTCAGTTAGGGTGCTAAACAAAGGAATGATAGTCGGGGGCCTTATCAGCATCGTTGGAAGAAGAATGCTTGCCAACAACGAGGACACTTCCACCTGGGGTACCCAATACATATCATAGTTCAGTAAGCCAAATAAGAAAAGAGTATGACCGAAAGGACTACAACAAACAAATTACAGATCACATCATACCTCGGGCTCACTCTCCTCCACAAGCACAATGGGCAGAGGAACCTCAGGTGAGGCCCGTGAATCAGAGGGGACAAAGGATGTTGTCTCAGGATGGGCCACTTCGGGCAAGATTATCACCTCAGGCGAGGAATCACTCGCATAATCAACATCATCACATCCCACAAAAACTTCCCTCGCACGTTGGCTGGCTCCACGGCGAGAATACGTGAGCCCTGTCATGGGGGAACGGGGAGGAGTCACATCGGTATGAGGGGCACTGAAGCGTCCCCCCACGAAACGGCTCACGGGAGGACTGGAAGGATCTGGGTCTTCTACTTCAACCCCCTGCAAAACAGTTGTCAAAGAAAGGGGGGGAGGGATAAGAATACACACAAGCAAAGACAGTCATCCTCAAGCAAAAAAGGAGATAATAACTAAGTCAGCAGTACATACCTCCGATTCAGAAGGAGAACGAGAGGGCACAACCACGGGCGAAGTGGGAGGAGTGGCAGCAATTGAGGGGGCAGGGGTCGATTGCACCTCAGGGGTCATGCGTACTTCAGGAGTCCGTTTCTTCTGGGACTTGGTGCCCAGAGTCTTCTTCCTCGAGCTAGCTGCACTAACGCTGACCCCTTGAGGAACCCGGGAACTCTTCCTCTTTTTGGCCGTTGGCTCTGAAGGATCCACCAACACCGTGGGGAAAGCAGCGGGGGAAGGGACAACGACTGCATGCCGTTGGTACTCAGCATGTATTCGGTCCAGTTCTGCCTGGGCCTCCTGCCTCACACGCTCAGCCATCTCAGCAGGCATGGGAGGAGGAACGGATGCTATGGGAAGAGCTGCCACGGGAGTTTGGGGCTTCTGGGACTTCGACCTTGATTTCGATGTCCCACTCTTGGCCGTTCTTGCTTTTTTGGCAAGTGGTTGAGAAGCCCCCTCGTCGGTAGTAATTGCAGTAGAGGGGGCAGCCTTCTTCGCAGCAGCCGTTTTGGACTTGGGCGTGGCAACTGGGACCATGGCACAAAGTGGGGGAAGCTCGTTGGGAGGCGCTTTGTAGGTTGAGCTTAGAGGGAACTCTACCCCAAGCACAGAGTTGCCCTTTAGCCCCAACTCTAGGGCAGAAAATGAGCAAACAGGAGGATACACCGGCTCTTGCTTGATGAACTTAGCAATTTCAGCTAGTTGTCTTGGCCAATACTTGGTGGCAAACAGAGGGGTCACATCCCCATGCCTGGTAATGCTGGGAATGGTGACACGCCCAGCCATCACTGAGGATATCCCCCACGCAGCAGTTGAAGAAAATAAGGAGCATGCCTCGCCAAAGGAGACTTTGGGGTTTGATGCTTGAAAAACTGGACGCGGCACCCCCTGGTCAAACCCAAACTGACGGCTGCATCGGCTGGGGTTATAGTGCTCGCTCGTGTATCCCCACTCGGTGTAGGAGGGCAGATATGAAGGAGAAAGCAGAAGAACCACGGCAAGCGAGGGATCCTCAATGTCAGGAGAAGGGTCCTGTATCAACCTGGCATCATGATAAAAAAATCTACAAGTGTGGAAAAAGGCGTCTTCTTGATAAGGCCTCATAACGAAGCTCTCAAAACGGTCAATCACCGAAATCAACTCCTTTCGGCTTTGCCTCTTATGGTAAATAAAGGACCGAGGAGGCAAAATTGATTCAGCCGAAGGAGGACTGTTGCGCTTGGCCGCTACGGCAGGAAAGCGGAAGTAGAGAAAGCTGGTCAGAAGCACACTGTTGGCAAAGTTGGCCAGGTTATAACGACCAATGGAGCGTTCCATGTCGAATAAAATCCTGTCCAACCAGGTGTACAGGGATCCCAAGGCAATTGCGGCCAGGGGAAGCTTTATGCCTCGAGCTAGGCGAAGGGACAGGTTGATGAGGTCTCTTCGGGGCTGATCGTTAGGCTTGCCCGTCAAAAAGAAACGGGACAAAATCACAAGAATGTAAGCAGGAAGCTCCAACGATGTACCTTGACCAGGGGCAGTTGATGAAGAGCTGCCTTCGCCAGAACTCTGGAAGAAATAGTTGATCAGGGGAGAAAAAGTAGCTTTGTTCGAAGAACCGATGCAGCTTCGGCATATGCGATCCAACTCCGAACGATCCGCAGTCTCTTGAGCATCAAGAGCTTCATCGGTGTAAGGCTCATGGCCTGTTGCATCGAGGCCCAGGAGCTCACACACATCTTCCAGAGTTATGGTAAACTCACCCCAGGCAGCAATGAACGTATGAGTATCCACGTTCCAGCGAGAGACCAGTATAGGCAAGGCAGCGTTGTTCTTTGATAGAGTAAACTCACCGAACCACCTTGCCCGTTGCAGTCCGATCTTAGTAAGAACATCAGCATAGGAACTCTGCATGTGAGAGTTCCAGGCAGCAAAGTGTGCGGGGGATCCCCCCGGGGCTTCAAACTCAATATGGGACCATGGGAAGTCCCCTCGCTCTAAGCGAAATCTCAGAGTTCCTTCTGGGGGCAGAAATCCCCACTTAGACGCCTCTTCGTCTTCATCACCCAGCAAGAGGGCGTCAAACTTGGAGGAAAAGCAAACAGCCTTACAGGCAGCAGCAAAGCCATCACCCTCCCCAAAAATGGGAGAGCGACGGTAAAATCTCAGCTGTTCTTGGCGAGCAGCGCCCTGGGCGGATGCAGCAGTGGTGGTGGCAGACGGAACACTGGTGGCAGAAATGGTGGGATTGCTTGAAGACGCCATGGCAGGAATGGTGCTTGAAGCCGTAACAAAGAAAGCTTTGAGAGAAAGGGATTGAAGGCAACAATGGAGACGGACGATCACAAGTAGTATTATATAGCTCTCTACAACAATGGCGTATTTATCTCTCTCTCTCTAAGAACAGAAGCGATAATCTGAGCAAAGAAGATAACAATGAAGTAAGGAAATGAGTGAGGAAGAGAAGAAGAAGTAGAAACAGATTCTTTAGGTTCAAAGTATTTTGAAAAATGGCTGTTGAGACTTTCGAGTCTGGCGTTTAGATTTTCCCACCCTCGCACGTGCACGGCCGCCTGTAATCATTTCACAAAAACACGTGGCACTTCGGGAAGTGCTGTGACAGTTGAAAAGACAGCGCACGTCATTAATGAAATGACGCATAGAGAACAGGAAGCGTTGCCTTCCTCAGCAAGTTTGAGTTTTGGCGCCAATCTCCTTGTCAGACTTATCCAACGGGGCCACAACGAAGAAGATGTTCCAACGGTTCCACAAAGAAAAAAAAAAAAAATCCATCAAGATTGAGTCATTTCGTGCAGACATTTCTTGTCCCAATAAATCTCTCCACGAGGGGGCAAATGTAGGGGTGGGGGCTTGAGGCTCAGCAAGGCAGCTCAGCGTGGCAACTCAAGCGTGACATCTTGGTGAGGCAGCTCAGCGTGGCAACTCAAGCGTGACATCTTGGAGAGGCAGCTCAGCGTGGCAACTCATATATTAGCTTATTGTTTTAATCACATCGTACTTTCATTATTGATTTCTGTAAGCTCTAACGATTGTAATGACGTAACGATAATAACTAAAGGGTTTTGTATGAGGTCAAACGGTACTTGCGAGAGACCAGGCTTGGCAGGGCCTGGGAGAGCTTTCATGCTCTATCGAATGACCTCACTGTGGGAACTTTAGAGGGACCTGGTTTGGAGGATTGAGAAGTAAGGCACCGTTGGGGCTTGTCCTGACCACCTTAGATACACCTGGTAAAACACCGAAGGACCCTGACCGTGGAACCTCAAGCGGAGCAGCTTGGAGTTCTATCGGGCATTAAGTTATGGACCAAACAACCCTATACTTAATGTCACATCTACTATGGGTGATGTCACTAGCCATCTAAACGTTTGTCAGACATACACTTGAGTAAACCGCTGTGGTATTTGGGGCTGTCAGGTAGTTGGTGAACCACCTCTGCGACAACAAACCCCTGACACACAGTGGATAGGCAAAAGGCATGTCTTGGCATTTAATGTTTATGACGTGGAGACAACTAGTGCATCAGGCATTTAATGTTGTGACATAAAGTATGAGGGATGTCTTTCATACTCTTTAATGACTGAGTTGCCTCGGGGGTGGTGTGGGGGGCTATTTAAGGACCCCAACCACCTTTGAGGAGAGGATGATCTTTTTTGGAGAATTAAGAAAAAAAGAATCATTGCAAAACTAGAGAGTTCACTGACTCACCATTGTCATTTATTGCGAAGCTTTTAATATTTGACAGAGATTCTTGAGGGAGTTTGGTGTGTTGCTACCTGCCTATCAGGATGTATCTAGGGTGCTTATTTCCCTCTCCCTCTAGCTAAGTCACTTCTAAAGTTCATTATTATTCCCTGAGTCATACACGAGAGGCTTTGTGAGTTTAAGCTGAGTCCATCTTCATTGAGTTTTGTGTGTGTGTTTCCTATAATTAGTCTAGGGTGTTGGCTAATTTAACTCGTGGTTACCATACTCAATAGGGGTTACGCCTCCACATATATAATCTAAAGTACCCTCTTACAAAGGTTATAAAAAATGTTATTTTTTTATAAAAAATTATTCAAATCTTTTCAAAAAAAAATATGGATCAATTATAAAAAATATTGTTTGCTTTTTAAAAAAATTGTGTTGGTAGATAATACTTGAACATGGCCTTTTTTAACTCTATTTTTTGGATGTTATTTTTGCAGAATGGCTCCAAAACTAGATATTGGATGGGAACATGGAACTGCCATTGGTGGAGATAAGAGCAGGTTGCTCGCAATTATTGTGGCAAGGTTTGTAGTGGTGGTGTCACCAGACTAAAAGAACACTTGGCGGGAGTGCAAGGCAATGTCGAACTGTGTCGCCATGTTCCTAGTGAGACAACAACTAATATTAAAAAAATTCTTACAGATGGTATGAAGCAACGGGATCTTGAGAAGAGGAAGAAGGAGAAACGAGTAAAGAATTTGCAAGAGCAAACCCAATACTATGATGAAGATGATGCCAGTGAAGATAGTGATGACGTTAATGAAGATGATATCACCCATTTAGAATTAGCACAGTTGAAAGCTACTATGAAAGAAAGTCGAAGAATGGCAGGAGAACAACATAGACATTCAGTTTCCGGGCCAAGGCCATCCACATCTGGGTTTAAGCGACCGCACATGTCACGATCGTGGTCATTGAAACCAGGGGTTGAATTGCCTGCTCGAGGGATGGACCCTTCCATGTTTAGGTCGAGGAAGTCTACTCAGTGTGAAATCCATGTTCTCTAAAGATGGAGTGAAGAATGTTGGGAGATTAGCAAGTTTTTTCATTTTAATGCCATCCCGTTTCATACTGCTGATAGTGGACCTGTCTATCAACATATGATTGATACGATTGCTACAGAGGGTCCGAGGATTAAAGGTCCAAGTGGTTATCAGATTGGAGGTGTTTACTTGGATGCGTACATAGCAACTCTAAAGGAGAAATGGCCCGAGTATGGTTGCACAATCATGTGTGACGAGTGGAGTTCAAGGACGAAGAAGCCTATCATAAACTTCATGGTATACTGTGATCGTAATATGATATTTCACACTTCTGTTGACACGACTAACCAAATAAAGTCAGCGGATTATATTTTTTCCCTTATGGATAAAGTTGGGGAGGAAATTGGCGAGGCTCACGTCGTACATGTTGTCACTGATAATGAGCCAAATTTTAAGGTGGCTGGCGCGTTATTGATGGAACAGGGGAGACACTTATTTTGGTCACCTTGTGCAGCACATTGTCTTGATTTGATGCTAGAGGAAATTGGGAATATGAAGTCAATCAAGTCGGTATTGAATGATGCCAAATCAATTACCTCGTTCATATATAACAGCCATAAAGTTGTGAATTTAATGACGGAGTATACCAGAGATAGGGAGTTGTTAAGGTCAGGCATTACGAGATTCGCTACCGAGTTTATTGCCCTTGAGAGTCTCATTCTCTATCAGTCTGAGTTGAAGCGAATGTGTACCACGAATGAATGGCGTGAATACAACCGTAAGAGGACCCGAAGGAGTGCGGCCACTAAAGTGTCTGATTTAATTCTGGCAGATCAATTCTGGCAACGAACTGCCGAAGTTGCCAAGCTTTTGAAGATAGAAAATCAAGATAAAAAGCCTACACTCTCTATCATTTACGCAGGGGTGGATAAAGCAAAACTAGCAATCCAGACGAGTATCAAAAACTGGAAGAAGTATTGGGAGGTGATCGATGGAAGATGGGAGAGACAATTGCACCGACACTTGCATGCCACGGGATATTTCTTAAATCCGATGTTTCAGTATTCATCCAATTTTTCAAACCATCCCGAAATAAGAGCCGGACTAAAAGAGGTCATCGAAAGGCTAGAGTCAGACGTACAAAAACAGGCCTTAGCAATAAATGAGGTATTACATTTGTTTCCATCGAGTTATATTTTAATTCATATATGTATTGTTTCTAAATTGATTTGTTTGCCTTTTAGGTTAAACTCTTTACGGATAGGAGAGGAGTTTGGCTCAGATCTTACCAAGCAAGCAGTCAAATCTTCTCTTCCAGCTGAGTGGTGAAAAAATTACGGTGAGGATGCAGCAAATCTTAGGCGCATTGCTATCAAAGTACTGAGTCAAACATGCTCATCTTTGGGCTGTGAGAGAAATTGGAGCACATGATCTCTTATCCATACAAAACTGCGCAACCGATTGGCAATAAAAAAATTGCATAAATTGGTGTATGTGCATTACAATTCGCGACTTAAAGTTTGGAATTTGGTGTACATGCGAGAGACCGAAGATTTTTACAATCCGATAGACTTGAATTTAATAATTGAGGAGGATGACATCTTGATCAGAGGGAATGATGAAGGGGTCTCACCAGCCGATGATTTAGACTGGTTGGATGAAAAGCGAAGGGGAAAGACGACGGGGGGGTCACAATCAACCGGCACCGGTCAGTGTTCTTTTCAGTTCTGTTGATGATCATGGTGATGATGATAATTGGTAAGATATTGCTGGCACTTGTGGTAATCATGAAGATGACGACGATGATGATGATCAAGGTGGTGGCAGGGGAGATGTTAGTAGGGAAACAACGAGTGGTAGCGGACAAAGGAGTGGAGTTGGTGGTAGCCACCAAAGGGGTGGTTCTTACAATACTGGTACACAACATGATGGTGGTATGACATGGGCACAAGGAGATGAAAACTACTATGCCACGCAAGACACAAATTATGGTTATCGCCTGAGAATCAGTGAACAACCGAGGCATTTAGACAATTTGACGAGATTCCCTAGTAGTGACGAGTATTCAAGCGGATATGATCAGCAACGTCTTGATGATCAACTACAGGCAATGGGTTTAATGACAGATCATGCAAACCGCGGTGGAAGACATAGTATCTCTGGGAGTGGGAGTGGGAGTGGCACAGATAATTATGGTCTGGCACAACTTCCAAAATCTACTAGTACTAGTACTAGTACAGGTGGTTACTATGATCGTTATAGAGACCATTATGGATCTACTAGTAGCGGCACAACAGGTGGTGATTATTATGTATATAATCAAGGGACACAATATGGTGGATCTTCAACTGATAGTTCTGGGCATGGAGGTTTTGGATATTATCATCACGGTAGGCAACCGGAAGATCGTCAACCACAATTTCCAAATTATGGATCATCTAGCCGGTCATCTCAGCCATCTAAGCAGCAATATGGTTCATATGTATTTCCTTACCCAACTGAAAGAAATTACCCCTATCCAAATCCGTATGATCGATACCGCAACTAGATAGGGAGATAAAAATGATGAAACATTGTAATCATTCCTATTTATCTTCCATACAAATTTTTTATCTAAATTTTTGTGGCATTAGATTGTTTTTCAATATTATTATTGGTTTACTATGCAATATTGAATCTGACAACTCTAACGCGCTTCAGTATAACCAATTCTACAATGCAATGCATATTGAATGATGGGTTTGAATGTACATCATTGGTCCACTTTGTTAATCTTATTTTTTTTAAATTTTCTATATTTTTCTGGAATTTTTCGCGCTCTCTAAATAGCGTATCTTTGCATATCGCCCGATACCGCGACCGAGTTGAAAATCGGTTGTCCAATACCGATACTTTGAACCATGTACAACAAACACGCTCTTACGTAAAAGTTGCAACATTTAAAAACTTAAAATTTTGATATTTACATCCTTTAGAAATTATACCGTCTCTTTAGAAAATTATTATAAATTTTTTGCACATTTTTAATATATTATCACTATATCTTAAAAACTCTTAAACACTTGTGGTATTTTTTTAATAAATTAGTATTGTTTATTAAATGCTTGTTATACATTCTTAATGTACTATTGCTTCAATATATAGTAGTACTCCTTAACCTAGTATTAATATATCTTAAAAAATAGTACTATAAGTTACAAAATTAGTGTTATTTCTAAAAAAATTCATAATTTGAATTTCTTATTACAACATTTGCATTTATAAATTCTTAAAAAATACTTGCTATTTTGTATAATGCCTCCTAAACAAGATATTGGTTGGGAGCATTTGTTCATCTGCTATTGATTTAATATTGAAGCTGGCAAGTCCAACACGCATCAGTATAATCAATTGCACAGTGCAATGCATATTCAATGATTGTTTTTAACTTGTCTAATTGGTTCACATTATCCATCTTATTTTCCTATTTCTATAATTATTTTGAATTTTTAGGGCTCTCTAAATAACATATCATTGCGTCTCGCTCGATACCGGGAGCGAGTTGAAAATTGAGGGCCCGGGTAAGATATTCTATACTCTCCCCGTGACCCATAAACCTAAGACAACATACTACTACCCCCTCACATAACACGTAAAGAGCGTACGGACTTCGCAACGAACTTAATGCAATACAGGCAGAAGCAACACACGCGCACATAGGCGCACACGATTACACATAAGAAATAGAATTGCCAATCAACTGAGTACAAAAGAGAGATTACAAGGGTATATATATGGCTCGGGAACTTGGCACACAAGTTACTCTTATTGGATTAGATATTAAAATACCCCTTAGCTAAATGTAAAATAAAGACCATGAGAATATAACTTTGACGTAAACTACAAGTCAAAAGGCTCCTAAAAATATCTAACACACCTTTAGAGAGAGAAATACTCTTTTCTATTCAAAACTCAAGTCTACCTCAAATGGGGCTTACATGGAATAATTAAAGGGGGAAGGTAGCTTAGGCTCTAAGCTAAAGATCTAATTACAAGTATGCCCCTAAGAGCCTTTTCTACCTCACCTCTAAATACTATAGCAAAAAAGAAATACAATGCCAAAACCAATGTTGTCAATATCGGCCGATACACGATACGTATCGGACGTATCGTATCGTATCGGGGGCAAAACGTGTTGTATCGGTGAATGTATCGTTTTTTGTAAGTATCGGCGATAAATAAGTATCGGTCGATACATATGTATCGGACGTATCGTATTGTATCGTCGATACATACCTTTTTTGTTTTTCAACTAAACAACGTCACTTTGCTTTTTTAACCAAAAAAAAAAATAGAATAAGTTGAGGGAGTTTGTGAAAGGGATTTGGGACTTAGGATTTGGTTTATTATAGTTACGAGGGTTTTAAAAAACAAGGAGAAGAATTTACAAACCATTACAGCTTTGCTAGGGTTTCTAATTATGAACCAAATCACATACTCCTCTCTATTTCTTCTTCTTCTTCGATTTAGGGGAAGGTTGATTTCCATTGATCGCAACCTCCTCTCTTTCTTTCATTTATTATTTTCTTCATTTGTTTCTTATTCCCAACAAATTTTTTTATTTATGTGTGGGCTAGTGTCCTGTGCAAAGTCACTATATGATTATATAATAAGTATAACTGGTCTTAGTGGCTATGATTATTGTATAAATTATTAAATATTGTGTTTAATAGAAAATAGACCATAGTGACTACTGAGAATATTATTATATTTCAGTTAATGGGTTAAATTACTTATTCCTTTTTTTTTTAATGTTAATATAGAATGCTAAGACAAAAAGATTTGTTGTATGATCATTGCACGCAAGTTGGTGAAGGGAAAAATAAAGGGCTAAGATTGCTAAATAATTATTGTGTTTTCTATATTACACGCACGTATTTTAATGTATATAAAATTATTTATATAATTATTGAAAATCAAAATGTATCTTACGATACGATACACATTTTTGAGAAAACGATACGGCTCCGATACAGATTTTGACAACCTTGGCCAAAACAAAATAAAAGAAAAATAACAAAAAGAAAATAAAACACTAAAAAGCCCAAAATGACAAATATGCCCTTTGATCCACATCAAACTTATTCTAGTTTACCAAACTAACGACTACAAACAAACTCTTCTTCATAATCGAACACACTCCATATGACCAATATACCCACCATCATTACATCACTTTAACTTAAATCGCAAGGTTCAAAAAAAGTTACTAATGATTTCGTTAATTTTTTTCCTGATTCAATCTAAATAATTAGAATGGTTGTGGTGCAACGTATAGGTTCTGATCCAACCTTTTCTCATAGTACCCGTTGATTAAACACAAGAGTAATGCTACTGGGCAAATAATTTGACCAACTTAACTGAACAAATGATGTGTAAAAAAATACATTGAAAAAATATCCAGCAAGCAACATATAAACACAATATATAAACGAGCATAGGAGTACCCTATCATAAATAAATAAAAAACAATAGCGTATTTTTATGAAGTAAAGAGACATGGAAAAAAGGGCAGACCCGGGATTGCGAAAGATTGCAAAGAGAGACAAGGTAACGTTCAATATTTTGGGAATTCATGAGAATACGAAGTTGCAAGTGTATTTCACCATGGGTATCAGATTTAGCTCAGAAAAATCGTATGCCTGATACATACTGATTTTGGCCGAGACTTCAAAGCATGTGTTTAGCCAATGTAACATGAAGCCTCCCAGTTAGTATTATCGTAAAAGACGAGACAATATAAAGAAAATCATTTCACAAATACAATGTGTGTACACAGAATTATCTGAAGTGATTAGACCCTTGATAACAACATTTGGTATGGAAAAAGTCTATATATTTTAGAAATGCAATAAACAGCAAAGATAACACAAAAATAGGCAAAAAGAGATATTCACAGTACCCCAGGAGTTTGAAGACCATCTTGCAACCCAAGCATCTGAGTATCAAATGGCTCCTCGAAAACCTACAAAAGAATATTTCACTAGGGACTTAGAGAAGGAACAAGAGAGTTTTGCACGATAAAGTATGCTTCAAGTAGTTTCACACAAACTGGAAACAATGAATTGAATTAACAAAAGGCCAAAGAAATCCTATAAGACATGTTTGCAGCAGTGGGAAGCTCAAGGCCATTCCCAAAATTTTGGAACAAAACGATGTGAATATCGAAATTTACATATGGAATACTGCAGCCAGCGCTCTAATAATTAGATTACAATAACTTAAAATGTCTATGAATAATATTTCTTTAGGAAGAAAATTTGCTCAATAGTAGATGAGTAAGAATTGCTCAATATTATTAGTTTTTCAAAGAATCCTCCTGTAGTATTACTATTAGTAATTAATCACAAAAGGATTGACCACCAGTCCACAGAAGAAAACAACAAAAGCCAAAAACCCTCAAACAGCCAATACTCAATCCCTGCTGCCAAGAAGCAAAGAATTCAACCATTGGAATGGAATACTGTATGTAAACATTTACATATGTTGCATAAAGTAATAAGGAACATTAGTTTCTTAGTAATGGTGAGGCTTTCTTGTGAAATAGATAACATGTAAAAAGTTTCTTTTTAACAGTGTGAAAGACGGACATTGAAAATGGAAATACATTCATGTTCAATTATTTAAAAAAAGAACATAAAATACAAATACTTGATACTTCATTAAGATATTTATAATATTTGGGCCTCCCAAAATTATTGGTTATTGGACACCTGAATGTATTATCCAATATATCCCAATTTTCTCATCTTCATCCAGACAACATTATGAATTTCTAATGCGGGAAAAAGTGCCTAATATTGATGAGAGAGGGGGGAGAAAATGTGAACAGAAACAACCCTTAACGGGTTGCAATTTTAATAGAACATACAGAGTCACTCATCTGCAGATTATCAGCACCAAGGAGGCTTGTTTTTACTGCCACCAATCAAATAATTCAAGTTAGATAAATGAAAGCAATTCAAATGTCAGATGTCCTATGCATAAAGAAGATTAATAATGGTGGTTGCTAAAAGCAGCCTAATAAATAAGTGGGGCACCCAAAACACGCCAAAAAACTGTCCATGCCATATTCGAAAGATTGTATCTTAATAAATACCTGCTTTACTTGAAAATTCGAAGCCACCTAAAGCTGACAGTGCAGCAGAGTAATCAGGGTAGGCCATGGACATCCGATGCAAAAGTGAAGCATGTATGTTTCTTCCATCAGCCTGGCTCATGGATATATTACCATCTTTAACCTTCAATTGTACTTCACCAGGTCCACCGTTTTCATTTCTTAATATTGTCAAATTTGGAAGAGTTTCCTTGAAAAATTGCAATAGAGGAACCTTCTGCTGCTCATTGCTGAAATTTGAGCGGAGCAAACGCAATGCATTCAATAATCGTTCAACCTCCACATCACGAATTGCCCTGATCGCAGCAATTTGACGTTCAACTGAAAGGACAAATTTTATTTTAAAAAAAAAGGTCAGAAACTGATGTGAACACACAAATATCACTAAACTATCATTAAAATTGAAATGATTAAGATGACTGGCCAATGGCCTTAAATATGGTTCCAAAGGATGAACCGGATATGGACGGTTCCAATAAGATTTCATTCTTGAACAAAAATCATTTTTTATTTATTTCATCTATTCCATGACTGGAACAGGGGAGAGTACACGATACACCACGATTTTGAATCAAAAGAGAGATTTCAAGATAAGGAGGGCGACTAATGAAGTTAGTAGCAGATGCGAAGGCCTCTGAGTCTCTGCCTCCTGCTGTGTGTCAGGGGAGGGGGGAGGGGACAAATTTTATTTCTAAAAAATGGTATGAAACTGATGTGAATAAGGGTCTTTTGTCATTTTTTGTTATTTTGAGTCTTTCTTCTATTTTTAGCATTCATTGTATTTTTCCTTTTGTTTAGTATTTAGAAGAAGGAAGGTTATTGGCTCCTAGGGACATAATTGTAATTAGATTCTTAGCTTAGAGGCCAAGCAACCTCCTTCCTTTAAATACTCATTTGTAGCCTCATTTGAGGCATTCTTCAATTTTGAGATATAGAATGACGCTCCCATTTGACGTCATTCTATATCTCAAAATTGAAAAATGCCCCAAATGAGGCTACAAATGAGTATTTATAGGAAGGAGGTTCATTGGCCTCTAAACTAAGAATCTAAGGGTCCGTTTGATAGCCTCTCAATTCCGGGGCAAATTCATAAAAGTTGGAAAATTCTGGTCTTTTCCAGCTTTTACGCTGTTTGATAGCCTTCATTTGCCTTGGAATTTGTTTTTAATGTACAACACCCCTTAAGCACAATTTGCCACCCTAGGGTGAAATTCAATTCTTTGGGAGGGGTCAGGTTTTTGTTTGCCACCTTTGGGTGGCAAATCACTCAAAACCAATTGTTTTTTGTATACTATATATATTTCATATATATATGAATATATATTGTTAATAAATATGTAAATATATATTTCGTATATTAAATATATATATTTCGTATATTCTTATATATATATAAATATATATATATATATATATATATATATATATATATATTCGTATATTTTATATATTTTAGCACATATATGTATATATGTACGAAAAATATACATACATTTATATATTTCGTACATATATACATATATGTGCTAAAATATATAAAATATACGAATATATATATATATATTCGTATATTTTATATATTTTAGCACATATATGTATATTGCGTATATTTCGTACATTTATATAATTTATATAATTCATATATTTTAATATATATTTATATTTCGTATATATATTATATATATACTGAATATATATTATTTACAGAATATACACCTATATTACATATATACTGAATTATATAATATATTGATATATTCTATAAATAATATATATTTAGTATATTCAATATATAATATTATTTACAGAATATACACATATATTATATATATACTGAATATATATAATATATGTATATATTCTGCAAATAATATATATTTAGTATATGCAATATATAATATAATATATTTTCATATATTCCATAAATAATTACAAAATATATGAATATATATCCGAATATATATATTCCGCAAAAAATATATACAAAATATATATATTCCGCAAATAATATATATATATATGAATAATATATACAAAATATATGAATATATATATATATCTGAATGTATATATTCCGCAAATAATATAATATATATATCCGAAATAATATAATATCTATTCATATATATATATATATATATATATATATATCCGAATATATATATTCCGCAATAATATAATATATATTCATATATATATATTCCATAAATAAATTTTCCACATTTATATCTATTTTCCAACTTTTGCGTTTGATAGAAAATGTGGAAAATTGATGATTTTCCAACTTGTATCAAACAGACACAAGTTGGAAAATATTCATTTGCCTTGGAATTGTTTGCCCTGAAATCAAATGTCCTGGAATCATTTGCATTTTCCCACTTTTCTATCAAACGGACCCTAATTACAATTATGTCCCGAGGAGCTAGGGCTGTGTTTTTTTTTTCCGAACTTCTGATTTTTCCGAATTCTGATCCGATTTTTTTACGATTTTGGAATAATTTTTAATTTTTCGATTTCCGATTTCCTAAAAAATTCGGATCGGAATTTTTTTCAAATTCCGAATTTTCGATTTTTGCCGATCCGAATTTTAGAAATATATTCCGATTTATTTTCCGATTATATTTTCCAATATTTGTCGAACATTAAAGTTATAAAAAAAAATATACCCTATTTTATTTTACAAAGGTAAACAATGTACTCTGCCATTAGAAAAAACCTTCTCACTTTCACTTAAAACAAAAAACCTCACTTCATACCTCTCTTCTCTCTCTCACTCGGTCGGACTCCATACCTCTCTTCTCTCTCTCCCTCGGACTTCATACCAGGTACGTATGAAAACCACATCTTCAACCTTATGGATATGAAGTTCATACCTCTCTTCTCTCTCTCACTCGGTCCGAAGATTTTTATGGATCTGAAGTTCTTTTTCATCGATCTGAACAGATTTGAACATGGAAGTTTCCTTAACAGATCTGAACATATACTTTTCATATATTGTCCATTTTATGAAGTTCCATGTTCATGGAAGTTTGGTCTTTAACGTGGATGTAAATAATGTAAATATATGAACAGATACTTTTCATATATTGTTCCAGTTTATGAACAAATACCTTGGAAGTTTTAACAAATCTGAAAATGGAGGTTGGTCTTTATGGTCGTAAATAAAACTGTTCTGATTTTTTCGAAAAAACAGCCGAGTTTCCAAATTGTGCCGAAAATTATTTTTCTTCTGAATTTGCGGAAAATTCCGAAATCGGGAAAAAAAATAATTCCGAAAAAAATCGGATTCGGATTGGGTTTCAGCTCACCGATTTTTTTGCCGAAAATTTCAGAATTTTTCCGAAGCATGCTTTTCCGATCCGATCCGGCCGAAACACAGCCCTACTAGGAGCCAATAACCTTCCTTCTTCTAAATACTAAACCAAAGGAAAAATACAATGAATTCTAAAAATAAAAGAAAGACTTAAAAATGATAAAAGACCCTTATTCACATCACTCTCCCCCCCCCCCCCCTTGAAAGAGTTCTTCCTCGAACTCCGAGGGGAAGGCCTTCAGTGTCACCGTCGAGGATAGTAATGAGGGCAGGCTGGGGTGGAATCTCCGGTGTCTCCTCAAGATACTCTGGATCGCCCAAAGCTAGGAGGGCGCTACGGGAGGGAAGGGAGCAATCTGAGGCTCTATGGCCAATCACCCCACAATTGTAACATTTGAATGTTACCGGGTGAGTGGAAGCATGAGGGGGAACCATGGGGGTCGGAGTAGCTGATGTAAACGGAATCATAGGAGCAGAAGAAGTCACTGGTGCTGGAGGAGCTGGAGTAGAGCAGCCACGGGATGGAGAAGCAAACTGATGGAATGACTCGACTTTAGTGGCGTACTCCACCGCCTTGGCAAAGGAGGTGGCGTCACGTAAAGCGAGATCCCACTGGATATAGCTCTGAAGATCGTGGATATACCGACTGATCCGCTGCTCCTCACTCTCACCGAGACAGGCACGAGTACAAAGAAGCTAAAAGCGCTCTGTGTAGTCTAAGACTGTAGTGTCCTGCCGAAGAGACTGGACCCGCAAAAAGAGATCACGCTCGCAAGTAGTGGGAACAAAAGCGGTCATCAACTGTGCACGAAGCTCGGCCCAAGTCTGTATAGGAGGCTGGCCCTCAATAACACTCGCGTAGTCCTGAAATTTGATGGCCGCTAACAAGACACACCGGCGACCTTTCAGTCACTTGTACTCGAATATTCTCTCCATGACGGCAAGCCAATCAACAACGGTATCGGGCTGTAGGTGGCCATCAAACATCGGAATATTTACCCGAATGTCACCCTGTATACTCCTCGATAGTAACTGAAGTGCCAAGTGCGTAATGGTGTCACCGCTCTGTAGCGCCAAGGCATCCTCATCTAGGTCATCATCGCCTGGCAGAGGCTCGAGAAGCAATGCTCTCGGTTGTCGTCTCTGAGGCGATGGATGAGGAGGATCAGGAGATGGTGGTGGTGGTAAAGGGGCGGGTGGAGGAGGTATATAAGGTGGAATGGCCTCTTATGGTGACGAGGGAGGTGGAACGGGGACCAACGGCTGGCGGGAGGGGCAGTGATTCATCTGATGCCCCTTTTGATAACACAAAAAGCAATGCCACTCGGAGAGAGGTACATATGGAGCGACTTTCGAGCCCAAAGCATCGAAAGGAGAGACATCGGTGCGCCACTCAGTAGGAGGGGGAGGCTCAAACTCAGGAGCGGAGTGAGGTCGGGATAAAGGTGAGCCGTCATGTGGGGGTAGGCTAATCCACTCCCGTACCCACTCATGTGAGTCAACGGGGGTGGAATGGACGGAGCAGGCATCCCATGTAGAATGAGGGTGCGGTACACATGTCGGGTGATCGGGTGGTGGTGATGTGTATTGAATAGGTGGAGGCGGAAGCGTGGGGAAGGCTATATGGGGTGGGCGTGTAGTAGCGGGTGGAGCTGGGGGCATGGAGGGAAGATGTTGAGGTTCGAGGTGTTTTTGCGTGTGATGGCGAGGATAAATGGAGATGTGATGTAAGGGATGGTCATGTTGAGGAGGGGAGGGATGGGAAAATTGTGGTGGTGAATGGGATGGGGCAAATATGTGAGGTAGAGGAAGGTGTGGTGAGGGTACATGGTGGTGTGTTGAGAGTTTAGGTGGTGGATGGGGGTATATGGGAGGTGTTTGTGACTTTTGGAGGGTGAGAGTATCGGAGATGCGTGAGGGTTGAATTTCTAAGGTTTGGTGTTCAAGATTTGGATTAAGATGCATGTAAGATTCGTTTGACACTTGAATTGTTACCTTTGCTTGTGGATGAAGTGGATTTGAACCCTTTGTGTGTCGGATGTCATGGATTATCTCGACGATTGTGGGAGAGTATGTTCCAATCATGGGAGGTGCCATTTGAACACAAATTGGAAAAGGGATTGCTAGACAAATCTCTTGCTGAATCGGATGTGCATGTGCATAAGGACCCTCGATAGGTGCGTCTGACCCTTGGTGGGTGCGGACCAAGTCGGAGGATTCTGCCAGGGCCGTTGGTGGCTGGATCTGGCCCGTTTGGCTTTTGATCTGGGACGTGTGACTTCGCAAGTGGTACCGAGTGGTGGGGAGTGTTGTCCGGTGGTTTGGAAGGTTTTCGGGACCGGAATAGGGGGATTTTGGGTCAGGTGAGGGTCGGGATGGGGTGCTGCATTAACCCCTCACGAGGCTTCTGAACCTCCTGTGCCAAGTGTCTCAACGTGAATTCATCCTCTGCTACGAAGAACTTTTGGAGGAACTGCTTGTGCATCTCCTCCCATGCGAGGATACTGTTGGGTGCCAAATGGAAGTACCATGTGTAGGCTTTCCCCGTGAGGGTCTTGGAGAACTCCTTCAACCTCGGATTTTTGTCATTTGCATGCACTCCCAAGTACTCAACGAACCTCTTCACGTGCTCTCTTGGATTCTCCCCTTTGCCACTGAACTTGATAAACTTTGGTAGAATATACCCCTCTAGGTATGGCTTCTCGTTCACCTCTTGTGGGTAGGGGTCCTCCAGCTCCTCGTATAGATGAGGACCCTCCCTCTAAGAGGAGAGCAACTTCCTCACCTCCTTTATGGTAACAACTTTTGAGGGTGATTCCTCCAAACTCATGCCCTTTGCTGCTGGTGAGACTGATGGTGCCACAACTTGCTCCGGCATCACTTTCCGCGGCGGAGCCACTTCCGCCGGAATCACTGCAAGAGTGGTTGCCCCACCAGGGGGGGCAGCTGTTGGTGGTGTTACACAGCCTAGAACCAAACTTGCTAGGTCTATATTGTTTTGTTTCAAGAAGTCAAAAAATATGCCCATAAGGCTCATACCTGTCATCGGAGCTGTTGCCGGTGAGCTAGTCTGCCCTCCCTGAGGAGGAGGTGTCTTAGCTCCCGATCACCACCACATCCTCCTGAGTGGTCTGATCACTTTGAGTTCCATTCCCAGGTGGAATGTCTTCAAAAACTAGCTGCTTAGAAATGTTGAAACTTTCTTTGACCATGGAAGTGAGGATACCTCTCCAGCGGAGTCACCAAATGTAGGAGGGTAGTGTGACTGGGTCTGATAAGATGTTGAAACGGGTGAGGCGTGACCCACTTCAATGAACTCTGCCTTCAAGGTTTTCAAGAGCTTCTGGAGCAGCTTCTGATAAACCCCCGCTTCTGATAAACCCGTCTCCTTTTGGTAAAAATGGAACCCAAGCTAGAGCTCACTCCCTGCAAGAAGATGAACTTCACAATAATAATAGTAACTTTTCCCAAGAGGAATTCCTGAGAGTGATGGCTGTCAGTGTGGAGTGAAAGAACAAAACACTTAGCACTAGAGAGAATATTAGGAGGTTCTGTTGTGATTTTGACAGAGTAACAGTATGATTTGAGTTCTGATTGTTAATTGACCTTGTCCAGGGGTTCTATTTAGACTTGGGCTATTTATACTTGGGCACTAGGGCTGAGTTGGCACTTTGGGGCGCCAAAATTGAGATGGTTGGTGAGGTACAAGGTCTGCAATGTACCATTTGTCCCTACCTGTGTGCAACCGCCTGTCCTCTCTGACAGGTGCCACCTGGTGTGAGCCAAAGTCAAAAAGCAAATATGTCTCCTAATGGAGACAAAATATCTAATTTGGTAAATATCTTTTAAAACGATAACTTGTGGTACAAAATTTGTAAACTTGAGAGGGGAGGCTTCGAGGACCACCTCCACTAAAACCATTTCTCTTGAGATGGGGGGTGGGTCTTGAGGACCCCCTTCTCTAAAACCATTTTTATAAAAAAAAAAGTTCAATTCTGGTGAGCAACCTCTTGGTTGCTCATATCAGTTATGACTGAGTGTGAACTGTGTAAGGATTTTGAGTAAACCCTATGATCTTTCTACTAGTATTCTCTCAATCCTAAAGTGATAAGTGGTTGAGCCAAAACTCCTAAGAGATCCCAACTGGGTTATTTGAACCCTGCCTGCTCAACTAGGCTACCTGTACAAGAAAGTAAGTGTTAGTAAATTTATTCTGTAAAAGTACTTGTTTTTCATAATGAGGGACTATTCATGCTGGATCCCTCATTTTTGCCTATTCTGTTCAGAGGGTCACTTCTTGGATCCTCCTGCTGCAAAACAAATACTATTTGAACATTTGCTAGAGGAGTCCTTCGTTGTGGGCTTCCTCACTAGGGTTTTTCCCTTTTTTAAGTGGTCTTGGCAGTGGGGTCCTCGTTTGTGAACTCCCCTACCTAGGTATCATTTCAACTGGTTTTAATTTGGGGGAAAGGGGCCCCTCGCCCAAACTATCTTTTGAACTTGAAGGAGGTCTTGGAGAGTTCCTTCTCAAAAATATCTTTGAAACTTCTTTGCAGGAGGGTTGGAGGGGTCCCTCACCCAAATCTCATTACAGGAGGGCTGGAGGGGTCCCTCGTCCAAATCTCATTACTGGAGGTCTGGATGGGTCCCTCGCCCAAATGTAGTGAGCAAGCCAAAATACCCCTCTACAACTATATCTTGTCATGTGCAATCTGCACCTTGTGCCCAAGTTTGGGGAGACACTGGCACCTTGGTGCGTCTTGTGACTTAAATAATTTATGTCTAAACCAACTCTTACGAGACTAGAGACCAATTATATAAATATTTCGAACCATACATACAAATGTTGTAAGAGCTAGCATGCGCGAGAAACATCACGGAGGATTCAAAATAACGGAAAGTAAATACAAGAGCCTTCGCAGCTGTGTTGTGATCTGAAAGGTTGTTGACCATAAGGTGAAGGGTTCAAATCTCACCGGTGTTAATCCTGGAAAAAACAAAATTAAGGAAGAGAAAGAAAAAGAAAAAAAAAAGGGACTTATCCTGCCATCCTGCCATTGCTCACCTTATCCCCAAAAGATCACTCTTCTTTGCAGGAGGGTTGGAGGGGTCCCTCACCCAAATCTCATTACAGGAGGGCTGGAGGGGTCCCTCGTCCAAATCTCATTACCGGAGGTCTGGATGGGTCCCTCGCCCAAATGTAGTGAGCAAGCCAAAATACCCCTCTACAACTATATCTTGTCATGTGCAATCTGCACCTTGTGCCCAAGTTTGGGGAGACACTGGCACCTTGGTGCGTCTTGTGACTTAAATAATTTATGTCTAAACCAACTCTTACGAGACTAGAGACCAATTATATAAATATTTCGAACCATACATACAAATGTTGTAAGAGCTAGCATGCGCGAGAAACATCACGGAGGATTCAAAATAACGGAAAGTAAATACAAGAGCCTTCGCAGCTGTGCTGTGATCTGAAAGGTTGTTGACCATAAGGTGAAGGGTTCAAATCTCACCGGTGTTAATCCTGGAAAAAACAAAATTAAGGAAGAGAACGAAAAAGAAAAAAAAAAGGGACTTATCCTGCCATCCTGGCATTGCTCACCTTATCCCCAAAAGATCACTCCCTCAAAAAAGATAACTAAAAAAAGGACTTTTCATCTCATGTAAAACCTTTTTTAGATAGGACTTACCATTAATCACTTCAAATATATGTATTATGTAATATTATGTGCTATAGCCTTATAAGATGTAAGACACGGGCATGCGAAACAACACAACTCCACACGCCAACACGACATCTTTCGAAAATGTAAGATATAGACACATGGGTAACATGTTGATTATTATATGTACTTGAATATATATTTTAAACAAATTATAAACTAATATTATTATTTCTATAGGAATCGATCTATATTAATGCAGTAACACTTCAAGAAAAAAGAGAAAAGAAAAAGAAATAACACTTAATACAGTAACTGAAAATAAGTAAATTTAATCCAAAGAGACACTTTGACCCCCACCCAACCCCACATCACCCAAAAAAACGCGACGGAGCATGTCTAATCGTGTCAGATTGCGTCCAAACTTTCCGGAAAATATAAGAATCTGGGCACTCTTTTTCGTGTTCAACACATGTCCCATCATGTCGAAAGCAGTCCCAAGAGAATGTTAATGCTCCATAGGTCATGGGAATATCTTATCTACTTAGTCCAAGACTCCAAGTAGGTCTAAAAGACGGTCAACAACCTAGCGTATATAGCACACGAACTGAGTGCTCAAGCTCTATCATTGTGGCTTCCTTTTTCCTTTTTTTGATGAGCTAAAAGTTAATTACAAAAATTGAGATTCACAACCAACATAGACAGATCTTATATGAGCATAAGAGCAGCAGCTAGTAAGTAGAGGAGAAAAAAGCACAACACATAATGAAATACATACCTTCTGGGTCCCTGGATTCATCATCTTTTTTCTCTACTGGGAGCTCCTTTGGCTCAGCGCCATTTTTTAGGTTGCTCACAGGAGATGAGGGAGGTTGTTTGGTAGTCTTTTTAGCTCTTCTTTTTGCCATTAAAATAAATAAATTTCTCCCAAAACTTAATTAAAAACTTGTTTCCATCACCACAATCGTCTCTTTTCGTATAAGTGAAAATGGTCGGAGAACATCAACGATCTTGTCTTACCACCTGACCCGCAGTAACATATTTATAATGACATCAGTGGATATCACAGACATATATATATATAAAAGATAAAAACTTGTACGTCAAAATACCAAAGCGGAGCGTTCACTAACAAGTATAAAAACTCATCCAAATAAAATAGCTCAGGTAATACGGAAATAGGTGGAAACAACAAACTTAAAGCGAACGAAGACCAACCAACTAATATGAAGTAAATGATAAATGGGGGTATATTTGTAATTTTTCATTCTTAATTATCTTTTGTCACAATTGTCATATTTTTAGTGATTAGATATTATAGTTAAAATAGAAGTTTCTAGAAGGTTCCATTTGAGTTGGCACGATGACACCTCATACCAACTCATTCATGACACTTGATACTTGGCTAGCATCTTCTAGAAGCCTCTCCCGATCCCTATAAATGTACGCATCCCCTCATTTGGAAAATATCTTTTGGCTTTAAAACAAATTTCAGATTTGTGTTTGTGTTTTTCTTCTCTCTTTTTTGGATCCATTTTTGGGACTTTGCATAAAAAACCCTAAACCCTCGAACCCTACCCCTAAAATACTAAAACCCCTAAACCCTAATAACCTACAAACCTAAAACCTAAACATACGAATTTAAAACTTGAAACCTAAACCTAAACCCTAAACCCTACAAACATACAAGCTAAAAATTGAAACCTAAACCCTAAAACCCTAATAATATCAAAAGTGGATCAAAGGCAAAATGTACTCTACTAGAACATTAATCACCCCATATTGTTTAATGAATCAATAGAAGGAAACCATAAGTTTGACCCTCCATTTCGTTTGTTCTCCTGCAGTTTAAAACCTAAACATACGAATTTAAAACTTGAAACCTAAACCTAAACCCTAAACCCTACAAACATACAAGCTAAAAATTGAAACCTAAACCCTAAAACCCTAATAATATAAAAAGTGGATCAAAGGCAAAATGTACTCTACTAGAACATTAATCACCCCATATTGTTTAATGAATCAATAGAAGGAAACCATAAGTTTGACCCTCCATTTCGTTTGTTCTCCTGCAGTTTCCCAAAGTACCAAACACAGAATAAAGGTAATTTTCCATAAAGACATGAGTAGTTCATTTCACATTATCTGATAATTACTAACAGGCTTTTAACATGACTAATTAAACACAGTGAAACATACACACAACACATGAGATTCCGATTTAAACCCTCGATCGATTCATCCATCTTGATGACCAAGTGCAAAACTAAAGCAGATCTACGGATCGAATATCTTTAAATAACAAGTTCACAATTAACCCTAAATCATAAAGACAAAAAAAAAACAGAAATAGAACGTGAGACACAGTCAAGGTGCTTGAAAAACGTCACTCGACATTGTTTTATTAGAGAACTTGTCAATAGGCCCTAAGGTGAGGGGTCTCGTAAGGTGTGGTCCTTGGGTTTTTTAAGTGATTATGTGCGGTCCTTGATTGTTATATCAATGGGTATTGTGGTCTAATATAACAAAATTATATATTATAGTATAGCATAAATATTTTTAATATGACAAAAAAAGTTTCTAATATAACAGTGTCATAATATAATATAGGGATCGCACACAATGTTATATTAGTTTTAAGGACCGCACAAAATGTTATATTAGTTTTAAGGACCGCACACAATGTTATATAAAAAAAATTATGAGCCAAAGACTAAATGCCCCTTTTTTTATTTAACGTCTAGTCCAAGATCTTTTTTTTTTCCCAAAAAGTCCTTCACCGTATAAAACCCTAATTCCGAAACCATAAACCCAAGACCCTTAAACCAAAACCCTAAGCCTTGATAAAACTAAAATGTGACACAACAACAAAACGAGAGAACCCCAATTCCTAAATCATAAACCCTTAAACTCTAAACCCCAAAAAAAAAACTTAAAACCCCTAAAACTCTAAAACCCAAGTAGGAAGAAAATGTGTCACAAAAATAAACGAGGTACTTCTTGGAGCATAAAAAAATAAGGTGGACTTAATGCAATATATACTTATCTCCTAAAACATCAACTGCCCTTTGTTGTCTAGAGAATCAAAAGAAAAAAGGCAAAAAAAAAACATAAGTTTTCTAAGGAACCAAACAAAGAATAATTTCTAAATAACACATCACATTACCTGAAAATTGCTAACAGAATTTCAAAATGAACTATCATACGTATTGACAACCAAGTACAAAACATAACCAGATCTAAAAATAAAATATCTTTAAATAATAAATTCACAATTAAAAATGCTAAATCAGAAAAGAAAAAAGAAAAGAAAATGGAGAAATAGAGCAAGATACATACAGGAGTGTTTGGCGGGAAGAGGGGGAGAGAAAGAGAGAAAGAATCATCTCTAATGTGCGAATTTTTTAGCAAAACATAGCTTTAGGCTGCATTCGTATTTTTGCCCAAGGCCAAATCTCAAATAATAATAGTATCAAATTTGAAATTTTAGGGCTTCTTTTACTTTAATAAGTCATAAATTACTTATTTTTGTGTTTGGCACCTTTTTTAATTAATTACTTTGGTATCTTTTTCATTTTACCACTGTTAGATTTAACGTTTAAACGACCAGCACTTGGACTCACTAACAGGTATTACTCCAACGTTACACCATCATTACTTTGATACTAAGAATCCCAAAAGTAGTCGTTTGAGAAGAATCCCAAAAGAATTGTTGGAATGGGAGCCTCCATATATGCCATGTAGGATTTCATTTTGGTTAAGCCATTGCAAACAAAAACCTATCAAGCGTGATCATTATGTGTCGTCTCCGTAGGAAAAATGGTTTACACCAATACAAATGAGGTACAAATTGTTTATGTGATAGCACAGTCAGTTTTGCATCTTTCTCTTCGGAGAAGAAGTATAGAAGTCTAAATAATCTATTTACAATATGGACTAATGTCTAAAGATTTGTTTTTCTTTATTTCAGGACATTTGCCAAGTTTGCAATGGGAACCATAATGCAACAACTTGCCCCTGGTTATATACTCCTTCTAAAGTCCTTGGATGGAATGGATTGAGAGCAATTGGGACAACAATAGGTGGGAAGAAGTATTTGGAGTGCCAATTAAGTCATGCCAAGGATTTCAATGGCTAGTTGATGCAATTTATGAAGACAGAGATGGAACTCGTCGAGTTTCTCATCAATGCCAAATTGGAAATAATGAGGCTTCATCATCTAATTGTTCCTAATCAAATTCATGTTTTGAGTGTGGCCAATTTGGAGATTTTTCCAAATCTTGTCCGTGGAAAAAATGTCCATGCCCCAATGGTTGTCTTGGGCTAAGGCATTTATGTACATCTAAGCAGCCTAGGAGTCTATAATGGAAATTTTTAACTGCTTGCAATGTAATAAATTTTACTGGTTGTCAACTCCTATGGGTGAGAAGTCAAACAAGTGTGGTGTGAGAGTGAAAGTAGATATTAGTTTGGATGATTTATGCGACAATTTCAATGACATGAATATAAATGGAAAATGAAGTGTGATTTCCTAAATATTTTTTGTTCATTCTCATTCATTTCAATTCAATTGTCATGTTCAACAAAAAACTGCCTAATTATTTCATCAAAATATGCAGACTGTTGCATTACATAAATACCCATGTTCACCAAAAAAAAAGGTATATCACAAAAAAGGGGAATATCCCATTACATAATAAGCTCACCAAAAACAGTCAATATCCCATTACATAAGTTCACCAAAAACAACCACCATATTTCCCTTTCAAAAAAACAAACATCTAGGCCTAGAATAGGTCCACACCCCTCACAAATCCATGAATATAAATGGAAAATGAAGTGTGATTTCCTTCATATTTTTTGTTCATCTCATTCATTTCAATTCAATTGTCATGTTCAACAAAAAACTGCCTAATTATTTCATCAAAATATGCAGACTGTTGCATTACATAAATACCCCTGTTCACCCAAAAAAAAGGTCTATCACAAAAAAGGGGATATCCCATTACATAATAAGCTCACCAAACAGTCAATATCCCATTACATAAGTTCACCAAAAACAACCACCATATTTCCCTTTCAAAAAAGAAAACATCTAGGCCTAGAATAGGTCCACACCCCTCACAAATCCATGTAATAAAACTTCAAAAGCCACACAACAGTCTTTAAAAGTGTTATCAATATCATTCCTATGGCATTGTGCTATGCTACCAAGGTTTTTGACAAGCATTGCCTGGATAACTCAGGACACTTAGTGTAACCCTTGTGATAGTTTCCATGTGCAACCCTTGTGATAGTTACCATGTATCATTTCCATACAAATAGTTCTAGCATTCCAAGTAAAATAACTAATTTTCACAGCATACTTCTCCCACATCTCAGCTTTTATGTCATTTGTCTTGTAGGCAGGGTGGTTTCTCATTAGAGGAAATATTTCATCAGCCAACCAATTATCATTTGCAAGAATATTCTTGCCTCGGTCATTCGCCTTACATGTATGTTCAAATACAAGCTTCTCCACCCTCATTCTGTCCATCTCCCCACTTGACCTATTCTCTCACATGCCATTGACAATTAGTATCATTGCATTTAAGTATTATCCTCCTACCATCACTGTAAACTTGTTTCCACACAAATTTCTTCAAGATTGCAAAATTTCTTAGAAACTTTCTTGCTTCTTATATTGTTCCCCATTCCAAACCAACAAAAAAATCAGACATTTCTCCGACCCTAGGCAACAGTATATAGTCTTGTTCCTCAATAATACCACGTAAATCATGTTTCTTGAACTCTAAATGTCTTTTTGGAATTGCATATCCATCATCACTTTCACTTTCATTGTCACCATCTTCACTATCATCATCATCTTTAATCTCACTCACATTGTAGGACAAATCTCGACTAACATCATCATCATCATCATCATTGTTATGCATATCCCTAGGCAAAGTATTGCATGTGAGCTCCTCATATGTGTCATAAATTTATTTCCACATAATCACTAGTTCTTCTTCCTCAACAGCTAGATCAACCATATTTTTGGAACTCAACACCTTATATTTACCCTTGTTTAATGGGGGTGGGAGAATAAAATAGTGGTAAAACCTATCATCCTCTTCCAAGATCACTTCCCACGTATTTAACAGTTGTTTGTCATCTTCAATCATAACATGGGAGTAGTAATAGCAAAATGTGTCCCAAATAATAAAACAACCCATATTAACACAGCCATTTACATTTACATATGGGCCCATTTTTAAAAATTATGAGTCAAAAATGAGACCATATTTAAATAGGGGAAAGTACTCTTAGGTCCCTCACAAATAAATTTTGAACACTAAAGGAATTTTGACAAATTTTAAATACTTAGGTCCACTAATTCTCTTCTTGTAGAAGTTCACGCTAGTGGCATAACAAGTGGACCTAATAGTAAATTGTCCTTAAATGTTTAAAAATTGTTACCAAGGGGCCTAATTGTAAATTGTCCATTTAAATATAGGGCCCGTATTTGAAAGCTAAGAGTCAAATATGGAGCCCATTTTCAAAAGCGACGAGTCAAATAAAAAGGGTAAACCCAGTGCACGAGGCTTCTGCCACTGCGAGTAGTGGAGGAGTTGATGTTTCCGCGACTCGAACATGTGATCACAAAGGGGCAACCTTACCATTGCTCCAGGTTGACCCCTAAAAGCTACGAGTCAAATACAAAGTTCATTTTCAAAAGCTACATAAAGTCCATTTTTAGAACTTATGAGTAAAATATGGATTTTTTTACATGTACTTCGAATTGTCATACTTATCTAGGTAGAAAAAAAAAGGTTGGCCCAACCCATATTTAGCCCGCCCAAATTAGGCCCAGCCCATAATTTTGCGCTACTACATGGGAGGAATCAACCAAACAACAAATGTTAAAGATTTTACACAATATACAAACCATTTCCTCAAAATCCATGTATTAAAGTATATCTCCATCTACATCTTCAACCTCCAAGGGATAAGTAAGTTTGATAAAAGCTTGGGAAAGTAGTTAGGGTTTCATGAATGTAATTTTTCGCGAGAAAATAAATGAAATTTGATGAATATTACACATGCATATGCATTGAACAAAATACAAGATATAGTAACTTACAAACAATGGGGACCTCCACTTTAACTGCTACCGTTTGTGATTGAATTACAATGGGGTTTTCAGTGGTTAGGGTTAGCGTTCTTCACTTTGATGGAATTGAATTTGAGGAGTTTGATTTCGTAATGGGTGAACAAGTGAAAGTGAATTAAAAAGAAAAGTACCAAGTGAGGAGAAAAACATCACCAAACTTTTTATAAAATCAAACCAAACTTTTTAGTTTAACTACTAAAGCAAGAGTATAAAAACATCACCAAGTGAGGAGAAAAATAAAACTCCACTTACATTAGCATTTTAGAGAAATTCCACCTAGCATTTGAGTTCTCCGAGCATCATATGTTGATTGGAGAGCAGTGGGAGAGGCGGATTTGGGGGATCGGACGGCTGAGAGTGAGTTTAACCTTGGTTAACGCCAAGATTTTCAAGTGGATAAATGTTTGGCCCTTGAGATTTACATCCAAAAATGTATCTCTAAAACACCATATAAAAATTAAATCCAAATTTTACTAATCACATTTAAAAGTGTTGTACCTTTTTTTCTTTTCAAATATTTAATATACTCCAAAATAAATAAATAAAATATTCACATACTAACATCACAAACTTAACACCACATAATACAAAATTTCAAAACTCTTCAACTCCAAAATAACCTAACTATTTCACCTTGTTGATTTATCTCATAAACCCCAAAAATACATTGCAATAGTCGTCAAAACACCTCTACAAAGTATATAATGTCTAAAAACTGTACTTACGGCCCCCCGTCGCCGTAAGTGGTGAATAGTTTCGGTGAAATGCAATCGTTGATTACTTTTCCACGGTTGGGAGTGGTCGTGAAAATAGTTGTTACGGTGGCAAGAGGTCGGGGTAAGTGGATTACGGTGAAAAGCAATCGAAACAAATAAAATCACGGTGGGATGCAATCGAAATGAATCCACATATGGTTAACTTCAAAAACGAAAATAAGATTAAAAAAAAATAGGATTACTGTACTTACGGTCTCCCGTCACCGTAAGTGCGAGTAGTTTTCGGTGGATTATAACCGTAACCTATTTATTCACGATTAGAAGTAACTGTAAAAACAGTTGTTACGGTGACAAGTGGTCGTGGTGAGTGGATTACGGTGAGATAAAATCAAAATGAACTCGCATATGGTTAACTGTGCCCGTGAAAATAGTTGTTACGGTGGCAAGTGACCGTGGGTTCCGGATTCGCATATTTTTTTTTAAACCCTAGTATGTTTATTTCCTTGTTTTATATTATGACTGTTAAATGGATTCATGGAATATATTTCTATTTGAGAGAGAGGTTTGGGAGAGAAGTTAGAGAGAGCGGAGGAAAGGGAAAAAGTGAGGTTTAAATTTTTAGGGTTTTTATATGGGTGAAGGTACACGTGGTGTTGTGTTTTTTTGTGTGTTTTGTATAAATATTAGATACTTATGTGGTGTTTTGTATAAAAGGGTGTTTTGAAATAAAAAATTTGGTTTATTTATCAGGACCCTAAATGTTTAAGGTAGTTTGTAGATTATGTTATTTTCCATCAGTGATGGGTGGGTTAGAAATTTGAGACACCAACTGAAGAGGGGGTCGAGGGAGGAAAATATTTTCTAATCCTCATATTATGAACACCAAGACTCATATATTAAGAAAATTTAAGAGATAAAGAAATAGAGGAAGAGCTTTTCAATCCCGATAAAATTTCATTCCCCGTGCATTTAATCTAAATTGTCTTCTTGGAATTTGAATAGTTAATGGAAGTTGCAGTAGATTCGGTTGTATAAAGGTTCTCTAATTTTGGATCGGACTCTTAAATATCATTAATAATTGGACACTCGTTAATTAAATGATATGCCACTTGTCAATCCCTTATGAAGATGTCAATTACATATATAGAGAGAATTGAATTGAATTTAGTATTAAGAGGTAATAATTGATTTTGTTTTTACCACTTAATATTGAAAATGGTTAAAATTTGGCATTGAGCATTAAAAGGCAAGTCCCCTCCTTGATGTTGATTTTTTTTATAAGTTTTATTTTAGTTTTACCCTTATTTTATTTACTAAAGGAGACTAACATGAAATAGTAAATTGTTAGTAATGGTAAAATGGTCAAATTAATTGTATTCAGCATTCATAACCAAATAATTTTGAACAAACAACATACATTTAGAAGTTCATTTAAATTAAAAAAATAGCCTTTTCAACATTCAACATTAAGAGTTCAGTATTAAGCATTCTACATTTAGAGGTTATAAAAACAGATATCCCTTAGTCTTAAGCCTATAATTTTCAACCGTTTTTAAGTGTAATTATAATGTTATATAATAATTTGTGTAACATTGTGTGTTGTCCCTACGATATATTAGGTCGATTTTATTATAGAATTTATTTTGTCATATTAAAAATATTTGTATTATATTAAATATATTTTTGTCATATTCGACTGCAAATAATTTCTCTTGCTGACCCCAAATGTTTGGAAAAAGTTTGTTGAGTTGGGTTGAGTATATTATTGTCATATTATGCCACAATACATGTTAGCGGACTGCACATAAATACCCCCCCCCCCCCCCATCCTGGGGGGTTGTTGATAAATTTTGTATTGTTTTTATGACTTTTTAGCTTAACGCCATCACATAGAGCAAATTATTCTGATGGTTCATCTTAAAGTCATGGAGCAATTAACTAGTTTACCTCAAGTAGTGGGGACCAACTTGAATTTGTTGGAACCCTAAAATTTTATGGTGATATAGGATAGAAGTGGAGGGAGGATTAAGATTAAGAGAAGAGAGGCTTACAAAATGTAAAGAATAGGAAGAGAACGATGGTAGAGATAGTATGTGAGAAAAATAAGACAAATAGACAATGATATTTATTAACCCATCGTGCAAATATCTCCATACGGTTAGTCGATAATGTGAGTTAAAAGAAGAATATACAGAAGAAAAATATGCCCGTGGATATGCGTGTTCAGGTCCAGCATGTGCGGGATTAGCGCGGCAGACCAACTATCGTGACAGTTTCTCGTGCAGGTGTGCACTGTCGTGGGAACCCAAAATTTTGCCATTTTCTTTGTTTAATAAAAAAACTTGAATACTAACTGTAGGAGCCTACTTAATATAAGTCCATGAAAGTAGCCAACCAGCCCAGATGGATTAACACGCTGCCCGGCCGAAATCATGACTTAATTTCCACACAAGTATTTTATTGGTATAGGAACATTTACGGATATGGTCAAATCAAATACCAAGAATATCGGATGAGATACTCAGGTACCTCTTGGCATATCCACGTGTTAGTTTGAGTTCCTTGAACAACTCAAACTCTGTAACGATATATCTTTAAATTGTACACCTTGACTCGGGCAAAGGGATTGCAACTTGTGACTTTGAGAGACACTTAATAAGAAATGTAACCTCTCAATGGACGTAGGCAAGTTGCTAAACCAAGTACATAGTTGTGTTATGATCTTTTACTTTCCGTCTTTGTGATTATTTTCGTGGATTTATCTATTGTGATATTTTTTGTACTCACACTAACAATTTCATAAACTTAAATACTAGCAATTTCACAAACTTTAGTACTATAAATTTATTAAATAAATTTAAATAGCAACAATTTATTAAGTAAATTAATTATATGAACCTGTACATTTACAAACATACTTTAAACACTACCTCACAAAATCCACAAATTCTCTCGTGGGTCATTGTGAAACCCCATATTTGTTGTAGAGCCGTAAGTACGAGATTGTGCAAATAATTAGGTTGCATTGATTAGTCACAAATATTGCATATTAATAACAGTTATTCTTAAGCATTCAATCTCTCTCGTGTTCGTTTCTTCTCATATTTGATCTCTTCTATTGGCAAACTTTTTTCTTGATAATTATATTTTTTTTCAAGGTATATTTGAGCTTTTGTAGGTGTTATGGATACAAGATGCGAAGTTTGAATGTATTTTGGATTTTTTTAATATACTTCATCTTCAAGGGCTATTTGATAATTTTATACTCCATTAATTGGATATTATTAAAAAACAAGCACATATATCATCGAATTATCTTCATGTGGGTTTCGATGGTGCTTCAATATGAGTCTGAATAAAGAAGTTATGGTCATTTCAAGTTTATTGTCCCTAAGTGGCAAGTGTCAAACCCCCTAATTAATCGAACCTAGGACCCGATCAATTGGTTTACTATAATGCCACAACAGTGAGTTTTTTTTTTACCTCCATCAATCGTCCCCCAATAGTTCATTAACAGAAAGCCCGTGATGTCTCACCACAATAGTAACATCCCCCAAGCTGGCAATGTTCAAGAAGATCCAGTTCCTCCTAGGGTCAGGTCTGAGATTCGCCAGCATACTAACTCCAGGTTCCATCGGTATAAATAACCCTCTGAAGAAAGCCAGGGGCCACCTAGGTCTACCCAGATTTATAGGTTGGTAGACGCTTATGAAGCTAGGCTTCATGAACAAGAATAGGTTGCACGCCTCCAGGTAAAAGAAAATGATCTCCTACAGAGGCGACTCGAAATGATGGAGAAAGATCTCTAAAAGGCTACTGGAAAACGTCGTAATATGACTCCTAGTCCTCAAGTGAGCAACACTCGGAGCCGAAGGAGGAGCTCCAGGCGTGACCAGGAGAGAACTGAACGTGACAGGTCAGAGTGTGGATGATTAGAGTATGGCCAGCAAAAAGGTGCCACATAAGCAATGACCGGCACAATGAGGACATAAGGATTATGGTCCGTAAGGAGATGGACCAATATCCAGCCAATTGAGGAGCCAAATCCATGAGAGAGCTATTCACGAGAGCTCTCAACACTCAAATGAAGTCTAATTTTTCAAGGGCAATCGAGGAGGAAGAGCCCTTGAGGAAGTTCATTGTCCCTAGGTTCATGGACTACGATGGGAAAATAGATCCATAGACCATGTCAGGCTATATCGACAAGCAATTACCTTATGGAGCCACAATGACGCACTTATGTGTTGGATTTTCCCTTCTAGCCTACATGATGTATCACAAAATTAGTTTAAGAGACTACCTCACAGGTCGATCACAAACTTCGCAGGCGTGGCGGAGGCTTTCACGATGCGATTCATAACCAGCAGCTCCCATCCCAAACAGATGGATGCACTGCTTATGATGAAGAAGCCACAGGAGAACCTCTGAGATTATGCCAAACGGTAATGGAAGTTTTTAATAAGATCGAGGACTGATCGGAGTAGGTTGTCGTAGCATCCTTCAAATTTGGTCTATCGACCACCTCTTTATTGCACCAGTCCCTTACTAAGAAGGAGGTTATCACCATCGACGATCTTATAGCCCGTATCGAGAAGTACGCCAAGGTGGAAGACATGGTTTATCCTAATGGAGAGGACAATGGTCGAGCAAAGGCGAATAAGGGAACAGTGAATAAGGGAAACAAGAATGAGGGCAATATGACTCCAGTAATGGAAACAAGGTCGATCCCTCTAAGGCATTCTAGGCTGTTAACACAGCCTTTAAGGAACCTATTTATAAATTTCTGAGCAAAATCAAAGACGAGCCATTTATTCAATGGCTTAAAAAAATGGGTGGCGACCCGACCAAAAGGAACAATGCGCTCAGATGCGCATTCCATAAGGAGGGAGGCCTTAGAACCGAGAATTACAAGGCCTTGAAGTCACATCTCGAAGAATTTGCCCTAGTAAGGCACATCAATGAGTACATAGAGAAAAAGTTGACAAGGTCTCAACCAATGGTGACCAGAAGCCAGATAACGTCCTCGGTGAGGATACAGGGCACGAGTTTGTAGTCATCCATGGGGCATCAGACCTCAAGCAGATCCAAGGAAATACCGTTAAGACGAAACTCAAGAAGGTCACTGTCGTTATGGAAGCTTTTCAGATCGACCCCGCCAAAACCCAGTTTGGTAAACGTCGACGACCAGAAGATGTCGACTACACTAAATACATAGTGTTTACCGAGGAAGAATTAATCGGGGGTGAGAACCCTGCATCACGACGCACTCGTAATCACACTCAAAATAGTTAATTGTGACATTGATAGGCTGGTTGCGGATCAAGGGAGTTCGTCAGAAGTGATGTACTTGGAATTATTCCATAAACTGAAGTTGAACATCGCCAACCTCAAAAAGGCCACAGTTTCGTTGGTCGACTTTACAAGAAGGATCGCGATGCCGTTGGGAAAGATAATTATCCCAGTCAGGGAAGGAAACATATCAAAACTCATCGAGTTATTAGTGGTGGACATTGAGTCCCCGTACCATGCCATTTTGGGTAGAGGTTAGCTTCATGCCATGAGGGTCGTACCCTCCACGTACCACTAAAAGTTGAAGTGTGTTACTGATCGAGGTGTAATCGAAATACGAGGCGACCAGGCCACAAGCAAGAAGTTCTTTATTGCAGTTATTCGCTCGAAGAAAAAAAAAGGAGACAAAGAATCATCAGGAAGGAGCCCAAGAGGGGGGGTGCCCTCCAAATAGTAACTATGGTACGGCCGACCAGGGGTGAAGGAGACCAAGGTCCACCCCGCATACAGGGTCCTTAAAGACCTAGAAGGAGTTGTAATCGATGACAACTCAACATAAAGGGAGTTTATAATCGGAACCACATTCGACGATAAAGAGAAAAGAAAATTAATTGCGTTCCTCAAAAGTAATTCGTACATTTTTTCTTGGGAACCATACGATTTTATAGGGATTGATCCCAACGTAGCCTGCCATCACCTTCACGTTGATATGGTCTTTAAGCCGATCACTCAGAAATCTCCCCAAACAACCCCGCGAAGGCAAGAGCGGTGGAGAACAAAGTGGGGAAGCTACTGGATGCAGTTACCATTAGGAAAGTTTAGTTTCCTAAATAGTTGTCCAACCCAGTAGTAGTGCAAAAAAGTAAAAGTAGTTAAAGGGTTTCTATCGAATTCACAGATCTCAACAAGGCTTGCCCCAAGGACAGTTTCCCACTTCCTAAAATAGATCAGTTGGTTGACTCTACAACAATGCATGAAAGGATGAGCTTCCTAGCCGCCTATTCAGGCTATCACCAGATCCCTTTATACTGACCCAACCTGGATAAAACCTCATTTATAATCCCCATCGGGTTGTACTATTACAAGGTCATGTCATTTGAATTAAAGAATGCAAGGGCAATTTATCAAAGGTTGGTCACCAAGATGTTCAGTAAACAGATGGGAGACACGATAGAGGTTTACATCGATGATATACTAGTCAAAAGCAATGACAGAAGCGGCCACCTCACAGACTTAACCAGGACATTTGAGATCCTCGAGAAATATCGAATGAAGCTTAACGAAAGTAAATGTTCATTCGGAGTCCAGTTAGGAAAATCCTTGGGTTATCTAGTCAGTAAAAGGGGAATCGAGGCCAACCCGGATCAAATTGATGTTATCACACGAATCCAACCACCTCAGATATTGAGAGATGTCCAGAAGCTCACCGATATGCTCGCCGTACTTAATCGCTTTATCTCTAAGTCTTCAAAATGTTGTTGACTATTCTTCTAGTTACTGAAGAAGTACAAAGGCCTCATTGACCTTTAGTGCATATATGATCAATCAAAAATGTCTTTTGAGTTTAGAGTGATTGGTTGTATGGGTAGCCCTTGACTTATTGGATTATGACCCCTTGACCTTTAGTGATTTGGAAACAAGATCATTGCTCTTTTTCTTGTAGCCTAAATAGTGTATTATTTGATTCCCATTCTTTCCTATAATCGCAAGAAGAATTCCTTTATATCAGGATTTTAGAAATGCCCCATCAAGAAATAATAGTAAACGATAAAACTTAAATCCATCAATGCATGCAAGGAATGACACAAATAACTTTTTAAACCGTCACGAATCAACATCATAATCAATCTCAAACATGCAACCCGGATTAGAAGTCAATAAAGCTTCCTTGTACCATTGAATCCTATCAAATGATAGATATTGATCCCCATATATTTGTCGCTTAGCTCTATCAACGGCCTACCATTCAATATAATCGATAATCAATCCATAGTTATTTTACACATGGTAAATGATATCCACGGGGTGTGTAAGGGGTCGTTCTTTAATCTCCTAAACAATAAGAGATGCTACGAGTTCCAAACTAACTCTTGGATGTCTCGTTGTCTTATATGTAGAGCCACGCGTATGTTAATTTAAAAGATCCCTTACATAAAAAATGAATTGCCCTTCTCTATATGACCGTGAGAATATCATCCACACCCAGTACTTCCCTTGTGAAAACATTCAACCATTATCCTAACATTGTCATTATTTACGTAACAAAACTTAAATCCGATCTCAATTAAAAACATATATAAAACTCTCTGAAGCTCACTAACATCTCCTTCAAGCGTTTGACCAACATGACACAAACCTTTCGACCAACCAGGGAACATCAAAACCTTTTCTCTATGTTTGGAAAAAGAATGGACCTGACTGACTTCATAATCAATATCATTCTTAACATATGACTGAACACCGCTACCACTTCCACTCAAAAATTGATCATGCCCTTTGACCATTATCTTACTTAATACAGAAACATCAATACTCCGAACATAATGACACTCATAATAAAACATCAAATTCTCTAATTCGACTCACCATGCAATGCACAAAACGAATACCCATGCATATTATAACAACAACGTCAGCATATAACTCCTTCCCTTTTGTGCATATATGATCAATAAAAAATGTCTTTTGAGTTTAGAGTGATTGGTTGTATGGTTAGCCCTTGCCTTTTTGAATTCCGACCCCTTGATCTTTAGTGCTTTGGAAACAAGATCATTGCTCTTTTTCTTGTATCCTATTCCCTTAGTGCTAGAATTGTAAGGTATTACAATGGGCTCTTTAATTCCTTGTTGATTTTTCCTTGGTAAGAATATCATTTTCTTCATTGTACGGGTGACATTTCAATAGCCATATTTATAATATGGCATTGGGATATGTTCCTATGTGTCAGTTGAGATGGTTTGCAAGGGCATATCTAACTAAAAACCATTAATTTATATGTCCCCACTTTCGTGTTGGATTTCGAGGACTGGGGTGTTGGGTCTCTCCCCTTTAAGCATGATAGAATCTCTAAATATTTTGATCAGATTTTCTCAACAAAATAATTTTATTTTTTTATTTAACAACGAAGCAACACCGTCCCGTAAGGAGATTAAAAGAAGCAAGAATGTCAGTCACTTGAAAATCGGTGAGGTTGTCTAGTGGGCGAATCGTAAAACTAAGCTTAATAAATTCCATCACTTTTCTTCAAGTATTGCCATAGGATTTCACATCCTGAGTGATGGGTGTGAGATCCTCATGCTTAATCCTCAAATTTTTGGCAATTCTCAATGATCAAACATTTAGGGAAGATCCGTTATCGATGAGTGTCATGGTAATCCTTTCCCCTGGACACTTATAGTGATGTTTAAAACCATGTTGTGATATGGTCCCTTCTTGGGTAACTCTGGGTTAGCAAATGATATACTATTTTTGAAGTTAAAGTTGTCAACTGTCTCCATAAGTTATTATTTACTGGAGGAGATAGGTACCACTTTTTTAGAGAACCACTTGAGAATGAAATCTATACGGGGTTGGGAAGACATGAGGAGTCCCCATATATAGATATTGATATGTGTCTTCTTTAGTTGATCTAGAACTCAATTTTCTTAGATTTTCCATGATGAGTCTTCCTCCAATACTTCCTTTCCTTTTCTTTTATCCCTCTCCTTTGAAGGAATGAGTTCATAGCAGGGTCCTTTCAAAATATTTTAGGCCGAGTGATACGGTCGACTTATATAAACTCCTAATTCGGGGTGAGAAATTTGGACAATATTTAATCAAAATTCAAAGTGCGAATATTATCCTCGTCTTCCCAATGGGACATACAATCAGATCATCGAAGTGGAATATAAATTCTTCATCGATAGACAACTCGATTATTAAATCATTCAGAAATGAAAATGCCCATTGTTGATACCAAATTTAGTCTGCTGACATGGCTCAATCGAGTGAAGACGCGTGGCAATCTACGTAGCAATAACAAGCACTTCCGAGGAACTCAGACGCTCTGAGGAACCATACTACAACGAGGAACACTGCTTCCCCGAGTAACTCAGACGCTCCGACCTACAAGAACTCTCCGAGGAACTTTTGAGTACTGAGAAACTTTGAGCACCGAGGAAACTTAGGCGGTCCGAGCTGCACCTCGAACAAAGCATTAATAGCAGGAAAACCAACAGTATGACTGTTCATCATTCAGATGTATACGCTTAAGGGGCATTTAATATATTACCCTTTCACATGTACAGCATTGAATGTATTACCCTTTCATATTACAGCCTCAGGACTATAAATACATTGTACAATCCTCATTATAGGGGGGACATAATTTCCTGATAAAACTTGTAATCGAGAATTCCCAAACAGTCAGCAATAACATAACAGTGGACGTAGGCCATTCTTATAAGGCTGAACCACTTTAAAATTTCTTTGTCTCATTTATTTATCTGTGATTGAATAATTAGATACGATCTAATTTTTTACATCAACAGATTGGCGCCGTCTGTGGAAAACGACTGGTAATATCGTTTTTCATCAAAAATAATTCATCACAAATGGCTGATATTCCAGAACCCAACAATCGAAACGCTGGAAGCCCTCCAAATCCATCTGCTCTGCCAAATATTCCAGATCTGGCTGGAATAATGACAAATCTGGCCCAGGGCCAGACAGTCATGCAAGAAACGATGCGACAACTCCTACAAACCCTTCATGGCGGTGCACCAGCCCATTCAGGACTGGGAAGTATTCAAAGAAATACCCGTTTACCTTCTTCACGTACTAGGCGTACTGATTCATATCGTACTAAGGAATCTGAAATTTTTTCTTATCAACTGAACGAACTTCGTCAGTGTGGGCCACAGATACTGAACAACGTATCACTCTCTCTCCAGAAAGGACTAGTGCGTTAGAGAGGTTAAGCAGGGTATCACCTTTTGATCGGTTAGGACCTGGAAGGAGTAGAAGTCCTCCTAAAGTCGTATCGAGGAGTTTTCGACGACCATCAGATTTAAGGGAAGGATCAGCCCGGTCACGACCAGCTGCTCGTCAAGATATATCCCAGGAATCCACATCAACGCGATCAGTTGCTCGAACCAATAGGCCCGAGGAAGGAAATGATGCATGGAAAGGCTCTATTCAGAGGCTGAAGGATAAATTAGGGGGAATGGCTAAGGCCAAGAGCCCTCTACAACGAACCTTTGTTCGAGGAACACCTTTTGTCCAGGCCATTGCAGATTTTCCAACACCATCAAAGTTCAAAGCACCTGTTGTGACCCCCAAATATGATGGAAAGAGTGACCCTATCCTTCATATAGAACAATACCAAGCTGCAGCCGACATCTATGATGTTCCAGATGAGATGAGATGCAGAGCATTCTCGGGAACTATTACCAGATCTGCTCAAATGTGGTATAATAATCTTCCTCGGGGTAAGATCTCAAATTTTCTTCAACTGGCCGAGTTATTCATTGGGAATTTCTATTTTGGGGCAAAGCCAGTTAAACGAGTAGCACATTTGTTAAGTGTTAGACAAAAAGCTGGTGAGAGCATCAGAGATTATATAACTCGTTTTAATAACGAGAAACTTGAAGTCATTGATTATGAGGAGAAGACAGCGATTACCACCTTGATGAGTGGACTACTGCCCAATAAGTTGTACTACACTTTGGCCAAAGATCCACCTAGAACCATGTCAGACCTGATGGGAAAAGCGTCCAAGATTATGAATGCCGAGGAGGCTATGGCTGCGAAGAAGAACATGGATGCCAAAGAAACCAAGGTGGAAGGTGATAAAGCTAAGAAGAAAGAGCATAAAAACAATGGTAATGACAAACATTCAAAAACTAGGTCGGTATGGGACGTAATGAAAAAATTCGATAATTATACTCCTTTGAAGAAGGATATCAACCATATTTTAGAAAAAATAAAAAATAACGAGGAATTAAACTGGCCAGAGAAAATGAAGGCAGACCCTGATCGGAGGAATAAAGCAAAGTATTGCGAGTTTCATAAAGATCATGGCCATGTGACCAAAAATTGCATAGCTCTTCAGAATGAGATTGAAACACTCATGAGACGAGGAAAACTGGCAAAGTATGTTGATCGTGGAAACGAAAGAAGAAATAACGACCGAACAAGAGAGAGGTCTAGATCTCCTCGTCAAGCAGAGGAGAACAAGAAAAGAAACCATGAAGTTGATCCAGAAGATAACCTCGATCTTCCCAAGAGACCAAGGCAGCCAGAACGAGAGGTATTTTCAATACGCTTTGGGTCATTTGACTGTAATGTTATTACAGGTAGAGATGCAGGAGGAGGAGACCTTACTGCAGAGAGAAAAGCTTACCTTTGTGAGGCTCAAGCTTGCTCGTACATTCAACGAATAAATCTAGCTGAGGAGGATCGCTCGAGAAAGGTGAACAAAGAGAAATTAGTCATTGGTTTCTCAAAGAACGACCTCGCAGGTGTTTTATATCCTCATGATGATCCATTGGTGATCAAGATGAGAATGAAGGAGGTAATGATTTCAAGAGTACTGGTAGACAATGGTAGCTCGGCAGACATCATGTTTTACTCGTGCTTCGACAGTTTAAATCTAAAACTATCTCAACTGGAGCCTTATCATAGACCCCTCCTCGGTTTTGCTGGCGAGAAAGTTTTTCCACTTGGGACGATCAAGTTGGATATATTCATTGGTACATGGCCTACTTGTCGAACAGAAAGAATACGCTTCTTCGTGATGGATAAGAACGTTCAATCATTATACAATATCATCATGGGAATAGTAGGATTGGAGAAGTTTGAGGCTGTACCATCTACGGTTCATCAATGCCTAAAATTTCCAACAAATTTTGGAGTAGGAGTTGTGAAAGGTGATCAGAAAGTAGCTCGGGAATGCTATTATTCATCCTCCAAGTAAGAAGAACGGGAGGAATCAAGGAAAAAGACTATTACCTATCAAGTGGATGAAGGTGCTGAAATTGAAATATTGGATCCTAGAGATGAGTCGCAACTCGTGAAGGGACAAGTGGTGGAAGCTACTGAAAATATCATTCTGGACGACGAGCACCCTGAACGAACTACTCAAGTAGGTTCGTCATTGGAAGCCTCACTAAAACAGGAATTGATAACTTTCCTAAGAAGCAGAAAGCAAACTTTTGCGTGGAGTCATGAGGATATGCCTGGGATAGACCCAAATTTCTTATGTCACGAACTCAATGTGAATAAGGAGATCAAGCCTGTGAAGCAGAGAAGAAGAGTATTCATTCCCGAGAAGAATCAAGCTATACAGGAGGAAGTCGAGAAGCTGCATAAAGCTTGCTTCATTGAAGATGTTAAATATCCTGACTGGTTAGCAAATATGGTGATGGTGAAAAAGAAGAACAACAAATGGAGGATGCGTATAGACTTCACCGACCTCAACAAAGCATGTCCAAAGGATCACTTTCCACTCCCCCGAATTGATCAACTAGTGGATGCTACCTCGGGACACGAGCTGCTGAGCTTTATGGATGCTTATTCTGGTTACAATCAGATTAAAATGAAACCTGAAGACAGGGAGAGTACTTCTTTCATTACCCCTAGGGGAACTTATTATTATAATGTTATGCCTTTTGGTTTGAAAAATGCAGGTGCGACATATCAGCGGCTGATGAACAGGGTCTTTGCTGAACAAATCAGTTGCAATATGGAAGTTTATGTTGACGATATGCTGACAAAGAGCAAGAAAGCTGCCGATCATCTAGTTATCTTAAGTCAGACTTTTGATCAACTGGATAAATATCAAATGAAGTTAAACCCGACGAAGTGCATATTTGGAGTACGAGAAGGCATGTTTCCTGGGTACATTATCAATCAACGAGGCATTGAAGTTAACCCTAAAAAGATCAAAGCTCTGTTAGGGCTGCGATCTCCAACGACGTAGAAAGAAGTGCAAAGTCTTACAGGACGAGTAGCAGCACTCAACAGATTTGTATCCCGAGCAACTGATCGATGTCTCCCATTCTTCAAGACGCTTAGAAAAACTTTTGAGTGGAATGATGAATATGAAAAGGCTTTTCAAGACTTGAAGAAATATTTGGGAGCACCTCCACTGTTATCCAGGCCAGTGATGGGAGAAAAATTATACTTGTATCTGGAAGTGTCTGAGAATACAGTCAGTTCAGCATTGATAAGAGTGGAGAATGGAGTACAAAAATCAATCTACTAGACAAGTAAGGCCTTCCGAGGAGTAGAGATCAGATATCCAAGACTGGAAAAATTGGAACTAGCATTGATCGAGGCAAGTAGAAGAATGAAGCCATACTTTTAGGCTCATACTATAATAGTATATACTGATATGCCATTGAGGCAAGCCCTTCATAAACCAGAGAAATCAGGAAGATTGATGTCCTAGGCAGTAGAACTCGGTGAATATGATATAGTTTATGAACCCAGATCATCGCTTAAAGGGCAAGCTGTAGCGAATTTTATAGCAGAGTTCACCTATCCTGATACCCCGAGAAGCTAAAGTTGCTCGCTTATCAACCTGTGGATGTTACAGGATCATCAAACGCAAGCTCAGACCAACTTAGGTTGGTAAAAGGGTAAGTGGATGTTACAGGATCATCAAATTTGAGCTCAGACCAACTCCGGTTGGTAAAAGAGCAAGAAAAGATGATCGACGAAGAGCAAGAAATATCAGGGGAGGATGAAACGAAGCAATAAATATTTCACCGAGGAACTCTGTCAGATCAGAAATTTGAAGACGAGTTACCTATATGGAGGCTATATATAGATGGCTCATCTTGCACAACAGGCAGTGGGGCAGGGATCATTTTGAATAGCCCGGACGAGGTCGACATGGAATACGCCCTACGTTTCCAATTCAAAGCTTCCAATAATGAGGCTGAGTATGAGGCCATGATTGCAGGTCTTAATTTGGCAAAAATTATGGAGGCGCATCAGGTTATTGTCTTCAGTGACTCTCAATTGATCGTAAATCAAATGTTGGGAATATATGCAGCCAAAGGAGAATTAATGATCAAGTATCATGCAAAGGTGATGGAGTTGGTATCAGAATTTACTGCTATTCAGCTGGTCAGAATACCAAGAATGGAGAATGCAAGAGCAGACGCCCTAACTCGATTAGCATCAGCTACTCGTACCGAGCTCTAGAGAACAATCCCAATTGAAGTGTTGGCTGGTCGGAGTATAGATGAAGATCTGACGATGAACTTTATTACCCTTGATTTAGGACCATCTTGGATGGATCCCATCAAGGCATATATTTAGGAGGGAGAATTACTAATTGACAAGCTCGCAGCCAAGAAATTGAAGTTTAAAGCTGCTCGATATGTATTAACTAAAGGTATTCTATATAGACGAGGAATTATGGCAGGTTTGCAAAGATGTGTACATCCCTCCGAGGTAAAAGAATTGATTGAAGAAATCCATGAAGGGTCCTGTGGAGCCCATGTAGCAGGTCGGACGCTTTTGCAAAGGGTGATGACACAGGGATACTACTGGCCAACGATGAGGGCTGATTGTATAGCCTATGCCAAGAAATGTGACAAGTGCCAACGCTTTTCCTCCATCCGATGAACTCCACAAGCATTATTGACACCCATCACTTCCCCTTGTCCATTTTCCATATGGGGAATAGATTTGGTCGGGCCACTGCCAACGACCAGAGGAAGATTCAAATACCTCGTCGTCGCAGTGGATTATTTTACTAAGTGGGTAGAAGCTGAGCCTCTCATTGATATGACGTACGACAAGGTGTACCAATTTATTTGGAAGAACATCATTTGTCGATATGGTCTTCCTCATGCTTTCATCACAGACCATGGAACATAATTTGACAATGAGGAGTTCGCTGCCTATTGTCATCAGTCAAATATTTTGAAGATCCACTCAGCACCAGGCCATCCTCAAAGCAATGGACAAACTAAAGTGACAAACAGAACGCTGCTAAATGGCTTGAAGAAAAGACTAAGTAACGCGAAAGCAAATTGGATCAACGAGCTACAATCAGTACTATGGGCTTACCGAACTACTCCCCGAGTAGCAACAGGGGAATCTCCATATATGCTAGCGTTTGGAAGTGAAGCTGTTATACCTGCCGAGTTGGGCCTCCCAACACACAAGGTACTGAATTTCAATTCCCCTGTCAGCGAATTAATGAGAAGATTGGATTTAGACATGCTCGAGGAAGTTAGAGAAGAAGCAGCCATTAGAAATGCTGCTTACCAGCAGCGAACAGCTTGGTTCTACAACAAGAGAGTGAAGAAGTGTGACCTGAAAGAAGGAGACTATGTGCTGAAGAAAGTAATTCAAAAGCACAACAAACTAGAGGCAAACTGGCATGGACCATACCGAGTTACAGAAGTTGTTCGACCAGGAACTTACCGAATAGTAACTTTAGAGGGGGAGGAGTTTAAGAATGCATGGAACGCAGAGCACCCGCGCAAGTATTATCAGTGATGTATATTCTCTCCTTTTATTGAAATTTTTTTGGGGAATACTAGTGCTACACACTACTCGGCGAAACTCGAAAAAACTCGGACTACTCAAAAATTTTCTCGAAAACGTCAACTAAGGTTGGTCGAGAAACAAATGTATTCCTCCGGAAAGTAAAACTTATATTCCTCCTGGAAGTAAAGCTTGTATTCCTCCGGGAAGTAAAAATTGTCTTCCCCTCCTGGAAGTAAAACTTGTATTCCTCCGGGAAGTAAAACTTGTATTCCTCCGGGAAGTAAAGCTACTTGTATTCCTCCGGGAAGTAAAGCTACTTGTATTCCTCCGGAAAGTAAAACTTGTATTCCTACGGGAAGTAAAACTATGTGTTCCTCGGGAAGTAAAAGTATTCCTAAAAATGCCAATTTATGTAAAGTAAATATATTCTCGAAAATGCCAACTAAGGTTGGTCGGGAGCTACAACTATTCCAAAAAGTGCCAAAGTTGCTCGTAGAGGAAAAACCCACTAACTGTAGTTGGTCGAAAAAGAAAATTTACCGACCTTGGTCTGTCAAAAACATTTTATGAAAATAAGAAAGTGATCGAGCAAAATTTTTTATACTCGTAACTTTTTAGTTATTACTAAGTTGGTCGAGAAACAAAACTTCATTTTTGCCAAATGACTACCACAAATTCAAGCTAGTCAACAATAAGTTGATCGACAAACAACACAATATTGTTATTTTTTTAACAGATACACATGCACAGATGTAAAGTGTTTTACAAGACAATAGCAATTAAGATTGCGAACAAAAATAAATGTCTTTCATTAAATCCAAAAACAGATTACATTAAGAATGAAATGTATACTAACTATTACATCAAAATTCCTACTCTATTGGTTTCTTCCCCTCTGCTTTTGAAACAGGTTCCTCGCCAGTAGGCGGATCAATTAAAGAAAGAGGAGAATTTATGAAGTTGAGATCTTTTAACATCCTGATATTCATCACGGATGGTCGATCTAGGAGATGCTCGGGACGAGATATCTCGACATTTGAATGGAGATTGTAGTCACCGAGATATTTAGAAATTAAGCATCGAGGAATGGCCCGAGCAGGGATCCAACTCATATCAAGTTTGAATGGTGGCACGGGTAGGTCGAGCAGCCCAGGATCATGGTAGTCCCACAGGTAATGACCCCATTCGAGTTGCAGCACACCTAAGGCATTCAGTCAGCCCTGTTTGTAGCCCTCATTATTGGCATTCTGGATACGATCGTCCAAGTGGTAGAGAGCCTCGTTGTAACCAGCCATCCATAACTCCCTGGGTTGTTTATGGAATTAATATGTCAATCTTTCCATCTGTTCGTGGAGATTTTTGATGAAGAGCTCTTTATTCTCCAAGGTAGATTTCTGCGCAGAAAGCTGCTCTTCCAGGTCCCTGATCTTCTTTGACATTTCAGCCAACGCCAGGTTCTTCGCCATTAATTGGAAAGCTTGGTTCTCTAAAGCAGATTGAGTCCTCTGTTCCTCGATAGGAATTCGAGCAGCTTTTTCTCATCCCCGAGGAGCTCTTGCTCGGCCACGAGAAGCTGTAGAGGGGACAACTCTCTTCAAGGTCTCCAATTCGTCCCTCAAGTTGGCGTTCTCGACCTCCAAGAACGAGAATCCCTCATTAGTCACTGGGATCAAGGCTTTTGAAGTGGAAGCTGCAGACTTCAACTGTGACAACTCTCTTTGCAGGTTGTTATTCTCTTGCTCTAATTATTCAGCTATTTGTCTGCACTCCTCGACCTCACCCCTCAGAGTTCTCTCCCTCACATCGTAGACAACAAAAAGTTTGTCATATCCTTTGTCGGCAACGATTTGCTGATATTTCTTCTCATACCCCTCGTGCAAGAGGGCAGTGGATTCCTTATATTCTTGCTGAAGGTCTTCAAGGGTGCCTTGGAGATCCTCAATCATATCATAATAAGCTATATTATTGGCCACCGCATGATCAAGCAGACACTTCAAATATTGGTAGGCCTTAATTGCCTGTTCCGAAGCATCTTGGCCGAGGATGTCGACGATTTGTGCTGCACTCAGATCTGTGTGACCAGCCTTAAAATATTCATTGCATTATCGCAACAACTTTGTATCATGAGCAGACAGTAATTCCATCCTGGCCAGAAACTGGTAGAGGAAGAAAAAGCAGTAATCAATAATAAAAAAAGAGCATGAAGAAGAGACAATAGTATGCAAAAATAAAAGTTCAAGTTTTATTATATCACAAGGTTCAGAGCTACATGGTTCAGGATTACATTTGTCAAAGAAAAATAAAATAGATTGAAGTCCGAACAACTCTACACCTTTTCCTTGTCTCCCAAAACTTTCTCGGGAGGCTGCGACGAGGAGGTAGGTTGCTCGGATGAAGCAGATAGTAGCTGGGGAAGTGCTGGAGGTTGCTCGGGGGAAGTAGCGAGCTGCTAAAGTTCCTCGTTAGTAGGCTGGATGGCTGGGGGATGATCTCGCATCACCATGGAAGACTCTTCGGAGGCAGCTTCGTCCTCTTCTTCGTCTTCAGGAGTTGGAGGGGGACCAGGGATGTGTCGCTGAAAGAGTTCGGAGTTTTCATCAACCTTCATCTCCTGTAGAGCAGCGACCTACCCATCTCTAAAGTATTTAAGGCTGCCATATTCTACTTGAGACATCATGGCAGCCAAGCCTTTGTTCCACCCCTTGTCCCAGTCGACGCTGAAAGACTTCTTCACAACCATTTTCCTCTTTAACTTCTCCGAGGAAAGCTTCTCGGATAGAAGATTTTTAGCAGTCTTTAGTTTATTCTCAACTTCTTCCTTCTGGCGACTTACTTCGCGAAGTTGGATTACTTCTTCCTCAGCAATCTTGAGTTTATTCTCAAACTCTCCAGCATTTTTGAGCTTCTTGTCGAGCTCTTTATTTTTCTCCTCCAAGTCCTTTATTTTCTTCTCCAACCCCTTGGAGACTTCAACAACTTGAGTCTTCTCCTTCTCGGTGGAGGTAAGTTTCTTCTCCCAAATAGCTTTTTCAGCATCGTACTTCTGACGAGAATCTTCCAAAGACTCCCTCACGCCCATCAGAGCTTCCTCCACACCAGATGAGTAGCTTGAAGCTTTAATAGCTTCATCTTTATTCAAAATTGTGTTAAAGCAGCTCACCAACTGTGAAAAGAAAATAAAAGCAAGTCAAAGACAGATATAACAAGGCAAAGATGAAAAGTTCAAAGCAACAAGACTTACAAAAGCAATATGGCGAGCAACCAATGAGGTAACCATGTCCCGAGAAAGGTTCTCTTCAATACCTTGGATCTCGGGAATGATCCAAGTCTTCACCGAGCTCATGGAAGAGCTCGGGAGAACAAAAGTAGGAACACCAGTTCCAGTAGTTGGGAGCTGGGAGATGGTTTCAGCCAAATTGACCGAGGAGCTCTTCTTCAGCTTCCTCGGGGAACATAAATAGTTTCGACCAAGGAATAACTCTTGGTCGGTGATATGACAATCACCTCGCCTGGAGCAGCAGCCTTTCTCGGGGCCACTAGAAGCTTCTCGATAACCTTTACAGGGGCAGCCGAGGGAGGTGCATCAATTTTCTTCGTCCCTTTTGGGACATCATGTTTACTTCTTTTTGCCTCTCCAGCACCAGAGGCAGGTTTCTCAAAAAGGGTGGGAGGTCTTCTTTTCTTCATCCTTTCACTTAAAGAAACGTGTGACTCAGGCGAATAACTGGTAGAAGCTGGTATTGGTTCTGCGTCACTTATCACCGGATGAGCAGTGAAAGACGAGGTGTAGCTCTTATACTGTAGCAAATATGAGGCTTACCTAATGTGCTCGTCGGCAACAGTCTGATGCAAACTCCAGATGAGTTTTAAGTGCCTTATATTAACGTCTGCTTCTTTTGGACACTTTCTTTTGCTATCAACTGCAAATAAATCAAAATTAAGATATCAGTGGCACATTTTGTCAAACACAGAAGAAGCATGATTTCAAAATAAGTAAAATAAAATAAAAATAACCTATCCCATAGCCATAGGGAGGGCATCTGGGACCCTGATAAACTTCATCTCCAGATAAAGGAGCATGTTGCCAATTTTTTATAACAATCCCGTGCTCAAAATAGTCCCTCTTGGCATCCGGGAGATTGACCACTAAAGCCCTATTTAAAAATCTAGTTTTTAAATAAAAAGTATTATCCCCAACATCCCATCTATAACAAAACATGATTTATGGAATTCCTATGCGAGTTCCATAAATTTGATTTAGTCTATGAACTCCATTAACTATTCTCCATGTATTGGGGACTATTCTTGCAGGAACCACGTCAAAGTATTGACAGAATTCCAGACATAGAGGGTTGGGAGGAAAAGAAAATCCACACTCAGAAACAAAGAGACTGGGGAACCAATGTCCCTCAGCCAAACGAAAATAGTCTGAAGGCTCCGAAAGCTCTTCCAGAATAACCCAGGAGGGAATTGAGAAATCAGAGCAAAATTTATCAATCGATTCCATAGGATAAACCATGATGAAAGAAGGAAATGAAGAAGAAGGAAGAAGATCTTACAGAAAAAGAGTGGATCTGTCGACAACGAACGATGGAAATGATGAACGCACAAGAGAGTAAGACAATGAAAAATTCGAAGATACAAATTTGAAAAAGTAGAAGACGTTGGGATTGTCTGTGATGCTTAAATACTCTGCTTTGGGAAACGGTAAAGTTAATGATTACAAAAAGAAACGATTACGCTACCGGCGGCTAAAAGGACAAAAAGTACGCGGAGATCGAGGCGGTTATAAAAATTCAAAAAAGCATGATTCTACGAATTTGGAAGGAAAAATAAATACAAAGGAAACACTCCTAAAAATCAGGAGGACCATTTAAAACTACCATATTCCGAGAAAGAATGTTCCACACTCCTCAAATTTCGAACTATGAAACATTGGGGGCTTCTGTTGATACCAAATTTAGTCTGCTGACATGTCTCAATCGAGTGAAGACACGTGGCAATCTACGTGGCAACAACAAGCACTTTCGAGGAACTCAGACGCTCCGAGGAACCATACTACAACGAGGAACACTGCTTCCCCGAGTAACTCAGACGCTCCGACCTACAAGAACTCTCCGAGGAACTTTGAGCACCGAGGAACCTTAGGCGGTCCGAGCTGCACCTCGAACAAAGAATTAATAGTAGGAAAACCAACAGTCTGACTGTTCATCATTCAGATGTATACGCTTAAGGGGCATTTAATATATTACCCTTTCATATGTACAACATTGAATGTATTACCCTTTCATACTACAGCCTCAGGGCTATAAATACATTGTACAATCCTCATTGTAGGGGGATCGGAATTTCTTGATAGAACTTGTAATCGAGAATTCCCAAACAGTCAGCAATAACATAACAGTGGACGTAGACCATTCTTATAAGGCTGAACCACTTTAAAATTTCTTTATCTCATTTATTTATCTGTGATTGAATAATTAGATACGATCTAATTTTTTACATCAACACCCATGAATCTTAATTGTCTTCCATTTTAAATTCTTCACCCCATCCAGTGGTGATGATTTATCTATCCTCTAGTCCTATTATGCACCCTATCACTTGTTGATCCATATGGTACATCACTTTCAAATTCTCGTAGAGATTTTTATGTTTGTTAATGGTGTATAATAGATGAAGATTTGAAATTTCCCAAAACAACAGGTACATTAGCTGATATAGGCTTATTTCCAGATGATTCCTCCAGTAGCCTCAAAAGCCCCAAATGTCTAAACAATTAGATTCATGTGTCTTTTTCGATATCACACAATCTATATTATTACTGAAGAGACTTTTGAGGATTAGTTGTTCTATTTCTTTGGTTAAGTTGTTGGGTTGATCAATAGAAAGTGATCTCCAAATTCATCTTCTGTAGTAACGGAATTCACCCATGAGCCATAGTTAGGTAAGGGATTATTGTTAATATTAGGATTTGGATTAGTTGGTGCAGTAATCTTGCCCTAGTCGATCTTGAAGGGGAAATCTTATGGCTCGATATCCTTCCAATTTGTGTCCCATCATCTGATGATATTCACAGTAAAGGTTATTTCTGAACCCTTCTGGAAAGGGATTAGGCAGTGGTATAGGATCTTGGAGTTTTACAGGCCCTTTATTCTTGATAAATTGTACTTATGGGAGCATACAGGGGATGGAATGTTCATCATACTCTTTCAATATTCTAGGGTACAAGTGCAGGTATCGGTGCTTGGATAGTGTTGATTGTAATTGTGCCTGGCTCACCGATCGTCCCGTTTGTGTACATAGGAACATTCATTTGGTTTTCAGCCTCGCTCTTAGATGGTCAGTTCATAAAGTCGTCCTCTATTTGGGATCCCATATCCATCAAGGCTTTTAAGTGGGGTAAGTACTCCATCTTTAATTATTTTTGATAGGATTGAATATAATTCTTCTTCATAATATCCACCGGTACTTATTTTGAAGGTCGGTTTACTATCTGGGTAGCTTTATTTATACAACGGAAAATAAAGCTGTCGAGGTTCTCGTTGATATTATGCTTCATCGTTTCTAACTTCTAGTTCATCAATTTATTTGTATTACTTTATGAATTCTCGACAAATGTCACTTCAGCTTGTGGTTCTTCCGTAATCTATAGAAAAGAACCATTTCAGCACTCCTCCTGATAAGGTGTGCCAAAAAAATTTGACATAACCTCGTCAGAAGCCCTTAGGTCTTACATGGATCGAATGTACAACTTGAGGTGGACTATTAGTAGACCCATCCCTATGAACTTCTCAATATTCAGAATTTTGATTTTATCCAGTAGCCTAGCATTAGGGTAAATGGATAGGTGTTGGATGTCTGGAAGATCATCGAAAGGTCGAAGCTATCAAAAATTCTATTAAATTATTTAAAACTCCATTATGAGGCATCCAAGATTGGTTAGAGCCTCAACTGCATTGGCCATAATTATGATTCGATAGTCACGGGAAGAGGTTTGTTAGTATCTTGGACCATTGGCGGTGGGGGTGCCATGTTGGTAGGGTGCAGGTTTGTTCCCTGCCCCTCGGTATTCTCCAATCGATTTTATAGAGAAGCATTCTCCTGACCAAGGGTTGTCACTTCGCCCTTAAGGAATCTTTTTTTTATTCTGCATGTTTTCAAGACTGTAAAATATCTAAGTTTAATAGATGCATATTTTGTTCCTTGTCCAATATGGTGACTGTAATGTTACATGAAATCTTAGAATTTGGATTTTTTCGTGAGACTTATCCTAAAAGGACAAGCATGAGTTCAAACAATCATTTTTTTTTTATTTTGGGTAAGATTGAGCGATTATCCATTTCTTATGGTACTCCTCACTTAGCTCGCATATCATGTTTCGGAGTTTTGAAAATTAAGTGATTTTTTTTTTAATTTTGGAGTATTATCCTATTTTAAGAAACTTTCTTCGGAGATACAAAACCCTTTTAAGAGATGTCACTATTTAGTACAACTCTCGGCTTATTTATTTGGTTGTGTCCTAGAATTCTACCGCATGAGGTTATGTTAGTTTTTTGCGAGGCTAAAGGATCCATTTTTATCTATGACCCCTCACGATATACCTCGAGGGTACGTGTGAGAGGGTAATTTTGATAAACTCGAATGTAGGTGAATCGAGCCTCTAGATATACCTTATGGGGACAGTATGTGGGAGAGTTGACTCGATATACTTAAGGTAAATGAGTGATGTTCACCAAGAATATACCACTTTATAAATGTCGTGGGTATGAGGCCAAGAAGAGTGGAAACTTACACTAGGGACTCGCGTTAGTTAGACCCAAGTCACGTAGCTAGGTTTCCCAGGGTAATGGGGTATGTGATGATATGCAAATATTATGCGGTGAAGTAGTGTGCATCTTTTTTGGAAAGTATTTTACTTTTTTGGTAAGAGTCGTTTTCACTTGAGATTATTATGTATCTTGGCATACATATCATGAACTTTTTAAGGGATTTCTAGGGCGTGACCTTATCCCTATGGATGAATACAATACTAGTATTTTTTTACCTAGTCAGGTATTTAAAAAAAAAATAGCAATAAAAAATATACAAGTATGTACAACAAAAACATGTTGAAATAAATGAAAATCAACATTAATTTGAGTTCAATCCTCTAAAAATGTCCCAAACAGACTTGCCATTATTAAAGCCCCTGTTTTTTTTTCAACCACGCGATCACCGCCTTAGAGTGTCTCTCTTTGGAATGGGAAAAATGGAAATGGAGTCGCCAATCTATTTTACACAAAACATATAAAAGGAAAGGCCTCTGTGGACACGTAGTGATGGAAAATGACATATGTGTTAACCAAAGAAATGAAGGTCTGAGGACTAGGTTACACATTTGGAAGTTGTTAGGCACCCGCTCCGCCCTTTCGGTCACAAATGTAGATATAAAATATTTATTTTAGCATATTATAGTGTAGAAATAAATAATAAATTGAAAATACCTAATATATATATAATAAAGGAGGAGGGACTTTTTATCCTCCCCAACTAACGGCTGAGATTGAATCTGGTGAATTTGGTGTTTATCAACTGACGGTTGAAATTAAATCTTGGGTGTGTATCTTAAAGGTTAAAAATGATGACATGTGGCATGCCCCTCATCCGTAAAGTCTAATACAAACACAAATCTCGAGCCTCTCGAGGTCTGTAAGAATTAATATCACGCGTCTCTCTCTCACCCACACAAACACAAATCTTGAGCCTCTCAAACTCTGAGTATTCTACCTCGAGTCTCTCAGTCTCTCACACAACCCACTACCTGCAAATTTCCTCTTTACGAGAAAACCTCACAGCTCGTGCCCCAAATGGATTTACTTTAGATTTCCCTCTGTTTTCTTCATAAGATGCCCATAGTATCCCAGCTTCCACGAGACATTATATTTTCTTGCCCATTGTACATTGGCTCTTCTCTTTTCGTGGTGATCTCTCTCTGTAAGCAACGACAGTTTTTTTCCCTGCATTTGTGAGTATTATATTTCTCACATGTCACCGTAAAACTAAGCAAAGGTCTTGGTTTAAGAACGATTTGTTTTCAAGGCTCGAGGTAACAGCTCTCCTCCCTCTCCTGCACACCTCATAAATATTCACAAGGCTCGAGGTGCTAAGGGTCTTTTCTTTAACCCAGAGAAAAAACCCAGATAAATATTCACAAGGCTCGAGGTAATAGCTTGAGGTAAAGCCTTCACTATCTTTTCTTTAACCCAGAGAGAGACGGTTTGTGCTAAGTTTGAAAGGATCCGTCTGTTCTCCCATTTTATCTCTCCTAGGATTGTTTCAATTTTTCTTTTGGTTTGTTTACAAAGAATGAGAAAACATACCTACATAACATTTATGAATACATTTTTTTCTTTTTTGCTGAGTTTGTGGAGTTTTATAGAGGTGAGTAGTGTTTTGTTCTATTTTAAGGGATTTTTTTTATATTTTTTAGAATAATGTTAAACTTCGAGGTTGAGAGCTGATGATTGTTGATATATTTCCTCTTCAGGTTATCTTATCTCCATCGTGACTGTAAAGCTATCGTAACAGTGGAGGTGAGACAGGTGAGGCGACGATGGTAAAATTGGTCTTCACTGACATTTATTAACTTTTTAATTTTTTTTCTACTGATTTTTGATTTTTTTGGGTGTCCTCTACACTGCATCAGCAAAATACCATGGAGGAGAACTCATCTCCACCACTACCGAGAAGATATGGGACGAGAAAATACCATGAGGCATATCTGGTACGAGAGTAGGTGATTAGCTTAAATGCAATCAGTAATTTTCACGAATGTTTTTTTCAGCACCTTGAAATGATTTTTGATCTTTCCTTTCGGATATTATTTTTTTCGAAATCATTAAAGACTGTTTTTTCCGCTGTTGAAGGGCCATTTTTCTCCAATTATTTTGTTTTGCATTTCTTAGATTTATATGTTGCCTTTGTTTGTCTAAAGATTGAATGTTCCACCGAATCCATGACTTGATATTGGAGTTTTTTATTCTATTAATCAAAGCTTGGTGGTTTAAACGGTTTCAACAAGCTTCTTTTATTTTTTGTCCAAAGATCTGATCATTTTTGTTGTTGTTTTTGTCTAAAGATCTGATCGTTTCTATTAATCAATGGTTGGTGGTTGACACACATAATAATTTTTTATAGGTTCATCTGATCTTTTAATGGATTTGTTCTTTTCTTTATACCCAATGTTGTGTTAAATCACATCAGAGAGAAAGGCTCAGTACCTTTCTTTCAATCTCTCCTACCTTTATTTTTCTTCGATATCCACCAAGGTTCATTTTATTCAGATCTTTTCTTTGTCTCTAGGTGACCTGTGGTAACTACTATTTGATTTGAGAAATTTTTTTATATTAATGTTTTCTCTTTGTAGGTTATTACATGTGTGTTAGAGATTGACGACGGGTTTCAAGGCTTTCAAAGACTCCAATTTGAGTTCATACATGTGTGTTAGAGATTGACAACGAACCCAGATTCAAACAGTTCTATGGTAATAGTTGCTCATGCAGGCTGCCTTGGCTTCTGATGTTTTTTTTTTGAAATTATATAGAGCAGAGAAGTTGGGAGAGCATGTGGGCTAATGATGTTGGATTTACAATGTCAGAAGATATTCTTTAGAATTCGTTGTATGTAGGTTTAACAATTGTTTTTTTAATACACAACATTTGAAGGGGCATTTAGATCAATATAAGCCCGTTTCTCAGGGGTCTATATTTGGTGGGGGTTGTTAAAGGATTGTATGGGTTCATATAAAAAGACCCATTAAGTAATTTAGATCGCTTACTATTTCTCTTTTTTATTTGTTTTGGGATTTTAAATGAGCGGGGTTTGAGCTCCTGATTTCACCACCCAGTCATCTTGCTTTAGTTAAAAATTTTAATATGATAACTACAACTAATTTTGGTAATGTGAAAAATAATACTATAAACTATTTAAATATTAATTATAAAAACCTCAAAAAAATTTGAGATTTTTCAGGATTTAATTATGATTTGTGAAATATCGGATTAAGTAGTGAGTTTCAAAACATATGTTTGGGTATATGTCAAAATCAACGGGTAGGAAGAAGAGAATGATTTATTGGCACACGGCTTGAATACCTTTATTGAACGCCGAGTTTTTTACTGTTGAATTTATGAATACCTAAATCCAAATCCTTTTCATTCTCAACATTAAGCGCGTTAAATGTAAAGGTTACACTAAATCAAGTTAAATATTTTTATTTTGAGAAAAAAGTTTGTATTTATAAAAGGTTTTATTTTAACTTTTTTATAATACTTTTAAATTGTAAAAATATTTGCAACCATTAACTTTTTTTTTAATTATAAAATGAATTATGTTATAAAATAATTAAGTGACAAACGTGAGATCAGGTTTAAATAATCTTAAATTAAAAGTGTTGTGTAAATGGTTATCAAAGGAGTAAATTTATCACCGTGCTATCGGCACGGGTTAGAAATATTACGGGAACAAACTTATTTTTCCAAAATCAATGAGTTCTAATGGTTATTAATGATTGAAGTGAGTTCTAATGGTTATTAATGATTGAAGTGTCAGTTTTTTATTTTATTTAATCACTATTACGAAATCTGAAGAACGTTTTTTCAACCGTGATTCGATGTAATCACTATAAGTAAATATTTCTATCGTTTTTATAATCGTGCCATCGGCACGGGTACACCCTAGTATATATATATATATAAAGCTGGACTTATTCACTCGGATGACAGTTCGAGTGAGCCTGCGTACTTGTATGGAATAATTCAAAGTTCATGTAGTGCGCGTGGAAACAAAAGGTATTTGACCTCTTATAGAGGCTTGATGTGAGAGATCTTGACTTGCTTTGATCTTTCAAGGTATTTTTTGGGTGAAACAAAGGACCAAATCTGAAGATATGAATGGTTTATATTCATGAAAAGACATTATATAAGATTGATTCACCCATAAAATTACCTGAAGATGAAAGAATGACCAAAATCCTAACAATAAGAACAAAATAGTAGATAAAATCCCTGGACCAAGAAATACTATAACTTATATGAGAGTACTTCATGGTTTTGAAGTTTTTTTTGGGGGTTTTAGACATTTGGTGTAAATAAAGGTATTAATACATGAATATGTACAAAATTTGACTTGAGTTTTAGAGACCGGGTTTCTCTAATATGCCTATGTATCCACCATAGGCAGAATAAAAGTTAACATATATCGAAAATGACCTTTAAAGAAAATTCAAGTCTAAAAGAAAGGAAGAAAACAGTATCTAGGGGTGGTGTTGCTGCACAACACCAACCTTTATTTCAAGACTTCATAATATAAGGTTGAAGAGTAGAATACCTATAATTTTACACACATTTCTTTTCGTTTTGGAAACATTCTGCCTTAGAATCAACATTTTATGGAGTGCAACTGCGTTTACTTTAAGATAAAGTACCTTTTAAGGAAAAAAAATATGAAAGAGACAATAAAGGGGTTTGGATTTCTTTTGGGTTTGAGTGAGAAGAAAGAAGTTAGGGATTTGTGGTTATAACTCTAGATATAAGCTTGGAAGGGGCTTTGAATGTAAATGGAGAGATGTTTTGGATTATTTTAGGATAGAAAGCACTTATGGAAGAAAGCTAGCATTTAAGAGCGGAGTTAATGCTTGCTGAAGTGGTAGGCGAGGATTGTATTTTATATACAACTACAAGGGCAAAGGATCCATCAGTTAAGTGTACTGTACACTCAGGACCGATCAATCATGCACGTTTTCATTTGGCTTTAGACTTTATTTTGTGGCAACTTGACTTCTTTGGGTGAGTTATTTTTGGGCCTATTAGGCCTTTGGTCCTTTAATGAGATATTTTTGGGTTACCTTGAGTTTTGAATTTCATTTAGGACTTTTGGGAGGCCACTATAAGTTGTGCTATATTTATGGACCAAATGTGTGTGTGTGTGTGGTGGTGGTGGTGGTGGTCGGGGGGGGGGGGGGGGGGGGTATACAATAGTAAACCTTCGAACTCTTCAATGTTGACACACATTGCATCCACCGCACATAAACACAATCCGGGCACTTCTTAAGTCAACACTTTGTTTTCTGTGGATTTCATATCTTATTATTCATCAAACATAAACACTCATGTTCGGTGTTATTCCTTATCAAGAATGGAATGGATCGGTAAGAAATACCATTCCAGCCCAATATCAGGCGAAATGGGCATCGGATTAGCAGGTATGTAATTATTAGTGTGCCCAAAAACATTAGGATCATAAAAAATAAAAATGGAAGAAAAGATAATTAGCATGAATTATTTCAAGTTTCCTAGACATTTTGCGAGGTAAATCTTATTTTTATCATTTTGTTGCTATGTGAGCATGAATTCTTTCCTTTCCCATATCTTTCTTGGTTGGACTAAACTCAACCATACGAAGATATTATGGAGGACATTATACACATCCATTGGTGTATTATTGCATATTATTCAAACTCAGCCCCCGAATTAGGTGTCACATCCCTTTTTTTTGCCGAGGGTGAGGGTTAACCTGGTAAATACTAAATCATAAATAAATCTCAATACTGAAATATCTGAAGCATTTACTGATTCCCAAATGTGGTACAATTGAAATCTAGGAACAATACAAAAGGATTTCTCTTGCTAACTAGGCTCATTTTCTTCTAATATGACCTTTCTTTGTCTCTATGTACCAGCTGATTAATGAACTATTCATCATGGCCTATTGGTACCTGTGTAAAATAACTAAAAATGATGGAATAAGCAAAACTTTGCCCCGTAGATAATTCTAGCTCTATAACAATGTAAATATGAGAATAGCATAACTGGGTTTAAAATGCTCTAAATATAAAACAGTGTATGGCAATCTGCAGCAAAATGAAATATCAACAGAACTAAACAGGGGTATACTAAAGTTTGCGATATATGAAAGAACTGTATGTTGATTATAACCGGATATGATGTTTATCGAGTTATATATAAGGTTCTGACTATAATACAAAAACCCTTAAATTATCGTCTATAGGGGCTGCAAATGTGTAGACATACCACGGTAATATCGTTCAAGACATAAAATGCACTTGAACATGTAATCCCAAAAAATTGAGGAATAACCAAATAACTCGGCACACTTAGCTAGAGCGACACTCAATATCTGAGTCCTTCACTCCAATTAGATTTACCGGGGGTTTACCGGGTCTAATCCCTGGTTTATACGGTATGCTACTAAAGGTTTCATTGATAATAGTTACAAAATGGCAAGCTATGCTGTAAATCAGATGATTGAAACCAAAGTTTAATAACATGCAGGGTATAATGCAATAGGGTAAAACAATTTAAATAATTTGTGCAGCAGGATTCAGTGGTGTACTGCAATCCGGATAATTAAATGTTAGGATTGGGAGTTGGCTTGAGTTTAATCAGATAACGAATTGAATCAATAATTACGGTACAGTTGAACTATCAAAAGAGTTCAAAGCCATCACATAGTGATGTAACAAGCACTATTGTCAAAGACATAAGTTCAAGGTATAATAGTGATCGAGCTTTTCGTTATTATTCACGGCTCTTTCATTGTTGAATTCTAGTTCCCGTAGTTATTGACTCGAGGGGTTAAATGAGGGTGGTTATATCAGTGTTTAGGAAAAATGATATTGGTTTAGGATATCTGACGTCGTTCGGTAAAAATAAAGTTCATGCTATGACAAGCATAAATATATGAATTTCGTATATAATTCTAAATTACACATTTTAGTTAGTTGATGAAATAAGTAATATTTGGAAATTAGAATATACGTTTATATGGCTACTTGATATTTGAACAATACAAATTTTCTGGAAAAATATTCTTTATATGAAATAAAAGGATTCGATTTGTTTGAATAAGCAACTATTTTATATTTTGTTAAAATATTAATAGGGTCAAATATACAATTTGACTATTTTCACAAAATCCACAGTTTTATACGAACGTAAAGACCTGTTTTCAAGTATTGTTCCGATATGTAATTTTAAAAATATTAATTTGCAAAGTCGATCCAAATTAATTTTCGTAACATAATCAATTAAAGTATTAATTTTAAATCTAATTGAGTGTTGATGTTTATGATTTTCCGTCTATCATAGTTTATATTATTTGAGTGTCAATATTATTATGGTGAGTATAAAATTAATGTTTGTGATACAATAAAATTAAAATAAAGTCGAAAACTCCCTTCCTTATTTGGACAATAAACCAGTGGTCATGCCACTTTCAATATTAGTCAACACAACACAACAAATTGTCCAACAGCAGCACAATTAAATTTTTAATAAAAAGAGCTCGTAACAACATCTCAGATTATAATGACATAATTTCGAGTCGTTTGATGTCGTAACTTATTTTAAACGTACTTTTAAAAAGAAGTGACAATTTTACTAAAAAAAAATGACGACGGGTTCAAATATTTTTAGAAAATGTACGATTACACGTACGTGTCGAGATTTCGTGTTTACGATAATTTTTATATGTAAATGAGTGCAATTAATAAATAAGTATTGTTAGGATTAAAAAAATCACAGTAGTTAATACCAAAAAGAAATTACACTACCCGAACATCCAAACCAAAATGGGATGAAATTCAAACAAAAGAAAGCAACAATACCAAAGAATTTATGATCGAGAATCCATATATGTATGTATATGTATATATATGTGTGTTTATATATACATAATAAAAAACAAAAAAGAACAAAAACAAAACAGTAGTAACACACCCTGTTTGAGGTTGTTTTGGTCGCCGGCCACCACTATGGAAATGGGTGGTGGTCAGGCTAAAATCGCACACATACACACACACACGCATATCCAAGCATATAAATATAAGCTTCGAGATTTAACCGTGGCAATCACAAAAAAAACGAAAAAAGAAGATGAAAAAGAAGGAGGTGAGGTCGGCATGGTAGACGACGTACATGGTTTTTAAAGGGAAGAGGGACGGCAACGAGGGTGATCCGGTGCGGGTAAAAAGAGGGTCGAGATTGGTTTTCGGGGAACTCGGTTTGGGGATTTTTTTTCTCAGAGAGAGAATTCGTAGGTTTTGAAGAGAAATGAAAAAAATGGTTTAATTTTCTTTGGTTTGGTTTCTATATGGTAAGGATAAGGGTATAATTTTGGTTATTTCTATTTTAATTACAAAAAGTATTTGTAAGTTTACTTTTTGAAGTGAGTCTTTAATAACTATGAAACAACCACTCAAAATTGATACTCGAGTCTTATCGATGATGTCGTGTTGGGATTTTGACTTAATAATTAAAGTACTAAAAAAATTATTAATACCTACACATAAAAATTTATGGAAATTACTACTTGGCTTAAAATATTTTTTTCGAGTCATCTGAACTCATTTAATTAATAAAATAATTCGTGGGCTATTACCTTAGGGACCCTTCTTTCCGCTCAGGACTTCAGTCTCATTCCCTATTATACGATCAATGAATATTAAAAATAAGCGGTGAAAATTTGAGCACTTGGCTCCCGCTACTTCAGAGAAAATGCATCTAAAAGGTTCTAAGTAAGACTGCAAACTATCTCATCTTTGCTAGCTCCGCAATGAACTCTTCCCTTGTAACTAGTTAAATTGGCACAAAACTCATATAACTATATATGATAATAGTCAAGCAAGGGGAGAGTAGAAAAGTACACTTATGGTTATTTAAACCTTTAAGATTGTAATACCTATCACCACGAAAGGGGAGTGGATTTCATTTCTTAAGTCGCGTTCTTTTTATCGGATTATTTGGAAGGTTCAGTGGCTTCTTAACCAGTCCATCATTTAGTGTAAATATTAGTACTTCGGTCCTCTGATTGGGTTATGTGTAATGGATGCTTGTGGCCTCTCATGTGTTTTAAGGCAGTACAAGCTAGTGCATGTCATTCTTATAGTAGAAGATTTGAACTCATGGTTCTTTGACTATACTGTTGTCGAAAAAGGGCTAAAGAAACCACTACATGACTTGACATAAGTGGAATACTACCTCCAATTCCTTGTATGTTCGGTACATACAAAGATTTCACCCCCCACCCCACTTATTGGAGTATGTCGATTACCAACCAAATCGTAAAAGATAGTTACCACTTATCATACGAAATTTTAACTCTAGGGTTTTTTCGATCGTACTATCGACCACAATCAAATTCCGCCCGCGTTCATGATTGGGTATAGCCAGGGTCCCTAGCTCAATGGCCAAATTTCATGGCACTGATTGGATTGGTATCTTCTCTAATGAGAATTTTTACCCTAAATCTTCAAAGATTTAGACTAATGCTCGAGAAATAGAACAAAACTTAATTCAAGTAAAGTTTTTAGTGAGTGAGAGATCTAGGTGATTTTTTTTTACTAAAGAAATGATAAGTGAACAAGTTACAAATGAATCTAGTAGATGAGTTATACAATAGGTGGAAGCTTATAGCCCTAAAAAAGAGGAGTTCTACTGGGAACATAAATATAATGTCAAATGGCTCAAAAAGGGACTCAGATACAAAGTTCTTCCACTCCATAGTGAAGGCATATAGGAGACACTTGGCCATCCAAAAAGCATAAACTCTTCCAGCCAATGGGAAGAAGCTAAAGATAGTATTGAAGAGACTTTTGTTAATCACTTCAAATCCACCTGGTTTATTAATTACACATAATCTATCAAAACTTTCTAGATATCATTGCTAAACTTATCTCCTAAGATGGTGACTCTGTCTTGACTTTTTTTCCCGGATGAAAAAAGAGACCTTTAAAGATATTTTATAGCTTAACTCTAAAAGTTTGGAAGGTCCTGATGGCTATGGTGGGTTGTTCTACAGGAACTTTTGGAATATTATTATATATGATCTCATAAAAGTAAGCCATGATTTCTTTGCTAGGGCTGAAATGCCTATTTTCTAGACTAGCACTTTTATAGTCCTCATTATAAAGTTGATTAATCCTACGTTGTGATCCAGTACGGTGCCATTATCTCGTGTAGTTTTTCCTCTAAGATTATATCTAAAATACTCAATGGTAGACTATCATGTGTTTCGCCTTCTATCAATTCTCCTCACCAGAAAGTTTTTCAGTGGAGGAAGGATTATATTAGACAATATTCTACTAGCCCAAGAGATTGCTCATAACCTATGGAAAAAGGTTCATGGCATAAATTTGATTATCAAGCTTAATGTAAAATGAAGGTCGTCAAAGACACAAAAGATACACACTCTAGAGAGAGAAAAGTACTATTCAAAATCAAAATTCATCATTAATGAAGGAGAAGGGGGTATTTATATGGAAGTGGGAAAGGATCTGTAATGAAGTCACCACTAAGAGGGAAATGGGCCTAAGTCCACCCCTTTAAAATATACCTAAAATGACAATATAGATCCAGCCTACTAAACCTATAATACAACTAAAAATATAAAAATCAATACTAAATAATTAATAAAAGAAAAAATATGATGAAATAAAAAAATGCAAGAAAATACTAAAAATATACCCTAATTTCCGTCACCCTCCTCCACTTAAAATCAAGCTTATCTCGACCGTAGAAGGTTAATGGCAATAAGGCAAAGCAACCATTAATGGGCTCCCCCCCCCCCCCCCCCCCACTTGAAAGGGGAGTTGTACTCGAAATTGTCCGACGTATTGGGGAGCAAAAAGTACGGAAGAATAGTCGCAAAACCCAACCATAGTCAACTAAAACGAACTTGATCCCGAGTCCCGTGATAAGCCTCCTCAATGCTAATACGTGGAAAACATCCTCCGAGTGCGTATCAAATGCGATAAAAAATGGATCCACATTCCCACAGTCGATTACATCACCCAATATCACCACCTTATTGTGACACCCCGCCTAATTAAATACCGGGCGATCAATCCCTTATTAAATTAAAATCAAGGTGAACAGTTGGTTCATTCTTAGCATCAGTGTCGCAAAATAAAATTTCTCAAGTTAAACACCCTAAATAATTAAGCCAAGTGTCAAAACAATTTAAAACTTTATTTCAATTTTTAATAAATTTCAATTTGAAAACCTTTTAAATAACCAGCAGTTTAAGAATCGCATAAGTGCTACGGATAGCAATCAAGACAAAAGAATTAATCCATCTAGATTAACCAAACCAAATTTAAACTACAAATGAAATCATACTGACAACAATTTATACTCAAAGAGTAGCGAATACTAAAAATAAATGAACATACATCTCTGAAAAATCTATACTGAATGGGAAATGGGCGACACATGCCCTAACTATGAGGAACTATAATAAGAACCGAATCAATGAAGAGGTCGTTACAACAAAGACCTGCAACTCCCACATAAGCTACAGCGCGTCCAATCCAAAGAACTTATGCATGACGCCCCTATGGCTGGGCACCTGTAATATATACATATATATATATACAAGAGAGGAGATAACAGAAAACGGGTCGAAGGCCGATTGTAAAACAATTTTAAAAATAGTTTAGCAAGTATTTAAAACGCTTACCTGCTAATGCAACAACCATGCTAGTATGCGACACTCTCTTGAGAATTCTCACCTCTCATCTAGTGTGCACGTCTACCGTACTACTAAACCTCAAAAGTTTATCTCATTTATTCTCCATAAAGTTTTATCTCAAGAATTAACAGGGTGATAATATTTAGTTTGAGAAATTTAATCTCTTCAAGCTTTCTTACACTATTTAGAAAATCGGTACCGTTATGAAGTTCCCGAACCCATTAAGAAAATTGCAACATTTATTCAATTCTTAACTACTTATACGCACAGTAGAAAGTTCTCATATAGATATACGTATATATATTAGTTACACGTATAATATATATACAAACGACACCCCACATAAAATTTATGGTGCAAGGTTTCCATATATAAGTATATATATACCAATCACTCATATAATATATATATACTACCTGCACCCCACATAAAATATATGGTGCTGGCATACTTTGCTATCAAGTCCCTGTATCACACATATTTAGGGAACTGCTAGTTCGGAATCACTCTCTAACAGCATTAACATAAAACACATACAAATAGAGCCGAAGCATAGTTCCAAGTCACTAAGAGGTCAGCACATACCCTCACGTCTCTTAGGACCATCTGACTATCAATCAGATAGCCTGTACCAAGGAATCCTATGTTCTAGGGTACGAGTCAATATCCCCTATAAAGGTCCCATCGAGATAAGACTGTCTTGGCGCGAAAACCCTCGTGATAGTAAGTAGCCCGAGTATGATTTTTTTTATACAGATATATAATATATGCACAATCACACAGTCATATATATATATATATATATATATATATATATATATATATATATATATATATATATATATATATATATATATATATATATATATATATATATATATATATATATATATATATATATACACATCCACGTTGCTAAATTAGGTGCGCTCACGGCCCATAATTATAATTATCCGTTATTACACATTTTACTCGATTATTTCGTATCACGGACTCATTATTTGTATTCTCATTTATTATTCACTTCAAACTCACTTCTCCTCTCTCGAAGTATTCTAAGTATAATTTCAGTAGGCACTCACTCACTTACGTTCCGGTCTAACTCCCTTACGAGTCCCGATCTTTTTATTAAATATACGCATCATTTCTTATACACATGAATCATTCCTCGTTAACCCAAAATATCCTCCTACACTAAAATGTTACTCAACGGGGTCTACCTAGGCCATAATGGTCATCTCTATATCCCATTATACTCCAACAACAACAATCAAGGGTTCCCATACATCTTAATCGGATTAAACTAAAGAATAAGAAATATGCAATTTTTCAGGAGGGGTCGATCGATCGAATAAAAGGGGTCGATCGATCGATCGATCAAGCAGTTCTTGCCAAGAAACTGCAAATTACACTTATGGGTTTCATCTTCCAATTTCTCCAAAAATGTCATTAACGACTCTAGAATTCTCAAATAACAGTACTCCAAGTTCTATATACATATATGCAAGATTTCCAACGTGAAACATGTATAAATTCATCAGCGATATCGGATTAATGGGGTAAAATTGACATAATCTTTAAGAACCCTAATTTTGAAAGAAATATACATTCCTCTAATTATTTCCCAGATTTCTTGTTTCTAAACTCATAATAATTCGCTGGTAATCCTCTACATATGATGGGTATATCCAGAATGTATGGAATCTCCCTAAACATGCTATTTAAAGTCTCTATAGTAATGATTTCTTTCATAAAACATGATCTTGGTATTCCTAAACTAACATGGGTGAGGCATTAACCAAAAATAAAGCAAGATAGATACTTGCCTGGGAATTTAGTTTCTGATTTCGTGGATGAAATGGTACGGTTGCGTTCCTCGTCGCGCGATCTATATTTTGGTGGTGGCGGCGGTGCAAACGGGTGAGTCATTGGCCATGAATTGCTTGGAAAGCTCTCCAACTCCTTCTCTAATGGCCGTTCTTTGATTTTGTGTTTGCTAACCCTAAGAGACAACTCCAAATGGCTGATATAGTCTAATTAAATTCGTGGGTTTAATTACCCAAAAATGCAAGATGTTTATAATACCCTCCCGGAATGTCAAATAGGCTTAAAAACTCCCCGAGACCCAAACTAAACCCCCAGGTATACTTTTCTGACTATCTCGACCCTTTCGGACACATTGGCGCACTCAAAATGATCATACGGGCAATTTATAATTTATTCACTTTATGTAATAAAAATTTAGTCCCGACATGACACAGGCGCATCCCGACTTAAATTTCCATAATTGCCATTTTATTCACTCGTGATAATTTTTAACAAAAATAAATTCTACATATTACTTTACTCAATAAGTAATATCTAACGAATCAACAAACTTTCAATAATTACTAACTCTCGTCACGCTAGTAAATATTTAAAATAAATTTCAGGATTAAAATTAAATTAATTTATCTCAATTAAATTTAATAAATCCCTAAATTTAAAAGCCATAAAAATACGGGGTATTACATACTTCCCCCCTAATAACGGAATTTCATCCCAAAATTCAGAAAATAAGGCGTACCTGGTAAAACACATTTTGGATACCTTAAGAGTACGTAACCTATCCACATAGTAAGGCACTCAATCACTATAGCCCCCGCCTCACAACAAGCCTTTTTAACACTCTTCATTAAAGATACTGCTCCTATCCGCCACCATTTGCATAAGACACGTATATACATTATAAATTCCCATTATTTCAATATCATTGGGAGGCCGCACCTCACTACATGAGAACTACTCGGATTTATCTAAACACAAAACAACCATTCTGAGAGAAACCATACGAACATCCGACCACTCTTGTTCGCCTAAAACAGTCGTGGAATTTCACCATAGTCATCGGATTATCCTCGACCAATCCAAAATTCTGATTATCAGCTCACCTCTAAACATACGCAGAGGGAGAATAGTTAAGGTTTTTCCACACTAAAACTCTAATAAGCACCTCGTTCACGATAAACAGGTACGAGTGCTTCCACGGAAATCTACCATTAGGTAATATCCTCCCCCAATTACCGTATTGCTCCACTTGTTAGCTATAACCGTTGTGGAAACGAAATGATCACCAAGATTTTAAAATCACCTTCACTAGGATTTACTACTCGTTAATCACCGTGCGCCTACTCCTCGGCTATGGGTGATATCTCCTACTCAAAATAAAACGTTCTCTCCGCTGTTTCCTGAAATCCCATATTGAAGGTGGGATTCACAAATTTCATCCTGATTCAGAAAATAAGACCGTGTAGGACCACGTACCGGCGCAATCCCTTCCTTTCAAAGGAAGACTGGGGCACACTTGTTGATATTGTAAATCACCCCAAAGGAATGTCAATCACTTCCTTCTTGGGCGACTTACTCCACATGTTCAGATGAACCCTTAATCTTACCTTGAATATGGCAACCCATCTAAGGACTTTACCGACTTTACCGCCCTCTTCCGTTACAGGAATTGTTGATAACCAAAAAATTCTCTGGTTGATCCTCTTATTCCAACCGATCTCTATCTATGAGTGGTGCATGCAGAGACTACTCACTATGTCCCGCTCAACATCGACTTTTCGTGAAATGTCACACATTAAGTGACACTTAATACTCCCCTTCCTTCCTTAGTGTATATCGAAAGTTTCGACCCGTGCACTTTTCTCCAAGATGCGCACTTTTGGATCTTTTATACTATACTAACATTATCACTTTTTGTATGCACAACTCGCTCTCAACATTTGACTAATTACAACTTCGTCCCGAGTGTTCTTCATATAGTTAAATTCTACCCTTCCCAAGGAATACCCCTTTGTAAACGGCTTCCCATAGCCTTCCAACCAGATTCGGTGTGCTACTCTGATTGCACACGTATATATGGATTTATTATCTTTCACACGGTGCTTAATTCACTCTACCACTTTTTCTTCGTTATGTTAGTCCCACAAACATATATTCCACACGTCTATTCCCACGTCCCTTTAACTCAGACGATTTTTAACATCGACTAACCAGGATGTCTACACACCCTATGAACCGTGCATACTAGCGTAAGCATCACATACGCTTCACACCTAATAACCAATTCTTTATTTTCCTAGTGTTCACAACGTGATTGCAACACTTGGGTACTCTCACTTACCCTAGAAATCGAAATTCTAAACCCTCCTTATCATCGTTCCACCCCTCAACTCGTGGTGGTAAAATAAAACTTTCTATGCTTTCTTACCACGCAACCGGTTCCACTGGCCTTAAATCATAATTCAACTACCAACTTACAGATATAATTATCTGTTCCTATTACGATCGAGGTACTGAACTCGTGGACTAACGACCAGACATCTCCCTATTTCCAACCTTACGCTAAGTTTCATGTGTGGGATGTCTCGCAAAGCGAAATCTAAACAAGGAACCCCCCCCGATACACTACTACTTAGCATTATCGGTTATCGAAATCCGTTAGGCCCTCCGTCCATAACATGTACCCTTTTACTCCGTCTCTTGACAGAAAAGTTACATCTCCTCCCGAAATTACACTTAATAAAAACATTTCGTCAATTGCACTATCGTACAGTATTGGTGGTAATTGCATTCCATAAACCTCGAATAAATATAATCGGGATTCTCGAAATCCCTTTCCCCAATCAGAGGGGTATAAATCTTACCTCCCACATCTCTAAGGGATAGATATAGCAATGCACTTTTTCTATCACCCAGTCCTGAGCGTTAAACATAATACCGAGTTAAATCTTTTCGCTCAACTGTAAATCGATACATATTGAATCATAACAACAAAAGTCCCTACACACACCAGAATCGGATATCTCGAGCCTACTATCCCCTCAGAAGTCTCTAAAATAGCTAATATAAGTGTGAGTCCGATCCTCTCGCAGGTGAGGCCTCGCCAGAACAAAACATGTTGCACCTATGCAACCATTTCGATAGCCTTGCAATTAGTGCCCACTATTGTACTAGCCTTTGCTATAAAGTTATAACCAAGATAACATCATACTCGTATATCATACTACTAAAACGAGTAACCTCAATAAAGTATATAACACTATTAATACACACACTCATCCTCCTCGGATAGCACTAAAGATAATCCCGCTACACTAGGGAAAATATTCACATAATAATAATGTTTATAGTTATACGCATTAAACTTGTCTCACATGTTAATCTAGCAATGAACAAAATATATTGACTCGCTCGTGTCACATAAAACACGCCTCATCCTCCGAGGATAAAACTCATACTTCTACCTTGCCAAACGCCTTGACCGTGCAAACGGTTTCAAGACGTAACACGCCTGTCCAAACCAGAACAACACTACTTTAATCGTTCTCCTTTACCAGGCACTATACTCTTGTACCCTATAATGGTTTCAGAAGAATTTAGCGCGTGTGATTTCACTCTCCACAAAATACCTCTATACATAATCCACTTATCACCTGTCATACTAACCATATTAGGATTGTCCTTCTCTCGGACTTTGGTAGGCTCGATTTCTAATGGCTATCCCCCATTGTTCCCTTAGCTTTATTGGACCTAAAGAACATGTTACCGACTACAATAGTCCTTACTAAATCTACCATGGCTTGGTAAGAATTCAACTATCCGAATCATTTAAATGGATCCCCTGATGTGTATCCACACCCCCTAGTGGTGCTACACTACCACCATCGTATCTCGTCTTATTCTTGACTAAATTCTTTGATTCTTTTAGCTTCCCTCAACAAGAAGCATTATCATCTTCATTAACAAAGTACAACATCGTCAACCTCTGAATCGACCGTCCAGTAGGATTCCCTTTTTAAGTGTTATCAACTATTATTACGAGTCGAACTCCCACTTGGAGTTCTTTCCTCCATTTGTATCTACATCTTTCGATACAAGATTCGCTAACGGTTTAGACTCATATTCACAAATGGACCTCTGTCAGGTCCTCCTGTGATGAGTTCATAACAACATTCACTTCTTCTCCTGAACATCTGATGAAGGAACTTGCGGTCAAACTGTACCTAAGATTCTCCTATAGGCATAGCATTCCACTTCTAAAAGTAGTGGTTGACTCCCACCATGATAACCTTGTTCCGACAAGCTAAGAAAATTTTTCTCCAAATTTTCACTTTCAGTTAGCCACACTCCGTCCTATGTCTACACCTTTGGATACTTTACCTCATTTGGCTAACACACACAATTCCCGCATTTCTAGAATTCCCACTGACAGTTCTCTATAATACCTCGTCTGAATTTTCCCAGTCGTGCCACGTTGGGTAAGTCTACTCTCGCACCTCTTTCGACTATATAAGCACTTGGAAATCATAGGCTGCGCCCTAGCCGTCTTTACAGTCCTGGCTTCCCTGTCATAATAGGGGTGACCTTAACTACGGTCGTCATCCTCGAATATGCTCTACAACCTCAACTAATCCTTGCCTCCTGCGGTCCGCCCAATGGCCCTTGCCTTCCATATTTAATTGTTCGAACACGTCCGAACGCAATTAAGATTCACTAAGGTATATACTTTATAGCAGGAGAACGGAATCTCACCATAGAAAACAACAATCCTAAACATAGGGCTCTATATCAAACAAATTAACGCTAGAAGCATAATAAGCCGCACAAATCCTAAGGACACTAGAACCTAATGCTCTGATATCACCTATGACACCCCGCCTAATTAAATACCGAGCGATCAATCCTTTATTAAATTAAAATCAAGGTGAACTATTGGTTCATTCTTAGTATCACTGTCGCAAAATAAAATTTCCCAAGTTAAACACCCTAAATAATTAAGCTAAGTGTCAAAACAATTAAAAACTTTATTTCCATTTTTAATAAATTCCAATTTGAAAACCTTTTAAATAACCAACAGTTTAAGAATCACATAAGTGCTACGGATAGCAATCAACACAAAAGAATTAATCCATCTATATTAACCAAACCAAATTTAAACTACAAATGAAATCATACTGACAATAATTTATACTCAAAGAGTACCGAATACTGAAAATAAATGAACATACATCTCTGACAAATCTATACTGAATGGGAAATGGGAGACACATGCCCTAACTATGAGGAATTATAATAAGAACCGAATCAATGAAGAGGTCGTCTACAACAAAGACCTGCAACTCCCACATAATCTACAACGCGTCCAATCCAAAGAACCTATGCATGACTCCCCTGTGGCTGGGCACCTGTAATAAATACATATATATATACAAGAGAGAAGAGATAACAGAAAATGGGTCAGAGCCCGATTGTAAAACAGTTTTAAAAATAGTTTAGCAAGTATTTAAAATGCTTACCTGCTAATGCAACAACCATGCTAGTATGCGACACTCTCTTGAGAATTCTCACATCTCATATAGTGTGCACGTCTACCGTACTACTAAACCTCAAAAGTTTATCTCATTTATTCTCCATAGAGTTTTATCTCAAGAATTAACATGGTGATAATATTTAGTTTGAGAAATTTAATCTCTTCAAGCTTTCTTACACTATTTAGAAAATCGGTACCGTTATGAAGTTCCCGAACCCATTAAGAAAATTGCAACATTTATTCAATTCTTAACTACTTATACGCACAGTAGAAAGTTCTCATATAGATATACGTATATATATTAGTTACACGTATAATATATATACAAACGACACCCCGCATAAAATCTATGGTGCAAGGTTTCCATATATAAGTATATATATACCAATCACTCATATAATATATATATACTATCTTCACCCCACATAAAACCTATGGTGCTGGCATACTCTGCTATCAAGGCCCTGTATCACACATATTTAGGGAACTGCTGGTTCGGAATCACTCTCTAACTGCATTAACATAAAACACATACAAATGGAGGCGAAGCATAGTTCCAAGTCACTCAGAGGTCAGCACATACCCTCACGCCTCATAGGACCATCTGACTATCAATCAGATAGCATGTACCAAGGAATCCTATGTTCTAGAGTACGAGTCAATATCCCTCATAAAGGTCCCATCGAGATAAGATCGTCCCGGCCCGAGCATGATTTTTTTTATACAGATATATAATATATGCACAATCACACAGTCATATATATATATATATATGTATATATTATCCTCATTGCTAAATTAGGTGCGCTCACGACCCATAATTATAATTATCCGTTATTGCACATTTTACTCGATTATTTCGTATCACGGACTCGTTAGTTGTATTCTCATTTATTATTCACTTCATACTCACTTCTCCTCTCTCGAAGTATTCTAAGTATAATTTCAGTAGGCATTCACTCAGTTACGTTCCGGTCTAACTCCCTTACGAGTACCGATCTTTTTATTAAATATACGCATCATTTCTTATACACATGAATCATTCCTCTTTAACCCAAAATCTCCTCCTACACTAAAATGTTATTCAACGGGGTCTACCTAGGCCCTACTGGTCATCTCTATATCCCGTTATACTCCAACAACAAAAATCAAGGGTTCCCATACATCTTAATCGAATTAAACTAACAAATGAGGAATATGCAGTTTTCCAGGAGGGGTCGATCGATCGAATAAAAGGGGTCGATCGATCGATCGATCAAGCAGTTCTTGCCCAGAAACTGCAAATTACACCTATGGGTTTCATCTTCCAATTTCTCCAAAAATGTCATTAACGACTCTAGAATTCTCAAATAACAGTACTCCAAGTTCTATATACATATATACAAGATTTCCTACGTGAAACATGTATAAATTCATCAGTGATATCAGATTAATGGTGTAAAATTGACATAATCTTTAAGAACCCTAATTTTGTAAGAAATATACATTCCTATAATTATTTCCCAGATTTCTTGTTTCTAAACTCATAATAATTCGCTGGTAATCCTCTATATATGATGGGTATATCCAGAATATATGGAATCTCCCTAAACATGCTATTTAAAGTCTTTAAAGTATTGATTTCTTTCATAAAACATGATCTTGGTATTCCTAAACTAACATGGGTGAGGCATTAACCAAAAATAAAGCAAGATAGATACTTGCCTGGGAATTTAGTTTCTGATTTCGTGGATTAAATGGTATGGTTGCATTCCTCGTCGCGCGATCTACGTTTTGGTGGTGGCGGTGGTACAAACGGGTGAGTCATTGGCCTTGAGTTGCTTGGAAAGCTCTCCAACTCCTTCTCTAATGGCCGTTCTTTGATTTTGTGTTTGCTAACCCTAAGAGACAACTCCAAATGGCTGATATAGTCTAATTAAATTCGTGGGTTTAATTACCCAAAAATGCAAGATGCTTATAATACCCTCCCGGAATGTCAAATAGGCTTAAAAACGCCCGAGACCCAAACTAAACCCCCGGGTATACTTTTCTGACTATCTCGACCCTTTCGGACACATTGGAGCACTCAAAATGATCATATGGGAAATTTATAATTTATTCACTTTATATAATAAAAATTTAGTCCTGACACGACACAGGCGCGTCCCGACTTAAATTTCCATAATTGCCATTTTATTCACTCGTGATAATTTTTAACAAAAATCAATTCTACATATTATTTTACTCAATAAGTAATATCTAACGAATCAACAAACTTTCAATAATTACTAACTCTCGTCACGCTAGTAAATATTTAAAATAACTTTCAGGATTAAAATTAAATTAATTTATCTCAATTAAATTTAATAAATCCCTAAATTTAAAAGCCATAAAAATACGGAGTATTACACTTATTCTCAAGAGATATGTCCATTGATACAACCCCATGAAAATCATCATCCCCATTCCCAAAGATTGGGAATAAACCTCCTAAATTAAATGTCTCTGGATCGCAAAAGTACGTACGAGTCACCCGACCATCCTTGCCAAAAATGTCCAAAAAATTAATAATATACAACCCAATTTTGTCTTTTCTATTTTTGTAAGAAACCGGCTTTGGGGGGGGGGGGGGGGGGGGAGGTGGGAGGCTTTTTTCCTCGATTTGACCCGATAGGGTGCGTGATTGAAGGATAATGATTGGGTGGAGAAACTAATCTTGGGCTTACTGTCGATAATCTTGTATTAAGTCTTGGAAGTCAATTGGGGTGGAAACATAATTTTTAAAACGTTTAGGGGCTAAAATGTCATTTTTGGGTCTTAAAAAGAGGTTCCAAATAAGTTCGAGAAATGGTGGGGATTAAAAATAATTTTTGGGGTCGTTTGTGTAATTTCTAAAAGTGTATAAATGCGAAGGGACAAAGTGGGTATTACTTTTCATTTTTGTCCCATCTTTATAACATCCAATGAGGGTTGGGTGATAAAAAAATATGGGTCCCTACCCTCACACCATAGGAATTGGTCGTAGGAGTTGGCGGATCTCTGGTAGAGTATGAATCCGATTGACGACCATCACCTACTATTGAAGAGTCCTGAAAGGCACTGATAGAGTTAGATTGATAATTGGTAATAGGCCTGGTGGTTAGATTTAGTCGGATCCAAGTAGGTTGGGTTGGGGCAATGCCGAATCAGTCAGATCTTTCATTAAATCTGGCCCTAGGGTGAGTTATGGAGGTTTTTTGGCATAAAAAAGGCAGCGGATTGATTTGGTAATCTTACCGGGGTCGAATTGGGGCGATGGTTAGTGGCGAAGGGTCTGGTTGGGCCGGTAGGGGTTGTCGGTAGCGAGGGCATGATTTCGTCCAGCGGGTTGGGGTATGATGTTATGGTTTTGTGTGTATGAAGTAGATATGAATTGGGGGGTTTGGATTTACAGCTTGTTTGGAAGTTTTATTTTGGAGAGAAAAGAAAGGAAAGTAAGGGAAATTATGCTTCCTTTTCGTCATTTGGGAGTTTACACGGGAGAGAAAGTGTTGTTTCGCCATTTTTTGTCTTTTGGGAGTTTAAAAGGAGAGAAAGAAAGTAAAAAGATTTCCCTTTCCTTTCTCTCCAAAACTTTCCTTTCAAATCGAAAAAAAATGGAGAGAAAGGAAAGTTCTATAAAGAATGCATCTTATTTCCTTTAAAAAAAAATTCCTTCCAACTTCTAAACACTAGGAAAGAAAATTATTTTATCTTCCTTCCTAAATCCTTTCTCATCTCTTCCTTTCTTTTCTCTCTTATAAATTTTCGCTTCTTTTTTTTCTCTCCTAATAAAACCTTCCTTTCCTTTCCTTCCTCTAAAAAACTCCCAAACAAGCTGTTAGGGTTCTGAGGGTGGTTTTCATATCTGAAAATTTCAGATATAGGGTTTATGAAGAAATGAGTGGGGTATTATTTGTTTTGAACGTAAATGAAAAGTTTTTGTTGAATATGGCTAGGATTTCTTCCAATTGGGTTATATGTTCCTCGTCTCGGGTGGATATCCTTAGTGCCATCGAGTTGCTTTGTTTTTTTTTTACTATTTTTATTTTTTATATAGCAACTATAACAATGGTGGAGCGGCAAAGCTCTAATACAAATTGACATAAAATGAAAGCCATCAAAGGCACATATTCACCTAGAAAAAGAAAGGTCGATGTAATTGAGAAAATTCAAATTAGACAATGGATATAGAGGAAAGGAATGGTCAAATATCTCTGAAACACTTGTTCAATGATTCGGCTCCAGATGGAATCTTCGCATATTTCTCTTAATAAGTTAGTGATTCAGATGGAATTGAAATGTGGGCACTGCTTGCCAAATGCCAACTACACTAGCGCTAAACCATATAAGCGCCTACACTTTTCTTTCCTACCGAACTCTAGATATACACTCTAGCGAGAGAAAATTATTACTAAAAATTAAAATTGATCATTTATGAGGGGGAAAGGTTTTTATAGGGAAATGGGGAATGATCTAAAATGATGTCACCACTAATAAGGAAATGGGCATAAGCCTTCACCTTTAAAATATACCTAAAATGACTATATTAGATCCAACCTATGAACCCTATAATATAACTGAAAATGTAAAAGAAATACCAAAAAACTAATAAAATGAAACATACAATTAAATAAAAAAATACAAAAAAATACTAAAAATAAACCCTAATTTCATCAAAACTATATATGAAAAAAGCCTATGGCATAATCTCATGGATGTTTTTTCTATCTCAGGGCTTAGAAATTTTGTTTTGGGAAGGTATAATTGACATGTTTTGGAGGTTGTTATCAAATAATACGTATTCATTTTTAATCAGTTGTGAAATGGTAGGTTTTTTCATATCTACTTGAGGATTAAGACAAGGAGGCTCCATATCTCCAAGCCTTTTTCGTTACAGATACTAAAGTGTTATGTAGAGGTCTAGATAAACTTATGGTCCAAAAGATTTCTAAGTCATTTTCACACCATTGTGATAGTCATCCTATCTTTCACCTCAACTTTGCATATAATATTACGATTTTTGTTAATGGGGAGAAGAAAAGTATTTAACATCTACTTGATTTCTTGAAAGATTATGAGGATGCTTTGGGCCAACTCATTAATGGGACTAATATTTTCTTCGTAGTGGATGATGAATTTTCTATAGCAATGAGAGAAGTTATTGCTAACAATATAGGGTCCATCTTATACAAAAGTGGTCAAATGACTTTGGTGTTAATTTTTTCCATGATAAAATTTGCGAAGGCAAATCCTATAATTTTCCAGGTGAAGTTGTTTGATAGCATTATTATTCCAGATGATCATTTTTTAAGTGTTTATATGATGAAGCACTTAATGGAAGGGCCTTGTATAAAAAAATATTATTAAGAAAAAATCAAATATAAAAATATCATATAAAAAGGAAGATGATATAAAAAAGGGTCATGCTAAAAGCACCATATTTTTTCTTTCAGCACCACACAATGCTTACAAGTATTTGTACATTGTGATTTAACACGACCCTTAAAAAATATGATAAACGATCAAATGTAAAAAGAATTCGTATATAAAAAATGGACAGAAAAAAAGTATGATATAAAATCTGATGTAATGAAGAATCTGATATAAAAGAAATTCGATGTAAAACAATTGGACGAAAGAAATTGACATAAAAAATATTATGATATAAATAAGCATATAATATAGAAAAAATATGATGTTAAATTAAATCTTGGATAAAAAAAAACTAATATAAAGAAGAATATATGATATTAGTAAAATGTGATAAAGATACAATGTAAAAAATATCGTGATAAAATAGTGATATAAAAATCGGACAAAAAAATAAATTCTGAAAAAAATTGATATAAAAACAAATCATTGATTTTAACAAAATAAAAAACTTTATTTTAACATAAACAAAAGTGGGAAAATCTTGGGTGGTAAAATTTTCTTTAGGTATGAACAAGAAAATTTTTTCTACAAAAAGATGAAAAAGCATAACAAATGCCATGTTGTATGGAAAAATTTTATGTTGAAAATAGTGACTATTAAACGAACATAAAAGTGGGTAAAATATCATTTGACACCTTATTGTCATTTTCCATGGCAAAAAAATACCTGGTGATCAGTCCTATATAAAATTAAACAGGAATCTCATCCGGTTCATTCTTAGCATCACTATCGTTATGTCAATAATTACTAACAACCTAGTCTTTCATTAAGCTGATGCTAAATTTTATCTTTATTAATCCAACCCAACCAACATACTAGGAAAGCAAATTAAGTAATACAAGAAAAAAAACTAAACATGCCACAAAGTAAGTACAAGAGTTTGTCGAACAACATCGACTACAAGCAATCCACAAAGTTAAAGTATAAAAGAATACTGATACGTGCTAAGACTGAATATAAAAGTAAAATAAAAAAAGTCGCTATCAATAGATAGAATCAGGCCTGACGCCCCTGTGGTAGGACACCTAAAAGGTTTTTGAAAATATTTTATAGCAAGGGTTAGAACCCAAAACATTTGAAAATATTTAGCAAGTGTATTTAAATGCAAGAAATGAAAATGCAAATTCTTTCCATATTTAAATTAGTGTCGCGCACTCCCTTGAGTTTACCTCACCCCTCAACTAATTTGCACGCCTAACGAATTATACATAATACACCTAGCCACTCTCCCCGTAACTAGCCTTATCCCAAAATATTGTACTAATCACCCCACTATAATACCCGAAGTGAATATAATACATTTTTGTGAGTTATTATACAAATTAACATTCATGAAGCACCATTTCTCACTTTAAATCATATATCATTCCCACAAGTTATATTATTTATACATTTCACACCATGTATAGATATAAATTCTTGTATATAATTCTGCACTATATATACGTATCATATCTCAACATTCACACATATGTCGGATATAAATGATATCACTGAACGTTTAGGAGGCGACCACAGTTCCCCCCGGAAGTGTCCGCTCCATACCGTAACGGTCCCACCCCTAAATACGGATACTATGGCATGGGGAATATACTCACCTTGCATTCTCTAGTCAAGGGACTCACCCAAATCACGCAACCTCCTATGATAGCATTAATATTGGTATGGATTTACTCTATATATTATTCGCACCAATATATATAAATCATATATGTACTACACATCGACATATATATGGAAATCCAGGCTATCAGAGTATTATGCCCATACCAATGCCTAAAACATTTAAGTCTATGGTCCGACTTCATTTTAATTAATTACACACTAATTAATTCCCATTATTTTGGTGTAACCCTTTCAAGTATACCCGGACTCTCGATCTCTCACCCCGAAATTCAATAGTTTCAATTCGCCTTTCAAGTTCATGAAATCGAGTCTAATCACTTAAACAACAAGATTGCCATATGCTAAATCATGAACATAAATCTTCAATTTCATTCAATCAAGTCTAATTAATTTCAAGGTTAGGTATTCTCAAATTAAACCCTAATTTAATAATTAATTTCATAATTCAGTTAGGGCAGGAGCTGTAAATCTCCAACACAACAGGTTTTAATTAGGGGAATTGCAAAAATCTGGCAAACATAAGAGATAGTTCGAACGAAGGACCCTGTCGTTCGAACAACAGTGTATCTCGTTCGAACGAAATACCAGGTCGTTCGAAATACCCTGGTATTTAGCGCTTTTTCAAGATTAAAACAAATCAAAGTCAAATGATTTTCACACCAATAACGACCAATACTATTTAGCGCTTTTTCAAGATTTTCAAGGACGTGCAAACCCGTTATAAAATCTCCAACCAAACTCCCTCATATATATTTTCTTTTAGAGGTAATCTAAATTATCAAACATTGGAGAATTGGTGCAAAAACCTAATTGGCATGAATTTCTTTTTATTGCCTATAATTTTTTTCGGGCTCTTTTAAACCTCTTTGGACCCCGGATAATAAAATTCCTCCATTTTTAGGTCCAATTTAACGGTGGCTTAGTATTCGCAAAGGCAAAAAGAACCTTTCGCAGCCCTTCCCCATTTTTTAAATAAAGCACACAAACTCACAAAATGGTTCTTATATGCACAATTTTCTTATCAAAATTTATCGCGCTTGGTTCGTTTTAAGGACAGGATTGAAGTGAAAATACCCAACCAACATGTGATGAGATAAGCACAATAATCAAACAAATCCGTGCATGTGTGCAATAAAGCACAAAGATGACTCCAAACATGTAGGAAGTAACACTTAATTATATCTTAATGACTCCAAACATTATAAAGCACAAAGATGACATGATATATTGTCTCAAAACACTATCAAATAGTCACATGAAAAAAATGGAATGATGTTGTGACTCGGTCATCCTAAGTGTCCATCCATAAAAGGTGAAAACATGATACAAAAATCTTTTTGGATTTTCTCAAAGTTTTATCAAAATAAAATCTTTTTCCATTTTTCAAAAAAAAAAAAGAAAGCATACAAAAAATGATACATACTAGCAATAGGCAAATAATGTCATCATGAAAAATATCATATGCTCGTAAACAAGTCAGACCTCAATCATTAGGTGCGGAGGGGTTTTCCAAAGGTGGTGACAACTTATGAAAAACCTCCATAAATTCTTGTGAAGTTTTGACCAAAAACTTAACTTGCTCACCTAAATGTGCAACCTCTCTCATGTAGTCTCCGGGAGCCTGTGAGTATTATGTGTGGGTGCATGTGTGCCAGAAACACGTGTAGAAGCAAAACGTGACACATAACCCAACATAAAATAAAATTCCCTAAGGTTCCCTCTCCTCTTGCAATGTGAGCAAACATAAATAGGCCTAGGAACACCTCTCTCAAATACTCTAGGATGCGCTCTCTTAATAGGAATGGGACGCCTAGGTGGGTTAGGGTGAGAGTCACGTGAATCAAACACTAAAGTGGGACCGGCTAGGGTGCTAATTGGGAAGTAGAAGCACCGTCATGACTTATTCCTAACTTCTCACCTTTACCCTTAAGAACCACCTTTTCAACCTTCTTAGGTGAGTTCTCAAAATTGACTTTGACCTCCCTAGCACGTTTGAGATCACTCTCGAGTTGGGATACACGTGTCGTCAGACTAGACAACGTGTTGGTCAATTCACACTTCTCCTTTCTCAAACCCTCCTTCGCTCTCTCCAAATCTAAAACCCAATGACCTAAATCTCGATTATACTTCTTTGTTTTCAAGGTCTCGGTGTACAAATCTCTAAAAGCTTTTTGGAGCACACTTTCATCTCCACTCTCCTCCTCGCTTTCTCCCTCACTCGAAGAACACAAATCACTATCATCGCTCTCGTGTGCACTCTCATGAGACAAAATGGGTGTGCTCACACGACTAGAAAAAGTGACAACCATCCCATGTGCTAAACCTTTATCGGACTCAACTCCCTCATCACCCTCGTCACCCTAACTATCACTAAGAGTGGCAGGCATAACAGTCTTTTTTCCCTTTCTCCTTATCCTAGTAGGACACCCTTTAGCTATGTGCCATTTGCCCTCACACTCAAAGTACCTGATCTCATCCTCCTTGTCACTATCTTTGGCCTCCACTTTCTTTTTATTTGACTAAAAAGATCTCTTTTTATTGGAAGAATTTTCTTTATTCATTTTGAGAAACTTTTTAAAAAAATTCGCAAATAAGGGCATATCTTTAAAATCAAAATCTTCCTCAGAATCGGACTCACAAACTTTTTCTTTCTTTTTCTTAAAATGAGTCTTTAAAGCAATGCCATTATCCTTAGCCTTAATGGTTTTGGAAAACATGCCAATCTCATAGGTTTGAAGATCTCCTACAAGTTCTTCCAACTTAAGTGATTTCAAATTTCCCAAAGAGTTCGAAACAGTGACTTTAGGAATAAAGTGTTTTGGAAGAGATCTCAAAATCTTTTTAACGACACGCGTGTTATCAAGCACCTCACCCAAATTAAAACATGTGTTAACAATGTCCGACAAACGTGCATAAAAATCATCAAAGCATTCAGACTTAGACATGGTAATAGTCTCAAATTGGGTGGCCAAATTTTGTAATTTTGAGTCCTTGACCGCGTTCGTACCCTCATGTGTCAATTTCAAAACATTCCAAGCCTTTTTAGACGTGGTACACGTCATAATTTGGCGAAACTCATCAGGAGTGACAGCTCCAAAAATAGCACTTCGACCACGAGAATTAAAATTAAACATTTTATAATATTCTTCAGTCCAGACTGACACGGGTTTTAAAGAAGTGATATTATCAACGGTGACAGTGGGAGGATTCCAACCATTTTTGCAAAGCAACCAAACACGCTCGTCAATAGATTTTAAAATAGATTTCATACAAGCTTTTCAGTAGGCATAATTAGACCCGTAAAAAATAGGCATCTGATTATATACGTGCTCCATAAGAAAAATTGCGAATTTTTACAAACTTGATTTAAAAAAAATCAGTATCACACAAATTTTTGCGGAAAATAAAGATCACGTGATAAATTAACGTAACCTGCTCTAATACCAATTTGTAAAACGTATGATGCGGTGTGTGATATCAATTTAAAATAATTCACAAGTTTCCAAGTAACCCTTATTTAATCAGAGTCTACTTTTAAACCAAATAAATTCAGCCCTTAAACATGCATCTAAATCAACCCATCAAACATAAATAGATAAAGCATGTGACACAAAGTTAAGGAAAAAAACCCTTTCGGGTAAAACCTTTTATTTCTAGAACTTTAAAGAATTTACAAGACCATTGACTTACATACAACCTGATAATCGCCCACAAGTGTAATGCACGGTGTTTTCGTCAAACCTCAAAAGCAACGGCTAGAAATATAGTGTGATACAGAAATACCCGCAGGTGTCGGTTCCTATGTTGTCGGCTGGAACTTTTCCCTTCCAGGAGGGCAGTAATGAAGAAGAGAACGGCTTCTCCACAAGGGTTGAACAAACTCAAAGTTGTGTTCTTGGGTTACAAAAGGATTCACAAATATTTGGCAAGGATGTGTGAATCAAAACATGAGTCTTGGGACTCAAAAAATATGAAGACTTGAGGAGATAGAACTCTCAAAAACGTCTTTGCAAGTCTTACAAAACAGCTCCCCCGAAGTTGGTTTTTATAGGAAAATAAATGAAGAGTTCCACGAAATAAAAACACTACCAGCGTACAGGGACCTCGAACCGATTCAGATACCTTGCGAACTGGTTCGGCCCTCGGTTCGGGAAAAATCGCTGGACAATGGGCTTTAAACACTTAGCAAAATTCCAAGATTTTTTCTTGGAATTATCTCCACTTTCAACGGGCTATAACTTGTTCACCGTAGCTCGGATTAAGGTGTCGTTTCTTCCAGTATCTTTATTGAAGCAAGCTCTTCAACTTTCCAGTTTACCGGTCCTCTGAACGATGGCTATAAAATTACCAAATTGCCCTTTAACTTCCCTATCGTGCCTTATTTCACTTCTTTGACTTTTCTTGCGTACCACTTGCATTACGAGTCTAAAATCATGGAACGTGAAGCCGTTGAGGCATATGAGGGACACATGTTGGAAATAATGAATGCTTGATTCTCAAAATTCGGATTGAGGCCATCGTGTGAGATCGTGTAGAGACGTGCCAAATGTAACGGCGTACGACATATACAAATGTAAGATAACGGATATGAGAAATATGTCCTGACAGAAGCCATATATATTTAATATTATTACCGTTCCATAATAACACGTCTGTCTAGTCTTTGTGTCTCACAATTAACATTTTTTTGGATAAATAGTTTTTTTTATTGTATAAAAAAAGTGTATTACCTGCTTTACTTGAGCTCTTATTCAATCAGCCGAAGATAAGAAGCCACACATACATACATACATACTCTAGACATTTTTTTACAATACGGTCAAATGTCTACAGTCTTATCAGTGAGCTTTAACTTGCTATATATATATATATATATATATATAAAGAAGGCATTTGTTTGGGTTCGTACCTACTGGTTTTGAGTTATACCGTCTTGGACAGTTTATTCCCTTTAATCGCGTGAATATTTTACGTTGGCTTACTGTAACCTTGAAAAGTGAAAATTTAATTATATAAATCAGTTTAAACCTTTTCTTTTTGTCTGGACTGTAATAAGATGTTCTCTCATTTAAGAGCATCAGTACTGGTGGAAGATAACGAATGGCAAAGTTAGCAAATGGAAAAGTGAGTTACCTTTCATTCATTAGTGCTTTACACAGTGGGGAAGGGTAAAAAAAATGTAAGGATGAGTTGCTACGAACTTATATTGTTCGTAGGAAGTAAATTTTTTTTTCTTACGAACAACATTTGCTCGTAAGAAATTTTTACGGACAAATGTTGTTCGTAAGAACCCAAATATATTAAGAAAATAAATATTTATATTTCTTACGAACTTCTAAAGTTCGTAGGAACTTCTTACGAATAAAAGAAGTTCGTAGGAAGTTTCTACGAACTACACAAGTTCGTAGGAAAGTTTTACTGATTCACTAGCCATTCCGTAACTTTGCAAATCGTCTACCTTTCTCTCTGCCAAATTTAGCAACTACCACCCACTAGTGTATCCCTCTAAATTTGTAACTTTACAAATTTCCTTGACTATACTTCCCACCATTGTGGATACTCTAAGTACTTCGAGCTGCGCGTCCTTGTCAAAATAAAAACTGTCATTGATGGAGACTTGTTTTGAGTTCTCTTTAGTTTTAGTTTATTATATATAAACTTATATCCATTGCAATTATGGTTTACACAAGAAAATATTATAATTATACCTTCGATCAAAAGTTGTAACCTGAAAACATTAGTTGGACAATTTGTTGGTTTCTCTAGTGACCTCATCCCGCACAAACTCAGTTGGAGACTATGACATTCCTATTTATCTATTTTATGCGTGTATTAATGGTTTTTGGATATCTTTGAATAATTTATGTACCTTGACTGTCAGTTACCTACTTATACAGCGAATAATATTTTTTTCATCATCTAATTAATTGTCTCAGACTCGATCATTGCTTTGAGTTATAGTATGTGTTCCATTTTTTTTGTCTATTAATTTTTTGCAGAGCTATTTTCAAATTATTCGAGAGCCTCTTTTCAGTCCTATAATTTCAGTGTGTCATTTTCATGCTTCAACAACTATATTTTTATTGGGAAGAAAAATGAAGATTTGCAAGATATTTTTTCAAGATCACTGCATCTAAAAAAATCAGGACCATTTAATGCTCACAAGCATTGTCTATAATAGCTAGTTTTTGAAGACATACTTAAGTATTGAAGAGCTGCATTGAAGATACACCAATATGTGAATGAGACTATGAGCAAGAACTAGATAATTTATTGAGAGCATTTGAATTTATTATTCAGCTACTACTACATCTTTCAAGAGAGCAATTAATTTTACATTCTGCTCAAATCATTGAAGTAGAAGACTTGATCCTACATCAACATCATTTATTGAAGTCTCATTAAAGAAAAAGAAACTCAGATTGCCATTTGTATTTTAAGGAGTTTCATTATTGAACCTTGTACAAAGATTCAGATTTGTTTTGAAGCTTTGGGTTGTAAGGGTGATTGATTCCTACCCGCAAGTGGACCACGGGGTTTGAAGCTCGAAGTTAGCTTGCAAACAGTTGCATGCGGTGGTTTGATCCTACCCTTAAAGTGGATCACGCTAGTGAAGCGCAAAGGAGTTGGAAGCTCTAGGGGCGTGGAAGTAGAGCGAAATTTGGTCGAACCACGTTAAATTTCGGTGTCTTTATTTTCTGCACTTTATTTGCTTATTTATTTGTGCTTGCTTGAACTTATATTTTTCAGCACTAAAATTTGCAAATATATAAATTCCGAAAATTGGTAAATTATTTTTAAAATTAAAATAATTATTTTTGAATTAATTAATTAATTTCAAAATATTAATTTTTATTATGTACGAAAATTAATTTAATATTTGTGGAGTATTAAAATCTACATTTTAGCTTGTCTAAATTAATTGGTTGCATTTATTTGATATTCTTGGTTTTAATCTTTGAAGATTTATTAATCTGAATTATGATTAAGTGATTTAAATTTAATATTTTTCTGAAATATAAATTTAACCCGAAAAGTTTGCAATAACTCAATTCACTCCCCCTCATGAGTATTTTTTTGGGCAACAATTGGTATCAGAGCTAGTGCACTTTTTTTTTTTTTTATCTAACAATCTTAGAGATAAAGATCGTGGCAAACTTTTCTGTATTTATTTTAAATGTTGCACTCTACATTTTTATTATTTGTATGCTAAAATGTTTGATGTCTTGTAGTTAGTCATTAATTCATTTTGTGAGAAGAAAATGGATAGATAATCAACCTTGCATTTCAAGCTTTATTTTAAAGGAAGAATTCAATCCTTGCCTATATGCTAATATAAGAAAAAAATATATAAAAGAATACAAGCAAATTAACTAAAAGAATACTGATATAAGAAAAAAACTAAACATGCCACAAAGTAAGTACAAGAGTTTGTTGAACAACATTGACTACAAGCAATCCACAAAGTGCAAGTATAAAAGAATACTGATACATGCCAAGACTGAATATAAAAGTAGAATCGAAAAAGTCCCTATCTAGAGATAGAATGAGACAAGAGTCTACACAAAGATCCCGCATCAATACACATAAGCTGCAGCCGCGCACCCCGTAGGAAGAATCAGGCCCGGAGCCCCTGTGGTAGGACACCTAAAAGGTTTTTGAAAATATTTTATAGTAAGGGTTAGAACCCAAAACATTTGAAAATATTTAGCAAGTGTATTTAAATGTAAGAAATGAAAATGCAAATGCTCTCCTTATTTAAATTAGTGTCGCGCACTCTCTTGAGTTTACCTCACCCCTCAACTAATGTGCACGCCTAACGAATTATACCTAATACACCTAGCCACTCTCCCCGTAACTAGCCTTGTCTAAAAATATTGTATTAATCATCCCACTATAATACCCCAAGTGAATATAGTACATTTTTGTGAGTTTGTATACACATTAACATTCTTGAAGCACCATTTCTCACTTTAAATCATATATCCTTCCCACAAGTAATATTATCTATACATTTCACACCATGTATATATATAAATTCCCGTATATAATTTTTCACTATATATACGTATCATATCTCAATATTCACACATATGTCGAATATAAATGCTATCACCGAATGCTTAGGAGGCGACCATAGTTTTCCCCGAAAGTGTCCGCTCCATACCGTAACGGTCCCACCCCTAAATACGGACGCTATGGCCTCGGGAATATACTATGATAGCATTAATATTGGCATGGCTTTACTATATATATTATTCACACAAATATATATAAATCATATATGTACTACACATCGACATATATCTAGAAATCCAGGCTATCGGAGTATTATGCCCGTACCCAAGCCTAAAACATTTAAGTCTATGGTCCGACTTCATTTTAATTAATTACACACTAATTAATTCCCATTATTTTGGTGTAACCCTTTCAAGTATATCCGGACTCTCGATCTCTCACCCCGAAATTCAATAGTTTCAATTCGCCTTTCAATTTCATGAAATCGAGTCTAATCACTTAAACAACAAGATTGCCATATGCTAAATCATGAACATAAATCTTCAATTTCATTCAATCAAGTCTAATTAATTTCAAGGTTAGGTATTCTCAAATTAAATCCTAATTAAATATTCAATTTCATAATTCAGTTAGGGCAAGAACTGTAAATCTCCAACACAACAAGTCTTAATCGGGGGAATTGCAGAAATCTGGCAAACATCAGAGATGGTTCGAACGAAGGACCCTGTCGTTCGAACGACAATAGATCTCATTCGAACGAAATACCAAGTCGTTCGAACTACCTTGGTATTTCTCCTCTCTCTCTCTCTCTCTCTCTTCTGCTAAAAATCCAGTCCGCCATTAACAAGTTTCAACCTCTGTTCTGGACAGATTTCTGCATTAAAATGTCCCCAAATTCATCCTAAGTCCATTCTTTTGTTATAACAAGTCTAGCCCTAACAATTTAATCAATTCAATCATCAAATTCATCATTTCTAAAAAACCCTAAAGATTTATAACTCCCATTAAAAGGAAATCCCCAATTTGCTCAAGAACAAACCCTAGAATTTAATTGAATTCCACCTCTTTTAATATGAAAAGATAGATGCAATTTAATAATCACAATTTAAACCACTTGCCTAAAAAATGATGATCTAAGACTTGAATGAAGGTGTTGAATTGTAATTGAAACAATCTCTCCAAGATTCCCAAGTTCCTTTTCTCTTTGGCTCTCCCTTTAAGCTTTTTCCATTTTTAGTCTTTTAATGTGATTTAATGTTGCCCACCCCTTACCCATTTGGGGTTAAAAACCCTATTAACGTTTTTGGGCCTATGGGCCTTATAAAAAGGGTCTATACGCTCTATATGGAGCTCAAATATGCCTAATTAGGCCCCGATACCCAATATATGCATATAATCACTCATTTCGGACTATTTCGATCCTAATAAACTCAACCACGCACTTAAAATCACGATCCAGAATAAATTTCAAAAATTAACTTTCACCCGTTAGCTTATTTAAATATATTCACTTTTAAATATTCTCACTAATTAATTCTCATTACTTTACGACACAAGTTAATTACTAATTACTGAATTAATTAATTAAAATAAAACCTAGAAATTACGAGGTGTTACACCCATTCCAATCATTCTCCCCGGCTTAAAAAAAAGTTCATCCTCAAACTTGAATGGTAAGAAAAAATGGGATTAGGCCTCTCTCCATGAATTCTTAAATTTAAAATGAAAGGCGACCTGGTATGCGACAAGCATACCTACTTGCAAGAAACCCAAAAAAATTAGGTAAGAAATGCAAGGGGTTGGGTTTTCTTTATTTGGGGTTTCTTCATTTTGTATTTAAGACTAAGACTTATGTATTTCTTTTGTTATCGAGGGGTTTGTGATTTTTGAGGGTATCGGGGTAGTTACCGAGCTCATGTCGCACAGGACGTTGACTAGAGGATCTCACTTTCTACCTGAGCCAAGGCATTTAAATTTTTGACTGAGGCTTTCGTCAATGTTACCACCAACGGGTTGAGGGTTGAGGGTTGAGGTGCTTAGGTTGGCTGGTTGATGTAACAAACCCCAGTTTCTCATGTAAAGGTTGGTTAGACACAATACATCGAAGATGGGTCTTTCTTATCAATTTATATCATTCTCAGAATCAAACCAAACCAAAACATTTATTTCCACACCACGTTCGAATTAAAATTGAATTAACTTAAGAACCAATAATAATAATAAGTTCATCATCCACATAAGATATATAAAATCCCAACATAAATTTAGCTATCTCAAACCGATTGAAATGACTCTGAGCTTATGTGATTAGGCATAAATTCTTCACATTTATCCCCTTAATTTTGGTATTTTTATGTTCCCGTGCATTGTAAATAGCTTGGATTTATCTCATATTTATGATACTAACCCTTTTTAGCAAGTATTTCGTATTTTGTGTATCTCTTATGTGTTTTACTGGTATTTCATGCAAGTTAGTGCGAAAGAGAACTCAAAACAGTGAAAGAAACCAAGAAATGGAGAGTTGAAGGGATTTTTCGTAATTTTGAAGCCTTAATCCGGAGGTGGGGCCAACTGGAAAGTTGTAGATCTTTTAATTACAAGAATACTGAAAAAATGGCACCTCAAACCGAGATAGGGTGAAGAAGTTATGGTCATTCGAAGTTGAGGAGAAAATGAAGAGAAGATCGATCCCTTTTCTACCATAAAAGGATCGATCCGGTCTCAGTCAGACCAATCCGGTTGGAATTTAAAAAGGATCAATCCGGCCTCTAGAATTCACTGCATCAGGCATATTTAGAGGATCTATCCGATTGAAATAAAAATAGGATCGATCCGGTCAACAGGCATATCGATCCTAAATTTTTAGGTAGATCGGTCCGGGGTTCGAAATTTGTAATTATCCTGTTCAAGCTAGAGTCTTGCACGACTCCAACTCTTGCAAATTTCGTAGTGTATATATTTTAATGTCATCCCTGACTTCTAATCAGTTTTTAGAGGAGCTTTTTACTTAGTTTTGAAGAGAGAACAATAAAAAACCCTTAGTTTTCATTTAAAGAGTTTGCTGTAAGGATTTGATTCAAGCTTCTGCAATTCAAGTAAATTTATTCCATTATTTCTTTCATAATTTCTTTAGTTAATTGATTATTTAATAATTTCATTCTTCTTAATTCTAAGTTACTAGTTAAGATGTATTCTTTTATTAAAATCATGTTGTCTTCTTGTTTTACTATGTCCGGCTAATTTTCTAAGGCTTGGGATGAATGAATCCAACTCGATGTTCCAGATGAATGCATAAAATTTGATTTTGGATTAAATAACTGAGTTATTCATGTTGTATGGTGATCACAACCGTTGTAGGACTTTTAATCTCGCTTGCCCTAGGTAACCGGGATGCTTAAGAGTGCAACGTACGTGTAGCTAATACGATACTGCTTTACTCATCTCTTGATTATGTATGATGCGAGATATGATCACTCATATATGTAATGCCTAGGAGTACTAAAGACTGGGTTTACTCAGATATTTCAATTCCGAATTAAGTTTTAACATTGATAAAAGAACTAAGGTTGGAGGAGTGTATCCTGACTCATTTTTTTCTCTTGCACTTTTCATTACAGTTTTTAATTTTCTTAAGTAGGTCAAAAAGCTGTTAATTTATTTCTAAATTCTGTAGGTAGTTTTCTTATTATTTATGCTCATAGTTAGTCCATCTCCCATAATCACCTTTTCGTTCTTTTTAGAGTATAAGTTAGGATTCATTCATCTTTCCAACGTCGTCACGAATAACAATGACTAGCGTATTTACATGGACAACGAGTGAGTATTCCGAGCCACACATCTGGGACAACGAGTTAGTATTTCGAGCCATTTGAAGAAGGATCGATGTCTAACGCCGCTAGTTTTGGCACTTGAGAAGGAAATCCACCCTATCGTCCCATGAAAGACTTACTCTTTCCTGAACGAACTGTCACCCCTAGTTGCATTTTACTCCCGTATAATGCCGGTCAGTTCCACTTTTGCAATGGGATGATACAGATTCTTCCTACTTTCCATGGTATGGATTCGGAGAAACCATACCTTCACATAAGAGAGTTCGAAGAGGCATGCGACACATTTAGTGACCAAACTTGCACGCAAGATGTCATTCACCTAAAGTTTTTTCCTTTTTCCTTAAAGGAAAAAGCCAAGACCTGGCTATGGTCTCTACCCCCGAACTCTGTTATTTCTTGGAGGGATATGCAATCCAAATTCATCTCAAAATTCTACCCACAGCACAAGACCAACTCTGCCAAGACTCAAATACAAGGTTTTTGACAACACGATAATGAGCCTTTTGACAAATATTGGGAAAATTTCCAAGAGTTGGTAAGCGCATGCCCCCATCATGGTTTTGAAAAACACCATTTGATCTCTTTCTTCCATAATGAGTTGACAGTGGCTTCCAAACAACTTGTGCAAACAATGTGTGAAAGACCTTTTTGAGATTTAGACTCCAGTGATGCCGAGGCCCATCTTAAGTATGTCGCAGAGACTACTCAAGCATGGGACACATCTGATCCTAATACTCAAATTCGACATAGACAAGCATCTATTGCTCTAACTGCATCCATTCTATACCATTTGGATAGTAATACCTTAATAGACCGACGATTCGGTCAGTTTTAGAGAGATATGAAAGATTTGCTTGATAGATGGTTGAGAGATATCTCCGGATCTAGCCGTGTTTCGAAAGAAAAGATGTGTTCTATATGTGAGGCAGGCCATTCCACAAAGTCATGCTTGACGATTTCCTCCTACAAGGCCATGCACACCGAGAAGGTGGATGCTATAGAAGGATTCAAGGGAAATTTTAATGCCCTGCATGGGAACTCGTATAACCCTTCATGGAGAAACCATCCTGGTTTTAATTATGAACAACCACAAGCTGCGATGAACCCACATTCACAGGTTATCCCACCTTCATCGCCTCCTCAGTTTCAGCAAGTACCACCTCCTCTAGCTCCGTATATTACTCCACCGCGGAGGAACCTCAAGGATACAATAAACCAGTTCATCAACTCTTAGAGTGCAACCAATGCTAGATATGATCGCATGTTCACCGACATGAATGCGAACATCTCCAAGTTGCAATCATCGTTGAGTATCCAAGAGAAAGGCAAGTTTCCTTCCCATGGCCAAATACCTTCCCAAAGTCAACCTAGTGTTAGCTCCACCTCTACAAACAACAAGAGCATTGCCAAGCGATAACCACTCTTCGTAGTGGGAGAGTTGTTGATTTATCACCTCCCCCACGTGACACTTCGAAAGACAAGGAGACTTCGCCCGACACGAAAGAGGTCGAAGATATCTCTTTGGATGAGAGTGACAAATAAAACACTAGTGAGCCCGCAGTAATTGTCAAGCCACCCTCCGCTGCACCATTTCCTCAAAGATTGGTTCCTTCCCACAAAGGTACCATAAGTGATGAAGTGCTAGAGGTGCTTAAAACCGTGAAATTGAACTTACCTTTCCTCGATGTGATAAAACAAATTCCAGTTTATGCAAATGTCATTAAAGATTTATTGACTGTCAAGCGAAGGATGAAGGTAAACAAAAGTGTGTTCCTAGCACAAAACGTGAGCTCTATTCTACTTAATGATCTCCCACCTAAATATAAGGATCCCGGTGCACCCACCATTTCCTGCACCATTGGAGAGAACAAAATTGAGAGGGCCTAACTCGACTTGGGGGCAAGTTTCCTATTCAATTTATAGGCAGCTTGATTTGGGCGACCTTAAGCCCACAAGGATCACTCTCCAATTGGCGAATCGAACCTTGAAGATACCAAGAGGTTTAGTTGAGGACGTGATAGTCTAAGTGGACACTTTTTACTTCCCAGTAGATTTTGTTATTTGGGACACGGAGTCCTCCTTCGCCTCGAAGAATCATGTTCCCATCATTCTTGGGCTCCCATTCTTAGCTACGGCTAACGCAATTACAAATACTCGAAATGGGCGGATGCAACTCATTTTTAGGAACATGACATTAGAAACAAACATCTTCAATATAGCCCAACAAGCAGGGGAAGAAGATGATCTTCACGCGGTGAGCTTAATTGATGTGATCGTAGAAGAGCACATTGAGGAAAATTTCTATGGAGATGCCTTAGAAGCTTGCCTAGTGTCTAGTTATGAGAACAAGAGAAAGTGGTTAGAGGAGAGAAAAATAGTGGAGTTTGAGATCGAGCAAGTAAGCGAGGACATAGGCATTACTCGCGAGAGAGAGTTAAGGGATGTGAGCATGGAAGATTTTGAAAAAGAATTTGCGCATGTGGATGAGAGCCTGAATGTAGAAGTCCAACCTTTATTTGACTCATTTAGTTACTTGGATATGAGCGAGTGGCGAGATACAATATATGAATTCCTTCGTAATGACCATCCCTCCACATCACAGAAGTCTTCAGAAGAGAGAGAAAGAGAATGTTCAAAACACTCTCGAGAGAGTGAATTTGGAGATATAAGTCTTAAAGACATTGAAAAAGAAATCGGGCCGGTGGATGAGAGACTTATTGTTGAAGTCCAATCCCTATTAGGCTCTTATAATCACTTAGAATAAAGCGAATGGAAAGATAAAATCGATGAATTCATTCTTTGTGACCGTCCACCGATACCACTTGAGGTCCCGGAGGTGATTGAGGAGAAAAGTTGTGTTTTGTCTGACTTAGAGCCCGACCCACGCGTTCCAAAATTTGAAAGAAGCTTAGGAGTTCCCTTCGAGTCGGTGCATGAAGGCCGCACTTTGAGTAAGCATCACGAGGATCCCTTTCCGAGTAGTTGCGACGAGTCTCCTGATCTTTCCTTTATCTATGGGCGAGGTCGCAACTTGTTTCGATTATTGGTTTACAATATGAAGACGGGAGAGATGAGAAGAGCGTTTGACCCCGTTCATGGAGTCGGGTGAGTTTGTGGAGAGCTGAGAGGTCGTCGCACCCCTGACGCGTATGGGGTGATTTTTGTTGTATCATTGAGTAATGAGTTAGAGCCAAGTTAGCGTCATTAAGTGTCTTTTTGCATTTTAAATATTTGTTTGTTTTATTTATCTCACTTCTTATTTTCCTTATTTAGATTTTAGTCCTTTTGATTGGGGACAATGCAAAAGTCTAAGTTAGGGGGTGGGAGACGAGTGCGTATTTCTAAAACTTCACAAATTTTTAAAAATGCCCAGAAATTTAAAAAAAAAATTAAAAATTTTTGAGAAACCCAAAAATATTTTTCTTCAAAATAAATAAAAATGGGAATTTAAAAGCTTTAAAAAATGTCACAAATATTTTGTCTGAAGTTGTAAAAATCAAATGCACAAAGCCAAAATTGAACAGAGATGGAAATTGAAAGAAAATTGATGACTTTACGAATAAGTGCGGAGATTGACAAACCCGGTGAGATTTCGAGCATATCATTTTTTTGAGTTTATAAATCAACTCGAGTTAATATTTAACTCAAAGTTCTTTTCAGCATGTTAAAATTTCGTTGATGATCTCTATTTTATTATTTTGATCGATTACGAGAAACGTGTGAGGTGTTGTCTCGAAAAGTGTGCTGACATATCTCTAAATTAAATTAATCTCGAGACGCATATGGTAAAACAAATCGCATTTGGACAATGAAGTAGGCCATCATTTGTTACCCAAAAAGATTAGCCATAAAAAGTCGTGAAAAATTCATCGCTTTGCAACCCATTTGAGCCGAATAATATTTCCTTTCGTTTGACAACCTGAAAAGCCCACATTGACCCGGAATTGTTAAAGTTGAAAATCTTAGAAATAAAGTCCGAAAAGTGCATGGGAAGGGGTAAGAAAAAATAGAAGAGTGCTCAACAAAAATAGCAAGAAAAAAAAATAAGAAAAGAAAAAAAAATATTGAAAAAGAAGAGAAAATGAGAAAATGCCCAAAAAAGCACTAACGGACATCATAAGAAAATTTTCCAATTCCAGATTTCCCAACCATTTCCATGTTACCCAATTACACCTTAAACCCAGAAAAAGTCCTAACCGAGTCCATATTGCGAAAATTGGCTACCACGTGGAGAACTAAGGCACAAAAGATAATAAAAGAGATTACATGACATGAAAAAGAGATGATGTTTCTCGTTTCCCTATGACCGTATTCTGATGAAGAGATCTTTTCACCACAAAAATTTCGTCTTTCAAAATGGTGTGCGTGAATTTGTGTTCATCATATTCACTCATTGTATCACGCACACCGAGAGAATAACCACACTTCCGAGTGATTCGTTTGTGAGTGTATTCGGTGAGATTTTGAAATCAAAGTTAATTTTCAGAAAGTAATGTAATGATCAATTGGTGGAAATTAACGGTTCGATTTTTGGCTTCGCACACACACACACACACACACACACACACACACACACACACTATGGCTTGAGAATCTTGAATATGAATTTGCAGTGACCAGTTTTTGGGGAGTTTAAATTGTACAATTTTTAAGTATTTCGATTTTTCTTTGAGTCAATGATGAATTTTGTGAGTATATTCACTGCAAATCCTCACGAGACACAACTCGTCCTACTAGGGTAACCTAAAGGTTTAAAGGCTTATTGAATATGCTAAATGCAATCGCTCACCTGCAAAAGAGGTATTCTATCCCATTTTAGAGTTGGATCATGTTTTGATTCTTTTACATTGCTCGGGACACGCAAAGTTCTAAGTTAGGGGGGGTTGATTAGGCATAAATTCTTCACATTTATCCCCTTAATTTCGGTATTTTTATGTTCTCGTGCATTGTAAATAGCTTGGATTTATCTCATATTTATGGTACTAACCCTTTTTTGGCAAGTATTTTGTATTTTGTGTATCTCTTATGTGTTTTACAGGTATTTCATGCAAGTTAGTGCGAAGGAGAACTCAAAATAGTGAAAGAAACCAAGAAATGGAGAGTTGAAGGGCGTTTTCTTAATGTTGAAGCCTTAGTCCGGAGGTGGGGTCAACTGGAAAGTTGTAGATCTTTTAATTACACTGGAAAAAATGTCACCTTAATCCGAGCTACGGTGAAGAATTTATGGTCATTCCAAGTTGAGGAGAAAATGAAGAGAAGTTGAGTAAGAAAAAACGATTCGATCTGTTTTTTACCATAAAAGGATCGATCCGGTCTCAGGCAGACCAATTCGGTTGAAATTTAAAAAGGATCGATCCGGCCTCTAGAATTCACTACATCAGGCATATTTAGATGATTGATCCAGTTGAAATAAAAAAAGGATCAATCCGGTCATCAGGCAGATCGATCCGGGGTTCGAAATTTGTAATTATCCTGTTCAAGCTAGAGTCTTGCATAACTCCAACTCTTACAAATTTCATAGTGTATATATTTCAATGTCACCCCCGATATTAAGGGAGGCTTCTAATAAGTTTTTAGAGGAGCTTTTTACTTATTTTTGAAGAGAGAATAATAAAAAAAACCTAGTTTTCATTTAAAGAGTTTGCTGTAAGGATTTGATTCAAGCTTCTGTAATTTAAGTAAATTCATTCCATTATTGCTTTCATAATTGCTTTAGTTAATTGATTATTTAATAATTTCATTCTTCTTAATTCTAAGTTACTAGTTAAGATGTCTTCTTTTATTAAAATCATGTTGTCTTCTTGTTTTACTATGTCCAGCTAATTTTCTAAGGGTTGGGAGGCATGAATCTAACCCGATGTTCCAGATGAATGCGTAAAATTTGATTTTGAATTAAATAATTGAGTTAATCGTGTTGTATGGTGATCATAACCGTTGTAGGACTTTTGATCTCGTTTGCCCTAGGTAACCAGGATGCTTAAGAGTGCAACGCGCGTGTAGCTAATACGACACTGCTTTACTCGTCTCTAGGTTATGTATGATGCGGGCTATGATCCCTCATATATGTAATGCTTGGGAGTACTAAAGACTGGGTTTACTCAGATATTTTAGTTCCGAATTAAGTTTTAACATTGATAAAAGAACTAGGGTTGGAGGAGTGTATCCTGACTCGTTTTTCTCGCTTGCACTTTTCATTACAGTTTTTAATTTTCTTTAGTAGGTCAAAAAGATTTTTATTTATTCCTAAATTCTATAGGTAATTTTCTTATTATTTCTGCTCATAGTTACTCCATCTCCCATAATCACCTTTTCGTTCTTTTTAGAGTCGAGTTAGGGTTCTCAATCTTTCCAACGTCGTTAATACTTCGTTCATCCTATTTCCCTCCGGATTCGATACCCAGACTCGTCGCTATACTCCATAGGAGTGTAGTTAAAGTTTAGGTTTTTGTATTGCGGTTGGAAGCCGATAACAACAACTAGCGTATTTACACGGACGCTCGGTTTTTCCCCTCGATCATTATGCCCATACAATAATCCAAAAGTAGAAGGCTGAAGTAGAGTAGCAACCTAAGCTAGAATCAACGATATGATCTCTGGTAAAAAAAGTGAGACTGCAAGACTGATATCTCGACAGTCCTTCTATCCCTATCTAGGCTCACCTAGGGGGAGAAAATATTTATAATTTGGGTCAGTGTCCTAGAGTTGAAAGAATTAACCTATTGAAATTAAAGTGAAATAATACAGTTAATTTAAAGTATCTCACCTCCCATCTAAGTGCAATAATACACGTATAACCACCCAAGTCCCAAGATAATAACTTAAAATTTTGTCGATTAAATAAAAATGAAATTAGCATAATTTAAGTACTAAACTGTGATTATCTACACCCATTTTACCAAATCCCAAAGTACCCCGATCATACTTCTCGTAAAAGTGACATAAACATCTATTATACATACTACGTATTATTGAGTCTGTAATTTATTGTCTACATCATTAGACCGATGAATTAATCTCATTTAATTTATATGATTATATATATGTCCTTACATATATGCGACACTTAAAGGCATCTACCGGTAGTGTCTCGTTGGTGCTCTATCGGTAAGTCCGAAGGAGTCCCTTATCCGAATCGAACATCATAAAACACACACAAGTCGGGCGGTCCCTACGGAGAACACGATTGCACGGTCCATACCCAACAGCAATAATAGTTCCCAGCATCTACACCTACCTCTCGTAAGTGGTCCCGCTACGTAGTACATAAAATAATAACCTGCACAAGGTCTAGCCCACCCATGCCGACATGTGCTACGGTCCCAAAATGCCCATAAACCTAACCGATAGGACGGTCCACGAACATAGGTATGTTTACATAAATAAATAAATGTAAGGATATAAATTTCCAATTGAGTCCCTGTATTATTTTGACTTAATTCCGTGAACAAAACTGTGTTTGTAATATGTCATAGGGAGATTTTATTTTGTCACGATACCACTTGGTCTATGACGTATTGAAGAAATTGAAGACGTTGCGGTAAAGCTTCAAAGAATTAATTATGCCAAAGTTTAAATTGGTGTAAGTTTATTCGTCTTCAAGTTAATTGCATTCCGAGATCACACAGGTATGAATGCGTATAATTAATGGTGCTCGGAATAATTTTTATAAAAAGATAAGGTTGTATTTTTATAGGAAAAAATATTTTAAAATGTTTTAAAGGTTTTCACTTTGCTTTATTCTGATAAGCACGAAAAAGAGTTTGACTTAATTGGGTCTCTTTTGAAGAAACGTTTTAAAAGAAAAGTCAAACTGACACGCGCGTCGTTCGAACAACATCTATACTTCGTTCGAACGACATCTGTACTTCGTTCGAGCGAGATGGCTATGTCGCGCGAACGACAGGCCAATCTCGTTCGAGTGACACAGTTTTCGAGGCGGCGCTTAATTCCTATTTATAACTTGTTTTCGTCAGAGTTTCGTAAGTGTGCAATCTGGAAAAACTATTTACGATCCAGAAACTTGTTTGCACATGTTTGTCTAAGGTTCCAAAGCTTAAACACATCCTTAGAAGTTTGCAAAGATTCGAGTTATCATTATTATATGTTTATGTGATCTTGCTGCACCAAGAAGGTTTGTTCTATACTTGAACATTTGGGTTTTGCGGTGAAGAAAATAAAGGGACTTATTGTTTGACATCGTAGACGTATCAAAGTCATTCGGTGGACACCGAGACATACGTGGATGCGTGTGGTGTGGACAGGTATCGTGAAAGAAGGACTTTATGCGTGGGCACTGTGAGAGGAGTGGTTGAAGATCAGAAGTGCGTCAAGACCCATGGGGATCGAGTTGTTGAGTGAGTCTTTTGTCTGTTCGTTGTAATTCCATATTCATATTGATTGTCTGGCTTGGGCTGTCTGAGATTTTTTCCCGTCTTGGGTTTTTCCTCGTACATCCTGCGTTGTAAGTATTCTTTACTTTACTTTACTTTACTTTACTTGCTTTAATCACTAGATTCATGTTTAGGATTAATCAAGATGAAATTGGTTTAAAGTAAAAATTTATTTTCATAAATTGGTTTGGTGCTAATTAAAAGTTGGATAATTTTCGATGAAAATTGGTTTGATTTGAAACACACTTATGTAGGACCACTCTTTCAAATTGGTATCAGAGCTAGCAAACATAATTTATTTGTTTTGTGATCCCGTGTGTTTTCAAAATTGAATTTTAGAAATAAATTTTTTTTTTGAACTCTTATTTTTGATGGCACTAATTACACTTATTGGAAGATGAGAATGAAAAGTGCATTAAAATATATTGATGAACGTGTGTGGCTAGCAGTTGGGAAAGTTTGGACACCCCCTATCATTATTATAGGTGAGGTCACTAGTTTAAAGCCTGTCAAGTCATGGACAGAAACTGAACATAGACTTTCACAATATAATTCTCAGGGTTTGCACGTTATTTCTTCACATATCACACCAGAAGAATATAATAGAATTATGACTTGTGAAACATCAAAAGAAGCTTGGGTTATTTTGGCACTCACTCATGAGGGCACTAGCACGATTAGGGCATCGAAACTTAAAAATCTCACTACACAGTTTGAGACCATTAGGATGTTGGAGAATGGGACTTTTGATGAGTTTTATGCTAAGTTGTCTAATATTGTCAACTCGTCGTTTAACCTAGGTGAGAAAATACCCGACAACCGTGTCATTAAAAAAATACTTAGGCCATTACCTAGTAGGTTTGATGCGAAAGTGACTATTTTAAACTCCTTGGGTAAGTTAGAGTCGACGAAGCTAGAAGAAATTATAGGTGACTTACAAACCTATGAAATCGACATGATTACCTCTAAGCAAGTACCTAAGAAAGAAAAGGGTATTGCTTTGAAAACCCAAACGGAGGAAATTAAAGTTTCAGATTCTGATTCCGATTTCGATTTTGAGGATGTTGCTTTGTTGACAAAGAAATTTAAAAAATTTATTAAGTTTCAAAAGTAATCGAAAGATGCCAAGAAATTTGAAAAATTCAAGAACAACAAAGTAGATTCCACCTCTAAGGATAATTTTGAGAACCCTAAGAGAGATAAGTCGGATAAGTGTTTTGGGTCTGAGGGCTACGGTCACAAAGTTAAGGAGTGTCCCACTAGACTTAAGAAAGAGATCAAGCAACCCATTGCATATAATGCCACCTTAAGTGATAGTGATCCGGAAGAGGGAGAGAGTTCCCCCATTGAGCGTAACTTCGTTGCATTTATGGCATGTCATGTGAGTGACGATGATTCTCATGTGAATGACACTTCCGAGGAGGTTTTAAGTGAATCCCATGTTAGTGACGGAGAAGATAGTGAAGAGGAAGAAGTAGATGTGAAAGAGTTACAAGTTGCATTTAATGAGTTATATGTCGAGACGGTGAAAGTGAAAAAGGCAAATGCAAAATTGCAAGCTAAGTTAAATGAGCGTGCCATAGAAAATAATGATAGTTTGATTGAGGATCTTAGGGCACGAGATAAGACTCTTAGGGATAAATTAGAGTATGTCGAGGGTGAGAGAGATAATCTCCGTGGTTTGATGGAGTCTTTGAAAAAGGAAATTTTAGAGTTTGAAGAGTCTAGGCGTTTGCTCGAGTCTAGGATTAGTGAGTTGGAGAAGAGTTTGAGAAACTCGTCGAGACTTAAGTTTGATTTGGAGGCTAGGTCGTAGAAGTTAGATAAGATCTTAGGCATCGTCCAAATTAAGGGAGATAGGGGAGGTATAGGTTTTGATGAGAAAGTTGTTCGCATTCCACCCGCACATGTGAGAAACACTAGGAAGGTTAGAAAAGGTCAACATATAGGTAATCATGCCCACCGTCGCTACACTTGCACATTTTGTGGTAGGAAAGGTCACCTTAGGCGTTATTGTTACGACCTTAGACAAGATCCTCGGAAGTTTAGGAATAAAGTTTCCCCGGTTCCCCAAACCCCCATGCGTTGTTTTACACCTACTTGGGTTAGGAAATCGAATTTAGTGGCTTTAGGAATAAAATTTCATGATTCTCGTTTGGGTGCACTTGATTCTTCCCATGCTAAATCTAAATGATGATAGTTTTGCCTTATTTGTCATATGCTAGTTTGCTTCATGATATATTCATTGCTAGTATAGTGACATGTTTATCTCTTTGTATTATAGTTTTTCATTTCATTTGAGTCTTATTTGAAAAATAAAAAAAGATTTTATTTTTGAGAAACTGTTGAAAATCCAAAAAGATTTTGCTTTTATATGAGTCGAAATATGTTTGAAAAGCCAAAAATATTTTCGGTTTTTGTTTTTTTAGTTTACATGTTTGATGTGGAATATTGGTGTGCTTGGACCCCCCCATCGTTTCATTATCCATGTGGCTACAACATTTGGTCATTATTATCGACGCTTAGAATGATCTTAACCATTGTTTATATGGGGTTGTTTCGAAGTTGATATGCATTTTGATTCGACTTTGTATATATGCCATCATTGCACACATGCAGGAGTTCATATGGATGTTTGAATTCTTTTGTATATTTGAACTTGGTGAGGCGTTCTCATCTCAATCTTGTCATCTATTACAAGTAGAGTTAAGGAGAAGTGTGCATGTAAGAATCGTTTATCGAGAGGATTTAAATTTGTATCTATTTAAAAAAAATTATGAGTGATTCACGGGAAAGGGCTGCGAGTGTTCAAAATTGACTCGTCGTAAAAGCCACCGTTTAAAAAAGCCCAAAAGAAAAAGCAAAATGCTAAGAAAAGGGCCAATAGTTTTTCTCTAAGTTGAGAATGCTAGAAAACTCAAAAGAACTTGAAAAAGTATGTATTTATGAGGGAGTTTGGTTGGAGAAAATTTAAATGGGTTTGCACAACTAATCCTAATGTTGAAACATTGCAATTTGACACTATTGTTTGTAGAATCGTAAAAAATCTGGATTTGTGTGCATGTAATATGTTTATTTCATTAAGCTCACACTTTAATTGTCATATGGCTATGATAAATTTTGATGATTTATCGCTATTAATTAGAGATTTTTGATCGTTTCGATGTGTTGAAATTATGACTCATTTATTGTAGTTTCACGCCCATACATTCCATGTTCATGTTTGAGCACATCGGTACTATGTTTGCATATAACTCGCATTGTTAGTTTTTATGCATTTTTGTGCTTTGGGTAAAAAGCTTACTGTTTTAGCACTGTTTTGCTGTTGTCAACCCCTTCCTGGAATTTTTTTCACCGGGCAAAAATATATAATATTTCTGGGAATCTGGGAAAATTTGAAAAGTCGCGATAAGTCGTTCGAGCGACATTACCAAGTAGCGCGAAGTCTCGTTCGAGCGATGTCCTCATCTCATTTGAGCGACATCCCTAGCTCGTTCAAACGATGTCTGGATATTTTTGCTTCTCTTTGTTTGCAGTCCTCTAGTTACAATTGGTATAAGTTTTGGTACTGCTGGAAGCTTTTTGGACTGACTGGTTTATATGCAGGTTATATTGGTTCACAATTGATATTTTGCATATGATGCCGTTTATCACACCTGATTAGATTGCTATATTCTTTGTGTGATTCATTTGTTTACCAGCTACTGATTTGTCATTGCTTGATCATATTTAGCTGGTTGTTTCAGGATTATCTAGCATGAGACAAAAAGGGGGAGAGATGTATGTGATGTAGGGGGAGTTTGTTGAGCATGTTTATTGATATCTGGATTTACATATTATTTGATTACATATTTTACAACTTTGAATCGTATAATTTCTCACATGATTGTCAAATGATTTGTTCTAATTGGAAATATAAATTAGTATCATTTGTTCCTCCATACTTAACTAGGTATTTGTTTGTCTGTTTCATGTGTGTAGGTATGCTTCAGAGATTTGAGATTTCAACTCTACATCACATTCATACAGTTCATGCTTGCCGGTGCTACATATACTACTCCGTGTCCTGTAATTTTTGACTTTGGGTTTATAGGATGGGATTTAGGTGTCATACGTCTTGACGACCCGGCTTAGGCATTTCACTGGTTTAGTTTTGTCCCAGAATAGTCAAAGGGAGAGATTTGTAAGGACATAAATTTCCAATTGAGTCCCTGTATTATTTTGACTTAATTCCGTGAACAAAATTGTGTTTGTAATATGTCATAGGGAGATTTTATTTTGTCAAGATCCCACTTGGTCTATGACGTATTGAAGAAATTGAAGACGTTGCGGCAAAGCTTCAAAGAATTAATTATGTTGAAGCTTAAATTGGTGCAAGTTTATTCGTCTTTAAGTTAATTGCATTCCAAGATCACACAAGTATGAATGCGTATAATTAATGGTGCTCGGAATAATTTTTATAAAAAGATAAAGGATTTATTTTTATAAGGAAAAATATTTTAAAATGTTTTAAAAGTGTTTTAAAGATTTTACACTTCGTTTTACTCTGATAAGCATGAAAAAGAGTTTGACTTAATTGGGTGTCTTTTGAAGAAACATTTTAAAAGAAAAGTCAAACTCACAATCGCGTCGGTCGAACGACATCTGTACTTCGTTCGGGCGAGATGGCTATGTCGCGCGAACGACAGGCCAATCTCGTTCCAGAGACACAGTTTTTGAGGCGGCGCTTAATTCCTATTTAAAGCGTGTTTTCGTCAGAGTTTTGTAAGTGTGCAATCTGGAAAAACTGTGTACGATCTATAAACTAGTTTGCACATGTTTGTCTAAGGTTTCAAAGCTTAAACACATCCTTAGAAGTTTGCAAAGATCCGAGTTATCATTATTATATGTTTATATGATCTTGCTGCACCAAGAAGGTTTGTTCTATACTTGAACATCTGGGTTTTACGGTGAAGAAAATAGAGGGACTTCTTGTTCGACATCATATACGTATCAAAGCCATTTGGTGGACACCGAGACATAAGTGGACGCGTGTGGTGTGGACATGTATCGTGGAAGAAGGACTTTCTGCGTGGGCATTGTGAGAGGAGTGGTTGAAGATCAGAAGGGCGTCAAGACCCGTGGGGATCGAGTCGTTGAGTGAGTCTTTTGTCTGTTCGCTGTAATTCCACATTTATAGTGATTGTTTGGCTTGGGCCGTCCGAGGGTTTTTCCCGTCTTGGGTTTTTCCTCGTACATCCTGCGTTGTGAGTATTCTTTACTTTACTTTACTTGCTTTAATCACTAGATGCATGTTTAGGATTAATCAAGATAAAATTGGTTTAAAGTAAGAATTATTTTTTCACAACTTGGTTTGGTTCTAATTAAGATTTGGATAATTTTCGGTGAAAATTGGTTTGATTTGAAACACACTTGTTTAGGACCACTCTTTCAATAAATGTATATTATCATCACACAATATGTATAGGTTATTACTCTATAATTACTTAAGATGTTCCATATATTCATTAATAAATAATTCCACTTTAATAATTAACCAACTAGTTAATTTTGAATTTTATTCCTTTAATAATAAGACGTAACCATATGAGTTAATTATAAGTCCCCCATTTAACATTAGTGCCACCAAAGCATTTTTTAATAAAATCACCAATCATTCGAACATCTTTACACCAACTCTTATAGGTTTCTAAAATTCCCCGGAACCATCCCCGGTCCCAGCCTAACCTGCTCAGGGGCCTAATCGATTCGTCTCTTGGGACTGAATCGATTCACCATGCCGAATCAATTCAGATGTGGGTAGAAGTTCAGATCTGTTAAGGTTCTTAATATGCAAATACTTATTTCCACTACGATTCCCATTCCAATGGTTTATACATTTATATTATCATAATAATAGGTCCCCCATGACTTAGTACTTCATCTAGGATGGTTAATTACACAATTTAAACATAAAAAGTCCAATTCCCTAAAACCCAAAATTTCCATCAATTGTCATATCTATTAAAACTAAAATTTCCACCTATTAATATCTTTAGATTTTAATCAACTTTAACATTATACAAGGATCATAATTCTCATAAATTTCAAATCCTAAAAAATGGGTTCTATTACTTTGCATATTTATCAAGATTTCCATTCAATTCAAGAACCTAAAGCATGAATTCTATCATTCAATTCAAGATTACAATCATCCTACATTTTTGGGTTTAAACGACCAAATTTCAAATTAATTCTCTCTACATACATGAGATTAAATCTTATCATTATATCACCAAATTCATATTAAAACCCATAAATTACATGGGAATTTACTACGATGAATTAAGAAGCTACATTGGACATTTAATTTATGCAAAAAGAATTCTTGCCTGTTGTGGATGATTGAATGTTTTGCCTTGAACCCTTAGCCTCCTTTTTGAGTGTCCTCTCTTGAATCCTTATCTTCCTCTCCTATTTGGCCTTTGGTCTCATCTCTATGGAGATGTGACTACTAGGTTTAGGTTTTGTTAAGCGTTAAGAGTTTCTTAACCTTCCTTCTTTACTTAAATAATCCCAATCCCGAGTTAGGCCTAAATTCTCATTTTTGGAACCCCATATGGGTCCGAACCCATAATCAAAATAGTCCAATAACATCCTAAATGATATACCTATACCCGGGACCATTTTTAGAGGTCTAAAACACCTAAGCGAGTTCCCAAAATCTCCCGTAACACATTCGAATTATTTTTATTCAACATATACATATTTTAATCGTGTTGAACATTCTATACCAATTATTCAATAAACACGCAATTATTTTCAATGAAAATTATTTAACATGCAAATTTAAATTCATACAACATGAAATAATAATTAATTAATTTATTCACAACTTAATCAAGTAAATTTAACCAATTTAATTTAATTCCTATCGATTTTATTTTATTATAAAAATACGGGGTATTATAATTGATGGGTTGACGGGTTCGCCTAGAGGATCAAGATCTGTGACGGGCTCTTTCCCGGGTCTATGGGGTTTTGATTCTGGTAGCTCATCCGTGGTGGTAGGTGATGAAATTTTGGAGGAAAGGAGTTGGAAGAGGGCATCCAATTTCTTGTCGAGCTTTTGACTGCTTCCTCTAAATTCTTGAATCTCTTCTTGTTGTTATTTAGATTTCTTCAGATCCATTGAGAATGTAGCGTATGGTTTGTTGATAATTCGCACACCGATACACCAACACACCAATGTTGTAGTGATACCCGCTCTGATATCAATTTGAAGAAAACTGCACGTCAAAGGCCCAAAATGAAACAAACACCAATTCTATAGAGAAAAACTAAGAACGTCTTATATTAAAAAATAAGTTCCCTCAAGTGAGGGGTACATGGGGTATTTACAGATGGGAAATTACTTTCTAACCAAGTAATTAGATAAATGACTAAAGAGGACAATAACTAATAAAAATATACGTAATTAGTTTTAAACATGCTTGGAGACCAATTAAAAGATATAAAAGGAAATAAAAGAACTAAAATAAGAGAAAAATTTACAAGAAATACTAAAATGACAAATATGCCCTAATATGAACCATTTCCCATCAGATACTCCTTGAATATACAATACCAATGAAATGAAAAGTTTATATTCCCACTAAATCATTTATGTGTCCCCTTTATTTTACAACATGTTATCAACACGAATAAAGAGCTCTAATCGGCTACGAATATGTTTAGTGTATTTGACTCCCTGGTAGTGGAGGTCACTTAAACCATGCCCAAATAACACTCCAAAAGAGGTTATACAAAACGCTCAAAAAATGGTTATGAACAAGAGATCTACTTCATCTAAAACCCCAAAAGAGGTTATTGTCTTTGAAACACATAAGTCCCTAAAGTGACTATAAAGCCCTTGAAGTAGGCAAAGGTACCTAATATTAATGAGATCTCTAACTTGAGGTCGAAACACGAGCGTGTGTGGATGAGTGTCGAAGAAGGATGGATTTACCCTACCATAGAGAAAGAAGGAGTTAGGGTGAAGAAATCGAGAGTTTTGTGGATGAATTCAGAATTCATTGATTGAAATTATAACTCGATTGCATTGAATGCCTTATTTGCTTCCGTGAGCACACAAAAGTATAATCCCGTTCTAAATTGCAAGCAATATAAGGAGGCATGTGATATTTTTATAGTCACACACGATGGAACATCAAGCGTGAAACATGCAAAATTACAACATACTAAAACAAATTTGAAACAATAAGAATAGATGAGAGTGAGTCTTTTAATCACTATTACACTAGGTTGACGAAAGTTGTCAATTCTTCTTTCAATCTTGATGAGAAGATCCCCGAGAATTAGGTTGTTAAAAAGATTCTTAGAACCTTAGCTTCTAGGTTTGCCACTAAGGTTGAGATTTTGAATAAAGTCAAGGATACCGACACTTATAATTTATAAGAGCTTGTTGGATCACTTTAAATTTATGATTAAGAAGAAAGTGTGGTAGTTCCAAAACCAAAAAGGATTTGGCATTTGTTGTTGAGTAAAGTGAAAATGTATCTGGGAAAGATGTTGAGAAATTTAAGAAGAATGTTAAAATAGATATTGCATTGTTTGGGAAAAGGTTTAGGAAGTCTTAAAAGAATAATAAAAAGGTTTTCAAAAATAATAGAAAATTTGAAGTTAACAGTACAAATTTGCTAAACATACCTCATTTGGTGAGAAAGGACATTACAAGAAGAACAAGTCTAAGGAAGAAGACAAATGTTTTGATTATGGTGGAATTGATTATCACATGAATGTTTGTACCCCACAAACTTGAAAAAGATGGAGAAAAACAAGAGTGGTGAGAAGAACATAAAGTGTATGAGGCAAGCTTGTGTGACTCATAAGTGAGAGTGAAGATAGTTATCTAGCAATGAGTGTTGTAACAAAATAGATTCTATGGTTAGGATAGAAGAAGATGATAGGAAAAGTGATGAGAGAGTGTCATTAGATAGTGTGGTGAAGAAAAAACGTAAGAGAGCTACGAGTGATAAATCTTTGAGTGACTCGTCTTCATGTAGTATCAAGAATTCACACGCTTCGATCAATTAATCGCAAAGTGAGAGTGATGAGGAAGTTGATCATATTCAAAGGGATTTTGATGAACTCAATCCAAAGTCTCTTAAACTTAAAAAGTTTAACATCAAACTTTTATAAAAAAAATGAAAGTTTTTAAAAATGAACTTGATGAGAAAGAAGAAAAGTTTGAAAATGTTCAGGCAAAGTGTTTTGATCTCAAAAAAGTTGTTGATGTCTTGACAAAGCAATGTGTGAAAGCACAAAATTCAATCATTTTGAAAGAAAAAGAAGAAATTGAGCTTGAGAATGAAATTTTGAAAGTTGATTTTGATAAGTTGAAACTTGAACTTGAGCATGCTAAAGATTTGCAAATTGAAATATATGATATAATAATGTTCTTGATAACATTTTATCGAGTCATTGTCAATAGAAGCCTAATAATAATGGATTTGGTTTTAATGATTCAAAAGTTGAAAAAAAGGTTGAAAATGAAAATTAAATGTTGAAATTTCAAATGCTCAAAAGTAGGATAAGGAACAGACTCCTACATTGAAAAATAAGGAGGTTGAGCATAAATCCGATATTGCTAAAAAAAGGATTTGGTTATAGTTTTTGTGGCAAGAGAAACCACATTGTGCATTTTTTCTTCAAAGGAAAAAGACTTGAAAGATTTAGTCAAAAAGCACAATATGAAAAGAAGGTTTTGATAAGGAATGTGAGAATATTTGAGAAAAGGAATGTGACATTTTGTGCTTTTTGTCAAGTACATGGTCACACAAATCAAGCTTGTTGGAGCTTAAAAAAGGAGATCAAAGGTTCATTGGAAATAGGAGAAACTTGTAGCAAAGGAATCCTATTGACGAGATAAGAGGCAAAGTTGATTCATTAGTGAGAAAAAAATGATCTTTATAGTACAAGGAAATGGTGAGACTAGAGCTAATATTTCTATACCTAGACACTATACTCAAATTCCAAGGACTAGGCATAAGAATCCTAGGAGGGATGAGAGATGGATACTAATAGTAGGTATAGGTTTGCCTAGGTATGCACCTGGAATTAAGTTTGATTTATTTGGTCCTCAAAAGAAGGTTGAGTTTGATGTACCTCAAAGGTAATTTAAGAGGAAAGAGTTAAAGTTTGTTCGTCCTATTAACCCGAGGGATAAAACACCTATCGCTATCTAAATAAATAATGTTCTAGGATGACTTGGTTCTTGTAGGTTTACATACCTAGTTCATTTTTGATTTCATGGGAAAATAAGTCAATATGGGTGAGATATTTCAATTGGTATCATTTTTCCATGTGTTGGTGAGGATTTCAATCACATGTGCTGTTATACCATTAATATGGGATGGATTGTGAACCAATTAGAAGAGGACACTATGACTGGCATATAAATAGAAATGAGACCGGCCTTGTGGAGCAATCTGGTCACTCCTAGATAAAAGGTCGACTCCGTATTTAACGGAGCAGTTAACTTTGTCATTTAACTTTGTTATTTAACACTGTTAGCTAACACTGTTAGTTAGCCCTGTTATAGCAAGCATGTATTGTGTGACTAGAGGGCGTCAACTTCGTTTAATACACGTGAACATATGGAAGATATGAAAGTATGCTCCCATGTGCCTCTAACTAGCATATGATTATTATTTCATCATGTACGTAAAGCGTGTACTCACCTAGTCTATAAAGGTGAGGCACGTGGAATTCTTTTTTCTCTCTCCTCTAACAACTTATAAATAGCAAACACCACCCGCGTTTAGGGGGTTCGATGTTTTGCTTACTGTTATGATGTACAATTCTAGAGATAACTGGAGGGCTTCACTATTGTACTCATCCATGGTTTTTTCCTAGTAATATAATACAATTAACACTGCACTTGTGGACGTAGGGACCATTTTGGACCGAACCACGTAGATTCGATCCCATTTTTTTTCTCTCATCTCTCTATTATTTTCTCTAGTTTATATGTCGGTAATTAGATTTCTTATACGTTATCTGCTAATAATTATTATATATTAGCTAAAATAATTAGTGTACAAAATTTAGGCGATAACATGTGCATTTTCATGCATTTTCTTCCAATGCTACGCTTTCTTACTTAATATGTAAAGACATGCATACATCTATATCTCAAAATTCCACAAAGATTTTTTGGTTGTTATTTTATGATAAATATGGTTAAGTTTTTTTATTCATGATGATTTTATGATCGATTTAACTTGAATGATGATTAAAAAGTGAATTCTAAACCATTTGATTGAAATGTTTGATGGATTTAATTGTTTGGGTAAAATTTATTTGATAAATCATGATTGTTTAACTTGTTGAAGTCTATGGTATTGATTTCACACTACTTAAGCACATTTATATCTCTTGTTGCAAATGATTACACTTATGTGGATATTATTTTTTGAGAATGCGCAGTCCCTAACAGTGTGTGCTTAGAAAAAGATGGTTCGAATAAACACAAGTCCAATTTTTTATATTTCTCAATTTTTGAAGATTGAAACTTTAAAATAAATTAACCCAATTAAACTTGGCACCGATGTTAAAACTCTCTTGTGGAAAATCGATTTACAAAATTTTATCTTTTTACCCTAAAGCATGCATCTAAGGTGATTGTAGATAAAATAAATAAATCAACCCAGAAGACGCCGATGTACGAGGAAAACCACAAAGGAAAAAATGTCGTCGACACAGCCAAATAGTTCACTATGGTGAATAATTACAAAAGATGACAATAGACTTAAACAACGACTAGATCCCCCACAAGCCTTGGCACTCTTCAATCTTTGATCTCTACTCCGTAGTTCAACGCAGGAGTCCACCCATGCTAGTTACCATAACGCACGAGTACATGCACGTCTCAGTATCCACCGATAAGGATCAACAACCCTCAAACACCGCAGATGGTACACACGGAATCCACCGCACGAAACAAGTTCTTTACATATGAAAGAAACAAACTTTGGTGCGCAGTTTCAAGATCTCAAAGCATAAGAATTATGAATCATGGATCTTTAAATGTATAGGGAGAAACTTAGGGTTTGGAACTTTGTTAAACAAGTAAGAAAATGTTTTTCGCCAAAAGTTCTTAAAAAACTGAGTCCAACATGCCTTAAATACTAAAAGCAAAAGTTTCGGGGCGGCGAACTCGTTCGAACGAAGACAAGGGTCGTTCGAACGAGAATAAAACTTTCTTTTGAACAAAATCTAATTTTGTTCAAACGAAGTTGCATATCTCGTTCAAATGAGATGTGGAAACCTTGGTAGAAAATTATAGTTTGATGGTCGTTAGGTTATTCTAACGAAATTATTGATTGTGTTCTAACGAGACTTGCAGTCGTTCGAATAAAAAAGTATTTTCGTTATAAAGAACTTCAATCTCGTTATAACAAGATCAAAAACAAAAAAATATTAAAAACGGGATTGAATTAATAAACCCTAAAAGTGAGATGGTGTGACATCTATAACTCATTTAAGAAAACCTAATCAAGTAGAGGACAAAAGTGGGAGCAATTAGAGAAATCTTGGGAGCCTAAATCAAGAACAAGTGTGGACATTATTCATCAAATCATCATCTATACCAAATGATTCAAACCCTAAAAACCCTTTAAGGCAAAGGGTTAAACTTGCTTTTAAATTAATTGCAAATTTCAATTCATATCATAGTGGGTGTGATGAACACAAATGATTTTTGGGTTGGGTTGAGATTTAAATTGGGTTTTAAATAATTTAGATTTATGAGCTATAAAGTATTTGGGAACTTGATTAATTAAACTTCGAATCTGTGTAGATGTTTGTGTTAAGATTGGGGAACGTAAGATTTTTAGGTTGAATATAAATTCTTAAGGGTTACGAATGAATACATCTGGGTAAAAAGGGTTTTAAGTTCGTTAATGGAGGAACAAAACCGATCGAAGAATGGAGAGAGATAAAGCAAGGTCGTTCGAATGACCTGTATCTGGTTCGAGCGACAGTCAATCTCATTTGAACGACAGGCTGCTTGTTCGAACGACGTGATTAATTTCGGCCCTATTTCCTTCTCCTACAGTTTGGCATGGGATGGATTGAAAATTATTACAGATGGGCAGTACACTTTGGGATGGGTTGAAAATGTCTACAGATGGGCAGTAAGCTTGTTAAGTTGGTATTATTTGAGGTTATTATAGAATACGATCGTGTCAGGTTTAAACTTAATGTGAGATAATGAACATTTAGGAACATTAAATTAATAAGGGTGTCAAACTTATTAAGGAATATTTAGAGTAATAAAGTATGAATATTGTATTTTCGGGCTAAGTGAACGAGTCCGGGTATATTGGTTGAGCGACACCAAGGTAATAAATTAATTAATGGGTAATTGATTAAATTTGAGTCGGAATACGGACTCGGGTATAGTTTGGGCTAGTGCTACGGATTTTGTGCACGGTTTATCTGGAATTAATATATATATATATATATATGTGTGTCGTGTGTTCATAATTATCAGTGACTGGATATTTAGTAAAAGCATACCACTCTAGTGCCATCATAGGAGGTTGCGCGATGTGGGTGATTAGCTTGTCTTGAGGAGCAGGGTGAGTATAGTCCCCAGGTCATAGCGTCCGTATTTAGGGGTGAGACTTCTTGGGTATGATTCGGTCTTATTTACGAAGGGAACTATGATCGCCTCCCCTGCGTTTATTTTGTTTCACTGATTTAGGGAGCTAACCGTGCCAGGGTGTCCGGGTGGATGAGTATACCTGGATTGATAGCATTATAGAGAACATACGGTGAGTGCCTACTCAGGAGGGTGGTTATATAATTACGGCATGTGTGTGAATGTTGTAATATGATGATATGTATATATATATATATATATATATATATGGTGCAGATAATTATGTACGGGTAAAATACATGATGTGAATTGTATTTTTATTATATAACTCGTGAAAATATTATATGGTCTTAAATGAAATAATGATTTGTTAAGTTAACATGATATACAACTTATAAATCATATATTAAACATACTCGGGTTAGAGTGGTGTGACAGGAAGGAACTATATAACAAGAACTAGCTACGGGGTAAATGACTAGGTGGGTTATATAGAAAAACGGTAGGTGTGCACATTAGTTGAGGGGTGAGTCAGTCCTCAAGAGAGTGCGACACTAGTTTAAATATGAAGAGAATTCATGCATTTTAATTTACTACAATTTAATTCACTTGCTAAATATTTTCAAAGTGTTTTGGGTTCTAATCGTTGCTATCAAATATTTTTTAAAAACGTTTTAGGTGTCCGACCATAGGGTCGCCAGACTTGATCTTGTTCCAGGGGACGTAGCTGTGGTACATGTGGGTGCTGCAGGAGTTATACTGAACGCCTATTTTATTCACTTCTAGTTAGGGATGTTATCTCAGTTGTACTTTCGAGCAGGTTGATCATCCCAGTTGTACATTTTATTTCGTTCAGATTGTATTGGATATATTTTCTATGTGTTGGATTTATTTTTTAGTCGATGTTTATTCGGCTAGCCCTTAATTCAGAAATTTGTGATATGATCAGGCTCTATTATATTGTGATGGTTATATTATGTCTTTTGTTTGTACTTAGAAAGATAAAATTTTCACACGAGCTTAATTAATCATTAGTTGGTTAGTAATTAGTATGTTCCTGACAGTGATGCTAAGAATGAACCAGATGGAATTCCTGTTTAATTTGATAAAGGCCTGGTCACACGATATTTAATTAGGCGGGGTGTCACATATTACAAGGCAATTGTTTATCTTGCTTGTTTTAAAAAAAGTTATAATACCCACTGTAGAACTTGATCTAATCTAACATGAACATATGAGTTTGAGATAAAAATTATGCGCTAAATTCATGATAATGATTAGGACTCATGTTAGAGTTTTGATTTCTGGGATTAATAATAAAAAATCTGATTTTTAGGAGATTATAATTTGGGTTTCGTGAAGAACGTGCATGAAAAAGTGAAACTAGGGTTTTGTAGACAAACCTTTGGTGAACTCTTGATTATTATGAATTAAATGATGTTTTAGTATTGGAAGCTCGTTAGAAATTGTCCATATACTTATATTTGATGATGGGTTGAATTATGTTGGAGTTTGGGTACGATACATGGAGGTTTTTCTAAACGAATAAGAAGAAACTATCAGGTGCGAATTGATTCGGCTTGATGACAGAATTGATTCGGTAAGCGAATCGATTTGGGCTCTTCACCGAATTGATTCGGCTGCCCAGATTTGGCTAATTCCTTTATTTTATGCCCTGAATTCACAAATAATTTATGGGGAGACTTTTGGGATATTTCTAAAATATAGTGAGGGATATAGTAAATTCCAAGTAGGCCCATGGTAGGGTTGAGGTTTACCCAATTGAGAAGAATTAAAGGCCAGGTATTATCGGGAATATTTTGATATTTAATGAATTCGTGAGACTTAGAACGGATCATGGAAAGTATGAGTGAACTTACGATTCAGACCAGTACTGAAATAACTTAAGGGGCACCTAGGACCCTTCGGGTAGTTAGTGATATTCGAAATATATGGAAATAATAATATGTGTGAAATATTAGTATGTTGAGTATTCGAGGGATATAAATACTACGTACGGGATATATCATAAGTTGTGTGTAAACCTATACTGATATATATATATATATATATATATATATAAATACCTATGTGTGTGAACATACCTACGTTGTCTGCTGACATGGGAGGTTCCGCGCAGAGGGCGATCCCACCTTGGCGATTCCTGTGAGGTATGGATGTGTGCCCCAGAACATAGAACTTAGGGTGGCTCACTATGTGTTGTGTATTAGTGGGATTGGAAGGTCATTTGGGTACGTTAGGTATGTGCATAGCCCCAAAGGCTTAGAATTATGTCCACCTCCATTGTATGTTGTTTGATTTATGGTTCGAGGAGACATTCTGAACCGACAGTCCCTGATTTGTTAGGAGAGGCACATGGACTTGATAACAGAGTATGCATGCATAGCGATGGCCAATCCGGGGCATGCTGTAATTGTATGTATTATAATGTGATAAATATATACGTAGGTGATTATTCTACTTGTGTGTGGTGGTAGAAAAGATAGATAGTGTATATCGAAAACTCATTTAAGAATGAGAAACTTAAATAGATGGTGCATTGATAATATTCGATTAATATGAATTATTAACTTGACAGTAGCGTATCGTATGGGCAGTACGAGGGAGATAAACAATGGTTAGTTAGCTATTTATGTCTAGTTAGGGTCGGTATCATAGCTAGTTGAGTTTAATAGGAGACGTTAGGTGTGCACAATAGATGAGAGGTGATGAACTCAAAGGAGTGTGCGCTGGACTAACGTGTGTATCTAATAACTGCTTTTATAACTTTAATTTAAATATTTGTTATATATTTTTCAAAAGTTTTGGGCTCTGACCCATGTCAAATCTATTATCAAAATATTTTAGGTGTACAGCCACAGGAACACCAATCTTGATCACGCATTCCAGGGATGCGTAGCTGCAACACTTGTGGAGGCATGCAGGATTTGTGTAAAGACTTAAGTTGTTCGTTCCTAGATTATGATCTATGATTCAGTATTTTATTTGGGCATGTCGCCCCTTCAGTTGATACACTCATTTAGTTTTATTTATCAGACCATGTATTTGGATCCAGTTTTATTTTCGTAGACTTATGGTTTGGATATTACTTGCGAACCGATGGTTTATTAGGTATTTAATATTTATCTATTTTATCTTGTGATGATTTTGACTTCTATAAATTTGTGTGGATGGTTGAGTTATATTATTTTAATTTTTGCATGTTGTAATATGTTAATGAAAGATAAAATTTGGCACCGTCTTAATTTAATATAGGTGGTTAGTAATTTAAAAGGTTTTTGATAGTGATGCTACGAATGAACCAAATGAGATTCTTATTTATTTTGATAAAAGACTCATCACCCTGGTTAAAATACGCGGGGTGTCACAATGATGATCATCGAATCCAATTCCACACTTGTCATCTTTGATTTGGACGGTGCCTAATATTTTATCCAACTTTTCTGACCTAGACTCCAAATCAAATTTGACCCTACTCGAATCTCTCATTTTCTCCTTAACCTCAACCATCCTCAACTCGAGTAAATGCCTAGACTCCTAAAATTCTAGAAGCTATTTCTTTATAGCCTCCATCAAACCATGAAGACTATCTCTCTCAACCTTAATGTACTCTAGCTTCTCTCGAAGAGTCCTTTCACGTGCCCTAAGATCCTCAATCAAAACACTATCATTGTTTTCTATGGCACATTTTTTTAACCTAGCTTCCAACTTCAAGTTAGCCTTTTTCACTTTTAAATTTTCCCCATAAAACTCACGAAAGGCAATTTGTAGTTCACCCTCCTCCTCCTCCTCCTCTTCTTAATCCTCACTATCATCTCTACTCAGTCACTCACTTGGGATCCACAAACTATGGCCTCAAAAGTGTCATACAAAGAAATATCTTCATAGGAAGATTTCTCATCAAATCTCACATGACTAACCATGAACGCGGTAAAGTTGCAGTCAATGAGGGAATCATTTCCCTCTCCCGGATCACTATCACTAAGGGTGGAATTAAATGTTATCAATTTCTTTCCCTCCTTCGTTAGTTTAGTGGGGAACTCAGCTACCCTTAGGCCTGGAAATTCGTGTTGGCGGGTCGGGTTCGGGTCGGGTCAAGATCCATCCATTCTGATAAACCCCTCAACTCGAACATGACCCGTTTATTAAATGGGTTACACGACACGACCCGAACACGACCTGTTTAACAAACGGGTTACACGACACGACTCGCATAACCCGTTTAATAAACAGGTCGTGTTCGACTTGAAAACCTGACACGACCCGCTAACTCGTTTAATAAATAGGTCATGTTAAACTCGAAAACCTGACACGACACGCATAACCCGTTTAATAAATAGGTCGTGTTTAACTCGAAAACCAGACACGACCCGCATAACCCAACTAATAAAAAAGGTTATTTTTCAACCCGTTAACATGATAGTAATAACATGTTATAAAAAATGAACGGTTTAAAATTAATCGTGTCTAAACGGGTTTAACAGGTTTTGACACGAATATGACCCGAAATTAACTCTAAAAATAAATGGGTTAATTGCGAATCAATTGCGGGTTAGCGGATTGACCCGAAGCACGACCTATTTAATAAATGGGTTTTGCGGGTCTGACCCAATTTTGACTCGGACCTGTTTAGGCATGACCTGACCCGCAAAAATTATGTTGAGTTCGAGTCAGGTTTTCGGGTCATGTCAAAAATTGCCAGGTCTAGCTACCCTATAGCCATAACCCTCACAACCATAACATCTCTCTGACTCATCTCTCTTAATGTTCTTACTACGGTTCTTAGGGAAGTGATCGGCCTTGTTGTTCTTATTTTTCTCAAACCTTTTTGCATCTCTCTATTTCTTTTGTAATTATAGAAATTTCTTAAATTTCTTTGCGAAAATAGACACATCCTCAGAATCGATGTCAGACTCATCATTCGAAGCAGCTGTTTCCTCCTTTCGGGCTTTCAATGCAATGCCTTTTTTTGTCTTTGTCAGATTCTTGGAGGTAAACATGTCAAGATCATAAGTTTGTAAGTCACAGCTTCAAGTTTCAATCAGTCAAGATTACCCAAATAATTCAAAACAGTCACCTTTGGATTAAACCTTTCGGGCAACGACCTTAGATTTTCTTTATCACTCTATTACCGGGTATCTTCGATCCCAAGTTAATCGACGAGTTAACTATGTCGGACAATCTAGCATAGAACTCATAAAAGGTATCACTCTCCAACATTTTAATCGTTTCAAATTGAGTGTTGAGGTTTTGGAGTTGGGAAGCCTTAATAACACTAGTTCATTTATTGGTGAGTTGGAGTATATCCCAAGCCTCTTTTTATGTCTCACACATCATAATATGGCAGAACTCCTCAGGGGTAACAAAATAAAACAGGGCATTTAAGCCATGAGAATTATACTGTGATAACTTATTCTCAGCCTCACGATTCTACATGTTTTAAGTGAATTGTCTCTTCATCGTTCGTAACAGGTGGAAATCACCCTTTAACAATTGCTAACCACACCCACTCATCTATTGCCTTAAGTGCTGACTTTATACGCATTTTTCAGTATGCGTAGTTCACACCATCAAACATCGGGGTTCAAAAACCATCAAATCCTCAAAACTTCATATATAAAGACACGAGATCAAAACATAAAAACTGAGTGTTCTAGCTATGATACCAATTTGAGAATGCACGGTCCTTAACTGTGTGTGCTTTGGCAACGATGGTTCGAATAAAAACAAGTTCAATTTTTATATTTTTAATTTTTGAAGATTGAAACTTTAAACTAAATTAACCCAATTAAACTTAGCATCGATTTTAAATTTTTCTTGTGAAAAACCGATTTACCAAATTTTATCCTTTTACCCTAACGCATACATCTAAGGTGATTGTATATAAAGCTGATGTACGAGGAAAACCACAAAGGAAAAACCCTCGGAGGGCCTAGTCAAATAATTCACTATGATGCGAAATTGCAAAAGATGACACTAGACTTACACAATGGCTCGATCCCCCACAAGCCTTAACGCTCTTACATCTTTGATCGCTCCTCCACAGTGCAACACAAGAGTCCACCCATGCCAATTTCCATAACGCACGAGTCCATGCACGTCTCGATATCCACCGATAAGGATCAACAACCGTCAAACAATGCAAATGGTATGAAGGGAGTCCACCGAAACAAACTTTGTTGCCCAATTTAAAGATCTCAAAGCATAAGAATTATAAATCTTGGATCTTTAAATGTATAGGGTGAAACTTTGGTGAACAGGTAACAACACATTTTTTTACCAAAAGTTTTTAAAAAACTAAATCCAACACACCTTAAACACTGAAAGCACAAATTTCGAGGTGGCAAACTCTTTCAAACGAAAATAAGGGTCGTTCGAACGAGAATAGCACTTTATTTTGGACGACATCTAATTTCGTTCGAATGAAGTTGCATATCTTATTCAAATGAGCTTCTAACGTTCTTAAAACGAGATGTGAAAACCATGACAGATAATTCTCATTTGTTGGTCATCAATAGGTCATTCTAACAAAACTGTTGATTTCGTTATAACTTTAAAGTACGTGATTTCTATAAATTTAATTAATAAGCTCTGATACCACTTAAAAGGGGAAATTATCCCTATCTTATATGCAAATTTTTATATTCAAAATGGGATGGTTCACACAATATTCCAAAATTCCAAACTCTTGCACAAATATCCAAATTTTAGTTTCTTCAAAATTAAAATGAAATTAAACTAAACAAATATCTAAATTTTACTTTTTAAACTAAATTAATTCAATTCATGTTCTAAAATAGGCCAAATAAACCTAACATGAATTTTTCAAAATTAATTAAACCCAACTTGAATTAAATTAAACAAATATTACCCAATATTAAATTTGCACCAAATTACACACAATTTGTGATTTACAGCATTTTTATCTTGTTAAACCTAAGCATGCATCTACGTGATTTTTGCAAGATAAAAAACACAATCACAATGTCGCGATGTACAAGGAAAATCCGCAAGGGGAACAACCTCGTAGGGCCGACCACAAGTCCACTAAGTATGGTTTTACAAGGACACCACAAAAAGACTTACTTCAACAACTTGACTCCCTCTCAAGTCCTGATGCTTCTTTGTTTTTCCACCTTCGCCTAGTCGATATCTCAGGAATCGACCTTCGTCTCGAAGTCAACTGATGGGGCAAATCAATCATCAACACACGGAGTCCACCTCCGTATGTACACCACGAATAACAAACGGAATCCTCCATAGGAAACTTTCTACTTTTAGGGTAGAGAATGATATCTGGTGCCAAGCCAATGATCTTAAAGCATAATATATGAAGAAACTTGTATCATGAAACTCTATGGGTGTAAATTATGTGATTTGTTGGAAATTAAACCATGAAACTCAATAACACAAATGAGACTTTTGGATAAAAGATTTCTCTCTAAATAGTGAAGCAAAAGGCTTTTAAAAGTCTGTAGAAAAAGTCCCTTCTCGCACTACTTAAAAGGGTGGTTAAAAAGGTAGTGGGAAAATGTTTAAAAACTGACAAAAATTACCGATCGTTCGAACGATATTTGAAAGTCGTTCGAACAAATTTATCGAAAGAGATTTTAGAAAAAGAAATGTACAAATATCATTTGATATCTCGTTGGAATAGGTTGTTCGAACGACGTCGTTCAAACGAGAAAATAGAGAAAATGAAAAAATCTCATTTGATAGTTCGTTTGAACGTTTAGTAAATAAAAAGACACCCAATAAAAATTCCATGTCTCTCTATAAATCATATGCATTCATACCTTTAGAGACCATGGAAAACTTGAAAGGTTGATGAAGTTAACCTTGGCACGAAAACCAACAATGATGATATCTTCTCTTTAGGCTTGATCGCTACGTCTTCAAATCAAACGTCATCGGCTTGAAGGTCACAAACTTCTATCATACGACTCAAATACTTTTGTCCAAAATTAAGCCAACACTTACAAATTAACTCAATTGGAAATTTGTCCTTGCATAACGAAACTTGCAGTCATTCGAACGAAAATGTATTTTCGTTCGAACGAACTTCAATCTAGTTCCAACGAGATCAAAAACAAAAAAAAAATATTTCTCTAAAAAATATTTGAAAATAGTTCCAAAGGTTTGGAGTACAAAAACATAAACACCCTTAAAAATTTCCAAGGACTCGTAATTAATATGCATTCATACTTACGAGGTCCTTGAGAAACATGAAAACAAACTTGGCACGATAAACACAACACGATGAATCCAATTTTTGAAGCTTGACCGTCACGTCTTCATCAAACAACGTCATAGGCTTATGGGATCAACACACAAAGTCTATCCTATGACTCAAACGGTTTATCCAAAATAATGCCAATTACATACAAATTGACTCGATTGAAAATTTTTCCTTATATTTTTTAGTGCTTAACTTAATCATGATCAAACCCCTAGATCTTATTGGTTTTCAAAAGTTTATTTGGTCCATATGTGATATTTTATGAGTTTCTTACTATAATGGAGTTGAAAAAGGACCGAATTAAAAAGATTTGATAAGGTCTACCGCTAGGGTGATTACACATATTTTGTAAATTCAAATATTTTGGGGTAGGTGGTATCTAGGTGTATGAAAAAGTGAATTAATGATAAAAGCCAAAATATGTTGAAAAAGAGCCATAAGCCAAGATCTTGAAGGTATGAAAAATTAGAGAGGTCAAAACTTTAAAAAAAAATTAAAATTACTTTTTAGTTGACACTCAAAATATTTTAATCAACATATCCCTGAGGGAGTAAATGGCTTGAAACTACCTTTTTTTTTTAATCAAAAGGATATTGATGGAATGATTATCTTTTAAGCATCATTTGTAATATTTACATGATTTCATTATGTGTATTCATGTTGATTTTGTATCCATATTTATCACATAAATCATACCTTGATCTATATTACAAAGTTTCAAAATACTGATTTGATAAAAATTGTGTACCTTTGATGTTGAATTGATTAAAATTGAGTTAAATGTATTTTCTAATTCATGTTTTTAATTAATATTTAAATAAAATCTTTATGTCAAATCATTTAATCATAAGTTTTCTAATCATAATCACACTTTACATATTTAGTGTTTGCATTTGTGTATATGTGTGCGTGAGTTGTTGATTTTATGCCTTTTTAGATTTATCCTAAGTTTGTGCTATTAAAGTCAAATTGAATGATTTCTCATGCATTTACATTCATTCATGTCACTGAGATTCAGAGTGTTGGGATTCAGGAAATTTTGGAGTTTTTTTAGCTTTATTGGGAAATCCCCTGCTTTTTGTTCGCACAGGTGGAAAATGCGACCGTTCGCACGGTTTGGTGTGCTCATGGGGAAAGCAAGTCGTTCATACAACGTCAAAAGTTTAAAATGATTAGGTTGATTAAGTTGTTATTTTTAACTCTAAACATTATCCAGCCCTAAAACCCTAGGATAAATCGCCCCTAGAGCAATTTTTGGCCATTGCATGCTAGATTGAGTACTTCTTGACAAATTTTTAGTGTTATTGTGGCTCAACCCTAGTTTATCATGTTAATATCTTTTGCTTTATTTCACTTGGGTAAGTTTTCAAATATCTTTGATTCTTATATATTTACTTTACTCTCAGTGTTCTTGGGTTAGATACACCGTTTTAGGTGTTGATCCTCTGATTTGATTAATCATTGGAGATTTGGGCTAGTACATTTAGGATTTTGTGTACTTTTGTCATTTTAGCCATAGGTTTTATCGTTTGATTATGTTCTTGCCATTTTTTTACGTAACGGTGACAGAAAAGAGACAAGCTAGAAAGCAAGTTCCTCCATGTACAGGTCCCGATGAGACATCTAGACTGGAGAGTCTTTTATGACCCCTAGACCAACTAGGAGACGACGCCAGGACCCGAGTGCCTCATACCCCGGACGCACAGGTTGATGGATTTAGTATTAGTTTCACTAGAAATGGTACTCCTTTGTGAGAAAATTTTATGTCTCGTCTGATCATCAGTGAGAGAGACGTTTTTTTAGACCACTTGGAGACGAGTGAGGAGGGACAATACCTTTTGTCCTTAATTATTACTATTCATTATTCTCCATTGGTTCGACCCCATGATTCGGCTAATGCTACATTGATTCGTGAGTTTTACGCGAATATGATCATACCAATCGATGCCATGCCAATTGTTTATTCTTTTATACGTGATGTCTCTGTTGAGCTTATTGATGTGATCCTATCTAGTCACTTATGATTAAAGACTCATTTTGATGACCATGATTACGATAAATTTTATCACGATAAGGTTACTTATAGTCTCCTTGCTACTTTTCTTACTGGTCATCAGACTACTTGGATGCATCCTTTATTTCTTCATTCTGAGATGGATCGACGTTATTTCTTAGTTATTTACAACCTTATGTTACGTCGTTGCACATCCGATTTCTCATATCACATATATAGGTAAGTTGATGTATGCCTTAGCACATGGTCAAACGATTAACTACCGTGAGATTATTATTTCTACTATGAGGATAACGTGTACTAATTCCACGAATGTAGATTTATAGGAGATTGATCACCGATTATCTCTACTCATTGAGAGTTCCTCATTTACTGACTGATGAGGATGCGAGCATCATGAGACCTATTTCTAATCAGCAGGCTAGATGACCCATCGTCTAGCTCGATCGTGTATATACCCGATGCACCAACGCCAGCTCCTACTCTCGCACCTCAGTTTGTACCTGAGATGATTTGATGTCAGGGTCAAAGAGCTTTTATCGCTTCTTAATTTGCCTATATAATATAACAATTTTGAGAGATGTGTGACAACATGGCAGGTATTCGTCAGAATGTTGAGACCACTGAGAGAGTCCAGGCCAGTTTACAATTGACTTGCATTCATTATGGAGTATTTAAGGGGATCACATCTTGTTCAGGATTTAAATCCAATCGTTCCTCCACTAGTTGGTACCCCTCTTCCATCGCCTGCAAGTGTTGATGATGATGAGGTTGAGGATGTTAATGACGGTGATGATTATGTGGATTATTATGAAATGTCAGATGATTAGAGATTTTATCTTTGCCTCTTTTACATGTTATTCATTTTTTAGTATTGCCTTCGGTACTTAATATTCTTTGGTCTGCATTTATTTTTGGTACCTTTTGGAAATTTAGATTATTAGTGTTGTTGTACTGATATTATCTTGATCCTTATGGATTATCTTTTCTTTTATCCATATCTTTTGTGTTTATATTGTCATATTCATGATATATCCATGTTTTCTATCCATATTTAGTAATATAATCTCATTTTGCTAGTATGATGCTTTGTATATCTCATATACTATTTTTATGTTTGTTTGACGTATATCATTCATCTTTTAGTGTTTGCTTAAAAAAACATCGTACCCAGCGCAAAGGGCTCCTGCTTAACTGCATTATTCGGGAGAGGCGGGTGTCGTTGGCCTTACCCCCATATATGGAGAGGTTGCTCCCATGTCTCGAGCCCGAGACAAACCATAGCTTGGGAGAGGGCACTTGCCATCGCACAATAACACGCCCTCTCATATCTAGTTTTTATGTTTATTTAATAAATATGATTCATCTTCAAGTGTTTTCTTATGAGATTCACATTATGATACACATATATGTGATCATTCTTTGATTTCCATGATATAGCTATGGTTATTCTCATGCTTTCCTAGCTTTTTATTTGCTAGTTTTTCTTTGCCTTATGACTTTGTTTGTTTCCATGCTATACCTGTTGTCTATGATATATATTTTATTTGACTTTTTCGTGTGAAAAAGGGGGAGAGTTTTTCTTCTCACTTTGTCAAAAAGGGAGAGCCAACACCTTATCTACCTTAAATGTAACACACGTGCCCGAGATTTGTACAACGAACCTTGTATTTTTTATGCCCTTAGGCCATGAACTGTATATTATGAATGGATGTTAATTTTAAGCTATCCCTGTGACTTTTGTGTAACTTAATTGAAGTTTTTATGGCTTAGAGTTAATATGGGGATTTTTGGTCGTCATTCGAATGAAGGTCATTGTCATCCAACGAGATAAGGGTTATCATTCGAACGTTTGAACGACCTTCTAACGATTGGGAAATGCTTGATTTCCCTCGCTATCTGGAATCTCATTGGAAAGCTCACGTTCGAACGAAGAGCACCGTCGTTCGAACGAGGGATAATTTTCCGTTCGCATGAGTTAGATGTCTTATCCCTTTTAACCCTATGATTTACCCTCGTTAGTACTTCGTAAGAACTCTCGTTTGAATGAGAGGGGATATCATTCGAACGAGGTCCAAGTCGTTCGAACGATCGGATTAGAATTTTAAAAATTTGCATATTTTAATGTGTTGTCACGACATGGATCATTGGATTTACTGAGTTGTCGAGCTCCTAACGACTCAGATTAAGTTTTGTAGGTTTAAAAAGAGGTAAGAGGGGAAAGATAGGCATTTCTCATTAGATTTTTGGAGATCTCTCTCTCCTTCTACATCACACTTTTCCGTTGCCCAACCATTCCCACCAATTTCCAAAGGTTTTTCCTTCCATCCCAAGCATTTCCAAGCTATTCCAAGGCTAAAACGCCCATTTCAAGTCTACTTGAGGAAGAAGTTGGGTTGAGAAAGCCATTGTTGGATCTCTTAAAGAAGTTGGAGCTTTCTTGGGCTAGAGGAAGCTTTAGGAGCTTTAAAGTCATCCCTCTAAGTAACTCATCATAAAATCTATGGTAGGGTTTTACTCAATGTGTTTTCAAGATTTAAAATCTATTAGGATGCATGCTAGAATAGTTGGTTTTGACAAAAATATTTTCTATTATGTTTATTTGAAAGTTTTCTTATAAAATGGGATTTTTGATGAATACTCAGTTTAAAATGGCTTTTCATGAACAATGGTGTCTAATCTTGGAAAAATAAGAAAATAAGAAGGAAGATATTTTTCCATGTTAATATCATGTTCAGTTGCATATTGAGGGTTTCTAGGCTTGAAACGTCTAAAAAATGCTTAAAATATTATAGTATGGTGGAAGGATTTATGAACTTGATACGTAGAATTAAAAATGGGCTTCTTGTTAAAATAAGAAAGTTGAAAATATTAACCCCAAAAAAGGAATACCCCGTACTTTTAAAGATATTCAAATCACACTGTGGGCGTAATTTGATAAATTACTATAAATAGTAATTCTGGAATTTATGAGTGAAATTAAATAAATTTAAAATTAGAAAGTGAATAGTAAATAGTGTCGGATTAATATTTACATGGATTATATTTTCTTACGAGACTAAGTATATGAGTGAATTATCTTTATTACATGTCGTAGTTGGGTAAAGCGATAAAGGAAAATATTTTAATGGAAAAACACGCGTATTGGAATGTGTTGGGTTTAATTAGTGAATTTTAGTTAAGTGACTCGGATGGAGATTTTGAGTAAGCGGTTGGGTTCAGAATGTCCGAGATAGTCAAAGTAGAGTATCCAGGGGTAGTGTTTAGGTCCAGGGAATTTTTGGACTAGTAGGGACTCGCAATTGAGTACACGAGTCATTTTACAATTGGGTATACACCCAATTTCAGGTTTAATAAGAGGAGAGCCCTCATTTCTTCCCCAAATCTGCCCTAGGGGTGATAAAGAGAACAGATACGGAAGATAAGAAGGAAGAAGAGAAGAGAGGAAGGAAGAAAGGGGGAATTCCGGCCAAACTCCGCAGGATTCGACTCGGGGTCGTCGGATTTTATCCACGAGGAAAGTGTTTAACTTGCTTTATGATTTAGTGTGTTTATTTCTACAATCATAGTTGGTGCAAAACTATAAATATTTTTGGGTTGGATTTTCGTGAATCAAACGGGTTTTCAGAAGATTAAGCGGATAAAACTCGATTAATACCCAATTTGAGAAACATAAGAATTAATTGACATTTAATTGATGAAAATTCGAGGATGATTAGAACCCCTTTGATGTATGTATATATTGTTGGTTGAGGTTGGATGATGATGGGAGAGAAGATAAAAAGCTTGGAGGTGCATTAATGGAGATATGTAATTTGGATAAGACAGTGAATAGTAACGCAGCAGCTTGTGGGGTCGATTCGGAAAGGAAGCGAATTGATTCAGCTCTTGGGCAAAACATGAAAGTTCTAGATCATTTTGATACGGTCGCGTGGGCGTCAACCGTGTATTTTTTCTGATATTTCTTTAATTAGTTATGATTTTTCTAAGGAAGCAGTTCCGAGGTTGAAATCGTTAGCTCGGAAATGAAACCGGAAATTGGAAAAATAAAGTCTAGAATTGTTTGGAGATAAAGATTAGGGGTTCCTAAATAAATTTTTTGGACTTCTAAATTACTTAAGGAAAAATAAAAACCTTGGGTTCGTAGAAATAAATCCGAGCTATATTTTTAAATGATTGTGGATGGATAACATTCTAGAAAAGTCTTCGACAAGTGTGTTTATATAGTTATGCGTAGAGAATAACTATGGGCCAAGTACATTTGAGTAAATTCTAAAATTCAAGTAGGATGAAATTTAATATATGGGTTAAATAGGCTCAAGATACTATTCGGTATGTCTTTATTGACAATTATTATTATAGGTGATGCGGTACCTATGAAAATTAAATTAAGTAGTTAGTATACTTATTTAATTATTACAAATTGGTATATTCGGGTTTATATTATAATCCTTAAAAGTGAGTAAGGTGCGAGTTATATTTTAACTAAGAGAATACTTGTGGATTTAGTATTTTAAGTGTATGAATACTCATAATATTACGAATGGGAACATTTGAGGTTATTGGCTATCGCTATAGGAGTTTGAAAATTATACCCATAACATATTGAGAAGTGATATAGATTATATATACGATGTCGTTAAAGTATATATATAATATGAGACGAATAAAAATATCAGAGCTACTGGTATTATCATCGTGCGGTGAGAAAAGCTCGGAAATAATATATTGAGGATTGGTCATAATGGATAAATGCGTAGGATATTCGAGATATAAATATACTACATATGGGATTTATTATATGGGTTGTGCGTATGCACTGATGTTATCATATATATGGGTTAAATGGATACCTATGGGGATTACATATAGTTGAGAGGAGTACTCGTTGTTATTATTTGTCTAGGTGAGACAAATAACAATCGTTATTATATGGTTGTGTGAATACCTCACTGAAGTTATATTTATATAGGTAGAATGTGTACCTATATTATTGTTTATTATGTATATGACATACCTACCATACTTGCTATCACGGGAGGTCGGCTTTCGAAAGAGGACAATCTTATCTTGTGTGCCTTCGGGGGGATTTAGATTTGGTACCTCAAGAACATAGGACTGTAAAGGGCTTATTTGTGAGTCGATAAGTCTGCTTACTATGGGAGCGTAGGTATGTGCGTGACCCATGGGTATGTGAACTATATCTGTGATTTGTATTGATACGGTTCCTGAGTGATTCGAAACGCGTGATCCTTGGGTACGTGATGTACTGGGATTTGATAGTAGAGTATGTGTGCACCGCAACTTAGCCTAGGGGTGCCAGATATGAATATATATACTGAGAATAAAATACATGTATACTTGTGATGTTCCACCATTGCTTAGTAGGTGAGAATAACTAAGCTACTTATATTATAGCTCGATGGATTGATTATTATACTTATTGCGTATAGTATATTGTTTATATATGAGATGAGATATCATAAAACGTAACCTTGTATAAAAGGGAAAATAATGAATAAAGTGATATACTCCTCCCGGTAGATTTATATCCAGATTTATATGAATATGGATCATAGGTTCTAATGAGAATTAAATATATATATATATATATATATATATATATATATATATATATATATATATATATATATATATATATATATATATTTATATATACGGGATGTTATAAGATGTGGTATGTACTGAGGGCCTAATGGATCCTGACGATCAACATTGTCACGTAGTAGTGTATCAGGGGGTTCCTTGTTTGGATTTCGCTTCGCGAGACACCCCACGCACGAACGTAACGTAATGTTTGGAATGGGGAGAAGTTTCGTCCTTAGTACTCGAATTTATAAGGATTATTAGAAGATGGATAAATACATTAGTTAGGCAGGGTAGCATAACTTGGTTGTTTAAAAGATATGCGATAGTGGTGCACTATTAGAAGAGGGGTGAGGTATATCTCATGTGAGAGCGATACCAGTTTAAATATGAGAAATATCATATTTTAAAATATGGATTTTAAGCACTCACTAAAACCTTTTCAAAACTCGGTCTCTGACCCCTTTATCTATTTTTATCCCTCTCTTTCTATATCTATATCTATATATAGGTGTCCAAACAAAGGGACACCTGGATGATGATTCCTTCGAGTCAGACGTTTGCTGCAGCAGTTGTGGATGCAAGCAGGTTTATTGTAGACGCTTCATCATTAAGATCTAGATAGGTGGCATTGTAAAAGCATTCGGGTTGATGGCCCAACTGTACTCATTTATTCTTTTACCGCCTTTAGTGCGGCATTCGATATGGTTGTATTATTTTTTACCGAGTGTTCGGTTACTTTATTTCATTTGAGTTATTGCATATAAACTGTTGTAATTGTTTTATTTGAATGGTTTGGTTAAAAAGATTAGTTAATTAAAATATTGACGCCAGCCTAATAGGATATTAGTAATTAAATTGGTTTTTGACAGTGATGCTGAGAATGAACCATATGAGACTCCTATTTTAATTTGATATAGGAGTGGTTGCCCGGTTTTTTATTAGGCGGGTTGTCACAGGTGGTAACAGAGCATCTGGTTCTAGTGTCCTTAGGAATTGTGCAGACATACTACGCTTTCAGCGTTGCTTTTGATTTGATATAGTGCTTTATGATTAGGATTTTTTATGTCCTTTTATGAGATTTAGTTCTCCTGCCATTATGTAAGATTATCATAAATATTTTTTGCGCTCGTTCGGGATTCGTGTGCTGATCGATGAAGGGCGAACCTGGAAGGCCATTATGAGGGTAGCAAGAGGAGGGGATTAATTAGAGGTGTCAGTTGATGTTGGGAATGAGGATTGCGGTAGAGGTCACTTTCCTTGTGGCATTGTTATGGATTACTGTAACGACTACTAAAGTATAGTAGTTATAATTATCAAGTACTGCTACAGTAAAGAGTGATGCTAAAACTTGAATTACCCAGTGAAGTTAAATTGGGAAAAAGTTTTAAAGGTCGTTGATAAGGACCGTACGTTGAAGTTGAGCTAGACGGAAGCAATGTAGCTTTATCCAAAGGAATTAGAAGGCTCGTAAGCTCTTTCTTAGAGTTGGGTATGGAAATACCCATATGTGAAAATTTGAGGAAATTTTTTTCACTTATAGGAGCAATGTTGAAATGGTGGGAACGATGGTCACCATATTTGTGGGAGCTTGATGTTTTGCTCATAAATGAATCTTTCGGATGGTTTTAACGGCAAATTCCTTTGATTTAGTAGGAATAAAGAGAGTGCAGTTTCTAGGTTATTCACATAAAGATCGGTTGGAGACCCACGGTAAATAAAGAGTGACATGGTTAAGTGAACTTAGTACCGAGGTAAGGGAGGTAGAATGGAGACAGAGGGTTCTTCAGTGGAATGATAGATTCACTAATGATTGGATTTCTATTGAGTGTGTTACAACTATTTTAGGGCAAGGTGTGTAATCTGCCATAAATTAAAGTTGTGAGAATTGGTGATTTTTAAGAGTTCTTATGAGAAAACAAGGACTCTTGGAATTCGAATAAGAATTTCGGATGTAATTGGGATATGAGCTAGTTCTAATAAGATTAATATTTATTTATATTATAAGTAAGTGAATACTTATGGGAATTAAATCGAATTTTATATTCGGGAAATACGAACTAATGTTACGAGAAATATGCATGATTAGCCGGATTATATATATATATATATATACGGGCATATTGAGACGTATATATATATATGATATGTTTATAAATATATATGTGTGTGACTTAAATATTTATATGAAACGTACCCCTCTAGTGCTATCATGGGCAGTTGTACGTTTTGGGTGAGTCCCCTGACTTGAGGAGGGAGCGTATAGTCCCCAGGTCATAGTGTCCATTCTATATTGTGTGATTTTTATCAGGGGTGAGACGTGGTGGGTATGTTTCGTTCTCATTTTCGATGAGGAACTATGATTGCTTCCCATACGTTGTGATTTAATTTTTACCAAGTCGGTGTGATAGTCCGACCACTGGTACCCAGGATGATATGTGAGTAATTCCTTGGAAGATGATAAAATTGAGAGACTGCATCCCTGGAGTTATAGCTACGAGGGATGGTTATTATACTTATATAGTGTATAATATATAAGTATGGATATACTTGATGTGTATAGTATATTGTATATATATTTAAACGAGGTGTGAAACATATACATACGGACAGAGTAAAGAAGGGAATGCGAGATAAATTCTTGATGATCTTGCCTTTAGTATATGTTTATATGGAACTTCGATGAGGAGATGTTTCATTACCATGATTATAGTGCATGGGTACCTTATAGGTATGATTTAAGTATGCATCCTTTATTGTTGAGCTGTGGTATTAGGCTCATTGTTGTTTGCGCTAAGGACTTAGTATTAATGCAAGCGCTTATAGTATGGCTCCTTGAAAGAATTAGGAGTTCTGGCCACACTTTTATCGATAGGAGAGATGGGATTGTCCCAGTGGCATATTTGAACTAGCGGACCTTCACGACCGACAAAGTTAAGTAGCAGTGTCTATGAGGGGCTCCTTGTTTGGATTTCGCTTGCAAGACGCTCCACACACGAACCTTAATGATGTCGAGACTGGAGAGATGTTATAAAATGCAGGGATGTTGGCTTTGACGACAAGTCATCTAGTGTAGAGAAAACACTATAGACTGAGATCCGTTTGATGACTGTATAATTATATAGAGATATAAGTGCTACGGAGAAGCACTGGAATTGTTCTCTCACCGCAAGTATGTGGGTGAGGGAAGGTAAAGGAAATTGATTTGAGATTTATATCCAGGCCTTGAATAGAAGGAAAATTCAGAGGAAATACATTTTGGGTATTATGTTCATAATACTTTTAAAGAAAGTAGGTGCCCTAATTAGTTAGACTTTCCATTTGGTCAATATGGAAGGATATAGTGGTAGAAGTACGTTAGTAGGTTAACGAGGTAGGATTTAGAACGTCCCATTGGTTTCCCTTATACCGTTATATCTCGATGACCGACGAAGCGAGGGAGTAGTGTAACGAGAGGGTTCCTTGTTTAGATTTCACTTTGCGAGACGTCCCACGTATGAAACCGAGCAAATGTCGAAAGTTGAGAGAGGTCTTGGGCACTAGGGATATAGATAGGATAGTATTCATATTACGTGTGTTGAAAACACCTTGATCTTAGGACTACCACGAAGTAAGGCCAGTAAGACTAGTGGCGCTGATATAGGAAGACTGTTGTGAGTTAACCACAAGAAGACTGGTGGGTTAACCTTAAGAAGGATTGAATTTTCAGGTATCGGAAGAATTGAATTTCGAATTATTCGGGTTAAGGGTACCCAGGTGTTAGTACCAGGCCGAGGAAATAAGGCCCATTATTTAGAGAAAGTGTTATGAATCAGACATTTACGATGGTTGTGTAGATAGGCACAGGTTTAAGGGTGTATGGGAACCTTAGTAAATTGATTTTATATACCGCCCGAAATAGAAGGGACGTAGTATATAAAGCTAGAGATTATACTGCAAGTCAGTTATAAATGGATTGGATGGAACGTCGTGGAAAGTATGCAATGATCCAATTATATTTGTGCAATAAGAATTAACACGCCTAAGATAAGTGAAAAGACTGGCAGAAATAGTCGAGCGCTAGTGTAGTTTTCCTTTTTGAGGGAAATTAGATGTCCTGATGTAAAAGAGTGAATGATTGGAGTAACGGATCTCCGATGGGACCAATAAATTAGAGCAACGATTATAGGCCCGTTTTCCTCATTTGCACTTAAAGAAGCACTAGGTGCGCTGTGGCGTTAAAGTCAACCTTACGACCAAGGTAGCATCGCCTTGAGATAAGTGGAATATGGTGGGGGACCATTGTGTTAGTACCTTTCGGCTTTGGGGTACTAGGAAGTAGTGTATATAGCGATCCTAGAGTAGTGCTGTAGGCTATATCTAAATTTCGAGGACAAAATTCTATTGTAAGGGGAGAAGTATGTAATACCCCGTACTTTTAAAGATATTTAAATTACACTGTGGGCGTAATTTGGTAATTTAAGGAATTACTGTGAACAGTAATTCTGGAATTTATGAGTTAAATTAAATAAATTAAAAATTATAAAGTGAATAGTAAATATTACTTTTCGAGTGTCGAATAAATATTTACATGGATTATATTTTCTTACGAGACTAAGTATATGAGTGAATTATCTTTATTACATGTCGTAGTTGGGTAAAGCTATAAAGGAAAATATTTTAATTGGAAACACACGCGTATTGGAATGTGTTGGGTTTAATTAGTGAATTTTAGTTAAGTGACTCAGATGGATATTTTGAGTCCGCGGTTGGGTTCAGAATGGCCAAGATAGTCAAAATAGAGTATCCGGGGGTAGTGTTTAGGTCCCGAGAATTTTTGGACTAGTAGGGACTCGTAATTGAGTACACGAGTTATTTTACAATTGGTTATACACCCAATTTCGGGTTTAATAAGAGGAGAGCCCTCATTTCTTCCCCAAACCTTCCCTAAGAGAGATAAATAGAGAGATAAGGAAGATAAGAAGGAAGAAGAGAAGAGAGGAAGGAAGAAAGGGGGAATTCTAGCTCAACTCCGCAGGATTCGACTTGGGGTCGTCGGATTTTATCCACGAGGAAAGTGTTTAACTTGCTTTATGATTTAGTGTGTTTATTTCTCATATCATAGTTGGTGCAAAACTATAAAGATTTTTGGGTTGGATTTTCGTGAATCAAACGGGTTTTCAAAAGATTAAACGGATAAAACTCGATTAATACTCAATTTGAGAAACATAAGAATTTATTGACATTTAACTGATGAAAATTGGTTCTAGGATGATTAGAACCCCTTTAATGTATGTATATATTGTTGGTTGAGATTGGATGATGATGAGAGAGAAGATAAAAAGCTTGGAGGCACATTAACGGAGAATTGTAATTTGGATAAGAGAGTGAATAGTAACGCAACAGCTTGCGGGGTCGATTCGGAAAGGAAGCGAATTGATTCAGCTCTTGGTCAAAACATGAAAGTTCTAGATCTTTTTGATACGGTCGCGTGGGCGCTGATCGCGTATTTTTTCTGATATTTTTTTAATTAATTATGATTTTTCTAAGGAAGCAGTTCCGAGGTTGAAATCGTTAGCTCGGAAATGAAACCAGAAATTGGAAAAATAAAGGCTAGATTTGTTTGGAGATAAATATTATGGGTTCCTAGATAAAGTTTTTGGACTTCTAAATTACTTAAGGAAAAATAAAATCCTTGGGTTCGTAGAAATAAATCCGGGTTATATTTTTAAGTGATTGTTTTGGATGGATAACTTTCGAGAAAAGTCTTCGGCAAGTGTGTTTATATAGTTATGCGTAGAAAATAACTATGGACCAAGTACATTTGAGTAAATTCTAGAATGCAAGTAGGATGGAATTTAATATATGGTCTAAAGAGGTTCAAGCTACTATCCGGTATGTCTTTATTGACAATTAATATTATAGGTGATGCGGTACCTATGGAAATTAAATTAAGTAGTTAGTATACTTATTTAATAAATACGAATTGGTATATTCAGATTTATATTATAATCCTTAAAAGTGAGTAAGGTGCGAGTTATATTTTAACTAAGAGAATACTTGTGGATTTAGTATTTTAAGTGTATGAATACTCATAATATTACGAATGGGAACATTCGAGATTATTGCCTATCTCTATAAGAGTTTAGAAATTATTGCCATAACATATTGAGAAGTGATATAGATTATATATACGATGTTGTTAAAGTATATATATATAATACGAGAAGAACAAAAAAATCGGTGCTATTGGTATTATCATCGTGTAGTGAGAAAAGCTCGGAAATAATATATTGAGGATTGGTCATAATGGATAAATGCGTAGGATATTCAAGATATAAATATACTACGTATGGGATTTATTATATGAGTTGTGTGTATGCTCCGATGTTATCATATATATGGGTTAAATAAATACCTACGGGGATTACATATAGGTGAGAGGAATACTCGTTGTTATTATTTGTATAGGTGATACAAATACCTATCGTTATTATATGGTTGTGTGAATACCTCACTGATGTTATATTTATATAGGTGGAATGTGTACCTATATTATTTTTTATTGTGTGTATGACATACCTACCATACTTGCTATCACGGGAGGTCGGCTTTCGGAAGAGGACAATCTTATCTTGTGTGCCTTCGGGGGGATTTATATTTGGTACCTCAAGAGCATAGGACTGTGAAGGGCTTATTTGTGAGTCGATAAGTCTGCTGACTATGGAAGCGTAGGTATGTGCGTGACCCATGGGTATGTGAACTATATGTGTGATTTGCATTGATACGATTCCTGAGTGATTCGGAACGCGTGATCCTTGTGTACGTGATGTATTGGGATTTGATAACAGAGTATGTGTGCATCGCAGCTTAGCTTAGGGGTGTCAGATATGGATATATGTTTTGAGAATAAAATACATGTATACTTGTGATGTTCCATCGTTGCTTAGTAGATGAGAATGACTAAGCTACTTATATTATAGCTCGGTAGATCGATTATTATACTTGTTGCGTATAGTATATTGTTTATATATGAGATGAGATATCATAAAACGTAACCTTGTATAAAAGGTAAAAGAATGAATAAAGTGATATACTCCTTCCGGTAGATTTATAATCGAATTTATATTAATATGGATCATAGGTTCTAATGAGAAGTATATATATATATATATATATATATATATATATATATATATATATATATATATATATACGGGATGGTATAAGATGTTGTATGTACTGAGGGCCTAATGGATCCCGACGATCAACATTGTCACGTAGTAGTGTATCGGGGGGTTCCTTGTTTGAATTTGGCTTCGCGAGACACCCCATGCACGAACGTAACGTAATGTTGGGAATAGGGAGAAGTTTAGTCCTTAGTATTCGGAGTTATAAGGATTATTAGATGATGGGTAAATACATTAGTTAGGCAGGGTAGTTTAACTAGGTTGTTTAAAAGATATGAGATAGTGGTGCACTATTAGAAGAGGGGTGAGGTATATCACATGTGAGCGCGATACGAGTTTAAATATGAGAAATATCATATTTTAAAATTTGGATTTTAAGCACTTGTTAAAACATTTTCAAAACTCGAGCTCTAACTCGTTTCTCTATTTTTCCCCTCTCTTGCTCTCTCTCTCTCTATCTCTCTCTCTCTCTCTCTCTCTCTATATATATATATATATATATATATATATATATATATATATATAAGTGTCCAGAGATAGGGACGCCTGGATGATGATTCCTTCGAGTCAGACGTTTGCTGCAGCAGCTGTGGATGCAAGCAGGTTTATTGTAGACGCTTCTATCATTGAGATCTAGATTGGAGTTATGGTAAAAACATTTGGGCTGATGGCCCAATTGTATTCATTTATTCTTTTACCTCTTTTAGTGCGGCATTCGATTTGGTTGTATTATTATGTACCGAGTGTTCGGTTACTTTATTTCATTTCAGTTATTGCATATAAACTGTTGTAATTGTTTTATTTGAATGGTTTGGTTAAAAATATTAGTTAATTAAAATATTGACGCCGGCCTAATAGGATATTAGTAATGAAATTGGTTTTCGACAGTGATGCTGAGAATGAACCATATGAGACTCCTGTTTTAATTTGATATAGGAGTGATCGCCCGGTGTTTTATTACGTGTGTTATCACAAAAAATATTTTAAATGAAGAAGAAATGATATTTAATGCAACATTTCTAAGGGTAAAATAGGCATTTTTGTAAAATGGCCTTCATGACATTAAATCTGTTCCTTAAAAAGAAATATTAAAAAATGGAAGTTTCTTGGAGAAAAGGTTAACGTATGATTTTCGAGCATAAAATAATGAAAGGTGGCTTTAAAACATAAAACGACGATTTGTGATGCCATGTTGAAAGAAATATACTTTTCACGAGATTTTGGTAAACGAAAGTTAAAAAGGTAATTTTTGACAAAATTAGGGGATCCTAATGGATAGACTTCCTCATTTGACCTCATCGGTCGGTTTTTGTAAAAAGCGGGTAAACGAACATAAGGGCATGAGAATCATGAAAGTAAAGGAATAATGAGGACATTGATAAAAATATTAAAACACATTAATATGGACTCGGATGATATAAAAAAATAATTAAGAAGGGCTCGAAGCCATAGGGTGAAATACCCAAAATCACTAGCCATAACATATGTAGCATAGTGGCGGTGTGAAACCCATTAAAGTATGAAAATATTTGGAGGATTCCAATATGACACCTCGCCTATTCTAACCCTGGGTTATCAATCCATTATTAAATTAAACATGAATCATTGATGGTTTCATTCTTAGCATCATTGTCAAAATATAATCATATTACTAATACCCTAATGGCCCGATGTCAATATATTAATATTTTTATTAACATGAAGTAATTTAAACTAATAAACCACATCCACCATTCTAGTAAACAACTCACTAAATGATAAAACAACTGAATAAATAAATGTGTCTAGTATAAACACTCCAGCTTGAAATCCACATACGATAGCCCATAATTAAAATTAAAGCCAACATCTGGAAATAAAAATAGAAATGAAATATCCCTGAAATAACTGCTAACTAAAGATGGGCAACATGTCCGACTGAGATAACTAAATGATGAACATGAGATGATAAAAGTGGAAACATCTACTACCGAGGTCCTGCAACGTCCACAGCTGCTGCAACTCGTCAAACAAGAATGGACTCATAAGCTTGGCATCCCTGTGGATGAACATCTAAAATATTTTTATAAAAATAGATTTGAAACGGGTCAGAGCCCAAGAACATTTGATTTTTTTTTGCAAGTATTTAAAATGCAGTAAGAGCATATATTGTATACATGTTAACTTCTTGTGCCCTCACTTGAGATCCTCAGCTCTCAACTATTTTGCACGCCTAACGTATCCTCCTAAACCAACCAAGTTATGATACCCCGCCTAACTAGTTGAACTAAGTCTCATCATGTCTAATAATTCTTTGTCCCCACCCGTATTGCCCTTACAATACATTACCGAATTTTCAAACCCTTTTAGCCAGTAAAAATCACCAATTAAGTATTAAGTTTCCACATACTTAGGTAACTTTAGATATCACTATCTACCTTATCTACTAATGCACACACAATAGAATAAATTACAAGTATATATATATATGTGTGTGTGTGTGTGTGTATGTTTGTGTGTGTTTATAGCACCCTCGTCATATTTACGAATAAGGCATCCTTAGGTGGAGACTTGCGATGTGTGCATACTCTGCTATCGAGCCCTGGAACATCACGTACTAAGTAAAGTACTTCCGGTTTGGAATCATTCTTGAACCATAAATTCACGATTCACACAATTTGGAGGCGTACATATTTCTAAACCTTTGGGCTACGCACACACCTAACGTACCCAAATGACCGGTTACACTATCATACACACAAGTAGTGCTCAACCCTAAGTTCTATGTTCTGAGTCACAAGTATAAAATCCCCCAATGGGCTCATCGGGATAAGACTGTCCCCGACACGAAATCTTCCGTGATAGCAGACAACGTAGGTATATTCATACACATAAAAAGTCACACAGATATTCACACAACCTATATATATATATCAGTAGAGGTATACACGCAACCTATAATATCTCCTGTACGCATTATATAACTCTCGAATATCCTACGTATTATCAATTTACCATTATACCACTCATCGTATATTCGCGAGTGTTTCCCACTACTCGAAGGTCCTAATCAACTAGTGATCTGGACTTAGGTTCACTCATGCTCTTTGTGACCCGTGCAGATTCTCGTGAATTCATTAAACATTAAGATATGCCCAATAATTCTTCGCCTTAATTCTCCTCAATTGGGAAAACCTCAACCCTACCGCATGCTTACTGAAATTATTAAAATCCCTCATTGAAGTTTAATAATGTCCCAAAAGTCTCCTTGTAATCTATTCACAAGTTCTAGGTTTAAATAGGGGAAATTTCCAAATTCTGGCAAACCGAATCGATTCGCCCAATGGACGAATCTATTCGAAATGTAGCACTTGTCTCCTTCATTCAGATTTTGCATGTTTCACCATTTTTAACCTTTGAAACCTCCATTATACAGTCCCAAACTCCCAACCAAGTATACCAAACCATATAATAACATATATAAATGATTTCTAACGTATCCAAATCATTAAATCATCAAGGGGAATCATTTAAACCAGATTAATTCTACATTTTAATCCCCAACCCCTAGATTATTCCTTCTTTGTTAAAGAATGTCATCAAACCCAAATTTCTCCACATTCTCATGTTACTAAATTATCAGATTCATGTTACATACATGCGTTTTTTATATCTATCATTATTACTACCCAAGAACATGAATTAAATCTCTAATTCAACACCAATAATCCTTTATTCATGCAATTATTCAATCCTACACCAACATGGATAGTATATATGCTCAAATATTGCAAGATAAAAACTTGCCTGGAGTTTATAGGTCCAATTTGTGCAGAAAAGTGGTGGAGTTTTCTTCCTCTCCTTTCGATCTAAACTCCGGTGCTGGTGGCAGTGCAAAAGTGGTGTGGGGAGCCTTGAAAACTTTCACCTTCCTCCTCTAATGGCCTCTCTCTGATTTTTTAACTGCTAACCCTAGTAACCTCAACATACATGCTGATATAACCTTAGGAATTTCGTTGGTCCCTTTACTTTAAAAATTCGAAAGACCAAAATACCCTTTCGGGGTGCTGGTTTGGCCTAAAAATACCCCGGGACCTACTCCAAACCCCACAAGTACACTTTTTGACTATTTCGACCCTTCCGGACACACTAGCGCACTCGAAATGACCATTTGGACGACCCATAAATATATCAAATTTTATTTCATAAATTTATGTCCCGACACGACTGACATGTGCGGCCCGACTAAATTACCATAATTGTCGTATTCTCACTCACGATAATCATATTGCATTCTTACTAATTTATTACTCGTTCACTAAGTAATACTCAATATAATTCATACAAATAAATATTAACCCCTGCCTCGCTAATTAATATTTATTAATCTGAATTAATTTCCTATTAATTATTCATTTTAATTTAATTAATCCCAATATAAATGTGGGTACCCAAAATTTAGAACCATGGGCCCGGACGAGTAGCCGAGTCCTGGCAACCCAAAGTCCGGACCCCTCATCTCTTATATTGATCCGGTCTCCCCCACGTTTCCACAAATTGGAAGTTATACGGGAGATGGAAAACGTGGAGAAACCCATCACCTCCACTTACCTACATGTACATGTATATATTAAACCCTAGGTCCGGGGCAAATCGACAAGTTGTATTCTCTGTAATTACTCTCTGGAGTGTATAAAAATAATATCGATTGCACCACCGTGGATGTAGGAACTTCCTTACTGAACCACGTATATCCTGTGTTGTGTGATTGGCATCTTATATTCCTTATTCTTTTCTTGATAATTGCTTCTATCGTATTTATTTGTGTTGCATAATAATTGCATCCACAATTGGCGCTGTCTGTGGGAAACGTTCATCTTTCCCTGAGAAGAGCCCACGTCAAGAAAGGAGTTTAAGATGTCTGGCCACAGCAGTAATGCTCCCCAAGCAGGAGATATTCAAGAGCCACCTGCTCCTCGCAAGATTAGGTCTGAAGTTCGACGTTCAGATCAAAGAGCCCGCCTGGAAAGACCAGCCTCAGAAGAAAGTCAGGGACCAGTGAGGTCCACGCAGATATCCAGGTTGATTGATGCGTACGAGGTAAGGATCCACGAGCAGAGGGAGTCTTCTCGCAAATACGAGGCTGAGAATGCTAGCTTGAAAAGAAGACTGGAAAGACTGGAGAGGGAGCTTCGTCCTGATAACAGGAGACGCCCATATCGCACTCCTAGCCCTCAGGCGAGCAAATCTCGCAGCCGAGGAAGGAACCCTAGGCGAGAATCTCAAAGGGACGAAGGAGGCGAGTCAAACGACGACCTCCGCAAACAGCTGCGAAGAGCTCACCGCTACCAGAGCCCTGCTCGCAGCGACGAGAACATACAAAACATGGTCCGCAGGGAGATGGACCAGCATCCCGCTCACCACGGAACAAGATCAACCAGAGAACTCGCGAGGCGAGCTCTCAAAACCCAGATGAAGTCACCTTTCACAAGAGAAATCGAAGAGGAGTAAGCTCCCAAGAAATTTTCCATTCCAAGGTTCAAGATTTACGACGGAAAAATTGATCCCATCGATCACGTCAGGAAATACCGACAGGCCATGACCCTCTGGAGTCACCGAGATGCCCTGATGTGCCGCATTTTTCCCTCGAGCCTTCATGATGTAGCACAGAAGTGGTTCGAAAGGCTCCTCCACCGGTCCCCGATTCATTACCAGTAGCTCCCATCCCAAAAGGATGGATGCTCTACTAACAATGAAGAAAACACCTCAGGAGATCCTCCGAGAATACGCGAAGAGGTACTGGGAGTTATTCAATGAGATCGAGGACTGGGCGGAGGAAGTGGCAGTGGCCTCCTTCAAAATTGGGCTCCCTAGTCCTTCCCTCCTCTACCAGTCCCTGACAAAGAAGGAAGCTATGACTATTGATGACCTAATGGCTTGAATCGAGAAATATGCAAAGGTGGAAGATGTCACCCGCTCTAATACAGGAGAAAACGGTCGAGCTAAGCTCACTACCAAGGTAGGAGAGAAAACTGAGAACCAGAGGAAAGGAGGAAAGAACGGAGGCAAAAATGGCTCCAAGAACGGAGGGAACCATGACGCGTTGAAAGTATTCCAGGCGGTCAACACCGTCTTCAAAAAACCAATTTATAAGATTCTCGCGAAGATCAAGGATGAGCCATTCATCAAGTGGCCCAGGATAATGGGAGGAGATCCCTCGAAGAGGAATAATGCGTTGAGATGCGCTTTTCACAAAGAAGGAGGAAACAAAACCGAGCACTGCAAAGCTCTTAAGTCTCACCTCGAAGAGTTGGCCCAGTCCGGGAAATTTGAACGACTTTGTGGAAAAAAGGGCAGAGAAAGTGACTGCCAACAGAGAGGTGAGACCCGACAACGTGTTGGAGGATGATGCTGGACACGAGTTCGCAGTAATCCACGGAGTATCTGACGTCAAACAGATACAAGGGAACTCATCTCGAATGGAAATGAAAAAACTTACAGCGGTAATGCAGGCTTTTCAAATCGATCCAGCAAAGTCACAGTCAAGAAAGCGTCGACGAGCAGAGGACGTCAACTATAACAAGCATATTATTTTCACGGATGAAGATTTGATGGGAGTAAGGACCCCACATCATGATGCCCTAGTCATTACACTCAGGATAACCAACTTTGACATCGACAAGCTGCTCGTCGATCAAAGAAGTTCATCCGAAGTAATGTACCTCGACCTATTCAGAAAAATAAAGTTGAGCATCGCCGACCTAAAGGAAGCTACTGTTCCTTTGGTCAGCTTCGCTGGAAAAATGACCATGCCCCTAGGCAAGATAGTGCTGTCAGTTCGTACTGGGAACGTCTCCAAGATGATTGAGTTTTTGGTAGTTGACATCGAATCACCCTACCAGGCCATCCTCAGCAGAGGATGGCTTCATGAAATAAAGGCGCTCTCCTCGACCTACCATCAGAAGCTCAAGTATATAACCGAGCGAGGAGTAATGGAGATCCACGGCGACCAAGCGATGGCGAGGAAGTGCTTCATAATAGCCATCCGACCAAAGCCAAAAAATAAGGCCGGTCAACCCAGTGAGAAAGTTAAAGAGGGTGTGATACCTTCTAAATAGCAATTAAAGTATGGAAGACCTAGAGTAGAGGAGACCATGCTCCTCCCCTCCGAGCGTGTCATCGAGGACCTGGTAGAAGTTATAGCCGAAGTTGGTGACAATAGCAGAGTCTTCTTGATTGGAGCATCTCTCACCGACCAAGAACAGAAGGAGTTGACGACCTTGCTGAGACACAACGTAGATGTTTTTGCATGGGAACCATACGAGATGGCTAGCATTGATCCTGATATGGTCTGTCATCAGCTGCACGTTGACCCCACATTCAAGCCAGTCACATAGAAGACATGGAGAACTACACCCTAGAAGGCTAAAGCGGTCGAAAAGGAAGTCGAAAAACTACTGGATGCAATATCCATACGGGAAGTGCAATTCCCTAAGGGGTTGTCCAACCCAGTAGTAGTTTCGAAGAATAATGGGAAGTGGAGAGTTTGCATCGACTTCACTGATCTCAACAAAGCATGCCCTAAGGATAGTTTCCCCCTCCCAAAGATAGACCAACTAGTAGATGCCACTGCAGCTCACGAGCGAATGAGTTTCCTGGATGCATACTCAGGATATCACCAGATCCCCTTGTATGCCCCAGACCAGGACAAAACGGCGTTCATCACGACAGTTGGGTTATATTGCTACAAGGTCATGCCATTTGGGCTCAAGAATGCGGGGGCAACCTACCAGCGGCTGGTCACAAAAATGTTCAAGGATCAAATGGGAGACACAATGGAGGTATACATAGATGACATGCTCGTTAAGAGCAAGAAGAAGGAAAATCACCTTTCAGACCTGTCAAAAACCTTCGAAATCCTCAGGAAGTACCGAATGAATCTTAATGCGAGCAAGTGTTCCTTCGGTGTCCAGTCAGGAAAATTTCTTGGATACTTGGTCAGTAAGAGAGGCATAGAAGCTAATCCAGACCAGATCGATGTAATCAACAGGGTACAACCCCCTCGAACAATCCGGGACGTGCAGAAGCTCACTGGAATGCTCGCCGCCTTAAATCGCTTCATATCCAAATCCTCCGAGAAATGCAAACCTTTTTTCCAGCTTCTAAGGGGGAGTAAAATGATAGAATGGAGCCCAGACTGCTCGCGAGCTTTGGACGAGCTCAAGGCCTACTTAAGCTCCCCACCACTGCTTGTCATACCACAGCAAATGGATTCTTTGTACCTGTACCTCTCGGTATCCAATCACACAGTCAGCTCTGCGTTAATATGCGAGGTTGCAGGAATCCAACACCCCGTTTACTATGCGAGAAAGACCTTATTAGACGCCGAGCAAAGGTACATGCCATTGGAGAAGCTCGCCTTTGCACTGGTAATATCCTCGAGGAAACTGAAGCATTATTTCGAAGCCTATACTGTCATCGTCCTTACATCGAATCCCCTTAAGGTTGTCCTAAGGAAAGCGGACTTGTCGGGCAGACTGTCTAAGTGGTCAATCGAGCTCGGTCGGTTTGACATCCAATTTCAACCAAGAACAGCTATCAAGGGTCAGATCCTTGCTGATTTCATAGCCGAATTCACGGGCGAGGAACTCTCCGACCAACCTCAACCGACAAAGCAAAAGAAGAATCAAGCAACAGAAAGAACCTGGAAACTCTTTGTTGATGGAGCCTCCAACTCAAAGGGGGCAGGGGTAGGCATTGTCCTCATCACTTCAGAAAATACAATCCTCGAACAAGGAATCAGGCTTGGATTTGCAGCCTCCAACAACGAAGTAGAATACGAAGCCCTAATAGCCGGTCTCTAAAAGGCACAAACTCTAAGAGCAAAACGTTTACAGGTGTTCGGCGACTCTCAGTTAGTCTCCAATCAGATAAGTGGAGATTACAATGCAAATGATGAAAGAATGGCAGCCTACCTCGCCTTAGTAAGAGAATTAATGTGAATCTTTGAAGAGATCAACATCCAGCAGTTTCCCAGGGGGCAAAACAGTCACACTGATGCCTTAGCAGCCTTGAGTTCGACAGTTGACTCTGACCTTAAGAGGGTCATCCCCATCGATTTTCTCATTTGTTCGAGTATTAACCGCAACAGCAAGTTACCAAACGCGGAACAAGTACTCCAGGTGGGATCAGCCCCCAGCTGGATGGACCCCTTAAGGGACTATTTAAAGGATGGCACGCTCCCAGATGACAAGAAAACTGCCCACCAGATAAGAGTCAAAGCTGCTCGCTTTCACTTATCCACAGGAGGCGACTTGTATAAGAAATCCTTCTCCGGTCCCTACCTTAGATGCGTCCACCCAGGTGATATCGAGCAAGTGCTACACGAGCTTCACGAAGGAATCTGTGGAAGTCATATCGGAGGAAGGTCTCTAGCCTTTCGAGCAATGAAGGAAGGCTATTGGTGGCCATACATACAAAAGGACTCCGTAGTATATGTTCGCAAATGCCTGAAATGCCAATTCCACGCTCCTATGGTCCACCAACTCGCCAGCGATCTGAAGTCCCTGTCCAGCCCATGGCCCTTCGCCCAATGAGGAATGGACATCGTGGGACCACTGCCTACCGCCGTCGACAATCGTAAATACCTATTGGTTGCGACTGACTACTTCACCAAATGGATCGAGGCTGAATCCCTGGCGAACATCCGAGATGCTGATATGATAAGGTTCATATGGAGAAATATAATCACTCGGTTTGGAATCCCCAGAACCATCATCACCGACAATGGAATGCAGTTCGAAAGTGGCCCCTTTCAGAACTTCTGTAACAAACATGGGATCAGACACCACTTCAGCTCTGTAGCCTACCCTTAGAGCAATGGCCAAGCCGAAGCTTCCAACAAAACTGTGATCGACGAATTAAAGAAGCAATTAGAGCGAGCCAAGGGCGCATGGGTAACAGAGCTACCCATGTTCTATGGGCATACCGAACCACTCCTCGGCGAGCAACAGGAGAAACCCCAATTTCGCTGACATATGGCATAGAAACAGTCATCCCATTAGAAGCAGGTTTGCCAACAATGAGATCCAACCTTGTCGACCAAGGCCTGAATGAAGAAGTATTGCTCGCCGAACTCGACCTAGCCGACGAGCGTAGAGAGCTGGCCCTGGTGAAGCTTGCGAGCTATCAGTAACAGCTCGCAAAGCACTACCACAAAAGGGTTAACCCGAGAAGATTCCAAGTTGGGGACTATGTTCTAAGAAAAGTCCTGGGCAACACGGTGAAGTCATCAGATGGCAAGCTAGGCCCAAACTGGGAAGGACCCTTTAAAATAACTAAAGACGACCTGCAAGGTGCCTATCATTTGGAAACGATGGAGGGCAGAGAGATACCATGAGCATGGAACGCAGCTAATCTCAAGAAATTCTATTTTTAGATTCTCAAGGAATTCTATTGTTGAATCTTTTTCTTGTATTTGTTATGTGAAAGGACAGTTCATTTCCCTTATTACTAATGAAATCAGTAATAGTTGCATTTCATCACACATCTTTTCCAAATCACAGGCACGATGGTCGATAATGCAGGGGAATACCCCCTCCTCAGGTCATCGTCATGAAACACGAGAGACCACTTACCATTGCCCCTGGCAATATATAAAGCCCTACAGAGGATTCTTAGGCAATACGACCAGATTTTATACTGGCCATCAAACCTACTTTGGTTGAGCAAAATCCTGATCGGATGAAGACATCCAATACCAGGTGTGTCCTCGTCAATTGCCTTACTTAGGCCTAAGGGAGTGTGACGACACAACCTAAAAGGTAAAATGGGGCATAATTATATTTTGGTATTATACTGGACTGGGGGGACACTTGCATGACAAAACAAAAAGGATTATGAAGCAGCAAGAATATAAAAAGATTGGATGAACACGTTTAATCGGCAAAATTGCCCAAAACACGAACTTTTCATTAATCCCTTATATTTACAACAATGATAATATATGTTTAGTCAGCGAAGCTTGCCCAAAGAATTTACATTATCAAAGGTACAAAAGAATAACAACTTGCAAAAACTCATGGGGGTGGAAGCCTCCGAGCAAGATAATTAGCCACTCTAGCTCTTCGTCCGTCGTCTGGAGCAGGGGCTAGCTCTTTCACAACCTCATTTGCGTCCAACTCCAATAATTGCCGAGGAATAGCATCGATGGGGATCCATCGATCGTCTCTCCGGAATGGGTTGGGCATCAGAGTGGAAGAAGACATCTCGTGACGATACCATAACAATGAGTTCCTCGGGACCTGCAGCTCTTTCAAGGCACTTAACCACCCCTTTGATGAAAGAAAGTTCCTCGACTCAGATAGTCTTTTTGGAGCATCTAGCCAGCCTTGATCATAACCATCAACCCACACTTGCCGAGGACCTTTCTTGAATAAGTGCCGCAATCGGGTGACGTCCCTTTGAAGCCCAGCAACAATTACATATGCTCGCCGGACATCATCACGGAGCTCTTCCATCTCCTTATCACACTGTTCTTCCACTTCCCTGCTCCTACCCCTGGTGCTCCTACCAGCTCGCGGGAGGGGAGGACGAGTGGAACCTCGCGGAATAGGAGGAGTATATCCAGCTCGTGGCGACGAGGAGCCTTGCAGAACTGCTGAAACAGTGCTCGGCGCATACTCCCTAAGTTGTAAGACTTCCCTCCTCAGGTCTTCATTCTCCTGCTGCAGGCACTCCCCAACTTGGTTGATCTCGGTGGCCTCAAGTAACTTAGCTCTCAGTACATTGACTTCCTTTTGCACTGAGGCACCAATGACTTCCATCTCCTGGAGCCTGTCCTTTAGCTTAGCCACTAGCTCGGACTGCTCCTTATATTTCTGATTTCTGGACCTAAGAGACTTGCAAAGTTTGACAAAGGCCTGACGAACTTCAGGGCTCGCATTGGGACCGAGGGTCCTACCCAATTGGGGAGTAGCAGGAATGTAATCATCCACGTCGACTAACTACAAATAAAAGAAAGATAGAGGAGAGAAAGAGATCAGCACAAGCAAAAATGAAGCCTTTTCATTAATAAGGGTCAAAGTTACATCAGATTGAAGAAAAAAAATTACAGACTAGAAAAAGAAAAAATATAAGAATAGTCCTAAAAGTAGACTAACTAGCAACCTCAGGCTGCCCAGAGGTGGATGGCTGCTTCCCCTTGTCAGCAGCAGCGGAGGCATCCCCCTCTACAGGGACGCCCTCAGTCGCTTGGGCAGGACAAACACCGACAGGAATTATCTGAGAGGAAAAATCAACACCCTCGATGGCCGGGGCAGGGGTTTCTTCGTCCATAGTTGGCTTTGGACCCGGGTCATGCTCGTCAAACAGAGGAGACTCAGCATCAACACCAGTAGCTAAGAGGGCCTTGTTCCAGCCCTTCTTGAAGTTTAGACGGCTGATGTAGCCTATCTGAACCTCGGCGTCTTCATAAGAAGCAGTCCACCCGGAGTTGTATGAATCCTCCTTGATGGTGGCTACCTGGGACTCTTTCTCCTTTAACTGCTCAGTCCTTATTCTCCTCTACGACATCCAGTTTGCTCGAGCAGACTAGGTCATAGGCCTGCCTTAGCTCGTTCAGCTCCTTAACCTCCGCATCCCTCTCTCGATTAGAATTGATGAGGGCCAGATCAGAGGAAGCTCGGGCGGCGTCAGCAGTCTTTAAATCAGCCTCCATCTGAGAACCCCTGACTTCTAGAGCGGACTTTTGCTGCTCCAGCTCGCCATTCCTTCTCACCAACTCGTCGCGAGAGCGATAGAGCACGGCGAAGTCAGTCACAAACTGCCAGAAATAAAGAAGAGATCAAGAAGCAGAAATAACTAAAACTTGTTAAAGAATTGAAAAATGGATAGGATCTTACCAAGGCTAGCCTCTGGCTAGATTGTAGGGACAATTGATCAGACCCCAGCGCCCTCTGGCGATCTGCAAGGAGAACTGCTCTCTCGAGCGGCACAAGAGCCAGCTGAGGAGAAATGGAAACTGAGGCCCCCTCGGGCAAAGCAGACACCGGGACCAAGGCTTGACCAGCCTTCGTCCTTGACTCCATCTTTCTCCTCTCTTCCTCTTTCTCCTTCTCCATTCTCTTCCTCTCCTCCATCCTCTTCTTCTCCTCCACCTTTTTTCTTTCCTCCTCCTTTTTTCTCTCCCTCTCTCTCACCTGCTCTTCCTCTCTCCTCTTCCTCTCTTGCTCCTGAGTAGAAAACCGAGAACCAGTAGCCACGGCCCCAGAAGCAGACTTTTGTTTCTTTGACCTTTGTGCAAGAAGCACGTGGTCCTCATCATCATCATATCTAATCAAGTTCTTCCTTGGAGGCGTCTCTTTACCTGAACTGTTGGAAGTGCTCGACGATCCTCGAGCTTCAGAATCCTCCTCACAGTCAAAGGAACTGCTACTGTCAAAGCTCCCTTCACCCAAATTACTCGTAGCTCCTGCAGGCTCACTTTCAGAGCTGCTCTCCTCTTCGTCCAACTGGATAGGCTCAGCAGTAGTCTCTTCGAAGGAATCGAACTCTGGTACACTATCCACAGGTCGTGCTATGAAGCTGGAGCCAACGTTCTTATACTCGAGCAAAAAGGTAGTAGACCTGGGATGCTCACCGTCACCCAGAGGCTCCTTGATATTCCAAGCTTTTACCAACTCCGAGATACGAACCTCGCTGAGAGCAGGCTCCAAATTCTTTGACCTCGATGCGCAAGAAAAAGCAGAGAAGAGTTAAAAAGGTCACAAATCAGCAAAAGTTGAAACAACGGTACAATGTCTACCTATATACTCCTCCCCGTAAAAAGGAACAGAGAACCTCTCAAACCTCGACCCTTCAAACTGGGGAGGGAACTGCCAATTCCTAACGAGGAAACCCTCTTGCCAGTAGTCCTTATGGGAATCAGGTAGGTTTACTACCAATACCTATCAGGGCTCCTAGCTTTGAGGTATAAGACACCTGAACTAGTTCGAGAAAAGGAATAATAGAAATAGATCTCGGCAAGTCCTAACCTAGTACCATACAAATGATTTATTCTATGGACGCCATTTACTATTTTTCACACATTGGGCGAGCATTGTGCAGGAACAATATTGAAATAGCCAAAGAAATGCAGGAACAAATCATTGGGAGGGAAAGTGAGTCCCCCCTGGGAAAGTAACAGAACATGGATCCAGTGGGCATCCTCTATATACCTAATGTTCCTAGGAGGGGAGGCACAACACTCAATATCTACCCACTCAGGGATGTTATAGAACTTCCTAAATTTAGAGATTGACCTATTTCCAATCTTCACCATTGAAAAACTCAAGAAAAGCTACAAACCAAAGAGAAAGTGCAAAAAAAAAGGCACGAGAAACTTACAAAATAGAAGATCGGTTCAAGTGATGAAGAAGCACGAGATCAAGACGACTAAGAAGCAATGGGAATGGGGATTGAGAGAAGAAGGTACGAGGCGCTAGAGTTCTCAAAAGAAAGAAGAGTACTGGAAGGGCTGAAGCGACGGAAGAAAAAGTGGCTATCCCAACAAGCCTTCAATTCTAATCATAGCGCACAATAAGCGAAGCGGGTGCCGCCAAATCAACTTCACAGTTTTTGAAGAATCGCAAATCATCCATAATGGCTGATCATTTAAATCCATTGAACCCATAAACATGGCCCAACAAATTTAGGGGCAATTGTGGGTACCCGAAATTTAGAACCATGGGCCCGGACGAGTAGCCCAGTCCTGGCAGCCCAAAGTCCGGACCCCTCATCTCTTATATTGATCCGGTCTCCCCCACGTTTCCACAAATTGGAAGTTATACGGGAGATGGAAAACGTGGAGAAACCCATCACCTCCACTTACCTACATGTACATGTATATATTAAACCCTAGGTCCGGGGCAAATCGACAAGTTGTATTCTCTGTAATTACTCTCCGGAGTGTATAGAAATAATATCGACTGCACCACCGTGGACGTAGGCACTTCCTTGCTGAACCACGTACATCCTTTGTTGTATGATTGACATCTTATATTCCTTATTCTTTTCTTGATAAATGCTTCTCTTGTATTTATTTATGTTTCATAATAATTGCATCCACAATAAAAATCATTAAAAATACGTGGTGTTACATACTTCCCCCCTAATAATGAAATTTCATCTCGAAATTCAAAAGAATACCTGGTATAAATAACTCTAGATATTTATCGCGCATCTCATCCCCGCGCTCCCAAGTAGACTCGTCGGCATTATGATGCCCCCACTAAACACGTATAAGTGGAACTACCTTCGACCTCAGCCTCCTCTCATTATGATCTAGAATAACAATTGGCCTTTCCTCGTATGAAATATCGGGTTGTACATTAATCTCCTCCAATGCAATGTGTGTGAGGTAACTCATCCCGGAGATATCGCCTTAGCGAAGAAATGTGTAATACATCGTGAATCCGATGCAAGTGCTCCGAAAATCCGAGTTTATATGCAACTGGCCCAATCCGCTCGATGATAGAGAATGGCCCCACATACCTTGGTACCAGCTTCCCTTTTTTCCCAAACCTCAATATCCACTTCATAGGAGATACACATAGTAATACCTGCCCCCCACCCCCCACCCCACCCCCACTAAACTCTAGGAAGAACCGCTTGGCATCGACATAACTCATTTGTCTATCTTGCGCTATCCGTATATGGCTCTGAATCAACTTAATCTTGGCCGAAGTATCTTGAATCAACTCAGGTTCGAGAAGCTTATTGTCCTCCACATCTAACCAACAAGCGGTCAAATGACAAGGTCTATCGTACAACGCCTCCAATGGTTCTATGCCAATCGTAAACTGATAGGAGTTATTATACGCAAACTCCACTAGTGGAAGATACTGCTCCCAACCACCGCTAAAGTCAAGGATACACATTCGCAACATATCTTCTAACATCTGATTCGTCTTCTCTATCTTCCCATCTGTCTGTGGGTGATAGGCCGTACTCAATCGTAACTCTGTACCCATGGCCTCCCCAAAACTCTACCAAAAATGAGACACGAAGATCTTATCCCAGTCGAACATAATATCGAGTGGCACCCCATGTAGTCTCACTATCTCAGCGATGGAGATCTAGGGATACTATCTTGTGGTATAATCCATCCGGACTGGCAGAAAATGGGATACCTTAGTAAATCGATCCACTATCACCCAAATGGAATCATGACCCCTCTGAGATGTAGGCAACCCAGTTATGAAATTCATAGAAATGCTCTCCCATTTCCACATTGGAATCTCTAACGGTAGTAGAACCCCTGATGGTTTCTGATGGTCCACCTTCACCAGCTGACAAGTGGTACACCTCGAGATAAATTCTACAATGTCTCTCTTCATTCATCTCCATCAATACTGTCGTCTCATATCCTGGTACATCTTATCCCCTCCAGGATGTACCACAAATCGTGACCCGTGTGACTCCACCATCATCGCGTGTTGCAAGTCCCCCCTATGGAACAATCAATCTACCGTAGAAGCGTAAGAATCCATCTAAACTCACGGAGTAAGACTCTGCTCCCCTGGCTAAAAGCTTTCGAATTTTCTCCTGACAAAATGAATTTGCTGCTTGGGCCTATACAACCCTCATGATAATCTGGGGGGTGTCGGTCATAACAGACATCAATGATATGGCAATTGAATCCTGATGTCCCAACTCTTTCCATTTCGCTTTCCAGACTTCAGCCACATCCCCTATTAGCCTACGGCTCAATGCGTCTGTCACCACGTTAGCCTTCACCGAATGTAATGGATGTCGAACTGATAATTTTTAACAAATTTCAGCCACCTACGCTGGCGCATATTCATTTCTCTCTAAGTGAACAAGTACTGTAGTGACTTATAATTTGTGAATAAACGAAACCTCTCCCTCAAACGGTAATACTTCCAAATCCGTAGCGTAAACATGACTGTCGCTAAATCCAAGTCGTGGGTGGAGTAATTCCTCTCATGAGGATTAAGCTTGCGATTAGCATAGGCTATAGCCTAGTCCTCCTGCTGTAGCACATCCCCAAGCCCCGGTAGGGACGCGTCAGTAAAAACAAGATACTCCACTCCCATCGTGGGCAATGCGAGAACTGGTGTTGAAGTTAACTTGTCCTTTAGCTCATCGAAAGCTAACTGACAAGCGTCATCCCAGATAAACAGTTCCCCTTTGCGAGTTAAGTGGGTCAACGGACCCGCAATCTTTGAAAAAACATGAATAAATCGTCGATAGTACCCGACTAACCCCAAGAAACTACGCACCTTCGTTGGTGTCGTGGGTTGTCCTCACTCCCTCACCGCTAACACCTTACTCGGATCCACTGATATCCCCTTGTCAGATACAACATGACCCAAGAATTGTACCTCACGCAACTAAAACCGCATTTCTCAAACTTAGCGTACAACTGATGCTCGCACAATGTCTCCAAACCCCGACGCAGATGCTCTGCATGCTCCTCCTCAGTCCGCGAATAAATCAGGATGTCATCAATAAAGACAATAAAAATTGATCCAAGAAATCTCTGAACACTCTATTCATCAAGTCCATAAACACCACTGGCGCGTTGGTTAGCCCAATGGCATAACCCCAAACTCATAAGACCCATATCTCGTTAAAAAGGAAGTCTTAGATACATCTTTATCCCAGATGCGCAACTGGTGGTACCCTGATCTCAAATCTATCTTAGAGAAGTAGGTGGCTCCTCTTAATTGGTCGAATAAGTCATCGATTCGGGGCAACAGATATTTATTCCGTATTGTAACTTTATTCAACTCCCGGTAATCCACACATAGGCGTAGAGATCCATCTCTCTTCTTCACAAACAACACTGGGGCACCCCAAGGTGAAGTACTCATACGGATAAAACCCTATCTCAAAAGATGCTCAATCTGATCTTGTAGATCCTTTATCTCCATAGGGACCATACGATGAGGTGCATGAGCTATCGGTCGAGTTCTCGGTGCTAAATCAATGACAAAATCTATCTCTCGGCTAGGCGGCAATCCCGGTATCACCTGGAATACATCGGCAAACTCAAACACAATCGGAATTAAATTTAGGGAGATCGTTACCCCCTTAGAGGTTTCCTCCTCTATATAATATAAGTGGGTTAACGATCCTCCTTCTGGACGAGGCATCGACTAAGAATATCTCCTGGATTGAAATCGTAAACACGATGCTCCTACTGTAACATTTAATCATGGCTCTATACGTTGCTAAACAATCCATGTCAATAATGTCATCATACTCCGACATATCAAACACGAGCATATCGTCGGGTAAAACAAGTCTCCCAATGTTTATACTCATACCCCGACAAATAAAGAAGATAAATATCCCGCTACCAATGGTGAGTCGACGCACGTGATTGTATTATCGATCGTGTCTAACAACCCTACTGCTCGTACGAATCTAGTGGCAATAAACGAGTGTGAAGCCCCAGTGTCAAATAAAATAAGCCCTGAAGCTCCATGTATAAGAAACGTACCCTCAACTGCTGGTAGCGCCTGTGGAACTGTGGCCTAGTGGACGTTGTACACACATCCATACTGTTACTACCCCTGTTGTGGTGGGGCTACTGGGATAATTGGTACGATAGGCATTGCTGGTGCTGGTGCTGGGAGGGCGGCGAGAAAAACAGGCCTTTGGGGCTCCTGGTGAGCGCCCTGCTACTACGGAACCCTGCCCCTATTAGGGAAATCTCGACGTTTGTGGACATTCTTGCCACATATGAAGCATCTACCAGTGAAATTTCCCCCTCTCTTACCCTACTGGCATTGGTCATGCTGGCCGGTACCACCTCTCCCTTGGCCCTGCTGACCCTGATGTCCATGCCTGAATCCACCATGCCCCTGCCTGAAATTTCGTGATAAAAAATGCTTAGCAGAATCCCCCTGCTGGGAACCCTGCTCACCCTGTCTCTTCTAAGTTTGAGTCAATTGTGCCCCACTGGCATTGCCACCCCTTGTCCTGCCCTGTTGGACAGACTTTCCTGCTCGCTTGCTTCATTTCATGTGGAAGCGGTGATCCTGACAATGCAGTAAATAGGCATTCACAACATCTGTATACGTCTTCAGAGCGGATTACCCAACAAATGTTGTTGGATTCTCCAGCTAAGGCCATCATCAAAGAGCTGTACTCTCTTATCCTCTGTGCGCATCTCCTCTGGTGCAAAATTTTCCAACCGAGTAAATTCCTCCTCATATTCAGCCACTATCCTTCATTCCTAGGAGATATCTTAGAATTTCTTCCTTATTTTTGTTTGAATGGCGGATGGAAAGTACTTGCACTCAAACCGCTCTCAGAACTCCTGAATAGGCATGTTATCCCTCTCCCGTGCGGTGGTAATAGACTCTTACCACTGCAAGGATACCCCCACTAGCTTAAAAGTATATAATATCTATCTCTGCATATCAGTGCACTCGTACATCCATAAATCAGTTGGATGTCCTTCTTCCATTGGTAAGAAGCAACGACATATGAGCTTCCTTGAAACTCAGGAGGATGAGCCTTCTGAAAGGCGTCTATGACTTGCTCCCAGGCAGTAGGAAATAAGTCTGTCTTTTTCGAAGCCACAACCTATGGCCAAGGTGGTTCCTGCTGAGCAAATATGGTCAAAGTTGCGTTAATCGCTTATGCAACAATATCGACGACCTCAGCGGCATTCATAGTCCCATGTGCCTGAGATGGTTGCTGCTCGGGCTGTGGATCTCTGGTGACTCATGGTGCACGTCTCTGGGTGGCATCTGAAATGAAAGAATTAGTCCCCAATTCAATATATCTCAAAATAGCTGAAGAAGCAAATGCGTAATAATGAATGCAACAATCCTAATAGTAAGACTCTATATCAAAGAATGCTACGCTGGAAACATGATAAGTCCGTACAGATCCTAAAGACACTAGAACCTGATGCTCTGATAACATCTGTGATACATTGCATATTCTAATCCCGCGTGATATCTCCATTATTAAATTAAACAGGAATCATTAATGGTTTCATTCTTAGCAACATTGTCGAAACATAATTGTATTACTAATACCCTAATGGCGAGGTGTCAAAATATTAATCTTTTTATTAACATGAAATCATTTGAACTAATAAACCATATCCACCATTATAGTAAATAAGCACTAAATGATAAAACAAATGAATAAATAAATGTGTCTGGAATAAATATTCCAGCCTGAAATCCAAATACGATAGTCCATAATTAAAATTATAGCCAACATTTAGAAATAAAAATAGAAATGTAGTATCCCTGAAATAATCTCTAACTAAAGATGGGCAATATGACCGAATGAGATAACTGAATGATGAACATGAGTTGATAAAAGTGGAAGCGTCTACTATTGAGGTCCTGCAACGTCTACATCGGCTGTAGTACATCAAATAAGAATGGACTCCTGAGCTTGGCATCCCTGTAGATGGACACCTAAAATATTTTTACAAAAATGTATTTGAAATGGGTTAGAGCCCAAGAACATTTGAAAAATATTTGCAAGTATTTAAAATGAAGTAAGAGCATATATTGAATACATGTTAACTTCATGTTCCCTCACTTGAGATCCTTTCTTCTCAACTATTGTGCACGCCTAACGTATTCTCCAAAACCAAACTAATGATGCTACTACGCCTAACTAGTTGAACTAAGCCTCTTCCTGCCTAATAAGTCGTTGTGCCCACCCGCATTGCCCATACAATATGTTACCGAATTTCCAAGCCCTTATAGCCAGTAAAAATCACCAATTAAGTATTAAGTTTCCACATACTTAGGTTACTATAGATATCACTATTTATCTTATCTGCTAATGGTATATATATATATATATATATATATATATATATATATATATATATATATATATATATATACCACCCTCGTTATATATACGAATAAGACATCCCTAGGTGGATACATGCGATGCGTGCATACTCTGCTATCGAGTCCTGCTACAACACGTACTAAGTAAAGGACTTCCGATTCAGAATCACTCTCGAACCATAAATTCACGATTCACACAATTCGGAGGCAAACATAGTTATAAGCCTTTAGGCTACGGGCACACTTAACGCACCCAAATGACCAGTCACACTATCATACACACAAGTAGTGCTCAATCCTAAGTTTTATGTTCTGAGGCACAAGTCTAAAATCCCCCCAATGGGCTCATTAGGATAAGACTGTCCAAAAAGCGGAGCCTCTCGTGATAGCATGCAACGTAGGTATGTTCACACACATAAGAAATCACACAATAGGTATTCACACAACTTATATATATATATATATATATATATATATATATATATATATATACATCAATATAGGTATACACACAACCTATAATATCTCCCATACGCAGTATATAACTCTCGAATATTGTACGTATTATTAATTTACCATTATACCACTCATCGTATATTCCCGAATGTGTCCCACTACTCGAAGGTCCCAATTACTTCTTAAATTATTTCAGTAGTCATAACAACTTTCTACTACTGGTCTGGACTTAGGTTCACTCATGCTCTCCACGCCCCGTGCTAATTCTTGTGAATTCATTAAATATTAAGATATGCCCAATAATTCCTAGCCTTAATTATCCTCAATTAGGGAAACCTCAACCCTACCGCAGTCTTACTGAAACTATTAAATCCCTCATTGAAGTTTAATAATGTCACAAAAGTCTCCCCGTAATTTATTCACAAGTTTTAGGTTTAAATAGGGGAAATTTCCAAATTCTGGAAAACCGAATCGATTTGCCCAATGGCCGAATCGATTCGCCCTTGGGACGAATCGATTCGAAATGTAGCAGTTGTCTCCTTCGTTCAAATTTTGCATTTTTCACCATTTTTAACCTTTCAAACCTCCATTGTACAGTCCCAAACTCCCAACCAAGTAGACCAAACTGTATAATAACATATATAAATGATTTCTAACGTATCCAAATCATTAAATCATCAAGGGGAATCATTTAAATCGAATTAATTTTGCATTTGAATCCCCAAACCCTAGATTATTCTTTTTTTGTTAAAGAACATCATCAAGCCCAAATTTCTCCACGTTCTCATGTTTCTAAATTATCAGTTTTGTGTTACATACACAAGTGATTTATATCTATCATGATTGCTACCAAAGAACATGAATTAAATCTCCAATTCAACACCAAGAATCATTTATTCATGCAATTATTCAACCCTACACTAACATGGATAGTATATATGCTCAAATCTTGCAAGATAAACACTTGCCTGGAGTTTATAGGTCTGATTTGAGCAGAAAAGTGGTGGAGTTATCTTCCTCTCGTTCCAAGCTAAACTCTAGTGGTGGTGGTGGTGCAAAAGTGGTGTGGGCAGCCTTGAAAACCTTCACCTTCCTTCTCTAATGGCCTCTCTCTGATTTTCTAACTGCTAATCCTAGCACCATCAATATACATGCTGATATAACCTTAGGAATTTCGTTGGTCCCTTTACTCTAAAAATTCAAAAGACCAAAATACCCTTTTAGGGTGCCGATTTAACCTAAAAATGTTCCGAGATCCAATCCAAACTCCCGAGTACACTTTTCTGACTATTTTGACCCTTACGGACACACTAAATCACTTGAAATGACCATTTGGATGACCCATAAATATATCACATTTTATTTTAAAACGATAGGACCCCCAATTTTTAGATTTTACCAAAAGTAGTTTCAATTTCCTTTTTAAATGCGGAATAGGATGGTTCACACAAAATAATTACATAAACCAAATTTTAATTTCTTTCAAATTAAAATTAAACTAAACTCAAGCTGACATTAAATTAATCAACAAATACATTTTTCACTTAAACATATTAACTCGACCCAAGTCCTAGAAATTTACCTAACAATAAATATTCATTTTGCAATATTAGGCCAAACCAAATTTTATCCAATAAAATTAATGACTTGAACTAAATTAATTAAACATTACCCAAATTAAATTAGCACCAAATTAATCATGAGCAGTGATTTAAACCAATTTTATCTTTTTACCTAAGCATGCGTTCTAGGTGATTTTGCAAAAGATAAAATAAACAAATTACCACTACGCTGCGATGTACGAGGAAAAACCCACAACGGGAAAAAACCTCGGACGACCCTATCCTTAAGTCCTCTAAGTATGGTGTTTTTACTAGTACTAGACAAATGACTTACTCAACTCGACTCGACTCTCTTCAAGCCCCTGATGTGTCTTCTTGTATCAACATCCGCTTAGTTAACAATCTCGGACTCCACCGAAATCTTGAAATTCACCAATGAGGCTTTAGGAACAACCGTCAACCACACATGGTGCCTTTCACCATGTGAGAATGCCGCAGCAAAACAACGAGACTTCTTCTTTGAGGGATGTAGAAGTAAACCCAACCGAACACTTCAAATCGGTAGAGTAAACTCGATACCAAACACTCTAAGCAAGATATTTATATAAAAACTTGGAATAAACAAACTATTGGGTGAAACAAATGTGTTTTAGGATTTTTCTTTTGAAGAATAAACACTTAAAACATGAACCTTTTCATTTGAAAATGAACTCTCTAAAACTATCTAGGAGATGAAGGAATATGAAAAAGTTGATTTGAAATGGTTGGTTCCCGCACATATTCAATCTATCAAAAGTTAGTGAGGAAAAAGTAGTGCGATAGAGGTGAAAAACTGCCAAATAATTTTCCCACCGAAAATCTCGTTCGAACGAAGTCTCGTTCGAACGACACTTCTAAAGAAGTTCCAATGGCCTGTTGGGAAAACTCGTCGGCAAACTCGTTCGAACGACATTATCATTCAAATGAAAAACGAGTTCGAACGACATTCTCGTTCGAATGAAAAACTCATTCGAACGACAATTTCGAATGAACTTCCAGAAAGCTTAAAATTCGATTTTTAGCCCAGAAACTTTATTTTAAAGTTTTAAAGAAACCTTCTGAAAATAAACCTCAGTTTTAAATAAAAGTACACCCAATAAAAATTGTTCCAAGCTCCTATATAAATATGTGATTCATTCATACCTTAGGAGTAAACGAAACAAATGTTGTTGACGTAGAAACGAGGCACAATAAACTCGATATTTGATGAAGCTTTATAATCTTGGTCGTAACGTCTTCAACTAACACGTCATAGGCTTGGAAGAATACACTAGAACACTATCCTATGACTTAAATGTTTTTATCCGGAATTGATCCAACACTACATTAAGACTCAATCGGAGACTTGTGCCTGTTGTTAAAATTAATGTTTAAATATTCATTTTGCAATATTAGGCCAAACCAAACCCTCTAACATTAATTTTATCCAAACATTAATTTGGTCCCAACCAAACCCTCTAACGAAGTTCCAATGGCCTGTTGGGAAAACTCGTTGGCAAACTCGTTCGAACGACATTCTCGTTTGAATGAAAAACTAGTTCGAACGACATTCTCGTTCGAACGACAATTTCGAACGAACTTCCAGAAAGCTTAAAATTCGATTTTTAGCCCAGAAACTTTATTTTAAAGTTTTAAAGAAACCTTCTAAAAATAAAACTCTCGGTTTAAAATAAAAGTACACAAAAGAAAAGCTGTTCCAAGCTCCTATATAAATATGTGATGCATTCATACCTTAGGAGTAAACGGAACAAATGTTATTGACGTAGAAATGAGGCACAATAAACTCGGCATTTGATGAAGCTTTATAATCTTGGCCGCTACATCTTCAACTAACACGTCATAGGCTTGGAAGGATACACTAGAACACTATCTTATGACTTAAATGTTTTTGTCCGTAATTGAGCCAACACTACATTAAGACTCAATCGGAGACTTGTGTCCTTACAATTCATAAATTTAAGTCCCGACACAACTGACACGCGCGTCCCAACTAAATTACCGTAACTACCGTATTCTCACTCACGAAAATCATATTGCATTCTTACTAATTTATTACTCGTTCACTAACTAATTCTCAATATAATTCATACAAATAAACCCGCTAATTAATATTTATTTTAATCCGAATTAATTTCCTATTAATTATCCATTTTAATTTAATTAATCCCAAAATAAAAATCCTTAAAAATACGGGGTGTTACATCCGAGAAAAGATAATGGAAATGAAATGAATAAGGTTGTACTTAATGAATGTAAATGCGACAACCTAATGAAAGGGGAAAAAGGAGATTAAGGAATAAAATGTGATTAAATAGTCTCTTGACCCAGTAAAGGGTAGTGAAATGGTTAAGTGTGAGTTTGAGCACATCGCTCGGGTGCATTGCATGTTAGTTGCATTAATACTAGCTAAGTTGTTAAATGTTTTTGGAATTGTTTAAAATACATGATTATATGTATAGTATTTTTGTAGAAAATGTATGGTTTAGTATTAACCATCCTGTTGAGTGTTCGCTCACCCCTACTTTTCATGATAAAACCCACACCCACACCCCGGGTACATTAAGTAGGAATGCTGGCAAGAACATCGGTAAGGGCCCTGAGGGAAATAATTATCGTTAGAAGCTCTACCGCTATTTTTTAACTTGTTTTATGAAATATCTGGTCAGAATATTTTAAATCATTTTATTCGGGTCTTTAGCCAAATGATGTAAGAATATAGGGACAAGTATGATTTATTCCTTACTTGTTTAGCATTGTGGTATTAAACGGATTTATATAAATAAGCCTCGTTAATTAGCCTAATTACTTAAAGTGGTCGCTTATTTATCAAATTAAAACCGACAATTTAATCTTTTAAAATGGTGCTAATAAAAGGAGTTTTTCAAATAAAAAGACTGGACTTTCCCCCTCCCCTTTAACTCCTTGACTCGATGCGGGTTGACCCAACGGTGACCCAAAATCGGACCGGGGTTATACAAATGGTATCACAGCAATAGGATCCTCGGGTGTGACGGAGTGTTTACGCTTTCTTACCGTGATTCCTTTATGCATTTATGTTATAGTTACCTCTTTAGTTACTGTTTAAGTTAATCGCTTACTCCATATCTTTCATTACATATCATTATATATTAAACTCCCATTTCTTGTGTAGATGTCTCCACGTTGTGACGGGGCAAGAGGCTCAGGGAACCGTGAGCTTAGACTCGTGGAGCAGGTCGTGCGTCAGCTTGCAGACTCCCTCTCACGGTAGCAGAAGGCCAACCATAGTGGAATGGTTGATAGAGCTACTTCTACCTCCATTCTGAAGGAGTTTATGAAGCTACACCCACCCACCTTTAATAGGACAGCTGGACCCGATGCTACAAAGGAGTGGCTTGATGAGGTCACTTGAGTGATAGAGATTCTTAACGTGACAGTTGGGCACAAAGACAAGATATCTACCTTCCAGTTTATGGAGCAAGCACAACACTGGTGGGGCGCCTACTCCGCCAGTGCGACAGAGGCCATTAACAGGGATAACTTCAGGGTCGTTTTCCTAAAACGGTACTTTCCCCGGGCATTTAATGATGCCAAAAAGGACGAGTTCCTTCATTTGATTCAGGGGAAGACTTCAATGAATGAGTATCAGGTGAGATTTGATAGCTTGTGCAGGTATGTGGATGCGGTGTAGAAGGACGAGAAGACGAGGATGTTTCTCAAGGGCCTTAACTTGGGTATCCGATGGATCATGGCGGGTTTGGATTTGCCAAACTTTAGGATAATGGTGAACAAGGCCATCAGGATAGATTTAGAGTCTGAGGATGGCAAGGCCATCAGGGAGAAAAAGAGGGAGCCCAGTGGGTCACACGACGATAGTCACACGAAGTCTAGGAGCGGGCTCGAGGCTTCTTTGCAAAGCTAAAGGCCGCTATGAGGTTGACTCACCATGCGCCCATAGTATTAGCGACTAGAGTCCTATAGCCCCATTGAGAGAACTTGTTTTGCATGTGGGTCTCCCGTTCACTTCAAGAGAGATTTCTCGCAGAGAGCTTCATGTACAATAGGGCTGTCACTAGACTATTAATTATGTACCGAGTAGGAGTTCTAGTTACAAGGGTCTCACCCAGCAACAACAGTAGTTTTCCTCGGACTATCATTAGCCAGCGAAGCATAGAACTGACGGTTCACGTCCAGGTCAGGGGCAGAGTAGCCGTGGGTCAGGTCAAGTGCCCAGTAGCCAGAGCAGCAGGCTTAACCCTAGATGCACCCATGCTATGTCACAACTTATAACACCCTCCGGTGATCCATCCGTGATGGATGGTATGCTTATTTTGTTCAATATATATGTAAAGGTACTATTTGATTCAGGCGCATCTCATTCATTTATCTCACGCTCAATAGCACTCAGTTTGGGGTTAGAGGTAGATCAGTTTTACCCTCCTATCTTTATAGGACTTCCAGTTGGCATCAGTATAGTTCTCAATAGGGTTTTTTATAATTGTGTGGTTATGGATGGAGACTATGTTCTAGAGTACGACTTGATTTTAATGAATATGAATGGGTTCGAGGTGATCCTCGGTATGGATTGGCTATCGTGTTTTGACGCTACCATCAAATGCCATTATCATAGTGTCTCAGTATCTCTTACAGATGGGTCTCTCCATCGTTTTAGTAGTGAGCAGGATGTTGGTTATCCTTGCAAGTTCTAAATTATGAGGGAGAAAAAATGGTACTTCAGTTGGTTGAGTAGTATGGTGGCTCAAGATAAGCCATATGGTATGTTATTTGACTACCCGATTGTGCGGGAGTTTCCCGATGTGTCCCCGAGTGATCTTCTTGGTTTACCTCGACATCGGGAGGTGAATTTTGTTATAGAGGTGCATCAGGGCGTCTCACATATCTCTATACCACCTCACAGGATGGCTCTAGTGGAATTACAAGAGATAAGGGTTCTGTTGGAGGAGTTGTCTAACAAGGGCTTCATTTGCCTTAGTGTGTCCCCTTGGGGAGCTGCAGTACTCTTTATTAAGAAGAATGACAATACCCTGCAGCTTTGCATTGATTACAAGAAGTTAAATAGGGTAACGGTAAAGAATAAGTACCATATGCCTCGTATCGATGATTTGTTATACCAGTTGTATGGGGCGTGAAAGTTTTTGAAGATTGACCTTCGATCTGGATACCATTAGTTGCATGTCAGAGAGGATGCCTATGACAACGCTTTGGACTCGTTATGGGCACTATGAGTTTCTAGTAATTCCCTTCGGTTTGACTAACGCCCCACTGACGTTCATAGATTTAATGAATCACATATATTTCCCTTACTTAAAACGGTTTGTATTGGTATTTATGGATGATATATTGGTTTATTTGGCATCAGATGTAGACCAAGAGGAGCGCTTTCGCACGACATTGCAAGTGGTAATGGAGTTTCAGTTGTATGCCAAATTCAGCAAGTGTGAATTTTGGTTGGATGAGGTCAAGTTCATTGGCCATGTGGTTTTAGATGAGGGTATTTCATTGACCCTTCTAAGGTAAAGGTCATTCTGAATTGAGATAGGCCAAAGACAGTTTTGGAAATGCACAGTTTCTTGGGTATGGCCGATTACTACCATAGATTCGTGTGTAATACTTCTCGAGGGTTACGTTCCCCCTCATCATGTTGACTAAAACAGATGTGCACTTTGAGTGGTTCGAGAATTATGAGTCGGTCTTTCAAGAGTTGAAGGTTAGGTTGACTTCTACGTCTGTTCTTGTCCTTTCAGAGCATGGCAAGGGCTAAACCATGTATTATGATGCCTCCGGGTCAGGACTCGTCACAGTGTTGATGCAAAACGGTCAGGTAGTCGCTTATGCATCTCGTCAGTTAAATGTTCATGAGAGGAACTACCCAACCCATGACTTGGAATTATTCATTGTGGTGTTCGTACTTAAGATCTTGAGGTATTACCTATACGGGGAACGGTTTAAGGTGTTTTATGATCATAAGAGCCCCCAGTATATTTTCACGCAACGTGACCTCAATCTTCATCGTAGGAGATGGATGGAATTAATGGAAGACTACTTCTTCATAGTGTATTATCTCGACAAGGCCAATGTGTTGGCTGATGCTTATAGTCAAAAGTCTAGCGTTACTCTAGCAGTGATGAAGTGTCACCGAGTAAAGATGTTCGACAAACTGTGGAAGTTTGATCTGCACGTCCAGTGGGGTTATGATAAGGCGTATCTTTGGGGTGTGGTGGCTAGGCCACTCATTTAGCAGAAAGTTCTAGATGCACAGTCCTGTGATACTGAGTTCACACAATACTGTGACCGCATTTAAAGTGGTGAGGTGTTCGACACTCTTACGTGGATAGGGATGGTGGTGTGCGGCACAAGTTAAGGTTGATTATCCCGATGATTGATGATCTTTAGGACGAGGTGATGGCGGAGACCCATCACTCACGCTTCAGCATACATCCCTATGTTACGAAGATGTATAAGGACCTGTGCATAGATTTCAAGTGGTACGATATGAAGAGGGATGTGGCAACGTATGTGGTAAGTGTTACACCTGCTGGTAAGTGAAGGCAGAACATAAGAAGCCAACAGGGTTGTTGCAACCACTGCCCATAGTAGAGTGGAAGTGGGGGCATATCACTATGGACTTCGTCATTTCATTATCACGGTCTGAGCGTGGTCAAGATTTCATATGGGTTATAGTGTATCGTCTCACAAGGTTCTTGTATATCTTACCGATTAAGGTCACGGACAGCGTAGCTAAGTTGGTGAAGTTGTATGTCAAAGAGATAATCCGACTTCATGGTGTTCTGCTCTCGATTGCCTCGGATAGGGATCCCTAATTCGTGTCTCGATTTTGGAAGAAGTTTTAGTAAGAATTGGGTACTGTGTTGAGCATGAATACGGCGTATCACCCTGAAATCGACGGGCAGTCTAAACAAACCATCCATATTTTAGAGGACAAGATAAGGGCTCGAGCGCTTGATTTTCAGGGAAGTTAGGTGGATAACCAGAATCTGACAGAGTTTTCTTACAACAATAGTTACCAATCAAGCATTGAGATGGCTTCCTATGAGGCTCTTTACTGAAGGTCATGTCGCTTTCCAGTTTGTTGGGCAGAGGTGGGTGAGAAGCATATCACCAATTCGGATTTTATTAGAGAAATGACCAATAAAGTTTGGTAATTCAACAGAGGCTCATGACGGTTTAGAGCCAACAGAATAATTACATCGATAATTGACGGACACCTCTGGAGTTCGTAGTTGGTGACCATATATTATTGAAGGTTAGAGCAAGAACTGACAGTCAGCGATTCGGATAGAAGGGAAAGTTGAACCCTTGGTATACTGGCCCCTTTGAGATCCTGAAATGAATTGGGGATGTATCGTATAACTTGGTGCTACCTCCACAGTTATCCCAAGTTCATAATGTGTTCCACGTCTCTATATTGAAGAAGTATGTTAACAACCCCCGGCACATCATTGTCTGGAACCGCATAAAGTTGGAGGAATATGTTATGATGATAGAGTCTTGCACAACAAGGTCATTCCTTTAGTGAAGGTTATCTGTGAGTTTCAAGGTGTTGAGGGTGCAACTTGGGAGCATAAGTCAGAGATGCGTGAGAAGCGCCCAGAGCTCTTTGTTTAGCTTGGTTGTTCTAATTTTGGGAATGAAATCTCTAAGGAGGTGAGAATATAACACTCGTGCCCTATACTTGTACTTTGAACCTTATAATTTGTATGCCCTTGGTCCATGAACTGTATATTATGAATGGAAGTTAAGTTTAAGCTATTCTTGTGGCTTTTATGCAACTTAATTGGAGTTTTTATGGCTTAAAGTTAATATGAGAATTTTTGTTTTTGTTCGAACGAAGATCATTATCCTTCGAACGAGATAAGAGTTATCGTTCGAATGACCTTCTAACGACTGGGAAATGCTCGATTTCCCTCGCTCTCTGGAATCTTGTTGGAAAACTCACGTTCGAACGAAGTGCACTATCGTTCAAACGAGGGATAATTTACGATTCGAACGAGGTGGATCTCTTGTCCATTTTAACACTACGATTTACTCTTGTTAAAATTATCTTTCGAACGAGAGGGAATCTCATTCGAACGAGGTCAAAGTCGTTCGTACGATCGGATCAAAAATTCAAAAATGTGCACATTTTAATGTGATGTCGCGACGTGGATCGTCGGACTTGCTGAGTTGCGAGCTCCCAACGGCTCAGATCAAGATGTGGGTTTAACCATTAGTTAAAGGGTTAATTTTTGTGGGTTTAAATAGAGTTAAGAGGGCAAAGAGGCATTTCTCATCCGATATTTGGATCTCTCTCTCTCTCTCTCTCTCTCTCTCTCTCTCTCTCTCTACACCACACTATTCCATGGACTAACCATTCCCACCATTTTTCAAAGGTTTTCCCTTCCATCCCAAGCTATTCCAAGGCTAAATGCCTATGTCAAGCCTAGTTGAGGAAGAAGTTGGGTTGAGGAAGCCATTGTTGGAGCTCTTGAAGAAGTTAGAGCTTTCTTGGAGAATATGAGTTTTTAGGAGCTTTCAAGTCATCACTCTAAGTTTCTCCTCTTCAAATCTAAGGTAGGATTTTCCTCCATGTATTTTCAGGATTTGAAATCTATTAGGATGCATGCTAGAATAGTTTTGTTTTGCCAAAATATTTTCTAGTATGTCTATTTGAAAGTTATTTTACAAAATGAGATTTTTAATGAAAACATAATTTAAAATGGCTTTTGATGAAAAATGGTGTTTTAATCTTAGAAAAATGAGGAAATAAGCAAGAAGATATATTTTCCATATTAATATCATGTTTAGTTGCATATTAAGTATTTTAAGGCTTGAAACCTCTTAAAATTGGTTAAAATATTGTAGTATGATAAGGAGGGATTTATGAACATGATATGTGGAATTAAAAACGAGCTTCTTGTTGAAATAAGAAAGTTGGAAATATTAACCCCAAAAATGTTGTAAATGAAGAAGAAACGATATTTAATGAAACGTTTCGATATAAGGGTAAATTAGGCACTTTTTGTAAAATGGTCTTCGTGACATTAAATATGTTCCTTGAAAAGAAATATTAAGAAATTGAAGTTTCTTGGAGAAAAGGGATAATGTATGATTTCCGGGCATAAAATCGTGAAAGGTCGTTTTGAAACATAAATATTTCTGATGCCATGATGAAAGAAATATGATTTTCACAAGGTTTTGGTAAACGAAGGGTAAAAAGATAATTTTCACAAAATTAGGGGATCCTAATGGATGGACTTCTTAATTTGACATCGTCGGGCGATTTTTGTGAAAAGCGAATAAATGAACATAAGGGCATGAGAACGGTGAAAGTAAAGAAATAATGTGGGCATTGAGATGAGATCGAAAAATAATTAAGAAGGGCCCAGAGCCCTGGGGTGAAAGACCCAAAATCACTGGCCGGAGCATATGGTAGCATAGCCGGTGGTATGAAGCCCCTTAAAGTATGCGAATATTAGGAGAATTCCAAGAAAAGATAATGGACATGAAATGAATAAGGTTGTACGTAATAATATAAATGCGACAACCTAATGAAAGGGATAAAAAGGAGACTAAGGAATAAAATGTGGTTAAATAGTCTCTAGACCCAGTAAAGGGTGGCATGAAATGGTTAAGTGTGAGTATGAGAACATCGCTCGGGTGCATTGCATGGTAGTTGCATTTTTACTAGATAAGTTGTTAAACGTTTTCGAAATTATTTAAAATACATGATTATATATATTGTATTTTTGTAGAAAACGTATAACTTAGTATTATCCACCCTGTTGAGCGTTCGCTCACCCTTGTTTTTTATGTTAAAACCCAAACCCACACCCTAAGTACATCAAGTAGGGATGTTGGCAAGGACGCCGGTAAGGTCCCTCGGGGTAATAACCGTCGTTAGAAACTCTACCGTTATTTTTGAACTTTTTTTTATGAAATATCTGGTTAGAATATTTTAAATCATTTTATTCGGGCTTTGCCAAGTGATGTAATAATACCGGGACAACTATGATTTATTCCTTACTTGTTTAGTAACGTGGAATTAAACAGATTTTCGTAAATATGCCTTTTTAACTAACCTAATTACTTAAATGGTAGCTTATTTCTCAAATTAAAATCGGTAATTTAATCTTTTAAAATGGTGCTAATAATAGGGTTTTTCTCAAATAATAAGACAGAACTTTTTTCCTCCCCCTTGAACTCCTTAACTCGGTGAGGGTTGACCCGACGATGACCCAAACCCGGGTCAGGGCATTACATTAAGATCAAGGAGGAGAAATTTTTTATTTTATTTATTTGTCCATTGTGTCAAAAGGGGGGAGTGAGTTTTCCTTTCACCTATTAAGGGGAGAAATATCCATCAGAGGGGGAGTTATTATTTGTTTTGGGATATGCTATGTAGGGGAATCACTTTATTACAACGTGATTCGCTTGATATCTTGATATTAGATGATATTGCTATATTTCACATGTTCACATACTTTCATATGTTTGATCTCATCTATACCATTGATGTTGATCGGCGTGGTCATTTATCTTAGAATAAACCTTTGAAGATTGAAGATTTTACAGGTCACTCATTGAAGACTTTCGTTGCCATTCATTTAAATTGGAATTGAAGACTATATCATTTGTTATATTGTGAATTGATTATGACTAAGCACATACTCGTGCACAATACTTTTTAAAATGTGTGAACATGATAAAATTTGATGGAACGACTATTTTAAAAATATCTGAGAGGACATTTGAAAATGTATTTAGGAGTTGGTCTTTGATTTTGAATAAGTTAAGGCCTTTTAGTCTTTGTGCAGCCTTAATCGTTCGCACGACTTAGTTTTAAGCATGTGCCCATGGCGGCGTTCGCACGACACCAATATATACCAATGTGCACGACGATAACTAAGATTCCACTCTGGCTGGAATTGTGTGCACGAAAAAGGTACACCGTGCTCACAACGAGATCTGATTTTAAAAATTTATTATAAATTGGTCATTTTCCCACCCATTTGTTATGATCATAATTTTCGTCGATTGAAAAACCTCTCTAAGTGTATTTTCATATTTTAGAGCTCTTTTTATCTCTCTTTAAATCAAATCACACTTGTTCATGATAAACTTTTCAACTTTGATCTATGACTTGATCCAAAGTGTTTGTGAGTGATTTTAGAGTGTTTTTTTTAATTACATCTTCACTAGCCTATGTCAAATCATCATTCTACATCTGAATTGCTATGATCCATTGCTCCTTGATCTAAAATTGTAGGCATTCCGATTTATTGGGAAAATTATAGTGTGACGTAGACTTCAAAAAAGATAGTAGAGTTCTTCATTCACGATGTGGAACTCGTTGTGGATTTTCATCATCTTGGGAGAAAGTTGCAAGGTTCATAGGTAACTACACGAGAGTATTTGTGTGAGAGGTATCTTCTTGTCTTGTGTAAAACATCTTTTAAAATAGAAATGAAAATTAAAGTGCATCTAGATTTTTTTACCCCCAGATGGGGTTTTTTCCTCATAAACCTTATCTTGTGTATGACTTATATTCATTTACACACATTTGATCACACATCACTTAGATCAAAATTGAATCTAGTGAAATTGCTTAAAATTGAATTAGATGTGAGAGAAAATTACCAGGGAGAAGATTGATATAGTGATTTTATTGTAATATTGTGTTTAATTAGGGCTAATAGTGTAAAAAGTACACTTACACATTGTATTTCCTTCTGTTAAATGGTCAACCCGTTAAACAAGTTTCCATCTGATTCTGAATCTGCACTTTTTTAAACTTTATACTTTTTTATTCTTCTCTTTTCCTTATCCAAATGTTGATTACTAAAACATGTATAACTGTATGATGCAATGTGCATTTACATATCACAAGACACTAAAGAAAAGTGCCATTTATTCAAAATTAATTGAAAATTCCCAACAAAAATGAAGTAATTAGTTGGTTAATTCCCATGACAAAACATCTGAGACGTTGAGTCCTTCAAGTCACATAAACTTGATTCAAATTAGTGAGGCGTGGTTATTTGTCTTAGAATGAACCTTTGAAAATTGAAGATTTTACAAGTCACTCACTAAAAACTTTTGTTGCCATTCATATACACATTAGAATTGAAGACTATTCTTTGTTGTAGATATTGTGAATTGATAAAAATTGATGGAAGAAATAATTCAAAACTATCTCAGAGGTTATTGAAAATGTATTTGGGAGTTGCTCTTTGATTTTGAATAAGTTAAGGCTTCTTAGTCCTTGTGCATCCTTAATCGTTTGCACGACTTAGTTTTAAGCTCGTGCCCACGACGGCATTAGCACGGCACTAATATGTGCCCATGCGCATGACCATGGCTAAGATTCCACTTCGATTGGAATCGTGCGCATGGAAAAAGTTCATCGTGCGCACGACGGGGTCCGATTTTAAAAATTTGTTATAAATAGGCGATTTTTCCTCCCACTTGTTATGATTTAAATTTTCAACAATTGAAATATCTCTTTGAACGTATTTTCATATAGGAGAGCTCTTTTTATTTCTCTTTAAATTAAATCTCACTTTTTCATCATAAACTTATCAACTTTTATCTATGGATCCATTGTGAGTGAGTTTAGAGTGTTTTTTTTTATCAAAACTTCACTAGGCTATATCAATTCGTCATTCTACATCTGAATTGCTATGATCTATTGCTACTTTATCTAATATTGGAGGCATTACGATTTATTTGGAAAATTGGAGTATGATGTTGACTTAAAGGGAAAAAGTGGACTTCTTTATTTACAACGTGGAGCTCATTATGGATTTTCATTATCTATGGAGAAGAGTTGCAAGATTCATAGGTAACTACACAAGAGTATTTCTGTGAGAGGTATCTTGTTGCCTTGTGCAAAATATTTTTCAAGCAGAAATGAAACTTGGAGTGCATTGAGATTATTTACCCCTAGATGGTGATTTTTCCTCACAAACCTTGTCGTGCGTATGCTTGTGCATAATCTGTATTTATTTATACATATTTGATCACACGTCACTTAGATTAAACTTGAATCTAGTGAAATTGCTTGAAATTGAATTAAGTGTGTTAGATCTAGTTTTCATCTCTAAATGAACTTAATTTCTTTATTGTGTGAGTTGATCAACACAATTGGAAAGCTATTTTTTAGATCGTGTGTTAGGAGACTCAAAATTGTAAACAAATTCGTTGAAATAAAAAAATTGACCACAGGATGCTTTCAAACCTTAATTCCCCCCCCCACACACACACTCCCCCTTCCATTTGGTGCAAGTATTTTACTCACATACGTAATACACAATCCTTCAATGTGTGAGGGAGAATTACTAGGGAGAAGATTGATAGAGTGATTTTATTGTAATATTGTATTTCATTGGGGCTAAAAAAAACTGACACGTTGTATTTCCTTCTGTAGACAGGTCAACCCGTTAAATCTGTACTACTTAGATACTAGAACCCAAAACACAAATAACCCCACAATTAAAGTAACAAGTCTCGTACAAAGCCAGTAGCTTTGGCCTTCACATTGACAAAATTGAAGTCATTTTTACTAAAAAAAATATATGGCTTTAAAATGTGGGATCTAATTTTGGAGCGAAGTTAGATTTATACTAATACGAATCTGTAAAACAACAGAAAACATATAAAGAAGTTTCCATCTGATTATGAATCTGCACTTTTTCAAGCTTTATACTTTTTTATTCTTCTCTTTTCCTTATCCAAATGTTCATTACTAAAACATGTATAACTGTATGATACAATGTGCATTTACATATCACAAGACACTAAAAAAAGTGCCATTTTTTCAAAACAAACAGAAAATTCCCAACAAAAATGAAGTAGTTAATGTACAAGCCTTGAAAAATAATTTAGTTACAGACTTACCCTTTATAAGATAGCTAATCCTATTTACTTCTTAATTGCAAAAGGGTGATCCAAAAATGATAGCAACTATGATTTCTTTCCACATAACTCCAAATATGTATGTGGGCCTGTGGGGCCCATTAGGCAGGCTCATGAGGACGAGTGGCCCAAAGCAAACTAAGGGCCCGAAGGCTTTGGAAGTACTCCCCTAAGGCAAGCAGGCCTCGGGCCACTTGGCGAACAGTTAGAATTTGGGACATTTGTAGTAGAGTTTCCTTGCGAAGATGATCCGCCTGTTTGGATCCCAGAAAACTTTCAGAATCGTTGAGTTACAAGAACCTAGGATCGTTGAGTTACAAGAACCTCTGAATTTTAACAATTGTGTTTTTTATCAATTAGACCCGTTTACTGAGTATGTAATCAAATAGGTCCTATGAGATTTTTTTGTTCCAACTGGTTCCACGGAAAAAGATTTTTGCTCCAATAAGTCCTATTTGTAAATGATTAGTCAATATTCACTACATGTATAAATAGGACATGTTGAGAAAATTTTGTTTTGATAGGACCAATTAGGAAATGTTTTATATAAATAGAACTTATTTGTCAAGCGCTCTTTAATATTTGGCACCCTTGATGTATAATAAGGGGATCAAATCACCCATTCCGTCCAAAATTGCTTTAAAACATATCAGAGTTTGGCAGTGCGCATGCCTTTACGGTAAAACTAATATTTAGGGTGTGTCGGATTGGAGTGAGGAAAAATTTCTACCCTCTCGTAAAGAAATTTTTCTAGTCCAAAAATGTGCATTATCACAACCGTGGAAAAATTAACCAAGGCAAATTTAGGTAATCAAACATAATATGGAATTTTCTACGAAAATTATTGCAAATCAAACACCCTTAACTTTTTTTTTTTCCTTTTATTATTTTGGGTGGGTGGGTGAGTGGGGTGGGGGGTGGATGATGGGTTCAACCTAATGTTTCTTCTCCTTCAGCACAACTGATTGGGTTTTTTGAAACCAAAATGAAAATCGAGTATGAAATGGTGCATGTCTTTGGGTTTGCATAACATCCAAGTTTAAATAACAGGTTGTTCTAAGTGTTCGCTATTTATATATATATATATATATATATATATATATATACACACACACATACAAAGGTCTCTCTCTCTTTCCGGCAACGAAAAAGAAAAAAAATAGCTTTTAGGGTTTTCAAGTTAGTTGGCGGCAGGCTGTTATAGAGAGGATAAATTTAGGTAAAATACAATTTTTCCCCAGAATGTAAGTCAATACTATTTTTACCCTTAAAAGGGGCATAGGATAAGCACATGCTAATCTTGTTAAGTGCCAAGGAAATTTTGGACAGAAGGGTAGATTGGATCCACTCATTCTACATTGCGGGTTCACCATGAGCAAAAAATACATTAAGGTTGTGTTTGCTTTTTACATCTTAATTCTGAAATCTGAATTTGAAAAATATGTTTGTTTTTTGTCTAAATAAAACCTATAAATGGATATATTTAGTTTAATTCAAGATTCATTTGTTTTCTTATTTGAAATTGAATTCTGAAATCCGAAAATATGTTTTATGTTTTAATAAAACCTCTTCACAAATGTACGTAGTCTAATCCAAGTTCAGTGTTCAGATTTAAATGTTCTTTATTCTCTTAACCTCTAATTCGAGTTAAGTGTTAAGATTTGAAGGTTCTTTAACCTCTTAACCGTGGTTAATAGTTGAAAATGACCGTTTATCACTGAATTTTTTTTAGAATAATAATTATTTAGTAACTCTTAAGTAAGAATGGTTCAGAATTAAGAGGCAAAAACAAACGAACCCTGATATTTGTTATTTAGATTTAGAGGTCTTCTACCTATTAACTATTTAAGAGGAAAACATGACCATTAATCGCAAAAAAAATTCAAAACACAAACACTATATAATCTCTCAAGTTTGAATTGTTCAAATTCAAACTTTAAAATAAAAATAAAATTATTTAAAAAAAAAAAGAGCCTCAAACGGATGATAAATCCTGTTCAAGTACTTTAGGGATCGAATAAGTAATTTCATCTAATTTAGCAAACAAATAAGGTTTTCAGCCTAAGTTGTCAATAGTTGCTAGTACCACCTATATAAGAGGAAAATTCAATGGTTATGAGACCTCCCCATAAAATATATAGCGCCGTCATTTCTACAAACATTAAGGGTATGTTTGGTTACAAAGTTGGGAAAAGATTGAAAAACAATTAATTTCTATTAAAAACAGATTGAAATGGTTTGTTTTTTTGAAAACTTAAAAGATTTCAAGACTAGATGAGTGGCTTGGTGAGATACTCGAGTTTTCCGGGATCCAACTCTTTCCCACCCTCAGATAATTGTGTAGTATAAAAACAATAAAAATCATTAAATTAAGAAAGAATCTCACGAAATCATTCTCTTTTTCATCAATTATAAAAAATAAATGTTTTCCAAAATTTTCCAACTTTATTAACAAACGCACCCTACACCCTAGATGGGTCAGAGTTTTGTTTTAGGGTAAGATTTCAATTATATATATATATATATATATATATATATATATATATATATATATATTACCTGATTGACAAAGGAAACCAGAGCTTCGAGATTCTCCATAGCACTAGCCACCTGTGGAATGTGACTTCCTTCACCCAGCTGACCAGCCGACACGTTCTTTGCCAGAAGCTGCTGTAGTTTTTCCATTCCTTGTGAGAGAGCATCTTCTGCTTGCTGGCATGATTGCTTAAGGTTATAAACATCTGATAACTGTTGGTCCAACAGGTCGAGCTGCGGCACAAGAACCTGTACATAACAAAAAGAAACTCTGTATTATATAAAGTGAGGCACAACAAAAACTTTGTTTACAACAAATAAATCTAATAATATCATATGGTTGTAATGTGAGACATACGACTTATCAATCACAATAATCAAGGATCACCTATGTTACAATGAGAAACATATAACTAGGAATCATAATAATCAATAACACTTATGTTATATATATAACGGTTTTACAACTTTGGTAACTCACTAATTTGAATTTTTAAGTTTGCACTTTTTCAAGTTTATTTCAGACTTTGGTACTTTTTAGTCGCTGAATATCTTAAAGTGGTGAAACTTTAACCATAAATGTACCAAAGTAATAAATATTAAAATTGAAACATGCAAATTATGGAGGTACTAAAGTCAAAAATCCCCAAAAGAAATTAGTTAGAAATATACGTATACATGTGTAAGTACATAGATGTGTGATCAATGTACATGTGTCTTTATATACCAGTAACTATGATTATTATGCTCATCTCCACACCCCCTCTTTATATAAAATTTCATATTGTCTTACTTTTAAGTGACAAAATTCAGTTCACCTGCAATCCAATAATTAAAAGGGTTATTTGTGATTTGGCCTTCATACATTTAGGCATAATTGACCTTGGACCAAAATAATTTGTTTATAACCTTTGGCCTCCAAAAATGTCATAACATAAATACTCAAAAAACGTTTAAAAAGTACTTATACCACATTTGAGGGCATCGCTGCATGCAAAAACAAATTTTATGAGGACCAATGTCAGTAACTCCTAAATGTATATGGGGTCCAAACCCCAAATAACTCTAACTTTCCAGGGTTTATGAAAAACAAATCCAATAATGATATAACCAAGTTTACACAAAATTGATCAGAGTTAAATTTGCGTAATGTATTTGAATTAATATTCGATTAGAGAATACAAATCCAGATTAGATGCTTATGTAGGAGAAACCCATGTAAGTTCTTTTTGAGATGATATATTTGTTTCAAGTGCTTAAAGTCAAACACTAATTCAGAAAAATCTGTTGAAGAAGAAGAGGCTGCTTAAATGAAAAGTCCGAATTAAATAAGCATCAGATATAGATATTGAGTTCCAGGAGTTGTCGCGCCACCAATGGGTATTTAAACTACCAGAAATATGCCAACTCTGGACTGACAAGTCTAATACCCCGGCAACAGTTTACTGCCTTCGCAATAGACCTGCCGCCTGGCTGTTGGATTTGACAGTCTACATGTATTTTGGGTAAAATAGTCCGAGATTTAACTTGAAAAATAGCAAAATCTTACAATAATAGGTGGCTTGGAGCTGCAAAAAAAGCCATTTTACAATTTGGCTTGGGGATGGTCTTACACTTAGAAGATCTGAAGGACGAAACCCTCCAATCCATTGGAAAAGGCGTTCGGCTGAAGTTCTCCACATGCCCGTCATGAGATAGAAGACATCAACCTTTGCAGCAGTTGCTTTCATGCGAAAGAGATCAAAATAGTGGTTCATGCCACCGTCTACAAGTATGCCCAACTCTTTATCAGCTAAATGAGATTGCAATGCTTTCCTTAGTTTTAAAATTTGTCTATTTTGTTCTTCCACCCACTGTCCATAGTCCATCTCAAATGCAGTAATACCTACAGGATCAATGGAGATTTGAGAGGATATATAAGATCAAGGGTATCAATCATATATAAAGCTTAAAAGCATATGATAATTTTAGCAGTGGTGTTATGATTGCACACAAATTCCTTTGGAAAGTCACATTCTTGATAGGGTGAAGACAATTATTTTAGGGTTATCTGCATTGTGGGGTTCGATGTTTTAATTTGGGGTCCAAAACTTTTTGTATTACGAGTTTGGGGTCATAAAAAATTAAAAGTTTTTTTACTTTACCCCCCCTGAGATATAACCTCATATTTAGAGATACCCTCTTAGAACTTCAATAATTAGACTAAACCCCCGTATGCATTAGTACAAGAAAGGCAATGCATAAGGTACATGCGAGATGATGCACATGCAGGGGGTTAAATCTGATTTTCTGAAAAGAGGGGGGTTATTTCTAATTATGGCATTATCTCAGGGGGCAAAGTAAAAAATAAAAACAAACTTCAATAAACGTTATAAAAAAATTTGACGCTTTTACGCCCCAAAAAGCGTAAATGTGAAACTTCGGACCCAACCTTAAATTACAATAGATAAAAAAGCCCAAATAACCCATTATCTTAGTGCTCATTTGGCTCGAGTTTTTGCAGATTCTGAGAATCGCAGATTGACAAATTCACATACGATGTCTTGAAATTCATGTTAAGAGCTTAAATAACATAAAGTCGATTCCCTTTTTGATGTTCATATTTTACATGCGAATACCAAATTAGATTCTGGGAACCACAAAAATTCAAACCAAATGAGCACCTAATGTCTACTGAGATTCACGGATTGGCAAATTCACATATGAAATCTCAGTTGTTACTTTCATTCCCGGCTGCATGTTTGTGCAGCCAGGGTTGCACATAGATAGACGGTGCGAGAGTTTGTCCCACATCGGTAATTTCCACTCTGAAGTCTTCCAAATTAGTATATAACTTGGACTGATTTTTTCACCCATTGCCATTTGGGCTTCAACAGTTTCAAAAGGAAAGCCTAAAAATAAAAGTCAGCCAAAATATTTTTGAATTAGCAATCTCCTCACAGAGCTTTGAACAACTCCCATGTTTTTTTCTTAGTTACCTCGCTAATTGTCTAAATTAGAACGATGTATCTACTTTTTTGATAGTTTGAAAAATGACATGGGTACCTGTTCAAATTATATATGTAACGGTCACATGCCGTAAGAAAAACTCGTTCCCCTCTACATCCCCCTCTCCCCTATACTCCACCACTCTATCCCCACACCACTGCCGCCCCTACCCCCTATAGCCACACCTTTCTGAGTCCCACTCCACTACTCTCATTCCTCAAAACCCAGGTTTGTTCCGAGGACTTTTGCAATGACAAATTGGACGAACACTTCGAGTGCGTCAGCTGAATCGTGCCACTGCTAAACTGCACCTTGAGCTGGTTAAAATTAATATCAGCGAAAATTAGTTGGTTAGATCTCGTGACAGAAAATCTTTCAATGATGCTAATCGATTATAGATTAGTTTCAACTGAATTTGATAATCGACCGATACCCGAACTCGTTATCTAGCTAGGTTTTGGGGCTGGTGGTAGCAGTAGGTTGGTGGTGGTAGTGGTGACAGTGTGGGTAGAGGTGGCGGTGGCTGAGGGAGGGGTGGCAGTGACAAGGGTGAGGGGAGAGAGGAAAGAGGGATTTTTATTATTTATTTTGTTCATAAATTTCATTTTTTTTTCCTTTTTTATGGAAAACGTCATGTGCAACACATGTAACCGTTAACTTTGACATGCTACAAACAAAAAATAGGTAATAATGACGGCTTTTCTAAAAGCAGACACCTAGTCCTAGTCTAAATTAACCAATGGTGAGGTTGGCAAGTAAACAACGCAAAAAAAAAAAAATATCAGTACATAATAAATGTCCTTATGTAAAGACAGTTGTTTTATTGCCTTTTAATCCTCCCTATCAAGACCCAAAAAAATTACATAACAGTAAAATACATAAGATACTCCTAAATTTCAGAGAAACAGAAAAATTGCAGTTGTATTGGTGCCATATGGAAGACAACGCATGCTCTTCTGGACAATTAAATTGTTCTATGCAGTAGAAATGTAGAATATATAGTTTGTAAATTTTATTTTGACTTAAATTTTAATATACATGTAATCAATTTCAAAAAGGGCAGTGGGCATAAAATGGCCCTAGAGAATTTAGTCAACTGATCACTCGAAAAGAAATCCAAATTACAAGATCATTGCATAAAGCAATCAACGCAACAATCCAACTATGAAGAATTTGTCTGATTTCTTTAAATTAGAAAATGACTAGGAAATTAAGCTATTGATGAATTTATAGTGTGGTTTCAAATGCATCAGCCATAAACCGGTCCTAGAGAGTAAATTACACGTATGCCATTAACTGTGCATAGCAACTTTTGAGCATGAAAAGATTTGAAGTAATTATAATAGCATTGAATGTACACCTACAGACCTGAGTTTACAGTTGCACAATACCCTACATGACCAGCATCTACCCCACCACCTATATGCACACCCTGCAGAACGAAAAAGAAAAAGAAATAATAATAAACAAAACTTAGCAAATTAATTTTATTATCATAGTTATGGATTAAATCAGCGCAAAGAAAATTTTCCCCTTACTTGCGGACTAACTGACTGAAGCTCTTGTTCCAGTTGATGCAGTTTCAAATGGCTTGTTTCTAATTGCTGAACATAGGCCTATAAAACAGATTCAGATGTTTTAGTAATAAACTATTGGGTTATTTTGCAGTTGGGGGTCCATTAGTTCTTCGTATTTGTAGTTTGGGTTCCAAAGTTTTCAATATTAGCATTTTGGTATTCATTTCCACTTTTTGCAAATAAAAATTATGGCAAAAAATATTACAAATCTTCCAATAACTACTGGGCTCCAAAGTGGCAATAACTCTATAAAAGTAATGGCAACAACGATAATGATGATGCTCCACCTTTTTTATAAAGGCATCTAGTCCAATGGGTACACCCTACCTACCTTTTTCCGCAAACGACTTTTACGAGCAGCCTCACGGTTTTGTGCAAGGCGTTTCAGCACCTGCAGATAAATATCTGGTTTCAATTACATTATTAAACAGAATATAGAAACTTAAGACATTACCATGGTGCAAAAAAATAATAAAAATAATAAATGACAACGATTGAGCATTGGAAAGTAAATAATCATTGATAGCAGAATAAAAGTTTACAACAAACATTGCCATGTCATGAGAAACTGAGAATATAAGCATTGAACATACAGTTGTTCAAGATATTTTAAAAATTCAAGCACTATAAAATGTAAAAGCAAGATTTTACAATTGCTCATAGTTTAGATATTTTGGCGTATCCTGTTACAAACCGAACAAACCACATTCACATATGCTTCCATGTTCATTGAAGACAAGTTAGTGACCAAGCAACATTTCGAAGATCGAACGCGTTGGAATCGTAACCGATATTATTTGAAGGTATATGGTATTTAGGTTTTTGATTTAAACTTATTCCAATTTATTCTAGGATGTATTTTTTATTCGAGACATTTTTCATAAAAGGATTTTCAAAAAAAAAAAATTGTTTTAACTCGTTGAAGCGAGTCTTTGATCTCGTTAGAACGAGAGACAGTTCTCATTCGAACGAAGTTGTCAACTCGTTGGAACGATGGTTTAAGTTCGTTAGAACGAACTTCTAACGAGCTTCAAATGGGGTCTCTCTGTTTGACAGCACCCGTTCAAAGTCCGTAGGAAGCTCGTTGAAATGAACTGAGTTGTTCGTTCGAACGAAACTACAACTTGTTAGAACAAAACTAGTGTTTTTGTTCAAACGAAGTGTCATTTTTGTTCGAATGAACTCGCCGCCTCGAAAACCGTGTTTCTTTATAAAAAGGACTCTTGTGGTCTTATTTTTCAAGAACTTTTGGCGAAAACGAATTTCTAGACCTATTTTAAAAGTTTCACTTTTGGTTTCGTAAGAAAAACTTTTTTTTTTCTAAATCATACATCCCTAGAATGATTTGTTGAGTTTGTCAAACCCTATTTCCATACACTACATCAAACCCTTAGAGAGTGGTCTCTACTGCCGACATCAGTAAATCTAAAAGGTGAGCTTAGACTTGAGACTTGGAAGAAACGTCTAGCCTACGCCTTATTCTCGATAAAGGTTTAAGGCCCCACACTTTTTTTTGAAAAAAAAACATTTTAGTGAAACGATATCGCCTTTTAAAGACTTTTTTTTACAAATCGGGTCAATATCTCGTCCAAAACAATCAAAAGACAAACAGTATCCCAAACCTCTCTATTCAAAACCTCTCTGCCTCTTTTCTTTTTGCCTCTAGTAAAAAAAACTAACATTGCCTACCGACTTCCGACCAAAAGTTTATTTGTTTCATTTGAAAGGTGAAAAATACACTTCTTATACTAAATCATTTTTGTATTGATTATGGAATGATTATTAATATTGGTTATTGAATGATGAAAAATACATTTTGTATATTGCTTATTAAATGTTGAGATGAACATTTTGTATATTAATTATGGAACATGCATATGAGAAAGATGGCTACCAAACATACGGATATATTTTCAAAATTCAAGGTATGTATTATTTTATTATATTACTAGCCTTACAATAATTAAAATAATAAAAAAGGAAAAATGACTTTTTACGTCGGGCTTCCCCTAAGCGCCTAGGCTCCTAAGGCTTGAGACTTGGCCTCTACGCCTCGACCACCCCTCGCGCCTTTTAGAACCTTGACTGACATTTGTGGAGATTGGATCTACTGCTGAAGAAGAAAGAATTCCGCGTCCTGAGCCTGATCGGTGGATACCGAGGGAAGTGCTGCTTCCTGTGGATGTTGCTAGACTGTGTCGTATCTGTTTGAAGATTTGATGACTTATACCGCATTATACTCAGTGAATCTCTAAATAGTCTGTAAATCGATTCGTGTCTATCAATTCTTAAACAGTGCTGATATAAAAAGGTTTTGCCCACAGGGGATTTTTCCTCAGACTTCTGTTTTGGGTTATTATTTGGTTTGACATATTTAGCTTTGGACTTTATCTTACATGTTCACCTAACATTAATCAAGATAAAACTAGGCTAAAAATTGAATCTTTGTGTGTGTGAGAGACCTGAGATACAAGTGAAATCATATAATCCGCACAATCAAACTTTATTTTAGGATTATATGGATAATCTGTATAATAGGGTTCAAGTTTTTTATGGGTCTAATTATGCATATTGGAAATATCGAATGAGGTTGACACTGAAATTGATTGACGAGCGAGTCTGAATTATTTGTGAAAGAGGGTGGACACGATTCAATGTGACAAATGACGATGTCATAAGTATTAAACCTGTTACTGCTTGGACAAAAGATATTTTTTAAATTGAGTAATTTTAATTTTCGAGGCTTAAGTGTCATCTTTGGTGCAGTCACTCCCAACGAGTTTCGTCGCATTATAACGTGTACCACATTTAAGGAAGTGTGGAATATCCTCCAACTCATTCACGATGGTACCAACGCTGTGAAAGTTTCTAAGCTATAAAATCTCACTACAAAATTTGAGACCATTACCATGCTGGAGACCGAAACTTTTGATGAGTTTTATGCACGTTTATCTGATATAGTCAATTTTAGTTTTAATTTGGGTAAGAGAATTCTTGAGACGGGGGTAGTTAAAATGATTTTAAGATCTCTCCTGTCCCGTTTTATCCCTAAAGTCACGGTCCTAAATTCTTTGGGAATCTTAGATACTCTTAGGTTAAAAGAACTCGTAGGAGACCTTCAAACTTATGAAATCGATATGTTCCCCAAAACTCAAAAGAAAAAAAAAAGGATTGCTTTAAAAGCCCAATCTAAGAAAAAGATTTTGAGCTTGATGATATTGCCTTCGATTCCAAGTTTGATTTTGAGCTTGATGATATTACCTTGTTTGCGAAAAATTTCTCAAATTTAATAAAGAAAAGTCTTCCAGAGAAAACAAAAGTTTTGAGAAAAATAAAAATGTTAATGAGGGCAAAAATGTTTCTGAGAATAATCAAGTGAGATGTTTTGAATGTGGGAGGAGGGACACAAAGTCCATGAGTGTCCCACTAGGTTAAAAAGACAAAGCAAAGGTAAAGTTGTATACAAAGTCACTCTTAGCGATAATGACGTCGAGTCGGTGGATTCCAGGATGAATCACTGCATGAAACTAATTAATGTGCGTTCATGGCCAGTCACGTGAGTACTACTAGTTCATCCCACGCCGGTGAGGACATTTCTAAATGTGATAGCCTCGACACTTTGTTGAACCTTTCTGGAGACGGTGAGAGTGATGAGGAGAATTTGAATGAGGGAGAAGGTGGACTTCAATACGCCAACGACGAGCTTTATAAAGAGTCTTTGAGAACCAAAAAGCAAAATAGAAGTTTGACTCTTAGGGTGTTTGATTTAGAGAAAGTGGTGAAAGTTTTAAGAGAGTGAGGCGTCGGTGAGTCAACTTGAGAAGTTGAAAGTTTCTTTACTCGAGCAATTGTGGTTGGTAGGGAAAAGGCTGATTTGACCAACATAGTGGCTAGTCTTACGAGATATCTTCAAGCTTCATTCGAGACTCGTGAGATCTTGAAGTCCATGCTTTCCAACTCGAGAAAGATCTCGAACGTGCCCGCGAGGTCAAGGTCACTTTAGAGGACACATCTAAGAAGGTTGGAAAGATGTTCCTCGGTCCCACGTTAGATTTAACGAGAGTCGAGGAATAGGTTACAACGGTACAACCAATTCTAATGTCGCACACGAACCGGTTTCTAAGTTTGTGATGGATCCTTATGGACCTCGACCTAACCCTCCAAGGAGAGCTCATCCTAGGCATTTTAACCAAGGTAGACCCAAACCTGTCTATATTTGCTCCCATTGCAAACAAAGAGGTCACCTTATGGAATTTTATTTTAAGCTAGGGAGAGTTTCTCACATTTGCAATCCCCAACACGCTCCCATGCGTGTTCCTCCACATGTTTCCACACATGCTCCCGCACATCATCATAGAGATTTAGATAGTTTTCGAGAGCAAGTAGAGTTTTTGGTCAAGACTTCTCAAAGTTTGATGGAGAAATTTCAAAGGATGTCTACTCTTGTTGATTACACCTCCCTGACAAATAATTGAGGTTATGACTTGCATCTAGTATAGGGCATTTGTCATGTTGCTATCTTTTGTCCCTATTATTTGATTGTATTTCTATGTATTTGTATGCTTATATATGTTTATATTTTTTGAAAAATCCAAAAAAAAAAATTCTTTTATAAGAAGTTCGAAAAATTCCAAAGAGATTTTATTTTTAATTAAAAAAAATTGAAAGAGACAGAGATTTTTGTATCTTATTTTTCATCATATATGATGTGCATTACATTCCATCCATTCATGTGACTTTTTCATAGTGTTTTGATACATGACTTCGTTTTTTTAGTGTTTAATAATCCGTGGCTAGCATTTCCTTGTTCATTGATGATTATTCTGTTCATGCTAAACTTTTTATCACCATTATTGCACACATGCACGAAGTTTTTTAACATTGTGCTTAGTTGTCATATGTCGAATACGGTGTTCTCATCTCAATAGTGTTTAGTAACGAACCAAATGTACTAGAGATAAGTTATGCTTGTAAGAATCATTGGCCGGATTTCTTTTCCCGAAAAATTTGTTTTATGTTAACAACTGAAAGGGACTGCAAAAGTGAAAATTCTCTTTGCATTAAAGGCAACCATTGAAAAGAGCCTAAAAGATTAACGGCAAACAAAAACAGATGTGCCAATGCCATTTTTATTTCATTGATACTTCGCTACACATGAACATAATGATATCTTCAAAAATTTGAGTGAATTCTTAAATATGTGAGATTTTGAGGGTGTTAAAAAGTAGAAGATCAACGGGTTTGCACAATGGACTCTCTTGAAAAATATTAAATAGTTTGACATTATTGTTTTGCAAAGCATTTAGATTTATGCATTTTGAATAAGTCGAGTCAATTTCATTTTGTTTAACATTCTTACACCTAAGGTTGAAATTGAGTTCTTTCTTTAAAAGTATCTCATTGACTTCGTCGCCTTTGTTATGAATACCTATGTTGATTTTCCCATGGAACTTATTCACACAATTACATTCCACTTTCGTGATTCGGATATTTTTGTGATATTCCATGGTGTGCTATATTTGTACCTATATGTACCTTTCATACATATATTTTTTTTATATATGAGAAAATTGAAAATTTCAAAAATAGTTTGTTGCCTTTTGAAAATTCATCGCATGTACTTTATTGATTATCTTTGTAATGTTATTTCTTTTGGATTAGGGCTAAGAATTCTTGGTTAGTTTCTTATCCTTTGTCTACTATGGACAAAAAGGGGGAGAACAAATTGTGGGGGAGTTTTTTTTTTTGCTTTAAACTCTCGTATGCGTCACGTTATTTCTTTTTGCTCATAGTTTAGATATTTTGGCGTATCCCATTACTAATCGAACAAACCACATCCATATATGCTTCCATATTCGTTGAAGATAGGCTAGTGACCCAGCAACATTTAGATGATCGAACACGCTGGAATCTTCACCGACATTTTTTGGAGGTATATGGTATTTAGGTTTTTGATTTAAACTTATTCCAATTTATTTTGGGATGTGTTTTTTCTTCGAGGCATTTTTCATAAAGGATTTTCAAAAAGAAATTTTTTGTTTTTAACTCGTTGGAACGAGTTTTCGATCTCGCTAGAACGAGAAACGGTTCTCATTCGAACGAAGTTGTCAACTTGTTGGAACGATGGTTTAAGTTCGTTAAAACGAACTTCTAATGAGCTTCAAACGGGGTCTCGTTGTTTGATAGAGTTGCATCCGTTGGAAGCTCGTTGGAATGTACCGAGTTGTTTGTTCGAACGAGACTGCAACTCGTTAGAACAAAACTAGTGTTTTCGTTCAGACGAAGTGCCATTTTTTCCGAACGAGCTAGCCGCTTCGAAAATCGGTTCTTTATAAAAATGACTCTTGTGGTCTTATTTTTTCGGAACTTTTGGCGAAAACTAATTTTATACCTGTTCCAAAAGTTTTTCACGTTTTGTTTAAAAAAAAAATTGTTTTCCAAATCATACATCCCTAGAATGATTTGTTGAGTTTGTCAAACCCTAGTTCCATACACAACATCAACACTTATAAAGTGATCTCTACTGCTGATATTTGTGGAGATTGGATCTCTACTGCGGAAGAAGAAAGGTTTCCGCATCCTAAGGTGGATACTGAGGGAAGTGCTGCTTCCTGTAGACATCGCTGAATTGTACCGTATCTATTTGAAGATTTGAAGACCTATACCGCATTATACTTAGTGGATCTCTAAGTAGTTTGTAAGTCGATTCTTATCAATTCTTAAACAGTGTTGATATAAAAAGGATTTGCCCGCAAGGGATTTTTCCTCAAACTTCTTCTTCTGTTTTGGTTTGTTATTTGGTTTGGCATATTTAGCTTTTCACTTTATCTTGCATGTTCATCAAATATTAATCAAAATAAAACTTGGCTAAAAATTGGATCTCTGTGTATGTGCGACCTAAGATGCAAGTGAATCCATATAACCCGCTCAATCATACAATAATCATAAATGGTACCAATATTAGGTCCAATATATTCAACCAATAACCTAATCATTATATCAACAAATTTTTGGTAGCTCAATGCTAGCACAAATTTAAGAGTAGAAATTGTGAGGATTTCATGTTTCTACTATTATTTAGTAGTATATTGTCATGCAACTCTTTTCATGAGTTTAGAGAACCATGTTGGAACTACAATATCTAAATTTTTGATAATTTTCAATGACGACCCCCCCCCCCCCCCCCGGCGCGTGCGCACGCGGGGGGAAAAAGACCATTTTGCTCTTTACGCCCAATTCTTAACCTCCTTCCCTTCTCTCCACCAAAAGGAAATGTGTTACCTTAACAGATTAATTTGCGTATAGACAAATAAAAGAAACTGATTATAATTTTGAGCAATGGGTTTCTAGCTGTAGGATGGAGGAGGTTAGTTTGTCAGTGGTCCTTCGAAAAAGTGCTCCTCAAGAGCCTAGATATTGCCCGTCTTCAAGTACTTGTACAAAGGCAGAATCAGAGAGAACCCCTTTGAGTATTATGCAATACACGGTGAGAGAGTAGACACCTCAATAAAGAACTGAATCGAAAAGACAGTCTCAAAAATTGGTGAGTTGGGAGGGTCTCTTTAATATAAGTTGTCAGTGATTGTGTTCTTGAACTGTGAGAGAAAACTAGGAAAGTGAGAGTTGATTAACCCATATTAACTGAGGTTGTGGGCGTGTTTCTGGCTATTGGATCTCAAAGGGGTAAGATCGGTAGAAAATAGGTAATGTCAGGTGCATTAAATGGGAAGTGACTCTGCTTAACTTAGCTAACAAGCTATCGAGAGAGGGGTTGTTGGGGCTGAAGTGACATTAAGTAAGATTCGGTTTGCAAGTTTGTGAGAGGAGATAAAGTCCAGTAATGTTTGTGATGATTGTGCTTTGTTAGGTTTTAGGTAAGGCAGCCAGATATCTTTGATGAGTTGGTAAGATAGTATGGAGTTGGTTATTAATAGGTCATTTCAAATGTGTGTATGTAGATGATAATTGAGTAAGGGATAAGAACTCCCGAATTGATCGAGTGAGAGGCTTGTAAAGCGGTTTTGAAAGGGGAGTATGTAGTGTCCTCTTTTCAAAGTGGTTAGCTTTGTTAGCCTAACGAAGCACATATTATTTATCCTCCAATCCACATACCCTAAAGTTTCCCGAGGGGGTTTGAGACTACCCTAAAGTTTCCCGAGGGGGGATTGAGACCCGGTCATATCTGCCTTTATTAAGAGCCACAGGCAACCTGATCAGTTAGAGCAATCTCACTTTAAGTGTTTGTAGAAATTAATACCTTCTGTTTTGCTTGTGGTTCATTGTGTCTGGCATAGTGTATCTTTGACTGTGTACTGCTATTGAAGTTGCCCGTAGTGCTCGAAGGTGGCTGTATATGCTTCGATGTTACCTGTACTTTTGTGAAAAGTTGTTGCCTGTGTAGGTAGGTATCGAGTAAATGGTTATGCTAACTCTACATTTGCATATGGCCGAGACTAAAAAATGTTTTTTTTTACCTAACCCCATGTATTGATCCCATATTAGACTTACTAACCCCCTCAAAGAGGGGGGGTAAGTCTAATTGTGGCATTAATACAGGGAGCTAAGTCACAAAACCCAAAAAAATTGATAATGGTTACTCTTCTCAGCTTAGATTTAAATTAAATTAAATTAAATTTCTACACAACTCAAAGAGCCTTTTGTCTTTTGCCTTTAATCACAACTCCAAGAGCCTCCCACACCTCGGAACAATACCCTTCAATCCTGACTGAGAGCAAGCGAAGGGTCTCCACCCCACGAGGGGGCTTTTAACTGGCACTGACAAGGGAAAAGCCCCAACCAGGAGTCGCCAAACATAGTAAGAACCCTATGTCAACCCTTTTGAGTCCTCTCTGCCTCTCGCTGGCCAGCGAGCTCCCTCGACCCCAGCCACTTCGCGACCGCTGAAAATGTAGGGGGATCCTCCAACAAGAGAAACGTATGACCCACGCGCCACCTCTAGAGGGACCCACGGTCTCATCGTGAACTCTAAGGTGGTTGAGGGTAGAGCCTCCAGTAAGCTACCTAAGGTTCTGTTTGACACTCAATCAACATTTCGGACCCACGCTACTACGAGCGGAACCAAGGGAGGAGGGTCAAATGCAACAAACTTCAAGGAAAATAGTGTTAGTGATTTTTCATACACAAATTACGGAGATGAGATTCAGCCTTGCGCCGACCCTGTGTCAACGAGGACTTTAAGCGCCCATATGGAGAGGAGTGGAGGACCAAGCTGTCACCATTCGAAGATTTAAGCCCCAAGGTAAACTCATTTGTCCCTCACAATCAACATATTTGTTTTCTATATTACGAGCGTGGTGAGGAGATTGATGAGTGCCTCGTGAATAGAGACCGAGGCCTGAAGCCACATATAGAGGCCCTTAAATAGCATTTAGGGGCGTGTAATGTGCTTTATACCAAGTTGATGATTAAAAGGATGATTAGGACAGGCCAAGCCCAATGTTTATCAAGGCGAACGAGACGTACGCCTCGAGGGGCTAAAAAAAAGCCTTGAGGCTTAAGCCTCAGTACTGTTCATTGAGGCTAACGCCTTTTGTGTCTGAGGCGTTGTGCCTCAAGGCGGTGAGGCGTTCGCCTTTAGCCTTCTGTTCCGACCTTTATTTCAAAACAAAACACATAAGCCCTAGCCTTCGATTCTTCAATTCCGCCCATCCTTCTCCTATTCCGGCCTTCGGTTCTCCATTTCTGGCCTTCGGTTCTTCAAACCCGTAAGTCTACGAAACTTGTTTGTTTAGCCAGTGTCTTTTTTTTTTAAGTTTAGTCCGTGTTTGTTTTTTAACCCTGCGAAACTTGTTTTTTTGTTTTTTGTTTTAGTTTAGTTAGTGTTTGTTTTTTAATCCTACGAAACTTGTTTTTTTTTGTAAAAACTTGGCTTTATTCGGTGTTTGTTTAAAAAAATTGTTATAAATATATAGTTTATTTGAAATAAATGTACTAAATTAACTTCAATGTGACTTTTTTTTAAAGTTTTCCGTTTTTTGGTTTTCAACATAGATTAATATGTTTCTTTAACTAAACTGAATACATTTTAAGAAACTAATATATTTTAAAGGTTGCTGTTTTTTTTAATAAACTTGGGTTGATATGTTTTATTATTTTTTTAATAAAGTTACTGTTTTTTTAATCTTAGCTTGAAAATCAATGTTTTTTTAATAAATTTGTTTGTTAAGTTGTATTGATTAATTTATTGTCATATTATAAAATAACCAATATGTGAATGAAGCTAAAAAAAATGATTTTGCCAATATGATTTTGCATTGATTAATTTATTGTCATGTTGTAAAATAACCAGTATGTTAAAATTGATTTTCTCAAATTACTTTTTTTTTTAAAGTTATCTCGGGGGAACAAAAAAATGTCAAACTATGTGAGAAAGTCCTCAAAGATGTTTTTTTTTTAGTTTTATTTTATATTTCTTTATTATTTTATTTTTATGGTTTTATTAGTATTTTTATAATATTATTTTGCTCTTTTTTTTCCAGTGAGGCTTACGCCTCGCCTCGCCTCTCGCCTTTCGCCTTTTTAAACATTGGCAAGGCCTTGAAGCTATTGGCCAAGAGTCTACATGGGGGCATACGGGTGGAGGTGTTGATGTTCAACGGTCCAATAAATTTGTATCCTTTCATCGATTAGTTGGATTCGATTGAGAAGGTTTGGAAGTACAAAAACCTTTGGCTGGTAGAAACAAAGTTCCAGAGCTATGCCAATGTGGTGGAACGAGGTCACAAGGAGGACAAGAGTCGATGAACTCGAGCATGTCAACCCTGACCAATGACGAGACCGTTATTGTGGGGAGCCTTTTATACCACAATGGTACCGTCGAAACTTGTACACCCAACTTCAAACTATGTGATAGGGTTCTTTGTCAATTGTCGACTACTCAGGATAGACTATATTGTTGTTATGTCTAATCATTTGCAAAAACTAGGGTAAAGTCGGAAATCCTATTATCAAAATGTGATTTTATCAAAATGAATCTTCTATGATTAGCGTTATGATGTAACCTAGTTTTTAAAGGGCTGGTTCTACTTTACACTATTTATTCTTTTACGTCTTTTTCCTTTTAGTGTGTTGCCCTATGCTACTTTATAGTATTGTAATCACCCCATTTGGGGACATCATATGAGAGAGAGAGAGAGAGAGAGAGAGAGAGAGAGAGAGAGAGAGAGTTATTTCCAACTTTTGTTTGTTCTTGTGTGCCGTTTTGTCGAGAAAATAAAAAGAAAAAAATAGACTATTTTTACTTGAACGCCCAATTCTTTTTTTATTTTTTTTTAATTTTGTGTGTGGTGGTGGGGGTGGGGGTGTTATAATAATTTTGTGGTATATTTGTTATCAAGTCTATTTCTGGTATTAGGGAAATTTCAATGATTAGTAATAGGGCATTCAACCAAAAACCATATGGCATAGGGTGGAGAGGCCCATTCAAGTTAATTTAATACTAGCTTGGGAGTCTTCAAATTATCAATGTGAGACAAGCTCTACCAATTGAAATAGGTTATAACATGTATATTTACATATTTATCCGCAAATTAAATTTAGAATTTATATCAATAGACTGTTAACAAAGATTGACCATTCTTTTACTTCAACAACACATGGCAACATCTTACCTCACCCGTCTCCCTTAGTTAATCCCTTCAATAGGCAAAATGAGAGCTTTACCTCATGAAACAGGTGTATTTCCACCCGCGAGGGGTGTTTGCCAACTACATGGTTGGAATATTAGGTGCCTATTTTGCTAGGTTTCCCCCACTCTAATGCCAATATGGCAAAATAGGTCTTTTGGAGCATCATTTTGGCTTTAAAATGGGCAAAATGCACCATATATATGACAACCCTTACTGAAGATGTTCTAGTCGTGTTCTTTTGCACACTTATCAAGTACACGTCTGTGCAAGTCTATAGCTGTAGCATTGGTAAGTGCTCTCTCTAAGGAGAGAATAATTAGAGACTACTTGGAAAACACAGCCTTGTGATTGTCTAATCACCTACAAACCACCAGGCCACAAGGGGAACTGCTAACTGCTAACTGCTAACTGCTAATTGCCAAACCAAACCAGGAGTAGGGGTGGACAAAAAAAAGACCGACCCGAATGGACCAATTGGACCGAACCGGACCGAACCGAAAATTAAGGCTATTTTGAAACCGGTCCGAAAATCGGTTCACAAAAATTAAAAACCGACTAAACCGGTCCAGTCTGCGGTCCACTATATTAAAAGACCGATTTGGACCGGACCGGACCGATTCCCATATATATATAATAAAAATAATGTTATTGTGTTTCTTATGTATAGTCTTTGAATTAATGTATATAACTTATGAATTTAATTTGGAACATTTTATATATGAATAGACATTTTTTTATTTGGATTAAAAAAACCCATGTAAATATCACTTGAAGTTTCGAGTATTATTTTTTTGTATATATATTTGTGAGAAAAATAGATAAAAACATTCATAAAATGTACATATATATAAAATAGGGTCAGGACCGAATTTTATCCCGGACCGGACCGAAATAAGCCTGGACTGAATTAGTAGGTTAACCGAATTAATCGGTTCGGTCTCGGTCCAAAAAAATTGAGGACCGAATATTCGGTCCGGTCCAAAAAATAGGCAAAACCCGGACCGGACCGGACCGTGCCCACCCCTAACCAGGAGAAACGTAAGAAAGTGCCATATATAGTAAGAGTCCTTTTACAACGACGTACAAATCCGACTCATTTTGTGTGACGCACTGACGCGTCGCATCGCGTCTGTATTGGTCCATTTTTTTAGCCTTGACGGGACCCACAAAATGAACCAATACAAACGCGACATGTCAGTGAGTCACAAAAAACATGTTAATAAATATATTAAGATAATACTAAGATATTAGCACGAACTTGATAGCCCGCAAATTTCAAATGACACAAAAAATTTCAGAATACACCAATACTATAACGTAAAGTGAGAGGTCCAACAGCAACCAGTGATGAGGAATTATTGAAATATGATTTCAAGAATGCTATTTTTGAGATTAATCACACAATCAATAACGAAAAAAGTGAATAAGACAAAAGATGATGAGAAAGAAAAGAGATGGAATGAGAAGATGAAAGAATTCCAGGCAATTATAACTAGGCTATGAAGAATGGATTCTTCAAACTAATCAAAGAATCCAAATCGTCCCGAATCAGATTTTGATTCTTCCCCATTTTAACCCGCCATTCATTCAATTTTTCATCAAATTTATTTACAATTTACAAATTCTACTTTATATCTTGTACGGTTCTAGAAGTGTCCTAAATTAACAAGAATGAATGGTAAATTTCAAACTAATCGCTATTGTTGAGTTATGAACTAACCAAACCCTTAATTATGTTTGTGAGAAGTTAAGGTATAAAAGACGAAGAAGAGAGGAGAGAGAGATCTGATATGGGAAGAGGAGAAAGAATGAAAATGAATTAAGTCATCCACTCTCCCATCTCATTCTATTTAGAACAGAAGGTTTCACTAATTACACATAGGTACCTTACAGAATAAAAGTAACATAAATAAGCTTCAAAATAATCCCCTGCCAATAGCTATGAGTCAAGGCGAGTCTACAAGGAGACAGACAGAAAATATTGTTTGAAACATAGAGAGATAAGTGCGCCTAGTGTAGCCAAAGAAACATAGATTTGAATCTTCAAGTGAGGTGTATTTTTCAAATCAATTTCTCAAATCAGATGGCCTCAGGTGGTGATTACGAAGAATGGTTTCGTATGTATTGTTACTACAAAAGTACTTTGCATGAAACGATGTTCAAAAGTTGACGTAAAACTAGATTTTGATAGGGAGAATGAAAAGGTGTCTAATTATTTGCAAATAAATTTCTTTACGGGGATGGTATTATTATTTACAAGTTCTTTGGTCATGGTTCATGCTTTTACGTTGGACCTAGGCAATTTCGTTAGTTCTAATAGGTCTTATCAAGTAACTTTTTACCTAGTTTATCTGAGTATGTGGTCAATTAGTAAATGAATGAAACTAATCGTTCTCTGGTACTAAATTACTTGTACAAACGTTAATATAATGTCTATATAAAAACTAAAAGTAATAAAATATATTTAACATTATTATCTTGTTATCCAACGCACCGTAGCAATTTTTTTTTCTTGAGATTTTTCGAATCGTCGGACCAGCGCTGTGTCTCACCTGCAACTGCACCCATATCTATGCTTCATAGAAATTAGGATTTCTACATAACCACACTTAAGAAGGCAATCACATTCTGAGCAATAGTTTTCAGCTGTGAAATCTCATATAAGATCTTCACTTTATATAGATGGTTACAATCCTCTGTACAGTTGTAATGCCCTAAAACATTTCATCCTCAACTTAAACTACACAACTTACAATGAAAAAAAAATATTAATGGCAGTCCTCAAACACACAAATATGCAATGTTTTTACCTTGTCAACAGGTTTAGGCGGTTCTTGGTCATAATCGTTAGAAGTCCCAAGTGTTACATGTGAAGTATCTTCTGACTACAAACATTACATATATGGATAAGTTCTCTCTTAGCAATCGAGAAAATATGGCATAAACGTAAGGAGCATCTAATGAGACTTAAGGAATTTTTTCAAAATATGCACCTGGCTATCTAGTTTTGTGCCAAACTCTATAATTGCGGATGCGTTTGGACAGCCATTACCTTTGAAATCGCCCCACATGCTCATCTCATGGATTGGCTCATATACAGCCATCCTACTTGAGGAGACAAACTGGGTGGTTGGAGAATGCATGCTCTTTGGACTGTTAATGATTGATCTCGATTAGCAACCAACATCTATACATAATAATAGCTATTTGAGGTAAAGAAATGAAGCAAAATGTAAACCATTGATAAATATAAAATGGCAAACTTAAGTTTAAGTGTGAGAAACTCATCATTCTTCTCCTAGTCAAACTTCTAGTGACACTTGGTATTGGAATTTAAGCAACACTTGTGGACCAAAATGAAAACTTCAGTGGTTTTTCTGGCCAAAAAAAAAGTTAAATGATTGAATTGAAAAGTGCAAAGTTGCTTTTTCATCATTAAGCCTTCTAAAAACATGGCATAAAAAGCAAACCAGGAAATAAAATTTTGAATTGTTAAAGATTCGGAATGGAGCAGTGAATTCGTCGGAAAATCTTACATGTCCAAATTAAATGTGCACCCTTAGTTACACTATTCCAATATGCACTCAAGAAAACAGATTTTGTTCGAAAGATTCGTCTTTTATTCCCATTAGTTTGTTCATAACTGTATAGGGGGGTCGATTTATGTTTCGTGTCGTGTTGTATTCGGACCATGTCATTTCTGGTTTGTGTCAAGTTTTAGTCACACCCACATCTAACCCAGCCTTCTAATCGTGTTAAATGTTCCTTTATTAACGGTGTTGTGTTCAAATTGACCACATAACCAGCATTGTCTTAACCAATCATACCACTCATAGGTGTCTATATACTATTAGTTAAACGGGTCTGTCATTTACGGGTTAATCGTTTTTAACACTAACCGTAAAATACTAACTTTGTGTATGGTTCAGGTCGTGTTATCCTATTCAAATTTACCACCCCTATATCTGTGCTTTATTCTGGCGTGTCATAGCCCAATGGGTACCCCTCGTTTTAATTTTTTCAGCACACGTTTTATTTTTTTAGTTTATTACTTTAGTAAATATCTAATAGTTGGTTATTTAGGTGTTTATCAAGGTAGTGGGTGGTCTCCTAACTTAACTAGGATACTTGCCCAACAAGTCGTAGGAAGTCTATAAATAAAGCTCCAAGGTCTTCCCTTGTATTTACTTTTACAATTAACAACTAATGATATTTGGAGTTTTCCTAGAATTAGAGTAATTTGTTATTCGTGTTTTTCAACTGCATTTTACATCAAATTGGTATCTAACTCAGGCTCTCTCTTGAGAATAAATCCCCGTGTGTGTATTACCCGTGTGTTTATAAACCAAAACGCAAGGATGCCTCCTAAAGCAATGAAACAATCCAAGGCCCAAGAATCTGCCCTAGAAAGCATTCAACAAATGTTGTCTAACGTGGCAGCTCAAATCCAAAGTATTCAACTCACAGCGGAGTTACATTAACGAAAAAATCAAGTGGATGGAAGTCGAAGGGTCTGTGGCCAACGCCGACAGCACCGTGGCTAACCCCCACCATCACGGCGAGGCCGCAACAAGCAGGGGAGCACCAACTGGGGAAAGGGGAAAGCAGAGGCGGCCTCCCCGCACCTTGTGCGGCCCCTTCGAGAGTAATAGCAGGGCAGCTGAGGGCGGGGTGTAGTCGTAGCCCCTCGGCTGCTACGCCGAGGGGTGCCCGACATACTGGGGATGCAACCTAACCCCAAGCGTCCACCGGAGGGATTTTTGATAAGGTTTTTAAAGCGGTCCGAACAGATCTGGCATGGAAACCGATTCGAACGGCCCACATGGGTTTTCGATATGCCATAATGGAGTCCGTTGAAGTGTTCGATGCTAGGATAGATATATGGGAACAAGCCGGGTGGACAAGGCCTTGGGCAAACAACCGTTGCACCCGGAGAAGGAGATGATTCTTATTGAGGGTTTGTCCCAAAAAAAATTGATAAGCACCGGAAAAAAGCTAGTTATATTCATTCAGCCCCACAATCGGTGTCGTGGGGATGTAAGGAGTCCAAGATGGACGTGTCACAGTGGGTCAAGGAATTCAGCCCAGCCCATTGAAGTTGAAGTTGGATGGGGAAGATATCGATGAAGAGGATGGCATTCCACTCATTCGTCGCTTATTATACGTCGATGAGAGACCATTCAAACAGATAGAGACTTATCGTGACAGTTTACACCATGTTGTAAGGTATGGTAATAAACCACTTTATGTTCCCCCAATGATCGTGTGTGCCAGGCAAATGAACAACAATTGTCCTCTCAAGACAGTACAGTAAGAGAAAAACAGTGCAACACGTGACCAAAAAATCAATTCCTTAAACAACCAAATTGGTAGCCCGCGTAAGCACCAAGGGGCCAAGACGGGTCATACCGAGGACCCCAAAGATGTGTTACGAGGTGGAGAATTAACGTAAGACGACCTTATTACCTAGATTAGATTGTTTGGTAAGGCTATGCATGGCGATGTTCCGCTAGATGTGAGCATGTTTGATGGGAAGATGGATCCTGACACGTTTATGAATTGATTAAAGCGTGTCGAGTATTTCTTTGATCTAAAGAAGTATCGGGGTTAGAGGTGTGTTAAGTACCTGGCTGCAAAGTTAGAGGGTTATGCATTAATGTGGTGGGATCAGTTGGTGCACAATAGGGAAATGAGTGACTTGGACGCGATTACTTCGTGGGAGCACATGAAGGCGGAGAGACATGTTTGCACGTATTTAAGCAAGGTTACATGTCTGTAAAAGAGTATTTAGAGCAATTTCAGTTACTAAACATCCGGGCTAAGCTGAGAGAGCGAGGAGAAGAAGATTGGACGTTACAATCAGGGACTCCAGCTTAAATATCAACAGAGATTGGGCTGAGCCAAATTAATTCTTTAAGTCAAGCTATTGAATACGCGCGGAAGGTGGGGACTACTTCAAGGCAGGGGCAACTATGGTAAAGAGTGGGACAACTACCAAGACACCTGTAACAGCGCCTACAACACCTGTCACCACTCCAGTTAATACTACTACTTCAGGAGCCAACTTCAAGTGCTATAATTGTGGATGATTGTGGAGTGTTTGGTCACTGAGCATCAGATTGTCCCAAGAAGAGGTTTTGAGATCGAGCAGCCATCGGAGCATGCGCAGGTTCTTACATAACGCATCCATGTCGTCGGAGACGATCGACATACCGCTTTAGTGCTCAAGACAAGCTTTTCTTAAAAAGCGGAATGGCATGTAGCGGCCAAGTGGGTCCCCTCGTGGGGATCCCTTTTAATTTTTTTAGCACACGTGATGGAAATGGGTTCATAATTAGGGCTTATGATTCATTTTAATATTTGTTATTAGTTTTCCTTTATTTTAGTTCTTTTATTTACTTTTATATCTTTTAATTGGTCTCCAAGCATGTTTGGGATTAATTGGGTATATTTTTGTTAATGATTCCCTTTTTTAGTCCTTTAGGTAATTACTTGACTAGCAAATAATTCTCCTCATATAAATGCCATTGTACTCCACATTTGGATTAATTTCTCTCTTTAGAATTTGGTGTTTGTTTAGTTTTTGGCCATTGACGGGTAGTTTACGTCAAATTGGCATCAGAACGGGTGTCGCTCCACATTGGTGTATTCGTGTGTTAGTCTGTATCGGTATGTGTAGAATATTAAAATTGTACGCTACCAACTCGATGGCCCCAAAGAAATCCAAGCCACAAGCGGAAGAAATTCAAGAATTGAAGGGTCAATTAGCACGAATGGAGGAAATGAACGACCGAATAATAGTTAAGGTGGTTCGAAGGCAACAAGAATAATTCGAGGCTTTCTTGCAACAATTTTCTAAGTTGCAAAACCCTAGCCCCATCCACTACCGGCCAACCCCTTCCACCCCATTTTCCCCCAACCCCAACGCCGGAAAACCTCCCAGACCATCCCAATCCCAATCGAACCCTCACCCGCATCACTCCCACCCCAAAAACCCCATCGCTGCCCCCGACCTTGGCCGAATTTCATCTCCAGCAGCGAAACCCACCAAACAAGCCCCACTGCCATCGGGTCCCAGCTAAAATCCACCTCTAGCCGCCAGAAAACCCTTGATTTCCTCCAACTCCATCTCCAGCTCTTCGAACTACCTGCCGACAGGCCCCATCCTCCCGGTTTTGGTTGGAACCCCCCAACAAAGTCGAGCTTGAACATGAATTTTAGCTCATTTAAAAAAAATGCGACAGTTAGGCTCTGCTCGAGTTCGGTTCGTGTTCGGATTTTAAAGCATAAACGAGCTCAATTAGGCCTCTTAAAACCGCGCTACTCTAGCTCGACTCATGTTCGGCTCGTTTTCGGCCCGTTCGTTTAGTAAATGAACCGAGCTCGAACACAATTTCAAGCTCATTCAATAAACAAGCTTAGTTAAGCTCAACTCAAACTCGACTCAATTCGTTTGCAGCCCTAGCGTCGCTAAATGTCAAAATGAGTGGCAAGACAACAGAAAAACAAAATGATGAATAAAGTCAAATAATGCAAACTAAATGCTTAATAATATCAAATTACACCTAAATATTTACAACATGTGAAAAACATGTAATAGACCTATAGGGACTTTAGTGCCCAAAAAAACATTCAAACTCCAATTTTGGCAAATCTCTTGACCAAAAACATTCAATGCTTTTACTATACTTTCAATTCAATACCTTTTCTAAACAAACAACAAATAGTTCCTTCAATAAATCATAGATTTGGCAGTTGAAATACAAACATGATAATCAACCAATTTTTTTCTCAGCTAATAACAATAACATAAACAAATAAATTAAAATTCGAACCTTTGAAGAAACTTTTGATGATGTTATTATTTTTTTTATTTTTTTGCCGCTCAATTTGCAGGCGTCCAAAGAGTAAACCGAAACGCTAGGTTGTTGAAAACCCTTGAGTCCATTTGTGAGAAGAATCGAATGTGAACACGAAAAAAAAACTAATATAGAAATGAAATGAAATGAAATAATACATACACACATAGATGTGTGTGTGAGTGTATTATTGTGATTATTATATAATATGGCATCGTATTGCGTTATGTTATGATGATATGATATGGTGGGAGCTTAAGACGTCATCACATGTCTACCCATTATCAAACGTCACTAATATATTATATCCTTTGAACATGCGCACCAAGCCACTCTCTCTTAACCTGCGCACCCCATCTTCCCTTTCATTTGGCTCGCGATGGCAATTTAACTCGACCCGTAGGAATCTCGCTCCGTTCCGTCTCTAATAAAACGGATTTTAAAATCCGATTAATAAATTAGAAATGGGTGTGGGTTTTAAAAAAAATCGTTTATTAAATAGAGTGGGCTAGGAGTTTGTTTAAATAAACCGGTTCGCTCCCCCCGTTTAATTTAGCGCTATATAAATACCTTTTATATGTAAGTTAGTTACAATTAAACCATATATATATATATATATATATATATATATATATGCACACACACACTTTAAAAAAAAACTTTATATGTATTTTAATTTTATAAAAGATCTATGTAGAAAATATAGGTTGATAATTGGGGGAGCATTTCACATATTGGAATACGAACCATTGTAGACATCTAAGATTATAATGTATTATTTTTAAAATTATCTCGACCCGTAGGAGCCCCGTCCCGTCCCGTTTATTAAATGGAGTATGTTAGGAGTTAATATAAATAAAAAACGACACGTCCCGTTTATTAAAGGGGGCGGGTTAGGATTTTTAAAAACCCACCCCAAACCCGCCCTGTTGTCATCCCTACATTTGGCGCGTTTTTGGGTTGGGTCATATAGATACCACTCGGACAGTCTTGGTGAATTTGATTTGGCCCTCAATTCGATATCTGGTACTGTTAAAATAATGTTTGGGCAGTGAAAGCCACGAATCGTTAAACGTGGATTAATCGAGGTGCGCTTAAACCTGGTCCGAACACTACGTAGTATGATACAAAAAAAATAGATAGGTTCGTTTCGTTGCAAAGTGGACAAATGATCTTAATGGTAAAAAAATTCATGACAAATTTTATGGTAAAAATGTTAGGTGTGTTTCATCATCATCATTATCTTAATCCCATCATATGAGATCGGCCACATGGATTCTCCTTTTTCGTTCGAATCTATTATATGCATTATTATCATTCAAGTTTAATTCCTTAAGGTCTCTCCTATTAATTTCCTCGCACGATAGCTTAAGGCGATCACTTTTTCTTTTACCCTCTATTTTCAACAATTTTCCCTCTTGTTCCAGGGGTATCTACTGGTCTACACAACGCATGACCATACCACCTAAGTCTACTTTTGCTTAATTTATCGCTAATGGGAGTTTCTCCTAGCTTTTCTCTCACGTATTGATTTTTAATTTTGCCCTTTCTCGTAATTCCTATCGTCCACCGAAACAACTCCATCTCACTAACATGGAGACTTTGTTCATGTATTTTATTTAACGCTCAACACTCCGCTCCATACAGGATCGCTGCCTAACACCCCATTCGTTTGTATCCATTTCACCCAACCAGTTGATATTTCACTCGTAACATCCTCGTCAATATTCCCATTACTTTGTAACATTGACCCTAGATAACGAAATTTATTAATTTAGTTTATCATTTTTTCTTCAATCTTTAACATTATGTTACTCGACCCCTCATTATTAAATTTAGATTCCATAAATTCCGTTTTATTTCTACTGATTCTTAGAGCCTTAGATTCTAAGGATTTTCTTATCTAGTCTCATTGCTAAGCTTTCCTTTGATAACATCAATTTTTTAGGTGACAAAAATGAGATATTTGACAGAATTAATGATAAAAATGACAAATGTAAAACAAATTGATATATTAAAATTTTGACTTTTAACCAGATAAAATTCTTAACAAAAAAATTGTTGCTAAAACAATAATTTTGACAAAAAAAAACAACTTACAATGAAAAAAAAACATGTTCTTATAAAATAGTCTCTAATAATAAAATCAATTTATAATGAGGAAAAAAATAATTTTTGATTTTTAGCACAAAAACAAAAAAGTTTTTTTAATAAAAAATAGTTTATAGTGAAAAACGATTTTTTTTAGAAAAATAATTTCAACACAAAAAAACAACTTTTAATGGAAATACAATTTTTTAAAAAAAAATTTAGTAAAACAAAACAGCTATAGTGAAAATTAAAAACATTTAAAAAATAATTTTTAATAAAAACCAAATTTTAACAATAAAAAAACCGTTTTGACAAAAATAAAACATATTTTTATCGAAAAACATTATTTTGTGAAAAATATTTTTGTAAAAAAAATAGTTTTAACACAAATATTTTTAGTGAAAAATATGTTTTTTTTAAAATAATTTTTAGCCAAAAAAACAGTTATAATGAAATATAAAAACATTTAAAAAATAAATTTTAACAAAAAAAAATAATCGATATTTAAAATTTAAAAAATAATAATTTTCATAGCGACGACAAAACTGTGGAAAAAGTTTGTCATCCTATATAAGTAAATATAATTTGCTCGCAAATTTGCCAAAAAGATGACACATCACGTACGTGGACATGATATCCATGAAAAATTCGTCATGAAAAATAAAGACTATCAAGCACACATAATGGTGGCCAAAACCTTTAGGGTCCGTTTGGTTGGCATTATTTGCCATGGGTATTGGCAAATAAGTTGACAAATGGAGTATTTGCCTACAACTTGGTGTGTTTGGCACAAAATTTTGTCTACAAGTTATTTGTCAATGTACTACACCTCCTATGCACAAGCTGTGGGCAAATTTTGCTTACCTATTTGAGTGAAAAATATTTGCCAACAAATTTGCCAACTTCTTAAACGGTTTTAATGTTTTAAAAAATAATTTAAAAACTATTTTAAATAATTAAAAAACTGCTATAAATATTTAAAAACTGTTTTGTAATGTTTTAAAAACTGTTTTTAATATTATAAAAAAATTAAGAAAATGTTTTACAATTTTTTTTAAACACCGTATCAACAAAATATTGTAAAAACTGTTTTTAACATTTTTAAAAACTGGTGTGAATATATTATAAAAATTGTTTTAAAGTTTTAAAAATTAATTTTAAAAACTGTTTTAAATAGTTAAAAAACAATTTTAAATATTTAAAAACTGTTTTGTAATGTTTTGAAAACTGTTTGTAATATTATGAAAAATTCTTAAGAAAATCTTTTACTAATTTTTTTAAAAACGTATTATAAAAATATTATAAAACTGTTTTTAACATTTTTAAAAATTGTTTTGAATATATTATAAAAAATATTTTAAAGTTTTAAAAAACATTTTTTAAAACTATTTTAAGTAGTTTAAAAAACTGTTGTGAATATTTAAAAATTGTTTTGTAATATTTTAAAAACTGTTTTTAATGTTATAAAAAATTGTTAAGAAAATGTTTTACAAATTTTTTGAAAAACCATAATATAAAAATATTGGAAAAATTGTTTTTAACATTTTTAAAAACTGTTTTGAATATAATATAAAAACAGTTAAAAAGTAAAAAAAAATAAAAAAATATTTTAAATAGTTAAAAAAACTGTTGTGAATATTTAAAAATTATTTTGTAATATTTTAAAAACTGTTTTCAATATTATAAAAAATTGTTAAGAAAATGTTTTACAATTTTTTTTAAAAAAATCGTAATATAAAAATATTGTAAAAACTGTTTTTAACATTTTTGATTGTAATATAAAAACTGTTTTTAAATAAATTAATTGGATTGACCTTAATTTCTCTTAATGGTTGTTTGATAGCCTCATGTGAAAAAACTAGGTAAAATTTGCGAGGAAACTTTTGTCGTGCCCACTCTTTTGCCCATTGTCAGCCAAACGGACCCTATTTACCACAATTTCCCTCATTTGCCATGGCAAATTAGCCCTATCGAACTTTGTTGCACCTATTTGCCATGGCAAATCACATAAAGTTAGTAAATATAAAAATTTATCTACTTTTTGGCTATTTGATAGCACAATTTATCGTAGCATTGTTTATCAGTGTACAACACCAATTATACATAAAATGTTGGGAATTTTTTTTTACCTATTTGTGTGAGAAATATTTGCCAACAAATTTGTTAACTTCTTAAAATCAGTTATAAAAACTGTTTTAATATGTTATAAAATTATTTTGAATATGTTATAAAAGTTGCTTTAATGTTTTTAAAAACAATTTTAAAAACTGTTTCGAATATTTAGAAAATTATTTTGTAATGTTTTAAAAACTGTTTTTAATATTATATAAAATTGTTAAGAAATGTTTTATTTTTTTTTAACAACTGTATTATAAAAATATTGTAAAAACTGTTTTAAACATTTTCAAAAATTGTTTTGAATATATTATAAAAATTGTTTTAATGTTTTTAAAAATAATTTTAAAAACGTTTTAAATATTTAGGAAAATTATCTTCAATATTTTAAAAAAAAAATTGTAATGTTTGAAAAACTTTTTTTAATGTTATAAAAAATTGTTAAGAAAATGTTTTACAATTTTTTTAAAAACTGTCTTATAAAAATATTGTAAAACTTGTTTTAAACATTTTTAAAAACAATTTTGAATATATTATAAAAAGTGTTTTAAACTGTTTTGAATATATTGTAATACCCCGTATTTTTCTCGAATAAATAATCAAAACTATATCTTTGAAATGAAATAAAAATTTGTAGAAATTGGATTAAATCAGTGAATTTAAAATTTTAATTGTAAACAAATAAATTGTTATCATGTCGTAATTATGTATGGTTGATTTTATTGCTTTAACGTTTATAACAATGCATGTGTAGTAGAAAATTCATAAATGAAGTGCGACGCAATTATAAAAATGTAATGTTGGGATAAATTAATTGGGACGTATTTCGAGAAGTATACGAGCTCGTTTAGATTTTTTTAAACCTTTAAAAATGGTCCCGAACTTTTGGGGTAATTTGCTTATGGTTTGGGCCCATTTGGGGGTCCAAAATTTAGGATATTAACCCAACTAGGGATTAGAGAGTTAATCACTCATATTAGGAAGTTAATAAACTCCCAGAAGGTTATCTTTAAGAACCATAGTCTAAACCATTGTGAGAGAGCAAGGGGAAGAAGAAAATCACCACAAGCGATTAAAGGGGAATTCAAAGGGATTTTTCAACTGCATATCCAGGCAAGAATTTTCTAGCTCGAAATTTCAATTTGCTTCTTGATCCATTGTAATGACCCCATGTGATTCCTGGGTTTTAGGTTGACTTTTTATGATTAAATGTTAGGAATTAATCTCATGCATGTAGAGGATTAATTATAACATAGGGTGTTAACCCAGAAATCTTGGAATCGATTGCAATTTAAAGATAGAAGCCTTAGGGTTCTTGAGATGAAATGTGAAAATCTTGGAATCATGTGTAGTGGGCTTTAATATATGTTTATGATCTACATATTCTAGCATAAATTTCATGTTATATACCCCATAAATTGAATTACATATTGTCGATATTGTAGAAGAAATTCGGATTTAGGTTCTTAATGTATTCATGAAAAAATTGGTATTTGGGGATGGAAATTTGTGATATTATATGAAATTTATGGTTCAATTACGTGTAATTAAGTAGTAAGAACTCATTTACCTGTACGTTGAAAAGAAATTATGATTAGAATGGAGGAAATTCGTATTAAACAAAACTGGCGGATCTGGGCTGCTGGACCATTCTGAATCGATTCGGCCTTGGAGCGAATCGATTCGGTTTGGAACCGAATCAATTCAGCCCTGGGGGCTGAGTGAGTTGGGGCCATGGTTAGTTCCGTAGTATTTTTAGAAGTCTGAACGAGTTGGTAGGATGGTGTTTGGGTCAACGAGGAATTTATTAAAATGTAAACGTGGCTCATATGTTAAATGGGATATTATATTTAACTAGATGGTTAAATAATTTGTTAAAGAAGATGGAATTAATAATTAACGAGATGGTCAATTATTAATTGATGAACATTTATGGATATCATGTGGGACATTTAAATAATTATAGAGTAGTTACCTATGCATATTACATGGGAATAATAATATGTACTTATGTGTATTTGTGTGCACATACCAATGTTCATGGATGGTCCTATCAGCTTGGGGTTTCGCGCGTTCGAGACCGTAGCACACGTCGATACAGGTGGGTTAGGCATTATTTAGGTCAGTTAGGTACTACGTAGTGGCTCCATCTACGATAAGTAGGTGTTGATCCTGGGATCCTTTGTCATTGCTGGGTATGGGCTGTGAATTGGTGTACTGCGTGTGTTTTGTTATGTCCGATTTGGATAAAAGATTCCTCCAGACTTGTCGATAGAGCACGAACGAGATACCACTGGTAGATGCCTTTGCGTGTCGCATATATATATATATATATATATATATATATATCAATTGTCTAAAAATGTGGACATAACTCTCAGACCCCTACTATGTTGTGCACAATAGATGTTTATGTTATTTTCATGAGATATATATATATAATATTGGGATACCTTGGGATTTGATAATTGAATATATCGGTTCCATTATAGCAATTGATTATAGCTAATTCAATTAATATTAAATTGGCACGATTGTCACATTTATTATTTCGGGACTTATTGGAAAGCGAGAAATATCACACTTAGATGAGGGGTAAGAAGTTAATTGCATGTAAGTGACGATGGGGCGACATATACTTTGCATCGACTATATTTATTACATTTTAAATGAATTCTGCACATCTAGGGATCTGACCCAAATTTAAATGTTTTCTCTCCTCAGGTGCTCATAGACACGAATAACATGACTATTGACATGTAAACCTTGCATTCTCATATTGTTCCTCGGGCATTTCGGATCCATTGATTCCAGCTTAGGTGCTTTCCAGCTTCTGTACTTATTTTATTTGGGATTATTGTATGGGCATAAGCCCGAGACTTATTTACTTTATGTTGGTTTGGGTATTTATTATTATGTCGGACTTGTCATACTATTTATGTTGGATTAGATTTGTTTATTTAAATGTTGATTCAAACCGAATTATGGTCTTTTAATATATGACTTATATTATGTTTATGCTAAGAATGACATTAATTGAAAAATATGCCCCATCTTCGGCGTATCGTGTCTGGCCAGCCTTTACGTGAGAAAATGGAATTTGTTACATATATTATAAAAATATTTTGCCTACAAAGCTTGTTTTACCTCATTTGGTTGTTTTATGGCCTGATGTGAGAAAAACAACATTTGTCTTGGCAAATCTTACCGTGACAAAGTTTGTCATGGCAATATTTACCATATTTTGTACCAAACGGACCTTAGTGGTTTTTTGAACACGAACATGATATGTTTACATTTTTTTTATTTCACACCCAACAGGACTAACATGATTTTATAAATTTACATTGAATTAAACACAAATTGATAAGATAATTCGAATAAAACAACGATTGATACACTAAGACATGATAACATGTCAAAAAATTATAAAATAATGGATTTAGGTTTATTGTGTTTTTGTCAAAATCGGGTCAACACGATAGATACTTTAATATAATGGTTCAGGTTTAGAAATTTTGATACACGTGATTAGACTCGTTTGTACTCGTTAAAATCTTATATTACTTTAATTATTGATTAATAATTTAACTTTAATACATTATGTAATATTTGTTATGTTAATAAATTTGGATAAAGGACATTTTGTCGTTGTGATCATTTTACTATAAACATTTGAATTAAGGATGTAAGAGTTAATTATATTATATTTTGATGGCGAATTTTAGTTATTTAACAAATCGGGGGACCCGTTAATTGTAATTGTTTGGTTTGGGTGACTCGTTAACCTTAACGGTTTGGGTTTGGATTTATTTATTGAAATAAATTTGTTAATGGGTCGTGTATGGGTTGAGAGGGGTTTGAAACGAAAGATATATAGCAAGACACGACCTATGTCACGGTCTAGACATTATATGGTGTGTTCAGGCTGTGCTAGTATCGAGTTTTTTTTACCCCAAGTAGTGTCATGTCGTGTTCATGTCAAAATTATGAATCATATTTTCGTGTCTTGCCGTGTCAATTGTTTTTTATTTGGGTTATCGTGCTTATTTTTATTTGATTGAGCATAAAATTTATGAAATCATGTTAGTCATGTTGTGTTATGTTCATGTGAGGTAAAAAAAATAAGACGTCGTTTCATATTGTGTTATTGTCTAAAAAAACTCTTGTCATGTTCTGTCGACTGAAACCCGATTCATAAACATGAATTGTCACCACTAATTTACACTGATTTCTTCTCTCAAGATGTTAAAGGCATTTTTTTACTACAACAACTCACAATGGTTAATGATAGTTGTACATTGTGTTTTAAAATATCGTATTATGGTGTTTAAAAGAAAAATATGAGCATTTTTAATGACACATTTTGGAAACTTGTGCATACTTATATATTAGGCTCGGATGTGCAAAAAAATGGTTTGTCCTAAGGTTTGTACGCAAGAGAATTGAGGGATCTCGATTTTTTATGGTTTCGTAAGAAAAAAATGATTAATGCTAAACTGAAGTGTCTAAATCAAGCCCTAATTAATTGTTATATTATGTAAATTTTTGGAATAATATTTAGTGGATTTTTGTATCGAACCGTGCACATCCCTATATATATTAACCTCGTGAATTTTGATAACAAAATTCTCTTTCGTGTATAAGTCTCGCGACATGACATGTCGTGTCTCATCTATTTCGTGTCAAAGTTGACATCACTATATTTCATTAGTGACAACTCAAAATCTTTAACACTAAACATAAAACCATTTTCTTATTGCCATGTTCGTCGTGCATGTAAATAATTTCTCCCTATCATGTTTATTGATATTGGAAAATGCAGACCAACTTAGTTGAATGAGAAAACATAAACTCTGTGTAGAATCATGAACACCATCAATTGGATATGTGCGTGGACAGTAAATGTAGGGACATAAGATGAGAAAATGGATCAAAACACACATATATAAGTTATTCAGCCACGCATGCCTACTTCCACTGAAATTGAACATGTTTTTCACTAGCAACAATGGTGAATCACCATCTTTTGAGTATAGTCCACAAAAAGAGCCTATAAGATAAACGACACACAAATATAGAAGTGTCACGACTATTTTTATTTCATTGATGCTTCGCTACACAGGGGCATCATGATATCTTCAAAATTTGAGAGTTAATTTTTAATTATGTGAGATTTTGAGGGTGTTATAAAGTAGAAGATCAATGAGATTTTGAGGGTCTTAAAAAACATTGAATAGTTTAGTGTTATTGATTTGAGAAGCATTTAAATAGTTTAGGTTCTATGCTCTAGTGGTATAAATCAAAATCCCACCCGAAGGCTCCTCAAGGCATGATTGTCCGCAACGTGCAACCTAAGCTCGATAACAAGAAGCGTAGGTATGTCATGCACATAATAGTTCAATCGATAAGTATACACACAACTTATTATATTCATTAGGTATTCACGCCACCTAAGTTCCTAAATTGATATCTAGTATATTCATCTCTACCACCCACAATACTTTAACTGTACGATTACCTCTCTATCGTATATACTCTTTAAGTTTCTCTCATTCCAACCCATTCCCTTAGTAGTTACATAATCTCTCTTACTACTAAATTCTGAAAAGAAGTTACTCTAGAATAGCTTAAGTCCTATTCTCTCACTTAAAGGTACCTAAAAGGATTTTTAACTCATTTGGGCAAAAATTGGAGTTTCTGAAATCTCGTTAGAACTTGGGGATTCTCGTTCGAATGAGGAGGTTCGAACGAGTTTCTCACTTCAAACGAACTCAAAAATCTTGTTGGAATTCTCGTTCAAACGAGGTCGTTCGAACGACCTGGGCAGGTCTTCGAACGAGAATTCTGAGAGTGTCCTGTCTTTCAAAAATTTCATTTTTCTCAAATCATTCAACAACCAAATCACTTCAAACTCGTTCTAATCCAAATTTAACAACACTAAACCATATCCCCTAGTATTATAACACTTTCCCATCCGTTTTTAACTTCAAATCCCTAAAATTATAGCATGAATTTTGATTAATTTTCTCAAATTATCAACAAGCCCTAATTTCACATAACCTCCGTTAACAATCATTTAATCCCATATTTAATTTCGTGAAATCAATATATAAAACCCAAATTTTCCATACCCAGAATATGGTTATTCAACTACAGGCAAACCTATTCTCCCAATTAAAGATTAATACCCAATTTCAATCCCAAATTCATAATATCATGGTTATTATATCAACTATATTAACATGAATCATACATGCTCTAAAATTCAGCAAGATAAACACTTACCTTTTTGTGAACTTCTGATTCGCTGGATGAAATTGGTATAGTGATGATCCTCTCTTCACGATCTACGCATTGGTATAATTTTTGGTGTGAGAGCTTGAGTCTTTATCCCTTGGCTCCTATGGAGTTCTTTTTCTTCCTCTTTGGTTCTCTCTCCTTCTCTCGCGTAGGTTTGGAAACTCACAGATAGCCTATTACCCACATATTCTTCCTTTTTAATTTTCTATTTTCGTTCATTTTAATTCCCCAAAATCTCAAAAGACTAAAATACCCCTCCGGGGTGTCGGTTTGGCCTAATTGCCCCGAAATCCAAATAAAACACCCGAGTAGAGTTTTCTAACTATCTCGACCCTTCCATACTCATTGGCGCACTCAAAATGGTCATTCGAGTTACTTAAAAATATATTATCTTTTTAACTCAATAAGTGACACCAACACGACTTACATGCGCGTCCCAACTAAATATGTTGCAACTGCTGTATTTTTCACTCCCTACCATAATAATATTTTCGTAATCATATATAATTTTACTCTCTAAGTAATACTCAACATAATTATCATCAATAAATACTAACTCTCATCACGCTAGTAATTATTATATTTAAATCCGAATTAATTATAAATAAATTTTCTCCATTTAAATTAATTAATCCTAATTCCATAATTAAAATAAAATTCCTCAAAAATACGGGGCATTACATACTTCCCCCCTAATAACAGAATTTTGCCCCAAAATTCGGAAAATAACATAATTAAGGTGTACCTGGTAGGAATAACTCTAGATATTTATCCCGCATATCATCCTCGCACTCCCAGGTAGATTCCTCTACATTATGATGCCGCCGTTGCACTCGTACTAACGGTGTTGGAACACGCTGCCCCCAATTTTAGATTTTATATAAAAAGATAATTTCCTTTCGGATGCGGAAGCGAGATGGTTCAATTAAACAAATACATAAATCAAATTTTAATTTCTTTCAAATTAAAATTAAACAAAGTGAAACTAGATAACACATAAATATTTAAATTTCACTTAAATAACTTAGTCTAATCCAAGTCCTAGAAATTTGCCTAACAATAAATATTCAATTTTATAAATTAGGCCAAACCAAATTTTATCCAATAAAATTAATGACTTGAATTAAATTAACTTTTACCCAAATTCATTTTAGCACCAACATAAACAGGAGTAGTGATTTAAACCAATTTTATCTTTTTACCTAAGCATGCATCTAATGTGAATTTTGCAAAAGATAAAATAAATAAATAACCACTACGCCGCGATGTACGAGGGAAAACCCACAACGGGAAAAAATCTCAGACGGCCCTGGCCTCAAATCCACTAAGTACGGTTTTACAAATACAAGACAGTAAGACTTATAGCACTCGACTTGACTCCATCCAAGCCCCAACGCTCCCTCTTGTATACACGTCTGCCTAGCAAATAACTACGGAACTCCAACGCGATCTCGGAATTTACCGATCGGACTTTTTCTAGTCACCGTCACCCAAACAAGGAGCCTTTCTCCAAGTGGGTATATCATAGTAAACAAACTCTTCTTCTTAGTGGGATGTAGAAGCAAACCCAAACTCTCTTTTACGGTAGGGGCCAAACAAATTCTCCAAGTAAGATATATATATATATATAGACAGAGAGAGAGAGATAGATAGATAGAAACTTGGATTAAACAAACAATTGGGTGTAGACTTAGTTTTGTTCTTTGAATAAATCAATTTGACTAACAAACACCAAGGGAACTTTTTATGAAAGGATTAAGCTCTTAAAAAAACTCTAGGAGATGGAGAAAGTTCTTAGAAAAAATCTGGTCCCGAAGTTTATTTAAACTATGAAAGAGTAGTGGGACAAAGTAGTGGAAAAGTGCCAAGAACTGTTCCCGCCGAAATCTCGTTCGAACGACATTTCGTTCAAACGTACTTTCTAATGAAGTTCCAGTGGCAAGTCGTTGGCAAACCTCATTCGAACGAAATTCTCGTTCGAACGACAATTTCGAACGAAATCCCAGAAAGCTTAAAATTCGACTTTTAGCCTATAAACTTTACTTTAAAAGTTCTAAAATAACTTTCTGAAAATAAAATTCGTTTTAAATAAAATTACACCATTTATAAAATTATTCCAAGTCTCCCTATATATATATATATATATATATACCTTTTGGAGACTATGGAATATGATGTTGATGACGTAGAAACTTGGCACTTTAAACTCGACAATGATGAAGCTTTATAAGTCTTGGCCGCTACGTATTCAACTCTTGTATGTCATGGGCTTAGAGGATACTCACACAAAACTATCCTATGACACAAATGTTTTTGTCCGGAATTGAGCCAACACTACATTAAGACTCAATTGAAAATTTGGTCCTTACAAATCTCCCCCTTTGGCTATTCCGGGACAAAAACCAAAACAAAAATCCTAAAGGGTCGTCAAACTCACTAGACTCAAAAACATCCCACCCAAAATAAAGAGTACAATTCTTGACTCGAATACCACTTCAGAATTAAACGCTTTGCCACTATAAATTGATGTCGCTTTATAATACCTGCACACTTAAGCAACATGTTAAACGCATAGGGAATATTAAAATATTAAATGCAATTTAAATAAATACTCCCCCTAAATTAATTCTCCCCCTTTACCAAATGATCTACCTAAGAAGGTTGCGACTCCCCCTAAGTTAAATCTCCTAAACTAAGATTCGATTAGAATAGGATTAGATACCATTTCTCCCCCTATCATTCTCCCCCTTTTTGTTCAGGAATAGACAAAGGTTAAAGAATAAAAAATTAACTTATCTCCCCCAATAAAAGCATATACACCCCCTAAACTAAACATGGGATAACAAGCTAAACATGCATTAGTGAATAAAGTGATGAGAACATCAAAGCACGAGGGCAACTAAAATTCAACTAATCCACATAAAGATATGAATATCAACTATGATACGATAACAAAAGATATCAATTGATTGTAGTAATCCAAAAAAATTCGCAACAAGATAGATACCAAAAATGAATTAAAAGCATAAATGAACTAGCTAATCATGGCAAAGACTCAGAAACAAACAAAATGTCATATATATGTATACACAATAGATTCAAACTAAGCATAAGTACACACATATAGATATAAACACCAAAATGACACAAAACTAAATAACATAAGTTTTTCCACACTCTTATAGCATAAATGTGTCATATGAAAACGAAAGTGAAGGAGTGTGAATAAGATACCAATGAATTAAAACCCAATCACTTAAACGTGTTCACGTAGGTCGCATTTGATTGCAAAACTATATCAACTAGAATTTAGCCTTTATGTGACAGGATAAAGTGAACTAATGAACAAACAAATATAATGCATACAAGCCTAGCATGTTGATGATTCTACAAACCAATAGAGTCATGACAATTAAAGTACAACTAGGACAAATGACATTGTGCAAACCGTTGACAATCCATCCAATCTCCCTCAATTAATCATATAATTTTTGAATGAATATATTAAACTAAACAAACTAGGCCTTGGCGAATATTTTTCTTTTAATTCCATATTTTTCTTTTAGGCCTTTGGATCACGTATTGCTTTTAGGTCCATTCCAAACGGTGGCTTACTCGCAAAGGATAATATTTCCTTTCGGAGTCCTTCCCCGTGCACACACACACACACACACACACACACACACACACACACACACACACACACACACACACATATATATATATATATATATATATATATATATATATATAAAATCTCACATGCAACGGATTTTGAAATGAACTAGTCCTCCTAGGTCTAGTATGTAGATGACTAGATTGGTAGGAGAACACCTCACAAAGCTCAAATATAACATGTGAAGTTAAGGCTCAAAAAGCTCGTACATGTGTGTAAAGGCATATAAAACGAATCCATTAAGCAAGTCAAACTTAAGCTACTCCTTGTAAGCATGTTAAAGAACATTTTAAGGATTAAAATTCTAACAAAAAGTTCTAGTCACATGGAAGCGAAATGAGGATTCAAACACAAACATATGCCACAAAATGTGTGTAAAACCAATATACACACAAAATAAGATCTTTTTGAGTTTTTCAAATTTTTAACCAAAAATAAAAATATTTACTCAAAAGACAAACAAAATTAAGCCTAGATAACTAAAAGGTAAAACACAAATGATAAACAAAAATATTTTTGTATTTTATATTTAATGCAAATGAAAAGAAATATAATAAAAAGATACACAAGTCATGATTTCTAGCATGAGATATGAAATAAAGCAATGACTAGAAAATGACTAAACATACATACACCTAGAAATGATATATAATATGAAGCACAAAGAGCTAGAGTATGCAAACAAAACTAACACATTCAACCTATTAATTTAGCAAGGGAGGTTTCATGCGAAAGCAAATGAGAATCAACAAATCTAATATGTAGCGCGTCTAAAAATGATTTACTAACCCATATAGATGTATATTTAAAATGATGGGATTTGGAAACTAATTAAATGCTAGACATAGACTTCCTAGGACTTCTTTTAAGATCAAAATAAAATGACCTAAGGTGACCTTTCCTACCACAATGCAAGCATGTGTAAACACGAGGAATGTTACCTAAGGTGTGACCTATTCTAAAGTCATTGGATAACGTTGACCTTCTAAAACAAATAATGGTCTTCGGTTTAGCAACGGAAGTATTTAAACAAAATGAGCTAGAACCATTACAACTACTACTCGAGTCAAGTAAATTATTTTTTATTTTTAAAATTTCAAACTCAAATAATAAATTAGACTCCTCAAATTTACGGGACTCCTTCTTTAAATTTTCAATTACACCTAGAAGGTTATCACGCTCCCCCTCAATGTGAGCAAACTTGTCCCTAAGAGTCTTTTCTCGACTATCACTCCCTTTCTTGGAAATTTCTAAAATATTAAAATTGTAATTTATGTCCATGAGCTTTTCACGAAAAATATCTTTTTAATATAGGGAGATTTGCAAAAACTCAACTTTAGTTTTAAAACAAGAATTTTCATTTTCAAGAAATTTAATTCTTTTTGCAAATCTCAAATTTAATTCTCTTAATTTTTCATTACACTAATTAAGCCCATTAAATTCCTCTCGAATAGCAAAAACTTCATTATCATTAGAAATGGACAAATTATCGTTAAGACGTCCCATCGAGATATAAAAAAAATGAGAGTGAATAAAAAAATGAACCACCTAAAAATACAAGGAGCACAAAAATTATAAAAGTAAACAAAACGGATCTTTGATGCGATAAATTAGCGCTCCGGCTCTGATACCACTTGTTGGAACACGCGGCCCCCAATTTTAGACTTTATACAAAAAGATAATTTCCTTTCGGATGCGGAAGCGAGATGGTTCAATTAAACAAATACATAAACCAAATTTTAATTTCTTTTAAATTAAAATTAAACAAAGTGAAACTAGATAACACACAAAAATATTTAAATTTCACTTAAACAACTTAATCCAATACAAGTCCTATAAATTTGCCTAACAATAAATATTCAATTTTGCAAATTAGGCCAGACCAAATTTTATCCAATAAAATTAATGACTTGAATTAAATTAACTTTTACCCAAATTCATTTTAGCACCAACATAAGTAGGAGTAGTGATTTAAACCAATTTTATCTTTTTACCTAAGCATGCATCTAATGTGAATTTTGTAAAAGATAAAATTAACAAATAACCACTACGCAACGATGTATGAGGAAAAACCCACAACTGGAAAAAAGCTCGGATGGCCCTAGCCTCAAATCCACTAAGTACGATTTTACAAATACAAGACAGTAAGACTTATAACACTCGACTTGACTCCATCCAAGCCCCGACGCTCCATCTTGTATACACCTCTGTCTAGCGAATAACCACGGAACTCCACCACGGTCTCGAAATCCACCGATTGGACTTTTTCTGGTCACCGTCACCCAAACAAGGAGCCTTTCTCCAAGTGGGTATGTCACAGTAAACAAACTCTTCTTCTTTCTGGGATGTAGAAGCAAACCCAAGCTCTCTTTTACGATAGGGGCCAAACAAATTCTCCAAGCAAGATATATATATATATATATATATATATAGATAGATAGAAACTTGGATTAAACAAACAATTGGGTGTAGACTTAGTTTTGTTCTTTGAATAAATCAATTTGACTAACAAACACCAATGAAACTTTTTATGAAAGGATTAAGCTCTTAAAAAAACTCTAGGAGATGGAGAAAGTTCTTAGAAAAAATCTGGTCCCGAAGTTGATTTAAACTATGAAAGAGTAGTGGGACAAAGTAGTGGAAAAGTGCCAAAAAAACTGTCAAGAACTGTTCCTGCCGAAATCTCGTTCGAACGACATTTCGTTCGAACGGACTTTCTAACGAAGTTCCAGTGGCAAGTCGTTGGCAAACCTCATTTGAACGAAATTCTCGTTCGAACGATAATTTCGAACGAAATCCCAGAAAGCTTAAAATTCGATTTTTAGCCTAGAAACTTTACTTTAAAAGTTCTAAAATAACTTTCTGAAAATAAAATTCATTTTAAATAAAATTACACCCGTTATAAAATTATTCCAAGTCTCCCTATATATATATATAGAAATGAATTCATACCTTTTGGAGACTATGGAATATGATGTTGATGACGTAAAAACATGGCACTTGAAACTCGATAATGATGAAGGTTTATAAGTCTTGGCCGCTACGTCTTCAACTCTTGTATGTCATAGGCTTGGAGGATACTCACACAAAACTATCCTATGACACAAATATTTTTGTCCGAAATTGAACCAACACTACATTAAGACTCAATTAGAAACTTATGTCCTTACAAACGGCACTATCTTTGACCTCAGTTTCCTCTTACTGCGGTCTAACATCATAACTGGCCTTTTCTCGTAAGAACTATCGGGCTATAGATCAATCTCCTCTAAGGCAATATGGATTTGGGCCAAGTCATCCTGAAGATATATCCTCAACAAGAAAATATGGAACACATCATGAATCCTATGTAGGTGCTCCGGTAACCAAGTCTGTAAGCTACTGGCCCAATCGGCTCAATAATAGGGAATGACCCGACATATCTCGGTGCCAACTTCCCCTTCTTCCCAAACCGCATTACCCCCTTCATAGGAGATACTCGCAACAACACTTGATCCCCCATACTGAACTCTCTAAAGAATCTTTTGGCATCGACGTAACTCTTCTGCCTATCTTGAGCAACCTAAATGCGACTCCATATCAATTCAATCTTAGCCGAGGTGTCCTGAATTACCTCCGACCCAAGTATCTTGTTATCCCCCACCTCCAGCCAACACGCTGGGGAATGACAAGGTCTACCATATAACGCCTCGAATGGAGCCATGCTAATAGTAAACTGTTAGGAGTTATTATAAGAAAACTCCACCAGTGGAAGGTACTTCTTTCACCCCCTGAAAAATCAAGGATACACATCCGCAACATATCCTTTAACATTTGATTCGTCCGCTCGGTCTCCCCGTCCATCTGCGAATGATAGGCCGCACTCAATTGTAACTCCATACCCATGGACTGCTAGAAACTCTCCCAAAATCTAGACACAAAAATCTTGTCCCGGTCGGACACGATATCAAGGGGCACCCCATGAAGTCTAACAATCTCGGCAATGAAGATCTGAGCATATTACCCTATAGTATAATCCGTCCCGACTGGCAGAAAATGAGATACCTTGGTCAACCGATCCACAATCACCCATATGGAATCGTGACCCCTCTATGATGTAGGCAGCCCTGTGATGAAATCCATGGAAATGTTCTCCTATTTCCACATAGGGATTTCTAATGGATGTAGTAATCCTCCCGGTCTCTGATGGTTTGTCTTCACCAGCTGACAGGTGGCACACTTCGATACAAACTCGACGATGTCCTTCTTCATGCCACTCCACCAATACTGTCGCCTTATATCCTGGTACATCTTATCCCCTACGGGATGTACCGCAAATCGTGAACCATGCGACTCAGCCATAACTGTATGTCGTAGCTCCTCCCCCTCTGGAACTATTAGTCTGCCATTAAAGCGTAACCCCCCATCCGAGCTCATGGAGAATGACTCTGCTCCCTTGGCTAGAAACTGGATAATCCGATCCTGACAGAAGGAATCCACTGCCTGAGCCTGTATCACCCTGGTAACTATCTCGGGTGTAATCATTATCACCGACATGAATGAGCGGGCTACTGCATCCTGATTCCTGAGTTCTTTTCATTTTACTTTCCATTCCTCATCCACCTCACCTGCTGGCCTACGGCTCAATGCATCTGCTACCACGTTAGCATTCCCCGGGTGGTAATGGATTTCGAACTGGTAGTCCTTTACAAATTCAAGCTACCTCCGCTGATGCATATTCAGCTCCCACTGCGTGAACAAATACTGTAGTGACTTGTGATCCGTGAATAAGTGAAATTTCTCCCCGAAGAGATAATGTCTCCATATCCTCAATGCAAACACGACTGTCGCTAACTCTAAGTAGTGGGTGGGGTAACTCCTCTCATGAGGCTTAAGCTTACGGGAAGCATAAGCAATCGCCTTTTCCTCCTGCTGAAGCACACCCCCAAGTCCTAGTAAGGACGCATCAGTGTAAACCAGGTATTCCACCCCCGGTCTGGGTAGTGTTAGAACTGGTGCTGAAGTCAGCTTGTCCTTCAGTTTATCAAAAGCCGATTGACAGGAATCATCCCATATATATGGCACCCCCTTGCGAGTAAAGTTTATCAACGGACCCGCTATCTTCGAGAATTTCTGAATAAACTGCCTGTAGTATCCTGCCAGCCTCAAGAAACTACGTATCTCAGTCGGCCTCGTGGGCTGTCCCCATTCCCTCACCGCTGACACCTTCTCGAGATCTACCGATATCTCTTCCACGAAAATAATATGCCCTAAGAATTGAACCTCTCTCAGCCAGAACCCACATTTCTCATATTTCTCATATAACTCTTGCTCACTTAGAGTCTATAAAACTATTCTCAGATGCTCTACATGCTCCTCCTCAGTCCGGAAATAAATCAGAATGTCATCAATGAAGATAATGACAAACTGATCTAAGAAATCTCTGAACACCTGTTCATCAAGTCCATGAAGACTGTCGGTGCATTGGTTAGCCCAAATGGCATAACCCTGAACTCGTAAGATCCATACCTCATCAGAAAAGAAGTCTTAGGGACATAATGCTCCCTAATATGTAACTGATAGTACCTCGACCTCAAGTCTATCTAGGAAAAATAAGAAGCTCCCCTCAACTAGTCGAATAGGTCATCGATTCGAGGCAACGAATATTTATTTCGTATCGTGACCTTATTCAACTCTCGCTAATCAACACATAATCGTAGCGATCCATCTCTCTTCTTTACAAATAGCACGGGAGAACCCCATAGTGAGGTACTCCTATAGATGAAACCCTGACCCAATAACTTCTCGATCCGATCTCGTAGCTCTCTCATCTCTGTCGGAGCCATACGGTAAAGTGCACGGGCTATCGACCGAGTGCCTGGTGCTAGATCTATCATAAACTCTATCGCCCTGTTGGGCAGTAATCCTGGTATGTCCTGAAATACATCAACGAACTCACGAACAACTGGAATCGAATCAAGCAGTATCACCACTCCCTTAGAGGTCTCCTCATCTATATAATATAAATTGGTCGATGAACCTCCCTCGGGACGAGGCATCGCCACCAAAAATATCTCCTGACCCAGTATGGCAAACACTATACTACGGCTATAGGAATCAATCATAGTCCTATACGTAATTAGCCAATCCATCCCGATAATAGCATCATACTCGTGCATATCTAAGACAAGCATATCGATCGGTAAAATCAATCTCCTAATCTCTATGCCTACTCCCGGACATATAAAGAATATCAAATACCCATATCCCATTGGTGAGTCTACGCTAGTAACAGTGCTATTCGTCGTGTCTAATAACCCCGTAGCGCGTGCAATACTAGTAGCAATAAAACTATGTAAAGCCCCCGTGTCAAATAATATCCGCCCCATAGTCCCCTGAATAAAAAACATACCCTCGACTGCGGGCGGGGCCTGAGGAACCGTGGCCTGATGGACGTTATAGACAGACCCATACGGCAACCGTCCCTGCTGCACTGGAGTCGCTAGAATGGCTGGTAAAGCTGGTACCTAGGGTGGTGCTGGTAATAGAGATCGCTGGGGCTCCCGACGAGCGCCTGGCTGATGCTGCTACTGTGGGCTCTACTCCTCTGAGGACAATCCTAGACTTTTTGGCCAGTGTTGCTATAAGTAAAGCACCTCCCTGGGAAGAGCCCTCCCCTCTGCCCCTACTGGCCGTTTCCACCCCTCTCCTGGCCCTGCTGAAATCGCTGTTGCCCCTGCTGACCAGGCTAGCCCTCGAAACTCTGTTCACCCTGTCGGACCCGTCCTTGAGATGCTGGTGCCCCATTAGCCCTACTGCCTCCTATCCGGCCCTACTGACCGGACTCTCCGACTCGTTTGCTCCCCTACTAATGGAAGCGGTAGTTCTGACAATGTACTAGGGTAGCATTAACCACATCAGAATAAGTTGCTAATGAAGATTCCCTAACATATGCTGGCAAATCCTCCAAGTCAATCCATCCATAAACCTCTTGATTTTTCTTCTCCTCCGTCGGTATCTCATTTGGCACTAAGTTCAGAAGATCAGTAAACTCTTCCTCGTACTCAGTGACAATCCCCCCTTCCTGTTTGAGGTTCAATAGCTTCCTCCTCATCTCGATCTGCACGGTGGAAGGGAAGTACTTGCGATCAAATCGTACCCAGAACTCTCGAATAGTTAAGTTTTCTCTCTCTTTTGCAGTGGTAGTGGACTCCCACAACTGTAGTGCTGCCCCCACCAACTTAAAGGGGGCTAAAATCTGCTTCTGAACCTCCGTGCACTCATACATCCTCAGTTGTCTCTGTATATCCTTCCTCTATTAGCTTACCTTTACCACATCTGAACTTCCTGCGAACTCTGGAGGATGTGCCTTCTGGAAGGCATCTCTCACGCGTTCCCAAGCAGAAGAGAAAGCGTGGACTGGTGCGAGACCCACTACTGGAGCCACTGCTGGGGCCTACTGTACCATGACTAATGCTTCATTCACCGCCTAGGCTACAATAGCGGCCACTTTCGTAACATTCATCGTACCCTGGGCCGGAGCTGGCTGAGGCTCGAGTTGGGGATCCCTATTGGCTCGCTGTGCACGTTTGGGAGGCATCTGAAATAAGAGAGTAGATTTATAAGTTCACAGTAATTATCTCAATTAGCTAAAGACGTAGAATGCACAATTAATGAATACAACAGTCTTAAATATAGGGCTCTATATCAAAGAAATCTACGCAAAAATCATAATAAGCCGCGCAGATCCTAAAGACTCTAGAACCTGATGCTCAGATACCACCTGAGACACCCTGCCTAATTAAATACCGGGTGATCATTCATTTCACTACACCAAAAATAGCAATTTGTCACACCCTGATGTTAAAAATTTGGCACATTTTTAGACTGTGCTAGATTCTGGCACGGTTTAATGACAATCTGGCACACTTTAAAATAGTGCCAAAATTTGGCACTGTTTTAAAGTGTGCCAAAATTGAGTACACTTGATTAAAATATAAAAGACCCTAAAAAATCATTATGTTTACTTTCCCTCTTCTCTTTCCTCTCTCATCTTTCAATCTCCCGATCCCCGTCTCTCTCCCTCCCCTCACCCGCTTACCGGCTCCAATATCACACTTTCTCTCTATTGCGATATCCAGTCGCTATGTCCGGCAAGCCTCCGGCCACCGCACTTCTCTGCTACGGTAAGTTTCTCCCGTCCTTCAATAGACAAGATCTGCATTTTTTATTTTTACTATAGATCCAACCTAATTTTGTTTATTCATGACCAATTTTTTGTCCTCAAAATTATTGCTCATGACCAGTTTTTTATCAGGTGTTTGTTCTCCTTGTGGTTTTGTTTGTTTGTCTTGATTGTGGGTTCTCAAGGTTTGTTGTGGTTTTGAAGAGAATGACATGATTTATGGTTATCTGGTTGTGGATTGCATATTGCAGCAATATGTTATTTCTTACGTTGAAAAGGTCTCCTCTGCTATGATGCTCAAACTGTTATGAACTCTTTGTTCTCCTAGACTTTGTTCTCATATATTGTTTAGAATTAGATTGTTATATCGTAGGCCATATTTGGTATTTGTGTTTTAAAATTTAAATTAGGGTTTCCAAAATTAGTTTTATTATGCTTAAATTTTATGGCCATTTTTGAATTTACAATAAGGTTAAAGGTATTTTAGGAGTTTATTGATTAGACTCCATACTCAATTTTGAATGACTCTTAAATTTAACGAGTTATTGGTACAATAGTTGAATGTGTAATATTTGGGTGGACAACTCCTTTTATTTTTAGGTTTTATTAGCAACCATAATACATAGGCGGGTAATAATCAAGTTTTGTCGCTCCACTTCTCTCTGCACGTATATATTTCATTTTTATACTCGAGAGGTTATTTTAGTTGATTTGGGAAATTGGTGTAAGCAAAATGAAGCTTTGGAGTAGTTACATATTTTTAGAGCCAAAATGGCGTACAATACTAAAATTAACTTGGTGTCTAAATCAATAAAATTATTTTCTAGGTAGCTTACATTGAACTTTTAATGTGATTGATATCGATGTTATTATGTTTGGGGATTGCACAACACAGTTTTTAAATTTTCAAGAGATTTGGCGTTATTTGAATGGTATAAAAAAAGGTTTAAAGGTGCAATGGTAGGAAGAAAAATCAACACAAACCTGAATGACATACCCTATGCAAAAAAAGGTGAAAGGTTCAGTTCAAGAAGGAAGGGTACAAATTAATTTTACCCTTACTAAATTTGATTTCAATTGATGTGTCACAATAATATTCTTGACATTGTGCATATTAGACATGTTTCACCCGCATCATCAACTAGTATGGTTTTATTCTTTCAAGCATTGATTTTGAATTCATGAGCATGTAATTGACGTGAAACCTAGCATCGTGGAATTCTTCAAGACATCGTATTGGAGTAAAATAAAGAATGATTTGATGAATGATAAGTGCAAGGATACACATGTATGTTTCAGTTCTTTCCCGCTTTTATCCTTTTGTATTTTATAAGGCAAACATTCTAATATAAGTCTTCTGACACTTCAACAGTCATAACACAGTCTCAGACTCATAATGAAGAGCTGAGAAACTTGAAAGATAAGATATCGTCTAATGAACAACTAAATACCGCACATAATAGAAGATTTCAGAATTTGCAGACATTGTTGGACCAAATGGGATACTTTCGAGAAGTTATGGCGCGAAGACTTCATCGGGTGGCTATCAAAATACAAATGAAATCTAGTTAGTCTCAAAGTCTCAAATTCTCTTTAAATGTTGCAGCATTAAATAAAAAAATGGCCTGAAATAGCGGCAACAAGTAGCCAAACATAAAATGACTTACTTTATGGGCTTATTTAGTTAAATTGGTGGAAGGGATTTACTGGTGGTTTGGTTTTGGAATTTGCTGCTTCTGTTGAGTTTATTTTAAATGTTAAAACATGTTGGATTTAACGAATAAACAAATGAAACTATGTCAAAATTTTCTAAAATCAATAAACGTTCTAAATTGATTAAAAACATATCGTTAGAGGATGAAAACCCAAAACAACCTCCAAATAACCCCAAAGAGGCACTAACACCTCGTACGGGATCAATGTAACACGTAGGAACTCACCGTCTAGTCACGGTTTATGCCAGCACTCATTATGTCCAATGAAGGGTGCTTTGGGAAGAACTTTCTAATACACACCAATGTAAGAGGCACGAACACCTCGCACGGGACCACTGAACTTATAGGAACTAACCGTGTAGTTATGGGTTAACGAGTTTAAGAAAATGACGATAATTTTAAAATATTTAGATTATTCTTAAGAACATACCGTTTGAAGGTGAAAACCTTAACCAGCCTGTTAAAGGTTAAAACCCAAACCATCTCCCAAACGGTATCGTAAGAGGCATGAACACCTCGCACGGGACAAATTTAACTTGTAGAAACTGACCGCGTAGTCACGGGTATCCCGGTTTAAGCATATGACGATAATTTGAAAATATCTAGATTAGGCTTAAAAATAAGCCGTTAAAGGGTGAAAACCTAAACCAACCCCCAAACGTCATCGTAAGAGGCACGAACACCTCTCACGGGATCAATGTAACTTGTAGGAACAGATCGCGTAGTCACGGGATTCACGATTTGAAAATATGACGATAATTTGCAAAAATTAACAATTAGACTTAAAAACAAGTCGTTAAGGGGTGAAATCCTAAACCGGCCCCCAAACGTCCCCGTAAGAGGCACGAACAACTCGCTTGGGACCAATGTAACTTGTAGCAACTGACCGTGTTGTCACTAGTCTTTCGGTTTGAGAATATGACGATAATATGAAAATATCTAGGTTCGGCTTAAAAACAACCCGTTAAAGGGTGAAAACCTAAACCAACCTCCAAACGGCCCCCTAAGAGGCACGAACACCTCGCATGGGAACAATGTAACTTGTTGAAACTGATCGGGTAGTCGCGCGTCTCTCGATTTGTGAATATGACGATAATTTGAAAATATCTAGATTAGGCTTAAAAACAAGCCGTTAAAGGGTGAAAACCTAAGCCAGCCCCCAAACGGCCCCATTAGAGTCACGAACAACTCGCACATGACCAATGTAACTTATAGGAACTGACCGCGTAATCTCGGGTCTCCCGGTTTAAGAATATGAAGATAATTTTAAAATATCTAGATTAGGCTTAAAAATAAGCCGTTAAAGGGTGAGAACCTAAACCAACCCCCAAACGTCACCGTAAGAGGCACGAACACCTCTCACGGGACCAATGTAACTTGTAAGAATTGATCGCGTAGTCACGGGACTCCCTGTTTGAAAATATGAAAATAATTTGCAAAAATTAACCCTTAGACTTAAAAACAAGTCGTTAAAGAGTGAAATCCTAAACCAGCCCCCAAACGTTCCCGTAAGAGGCACGGACACCTCGCACGGGACCAAGGTAACTTGTAGGAACTGACCGCGTCATCACGGGTCTACCGATTTGAGAATATGACGATAATATGAATATATCTAGATTAGGCTTAAAAATAATCCGTTATAGGGTGAAAACCTAAACCAGCCTCCAAACAGCCCCGTAAGAGGCGCGAACACCTCGCACGAGAACAATGTAACTTGTTGGAACTGACCGGGTAGTCGTAGGTCTCTCGGTTTGTGAATATGACAATAATTTGAAAACATCTAGATTAGGTTTAAAAACAAGCCGTTAAAGGGTGAAAATCTGAACCAGCCCCCAAACGGCCCCTTAAGAGGCACGCACACCTCGTAGGGGACTAATATAACTTGTAGGAACTGACCCTGTAGTCGCGGGTCTCTCGATTTGTGAATATGAAGATAATTTAAAAATATATAGATTAGGCTTATAAACAAGCTGTTAAAGGATGAAAACCTAAACCAGCCCCCAAACGGCCCCGTAAGAGGCACGAACACCTCGTAGGGGACTAATGTAACTTGTAGGAACTAACCGCGTAGTCACGGTTTGAGAATATGACGATAATTTGAAAATATCTAGATTAGGCTTAGAAATAACCCGTTAAATGGGTGAAAACCTAAACCATCCCCCAAACGTCACCGTAAGAGGCACAAACACCTCGCACGGGACCCATGCAACTTGTAGGAACTGACCGCGTAGTCATGGGACTCCCGATTTGAGAATATGACGATAATTTACAAAAATCAACACTTAGACTTAAAAATAAGTCGTTAAAGGGCAAAATCCTAAACCAACCCCCAAACATCCCCTGTAAGAGGCACGAACAACTCGCACGGGATCAATGTAACTTGTAGGAACTGCCCGCGTACTCACGAGTCTCCCGATTTGAGAATATGATGATAATTTGAAAATATCTAGATTAGGCTTAAAAATAAGTCGTTAAAGGGTGAAAACCCAAACCATCTCCCAATCGGACCCGTAAGAGGCACATACACATCACATGGGACTGATGTAACGTGTAGGAACTGACTGCGTAGTCACTGGTTTCCTGATTTGAGAATATAAAGATAATTTAAAAATATCTAGATTAGGCTTAAAAACAAGCCGTTAAAGGGTGAAAACCTAAACCAGCCCCCAAACGGCCACGTAAGTGGCACGAACACCTTGCTCGGGACTAATGTAACTTATAGGAACTGACCGCATAGTCGCGTTTCTCTCGGTTTGAGAATATGACGATAATTTGAAAATATCTAGATTAGGCTTAAAAACATGTCGTTAAATGGTGAAAATCTAAAACAACACCCAACGGCCCCGTAAGAGGCACGAACACCTCGCACGGGACCAATGTAACTTGTAGGAACTGACCGTGTAGTCACAGGTCTCCCGGTTTGAGAATATGATGATAATTTAAAAATATCTGGATTAGGCTTAAAAATAAGCCGTTAAAGGGTGAAAACCTAAACCATCCCCCAAATGTCACCGTAAGAGGCACGAACACCTCGCACGGGATCAATGTAACTTGTAAAAACTGACCGCGTAGTCATGGGACTCCCGATTTGAGAATATGACAATAATTTGCAAAAATCAACACTTAGACTTAAAAACAAGCCGTTAAAGGGTGAAAATCTAAAGCAACCACCAAATGTCCCCATAAGAATTACGGACACCTCGCACGAGACCAATGTAACTTGTAGTAACTGATCGCGTAGTCACGAATCTCCTGGTTTGAGAATATGACGATAATATGAAAATATAGATTAGTCTTAAAAATAACTCGTTAAAGGGTGAAAACCTAAACCAGCCTCCAAACGGCCCCGTCAGAGGCACGAACACCTCGCACGGGACCAATGTAACTTGTAGGAACTGATCGCGTAGTCACGGTTCTCCCGATTTGAGAATATGTCAATAATATGAATATATCTAGCTTAGGCTTAAAAACATGTCGTTTGAGGGTGAAAACGCAAAGTAGCTCCCAAATGGCCCCGTAAGAGGCACGGACACCTTACACGGGACCAATATAACTTGTAGGAACTGATCGTGTAGTCACGTGTCTCCCGATTTGAGAATATAATGATAATTTGAAAATATCTAGATTAGGTTTAAAAACACGCCCTTTGAGGGTGACAACTTAAATTAGTCCCTAAACGGCCCAGTAAGAAGGACTAACACCTCGTACGGGACTAATATAACTCGTAGTCACTGACCGCGTAGTCACAACAATATCGATTTGTGAATACAATAATAATTTTAATTCTGTTATGCAAATTTTCAGCTTGAATAAGATTTTTTTAAAATTACTCGGTTACTAACATCATCTTCTTTTGTATCTTATTTTTTTGAAGGATAACATTTTGCCATTAGCTTTTATCCACGTGGAACACATGAAATCAATGGTCTACAACAAGAGGATTTTTTACTTAATGTCGTTAATATTCACGATTATATTTTTTTGTGTTATGTCCGTGCGGACTTTGTAGTTTTATTGTTAGCTTTTATGGTCGTGCGGTCTTTTGTAATTTTATCCGTATATATTTATGACCGTGCGGGCTTTACATTACGCAGGTATTATATTAACAGGTTTTAGAATTTCCAAAAAACAGAGGAAACTCTGCTCAATTTTTTTGGTCTGTGAACTATTATTATTTGTAATATTTTGAAGTTTGTATGCACATTAGTTTATCAATAACTTTCGAGATTTGCAATTTGTGAATTTTCTTGTTTTCAAATAATTTTTTTTCTTTTGTCAAAAAATTTGACACAGTTCAAAACCGGGCCAAAATTGTATCAAATTTTGGCACAATTTTGAACTTTGCCAAAAGTTTATCAAAATGTGCTCAATCTGGCACAGTTCAAAAGTGTGCCAAAAGTGTTCCAGAAATATCAAATTCTGGCAGGGTTTAAAAGTGTGCCAAAAGTGTTCATGTTTGATTAAATCTAGCACACTTTTGAGCCATGCCAGAAAAAACTGGCCATTTTGGAACACTTGATTTTGGCACAGTTCAAAACCGTGCCAGATTTGATCTGACACAATTTTAAATCGTGCCAGATTCCTATTTTGGATGTAACGTGTATTAAATTAAGTCAGAATGTCCAGTTGGTTCAGATTATGCATCACTGTCGAAAACTTTATTATTAAATACTAACCACCTAATATTTAAAAAGGTTGATGTTACAATTTTATCTTTTAATTTATATAAAACTAGGTTACGAATAATTAAAACATTCACCATCCACATCAATCTCATATGATAAGAAATAACTGTAATAATAAATGAAACTGGAGAAAATATTTCCAGTCTAAGTCTCAAATACAATAATCCAACAAAAATAAACTCAACAACTGAATGTAGTAAATAGCGAAATCCAAAATCTCTGAATAGAAAGGGGGCAACATGCCCTAACTGATGAAAAACTCAAAAGGTAGAAATGATAGACATAGATGAGTCTACTACCAAGGTCGTGTAATTTTCACAGCAGCTACAACTCGTTGAATGAATGGAACTCCTATGCTTAGTGTCCCTGTGGATGGGCACCTAAAATAATTTGATAAGAAAAAGAGATTTGCAGAAAACGGGTCAGAGCCCGAGTTGAAAACAGTTTAAAAATCAGCAAGTTCTTGAAATGAGTTTATAGAACATTTATTAATCATGTTAGATTATCGTACTCACTTGAGATGCTCACCTCTCATCTAATGTGCACGCCTAACATTCCATCAAACCCTACTAATTTCTATTCCCATGCTAACTAGTTCTTTCCCGTCTAACATCTAATCATAGCTCAATATCATTCCCATGTATTTTCCTCGCTGTGACACCCCGACTAATTAAATACCGGGTAGCTACTCGTTTATTCAAATTAATACAAAATGTCAAGTTGGTTCAGTTCATAGCATCACTGTCGAAAACTCTTATTTAAAAAAATTACTAGCCACCTAGTATTTTAAAAGTGAGATGTCAATTTTAATTTACTTAGATTAACACGCAACCAAATAAATTATGAGCTAAAGGTAACACAATCACATTATAGTCACAATAGAATAATAATAATGGAATAAAAATGAGTCTGGAGGAACACTCCTCTGAATAATCCAAATACTGAATAAAACCAAATACAAAGTTTGAATAATTAATTAATTAACTCCAACACTGAAATAAACTGAGTATGATAAAATTGTCTCTAAAAGAAGTGGGGCGACATGCCCTAACAACTGAAGAAATTTGAAATGGAGTCAATGTATAAAGTGAAGGCGTCTACTATCGAGATCCTGTAACTTCCACAGCAGCTACAGCACGTCACTGGAATGGAACTCCTAAGCTTGGTGTCCCTGTGGCTGGGCACCTAAAAGGTTTTTACAAGAAAATAGATTTGGGAGCAAACGGGTCAGAGCCCGATGTGAAAACAGTTTAAAATATAATAAGTGTTTAATAACATTAAATAGTGAATATAAAATACATGTTAGTTGCGTGCACTCACATGAGTTCCTCACCTCTCAACTAATTATGCACATCTAAAGTATCCGTAACCCATCTTAGTTATGCCGCTAATTAACTAGTTTAAATCACGACATGACCTTACATTGTAATATGAGTCAAAACAAGACATTCTAATATAACCTGTGCGTGTCATACTTTCTATTTCTCAGATTTCCTTACAATAATTATTATGTGAAATTTTCATTGTAACTCCACTAAAATGTCACAAGTATTCACACTTACGCTAGAATAAAGAGTCCATTTCAATTACAAGTATTTTAATCTCATCATAAATATACAATTAGGGCACCCCTAGGCTATGCTGCGGTGCACACATACTCTGCTATCGAATTCCGGTACATCACGTACATAAGGACCACGTGTTCCGAATTTCTCAGGAACCGTCTCAATAAGCAAAAATCACATATAATGGAGGCGAACATAGTTCACATACCCATGGGTCACGCACATACCTACGCTCCCATGGTCAGCTGACTTATTAACTCACAAATAAGTCATTCACAGCCCTATGTCCTTAAGGTACCAATCTAAATCCCCCCGTAGGCACACAAGGGTTAGATGGCCCAGTTCGAAAGCCGACCTCCTGTGATAGCAAGTATGGTAGGTATGTTATACACATAAGTTCATATACTAAGCAATCACACCACTTAGATATCTTAAAATATTAAATAAGGTATATTCTACATTCCTATACCGTTATTCCCATTTGTACATCTTTAAGTCTCCGAATGATATATAATATAGACCGCCGACACATCTCACGTTGTAGTTTCAAGTACCTAAAGCCTAACCCGCAAAGGTTACCAAGTCCCATATTATTACCACGTTTTAAATCCACTATTCTTAAGGTCCTTATTTCTTCCATTAACCTTATGTTATCCAACTATCTAGGACTTACTTATAAATTATAAATCTCAAATAGTATCACACTCGTCGAGCCTTATTAAGTTTAATGTAATTCCCAATTTGACTTCAAATTATAATTTGAGTCTCACAAATATGCCTACTGGTCTTCCTTGAATCTAAGATTATTCACAAAGTCCCCACCAATAATTCTATAGGGTCGAAACTGTTAAAATCCAACAAAGGAAAAATATGACTGATTCTGGGAAGGTCGATCGATTGACCTAGTAGTGTCGATCGATCGAACTGAGAGTGTCGATCGATCGAACGCACCAGATAGGCTACAGCCTGCTTCGTTTTTCAATCCAAAATTTGTCCCAAAACTCCATTACAAGGTATGAAAATCTACTCTAACGTTATAGGCTCATCATATAACCAAAATACATCATTGTTAACGTTCCAAAACCTTTTAATCATCAATTATTGGCATTATATGGATCAAAACTTCAATAAAAACCCTAGTTTTCTATTTTCTTCAAGAACATTGATAAATATCCTCTTTAATTCGTTTTTAAATCATCAAAATTTATAATTGGAGTACTGAATTCGTCCAGAACAGATCTACATATAATTCCTAACCAAAGTTTAGAGTTTTACATCAAATTCATTGGGTTTTTCATCAAATCTTTCAAGGCAATCATAAATTTCTAAACTAAGCATGGAGGAAATATTCATTGTACTAATGAAACCAAAACACTTGCCTTAGATTTGTTCTTCTGATTTGTTGTTGGTGATTAAAGGCCGAATCTCTCCTCTTTCCGGTCACAAATCGTTTCCAATTGGTGGTGGTGGGTGGTGGTTTGTTTTGGAATTCCTTGAAACCTCTCTCTAACTCCCGTAGCCCACTTCTATTGTTTTCGGCTGATAATGGCCTTAGTGGCCTTTCTAATAATATATAATTAACCTCTAAAATTCGTGGGTCTCAACTCCTATTTTTTTAAAATTACCGAAATACCCTTCTGGGTTGTCGGTTTGGCCTAAAAATGCCCCGGGACCCAAACTAAACTCCCGACTAGTGTTTTTTTACTAACTCAACCCTTCTGGACATGTTAGCGCACTCAAAATGACCATACGGTTGATAAAAATATAATTTACTTTTCAAACCAAATTAAATTATTCTCTGACGCGACTGACCCGCTCGTCCCAACTTAATTTCCCAAATTGTCGTATTTATATCTCTTGACAATTTTAATACTTTCAATACTCATGTATTACGATATATACTCAGTAATGTTTAACATCATCATCATAATTAAATACCAACTCACTTCTCGCTAGTATATAAATCCGGATTAATATCCAATTAATTTCTCATTTAATTAATTAATCCATTAAATAAAAATCAACATAATTACGGGGTATTACACTCGCAATATACATAATACCTATAATTAACTCCCCTTTGACATGGATAAGCACCTCTTTAACTTAATATAAATCAAATGTTCACCAACTTATCTTATTCCAGTTTTCATTATTATTCATGTCTACTTAATTCACACAGTAGATAGTATCAAAAGTATACACACACACACACACTCTATTATATACATATACAATACTGCACCCCGAGATAAAAATGCGGTGTATGCATACTCTGCTATCATTTCCTGGTGCATCGCTCATTGTATAACGGACTGAAGGTTCAATCTCTTGCGAACAATCAAAACAACCACACATATTGGAGGCGAACTTAGTTCCAAGTCGATGGTCTACGCACATACCTATGCACCCATACGATCGTCATCACTATCATTGTCACAGATAACCCGTACCTAGGATCTATGCTCTAGTGGTACAAATCAAAATCCCGCCCGAAGGCTCCTCAAGGCATGATTGTCCATAACGTGCAACTTCCTCTCGATAGCAAGTAGAGTAGATATGTCGTGCACCTAATAGTTCAATCAATAAGTATACACACAACTTATTATATTCATTAGGTATTCACAACATCTAACTTCCCGAATTGATATGTAGTATATTCGTCTCTACTACCCACAATACTTTAACTGTATGATTACCTCTCTAGTGTATATACTCTTTAAGTTTCTCTCATTCAAACCCATTCCCTTAGTAGTTACATAATCTCTCTTAATACCAAATTCTGAAAAGAATTTACTCTAGAATAGCTTAAGTCCTATTCTCTCATTTAAAGGAACCTAAAAGGATTTTTACCTTTTTTGGGCAAAAATTGGAGTTTTTGAAATATCGTTAGAACCTGGAGATTCTCGTTCGAACGAGGTCATTCAAAAGAGTTTCTCACTTCGAGCGAACTCAAAAATCTCGTTTGAATTCTTGTTCGAACGAGATCGTTCGAACGGCGTGGGCAGGTCTTCGAACGAGAATTTCGAGAGCGTCCTGTCTTCCAAAAATCTCATTTTTCTCAAATCATTTAACCACCAAATCACTTCAAACTCGTTATAATCCAAATTTAACAACTTTAATCCATATCACCTAGTATTAGAATACTTTCCCATTCGTTTTTAACATCAAATCCCTAAAATTATAACATGAATTTTGATTAATTTTCTCAAATTATCAACAAGCCCTAATTTCGCATAACTAACAACCATTTAATCCCAACTTTAATTTCGTGAAATCAACATATAAAACCCAGATTTTCGATACCCAGAATATGGTTATTCAACTACAGGCAAACCTATTGTTGATACAAAAATTAGTCAGCTAACATGGATCAATTAAATAAAGACATGTGTCAATCTACGTGGCAAATACCTACTTTCACCGAACTACTCAAGCGTATCAAGCAACTCAGGCGTCCCGAGCTACTTAAGCGGTCCGAGCAACTTAGGCGGTCCAAGCTACTTATCATGCAGAGCATCTAAACTAAGAAAACCAAAAGGCAACTACGCATCTATTGAACGTCAGATTTAATGCGCATTATTATTATACAAATGTATATGTCTACTAGATGATAACACATTACCTTTTCATAAGTACAGCCTTCAAGGCTATAAATACATTGTAACCCAGACGTAAAAAGGGGATTCTGGAATCTCTTTGTAAAGGGATCATCAAGATTCAAGGCAGACGATCAGTAATACAACAACAGTGGACGTAGGCCATTTGATGGCTGAACCACTTTAAAAATCTACTGTCTTATTTTATTTATTCATTATTTATCTGTGATTACAAAATTATATTGCATCTAGTTTTTTACATCAATAGATTGGCGCCGTCTGTGGGAAACGACTATACTTAGCGTTTTTCATTTTTCATCGAAAAACTCATCATATATGGCTGAAAACCCAGAGTCCAGTAATCGAAATACTGTTGGGGTCCCTCCAAACCCCTCTACTCCACCTAATACGCAAGATCTGGCTGTCATAATGGCCAACTTAGCCCAAGGGCAATCGACCATGTAAGAAACCATGCGTCAACTTATACAAATTATTCGAGATAGAGCACTGGCCCAGTCAGGACAATGAAGCGTTCAGAGAAATACCCATCTACCATCTTCAAGAGCCAGACGAACACTGTTCCCAGAGGTTTCTCAATCTAAGCATACTGGCTCATATCGTACTGAGAAATCAAATGATCCTTCGTATCAACCTGGCCAGACTTCTTCAGTACGAGTTACAGATTCTCAACTGAATGTCATTCTAACCCCAGAACGGGCTAGCACTCTGGAAAGGTTGAGTAGAGTCTCTCATTTTGATCGATTGGGCCCTAGGAGGAATAAAAACCCTCCTAAGATTGCGTCGAGGAACTCTCAATGACCATCCGATCTAAGGGAAGGTTCTTCTCACCCGATATCCCGTAATGAAAGGTCCCAAGAGGAAAGCTTAGCGCGATCAGTTACTCGGACAAATAGGTCTGAGGTCAGAAATGATGTATGGAAAGGTTCTATTCAAAGGTTAGAAGACAGGTTAGGGGAAATGTCTAAGGCCAAGAATCCTATACAAAGAACTTTTGTCCAAGGAACACCCTTCGTGCAGGCAATTGTGGATTTTCCCACACCATCAAAATTCAAAGCTCCTATGGTAACACCTAAATATGATGGAAAAGCTGATCCTGTCCTCCATATAGAGCAATACCAAGCTGTTACTGATATCTATGCGGTTCCTGATGAGATGAGATGCAGGGCATTTTCAGGAACTCTCACTGGTTCAGCCCAAATGTGGTACAACAACCTTCCTCGGGGGAAGATTTCAACTTTCCATCAGCTGGCAGAGCTTTTCATAGGGAATTTATGCTTTGGAGCGAAACCAGTTAAAATGGTAGCAGACTTATTAAGCGTTAGACAGAAAATAGAAGAAAGCACCAGGGATTATATTACTCGTTTGAATAACGAGAAACTTGAGGTGATCGATTACGAGGAGAAAACAACAATTACTGCTCTGATGAGTGGTCTGTTATCGAATAAGTTATACTATACTTTGGCCAAGGATCCGCCCAGGACCATGACAAAATTGATGGCGAAGGCAACCAAGATCATGAATGCCGAGGAAGTCATGGCTGCAAAGAAGAATACAGACGCTAAAGAGACCAAAGTTGAGGGTAGTAAAACTGAGAAGAAAGATAAAAAAAATAATGGTGGCAGTAAGCAGTCAAAAGGCAAGCAAACGCTGGAGCAAATGAGGAAGTATGGAAATTATACTCCCTTGAAGGTAAATATAAATCACATTCTGGAGGAGATCAAGAACAGCGAAGAGCTAACCTGGCCAGAGAAAATGAAGGCAGATCCTGATAAAAGGGACAAGTCCAAATATTGCGAGTTCTACAAAGACCATGGCCATACGGCCAAACGTTGCATAGCTTTCTAGAATGAAATTGAAGCACTCATCAGGCGAGGAAAACTGACTAAATACGTTGATCGCCAAAGCGGTGGAAAGACCAGCGACAGAGGAAGGCATAGATCTAAATCTCCTCGCCGAGGAAATGATGACAAGAAGAGAGATCACGAAGATAATCCAGAAGATGATTCTGATCTCCCCAAAAGGCCAAGGCAGCCCGAGCGCGAGGTATTCTCAATCCACTTTGGATCTTTTGAATGTAATGTCATTACAGGTGGAGATGCAGGAGGTGGAGATCTTAGTGCAGAGAGGAAAGCTTACCTCAATAAGGACCAAGCTTGTTCTTACTTACAACGCATAAACTTGGTTGAAGACGATCGCCTGAGGAAGGAGAATAGGGATAAATTGGTCATCAGTTTTTCTAAAAACGACTTGGAAGGTATACTATATCCTCATGACGACCCCTTGGTGATCAAGATGAGAATGAAGGATATGGTGATTTCATGGGTATTAGTGAATAATGGTAGCTCTGCAGATATCATGTTCTACCCATGCTTCGACTGCTTGAATCTGAAGTTAGCTTAGTTAGAGCCGTATCATAGGCCCCTCCTCGGTTTCACTGGCGAAAAAGTTTTTCCACTTGGGATGATCAAGTTGAACATGCTTATTGGTACGTGACCTGCTTGTCGAACAGAAAGAGTACACTTTTTATAATGGATAAAGACGTCCAATCAACCTACAACATTATCATGGGGAGAGTAGGTCTAGAGAAGTTTGAGGCAGTGCCATCTACGGTACATTAATGTTTGAAATTCCCAACCAATTTCAGAGTGGGAATTGTGAAGGGTAACCAGAAAGTAGCTCGGGAATGCTACTATTCGTCTACCGAATAGGAAGAACTGGAAGAAACTAAGAAGAAAACTACTACGTATCAAGTGGATGAAACGGAAGATGCAGAGATTAAAACCTTGGACCCTAGAGATGAATCTCAGCTCGTGAAGGGTCAGGTTATGGAAGCTACGGAGGATATCATTCTGGACGATAGGCGCCCAGAACGAACAACTCAAATTGGTACGTCATTGAACTTATCAATAAAGCAGGAACTGGTGGCATTTTTAAGGTGCAAAAAGCAGACTTTTGTATGAAGTCATGAAGACATGCCAGGGATAGACCCGAATTTCCTATGCTACGAGCTCAATGTTAATAAGGAGGTCAAGCCAGTGAAGCAGTGAAGAAGAGTATTCAGCCCAGAGAAGAACCAAGCTATACAAGAAGAAGTAGATAAACTACAGAAAACCTCTTTTATTGAGGACGTCAAATATCCTGATTGGCTAGCAAATGTGGTGATGGTAAAAAAGAAAAACAATAAGTGGAGGATGTGTGTGGACTTCACTGATCTTAACAAATCCTGCCCAAAGGATCATTTTCCTTTACCCCAAATTGATCAGCTGGTGGATGCTACATCGGGGCATGAATCGTTGAGCTTTATGGATGCTTATTCTAGTTACAATCAGATTAAGATGAAACCAGAGGACAGGAAAAGTACCTCTTTTATTACCCCAAGGGGAACTTATTGCTATAATATTATGCCTTTTGGACTTAAAAATGAAGGTGCAACATACCAGCGACTGATGAATAAAGTGTTCGTAGAGAAAATCAGTCATAACATGGAGGTTTATGTTGACGATATGCTAACGAAGAGCAAGAAAGCTGCTGATCATTTAGTTGATCTGGGCCAGACTTTTGACCAGCTAGAGAAATATCAAATGAAGTTAAATCCCACCAAATGCATATTTGGAGTACGAGAAGGCATGTTTCTTGGGTATATTATTAATCAACGAGGCATTGAGGTGAATCCTGAAAAAATAAAGGCCCTACTGGAACTACGATCTCCAGGAACGAAGAAGGAAGTGTAAAGTCTCACAGGACGAGTTGCAGCACTCAACATATTTGTATCACGAGCAACAGACAGATGCCTCCTATTCCTCAAAACTCTTCAAATTTTTTTTGAGTGGAATGATGAATGCGAGGAGGATTTTTAAGAATTAAAGAAATATTTGGTGACTCCTCCACTATTATCTAAACCAGTGATGGGAGAAAGACTATACTTATATCTGGCAGTCTCAGAGAATGCAGTTAGCTCGGCGCTGATAAGAGTGGAGGACGGAGTGCAAAAACCAGTCTATTACACCAGCAAGGCCTTTCGAGGAGCAGAGATTAGATACCCAAGGTTAGAGAAGTTGGCACTAGCACTGATCAAAGCAATCAGAAGAATAAGGCCACACTTTCAAGCCCATACTAGAGTAGTGTATACTGATATGCCATTAAAACAGGCTCTGCACAAACCAGAGAAATCGGGAAGATTAATGTATTGGGCGGTAGAACTTGGTGAATATGATATAATTTATGAGCCTAGGTCGTCACTTAAGGGCCAGGCAGTAGCAAACTTTACTTACTCTGACACATTCAAAAAGTAGGAGCTTGAGACAGACTAACTCGTGGATGTTACGAGGTTATTTAAGACAACCCCCGACCAACTTCCAATAGTAGATCGACATGAGGCGATAGACAACAATCAACGGAAAGTGTCGGGTAATTGCCCAAGGAAAGGAGAAGATAAAAAGAAGTATCAAATACTCCATCGAGGAACTCTGTCTGACCAAGAGTTTGATAATGATATACCTGTGTGGAATTTGTACGTGTATGACTCTTCGTGTGCCAGGGGTAGTGGAGCAGGAATAATCTTAAACAGTCCTGATGGAGTTGATATTGAGTATGCTCTACGTTTTCAATTTAAGGCTTCCAATAATGAAGATGAATATGAAGCTATGATCGTGGGTCTTAGTTTGGCGAAAATCATGAATGCAGAGTAGGTTATCGTATTCAGTGATTCACAATTAATTATAAATCAAATTCTTGGGTTTTTCGCAATAAAGGGAGAATTAATGATCAAGTATCATGCAAAAGCTATGGAGGCTATATCACTTTTTGCTGCAGTCCAGTTGATTAGAATACCGAGATTGGAAAATGCAAGAGCTGACGCCTTAGCTCGGCTGGCCTCAACAACACGCACCGAGCTACGAAGAACCATCCCAATAGAGATTCTTAAAGATCGGAGCATAGATAAAGTTTTAATAATGAACTTCATTACCCTCGACTTGGGTCCATCTTGGATGGATCCCATTAGAGCCTATATCGAAGAGGGAATTATGCCAACTGACAAACTCGTAGCCAAGAAACTGAAGTTTAAAGCTTCTCGTTATGTACTGACCAATGATATTTTGTATAGGAGAGGCGTCATAGTATGACTACAAAGATGTGTGCATCCCTTCGAAGTTAAAGATTTGATTGAAGAGGTTCATGAAGGCTCTTGTGTAGCCCATATAGCAGGTCGAATGCTTTTGCAGAGAATAATGACACAGGGATATTACTGGCCAACGATGAGAGCTGATTATGCAGCTTACGCTAAGAAGTGCGATAAATGCCAATATTTCTCTTCCATCCGAAGAACTCCCCAAGCATTTTTAACACCCATTACATCCCCTTGGCCATTTGCTATGTGGGGTATAGACTTGGTCGGGCCACTTCTGACGACCAAAGGGAGATTCAAATATTTAGAAGTTGTTGTGGACTATTTATTAAATGGGTGGAAGCTGAACCTCTTATTGACATGACGTATGAAAGGGTCTATCAGTTTATTTGGAAGAATATCATTTGCGGATATGGTCTCCCACATGCATTCATTACTGACCATGGAACCCAATTTGACAACGAGGAGTTCGTCGCATATTGTCACCAATCCAATCTTTAGAAGATACACTCCACACCAAGCCATCCCCAGAGTAACAGGAAAACTGAAGTGACGAACAGAACCTTAATGAATGGTTTAAAAAAATGGTTGGATGATGCAAAGGGAAACTGGATTAACGAGCTACACTCTGTATTGTGGGCTTATCGCACTACCCCACGAACAACAATTGGGGAGTCTCCATACATGTTAGCCTTCGAAAGTGAAGCCATCATACCTGCTTAGTTGGGTTTACCCACGCATAGAATGCTTAATTTCAATTCCCTTGTAAGCGACTTGCTGAGACGTTTAGACCTGGATATGCTCGAAGAAGTTAAAGAAAAAGCAGCGATCAGGAATGCAGCCTACCAACAACGAATAACCTTATTCTACAACAAAGGGTGAAAAAGTGTGACTTGAAAGAAGGGGATTATGTGCTAAAGAAGGTGATCCAGAAGCACAATAAACTAGAGGCCATCTGGCATGGACCTTACAGAGTAACTGAAGTTGTTCGTCCGGGGACATACAGAATTGAAACTTTGGAGGGAGAAGAATTCAAGAACGCGTGGAATGCAGAGCATCTGCGCAAGTATTATCAGTAATGAAAATTCATTTGTAACCTATTTCTTTCATTATGAATAAAAGTGATATTTTGCCCATTTATCTCTTTTGTTAAATTTTTTTTAGAGTATTCGTGCTACACACTACACAAACCAGATTCAACCCAACTCCGGTTGGTCGGAAATTCAGCAACCACCAACTCCGGTTGGTCGGCAATTCAGTAACCACCAACTCCGGTTGGTCGACAATTGAATAACCACCCCGGTTTGTTGGTAAATAAAAATCATACAAGGCAAAAGCCTGTTTAATCACGAGTGATCTCAAGGGACACCCCAAACTAGATAAGAAGATGGGTGACCTCCCGGGGCATCCACTATCTAGGCAACAAGGTAATCCTGACACGATTACTACAACTAAGCAGGAATATGGGATGCAAATCATTGCATTGCTTAGGTACAAAGAGTGACAAGTCACTATAATCAGACAAGAAATGGGACAAGTTCCATTGTCTAAATCAAAACAGGACATTTTTTCCTTCTACAGATATATATATATATATATATATATATATATATATATATATATATATATATATATATTCACCAGCGAATAACAAAAACACTATACAAAGTATTTTCAAGAAAATGAAATTACACAGAGAATAAATCTTTCTTCATTAAAACCAAGCAAATTACATACGAAATGAAAAATGAAATTTGATACAAATGTCCTATTCTATGGGTTTCTTTCCTTCTACTTTTGATACAGGTCCCATCCCAGCTGGACGATCATCGAATGCGTAAGGAGAGTTTATAAAATTCATATCTCGTAGCATTCTAACATTAACTATAGATGGCCGATCAAGAAAATGCTCAGGACGAGCTACCTCAAAATTAGAATGAAGACTATAGTCACCAAGATATTTAGAAATCAAGCATCAAGGAATAGCACGAGCTGGAATCCAATTAAAATCAAGTTTTGAGAATGCGTGATATTGAAAAACTTCGCAAATTTCTAATTTGGCAAACTTATTAAATTTCAGCCCCTAAACATGCATCTAAAGTGCGTGTGTGTGTCAACCCATAAACAAATAAATCATGTGACACCAAGATAAGGAAAAATCCCCGCAGGGCAAAACCTTTTATTTCACTATAAAGAGTAAATCGCAACTTACAAGATTTACAATGAAATACAACAATGAATTCACACGCAGCGAACTCACATGAACCTCTGTCCAATCAGCAAAGGAAGAACCGTAGCACTCCTCAATGACACACAGTCATAACACTTCGTGGAGACTCCCTCGATAATGACACGCAGCCCTCGGTTGCAAAGTTCTCTCCACAAAGATGAAAAATACACAAAGCTTGTGTTCTAGGGTTCCAAAAGATTCACAATGGTATGGCAAAGTTGTGTGAATCAAACATGAGTTAGGGAACTAAAAAAGGGTGAAGACTTGGAGTATTAGGACTCTGGATTTTATCTTTGAAAGTCTTATAAAAACCAACCTCCGAACGTGGTTTAAATAGGAAGTCAAATACCCTAAAAAATCTGAATCACGATCTGTTTGTGATTATCCTCGTCGGATCGGTCCGGTCCCTTTAGGCGGATCGGTCCGGATGAACCGGATCGGTTCTTTTATCTGGGCCGGATCGGTCCGGTCAGGTCTGTTCCCCCTGATTCCTTTTTCTCCTTTTGATATTCGGATCCGTTGATGATGAATGGACTTTGAATCTTTGCAACGGTGTTACGGCTAATGACATATACAAGTATGTTGGACAAAAATGTCCTTACAAATCTCCCCCTATGTCTATGCCGGAACAAACATAAAAAAAACCGAATTATCAAGTATGAACAATGCCTATACAAATCTACCCTTCCATGAACCCAAAACTGAAAGAGGTACATATGACTAAGGCTGCATCGTTTGTTCTTCAATTCTTCAGGAATCTTACCGCTTTTCTCATCAGGGTGTGCATTATGGGAATATCAAGGACGTACCTACACACATGAGATAAAGCAAATACCAAGTGACGTATCGAGTTTGAAATGAGATAAACATAAGCATATATATCAATTTAAGATGATATTCTCAGAATTTCAAAACTCCCCCATAATCAGATAATTCATTCTCCCCCTTTTTATGATGTCCCCAAATAGACAAATGAGAGAAATAAATCAAGCAATCAAGTACCGGGGTGACACAAGGCATAAAAACACACCATGAATGAACATAAAACAACCAAGTCAGTGATAGCGTAAAAGAATGGGTGTGAACAAAATTCGATAGGAAAATCAAAGCATACAAACATGACATATGTGCACGATGAATATTGGATATTCCTAACGAATGAACTCAAATGCTTCCTTTGGTGTAAAAAATTGGAAATATAAGACATTGACTATATCAAATCTACAAATCAAAGCTCAAAATGATTTCTACACCAATAACGTCCAAAATGATTTTCATGATTTTTCAGGACTTTCAAGGAAGTGCAAACCCGTTTTTCAATCTCCAACCAAACTCCCTCAGATTTATATTTTGAAAAGAGGAATACTAAATTCTCAAACTTTGGAGAATTGGGTGAAACCTAAATGGCCCATATTTGGCATGAATTGCTTTTTATTGCCTTATCAATTTTTTCGGGCTCTTTTAACCTCTTAGGACCTCGGATATTAAAATTCCTCCATTTTTTAGGTCCTTTTAAACGGTGGCTTTTGCGCAAAGGATAAAGAATCAACTTTCGCAGCCCCTCCCCGTTATGCAAATTAACACACAGTCTCACCAAAACGGTTTTTACATGCATTCCAATCTGGTCAAGTTTTATCGCATATTGTACATTGTATAGACATAATTGAGATAGAAACACTCAAGCCAATATGTGATAGACAAGTGCAATAATTAAATAAAACCGTGCATGTGTGCAGTAAAGGATATAGGAGTCAAACATGTAGGAAGATATCACTAATTACATCTCAAGGACTCCAATCAATGTTAAGCACATGGATGAAATGATGTAGCCTCTCAAATCTCTATCAAGCAGTCACATGGATATATGGAGTGAAGTTGTGACTTGGCTAACTTAAATGCTCATCCATAAAAGGTGCAAAAACAGAAAAATCTTTTTGGCCCTTTTTCAAAAAATATTATCAAAATAAAATCTTTTTGTATTTTTCAAAATTTTTCAAAACAAAAATATATACAAAAATGATACATATTAGCAATAGGCAAACAATGACATCATGCAAAACATCCTATGCTAGTAAGCAAGTCAAACCTCAATCATTAGGTGCGGAGGGGTTTTCCAAAGGTGGTGACAACTTATGAAAAACCTCCATCAGTTCTTGTGAAGTTTTGACTAAAAACTTAACTTGCTCTCCTAAATGTGCAAACTCTCTCATGTAGTCTCCGGGAGCATGTAAAGTATCATGTGTGGGTGCATGTGTGCCAGAAACACGTGTAGAAACAAAACGTGACACATACCCCAACTTAAAGCAAAATTCCCTAAGGTTTCCTCTCCTTTTGCAATGTGAGCAAACATAAATGGGCCTAGGAACACCTTTCTCAAAAACTCTAGGACGCACTTTCCTAAAAGGAATGGGACGCCTAGGTGGGTTAGGGTGAGACACATGTGAAACTGTCACTAAAGTGGGAACCGGCTCGGGTGCTAATTGGGAAGAAGAAGCACCGTCATGACTTATTCCTAACTTCTCACCTTTACCCTTAAGAACCACCGTTTCAACCTTCTTAGGTGCGTTCTCAAACTTGACTTTGACCACCCTGGCACGTTCGAGATCACTCTCGAGTTGGGATACACGTGTCGTCAGACTAGACAACGTGTCGGCCAAATCACACTTCTCCTTTCTCAAAACCTCCTTCTCTTTCTCCAAATCTAAAACCCGACGACCTAACTCCCTATTATACCTTTTTGTTTTCAAGGTCTCGGTGTACAAATCTCTAAAAGATTTTTGGAGCTCACTTTCATCTCCACTCTCACTTTCACTTTCTCCCTCACTCGAAGAACATGAATCACTATTATCGCTCTCGTGTGCACTTTTGTGAGACAAACTGGGTGTGCTTACACGACTAGAAAAGGCAACAACCATCCCATGTCCTAAACCTTTATCCGACTCATCTCCCTCATCATCACTAAGTGTGGCAGGCATGGCTACTTTCTTCCCTTTTCTTTCTAAGCCAAGTAGGACACTCAAACGACTTATGTCCCTTACCCCCACATTCAAAACAGGTGATGTTCTCTAAATCTTCCTCACACTCCTCATCAGATTCATTCCTCTCATCACTTTCTTTGGCCTTTCCTTTCCTTTTATTTTTCTCAAAAAAAATCTTTTTATTGGAAGAATTATTTCTTTTCATGTTGAGAAATTTTTTAAAGTTTTTCGCAAACAAGGCCATATTATCAAAATCAACATCTTCCTCAGAATCAGACTCACAAACTTTTTCTTTCTTTTTCTTAAAATGAGTCTTTAAAGCAATACCATTATCCTTAGCCTTAATGGTTTTAGGAAACATGTCAATCTCATAGGTTTGAAGATCTCCTACAAGTTCTTCCAACTTAAGTGATTTCAGATTTCCCAAAGAGTTCAAAACAGTGACTTTAGGAATAAAGCGTTTTGGAAGAGATCTCAAAATCTTTTTAACGACACGCGTGTTATCAATCACCTCACCCAAATTAAAACTAGTGTTAACAATGTCCGACAAACGTGCATAAACATCATCAAAGCATTCGGACTCAGACATGGTGATAGTCTCAAATTGGGTGGCCAGATTTTGTAACTTAGACTCTTTAACAGTGTTCGTACCCTCATGTGTCAGTTTCAAAACATCCCAAGCCTCCTTAGATGTGGAGCACGTCATGATTCGGCGATACTCATCAGGAGTGATAGCACCAGAAATAGCACTCAGACCACGAGAGTTAAAATTGGACAACTTATAATCATCCTCAGTCCAGGCTGACACGGGTTTTAGAGAGGTGATGTTATTAACAGTGACCGTGGGAGGAGTCCCACCATTTTCGCAAAGCAACCAAACCCGCTCGTCAATTGATTTTAAAATCGATTTCATACGAGCTTTCCAATAGGCATAATTAGACCCATAAAAAATAGGCATCTGATTATATAAGTGCTTCATAGGAAAAAATGCGAATATTCACAAAACTGATTTTTCAAAAAATCAATATCACACGATTTTGCGGAAAATAGGAATACGCAATAAATTAGCGTAACCCGCTCTGATACCAATTTGAGAATGCGTGATATTGAAAAACTTCGCAAATTGCTAATTTGGCAAACTTATTAAATTTCAGCCCCTAAACATGCATCTAAAGTGCATGTGTGTGTCAACCCATAAACAAATAAATCATGTGACACTAAGATAAGGAAAAATACCCGCAGGGCAAAACCTTTTATTTCACTATAAAGAGTAAATCGCAACTTACAAGATTTACAATGAAATACAGCAATGAATTCACACGCAGCGAACTCACATGAACCTCAGTCCAATCAGCAAAGGAAGAACCGCAGCACTCCTCAATGACACGCAGTCATAACACTTCGTAGAGACTCCCTCGGCAATGACACGCAGCCCTCGGTTGCAAAGTTCTCTCCACAAAGATGAAAAATACACAAAGCTTGTGTTCTAGGGTTCCAAAAGATTCACAATGGTATGGCAAAGTTGTGTGAATCAAACATGAGTTAGGGAACTCAAAAAGGGTGAAGACTTGGAGTATTAGGACTCTGGATTTTATCTTTGAAAGTCTTATAAAAACCAACCTCCGAACGTGGTTTAAATAGGAAGTCAAAACCCTAAAAAATCTGAATCACGATCTGTTTGTGATTATCCTCGTAGGATCGGTCCGGTCCCTTTAGGCGGATCGGTCCGGATGAACCGGATCGGTTCTTTTATCTGGGTCGGATCGGTCCGGTCAGGTCTGTTCCCCCTGATTCCTTTTTCTCCTTTTGATATTCGGATCCGTTGATGATGAATGGACTTTGAATCTTTGCAACGGTGTTACGGCTAATGACATATACAAGTATGTTGGACAAAAATGTCCTTACAAATTTAATGGGAGGCACAGGTAAATCAAGCACTCCAGGCTCATAATAATCCCATAAGAAGTGTCCTCGCTTCAGTTTCAGCACACACATAGCATTCAACCATCCCTTCTTGTACCCCTCATTATTTGACTGCTGCACCCGAGCATCAAGATGATACAAAGCTTCGTTGTACCCTACCATCTAAACCTCTCTAGGTTGTTTATGAAATTAGTAAGTCAATCTTTCAAGCTGCTCATGGAGTTTCTTCACAAGAATCTCTTTACTTTCTAGCGCAGAACTCTGATTGGAGAGTTGGTCGATAAAACTCTGAATTTTTTTAGACATTTCTGCCAAAGCCTGATTCTTTGCCATCAATTAAACGACTTGATTTTCTAAGGCCAATTGAGTTCTTGTCATATCAATATTAACCCGACCAGCCCTTGCTCGTCCACGGGAATAAGGTCTTGCTCTGCCACGAGTAGGTGTGGAAAGTCCGGCTCGTTTCAAAGTCTCTAACTCTTCCCTTAATGTAGCATTTTCGGTTTCTAAAAAGGAAAAATCATCATCATTGATTGGAATCTAGGCTCCTGAAGAAGAGGAGGCATCAGATTTCAGCTATTTCACTTCCTCTTGCAACACGATATTCTCTTTCTCTAACAGCTTGGCAATGTTTCTATGCTCTTCAATCTCAAGCTTTAACACACTTTTCTTTTTCTCATGGGCAGAAATATACTTATCATAACCTTTGTCAGCACTCAATTGTTGGTATTTTTTCTCATAACCTTTATGCAAAAGTGTGGTGGTCTCTTTATGCTGAAGTTGAAGTGCCTCGATCATGCCTTAAAAATCTTCAATCATTTCGTAATAGGCCACATTGTTGGCCACAACACGATCAAGTAGACACTTCAAATACTGGTAAGCATCAATTTCTCGTTCAGAGGCATCGAATCCGAGGATGTCTATTATTTGGGCCTCAATAAAATCTGTATGACCAGCTTTAAAATAATTGTTGCGTATCTTCATCAACTCTGTACCATTAGCTGATAAGAGTTCCATCCTGGCCATAAACTAACAAGGAGAAAATAAAATGCATTAACAATGATATAAGACAGGTTAAAGAAAGATGTGAGATAAATAACAAAGGTTCATTCTTATTCATCATACAAAAGGAAAATACATTCCAAATTACAACTGAGGAAAAAATAAAGCAACATAAGAACCGAACAACTTTACACCTTCTCCTTATTCACTATAATATCTTCAGTTGGTTTGGAAGGAAGAGCAGCTTGCTCGGAAGGGAGAGCAGGTTGCTCGGAAGGCAGTGCAGGTTGCTCGAAAGAAGTGCTTACTTGATGAACTTGCTCGGGAGGTTGGGAAATGACGGTAATAGGTACTTGCTCTGCTACCATCACAGAGGACTCATCAGATGGGGCTTCATCTTCTTCTTCTTCGCCGATGACAGGAGGAGGGCCATGAGTATGTTTCTGAAATAATTCAGAATCGTTCGCAGTTTTTAATTCTTTCAAGGCCGCAACCCATCCATCTCTGAAGTATTTTAGGCTGGCATATTCCATCTGACAAGTAATGGCAGTTAAGGCCTTGTTCCATCCTTTATCCCAGCCCGAGCTAAAAGAATTCTTTATAGCAGTTTTCTTCTTCACCTTCTCCAATAAAGCATACTCCTTCGCAAGCTTCACTTTTTCTTCCAACTTTTTCTTACGCCGTTCAGCCTCTTTAAGCTTCACCTCAACCTTCTCGGCATATATCAGCTTATCCTCAAGCTCTTTCTTATGCCGTTCAGCCTCTTCAAGCTTGCTATCAACGACCTTCAATTTATTCACCAACTCTTTAGAGTCACTTATAGCTTGATCTCGAGAGGTCTTGACAGATTGAAGTTCATGCTCCCAAGCAGTTTTTTCTTCCTCGTACTTCTGACGGGATTCATTCAAAGAGCGGGATATACTAGTAAAAGCTTCTTCCACCCCTCCGGAGGAAGTGGAAGCCCTGATAGCTTCATATTTCTTCAAAATGCCATTAAAGCAAGCCATAAACTGAAAAAGGAAAGAGCTCAACTCAGAATATGAATGCAATATGTAAAGACGAGGAAATAATAGGGATGAAGATACTTACTGACGCAATATGCTGGGCGACTAAATCGGTGAGCTTTTCCCGAGAAAGGGAATCTTTAGCAGCTCGATGTTCGAGAAAGACCTAAGATTTTGAGTCCTTGGCCAAACTCGGAGCAACGAGAACTGGAGATTTATCTCTCAAAGGACCCTCAGTATCAGAAGGTTGAGCAACAGTTTCTATAGGTCTTTCAGTGAGACCTCTTCTTAGTCTCCTTAGAGGAGCACTTTCAATCAAAGGTGCTGCCTCTTTGGGAACAACTGGGGGCTTCTTACCCACCTCCTTCACAGTTGTAGTTGTTCCCTTAGATGGAGCAATGTCCATTTTCTTCGTCCCCTCGGTTGGGACATCTACTTTACTTTTCTTTGACCCATTAGCTCCAGGAACATCTTTGACAAAGAACTCAGGCATCCTTCTTTTCTTTGTCATCAAGTCAACAATGGAAGTATCCAAAGCAGATGAGGACTCTCCCACACTTGCTCGAGACGTTGGCAGTTGATCGAGATCGATCACTGTAGGAGGTGCAATAGGACGGGCAATGAAAGACAAGGTGGTGTTTTTGTACCTCAACAAATAAGAAGCAGCTCTAATGTGCTCCCCAGCAACTGATTGGTGCAAGCTCCAGATAAGTTTTAAATTTTTATGTTAACGTCAATATCTTTTGGGGGTTTCCTTTTTCTGTCAACTGTAACAAATAAAATTAATGTCAGTGACACATTTTATCAAACATAAAGAATATTAAATTCAAAAAACTAAAAACAACCTATCCCATTGCCATAAGGCGGACATTTGGGACCTTGGTACACATCATTTCCATTTAATGGAGGGTGTTGCCAATTTTTCATCACAACCCCATGATCAAAATAGTTTCTATTGGCATCAGAAAGATTGACAACTAAAGCTCTATTCGAAACACCACCCATTTATAACAATACATAATTTCAGGAATTTCTAAATGGATTCCATGAATTTGATTCAACTTATATATGCCATTAACTACCCTCTATGTATTTGGAGCTACCCTTACAGGTACAATATCAAAATATTGGCAAAACTCCAAACATAAGGGATTTGGCGAGAAAGAAAAACCACACTCTGCTACAAAAAGAGAGGGAAACCAATGCCCCTCTGCCAAAGAAAACAAATCATAAGGGCACGAAAGCTCCTCCAAAATTACCCAAGAGGGAATTAAAAAATCAGCCCGAAATTTATCCAAAGATTCAACAAGGTAAACCATGATGACTAAAGCAGAGAAAGATGAAGGAAGAAAATCTTACAGAGAACGGAGAAATCTGCTAATGACGGATAACGGAAGAACGACAGTATGAAATAGAGAGAGAAAGTAAAGAGCTCAGAAAATACGGATGCAAAAAGTGAAAACGATGGGATTTTATCGCTCTTAAATACCTTGCATCGGGAAAAGAGAAAATAAATAATTATCGAAAAAGACGATTGCGTTTCCAACGATTAAATCATGAGAAAGGCGCAAATGTCGAGAAAAGAGAAAAGAAATGATTACCAAGAAAGACGATTGCGTTTCCGGTGATTAAATCATAAGAAAGGCACAGAGATTGAAGCGGCGGCTAAACATTCAAAATATTTACAAATTTGCCATTACGCGCTCAAATGAAAAGAAATACAATAAAAATGACCCAAGAATTGGAGATCTGTAATCCATGCATCTTTTAAGCAAAATATTCCACACTTTCTTATTCAACTTGAACTGTGAAACATTGGGGGCTTTTGTTGATACAAAAATTAGTCAGCTGACATGGATCAATTAAATAAAGACATGTGTCAACCTACATGGCAAATACCTACTTTCACCGAACTACTCAAGCGTACCGAGCAACTCAGGCGCCCCGAGATACTTAAGCATACCGAGCAACTTAGGTGGTCTAAGCTATTTAGCCTGCAAAGCATCTAAACCAAGAAAACCAAAAGGCAACTACGCATCTAATGAACGTCAGATTTAATGCGCATTATTATTATACAGATGTATATGTCTACTAGATGACATCACATTACCTTTTCATAAGTACAACCTTCAAGGCTATAAATACATTGTAACCCAGACGTAAAAAGGGGACTCTGGAATCTCTTTATAAAGGGATCATCAAGATTCAAGGCAGAGGATCAGTAATACAACAACAGCGGACGTAGGCCATTTTCAAGGCTAAACCACTTTAAAAATCTACTGTCTTATTTCATTTATTCATTATTTATCTGTGATTACAAAATTAGATTGCATCTATACTCCCAAGTAAATATTAATACCCAATTTCAATCCCAAATTCATAATATCATGGTTTTCACATCAACTATATTAGTATGAATCATATATGCTCTAAAATTCAGCAAGATAAACACTTGCCTTTTTGTGAACTTCTGATTCACTAGATGAAATTGGTATAGGGGTGATCATCTCTTTACGATCTATGAGTTGGTATAATTTTTGGTGTGAGAGCTTGAGTCTTTATGCCTTGGCTCCTATGTAGTTCTTCTTCTTCCTCTTTGGTTCTCTCTCTCTCTCTCTCATGTAGGTTAAGAAACTCATAGATAGCCTATTAACCACATACCCTTCCTTTTTAATTTTCTATTTTCGTCCATTTTAATTCCTTAAAATCTTAAAAGACTCAAATACCCCTCCGGAGTGTCGATTTAGCCTAAATTGCCCCGAAGCCCAAATAAAACACTTGAGTTGAGTTTTCTGACTATCTTGAACCTTTTGGACTCATTGCCACACTCAAAATGGTCATACGAGTTACTTAAAAATAAATTATCTTTTTAATCCAATAAAGTGATACCGACACGACTGACATGCGCATCCTAACTAAACATGTTGCAACTGCCACATTTTTCACTTCCGGCCATAATAATATTTTTGTAATCATATATAAATTTACTCACTAAGTAATATTCAACGTAATTATCATCAATAAATACTAGCTCTCATCACGCTAGTAATTATTACATTTAAATTCAAATTAATTATAAATAAATTTTCTTCTTTTAAATTAATTAATCCAAATTCCATAATTAAAATAAAATCCCTAAAAAATACGGGGTCTTACAAGTTATTTCTTTTGGATTTACGTGATACTAACATTTTAGGATTAGGTTCTAACCCTTTGTTTATTACGAAAAAATATGAGAGAACAAATTGAGTGGGTGTTTATTTTTTTTTTAAACTCATACACATCCCGATATTTCTTTTGTCTCATGTGTTTAGCTCATCCGGCCTTGATGATGATTTCATGGACTACGAAAGATGAAGACTTTAAGTTTAAGACTTATACATTTATGCATTTTTTATTCTTGATTTAGGAGGAAATTAGTTCTATTAGTCTTGGGGGTCAATTTTGGTTTCGGTTTACGCTTTGTACCGGAATAGCCAAAGGGGGAGATTTATAAGAGTGAGTTTTATAATTGCTCATTTTATTTTTATTTAGCTTATCCCATTACATCCCACTACACCTTCGTGATAGTTCTCAAGTCTTCGAAGAGAAGAAATGTTGGTGACATTTGCAAGATTGAAGATCGTTTGTCACAACTTTACTCGAGAAGAGTTATGAAGTGGTTTGGTAAATCCTTAGAGTTTCAGGGGTTGTTTTTAAAAAAGTTTGCATTTAAAAGTTTCAAAATGCTTATGAAATGATTTTTAAAGAATTTTTGAAAAACTCGCTAACTCGTTAGAACAATATTTACATGTCATTCGAACGACTTATGAGGGGTCGTTAAAATGATATTCTCACGTTCGAATGATATCTGAAGCGTACCCTTTTTGGTCAACACTGGAATGTCATTCGAAGTATCGCTGGAAGTCATTCGAACAAGATAGGGTACACTATTCGAATGAGGTGGCAATTCGTTCAAACGAGTACACGTATTTTTATTTTTTAAACAAATCTTTTTCAAATTTGCAATTCCTATCTTTTTGCAACAACTTTGCCTATAAATAGAAATACAGTATTAGACTTTTCAAAAAGCCTTTTTAAAGTTCTTTTTTGTGATCAAACTCTATGATTTTTTTCATCCAAAACCATTGGATATTTTAGGACCACTTTTCTAAACCAAAAAGAACAAATTTAAAAGTTATACATACTTGTATAGATGTCTCTACTGCTGGTTTGTGGAGTCGAGGCTCTATGACTGAATATTAAAGGAATTACGAATCCTGAGGCTAATGGGTTAATATTGAGGCAAGGTCTGCTTGTTGTGGGCAATGTTAGACTGCATAATTTTCTGTTAAAGATTTTAAGACATCACCGCATTATACTTAGTGGATCGCTAAGTAGTTTGTGAGTCTTTAAGTGTATGTCTTATCTTAAACAGTGCTGAATTAAAGGTTTTGCCCAAAAGAGAATTTTCCTTTATCTTCTTCTTCTCATTCTGTTTAGTTTCGAATTTGGCTTCAAGTTATCTTGTATGTTCACTTTAAATTAAATTAAGATAAAGTTTGGTAAAAATGGGATTTTATATATTTAGCCTAAGATACAACTAAATTCAAATAGCCCCTGCTTTCTCATTATAAGAGGATAGTCCCCTTAAAACCTGGGAGCATAGTAATACCAGTATAGGAGTAACCCCTACAGGTATGGTGATAAACGATAATCTAAGTACTTTTAATAAAGATAAACGAACACACAATATTGAAGATAATCAACACTCAGATTGAACTCACAAGTCTCTCGTGTATAAATTAAATAATAATAAAAGAAAACTCAAAAGCAACTCGTTCAAAGGGAGAGAGAGAAGTAAGCACCCTAGATACACCTTGGCAGGAAGCCAACACACTAACAACCTCTGAAGGATCTCTGGTTTAGTTATTAAAAGCTTCACAATAAATGACAATGGTGGGTGAGTAAGAACTCTGGTTTGCAATAACTTATCTCTGATATATTCTCTCTCTAGCAATAAATCTTTAAAAAGAACTTTCTCATCTCATAAGTGGTTGAGGACCATAAATAGCCCCACATCCCTTCTCGAGATGTCTCAGTCTATCTGCATGTTAAAGACCTCCTTATCAAACTTTACGTCACAAATATTAAATGCAGAATGGGCCAGCCTTTCCTACACCATACACATTAAATGTCAAGACATGCCTTTTGCCCAACCAATGTGCGTTAGAGGACTGTCACAACAGAGGTGGATCACCAACTGTTTGACATCCCCAAATACCACGATGGTTTACTCAAGTACGGATTGGACCGTGTTTAGATGGTTAATGACATCACCTAAAGTAGATGTGACATTTGGTAAAGGGTTGTTTGGCTCAAAACTCAACATACGATGGAACTCGAGGCTACTCCGCACAAGCTTCCATGGTAAAAGGTCTCTTGATGTTTTACCAGGTGTATCTAAGATGGTCAAGACAAGCCTTAACGTTGCCTCACTTCCCAATCCTCCAAACCAAGTCCCTCTGAAGTTCCCATGGCGAGGTCATTCGATAGAGCATGAAAGCTCTCCCAAGCCCGATCCCTCACGAGTACCATTTGACCTCACGCTCAATATTACAAACGTTAGAACATTACAAATGTTACAATATTACAAACAATGTAATTAAATGGTACAATTTGACTAAGTAAAAGAACAGACGATAGAAAAAAAAAGAGCTCTCTCAGCAAGTTTCCTCGCTAAGCTGTATCATTGAGCTGCCTCGATGAGCTGCTTCACTGAGCTGCCTCGCAGTCTTCACGCTGCTTCCTTCTCCTGAGTCTCTTCTGTTAATTGGGGAAGCTCTCTCTAATTCAGAGATTACCTTTAATCCCCCCTTACACTCATATTTATTTTTATAGTTTGTAGATGCCCGTGCACTTGTAGCAATTTAAAATTTCACAATAATTTTTTTGCGCTGTTGTTGGGGATATATTTTTCAATTTGAAATAATAGATTTTCATATTAGTTTTTATTCTTATGTCATAAAAACATAAAAAATGTATAAAAATTAATTGAGTTCAATTATGCTTTCTATGCTGAAATGGTGGCTCTTATAACTTGTATTGAATGTACTTGGCATAATAATTTGAAGAATTTATGGATTGAACTCGATTCATAATCAGCTTTAAATTATCTTTAGAGTAAATCTGACACCCCTGCTTGGCCTTTAATGGTTAGATGGAACAACTGTAAGTATTACTTCCTCAAGATGAATGTGTGTTGTTCTCACATATACAGAAAAGGTAATCAGGTAGGTGATAAGTTATATAATATGGGTATGAACTTCATTGATTTAAAGTGGTGGAGGTCAGCTCCTGAATAGGTGAAGAAATATGTGGATAAAGTTGGAGCTCAAATCCTTAATTTAGATTTTCTTAGAGCATATACTTTGTTTCTATTTTATGCCTTACGGGTTGATTTGAGCTGTCTCCCATAACTTAGGAATGTGAGCCACTCATAACTATTTGTAAAGATACTTGTTGAACTGCTTTTTCCCATTTTCTTGGATGGATAGGTTTTTAGTCATATATATATACTAGTTTTAAACCCCGCGCGATGCGCGAGCGTGGTATAATTTTATTCGTAAAATATATGCCACATAAATAATATTATCATTACATTTAAACTAATGTTAATATGAGATGAAAAAATGAATAAGAAATTTGGGACATATGAACATGCCTCTATTTTAAAATTACAAATCAACTACATATTTATATTTTTTAGTAGAGATGGTAGTTCTATGATTAGTATACACTAAACACCAAGATACTTTTTTTATTTAAGACATAATTATATTTTTATGTCTATTTGACACATTATATAAGTATTAATTAATAATAGATGGAGAGAAAATGGACACTCATATATAATCACGATAATTACTATCATATATATATATATATATATATATATATATATTAAAATATTTTACTTAGGCACTTAATCAACTTTACATAAATTATACTTTAATCCCTAATTTTTGAAAAATATAATGAATAGTATCATGGACATGATAGACATAAATGACAAGCAATTAGAACTTGTGTGTTAAGAAAATAAAGCATAAAGAGTATAATTTGTATAAAAAAATGTGAAAATGAGTCAAAATAAAAATATCAAACCTTATAACAAAGCACAAAAATAATTGTGCAATCACAATATAAAAAGAGAAAAATCCAAAAAGGAATATTATATATTTTATTTAAAAAACAATGTTATTAAACATGGAAGCATACCTCACTTTCTTTAAAATAGAGCAACATACACCATATGCTTCTAACTAACTAAATTCACATCATATGCTTCTAACTAATTAAACTCACATTTCTATATAAAGATTCAATCGAAATTATCTTAAGAAAAATACTATTTCAATCTTCACATAACACATTCTACTTAAACAAAATCATAGTCTATTCTATGGCTCCTTGTCAATTTTGTAAGGATCTTTTACTATTTGGGGTCCAATAGTTATTTAGAGTTTTATTCCATTTGTTTACATTCTACTCGTCTGGGATTCAAAATCGACAAAAAACGTTAGTTAGCTAGTTTGATGGTCAGTTGACTCATTTTTCAATCAAAAAGACTATTTTACCCATTAGTATAAGTATTTATTAGTGTATTAAAACAAATTTTACATCATATCTTATTGTTTTAAATAGTAAAACTTTTTTTACTAACACTTTTTTATAAAATGAGAAAGTTTTATAAAATGAAAAAGTTTTATACACTTTTTTATTAAGTATTTTTTTTTAAATCAAAAAGTTTTACAAAATCAAAAGGTTTTTTTATAAACTTTTTTTAGCACTTTTTTTTACAAACATTAAAAAATATTATTTTTAACTGTTTTTATAAACGTTGAAAAAACTTTATATAAAAACAATCTTATAAAAAAATAGTTTATGAATGTCAAAAGTTTTTTTGTAAATTGTTTTCAACTTTTTTCATAAAACCAATTCTTTATATGAATAAATTAAAAACGTCAAAAACACTTAATATAAAAACATTAAAAACACTGTTTTTTTTAACAGTTTTTTGTATAAACGTTAAAAAAAATTATGTAAAAACATTGTTCTTAAAAAAAAAAGAACTCTTTTAAAAAAACATAAAAAAATGGTTTATATAAAAACAACATTTTTTTAAAGAGAATTATAATACTGTTTTTGAATGTTTATAAAAAACAGTTAAAAATTCAGTGTTTTGTAACGTTTTTTAAAAACAGTGTTTTTTCCTTAAAAAAATAGTGGTTTATATAAACAGTTTTGTAACATTTATAAAAAATAGTGTTTTTAACATTTTTATATCAACTGTTTTTGAATGTTTTACGTAAAAAAATAATTTTATAAAAAAAGTTAAAAAAATTGTTTATAAAAAAATCGTTTAACGATTATAAACTGATTTTTTTTTAAAAACATTGATTTTATATAAATTGTTTTTTGATGTTTATAAAAAACAGTGTTTTTTTAACGTTTAAAAAAAGTGTTAAAAAAATAATCCAAAAAAGAGAGAAAGTAAGAATAAGAGAGATAAGAGAGAGAAAAGATCTTATAGTTTATATAAAAACACTTTTTGTTCAAAACACTGTTTTTTTTAAAAGTTAAAAGAACACTATTTTTTTTACTATTTTTTATATACGTTAAAAAACTGCTTATACAAAACCCTTTTTTTTAAAGAGTTATAAGCATCAAAAGGTTTTCTAAGAAACACTTTTTAACGGTTTTTATAAAATCAATTTTTTTTATAAAAAGACATCAAAAATGTTAAATTTTTTTTTTATAAACTATTAAAAACAACTTTTTATATGAAAAGTTTTCATATAAAATGTTAAAAACGTTAAAAAAATAGTATTTTTCAACGTTATTATATAAACTGTTTTTTAACATGTTTATAAAAAAAATTGATTTATAAAAAAAACGTTAAAAAAGTTTTATAAAAAACCATTTCACGTTTATGAAAAAAAAATTAAAAACATTATTTTTATATAAAATGTTTTTTTTTAAAAAAGTGTTTTTATATCAAATATTTTTTTAAGTTTATTAAAAAGAGTGTTTTTAATGTTTTTAGTAAACAGTGTTTTTTTTTTTTAAAAAAAGAAGCATTTTTATATAAAATGTTTTTGACCGTTTATAAAAAACAATTAAAACATCAGTGTTTTGTAACGTTTTTAAAAGCAGTGTTTTTAAAAAAAAATAGTGGTTTATAAAACTATTTTTTAACGTTTATAAAAAAAGCAGCTAAATATAGTGTTTTCAACGTTTTTATATCAACTTTTTTTTAATGTTTTTAACGTTTTATGTAAAAAATTAATTTTATAGAAAAGTTAAAAAAATAGTTTATAAAACAACCTTTTAACAATTATAAACTGTTTTTTTTTTTAGAAAAATATTGCTTTTATATAATTTAATGGTTATAAAAAACAGTGTTAAAGAAATAACCCAAAAAAGAGAGAAAGCAAATGGTTTATTAATAGTGGGGAACCTCCAAACCCTACTAATCTTAACTAACAAATTAATCAACGAAAGAAAAGAAGGAAATTACCTGCCGAGAACTTTGGCGGCGATTTAACATATGTGCAACCCTTTGTTCAGGAGAAGGTTTGGGGTCTTTGGGGAAGTCTATGGTGATGACCATGGTGATTGGCAACAATTAAAAATAATGTTTATATATTGGGACGAAAGAAATGTATCATTCTTAATTGCTTTTGACTTGGTTTCGTAGATGGATTAAATTGAAGGAGAGAGAGAGAAAACTCAATAGTTCAATGCATCTATTAAATTGCTTGTATAATATTTTATAGAAGTATAAAATATAGAGTGCCACGTGGACGCTCTCAATGAGGAGGAGTTTTTGTTGGAGATTTTTAAAATAAGAGAGTAAGAGTTTTTGGGTGTAAAAGCCTTAAAAGCTTGTCCCACATTGGAAGTGTGTGAAAGAGGTGGGAAGCTAACCCAAATATAAAAGGGGATAGTGTCCCACATTGGAAAATGTACAAAGCTAAGTGTCACCACTAAGCTATAAAAGGGGTGGGCAACCTTTGAGTCCCACATTGGAAAAATGTTAAGAATTTGTACACTTAATAAGTACAAATGGAAGATGAAGAGTTAATTCATCTAGCATTTAAGAGGCTATTCAAGAGACCTCAATACGGTGCGAAGCACCGTACGCACACGCGCGCGCGCGTGCGGGTGCGGGGCAGTGGGCTGTAGAGGCGCTAGTGGCGCACTTTGCACTTTGCACTTTGCACTTTGCACTTTGCACTTTGCACTTTGCACTTCGCGTGTCCGCAGTGGTAGCGGGTTGCCGGGATTCGTCCGGGTCGGATCGCGGTAGCTCGGGCGCGGTCACTTTTTGGTTGACCCGTGCAAAACCGATTCGGTATTATTATAATGACATCCAACGCATCATAAATCATTGCAAACTGAAAAAATTAAATATGGATGATAATGTAATTGTTGCTGCCATAATTGAAAAACTTCCTCCTTCTTGGAAAGACTATAAGAAAGAACTCAAACACAAAAAGGAGGATCTTTCACTTGAAGAATTCGAGACTCATTTAAGAATTGAACAAGAGTCTCGAATTCTAGATGGTAAAGAGGAACAAGAAAATTATGTTTCTAAGGTCCATGTGGTGGAGGAAGGAAAGGAGCAAAAATATGGCAATCATGGAAAAAATAACAAGCGGAAGAATTTTTCAAATAATTCTAAAGCAAACAAAAAGAAGAAAGGAAATTGTTTTCATTGCAACAAACCAGGTCACTTCAAGAAGGATTGTCGTGAGTTCAAGAAACTAAAGGAAAAAGGAGGGACATCAGACACAAAGCAAAAATTTGCTGCTATGATATCCGAGGCTAATATGCTTGGAGAAGACAACTCTTGGTGGGTTGATTCTGGTGCCACAAGGCATGTTTGTAAGGACAAGAACTTGTTCTCTGCCTATGAAACAGTGGAAGGAGATGTTCTCTATATGGGAAATTCATCTACATCTGCGGTTAAAGGCAAAGGGACAGTGGATCTCGAATTCACTTCCGGGAAAATCCTTAGCCTCACCAATGTTTTTCATGTTCCTGATGTTAGGAAAAATTTAGTTTCTGGAAGTCTTCTTAACAAATTTATTCTGACTAAGAATGGTACCTTTGTAGGCAAAGGATATTTGTATGAGGGCATGTTTAAGCTTAATATCAATGAAAAGGATTCTTCTGCTTATATCGTTGATTGTCTTTCATTATGACATAGTCGTTTAGGACATGTTAATACAAAGAAAATGCATTTCATGGTTAATTTAAATTTAATTCCTAAATATGAGAATGATATGAATGAAAAGTGTAAAATATGCATGCAAACAAAAATAACAAGATTGCCTTTTCCTAAAATAGAAAAAACTACATCTTTGTTGCAATTAGTACATAGTGATGTTTGTGATTTGCATGGAACGCCTACTAGAGGTGGTAGTAAATATTTTGCTACATTTATTGACGACTTTTCAAAATATTGTTACGTATATCTTTTAAACTCTAAGGATGATGTGCTTAATAGATTTAAGACATATAAAAATGAAGTTGAAAATCAATGTGATTCTAAAATAAAATGTCTTAGATCTGATAGAGGTGGTGAATATCACTTTCCTCAATTTTGTGAAGATATGGGAATTATACATGAAGTTACTGCACCTTATACACCACAACAAAATGGAGTAGCAGAAAGAAAAAATAGGACACTAACTGAAATGGTTAATGCTATGCTTTCTTATTCTGGTTTAAGTAAAGGTTTTTGGGGAGAAGCACTTTTAACTGCATGTCATATTCTGAATAGAATACCTGTTAAAGATAATAAGAAAACTCCTTACGAATTATGGAAGAATAGAAAACCTAATTTAGGTTATCTTAAAGTTTGGGGTTGTAGAGCTATTGTAAGACTACCTGAAACTAAGAGAAAGAAATTAGGAAGCAAAGGTGTTGAATGTATTTTCATAGGTTATGCACAACATAGTAAAGCCTATAGATTTTTGGTTAGTGAACCTAATGATTCTGTTGAGGTAAATACAATAATTGAATCGAGAGATGCAATTTTTTATGAACAAAGGTTTTCTTCTATTCCTAGAATTAATAATGAAAAAGAAGTAAGCACTCCTTCACAGTTACCTGTAACTCCACTAGTAGAACAAGAAGAGATTAGAAAAAGTAAAAGACCTAGGAAAGAAAAAAGCTTTGGTCCCGACTTTGTAGTCTATCTTGTTGAAGGAACTAGAAACACATCTTGTAATCAATATGCTTTGACTCTTAGCATTGAAACAGACCCACAAACTTATAATGAGGCAATTAAGTCTGTAGATTCAGCATTTTGGAAAGAAGCTATAAATGATGAAATGGATTCAATTTTGGGAAATAAAACTTGGAAATTAGTAGACTTACCTCCAGGATCTAAACCCATTAAGTGTAGATGGATTTTTAAAAAGAAAATGAAAATAGATGGAACAATTGATAAATTCAAGGCTAGATTGGTTGTTAAAGGTTTTACACAAAAAGAAGGAATTGATTATTTTGATACCTATGCACCTGTTGCTAGAACCGCCACTATTAGAATTTTAATTGCATTAGCATCTATATATAATTTTGAGATTCATCAAATGGATGTGAAAACTGCCTTTTTAAATGGTGACTTAGAAGAAGAAATTTACATGGAACAACCTGAAGGGTTTGTTATGCCTGGACAAGAAAACAAAGTATGTAAACTTATTAAGTCCTTATATGGCCTAAAACAAGCACCTAAACAATGGCATGAAAAATTTGATAAAGTCATTATTTCTTATGGTTTTAAAATTCATGAATCTGATAAGTGTGTTTATAGTAAATTTGCTAATGGTAAAGGTGTGATCATTTGTTTATATGTAGATGACATGTTAATTCTTGGTACTGATTTAGAAAGCATTAATAATACTAAGAGTTTTTTGTCTTCTAAATTTGATATGAAAGATATGGGTGTAGCTGATGTCATATTAGGAATGAGAATAATAAGGAAAGATAAAAATATAATTCTCACTCAATCTCATTATGTTGAGAAAATTTTAAAGAAATTTAATCAGTTTGATTGCACACCTGTTAGTACACCTTTTGAACCACAGCTAAAGATGATCCCTAATAATGGTAGAGCTATTTCACAATTGGAATATGCACGAGTAATTGGTAGTTTAATGTATGCCATGACATGTACTCGACCTGATATTGCTTATGCTGTTGGTAAATTAAGTAGATATACTAGTAATCCAAGTTTATTGCATTGGCATGCTGTCAATAGAATATTAAAATATTTGAAAGGAACTATGGACTATGGTATATACTATAGTGGATATCCTTCAGTATTAGAAGGGTTTTCTGATGCCAGTTGGATAACTGAGCGGGAGGATCATTCCTCAACAAGTGGATGGATTTTCACTCTTGGTGGAGGAGCTGTTTCTTGGGGATCAAAGAAACAAACTTGTATAGCTGACTCTACTATGGTAGCTGAGTTTGTAGCATTAGCTGCAACTATTAAAGAGGCAGAATGGATAAGGAATTCATTAATTGAAATTCCAGTTTGGCCAAAACCAATGCCTCCAATATCTATACATTGTGATAGTGAGTCTACACTTTCCAGAGCTTATAGTAAAGTGTATAATGGAAAGTCTAGACATATTGGCCTGAGACATAGTTATGTCAGACAAATGATTACAGATAGTGTAATCACAGTGGATTATGTAAAATCAAGTCAAAATTTAGCTGATCCTTTTACAAAAGGTCTTGCAAGAGGACTGGTGTCTAAGACATCAATAGGGATGGGACTAAAGCCCATTAATAATAATCACTCTTGATGGAAACTCAACTTGAAACTTGATATATTCAAGTCTCAAGTTCAATGATTAAAGTACATCATACGACGTGATTGTAAGAACTATGAAATTTAACATCCCAAGGATAAGTGCTTAGAACATGTAATGGATAATGAAAGAGGATGGGTTTAACCTTAATAGATTTATGGTGTTTTAAGTTACATGGACACCTATGATAATCTACCTATATGAGTGTGGAAGTGGTGCCGCTTCCTATGAGTATTGGGCTTGACTCTAAAGCACTCATGAAATCAAGGTACAAACACAAGGCCTAATTCATGTGTCGGCTTATATGGATAATCAGTGACTAAAAGATTTGTGTGTGAAGACAAATCCGGATAATCAATATAGATTGATAGTTCAAAGACAAGTCTACTATACTTTCATGGTTAACCTTGACGAATCTTCACAGGGTATTGGTTCAAGTCGTGAGACACCAATGCTTATACACAGTCTTACAGACAATCAAAGATTTACAAAACTTATTTTGAAAATGGTGGAGGAATGTTGGAGATTTTTAAAATAAGAGAGTAAGAGTTTTTGGGTGTAAAAGCCTTAAAAGCTTGTCCCACATTGGAAGTGTGTGGAAGAGGTGGGAAGCTAACCCAAATATAAAAGGGGATAGTGTCCCACATTGGAAAATGTACAAAGCTAAGTGTCACCACTAAGCTATAAAAGGGGTGGGCAACCTTTGAGTCCCACATTGGAAAAATGTTAAGAATTTGTACACTTAATAAGTACAAATGGAAGATGAAGAGTTAATTCATCTAGCATTTAAGAGGCTATTCAAGAGACCTCAATACGGTGCGAAGCACCGTACGCACACGCGCACGCGCGCGCGCGCGTGCGGGTGCGGGTGCGGGGCAGTGGGCTGTAGAGGCGCTAGTGGCGCACTTTGCACTTCGCACGCCGCGTGTCCGCAGTGGTAGCGGGTTGCCGGGATTCGTCCGGGTCGGATCGCGGTAGCTCGGGCGCGGTCACTTTTTGGTTGACCCGTGCAAAACCGATTCGGTATTATTATACTTGTTCGGAAAGGACTTAAGACTGTTGGTAATTAACAGTCATACCTGTTCGAAAATGACTTAATTCAACAGTCATGACTCTTGAAGACAAAGCCTTTCATTTTCTATAAATAAAGGCTGCCTAAAAACGGAATTACATTGATAACAAAAACCAGTTTCAGATTTCCATACCCTGCTATTACTCTCTTACAGTTTTCAGGAGATATAAATTCTCTTATTCTGTTTTGTGCACATAAACAGAATAAGAACTTGATTGACTGTTCTTCGCTGCTACATCCAAGGGCTGTCTTCAAATATACAAGTTGCAGACAGTGCAATTGCTTCATTGTATCTTGAGTACGGATTTGCTGATTCCCGTTTGTATACCGAAATTCTTCGTGTGGGGCAAATACTGTATTTAGGAAAGTGACATCACGCCTTGAAGTTTTATAGTGACTATTCAGAAATTACATTGTTGTATTGAAGTTGACATTTTGAGATATATAAAGAGTTCCATTTCTAAATTTGCATTCATAATTTCCAACAGTTTTAAATGCTCATAAATGCCTTGTTTTGCATTTTATAGTATATAGAGATATATTAGCCACTGGGAGGGTTATTCTCTTTTGTTTATGAAATTTTCAAAATTTGTTTTCTTATTTAGCCTCTTTAAAAAAACAAAAAACAAAAAAAAATTACAGTATCTTATTTTTTTTTTATTTCCAGAATATAAAAATAAAAAATATTCATGAATTGTAAATTACAATGCTTGATTCTTATATTGTTATCCCTTCATATTTTTCTTATTACTCTATTGATCCTTTAGGTGTATGGTTACAAAATATTGATAATTTAGATAATTATATATGTCGATTTGAGTCGGATGAAACATTAGACAATTTAAAAAAAATAAAAGAAGGTGTAGACAAGAGTCCAACTCCTTTAATCACTATTGGCCCACCAAAGTGTATACATTTTAGCAAGGTAAATAAACGTTATAATGATATTATTTATGAAGGCAGTGATAATTTAAATTGGAATAATATATTTTGCGAGGATAAAATTGAAAAATCGACACAAGCAATGTTTGTGATGATTCGAATATTGATTTATGTCAAGATTTTTCTTATAATTTAATTGAGAAAAATATTACTTCGTCTTATATGTGAAAAAATTTATTTGAGGATTCGTCACCCAATTATCATGAAGAAAGTATATTCCCGCTTGATACATCTTTTTGTACTTTTAAAAAAATCTCACATCTAGATTTGGAATATGCAACCCTTATTTTGCGTTACTATTTTAGAAAAAGGGATCATATTTATATAGAGCTCCATTGTGACTTATTACCCACGTGTGATATATCAACATGTGATTTCGAATTCTTAATTATTGATGTCTATGATCACTATTATGACCGTGATTTTAAATATGTGGTTTGTGTTATACGGTCATAAACTCAATTTTGTGATATTTTTATACTTAATGTTATAAAGATTATTAATTGAAACGATCCACAACTATTTCAATTATAAATTTATGGATATGGAAATAATTTTCATGACTTTGTATATTATTAGTTTTTTTTATTCTTTTTTTTTAAATTTTTTATTTTTTAGGTTGTTTTATTTTTATATTTATATAGTTAACATGCATTTGTTAGCTTTGGTCCACAATTTAACGGCACACTTGGAGTTTCAGATAATATCCTTCCTCTCTCCCACTCTCCATACTTTATATTCGCATTGATCACTATCTTTATCTATTGCTTTAAACATTGAGAATAATGTTTGATTTAGGTTTAAGGGTATGGGTGAGGTTTTTCAAACCACCAATGCTAATTTTTGGCAAAAAAAGAAGATTAAATTGCCCCAAATTTTTAATTTTTTACATAGGTAAAATATAAAATGTTAAGTTACTATCGTGTTAGTAAAAATAGAATTGAGGTTTATGGATCATTGAAATATATAAATTGAAAACACTTGAATAAACTTGTAAAATTTTAATTTTTTGACTTATCTTTCGTTGGTGAAAAAATCATTGGTTAAACTTTAGTTTTCACATGCACACCGACTTACATTTTTTTATGATGAAGTTGAAAATTAATTTTTACTACCAATTTGTGTTAGATTTTCAAGTGACTAAATTTATTAATTCAGGTGTAGAAATGTCATCTTTTTTATTAATATGAACTTAATTGTCAACGTGGTAAATATTTGAGGACAAAAGATGGATTAAACCATGTGATAAATATTAAAATGAAGTAATCTTGAAGTTTTTTTTTTAATAACATGGGCTTGAATTCTTCATTTGGTAATTTTCAACCCAATTGAGACTTTGTGACTCGTGAAAAATGCTACCATTAGGGATAGTGTGAAAATTACCATACGAATTGAAAAAAAAATATGTGGGAAAAATTGAGAAAGTGAAAAAGTGTTTTTTTCGAGTAAATGGTTAGGAGAGGACTACCTGCCCAAATTGAGTCAAAGTTATACAAAGTTGAAACAGCTTCGAGAGTTAATATACTTAAATGGTTTATTCATTTTTATGCTACACTTGGTGAGATCTTTAAAAATTCAATCAAATATTTTTTATGATAGTGCTTGCACATTGAGAAGTAAACGAAAATAAATAGCGTATTGAGTCCGTCCACTTTTACACAAAAGTTTTAACTATGTCAATGCTTTACTAAAAAAATGGTAAGTTGAGTCGACTTTGTCTAAATTTATTCGAAAGTTTAAATATGGTTTGGTATTTTAAATGTGTTAATGATCCCATAATCTTATTGATGTGTTGATAATATTTTGATAATTTATACAATGCAAATGTATGATATTTTATGAGGTGAGGACCAAATTATGAATGCATGAGAATTTTGTGAATAGATTCACTACAAACCCTCACGAGACAATATTCATCCACTAGGGTAATCTAGGGATTTATCGGTTTGTTGCATGTGATAAGTGTAATCATGATTCCTATGAATGTGAGTTAGGTTTTTATCTTAAGAATTTTTAATTTTAATTTTGCTCGAAAGCAAAATTTCAGTTTGGGAGTATTCGATGAGTGCACTTTTTTATACATTTTAATTCCAAAATTTATACTTTTTAGACGAATTTTTGTACATGTTTTAGCTTATTTTGTTTAGTTTAGCAAATTAGGTGTAATTTAGGATGTTAACACAAAAATGGATTAAAATTCTATATTGTGCGCTAAAAAGGGAAAAATTATAATTTGATAAACATTATATTTTACTAGGGCTAAAATATGCTTAATTGAGTTATTTTTATATTTTAGCTTGGAGGAAAAAAGAGTTGAAATGAAATATTTATTGTGAAATGTCACGATACAACACGATCAACATTGTTGTACTAAAAGAATTTTATAAATTTTCCGAGCATCCATTGGAGGCGTGCCATAATTTTATGAAAACGTCTTTACAAGACTTCACAACTTTATAGTTCGGGCGGATTGAGATTTTGAGATTTGGAAGGTCGAATAATTGGTTGAAACTGCACTTGTGAATATTGACAAAAATTAAAAAGGATGAAAAATAAAGAGAAAAGAATCAAATGAAGTGAGGTGATTAATTGGTTGGCAAAGTGTAGCATGTGGTGTAACTAACTTACACAACTTCGAGGGTCCACTTTAGGTTATTGTTTGGAGCAAGTAAATTGGAGAGATTTACAACTCTAGTTGACCTAAAGTTGTATTACATTGTATAAATAAAAAAAGAGTTCTAATATTAGATTAAAAGTCCATGTTAAACTCAAACTCTACAACTCCCACTTACAAAAGAGAGGCAACACAACAACAAAAGGAGGAGAACACGTTCAGAGATACCAATTTTAAAGTGCAAAAAATACAGAATATTTGAGGGCCAAAACTATTGAAGAGCAAAAAGAGGTACCAAGTTTGAAGACTCAAGGGGTTATACTTTTTAACTCTTATTTTGTAAGACCCCTTTTAATATATTTATTTGGGTGATTGAATATGTTTGGTTAGGCCGCGTACTAAGGTTGATGATGATACCCTTTTTGTTTAACTTTAATTTTTAATATCAAATTTTCATTTTCTTTCCATGAACGCATGTTTAATGATTTAATAATTCGTTATTTACTAATTTTATACATGAAAATGTGTTTTCCCTCATATTCCAAAAGCTTGTGTTGATGATCACGAATTTGTTCATTGCAAATAATTTGTAATTTTTTTTTCATACAATCCCGGGGTTTTACAAAATTTAAGCGTCATTTTTATTGTTATTAAGTCAAATTTAAATTACATAATATATGGAATTTTTATGTTATAAAAAGCGTAATATTAATTAGGGTTAATTACACTTTGCCTTAGAAGTTTAACCTTTTTTTATTTTACCACTCGAACTTTTATTTTCGGCATTTAACCTTCTGTACTTCCTAAACAATTACAAGTAAACCCTATCATTAACATCGTTAATTTTTGGAAGAAAACTAGGTTATTTGAATGACCTATGACTTTTTAAAGGGGTATCTTGGTATTTTAACCTCGTATATTAAAAAAAAATCGAAAATCATTATTCTCTCTCTCTCTCTCTCTCTCTCTCATAGTAGCCACGACTGCCCCCTACCTTCACTACGACTGTCCTTACCCCCCGCCACCCCCCCTCGCCCTCCTCTCTCTCATCCCTCTCTTCCTCTATCGTCTCTCTTCACACATATGTACGAAAACACACATACACACAGATCTACACACACACACACACATACATAATGGGTACTGAAGCTAGGTATGTGTTTCTTAGTTTTTTATTTTTGTTTGGTTTGATAAGAAGGAATATGGATATTGGAGCTAGGGCATTTTTTAAAATGAATGGAATGGGTATTGTGTAGGGGTGTAAGCGGTACGGTTTGGTCGGTAAATAGTAGATACCAATACAAAAATCAAAATCTGGATGGTAAAATCAAACCATACCAGTTAACCACCCGGTACACCAAAATCAATACCAAAACCAAACCTGCCGGTATTTTGGTTTTTTCGGTAATTTTGATTTTTTCTGGTTTCGGTAAATTCCGTTTTTTCTGGTTTCTGGTGTGACACCCCGACTAATTAAATACCGGGTAGCTACTCCTTTATTCAAATTAATTCAAAATGTCAAGTTGGTTCAGTTCGTAGCATCACTGTCGAAAATGTTTTAACAATTACTAGCCACCTAATATTTAAAAAGTGAGTTGTCAATTTTAATTGAATCTGATTAACATGCAATTCATTTAAATTATGAAATACTGATACCACAACCACATCACAGTCACAAATAAATAACGATGTAATAAACTGAATCTGGAGGAATGCACCTCACAACAATCCGAATACTGAAATAAACAAATACAAGCCTGAATCATTAATTTAATTACAACCCAAAATATAAAATAAAAACTGAGTAAACAAGATGTCTCTAAAAGGAAAGGGGTGACATGCCCTACAGATGAATGAACTGAAGTAGAGTCAAGATATAAAGTGGAGGCGTCTACTATCGAGGTCCTGTAACTTCCACAGCAGCTACAGCACGTCGCGGGAATAGAACTCCTATGCTTGGTGTCCTTGTGGCTGGGCACCTAAAAAGGTTTTTACAAAAATAGATTTGAAAGCAAACGGGTCAGAGCCCGATTGTGAAAAACAGTTTAAAAACAGCAAGTGTTTAATATAATTAAACAGTGAATATAAAGTACATGATAGTGCGTGCACTCACATGAGTTCCTCACCTCTCAACTAATTGTCCACTACTATCGTACCCATACCCGTTCTAGTTATTCCCATATCTAACTAGTCCAATACACAATCTAACATTTCTATACGATTCACGATTTAAGTTCCGACATCTTAATTTAAACAGAGAGTTTTACTTTCCTTCTTAGTTCCCATATTAGTCATGCTAATCACTAGAGATTTTCCGTTTTTAACTCTACTAAAATATTGCTATTATTCACACTTACATTTATTCATGACAGTTCATTTCAATTAGCAGTATATTATTCTCATCTTAAATATACAATACTGACACCCCGAGACTAAGCTGCGATGCACACATACTCTGCTATCCAATTCTGGTACATCACGTACATAAGGACCACGTATTCCGAATCTCTCAGGAATCGTTTTTAATAAACAACAATCACACATAATAGAGGCGAACATAGTTCACATCACATGGGTCATGCACATACCTACGCTCCCATGATCAGTAGACTTATTAACTTCTCAATAAGTCCTTCTCTGACCTATATCCTCGAGGTACCAATCTAAATACCCCCGTAGGCACACAAAGATTAGATGGCCCTGATCGAATGCCGACCTCCCGTGATAGCAAGTGTGGTAGATATGTTAAACACAAATACTACATATACCAAGCATTCACACATCTTAGGTATCCCATAATATTAATAGAGGTATATTTCTCATCTCTATACCGGCATTTAATGTTACACGTTTACAAGTCCCCGATTTATATACATTAAGGTTATAAACTCTTCTCACGTTGTAATTTTAGTTACTTATACCCTAACCCATAGATGTCATCCGATTTACTACTTAATTCCAAATTTTAGTCCTCAACGTACTTCCAATCTCACAACTATATCCACAAATCAATAAGGGAAGGATTACACTCAATTATATAAGTCTTCTGGAGGTTCGAAATAAAATCAGGCCTAAAAGGCCATTCTGTCAACTCGTTAGAAATCTCGTTCGAACGAGTGTCGTTCGAACGAATGGCTTCGAACGAACTACCAACTCATTAGAAGGGGTACTGTCATCTCGTTAGAAGTCTCGTTCGAACGACCTGGGCAGGTCTTCTAACGAGATGGCAGAATACGCCCAGAAAATTTCAAATTCGTTTTTCTCAATTTTTCTCTTCTCTAAATTCATCCTAAGATCATCCCAATCGCATTTTAATGTTCTTAAACTTCACTAAATCCTCTTAGGTCGTTTCTTAACATATTTTTGGGGTCAAATCCTCCTAATCAACATGTAATTATCATTAATCCCCAAATTTCACCCCAAACCCTATGAACATGAACCCAGAATTTTATTATGCCTAATTACTCATCATAAATCCGTTTTTAAATCATCAAAGTTAAGTCTTCGAATACCAAATTCGTCCATAACCATTCTACATGCAATTCCTAACCCAACTTTAGAGTTTCTACAACAATTTCATTATGTTTTCCTCAAAACTTTCAAGACAAAACAGTTCCTACACTAAACATGGAAGAAATATTCAATGCACTTAAAAATATCAAATCACTTGCCTTAGATTCGTTCTTCAGATTGTTATCAATGATTCAAGGTTGATTCTCTCCTCTTTTCAGTCACAAATCCTTTCTAATTTCTGGTGATGGGGAGATGATTTGGTATAGGTCCTCTAGCCTCTCTTCTAACTTCTCTCAAAACCTCCGTAGCCCACTCTCTCCCTTTTGGTTGATAATGGCCTTAGTGGCTCTTTTAATAATCTTTAATTTACCTAAAAAATTCGTGGGTTTTAATCCCTTAATTTTAAAATTACCAAAATACCCTTTTAGGTTGCCGGTTTGGCCTAAAAATACCCCGGAACCCAAACTAAACCCCCGGCTAGTGTTTTCTGACTATTTTGACCCTTTCGGACACGTTGGCGCACTCAAAATTACCATTCGGTTTATAAAAATATAATTCACTTTTTAATTTAAATAATTTCATTCCTGACGCGGCTGACACGCGCGTCCCAACTAAATTTCCAAATTGTCGTATTTTTGTCTCGCTACAATTTCTAATATTCAATACTCATATATTACCATATATACTCAGATATATTCAATTTTAATATCGTAATCAAATACCAGCTCACATCTCGCTAGTATTTATATCCGAATTAATTCCCACTTAGTTCCCATTTAATTCAATTAATCCCTTAAATAAAAATTAATAAAATTACGGGGTATTACATCTGGTTTTGGTTTTTTCTAGTTTCGGTAAACAACACTAAAAGCCCCAAAAACTCAAAAACAAAACCAACCAACTTTTTAAAATATTAAAACCAAAACCAAAACCAAAACCAAAACCAAAACCAAAACCAAAACCAAAACCAAAACCAAAACCAACTTTTTTCTGGTTTCGGTAAATTCGGTACGGTAATTTTGGTAAATTCGGTATGGTATGGTTTTTTCTGATTTCGATAAATTCGGTACGGTACGGTAATTTCGGTACGGTTTTTTCTAGTTTCGGTAAATTCGGTACGGTAATTTCGGTAAATCATTTTTTAAAATATTAAAACCAAAACCAACCAACTTTTTTGCGGTAATTTCGGTTTCGGTAAGACCGATTTCTGATATTTTAATATATGAAACCAAAATCATATTTTTTTTGGACCAAAACGGTACGGTACAGTAAAAATCCGTACCGCTTCCACCCCTAGTATTGTGAAAGGAAAAAGAGTGGTGTTGGAAGGGAATGGGTATTGAAGCTAGGAAATTAGGAAATTTTGTGGATGTTTTGTTGGAAGTTTTTTTGGGTCAAAATATGTTTTTATTTGCTCATATTATGTTTTTCTTGCAGGAAAACTGTTTTTCTTTGGACTATTTTTTTTCAGGACCGTCATTTTTTTGGGCTCGAAACCTATTTGAAAATAATTTTTTATAGTTTGAAATCATTTTTTTAACTGAAATCTATTTTTTATGCTAGAAATAACTTTTTTTTAATGCTGAAAATCTATTTTTTTTTTGTTGTAAATCATTTTTTTCTCGAAAACTATTTTTTGCTTGAAATCATTTTTTTGGTAGAAAATAATTTTTTTCCTATTGAAAATCATCTTTTTATTCGAAATAATTATTTTTATGTTTTTATGCTGGAAATCAAATTGTTTTTTCTTGAATTTCATTTTTTACTGGAAACAATCACTTAAAAAAACATTATTCTTACATTTTAAATGGTTTTCTATTATTTTTAGACGTTTTAAAAGTATTTTTTCAATATATTCGAATTGTTTAAAAAAAAATTCTACTATTTTTAGATCCTTTATTTCTTTTAGTATTTCATTTTATTTTATTTTTTTTATTCAAACTTTTTAAAATGTTTTTGCATGCTTTTAAATTGTTTTTCTATTTTTTGTAGAATTAAAGAAATGAAATATTTCCTGAGTGTTAGAAGCTTTTCTAAATATCTTTTTTTTTTAAGTTTTACTATAATTTTAAATATTTTTCTATTATTTCCATATTTATTAGAAATTTTTTCAATATTTTTATACTTTGTAAATATTTTCCCAATTATTTTAAAATTTCTTTTGTTATTTTTCAGATTTTTTAGATTTGTTTCAATTTCGTTCATATTTTTTTTAAAAAATTCTATAAATTTTGAAATGTTTTTTCTATTATTTTTGAATTTCATTGAAAAAAATAATATTTTTCAGATTTTTAAAATGTTATTTTTTGTAATTTATATATTTTTTCATGATTTATAGTTTTAATATATTTTCTCTAATTTTCAAAAATTTTAATAAATGTTTCTATAATTTTATATTTTTTGATTTTTCAATGATATTTTTGTTATTTTTTTAAAAAAATTTTCTATGTTTTTAGACAAAAATACCCTCACAAGTATGACACATGTCTCACTTTTCCATCTAAAATTTAACGGTGTTAACGATAAGAGGTTACTTGTAGTTGTGTATGAAGTTTAGGGGTTAAATATCGAAAATAAAAATTCGGATGGTATGGTGAAAACAGGATAAAGTTCATAAAAAAAATGTGTAATTAAAGTTATACATATTTTGGAGTATATTTATATGTTAACATAGAGATGGAGTCCAACATTTTTTTTCATATAATTATTTTGGGGTCTAGAGTATCACAAAAACATTAAAAGTCAATTTCTTTCCAAGCAAAATGTTAAAAACTTCATAAAAAGTATTCAATATTTTGGATAGTAATCACATAATATGAAATTTTTGTAACTCCATTATCATATCTGACCCATCTATGAGAGGATGTGTAGATATAATGCATTACATTGTACATTGTACATTTGTACAAAAAAAATATGGGTTGTACGGTGTACCTAACAAAGTGAATGTGGAACTCAAAACCTTCTCACATCCTACGGAATATTGTACTTGTAATATTATAAATTTTGTACTCCTATTTTTATCGTAAATCTTACCTAAAACTTAATGATATTTCGTCTCCCAAATAAAATATTATTATTCCAGCTGTATATACTTTACTAAACAATTTATCAAAACAAAGATACAAAATGCATGTAAAATAAGAAGACTTACCGTTCGTGATTACTCTAATCACATATGTTAAAGGAGATCGAGTCGAACGTCGAACGTTCTTTTTTTAACACATAATTCGTCACAGCTATGATGCTTATAATAAAGGGTCCAAAAATAAGAAACACTAAAATGTGTTTGCCACATGAATAAAATGGTGAAACTCTCTCTTACTATATACTCGACTCAATTCAAGAAAGTCTTTTTCCAATTATTTGGGGTCGGTTATATAAATCCTATTTTTTCATTTCATTCAGTTCACTCCAATATTTTCGGTTAAACCACGTGATAGCTCGTCCTTTTTTAGAATATCTCACCAAGTCAATAACTAGAAAAAATGATGATCCGGATCAACAAATAGGGACAGTTTGAATTGTCTATTTATTTTTTACTCTTTGAATTCAAACACTTATTTTGTTTAAAATGGTGACGTTTTATCAACAACGCTTTGTTAAACAATTGAAACAATCAAAATTGAATTTTTTTATGTCAATAATGATTAGAAAACCAAAATAAATTTGTTTAAAAAGATAATATTGCCCAAAGAAGACTCACGACCCAAAAATGAGCAACGCGCATTTGTCACTATGTAGGTTCCCACCCGTTCAAAGACTCGGGACCTAAGGGAACCAAACCTCAAGACAATTTTAGGGGTATAAGACTTCAATTAATTTTTTTTTTTATGTGGGATTAGAGGTGGATCCAGAAATTTATTTCGGGTGGGACACAAACCATTACTGGGGGTTCGGGGGCGGGAGCCCCCGATTTTTTTTTTAGGGGTAAAAATTTGAATATTTTTTTCTTTTTTTGGGTGAGGCACAACTCTAAATTTATAATTTTCTAAGGGTAAAATTTTCAATTTTGAGATTTAGGGTGGGGCACTTGCCCCACCTCCCTTCCACATGGATCCGCCCCTCCGTGGGACAAACTTTTTATACCAAGTAGATTGTGTACGAGATGGATACTTTAAAGACAAATTTCTCATTCATTTCTTACTTATTTGATCATATGAATAAACTAGAGATAAAGGTGTAAATGCTTTAACTCTTCACGTTTGAAATGTGGGTCCTACATGAATTATGGTTCAAAGTGCAACAAAAACTAATTTGGTCAACATTATTAAATTATTAAGCATAATTTTGTCAAAAAAATCTTTAATCCACTACTTTATACACATATGCATGTGTACATGTGCATGCATTTGTGTGTATATATGCAGGGAGTAGGCCTGTAAATTGAGCCGAGCAAGCCCGAACCCGTCCGTTCAGCCCGCTAAATTCGGGCCGAGCTTGAGTCAAATTTTAAAGCCCAAATTTAATTCTGGCAGAGCTTGAGCATAGCAGTATCAAGCCCGATCTGGGCCCGACCCGAACTTATATATATATATATATATATATATATATATATATAATTCATTAAGATTATATATATAAATTTAGGTATGTTTACCATATAGCCCCTTTTGTAATAGTTAGTATAATTATTGTTTTTGAACCATTTTGTCACTTTACAACAAAAATAGGAAAGCAGTCTCTCATTTTTTACACACTGCTCACATGATCACACGATTCACATTCACACAGTTTAAAAAAAAGGAACAAACTCTCTCTCTCTCTCTCTCTCTCTCTCTCTCTCTCTCTCTCTCTCTCTCTCTCTCTCTCTCTCTCTCTCTCGTCTTTAACAAAATAAAAGAAACCCTAGTTTCTTCAACCCGCCGTCCACCGCTGTCCACCTGCTGCTCCACCCCAGTGCCCACCGCTCCCAACCATCCACCGTTCCTGCTACACTTCATGGTCGACCACTGCCTCGTCTTTAACAGGGTATTATTTTGTACTTACAGGTAAACATTTGCTTTACGAAAATTATTATTCATTTTTATTTCATTTGTTGAATGTACATAATAAACATCTTATTATTTCTCTATTTTTTGTTTATTGTGGGTGTGGGTACCCGGATTTGCCATCATGAGCCCGGACGAGTAGCCTAATAAGAACGACCCAAAGTCCGGACCCCTCACGTTAACTAAATTCAGTTATGACTTAGTCTTCTCATAGAATCTCGTATAGATATATTCCAGGAGAGAAAGATGGACGTGGGGGAGTCCAACACCCCCACTCCCTGAAGATAAACATGTATAAAATAAACCCTAAACCTGGGGCAAAAGGCACGCACTGTATTCTCTGTAAACGCTCCCCGGAGTATATAGAAATAATACTGACTGCACCACCGTGGACGTAGGCATTCTTGTTGAACCACGTACATACTGTGTTATGTGATTGGCATTTTATGTTCTTTATTTTCCTTAGTGATTGCGCTTTTCTTATTTATTTGTGTTGAATATAATTATCATCACAATTGACACCGTCTGTGGGAACGTTTGTCTTCCCTGAGAAAGCCCACACCAATAAAGAAGTTTGAAATGTCTGGTCACAGCAGTAATGCCCCTCAGGCAGGAGATATCCAAGAACGACCTGCTCCTCGCAGGATCAGATCCGAAGTTCGGCGTTCAGATCAGAGAGCTCGCCCAGAGAGACCAGCCTCAGAGGAAAGCCAAGGACCAGCAAAGTTCACACAAATCTCCAAACTGATTGATGCCTATGAGGCAAGGCTCCAAGAGCAAAGGGAGTCCGCTCGCAAGAGGCTGAGAATGATCACCTCAAAAGGACATTAGAAAGGATGGAGAAAGATATCCATCGCAGCACTAGGCGATGTCCATACCGCACTCCTAGCCCTCAGGAGATCAAGTCTCGCAGGCGAGGAAGGAGCCCAAGGCGTGGATCCTAAAAGAGTGAGAAGGACGAGTCAAGCGGCGACTCTCTCGAGCACCAGCGATCGGCTCACCGTTACAGGAGCCCAGTTCGCAGCAATGAGAACATACGAAATTTGGTCTGAAGGGAGATGGACCAACACCCAGCACACCGCGGCGCAAGATTGACCAGGGAGCTTGCTAGACGAGATCTCAAGACCCAGATGAAATACCCTTTCTCAAGGGAGATAGAAGAAGAGGAAGCCCCCAAGAAATTTTCTATTCTGAGATTCAAGATTTATGACGGAAAAACTGACCCCATTGATCACGTTAGGCAGTACAGGCAAGCCATGACTCTCTGGAACCACCGGGATGCACTGATGTGCAGGATTTTTCCCTCGAGCCTGTATGACGTGGTGCATAAATGGTTCGAGAGACTCCCTCACAGGTCTATCATGAGCTTTGAGTCCCTGACCGAGATCTTTACGACCCGCTTCATTACTAGTAGCTCCCATCCCAAAAGGATGGATGCTTTACTAACAATAAAAAAGACGCCTCAAGAGAGCCTCCGAGACTACGCGAAGAGGTACTGGGAGTTATTCAATGAGGTCGAGGACTGCTCGGAGTAGGTAGTAGTGGACTCTTTCAAAATTGGGCTACCCAGCTCTTGCCTTTTGCACCAATCCCTGATAAAGAAAGAGGCCACGAGCATCGACGACCTGATGGCTCACATCGAGAAGTACGCCAAAGTGGAGGATGTGACCCACCTCTACACAGGGGAAAACGGTCGAACTAAGCTCGCTGCCAAAGGCAACAACAAAGCTGAGAACCAGAAGAAAGGAGGCAAGAATGGGGGAAAGAATGGCTCTAAGAACGGAGGTAGGAACGATGTTTCAAAATCATTTCAGGCAGTCAACACTGTCTTCAAAGAACCAATTTATAAGATTTTGGTGAAGATCAAAGACGAGCCATTTATTAAGTAGCCCAAAAAGATGGGAGGATATCCCTCAAAGAGAAACAACGCGCTGAGATGCGCTTTTCATAAAGAGGGAGGATATAAGACTGAGCACTGCAAAGCTATTAAGTCTTACCTCGAAGAACTGGCCCAGTCTGGGCACCTGAATGAGTTTGTGGAGAAGAAGGTAGAGAAAGTTGCTGCCAATGGAGAAACAAGACCTGACAATGTACTCGAAGATGATGTTGGCCATGAATTTGTGGTAATTCATGGGGCATCTGACATAAAGCATATTCTGGGGAGTTCAGCTCGGATGGAAGTAAAAAAGCTTACGACAGTAATGCGAGCTTTTCAGATCGATCCAGCAAAGACACAATCAGGAAAGCATCGACGAGCAGATGGCATCGACTATAGCAAACATATCATGTTCACAGATGAAGATCTGGTGGGAATGAGAACCCCACATCATGACGCCTTGATCATTACGCTCAGTATAGCCAACTATGACATCGACAAGTTACTTGTCGAATAAGGAAGCTCATTCGAGGTAACGTATCTCGACCTGTTCAGAAAATTGAAGTAGAGCGTCACCGACCTGAAGGAAGCCACTGTCCCTCTAGTTCGCTTCGCTAGAAAAGTGACTATTCCACTGGGAAAGAGTATGCTACCAGTAAGGGCAGGAAGTATCTCCAAAATGATTGAGTTTCTGATAGTCAACATTGACTCTCCATACCAAGCTATCCTCGGTAGAGGATGACTACATGCGATGAAGGCAGTCCCCTCGACCAACCATCAGAAACTCAAATATGTGACCGAGCGAGGAGTAATGGAGATCCATGGCGATCAAGCGATGTCAATAAGGTGCTTCATAACAACCATCCGTCCAAAACCAGAGAAGAAGGCTGAAAAGCCCAATGAGAAGGTCGAGGAATAAGAAGGTCTGATACCTTCAAAATAACAGTTAAGGTACAGAAGACCCGGAGTGGAAGAGACCAGGCTCCTCCCTTCTGAGCGGGTCATCGAAAACCTGGAGGAAGTTACAGCTGGAGGTAGCGAGAAGGACAGGATATTCTCGATTGAAGCTTCCCTCACAGATCAAGAAAAGAAAGAATTGAAGATTTTGCTGAGAAGCAACGTAGACGTTTTCGCGTGGGAACTATACGAGCTGCCTGGAATTGATTCCAGTGTGGTTTGTCATCGGTTGCATGTCAACCCCACTTTCAAACCTATCATGCAGAAGGCATGGTGAACTGCGCTCGAGAAGACAAAAGCCGTAGAAAAATAAGTTAAAAAATTATTGGATGCATGATCCATACGGGAGGTTCAATTCCCTAAATAGTTATCTAACCCAGTAGTAGTTCCAAAGAATAACGGGAAATGGAGAGTCTGCATTGACTTCACTGACCTTAACAGGGCTTGCCCTAAGGACAGTTTCCCTCTCCCAAAAATTGACCAATTGGTGGACGCCACAACAGCTCACGAAAGAATGCGTTTTCTTGATGCATATTCGGGGTATCATCAGATCCCTCTGTATGCACCGGACTAGGATAAGACAACATTAATCACCACCGTCGGATTATACTGTTACAAAGTCATGCCCTTCGGGCTAAAAAACGCAGGGGCAACCTACCAGCGGCTGGTCATCAAGATGTTCAAAGACCAAATGGGAGACACCATGGAAGTCTACATCGACGATATGCTCGTCAAGAGCAGGAACAAAGAAGACCACCTCTCAGACCTATCGATAACCTTTAAAATCCTCAGGAAATATCGAATGAAGCTCAACGTGAGCAAGTATTATTTCGGTGTTGTAGGGGGTAGTGAGACCGGGGTCTATGAATAACTGGAAAGGGTGAGGCGTGACCCACTCCAATGGACGTTGTCTGCAAGGTTCTCAAGAACTTCTGGAGCAGCTTCTGATGAGACCTTCTCCTTCTGGTAAAAATGGAGCTCAAGCTGGAACTCCCTCCCTGCAAGAAGATGAACTTCCACAACAATAATAGTAATTTTCTCAAGAGGAGCTCCTGAGAGTGATGGTTGTCAGTGGGGAGTGAAAGAACAAGGCACTTAGCACTTAGAGAGAGAGCAGGGAGAGAATACTAGAGAGGTTCTGGTGTGATTTTGACAGAGTAATAGTGCTGATTGAGTTTTTTTCTCCTTTTATGACCTTGCCCAGGGGTCCTATTTATACTTGGGCACTAAGGCTGGGTTGGCACTTTTAGTGCCAAAACTTAGAGGGTTGGTGAGGGACAAAGTCTACAGTGTACTATTTGTCCCTACCTGCAGGCAGCTCTGCCTGTCCCCTCTGGCAGATGCCCCTGGTGCCAATCAAAGTTCAAAAGCAAATATGTCTTCTAATGGAGAAAAATATCTGATTTGCTAAATATCTTTTGAAACAGTAACTTTTGGTACAAACTTTGTAAACTTGAGGGGGGGTCTCGAGGACCACCTCCTCTAAAATCTTTGTAAGCTTGATGGGGGTCTTGAGGACCCTCTCCTTTAAAATCATTTTATAAACAGTTATTTTCTTGTGAGCAGCCATCCCCTTGGCTGCTCACTTCACTTGTGACCAAGTGTGAAGTGTGTGTAGTCTTAAGTGACTTCTGGGTCTTCCTACTAGTATTCTCTCAATCTTATAGTGCTAAGTGGTTGAGCTTGATCAACATACCTTGTCCCTCAGTCGCCAAGCCAAAACTCCCAGGAGGTCCCAACTAGCCTGTTCGAGCCCTGCTTGCTCAACTAAGCAACCTGTATAAGAAAGCAAAGTGTTAATACTGTTATTTCTCTTAAAGAATGAAGTTTCATGATGAGGAGTTACTCGTGGTAGCTACTCCCTCATCCTGGCCGCCCTGGGTGGGTTCCTTCTCGATATAAGCTTCTGTCGGAACCCTTGCAGTGGCGCTTCTCAGATAACATTTCTGCAGTGGGTGACCCTTGCAGTGGCACTTCTCAATCTTGGACTTCTGCGGTGACCCTTGCGAGGCACCTTTCGAATGCCATTGCTGTAGTGACCCTTGCAGTGGCGGCGACCCTTGCAGTGGCACTTCTCAATCTTGGACTTCTGTGGTGACCCTTGCGAGCCACCTCTCGAATGTCATTACTGTAGTGACCCTTACAGTGGCGCTGAACCTTGCAATGGCACTTCTCAATCTTGGACTTCTGTGGTGACCCTTGCGATGCACCTCTCGAATGTCATTCCTGCAGTGACCCTTGCAGTGGCGTTGACCCTTGCAGTGACACTTCTCAATCTTGGACTTCTGCGGTGACCCTTGCGAGACACCTCTCGAATGTCATTGCTGCAGTGACCCTTGCAGTGGCGCTGACCCTTGCAGTGGCACTTCTCAATCTTGGACTTCTGCGGTGACCCTTGTGAGACACCTCTCGAATGTCATTGCTGCAGTGACCCTTGCAGTGGCGCTGACCCTTGCAGTGGCACTTCTCAATCTTGGACTTCTGCGTTGACCCTTGCGAGATACCTCTCGAATGTCATTGCTGCAGTGACCCTTGCAGTGGCGCTGACCCTTGCAGTGGCACTTCTCAATCTTGGATTTCTGCGGTGACCCTTGCGAGGCACCTCTCGAATGTCATTGCTGCAGTGACCCTTGCAGTGGCACTGACCCTTGCAGTGGCACTGACCCTTGCAGTGGTACTTCTCAATCTTGGATTTCTGCGATGACCCTTGCGAGGCACCTCTCGAATGTCATTGTTGCAGTGACCCTTGTAGTGGCACTGACCCTTGCAGTGGCACTTCTCAATCTTGGACTTCTGCGGTGACCCTCACGGGGCGCCTCTCGAATGTCATTGCTGCAGTGACCCTTGCAGTGGCGCTGACCCTTGCAGTGGCACTTCTCAATCTTGGACTTTTGCGGTGACCCTCGCGGGGCGCCTCTCGAATGTCATTAATAAAAAAAGCATTTTTATTTTATTTACTTTTTTATTAGTAGACACCCTTCTACATTAGCCCCTCATGCAAAGTCTTTTGTGTTGGGTAGACCAAAAGGCTTTGTACGCCATAAATTCAGTTTTTTTTGGGACCCTAGGGTTTCTTCATCATTCCCCTTAGGGTCATTAAATGTTATGTCACTTCATCCCATGTTTTGTAAATGAGTCCACTTATAGTGGACCTCCTTATCTCGTTATAAAATTAGGCGGAGGGGTTACTCTATCAAAATTAGATGCCTCATTAGGGACAAGAATACAAATACCCTACCTAACACTAATTGAGAATCAAAATCAAAATGTGGTAATCCCCCGCCTCGTCAATTATTGGCGAGACAGTTTGTCAAAATGTTCGAGGCATCTTCGTTAATTATAGTTTTATGGAGAATCTTCGAGGCGGGTTGTACCTAACACTATTTTCAATTGGTGTTATAGAGAGGTGCCTCTCGAGCTCAAAGTCAGATGCCTCATTAGGAGTGGCCCAAGAAGAGCCCCTGTTTGAAAAAAAATTAATAAAGAACCCAAAGGCACCGCCTCCTCAACTGATGAAACCCTTGATTGTAAAAAATACATGCGACGAGGAACTAAATCAGATATTACCTCCTCTCCAGTTACACCCCTCAATGAGGAACCCGTGCCAGATAATGTTCCAAAACCAAAGGTTTCACCAACAGTGGCCCCTAAAGATTTAGGAACAAAATATGTTCCTCTAGACGTGGTACCCCCGGTCGAGGAACCCATAAAAAAATGAAGTCCCAAATTGTGGTGAAACCAGAATGGTGTCAACAGCGGCCTTCGGCGAGGGACCCTCATTCCTCATGTCTCTCCAACAGTGGCTCCTAAAGATTTGGGATCAAAACTCATCTCTCTAGATGAGATACCACGGTTGAGGAACCCAAAAGTAATGAAGTCCCAAAATTAGAGGAACGCTTATATGAAAAAAATTTATTCCTAAGATGAGGAACCCACGGGCACAATCTCCAGGTGATTAAACCCCATGTGTGGCACCTCGCATGAGGAACTACCAGTAGCTTTATGTTCCAACGAGGAACCCAATGAATAAGGGTCTTGGGGACTCCAAGAGAAGAACCCTCATCAACAAACAACCCCCTCATTCACAGTGACAAGTGAGGAACCCAGAAGCGAGGAGCCCTCCTCAATAACCTGTCGGTGCGAGGAACCCACAATAAATTCAGTTCCAAAAAGGGGAATTTCACGCAAGGAACCCCCACCATTACAGGCAGTGGCGAGGGACCCGTACAAGTCCTTGCCCCAAAATTCAATTTGTCGTCAACAGACATCCTCACCACTACGACTGAGAAGGTACTATGCCTAACTCCTCCAAGTTTCATTTTCTTAAAAAAGTTTGAATATCCTGCTCTTGTTTTATGAGTACACTTCTTGCTATAAGTTTTATGAGTACACTTCTTGTAATAAATATAAACTCTGACTGCGATGAAGAAAAGTAATACTCATTATTTTTATTGGCACTTGATGCATGACTCATTTACCTATAATGTGCGGTGGGTACACCAGATTTATGTGTGTTTTTTTCTTATAAGAAGGGTAGAACCTCTACTAGATTAGAAGAGGGCCCATGATATAAGGAACTTTCCTCATTATACTTGGGGATATATCCAACCCAAAAGTAAAATTATAGTGAGTAAAGTCCCTATAGACCCGACAAGACCAGCAGGATGTTATCCTCCAGGTAATAATAAAAAAAAAATTCACTACATTTTTTTATTATTATTCCATACAGATTTATAGCCTAGAGAACAAGTCTTAACCTCTGTTCTCCAAAAAAATTGTAATTGGCTAGTTTTCAGAAAATAGGGAGCAGTGGGTCTACCCCCCCTCTAAACTCGTTATTTTTATAAGACAAAAAAGGTTCCTAAGAAAAGTTTTGAACAAGGACCCTTCAGACCAAGAGAAATTTTTAGTATAAAGAAATAATTATTTCTTTACTTATAATATATGTGAAATTTTATCCAAAGTTTATAGGAAGGAGAAGGGCTAACCCCATCTCTTAGTTACTTCCCAAGAAATGATTATGCATAACAAAATACCCCAAAGTCACACGGGGTTGCACTAAAAAGTACCGCACAGTCACACGGGGTTGCGCTAAAAAATATAACTTACTCAACTATATGCAAGTACCCCGCAGTTAGAGGGGTAGCGTCCAAATTTTAACTTGTTCAGTTATATGTAAGTACCCCCAGCTAGAGGGGCTTCTTCCAAAATTTTTAACTTGCTCAGCTATATGCAAGTACCCCGCAGTTAGAGGGGCAACTTCAAATTTTTTTAACTTGCTTAGTTATATGCAAGAAGTACCCCGCAGCTAGAGGGGCCGCATCCAAATTTCAACTTGCTCAGTTATATGCAAGTACCCTGCAGTTAAAGGGGCAGCTTCAAAATTTTAAACTTGCTCAGCTATATGCAAGTACCCACAGTTAGAGGGGTAGCTTCAATTTTTTTTAACTTGCTTAGTTATATGCAAGAAGTATCCCGCAGCTAGAGGGGCTGCTTCCAAATTTTAACTTGCTCAGTTATATGCAAGTACCCCACAGTTAGAGGGGCAACTTTAAAATTTTAACTTGCTCATCTCGTATGCAAATACCCCACAGTTAGAAGCGGGAAGTTCAATCTTGAGGTTCTCACATAAAAAAGAGAAACTCAAAGTATTGAGCATGTGCAATTATACATATAAGGTACAACAGTTTAGTACCTAAAGCTCCAAGGGCACCGGGGGGCTCACAGTCTTGAGCAAGTGTCAAGTATAAATATAAGGTGCGACAATTTAGCACCTAAGGCTCCAAGGGCACCGGAGCGCTCACAGTCTTGAGCAATTGCCAAGTATAAATATAAGGTACGAAAGTTTAATACCTAAGACTCTAAGGGCACCGGAGCGCTCAAAGTTTTGAGCAAAGGCCAAATATAAACATAAGGTGCTCTGGATGAGCACCTTAGGCTCCAAGGGCACCGGAGCGCTCACAATCTTGAGCAAGTGCTAAATATACTTACAAATATAAGGTACGACAGTTTAGTACCTAAGGCTCCAAGGGCATCGGAGCGCTCATAATTTTGAGCAATTGCCAAGTATAAGTATATGTGCGACAGTTTAGCACCTAAGGCTCCAAGGGCACCGGAGCGCTCACAGTCTTGAGCAAGTGCCAAGTATAAATATAAGGTGCGCCAGTTGAGCACCTAAGGCTCCAAGGGCATCAGAGCGCTCACAGTCTTGAGTAAGTGCCAAGTATAAATGTAAGGTGCGCCAGTTGAGCACCTAAGGCTCCAAGGGCACCGGAGCGCTCACACTCTTGATCAAACGTCAAGTATAAATATAAGGTGCGCCAGTTGAGCACCTAAGACTCCAAGAGAGCCGGAGTGCTCATAGTCTTGAGCAAGTATCAAGTATAAATGTAAGGTGAGACAGTTTAGCACCCAGAGCACTCATAGTCTTGAGCAACTGCCAAGTATAAATAAAGGGTACGATAATTTCGTGCACAAGTCTCTCGACATTACAAGACACTTCTGCACGAGGGGGATAATATTGAGAAGTCCTCAAGCAAGTGAACAAATAATAAAATAAGCTTGGAGGGTGGGGACCCACTTAGAGTGACTCCACCTGCCTAAGATTACAAGTTTGACAGAAAAAAGCTAAGGGCCAGGGACTCACCGCGAGCAACCCCTCTGCCTAAGATGAAAGGCCCCAGAAGAAGGCCAAGGGCGAGGGGATCACCGCGAGTAACCACTCCGCCCAAGATGGAAGGCCACAGAAGAAGGCCAAGGGCGAGGGGCTCACCGCGAGTAACCCCTCCGCCCAAAATGAAAGACCACGGAAAAAGGCCAAGGGCGAGGGGATCATCGCGAGCAACCCCTCCGCCCAAAAAGGAAAGGCCACTGAAGAAGGCCAAGGGTGAGGGACTCACCGCGAGTAACCCCTCCGCCCAAAATGAAAGGCCACGGAAAAAGTCCAAGGGCGAGGGGATCATCGCGAGCAACCCCTCCGCCCCAAAAGGAAAGGCCACAGAAGAAGGCCAAGGGCGAGGGACTCACCGCGAGTAACCCCTCCGTCCAAAATAAAAGGCCACGGAAAAAGGCAAAGGGCGAGGGGATCATCGCGAGTAACCCCTCTGCCCAAAAAGGAAAGGCCACAGAAGAAGGCCAAGGGAGAGGGACTCACCGCGAGTAACCCCTCCACCCAAAATGAAAGGCCAAGGGAGAGGGTCCCACTACGAGTAACCCCTCCTCCCAAGGTGAAAGGCCACAGAAGAAGGCCAAAGGTGAGGGGCCATCGCGAGTAACCCCTCCGCCCAAGATGAAAGGATAGAAGAAGGCTAAGGGCGAGGGGCTCACCGCGAGTAACCCCTCGGCCCAAGATAAAATTCCATAGAAGAAGGACAAGGGCGAGGGGCTCACCGCGAGTAACCTCTCCGCCCAAGATAGAAGGCCACAGAAGAAGGCCAAGGGCGAGGGGATCATCACGAGTAACCCCTCCGCCCAAGATGGAATGCCACAAAAGAAGGCCAAGGGCGAGGGGCTCACCGCGAGTAACCTCTCCGCCCAAGATAGAAGGCCACAGAAGAAGGCCAAGGGCGAGGGGATCATCGTGACTAACCCCTTCGCCCAATATGGAAGGCCAAAAAAGAAGGCCAAGGGCGAGGGGCTCATCGCGAGTAACCCCTCCGCCCAAGATAGAAGGCCATAGAAGAAGGGCAAGGGCGAGGGGCACACCGCGAGTAACCCCTCCGCCCAAGATGAAAGGCCACAAAAGAAGGCCAAGGGCGAGGGGCTCACCGCGCGTAACCCCTTCGCCCAAGATAGAAGGCCACAGAAAAAGGCCAAGGGCGAGGGGCCCACCGCGAGTAACCCCTCCGCCCAAGATGAAAGGCCATAGAAGAAGGCCAAGGGCGAGGGGCTCATCGCGAGTAACCCCTCCGCCCAAGATGGAAGGCCACAGAAGAAGGTCGAGGGCGAGGGGCTCACCGCGAGTAACCCCTCCGCCTAATTTTATAACGAGATAAGGAGGTCCACTATAAGTGTACTTATTTACAAAACATGGGATGAAGTGACATAACATTTAATGACCCTAAGGGGAATGATGAAGAAACCATAGGGTCCCAAAAAAAAACTGAATTTATGGCGTACAAAGCCTTTTGGTCTACCCAACACAAAAGACTTTGCACGAGGGGCTAATGTAGGAGGGTGTCTACTAATAAAAAAGTAAATAAAATAAAAATGATTTTTTTATTAATGACATTCGAGAGGCGCCCCACGAGGGTCACCGCAGAAGTCTAAGATTGAGAAGTGCCACTGCAAGGGTCAACGCCACTGCAAGGGTCACTACAGCAATGACATTCGAGAGGCGCCCCACGAGGGTCACCGCAGAAGTCCAAGATTGAGAAATGCCACTGCAAGGGTCAGCGCCACTGCAAGGGTCACTACAGCAATGACATTCGAGAGGCACCCCGCGAGGGTCACCGCAGAAGTCCAAGATTGAGAAGTGCCACTGCAAGGGTCAGCGCCACTGCAAGGGTCACTGCAGCAATGACATTCGAGAGGTGCCTCGCAAGGGTCACCGCAGAAGTCAAAGATTGAGAAGTGCCACTGCGAGGGTCAGCGCCACTGCAGCAATGATATTCGAGAGGTGCCTCGCAAGGGTCATCGCAGAAATCCAAGATTGATTGAGAAGTGCCACTGCAAGGGTCAGCGCCACTGCAAGGGTCACTGCAGCAATGACATTCGAGAGGTGCCTCGCAAGGGTCACCGCAGAAATCCAAGATTGAGAAGTGCCACTGCAAGGGTCAGCGTCACTGCAAGGGTCACTGCAACAATGACATTGAGAGGTGTCTCGCAAGGGTCACCGCAGAATTCCAAGATTAAGAAGTGCCACTGCAAGGGTCAGCGCCACTGCAAGGGTCACTGCAGCAATGACATTCGAGAGGTGTCTCGCAAGGGTCACCGCAGAAGTCCAAGATTGAGAAGTGCCACTGCGAGGGTCAGCGCCACTGCAAGGGTCACTGCAGCAATGACATTCGAGAGGTGCCTCGCAAGGGTCACCGCAGAAGTCCAAGATTGAGAAGTGCCACTGCAAGGGTCAGCGCCACTGTAAGGGTCACTGCAGCAATGACATTCGAGAGGTGTCCCGCAAGGGTCACCGCAGAAGTCAAAGATTGAAAAGTGCCACTGCAAGGTTCACTACAGCAATGACATTCGAGAGGTGTCTCGCAAGGGTCACCGCAGAAGTCCAAAATTGAGAAGTGCCACTGCAAGGGTCAGCACCACTGCAAGGGTCACTGCAGCAATGACATTCGAGAGGTGCCTCGCAAGGGTCACCGCAGAAGTCCAAGATTGAGAAGTGACACTGCAAGGGTCAGCGCCACTGTAAGGGTCACTGCAGCAATGATATTCGAGAGGTGTCTCGCAAGGGTCACCGCAGAAGTCCAAGATTGAGAAGTGTCACTGCAAGGGTCAGCGCCACTGCAAGGGTCACTGCAGCAATGACATTGGATAGGTGTCTTACAAGGTTCACCGCATAAGTTCAAGATTGAGAAGTGCAACTGCAAGGGTCAGCACCACTGCAAGGGTCACTGCAGCAATGACATTCGAGAGGTGCCTCGCAATGGTCACCGTAGAAGTCCAAGATTGAGAAGTGCCACTGTAAGGGTCAGCACCTCTACAAGGGTCACTGCAGCAATGACATTCGAGAGGTGTCTCGCAAGGGTCACCGCAGAAGTCCAAGATTGAGAAGTGCCACTGCAAGGGTCAGTGCCACTGGAGCAATAACATTCGAGAGGTGTCTCGCAAGGGTCACCGCAGAAGTCCAAGATTGAGAAGTGCCACTGCAAGGGTCAGCGCCTCTGCAAGGGTCACTGCAGCAATAACATTCGAGAGGTGCCTCACAAGGGTCACCGCAGAAGTCCAAGATTGATAAGTTCCACTACAAGGGTCAGCGCCACTGCAAGGGTCACTGAAGCAATGACATTCGAGAGGTGCCTCGCAAGGGTCACCGCAGAAGTCCAAGATTGAGAAGTGCCACTGCAAGGGTCGCCGCCACTGCAAGGGTCACTGCAACAATGACATTACAGAGGTGCCAAACAAGGGTCACCGCAGAAGTCCAAGATTGATAAGTGCCACTGCAAGGGTCACCGCCACTGCAAGGGTCACTGCAGAAATGTTGTCTGAGAAGCGCCACTGCAAGGGTTCTGACAGAAGCTTATATCGAGAAGTAACCCACCCATAGCGGCCAGGATGAGGGAGTATCTACCACGAGCAACTCCTCATGATGAAACGTCATTCTTTAAAAGAAACAACAGTATTAACACTTTGCTTTCTTATACAGGTTGCCTAGTTGAGCAAGCAGGGCTCGAACAGGCTAGTTAGGACCTCTTGGGAGTTTTTGCTTGGCAGTTGAGGGACAAGGTATGTTGAGAAAGCTCAACCACTTAGCACTATAGGATTGAGAGAATACTAGTAGGAAGACCCAGAAATCACTCAGGACTACACACACTTCACACTTGGTCACAAGTGAAGTGAGCAACCAAAGGGTTGGCTGCTCACAAGAAAAGAACTGTTTATAAAATGATTTTAAAGGAGAGGGTCCTCAAGACCCCCATCAAGCTTACAAAGATTTTAGAGGAGGTGGTCCTCGAGACACCCCTCAAGTTTACAAAGTTTGTACCAAAAGTTACCATTTCAAAAGATATTTAGCAAATCAGATATTTTGTCTCCATTATAAGACATATTTGCTTTTGAACTTTGGTTGGCCCCAGGGGGCATCTTCCAGAGGGGACAGGCAGAGCTGCCTGCAAGTAAGGACAAATAGTACATAGCAGACTTTGTCCCTCACCAACCCTCTAAGTTTTGGCGCCAAAAGTGCCAACCCAGCCTTAGTGCCCAAGTGTAAATAGGACCCCTGGGCAAGGTCATAAAAGGAGAAAAAAACTCAATCAACACTATTACTCTGTCAAAATCACACAAGAACCTCTCTAGTATTCTCTCCCTGCTCTCTCTCTAAGTGCTAAGTGACTTGGTCTTTCACTCCCCACTGACAGCCATCACTCTCAGGATATCCTCTTGAGAAAATTACTATTATTATTGTGGAAGTTCATCTTCTTGCAGGGAGGGAGTTCCAGCTTGAGCTCCATTTTTACCAGAAGGAGAAGGTCTCATCAGAAGATGCTCCAGAAGTTCTTGAGAACCTTACAGACAACGTCCATTAGAGTGGGTCACGCCTCACCCTTTCCAGTTATTCATAGACCCCAGTCTCACTACCCTCCTACAAGTGTCCAGTCAGGAAAATTTCTTGGGTACTTGGTCAGTAAGAGAGGCATCGAGGCTAAACCGGACCAGATCGATGCAATCAACAGGGTACAACCCCCTCGCATAATACGGGATGTATAGAAGCTCACCGGCATGCTCGCTGCCTTGAACCGTTTCATCTCAAAGTCCTCCGATAAATGCAAACCATTCTTTCAGCTCTTGAAGGGAAACAAGACAGTAGAATGGAATCAAGATTGCTCGCAAGCATTGAACGAGATTAAGCATTGCCTTAGCTCACCACCCCTGCTCGTCATACCTCAAGAAAGAGATTCCTTATACTTATACCTCTCCTTTTCCAATCACGCCGTCAGTTCTGCGCTGGTGTGCGAGAAAGCAAGAATCCAGTCCCCCGTTTATTATGCGAGTAAGACCTTATTAGAGGCTGAGCAGTGGTACCTACCACTAGAGAAGCTCACCTTTGCACTTGTAGTAGCTTCAAGGAAGTTGAAGCACTACTTTGAAGCTCACACCACAATCGTCCTTACATCTCACCCCCTTAAAGCAATCCTGAGGAAAGCGGATTTATCGGGCAAATAGACTAAATGGTCGGTCGAGCTCACACGATTTGACATCCAATTTCAATCAAGGAATGCAATTAAGGGACAAGTCCTTACTGATTTCATATCTGAATTCACAAGCGAGCGTCCTCTAGAACAACTTCAACACATGAAGCAAAGAGAGAACCACGCAACAGAGGGAGTTTAGCAATTATTTATTGATGGAGCCTCCAACTCAAAGGGTGCGGGAGTGGGCATTGCGCTTGTTACTCCAGAAGATACAATCCTCGAACAGGGAATCAGGCTTGGATTTGAAGCCTCCAATAATGAGGCAAAGTATAAGGCTTTGATAGCCGGCCTCAAGAAGGCACACACTTTGGGGTCGAAAGCAGTTACAGGTGTTCGGCGACTCACAATTAGTCTCTAATCAGATAAGTGGGGACTACAACGCAAAATATAAAATAATGGCAACCTACCTCGCCTTGGCAAAGAGGCTAATGGCTAGCTTCGAGGAATTCAGTGTCCAATAATTTTTTAGAGGACAGAATAACCATGCTGACGCCCTGGCAGCCCTGAGTTTGGTAATCAATTCTGACTTGAAAAGAACGGTCCACATCAACTTCCTCGCTCACCCGATCATCAACCAGAGCGATGAGATGCCAGGCGTGGAACATGTGCTCTAGATTGAGTCAACACCCAGTTGGATGGAACCTTTAAGAGACTATTTGAAAGATGGCGCGCTTCCAAACGATAGGAAGACCGCTCACCAGATAAGAGTCAAAGCTGCTCGCTTTCACTTATCTCCTGAGGGAAAGTTGTATAAGGGATCATTCTCCGGCCCTTAAATATAATATGTTCACTCGAGGAATGTCGAGAAAATTCTACACGAGCTCCACGAAGGAATCTCTGGAAGCCATATTGGAGGAAGATCACTACTTTTCGAGCTATAAAGGAAGGCTACTGGTGGCCATATATGTAAAAAGATTCGGCAGTGTACGCTCGTAAGTGCAAGAAATGTCAACTACACGCCCCTATGGTTCACCAACCTGCCAGCGACCTAAGATCACTCACCAGCCCCTGGCCTTTCGCCCAATGGGGAATGGACATCGTAGGACCATTTCCTACCACCGTCGGTAATCGCACGTATCTATTGGTCGCAATGGATTACTTCACCAAATGGATCGAGGCAGAGCCACTGGCAAACATCCGAGATGCAAATATGATGAGATTCATATGGAAAAATATAATTACCCGTTTTGGAATCCCCAGAACCATCATCACTGACAACGAAACACAGTTAGAGAGTGGCCATTTCCAGTACTTCTGCAATGAACACGGGATCAGGCACTATTTAAGCTCGGTGGCGTATCCTCAGAGCAACGGTCAAGCCGAAGCTTCCAATAAAACGGTGACCGATGGGTTAAAGAAATGATTAGAGTGAGCCAAAGGCGCATGGGTGAATGAACTACCGCATATTCTGTGGGCTTACCGCACTACCCTATGTCAGGCAATGGGAGAAACCCCATTCTCACTAACATATGGAATGGAAGTGCTCATCCCATTAGAAGAAGGCCTACCAACTATGAGGTCCACCCTTGTCGACGAGGGCCAAAATGATGCAGCATTGCTCGCTGAACTCGACCTAGCCGACGAACGCAGAGAACTTGCCTTAGTGAAACTAGCGAGCTATCAATAACAGCTCGCAAGACACTATAACAAGAAGGTCAATCCAAGGGCATTCCGAGTTGGAGACTATGTCTTAAGGAAAGTCCTTGGCAGCGCGGTAAAACCATCAGACGATAAGTTGGGACCAAACAGGGAAGGACCATTCAAGATAACAAGAGATGATCTGCAAGGAGCCTATCACTTGGAAACGCTGGAGGGAAGAGAGATACCCCGAGCATAGAATGCAACCAATCTTAAGAGATTCTATTTCTAGTTTTTTCTTTCGTCTTTTACCAGATTTATGAAACTGGCAGCTCATTTACTTGTGATTAATAAAAGTTATTTGGCAGTTGCATTTTATGAGGTGTCAGTTAACTAATATATGAACTTTATAACTTACACACCATTTCCAAATGACAGGTACACTACTCAGTACACGATAGCAGGGAAAACACCCTCCTCAGGTTTTCGTTATGAAGCATGAACAACCTCTTAGCATTGCCCCTAGCAATATATGAAGCCCTACAGGAGATCCTTAGGCAATTCAGCCAAGTCAAATTGGTCGCCAAACAATGTTTGGTTAACAAAACCCTGATCGGATAGAGCATCCAATACCAGGCGTGTCCTCACCAATTGCCACACTTAGGCCTAAGGGAGTGTGATGACACGACCTAAAAGGTAAAGTAAGGCAGAATGGTATCTCATAAGCATACTGGACTGGAGGGACACTTACTCGACAATGCAAACTTACCAATCTAGTTGGCCACGAGAGGCCCAAGATTATTAAGCGAAGAATAAATGACGTAAAAAATATATAACACATGTTTAGTCGGTGAGTTCGCCCAAAACATAGATATTATATTACTTCATCACATTTACAACAAGAATGTACGACCTGTGTTTAATCGGCGAAATCGCCCAAAACATCAATACTACGTTACTTCATTACATACATAAACAGAGTTACAACTAGTAAAATCCTAATGTGGTTGAGGCCTCTGAATAAGATAATTAGCCACTTGTGCTCTTCGACCATCATCCGAATGAGGAGCTAATTCCTCCTCGACCTCATTCGTATCTGATTCCAACAGCTGCCGGAGGATGGCATCGATAGGGATCCACCGATCATCCCTCCTGAAGGGGTTAGGCCTTAAAGTGGAAGGAGAGATATCATGACGGTACCAGAGTACTGAGTTCCTTGGAACTTGCAGCTCCTTGAGGGCACTCAACCATCCCCTGATAAATGCGAGCTCTTCAAACTCTGTCAGCCTCATCGGAGCATCTACCTAACCTTGGTCATAACCATCAACCCATACTCACTGAGGTCTTCTCTTAAATAGATGCCTCAGTCGTGTGACATCCCTTTGAAGCCCAACAATAATCACGTATGCTCGACGGACATCTTCACGAAGCTCATCTATTTCCCTAGTTGGGCTTCTTACATTTGTACCAGCTCGTGAAGCAGTCGATGGGGTAGAACCTTGCAGCACCGAGGGAGCATCGCTTGGTCCTGTGCCATCTCGTGATGAGGAGGAACCCCTTAAAATACTCGGCACAGTGCTCGGCGCATGCTCCCTGAGGCGCAACACTTCCCTCCTCAAGGACTCATTTTCCTGTTGCAGAACTTCTCCGACTTGGTTAATCTCAGTAGCATCGAGGAGTTTTCCTCTCAGAGTGTTCACTTCCTCTTGAACATAAGCTCCAACTTCTTCCATTTCCTGAAGCATGTCTTTCAGTTTAGCAACGAGCTCCGTCTGATCTATGAAACACTTATTCCTCGATTGCAGTGATTTGCAAATTGTTACAAGGGTATGTCGAACTTGAGGACTCACATCAGGACCAAGAATTCTTCCCAGTTGAGAAGTGGCTGGTATATATTCATCTACATCAATCAATTACAGACCATAAAAGAGCAGTAAAGGATAAAGGGAATCAGTACACTGAGGGAAAAAGTCTCTTCATTTCATTCATAAAGGATCAAAGTACATCGAGAATCAGAAAGGAACATTACAAACAAGTCAAAAAATACAAAAACAATCCTAAGAGTAGATTATCTGGCGACCTCGATTTGTTCAGAAGAAGCTGGTTACTTCCCCTTATCAACAGTAGTAGGAGCATCTCCCCCAGGAGGGACAACTTCTGTTGCCCAAGTAAGAAGGGCATCCACAGGAACTGACTGAGAGGTGGGGTCAATACCTTTGACGGCTGGGGCAGGAGCTTCATCCATGACAGGCTTTGGGCCTGGATTATGCTCATCAAATAAGGGAGAATTAACATACACCCCGACAGCTAAGAGGGCCTTGTTCCAGCCCTTCTTGAAATCCAGACAGCTGATGTAGCCTATTTAAACCTCAGCATCTTCATATGCGACAACCCACCCAGAATTATATAAATCTTCCTTAATGGTGGCTGCCTCGGACTCCTTCTCCTTCAGCTTCTCCACCAGCACCTTATTCTCTTACACCACCGCTAGCTTACTCGAGCAGACTAAGTCATAGGCCTATTGCAGTTCATTTAGTTCTTTGACCACTGCCTCCCTCGCTCGATGGGCTTCAATAAGGGCTAGATCAGAAGACATCCGAGCAGCATCAGCAACCTTCAAACTGGCCTCGAGCTCAATACTCTTCACTTTCAGGGCAACGTTCTGCTTCTCCAAATCACCATTCTTATTCACGAGCTCGTCGCGAGAGCGATAGAGCACGATAAAGTCAGTCGCGAACTGCAAGTAAGAGAAGGCATTAGAAAAAAGCAACAAATATAATTTTAAAAGTGTTAAAGAAAAGGAATAGACCTACCAAGGCTAGCCTCTGACTCGCTTGCAAGGCTAACTGGTTAGTCCCCATAGCCCTTTGGCGATCAGCAGGCAGGACTGCTCTTTCGAGCGGCACAGGAGCCAGTTGGGGAGAGATGGCAACTGAGGCCCCCTCTGGAAACGCAGATACGGGCACTAAGGCCTGCCCAGCGTTCGTCCTCTCTTCCATTCTCCTCCTCTCTCTCCTTATCCTTCTCTACCCTTTTCCTCTCCTCAACCTTCTTTTTTTCTTTAGTTTTCTTCCTCTCCTCTTCCCTCTTCCTCTCTCTCTCTCTCTCTCTCTCTCTCTCTCTCTTTCAACTTCTTTTTTTCCTTTCTCCTCTTCTCCTGCTCCTAAGCAGTAGACTGAGAACCAGTGGCAACAGCCCCACTACTGGATTTCTGCTTCTTCGACCTCTGAGCGAGAAGCACATCATCCTCATCATCATCATCACGGATTAAGTTTCTCCTAGGGGAACCATTTTCTCGCTGGAACTGCTGGATGTACTTGAAGACTCTTGAGCCTCAGAAACCTCTTCTGAGCTTGAGGAACTATCACTACTGGAGCTCGCCTCACCAAAACCACCTTCATCACCTCCTATAATATCACTCTCAGAACTACTCTCTTCCTCGTCCAAATGAATGGGATCGACATCAGCTTCTTCAGAAATATCTAAGTCAGGAATGCTGTCCACAAGCCTTGCAATGAAACTGGACCCGATGTTCTTGTACTCGAGCAGGAAAGCAGCGGACCGGGGATGTTCACCGTCAACTAAAGATTCCCTGATATTCTCAGCTTTAATCAGCTCGGCAGCTCGAACCTCGCTAAGGGCAGGTTCCAAGTTCTTTGTCCTCGCTGAAAAGAAAATAGGAAAATGTCAAAAAAATCACACATTAATAAGGAGATCGAAAGAGCAGAGCGAAGACTACCTATGTACTCTTCCCCATAAAAGGGAACAATGAATCTATCAGACCTCGCTCCCTCGGTCTGGGGGGAGAACTGCCAATTCCTAGCAAGAAAACCATCTTACCAGTAGTCCTTGTGGGAATTAGGTAAATTTACTACCAATACCCTGTCAGGACTCCGGGCCTTGAGGTAAAGAAGACCAGAGCTCATTCGAGAGAACGAATAACAAAAACAAACTTCAGCAAGCCCTAATTTAGTGCCATAAAGTTGATTTATTCTATGGACTCCATTGATTATCTTCCAGACGTTGGGCGAACAATGTGCAGGGACGATGTTGAAATAACCAAAGAAATGCAGGAACAAATTGTTTGGAGGAAAAGTAAGCCCCCTTGGTAAAGCAACATGACATGAATCCAATGAGCACCCTCTATCTCTCTAACATTCTTAGGGAGAGAGGCGCACTCAATCTCTACCCATTCCGAGTTATTATAAAACTTCCTGAACTCATACACTGATCTATTACCTATCTTTGTCATTTGTAAACCCTAAATAGCAAATTCAAAGAAAACTCAACAGAGAAAGCACAAAGAGATAGCAAATGGGACTTATGAGATGAAAGTTTGACTTGGACGATGCAAGATCACAAGCCCAGATGACGAGGGAGATTGAAAGCGAAGAAAAAGAAGTTCCGGAGAAGAGGTCACAACAGCTAAAACTCGTAGAAGATGAGGGAACACTAAGAAGTTTGAAATGACAACTATGGAACGTTGCTCCAAGTAACTTTTAAATGATCCCAATCATCGCGCACAGGACACGAATCAACTGCCACCTAAATCAGTTCTCAACTTTAGGAAGAGTTAGACGATTTACAAAAGAGCCATTATGACAAATCATTTAAATTTATTGAGCCCAAATTGTGGCCCAACAACTTTAGGGGCAATTGTGGGTACCCGAATTTACCATCATGGGCCCAGACGAGTAGCCTAATAAGAACGGCCCAAAGTTCGGACTCCTCACCTTAACTAAATTCAGTTATGACTTAGTCTTCTCCTAGAATCTCGTATAGAGATATTCCAGTAGAGAAAGATGGATGTGGGGGAGTCCAACGCCCCCACTCTCTGAAGATAAACATGTATAAAATAAACCCTAAGCCTGGGGCAAGAGGCACACACTGTATTCTCTGTAAACGCTCCTCGAAGTATATAGAAATAATACTGACTGCACCACCGTGGACGTAGGCATTCTTGCTGAACCACGTACATACTTTATTATGTGATTGGCATTTTATGTTCTTTATTTTCCTTGGTGATTGCGCTTTTCTTATTTATTTGTATTGAATATAATTGTCACCACAATGGGCCTTTAACAAAAGGTTTACTAGATTTAACAAACCTAAGAAAAGGTTTGCTAGATTTAACCGTTTTTTTTTGTATTGTGGGTCTATTTTTTTGTGTATTATGGGTAACAGGGGTTTTGCTATTTTATTATTTTTCGGTCATTTTCTTTATAGACTAAATGAAATCGAGCTTGTCCAAAAATGGGCCCGAAGCCCATGAGTTTGGTGAGCCGAGCCTGAGCCTATGGTTCCTATTTTAATTCGGGCCGAGCTCGGGCTTGGGAAATGAGTAGAAAATTTAGGGCTGAGCCTGAGCTATCCCAAGCCCGGCTCACCCAGCCCGATTTACAGGCCTAGCAGGGAGATGTCTAACCAACTCAGCTAGTCAATAACAATTAACAAAATATAAGCTTTATGAAAAGATTAAGACTAATTAATTAGAAGGCAAGGTGCCGTAAATATTGTGTAAAAGTTAGAATATATAACTGTTCTAAAAAATCCGCCTAGACTTGACGATTGGAAGAAATGCCCCACCTTAAGCTTTTTACACCTTACTCTTGGCAAAACCCTTAAGGCGCACTTTTTTCTAAAAACAACAATGCTTTAGTGAAACGATATCGCTTTTTAAAGAATTTTTTTACAAACCAGACCATTATCTCATCCAAAATAATCAAATAATATTTTAATTTGCAAATATTCAGACATATTTTTATGATATGTACAATTTTAGTCTTTTAATAGCTTTGTTATGGTTAAAAAATATTAAAATATATTAAGAAGGCCTAAACGTTTTTTCACGTCTTTTTACGCCTAAGGCCCGCCCGCCTAGACTTCTAATGTTTAAGGCTTGCCTCCATGCCTCGATCACCCCCACACTTTTTAGAACCTTGGAATATATGTCGTGGCTACCCATAATGGTTGACTTATTTTTGTTCTCCATATTTCCCATGAGGTGTGACAATGTACATAATAAGAAGATACGTCACTCAACTTTTTCGTTTTTTTCTTCTCATTAATGTTGTTTTTGCAAGTGCCTCTCCAACGTTTATTTTTACCAACTTAGATACTTTATTTCCCTTTTACACTTTAGATGCAATCCAAACAAGAATTTGATCATAAATAAATTTACAAACGTAATCTTATTAGAATAGCTGTAATTTTATTTACATTTAAATCTGTCTTACAATTCTATAATGAAACATAAACTAAAAATTAATGCCTATCTTACCTCCCAGCTAAATCTAAGTTTGGTGATTCACTTGTATTATCATGTCATGTCATGTCATGTTTAATTGTGTTATTTCACATTCTCAATAATTTTTACCTAAGTTTAAGTTTTTACCCGACATGTTTATCTTATCGGGTTAAATAACTGTCACTAACTTACCTTGTTTATTAATTATGTCACATCGTGTTAACACACGTAATCAGTAAACCATAACATAAAATTGGGTTAATTCTCTTTCTAAACCGAGCATAGTTCTCATATAACATTCATAAACTAAAAGCTTGTTATTTTTGAATTTTAATAATAAATATAAAATATTGTCTAGGTCTAAAAAACTTATATATAATATACATATATATATATATATATATATATATATATATATAATCAATCCGTTCTTTGTGTAATTTCATTTATAAAAGTTTATTCTTATCATATCCAGGTTAATAGTGTTTGACACTAATGTAATCCATTTCTTATTTGTGTGTTGCGAGTTGTGTTTAATATTAAAATTTGAATAACTCTAATTTATTAACTCTGTATCATGTTTGAGTTCGTATTATCGTATCTTGTCCAAAATTGACGCTCCTACCTAAAACTTATTCTCATTACTCAATAATAATGTCATAATTAGGTACTAATTGGTGGTGGTTATTGGTCGATTTGGTTTGTATTTAGCTTAAACAAATCCATACCAATCATTTTTTGGTATGTTCAGTTTCGGTAATTTTGGTTTTTGATTTCTCAAAAACACTTACCATTACCAAATCAATATGCATTTTCAATAAATTTTGTTTATGGCAATTTCAGTATTTTTAGTTTCGGGTTCTTAGTATTTTTCTCATTTTATTTTATTTTATTTTGGTATTTTCAAGTTGCAAATGCACTGCATAAACTAACATATAAACTAAATATCTATATAATATGGAGTATTGGTATTTTATTATTCGTTGAAAAAAAAAGATAAGCAGTGCTGGGGATTATGCCAACAAGATAGTCAACTAACGATTGAAATGTACATTTAACATAAATATAAAATATGAAATAACATAGGGGCAAACTCATATTCCTTACATAAGAACTGAAACGAGTTCATACTAGAAACAAAACAAATGAATAAACATGTGTTCTTAGCTTTAAAAACATATATACTTGTAAAAATAAAAATATCACCCACTTTTGATACTTACTTTTTTTTATAAATGAGTCCAATTAATCATTTAAATTTAGAAATGTAATATAAATTTTGTATTTTTGGCATTATTAAATCAGTATTTTGGATGGTAGTTTCGGTATTAATTTAGTATGATAATTTGGTAAATCGGGTTTTTAAATGTCTAAACAAAAACCAAGTTCAATTTTTTTTAGTAATTTCGATTTTGATAATTTGGGTTTCCTGATAATGAAAAGTGATAAACTAAAACAAAAGTTTTCAGACTAAAATGCACAGCACGGTAAAAAATTGTACCATAAAATTCCTAATACTATGTAACACCCCGTGTATTCTGACAAGTGAGGTGGCCAGCCGCCACTGTCAAACTACGCCGTGCGTCACTAAATAAGTTATCATTCTTAGCATGTGATAGAAATATGAGATATCAACAACTTTTTTCTACAAGTTAATATTCAAATTTATCCTACCAATATAAACATTCATGCAAATTTAAAATCCATCACCATGCTATCTGCAAAATAAATATAACTCCAAGTTATTAAATTCTAAAGAAATAATCAAACTATAAATATCTAACTGAAACTATAAAGAACCGTGGAACCGATTGGACCATTAAATCCATAAATGAAAGTCTCATAATAAAAAGGGCGGAATGGAAACTAAATCTAAACTATCAAAGCAGATAAAATAAATATTCAGCTGCACTCCAAATGTCTCCAATCACTCCTATGTGTGATAACCCACCTATTAAAATAACGGGTGGCCAATCCTCTACCAAAATAAAACGTTGGTCTCATATGGCTTATTCTTAGTATCACTGTCGAAACGTGATTAATTACTAACCACCTAATTACTTTAACAGGCAATGTCAATTTTTATCTTTCATTAACACACAACAAGATTTACCAACCACAATAATTTCATACACAGTAACCAATGTAAAAGAACACTAAATAAAGTCTAAAACTCAGATAAATAAATAAAGTTCCTGAATAAACCATCGGATCAAAATCCAATACATCAAATCCATCTGACTAAGAAAATCTGAAATATATAAGTCTGAAGAAAGGGCAACATGCCCAACAGTACTAGAATAGAAGACCTAATCTAGAATATCAAGAATAGAGTTGGCTACTTAAGAATCCAACAAGCTTCCACATCAGTTGTAACTATATGTACCTGGAAAGAATAATTATCCTTAGCGTCCCTGCGGCTGGGCACCTAAAAGTTTGAAAATAGATTTGAAACGGGTCAGAGTCCAAAATCTTTTAAAAATATTTAGCAAATAATTAAGATACAGTAAATAAATATGAAGTTAAACTTTCCATATTTAAGCTGGTGTCGCACTCTCATGAGATTACCCCTCACCTCTCAACTATTGTGCACACCTAGCGCCTACATCTTAACCCACCTAGTTACATTACCATGTCTAACTAGTTGTATTGCAAACCTCACTAGCACACTACCCTGACTCGAGTATTGTCTAATTTTTATCTCTTAATTAGCTATGTCTCTTATTAGCTTATTAAACCATTAATCATATTATAACTTTAGTCCAGTTATTTAACCACATTCATCATTAACGTATTAAGCCCGTATATAATTTGTTTCACTACTATATATGTTTATTAGAAATGTCACACAAGGACACTATATGCATATATATCACTCGTAATATATGCAATAGTATTTCTGAATGTCCTCCACATTCTGAAAGCGAGCTCACTACCATGTTATCGTGCTCCAGGAATGTCCATCACATACTGGGCAACTAGGCTAGAATCTCACCACCGGTCCCGAAAATCAGAAACGAACATTGAAAGTGGTCATGGCCTTAAGTCCGTGGTCATAACCACACCACATTATTCTACGATACTCTAACCCTACATCACACGGGCGTGCGCAACATCTATGACCCCGGGGAACGATACTACCTCTTGTGTTGGGATTCACCAGAGTAACCTCCCATGGCGCACAACCTCCCTGATAGCATAACGACTAAGATATGTATATATCTTATAAATATCATACACACAAATATTATTCATATTCATATATATATATACTTTCTCTGTGTCCGTATATATAAATTAAATCACAAACTCCGACTAACCCGTGCCTATCACTCAAAGCACTAGCCTATAAATCTTGAGTTTATCTCACGACTCTTAATTAATTAAATTCTCATCCATTAATTAAAATACAATAGCGTCACCCTTCTAACATGCCCGGACCTGCCCAACCACCCCGTCGTATAATCATTCAAGTTTATCCATTAACACCACTCTGATAAAAACTAGCCCGTATATTTATTCTCGCATTTAACTCATTAATTCGATATTTAAACTTTCTTGTTAATTATCTCTCACGATTTCTAATTCAACTTTAATTACCCGTTTATCCCTAGGTAATATGATCATTCTAAATCACACTACTAAACTCTCCCTGATCTTTACGGCTTAACAAATTCATTTGGAACTCCCGGAATTTACTCATTATCAAGCCCCAAAATTCTCCAAAAATATGCTTTCATCGATCGATCCTGGGTAGTTCCTCTTCTTCAACAATCATTTTTCCTTCATTAACAACCCATTAAACCTCTATAGAATTTACCCAACTCCCAAGTAAATTAAACCACACGTATATAAACCCTTCTGGATAGATTCTAAACATAAATAACATCCAAGTGTTAATGATTTCTAATTACCCCAATTTAATCCATGAATTGGTTTTCTCATCAAGAATATTCAATCATCACCCTAATTTGATCTCACAATACCCAATTAAACATATATAACTTCTGAATTTAGAATATAAATCTAATTCCAGTAATCATAAATTATTTTACTTCATCAATTGATCATTTAAACTACACATTATATCAATTTCATCAAAACCCCCATTTACATGTAAAAACCCTCTTCAAAATTTATTTTGTTCTACACCTACCACGATATGAACATGAATACACCTCAATTTAATTTAAAGCAAGTTAATTACTTGCCTTTGAATGTTTTTAGGGGTCTGATCTCTTTCTCGTGTGATGATTCGATGTTAGAAATCCTTGAATCTCCTCTCAAATTGGCCACCTCTAGCTTTCTCCCTTGATTTATCTTATTCCTCCTCTCTCCCTTTCTCTATTAGGATTTAGAATAAATGTTATGGCTGCATCACATCTCTAACCCTTATGGTTTAATACTCAAATCCCAAACTTAGGTTATTAGGATACATTAAAATGACCCAAATACTCCTACGTGAGCGTGGGCTAGTCTAAAAAATCCCCCAGAACCTAATTACTACCCCTGGGTGATCAATTCTGACTATTTCCACCTATTTTGAATCAACCGTACACTCAAAATAACCATCCAAGTTACTAAACACGAACATCCTATCTCAACCTAAAAATAGCCCGCACTAGTGCCCCTATTGAGGTACCGTTAATTTTTATCGTTTCTACTCACATACGACGTACTACAATTGACTTAATTAAATTTACTTAAATTACGCTAGTAAATTTACACATAAGTATAAATCTTATTCTCATAATTTAATATTTACTAATTTCACCTTATTTCCCGTTTATATTAAATTACGTCACACTTGCTATTTAACCGCTGAATTAAATTACTCAAAATTACGGGGTGTTACACTATGCAACTACTCCAACACTATACCTGAAATGTTAGTCAACACAATAGGTCAGAGCCCACAGCATGTACTAGCTACTCTTATCAATTAGGGTCCATAAACCTAGACAAAAGCATTATACATGCTAAATATCACAATAAAGTATTTTAAATTAATTGAGATATATATTAAGATGCGAGTAAAAATAAACTATCAGTATCTACCCAAATAATTGAGTCACCCTAATGTTCAAGTTCAATTATGATATTACGATATTAAATTTAAACATTTGTCCTTATTTTTACTTAATTTTAATTATCCACTTATTCTTATTCGCACGACACCACTATAGTCAGTCAACTTTCTTATTTGTCTTACACATACTCTTGCCATGCTTAAGGTTCTACACATCACACACATTCCCCTCACTATAGTCAGTCAACCCAATTTTCGTTTGCTCTGTACATACTCATGAGGTTCCATGCACGACACGCCACTATAGCCAGTCGACCTAATTATTGTTAGCCCCGCACATACTCATGACGCCTACATACACCCACGTCACTATAGCCAGTCAACCCAATTTATCTCAGTTCTGCACATACTCATGATGCAAATCAATTTTAATACTCGTGCTTTATCTTAGGCATTACTCATCAATTTATTATTACGTTCTTATTACTTTCTATCAGCCCCACCCATTAAGTTTGGGTAACCCAACCTAAATCATCCCTAGTCCTATACATAGGGATCATCGAAACTACAACAGTACCCTAGCCTATCACTTAGGAAGAATGCCTATCAAAATTTCCATATAGTCTCGCACCTAGGCTAAACGGAACAACGAAAAAGTGTACTACTTAGCCCCACCTCGAAAATACCCACCCATAAAAATCTACACTCACTAGTCCCATACCTAGAAAGTATTACAACAACAAAGGCTTACCTATTAGTCTCATACATAGCAAGTAATCTAAAATAAGGTGAAAGCGTAGCTATCCCAACAATCTCGTTGTCCCCGTGGTGTCGAATATTAACATAATTAACGATCACATAAGCATATTTTCAATTATCACTACGATTCTTCCAATTAACTTCCAAGATTCCAATTTAACCAATATACGTCCGTTTAAATTTTAATTTTAATTAAACAATTCTGGTTTTCAACAACTTATAAAATCTCCATACATATGCATATTTTGGGGGAATACAATAAAAAATTTATATTCTACACGATACACATAAATAACTTAATTTTGAGCTACGATTTATTTTAACATACGAACGTCCATATATTCTAACGGTGTCCCAACTTTTAATCTAACCATGCGAGAGTTTTGCGTCTTAATTCATATTAGATTTTGAACTGGTTCGGAATTCTGTACAAATCCAAAATTCTCCTAATTTTTTTTATAAAATGCAAAACTCTCCGATTTCGAATCCGATTTCAATTTTTGATAAATCCATTTTTATGCAAATCAGGGTCAACATTTTAAAATATAAAAATTAGTAAATTCCAAAAAATTATTTTTCCCCAAAATTTTTAATTTATAAAAGATTTTACGGTTTTAAAAATCATGGGTGTTATATCCTATTTATAGTTTTAGACGATAAAATAATATATAATAAAGGGAGATTGATGGTAGTTATTATTTAGACAATGCATTCCTCAATTAGTCTCATTAAAATAAAATTTTCTTTGTATGTCCTATTTGTACAACTAGTAAATATTTACTACCTATTTTCAAATGGTATCTATTATGGAAAAAAATATTTTCTAATGGAATTTGTGGGAGAAAAACAAATTACAATACCTACTTGGCTACACACTTAATAAACGAGATTGATCCTTAAATCCCTAAAAGAAACTAGTGTGAGGTTATGGCTTCCAATACTAAAAGCAAAATTACTTTTCATTATTTATTTCAATATGACATCCATATATTTTTAACCCCATAAAATGAAGCGAATTTCTTTAGGAATTACTTTTATATAACTCATCACATATGAATGGATGGGTACCATATAACAACATCACATAGGATCTTTCGGAGCATTAGGTTCAACTATTGTTGAAATATTTACTACATTACATACCAAGTCTGAAAAAAACTTCTCATTTTTTATAATAATGTGAGTTGTTAATTGTCTGCTAGATAAATGTCATTATCTAATAAAAAATCATAATTTTTAATTACAATATCCAATATAGATTGTGAAGTCAGTGTGAGTCCAAATGTATATAAATGAACAATAATAATCCATGTTACGGTCTTTGGTGACCAAACTTAAACAAATGAAAGCGTTTAAAAACTCTCGCATGAAATAATTATCAGATATTCAAATAATGGGACGGATAACAAAAACTTTAAATTTTATAACAATGAATTTTTTGAATGCTTAGTAACCTCAAAATAATTTTATATTTGAGGATATATATCAATAATGAAAAATAATCTAAAGAAATATATGTCTAAAAATCATTCATTTTGATGACTTTGGATCAACCCAAATAATGACATTTTGAGATTTTTAGCTGATTAAACGATATTAAGGACCAGTGTTAGCCATTTGTTACTATATATTTGAACATTCTCCCAGTCCAATGTGCTTTAGCAGTATCATTCCATATACTTTACCTTTTAAGTTGTGTGGTCACATTCCATTAGGCCTAAGTAAGATGATGGTGAGAATATACCTGGTATAGGGGATAATCCGCCCGAGCAAGATTTTTGTGACCAACAAAGTTAGAGACCAACCTGAGTTGGATTTGTTGCCTAAGGATCCCCAGTAGGGCTTTTGTTGTTGTTGGGGCAACTCATGAGCTCTATTGTATGGTCAACAAAGACCTGAGGGTTATAGTTATTGAATCACTTTTACTGATTTGTCATAATTATTACCAACCCTGCTCGGCATGTGAGATTCCTTAATTGAAATAAGTTGAACAACTTGTTGTAATCCCCAAGAGTTCTGATATGTGCGAGAGAGTTATCATTTAGAAAAAGGTGCGTATTAATGAGATGCGATCAAGAAATACTAGCAACCAATGTATAAATCAAAGTGAGAGGGCCAAGTGGCCTTAATTCATTGAATAATAAATAGTAAGGAATGTAAGTTTGAAAATGAAAATTTGCTTAAACTAAATGTGTTAACAAAAGGAAAAAAAAGACTAAAATTTGAACTTCTTAAGATTGGCTACGTTCCAGGCTCTTGGTATCTCCTTTCCCTTCAGCGTTTCCAAGTGATATGCTCCTTAAAGGTCATCCTTTATCACCCTGAATGGTCCTTCCAAGTTTGGCCCGAGCTTACCATCTGATGGTTTTACGGCACTACCAAGGACTTTTCTTAGGACATATAATCCCTTACCAGAAACTTCCTCGGATTGACTTTCTTATTGTACTGCCTGACTAATTATTATTGGTAGGATGCTAATTTAATCGTGCCCAACTCTCTTCACTCGTATGCTAAGTCAAGTTCAGTGCGTAATGCATCATCATTAAGGCATTGGTCAACCAAGGTGGTTCTCATAGTAAGGAGACCTACTTTCAGCGGAATGATAGCTTCCATTTCATAAGCGATCGCAAAGGGTGTTTACTTAGTTGGTCTCTTGGGGGTGGTACGGTAAGCCTACAAAATATGAGGGAGCTCATCCACCCAGGAACCTTTGGCTCTTTTCAACCTCCTTTTCAGTCCATCGAGCATGGTTTTGTTAGAAGCATCTGCCTAACTGTTCATTTGGGGATACGCAGTAGAACTGAAGTGGTGCTTGATGCCATGCTCATCACAAAAACCCTAAAAGAAACTACTTTCAAATTGCATGCCATTTTCGGTGATCATAGTCCTTAGTATTCAAAAGCATATTGTAATGTTCCTCCAGATGAACCAGGTTATATTCGATTAGCGCATGTTCGTCAGTTGTTTTGCTTATACCCATTTGGTGAAGTAATCTGTGCCAACCAGCAGATACTTATGATTTACAGACGCGATAGGTAGTGGTACCATAATATCTAGTCCCCATTATGAGAATGGCCATGGGCTTTTCATGGATTTTAGGTCGCTAACAGGCTGGTGGACCATAGGAGAGTGTTTCTGACACTTTTCACACTTGCAAATGTAAGTGCCACCGTCCTTTTACATACGAGGCCACCAGTAACCCTCCTTAATTACTCGAAAGGACAATGATCTTCCTCCTGCGTGACTCTCACAAATGCCCTCATGAAGTTCGATAAGTACTTTCTCGATGTCATATGGGTGAAAAAACTGGAGATAAGGACATGTGAATGATTTCTTACAAAGTTTTCCTCCTTGCGAGAGGTGAAAATGGGTAGCCTTGACCCTTACCTGATGGGTCGACCTCTTATCTTCTGGTAGTATGTCACTTCGCAGATAAGTGATGATGGGATCCATCCAACTAAAGGGGATTTTCTATGAGGAGGTCTTGCTCGGATATGACTGTCTGGTCAATTCTTGAGTGCGTGAGGAACTCTACATGAATGGTTCTTCTTAGGTCAGAGTCCACTATTGAGCTCAGGGCTTCTAAGGCATCTATGTGATTATTCTGTCCCCAGGGGAACTATTGAACGTCTACCTTCTCAAACCCCGCCATAAGTCATCTTACCATGGCGAGGTAGGTGGTCATTCTATCATCTTTTGTGTTGAAGTCCATGATTACTTACTTGGAGACCAGTTTGGAGTCACCGAACATAAGAAGGCACTTTGCCCCCGATAGTTGGACCTTGCATAAGCTAACGATCAATGCTTTATATTCAGCTTCATTATTGGATGCCTCAAATCCTAGTCTGATTCCTTACTCGATAACGGTGTCTTCCAAAGTGATAAGGACGATTCCTACTCCTACCCCCTTAGAATTGGAGGCTCTATCAACGTAGAGGGTCCAATTCTTAGATCGTGATTCATCATCTGTTGATTGCTCTGTTCCCCATTGGTCGATTAGCTGGTTCCCTATGAATTCTACTTAAAGTCTGCTAGGATTTGTCCCCTAATTATTGTTCTTGGCTGAAAATGGATATCAAATCTTTGAAGCTCCACCAACCACTTTGAGAGTCGTATAGAGAGGACGACTTTCTGTAGAATAACTTTGAGGGGGTAGAAGGTGATTATTGTTATTGAATGAGCTTCAAAGTAATGTTTTGACTTCCTTGAGGCGACCACCACTGCATATGCGAACTTTTCCATGGGAAGGTAGTGCTTTTTTGTGTCTAAAATTGTCTTGGTAGCGTAATAAATGGGGTGTTGTCCTCCCTCTTTCTCACACACCAGAGAAGAGCTTAGAGCATGGTTTGATACTACAAGGTAAAGTTAAAATGGGTCTCTATACTTTGGAATCACTAGAAGGGGTGGTTTGTTGAGGTAGGATTTGATTTCCTCAAAAGCCCTCGAATAGTCATCGTTTCATATGAGGCCCTTGTCACTCTTCAAGAGTTAGAAGAATGGTCGACAGTGTTTTGAAGACTTGGAGATGAAAATATTGAGCATCATGAGCATACCAGTGAGCTTTTGAACATCTCGCAACGTCTAAAGAGCCCAAACCCTAGTGATAGCATCGATCTGATTTGGATTGGGCTCAAATCCTCTTTTACCGACTAGATAACCCAAGAACATTCCTGACTGAACACTGAATGAACATTTACTTGCGTTAAGTTTCATCCAGTATTTCCTGAGGATCTTAAAGGCCCTAGATAAGTCCGTGAGGTGGTCACCCTCGTTCTTTCTCTTGACTAGCATATTGTCCATGTAGACCTCCATTATGTCTCTTATCTGTCTCTTGAACCTCTGGGTGACTAACCTCTGATAGGTCTCTCCTTCATTCTTTAAGACAAACAACATAACCTTGTACCAGTATAAGCCAATGGGGGTTATGAAGGATGATTTTTTTCCCAATCGGGGGTGATTAACGAAATTTAATGGTAGTCTAAGTAGGCGTCCAAAAAGTTCATCCTTTCATGTGTTAGTGTAGTGTCAACCAATTGATCGATTTTAGGAAGTAGGAAGTTGTCATTGGGACATGCTCTGTTGAGATTCATGAAATCAATACAGACTCTCTAACTATCGTTGCTCTTGTACATCACCACTGGGTTGGATAGCCATTTGGGTAACTGAACTTCCCTAATGGATAATGCATCTAGTAGCTTCCCCACTTCATTCTCCACCACTTTAGACTTTTTTAGGGATATTCAATGGGCCTTTTGAGTGATCGTCTTGAAGGCCAGGTCAACATATAGGCGATGGCAGGCTACGTTGGGATCAATACCCAGCAAATCATACGGTTCCCAAGAGAAAACATCTAAATTGCTTTTTAGAAAGGCAATCAATTCTTACTTCTCTTAATCGGTAAGTGTGGCTCCGATTAGAAATTTCCTCTTTAGCAAGTTATTATCGGCTTCAACTTCTTCCAGGCTTTCAATGACCCTGTCAACGAGGTATATCCTGGTCTCCTCCACCTTTGGTCAGTCATACCATAATTTCAATTTGTAAGGAATAACCTCTTATGGGCTCCCTCTTGAGCATCCCTTAATTCTTTCTTCTTTTCCTTCTTGGGGCGAATAGTCACGATAAAGCACTTCCTGGAAGTGGCTTAGTTACCATGATTTTTTCCCACTCCCCGATCAGTGATACACTTCAGCTTTTGGTGGTAGGTGGATGGTACGACCCTCATGTCATGTAGCCAGCCTTTGCCCAGTATGGCATGATATGAGGACTCTATATCCACTACTAATAACTCAATCAACTTTGAGATGTTACCTGCTCTGACTCGTAGAACTATCTATCCCAGCGGCATTATGATCTTCCATGCGAAGCCGACTAACGAAACTATGGCCTCCTCGAGGTCAACGAGGTTCAGCTTCAGCTTGTGTAATAACTCCAGGTGCATCACTTTTGATGAACTCCCTTGGTCCATGAGCAACTTGTCAATGTCCTAATTGGCAATTCTGAGGGTAATCACCAGAGCATCGTGATGTGGGGTTCTCACTCTAACTCAATCTTTCTCTGTGAAAATAATTTGCTTGGTATAGTCGATGTCCCCCAGTCTTCGGCGCTTACTCACCTGGGTTTTGGGAGGGTCAATCTGAAACACCTTTATGACGATAGTTACCTTCTTTAGCTCCATCCGAATGACATTCCCTTGGATCTGCCTAAGGTCTGATGCCCTCATATCCCATGTCATCGTCAAGGACGTTCTCCGACTTCTAGTATCTATTGACTGTGACCTTATCTACTTTTTTCTTTATGTACTCATTGAGATGCCCGGTTTAGGCTAGCCTCTCCAAGTGTGACTTCAGAGCCTTATAATTTTCACTCTTATTGCCTCCTTCTGTGTATAATGCGCATCTCAATGTGTTATTTCTTTTTGTTGGGTCGCCGCCCATCTTCTTAGGCCACTTGATGAACGATTGATCTTTGATCTTACTTAAGATATTGTAAATGGGTTCCTTGAAGACTGTGTTAATAGCCTAGAATGCCTTGGAAGGATCAACTTTCTTCCTATTCTTATCCCCGTTGTTGTTCCCCTTATTTAGATTATCACCTTTTCTTCTCCTTTGGCTGTCTTTGCTCGACTCTTGTCCCCTGCACTAGAGTGAACCATATTTTCCACATTGGCGTATTTATTAATACGATCAATGAGATCGTTGATAGTGTTGGCTTCCTTCTTAGTCAGGTACTGGTGTAACAGAGAGGTGATCGACAGACGAATTTTGAAGGATGCAACAATAACCTGCTTCGAGCAATCCTCGACCTCGTTAAATACTTCCTAATGCCTTTTGGCATAATCACGAAGGCTCTCTTGCATATTTTTCATCATCGTGAGCAGTGCATCCATTCGCTTAGGGTGGGTGTTATTGGTTATGAAACGAGCGGTAAAAGACTCTGCTAGAGCCTTGAAGTTTTTGATCGACTTAAGAGGTAACTTTTCAAACCACTTATATTTTACGTCATATAGCCTAGAGGGAAAATTTGGCACATCATTGCGTCGTTATGGCTCCATAAGGTCATCGTTTGTTTGTATTGCTGAATGTCGTTTATGGGATATATTTTTCCATCGTAAATTTTGAACCTGGGAACAATAAAATTCTTTAGGGGCTCCTTCTCTTCGATCTCCCTTGATAAAGGGTATTCCCTCTGGGTATTGAGATCTCTCCTAGCTAGCTCCCTAGTGGATCTCGCTCCACGATGGGCTGGATATTTTTCCATTTTTCACTGATCAGAATCCTAATGTCCTAATTTTGTTGATTATTCCCCCGTGATGTCTCTCTATCTAGCCACACTATAATTGACCATTCTTTGATCTGCCACTTTCAATCCTATCCTGGAGCTCCTCCCTCGATTACGAGTATCACTCGCCTGGTGACTAGGAGTGCTATCATGACGTTTCCTTGGGTACCTGTGGAGATCTCTCTCCATTATTTCAAGTCGCCTCTAGAAGCGAACATTCTGTTCCACCTGGCGGCATGTAGCCTCCTCTTATTCTTGAAGCCTGGCTTCATAAGAGTTGACTAACCTGGAGATCTGTGTAGACCAGGTGGTCCGTGGCTTTCTTCAGAAGGTTGCCTTTCTTGGCAAAACCTGGGATTCGTATACTGACGAATCTTTGACCTGACCTTAGGTGGAACTGGATCTTCTTGCACATCTCCAACCTAAGGAATGTTGCTGCTATAGTGAGACATCACAGGCTTTCTGTTTGTGAAGGTTTTGCAGGAATAAAAATCTCTTCCCACAGACGGCACCAATTGTGAGTACAAGAATTATCACATTAGATATCCACGAAGCAATCACAAAGAAAAAAAATGCAAAATCACACACACAAAAATGATATACGTGGTTTGACAACTTGCCTACGTCCACGGAGAGGTTACTATTTTATTATAGTGTCTCTCAATGCTCGAGATTACATTCTTTTTCCCCGGTTTAGGGTTTATACTTTATAGATATATAAAAGTAAGAGATCGACTTGTATAAGGAACTCAATTAACACGTGGATAGTTCTTGGCATCCTTGAATATCTCCTTCAATATTGTTAGTAATCAGTTTGAATATATCCACGTGTGTTCTTGAAAGTGTGAGGACCCCCAATTTTAAACTCTCAATTTAGAATTCCCTTTTAAATGAGGAATAAAGATGGTTACTAACAACAATTTAATTTTCCAAAATTTATTTGATTTTATATTCTTTTTTAAAAAGATGAAACTTAAATTAAACAAAAATTTTAATTTCTAAAAGCAAAATTAAAATTAAACCTAAATAAGTGAATTATGATGAACACACACACACACAAAATTCACACAAACCAATTTGGATTTTCTCATAAACATAAATAACACTTGAAGTTAACTATGAAAAATTTACTTTTAGCCCAAAATTAATTTAACACAAGTCCTAAAATTTTCCTACACAATATTTTCAATACCAAATTAGGCCAAACCAATTTTAACAAATTAAATAACCGACTTGAATTAAATTAACTTAAATTTTACCCAAATTATTTTAGCACCAACTTAAACTAGAGAAGGTAATTAAACCATATTTTATCTTTTAATCCTAGCATGCGTTCTAGGTGATTTGTAAGATAAAATAAATTAACAATCCCACAACACGCTGATGTATGAGAAAAAATCCAAAACGGGAAAAAACCTCGGATGGCCCTAGCCTTAAGTCCACTAAGAACGAAATTTTACAAGTACAAGACAAATGACTTACTCAACTCGACTCGACTCCTTTCAAGCCCCTGACACGTCTTCTTGTACCAACCTCTGCTTAGTCGACAATACCGAAATTCACAGGAACCTTGGAATACACTAGTGATTCTTTTGGACAACCGTCAACCCTCGCACAATGCCTTTCACCGTGTGAGTATGCCACATCAAAACAAAGAACTTCTTCTTTATAGGCTGTAGAAGTAAACCCAAACTCTTTTCTTTATGGGTAGAAAAGTGAACCCGGTGCCAAAAACTCCAAGCTAATATTTATATGAGAAAATACTTGGAATTCTAAACTAAACCATTTTATGGGTGTAAACACATGTGTATGAGAGAATTTTCTAGTTAAATTTGACATATGAAAACGTGGACTTTTTTTTATGAAATATTTTCTCTCAAAAAGCTCTCAAAGATGTTGCAAAAGTCTTAGAAAAATTCTGTCCTGAAGTTGATTTAAAACTGTCAAAAGAGAGTGGGACAAACAAGTGGGAAAGTGGGATAAAACTGCCAAAAAATTTCTCGCCGGGAAATCTCTTTCGAACGACATTCTCGTTCAAACGAACATCTAATGATGTTCCAGTGGACAAAAGGGAAAAGTCATTTGCAAACTCGTTCGAACGAAATTCTCGTTCGAACGACAATTTCGAACGAAATGCCAGAATTGTTAAATTTCATTTTAAGTCCAAAAGCTTTTTATTCAAAGTTCTAAAGTAACCTTCTGAAAATAAAATTTATTTTAAAATAAAATTACACCCATTAAAATAATGTTCCAAGCTCCTATATATATATATATATATATATATGTAATGCATTCATACCTTAGGAGAGATTGGAACAAAGATGATGACGTGAAACGAGGCATATGTAAACCACCAATGATGTTCTCTTGATAAGTAGGCTGCAACGTCTTCAATTTTAACATGTCATAGGCTTGATGGATGGTCAAGAATTCTATCCTATGACTCAAATATTTTTTTCCGGAATTAAGCCAACACTACATTAAGACTCAATTGGAATTAAATTCTAATTTGGGCGGTCGGGAAGCTCTTTAGACAATCTAGGCTGGTTGGCTACTCTCTTGGGACATATTGAATGGGTCCCCACACTAATTATGACCAATATTTCTTTAGAATATTAATTAGAACTTCAGGTTCTCAATATTGTTAATGTCAAAGGACATTACATTCTCTACCTTTTAAAAATGAGGAGCTTATTTTTCACATTCTATACACATTCTCAAGATACTAATGTATAATAAATGATTGGAATGTGAAGACTAGTTGAAATTAAATATCATTAAAAGGGTAATTTAATACTCAAATGAATTGAAAGATTAAGAGACAAATGTTTAATGGCGAAATCATTAATTAGACTGTTTAAGGGACATTTAACCATTAAAATAGTATGTAAAAATGTCTTTCATTTAATAAGGATAATGAAGAAATTTAAAAATCATGTTTTAATATCCAAATTCTTTTAAAACTAAGCCCAATAAAAATATATTTGGAGGTTCGGGTCCAAATTATAAATATTTATTTTAAGAACTTTCAATATTCATACCCCTTGAATAATCAAAACTTTATTTTTTAATTTATGATATATTTTGTTAGAACTTCAGGTCCAAATATTTTAAATAACATGAGAGATTCAAGCCTCATATTTTATATCCCAATTCATCATCATCATCATCATCTATGCCTTAATCCCATCATATGGGGTCGGTCACATGTAGTCTCTTTTTTCCATTCTAATATATTATAAGCAATATTATCATTCAAGTTTAATTCCTTAAGATCGCTTCTAATAATTTCCTCCCATGATAGGTTAGGGTGGCCCTGTGACACCCCGTCTAATTAAATACCGGGTAGCTACTCCTTTATTAAATTAATACACAATATCAAGTTGGTTCAATCTTAGCATCACTGTCGAAAATAATTAGTTAATTACTAGCCACCTAATATTTAAAAAGAGAGATGCCAAATTTTATTAATTAAGTTAACAAATAACCAAGAATTAAATCATTACCCATCAATCGCATAAACAATCTCATATGAATAACCAACGAAATGAAATCAACTGAGTCTGGAGTATACACTCCCATAATAATAATAATAATAATAATAATAATAATAATGCCAGAGTAAATAAAGTCCCAATACAAGAATTTGAATAAATAAACCAATAACCGAAATAATGAAAGTCTGTAACTACAACCTCTAAATAAGAATGGGCGATATGCCCTAACTGATACAAATGACTCTGAAGGAACCTAGGATAAATATGAAGGCGTCTAATACCAAGATCATGTTGCTTCCACAACAGCTAAGCATGCCATCAGAATGGAACTCCTATGCTTGGCATCCCTATGGATGGAAACCTAAAATGATTTTACAAAACAAAAATAGATTTGGAGGAAAACGGGTCAGAGCTCGAGGTGAAAACAGTTTAAAAGTTTAGCAAGTGTTTAAATTACAATTAAACGACACATATTATAAACACGTTAGTTGCGTACTCTCACATGAGTTTCTCACCTCATAACTAATGTGCACGCTTAACGTATACCTTAACCCATCCTAGTTATGCCGCTAACTAACTAGTCTGTACTACTCCTGCTTTCTCATTCTAATATAGGGTATATATTCTTAACACCTAAATAAGTCATATTCATAACCCATATTCACATTCATTAAATTACTTATCTCAAGTATTAATTAAATTTTTAACATTCTTAGCCCATTCAAATATCTTAGTTATTCACATCTACTAAGCAACATAACAGAACTATCAAAAGTATATGTATATACACCAGTATAATATCTCATATACAAATCAGGCACCCCACAAGGATAGAACCTACGATACCCTGATACTCTACTATCAAATCCCGGTGCATCACGTACATGAGGATCACAAATTCCGAATCACTCAGGAACCGTTTCAATAAAAATCACACATAGCTGAGGCGAACATAGTTCACATACCCATGGGTCACTCACATACCTACGCTCCCAAGGTCAACAGACTTATCCATTCAGCGATAAGCCCTTCCAAGTCCTATTTTCTAAGGTATCAATCTAAAGTCCCCCCGAAGGTCACATTAAGACCAGACTATCCTCTTACGAATGACCTCCCGTGATAGCAAGTATGGTAGGTATGTTATACACACAATAATCCATATACTTGGAAATCACACAACCAGTATATATACAATTTCAATATAGGTTTACTCCTCCCCTACATATTAAGTCTCACCCATAATATTTACGTTCTGGATATTCTACGTAAGATTTATTTAACGCTACAAGTCTCGTCATACGGATTTGGGTACCTATACCTATCCCAAGTGAATATTAGGTCTCCCATTTCTTCCTAAGGTTATCTCAGCAAATATAAAATCCCGTAAATTATCTTTCATTCCACTTTCAGTCCCAAAATTGAAAGATCTCAAATCTTCCTCACTCGGTAACCGTTTGAAATTATAACGCTCAATCCCATAAGTTATAACATTTTTCGGCAATAACTAAGACCACCCTACTGACCTTAACTAAGTTTCACAGTAGTATATTAATCATACTAAGAATCATCATCGGCCCTGGGATCTTCATTAAACTTTAAGGGAAACAATTGCCAAAAATCAGGAGAGCTCGATCGATCGACAAAAAGGATCGATCGATCGATATTCTTGGATCGATCGAGCGATCAAGCAGGTATTGCGAATCTGCATAATTTTGCCTACGGGTTTCATCAAACTTAACCCTCAAATCCTCTACTATAATGTCCCAAACTCCGAAATATCTATTCCTAACATCATACCACCATAAATACATAATTTCTAACGTTTTAAAATCATCAAGTCCAAATGGGAAATCAGTTTCTTGGATCAATTCACATAATTTTCTTATAAATCCCTACTTCTCCTATTTTCCTCAAGAACACTATATAATTCATTACAATTTTATAATTCTCTACCCATGAATCATAATTTCGTGGCTGCTATTATCTCAAACGTTAAACTACATGCAAGACCTACCCAGATTTCGATTTCAATTCTTCAAATCCATTCAATTATCATTATTCAAGGTTATTCTCCAATTCTAACCTAACATGTATGATATATGCGCTAAATTATTGCAAGTTAAATCACTTGCCTGGTGATGAAGATTCTGATTCGATGAAGAAGACGGTATGGGGATGATCCTTTCTTTCCGATCTATCCGGTGGTGGTGACAACGGCGCAAAAGCCTCTAAGTGGTAGTTGTAGCCATGGAAACCCTTGGAATTTCTCCTCTCTTCCTCTCTAACTGCCAAGATGATTTTTGGTTGTAAAAAACCTAAGGGACTCAAGTGTTGGCTAATAATTAAAACCTAAATTTCGTAGGTCACTATTCACCAAAAATAGGAATGACTAAAATACCCTCCCGATTTGCCGGTTAGGCCTAAAAATGCTCCGGGACCCAAACTAAACTCCCGACTAGTGCTTTATGACTATCTTGACCCTTACGAACACGTTGGCGCACTCAAAATGATCATAAGGATAACATAAAAATAAAATACTTTTAAATCCATTAAATTTGGTCCTGACACGACTGATACACGCATCCCAACTTAATTACCGAAACTGCCGTATTTTCAACTCACGATAATTTTAATAAATTCAATAATCACATGTTACCATAATCACTCAGTAATATTCAACATTATCATCATATTTAAATACTAACTCTCGCCTCGCTTGTTATTTAAATCCGAATTAATTTCTAATTAATTATCCCAAATAAATTTAATTAATCCCACAATTAAAAGCAATTTCATTTAATAAATCTCATAATTAAAATCCATAAAATTACGGGGTATTGCAGGCCCTTCCTCTTTTACCCTCTATTATTAATAATCTTCCTCTTGTTATAGGTGCATCTACTAGTCTATGCAATACATGCCCGTACAATCTAAGTATGTTTTCTCTTAATTTATCGCTAATGGGATCTACTCCTAACTTTTTTCTCACATAATGATTTTTAATCTATTCCTTTCTAGTAATTCCTATCATCCACAGGAGCATCCTCATCTTACTAACATGGAGACTTTGTTCATGATTTTTCTTTAAAGCCTAACACTCCGCTCCATAGAGGGCCGTTGGCCTAACAACCGTTCTATAAAATTATCCTTTTAGTTTATTAGTTATCCTTTTATCGCATAACACCCCACTTGATTTTGTTCATTTCATCCAACGAGTTGATATTGTACTTGTAGCATCCTCGTTAATATCCCCATTACTTTGTATCAATGAACCTAAATAATGAATTTATTAGTTTGCTTTATCATTTTTTCTTTAATCTTTAATATTATGGTATTATACGCCTCATTATTAAATTTACATTCCATAAATTCAGTTTTATTTGTACTAATTTTTAGCCCCTTAGACTCTAAGGCATTTCTCCAAGTATTTACTCTCATCACTAAGGCCTCCTTTGAAGTGTCTACTAAAACTATATCCTTCGCAAACAACATACACAATGGGAAATCTTCTTGTATGTCCTTAGTAATCTCATATAATACTATGGAAAATAAGTAAGGACTCAAAGCCGATCCTTGATGTAGGCCCACTTTAATCGTAGAATCACTAGTTTTTCCATAAATATTTCTTACTCTAGTCTTTGTGTTATCATACATATCTTCAATAACTTTAATATAAATCATAGAGATTCTTTTCCTCCCTAAAATCCCACCATATTATATCCCTAGGTACTCTATCATATGCCTTTTCTAAGTCTATAAAGACCACATATAAATTTTTATTCTTACTTCTACATATCTCCATTAACTATCTTAATAAGTAAATAGCTTCCGTGTTGGATCACCCTGGCATAATTCACAATGATTGTTCTAAATAGTTGACTCATTCCTTAATCTTTGTTCTATAAACTTTTCCCATAATTTTATAATGTGATTCATTAGTTTGATTACTCTATAATTACCCTTATTTTCAATATTCCCGTTATTTTTATACAAAGGTATTATAGTACTTTCCCTCCACTCATTTGACTTGTTTCCTTCTTTTAAAATTTTATTAAATAAACATGTTAACCATTTTACCCCTAGAGTTACAAGGGTTCTCTACACCTCTATGGGTATTTTATCCATGCCAACCACTTTATCCTTTTTCATTTTTCTTATTAATATATCTACTTCTTCTTCAGTAATCGAACATACCATTTCTATATTCGGTCATATGTTCTCGACATCTTTTTAGGGATATTCTTCATTCCATATTCCTTGAAAATACTCTTCCCATCTATCTATAATTTATTTATTGTTAATTAATATATATTGATTTATATCTTTAATATACATAACTGGACCCATATCCCTTGTCAATATATCTCTATTCTTTGCCAATTTATATATCTCCTTTTCACCTTGCTTGGTACTTAATATACTATAAAGATTATCTAGTACGTTTTGTTGCACATTTCAAATAATATTTTTTACTTCACTTTTTAATTTCTTATACCTATCTAAGTCTTCTTGATTTTTACTCTTTTGCCACTCTTTAAAACTTATTCATTTCTTTTGTATTATCTATTGCACTTTCTCATTCCACAACCAAATCTCTTTTTTAATGAATCTTTTTCCTTTAGCCTCACCTAAAATTTGCATACCTATTTTCTCAATATAATTCTTTATTCTTAACCAAATGTTGTTAACATTATTGTCCCAATCTGCCTAAATCCTATCTTTTTGCATCCTTCCATTTTATATTTTGATAACCTATCTTCTCTTTTCGGTACTTAACTCATTTAATGGCTAAATCTATTACTAATAGACGATGTTGATTTGTGAAGCTTTCACCTGGTATAACTTTACAGTCTTTGCATGTGTTCAAGTTTCTTCTTCTAAATAAGTAATAATCTATTTGAGTTTTATTCTCTTCGCTTTTAAACGTAATTAAATGTTCTTCCATTTAAAAAAAAAATGCGTTTATTAATGATAGATCGTTGGGCTTAGAAAATTCTAAGATAGTTTCCCCTTCTTCATTTCTCTTACCAAAACCACAACCTCCGTGCATCCTTAGATAATTGTCCCATTCTACTCATACATGTCCATTCAAGACACCTCGAAAAAACATATATTCATGCATAGGAATTTGTTGTAATATTTCATCCAATAATTCCCACAATAATTTTTTTACATTTCCATCTAAAGCTCCTTGGGGCGCGTAAGCACTTATAACTTTCAATATAGTTTTATCCAAGATTATCCTAATGATCATTAATCTATCTCCCTTTCTTTTAACATTTACAAGTTTTTCTTTCATATAGTGATCAACAACAAAACCTACCCCATTTCTACGATTATCTCTCCCTCTTGAATAATATAATTTATAACCTTCTCCTATCTCTCTAGCCTTTTTACCCTTCCATTTAGTTTCTTGTTGGCATACTATGTTAATTTTTCTCCATTTTAAGGTATCCATAAGTTCTTTACACTTGCTAGTTAATCTTCCTAAATCACGTACCAAATCTAATTTTATATGTGGTATTTTTATTTATGTTTCTTGTTTTAACAAGAGAATCTGTATACACGATTTGACATAAATTTTACAGTCGGCTGCCAACCTGACACTAACCTATGTCGTTTCACATCCGGACTTGGGCACCGATAATGGTAAAGCCAAAAAGATTAATTAATTAATAAATTTATTAATTAATTAAATACTCTTACAAATTAATTTACTAAATAAATGTGCTAAAACTAAAGCCATAAATACGCAAAAATAATACAAATGCACCTTTATGTATGATAAATAATAATAATTCTAGCCTATAAAATTAAGGAAGATTAAACTATTAAAGAAGAAAACTCCAATAAATATTCTACGATTGTAAACAAAAATACATAAAACAGCATGCAAGTTAATAATAACGAAGCAATAAAAATTGTTTTAAAGGAAATGACACACCTGAATAATGATTTGTTATTGGATTGTTGTTTATCCACATGAAATGATAATTTTTTATAACAATTGTCGAAGTTCTTGATATGTCATCCAATGCGTTACTTGAAAACCTCGTATAACAATATTTCTGGTTCAATATCTCCAGAATACATGAAGAAAATCCATAAATGCAACTATTGATCTCTTGTTCAATAATCTCTAAATAAGATTAGAAAATGAACATGCCAAAAAAAGTTAGCACTCAATTAGATCTAAAAATATACGAGCAACGATTTTGTTTATAAGAACCTCATGTTAGTGATTCATTATACTTATTTATAAAATAAATTATCACTAAAATCGCAGAGGCTATATGGAGTCATTCGTATATTAGGTCACACAGTTACAAAGATTAATGTTTTATCCAAATTTTATCTTATTAAGAATTAGGTTAGCATGCAAGATAATGTCCAACAAAAAATTGCCAAGCCAAGCAGAAGAAGAATTGAGAAAAATTTCCTTTTGGACAAAACCTATATTCAGCATTGTTAAAGAGTTTAACAGACTTGATGACTTAGAGATCCACTAAATATAATGCACAGCGTCTTCAAATCTTCACCAGAATGTGATCCAGTCCAACACTATCAACAAGAAGGAGATCTTCCATCAGTATTCACCAATCAACCTGAGGATTATGGAATTCTTTCTTCTTCATTAGTAGAGTTGTAACTCCACAAAAGTCAACCATAGAAAGAACTCTACAAGGGTTTGATAATCTGTATGGAACTAGGGTTTGATAGACTCAAGATGGGAGCGTTCGAACGAAAATGCCACTTCGTTCGGAAGAAAACATATGTTTCATTTTAATGAGGTGAAGGCTCATTTGAAAGAACTGCTTAGTTCATTCTAACAAGCTTCCAACATGTGCATGTCTGTTAAGTAGATAGGCAACTCAAACTTTTATTCAAACAAAGATCAACTTCGTTCGAATGGGAATAAGATCTCGCTCTAAACAGATGTCTATCTTATTCCAATGAACCAAAAAAAATTATTTTGAAAAGTGATTTTATGAAAAATTCCTCGAGAAAATAAATCCTCCAAGAATATGTTTGACTAATTAAAGTCAACACCTCAAATCCATATATCTCCATATTGTGTTCGTGAGGATTCCAATGACTTGAATTTCAGAAACGATGATCGGTCACTAGCATGTTTTTAAAGATCGTGGAAGCATATGCAGATGTAGTGTTTGGTTTGTAATGGGATAAACCAAATTAACTAAACTATGAATAATTATAAATTCTTGCTCTTACGAATCTTCACCATGTGTGGTCCATGAGACCATCATCAAAGTGGAAGTGACCTACACACATGAAACAAAAGAATACCTTGACGCATACAAGAGTTTAAAGCAAATAAAACTCTTTTTCTTTTTCTTTAATAGACCAAGGTCTAGAAACTAAGCACAAAAAAAAACATCACCCGAATCCAAATGAAATAACATCACAAAGATAATCAAGAAAGCACATGCAATGAAATTTCCAATAGGCATACCGACTATTTTTTAATTTTTTTAATTTTCTCAATTATAAAAAGTATATGAACAAAAAGTACATATAAGTACAAATACAATGCACCATGGAACGACACTAAAATTTCCGAATCATGAAAACAGAATGAAATTGTGTGAAATTTTTTATTGGCAAATCAACATAGGCATTTATAACATAGGTACACGAAGTCAATGAGATACTTGTAAAGAAAGAACTAAATTTCAACCTTTGGTGCAAGAGAGTTAAACAAAATCAAATTAACTCGACTTATGCAACATGCCATGAATTTAAATGATTCTCAAAACAATAAACGCCACACTATTCAATGCGTTTCAAGATAGTCTGTTGTGCAAGCCCATTGATCTTCTACTTTATGACACCCTCAAAATCTCACATATTTAAGACTTCATTCTCAAAATTTTGAACATATCATAATGCTCATATGGAGTGAAGCATCAATGAAAAGAAAATGGACTTGAAACTTCTATTTTTGTGTGTCGTTAATCTCTAAGGCTCTTTTTTGCAAATGGTGGCTTTGAACGCAAAGAGTATTTTCTCCTTCGTAGCCCCTTTCCATTGTTTAACATAAAACAAATTTTTCGGGAAAGGAAATTCGGGCAATGGTTCTTACAAGCACAACTTATCTATAGTATATTTGGTTTGTTACTAAATACTATTGATATGAGAATAATGTATTAGACAAATGATAAACAACTACAATATTCAGAAAGTTCTAGCATGTGTGAAATAAAGGTGATAAAAACTCTAGCATGAAGAAAGTAATCATGAATGAACAACGAAATGCTAGCCATGCGTTATTTAACTCACTAAATAAATGAAACCATGTCTCAAAACACCATGAAATAGTCACATGTATAGATGGAATGTAGGGTATATTCGAATATCTTAAATGCTCATCCATATATGGTGAAAAATAGAATACAAAAATCTTTTTGTCTTTTTCAAACATTTTATCAAAAATATATTTCTTTGGAATTTTTAAAACTTTTTCTTAAAAACCAAAAATCCTTTTGGATTTTTTTAAATAAAACATATAAACACAAAGGAATACAATCCAGTATTAGGGACAAATGATATGAACATGATAATTACCCTAGACTAGATTAAACACCCGAACTCAATCAACAAAACAAATACCCAAAGACTTGCTAAGATTCTCGAATCTAAGTTCATCTAAAGGTTTTGTGAATATATCGGCTAATTAGTGTTCAGTGATCTCAAATCTTAAGGACATAAAATTCTTCTCAATGAGATCGCAAATGAAATTCTCACGTATCCTAATATGCTTTATGTGGGAATGTTGGATCGAATTACAGAATATATGAATTGCAATTGTATTATCACATGAAATAGTCATTGTGCCTTTGGTAATACCATAATCTTCCAACATTTGATTCATCCATAAGAGTTGCATGAAATAACTCCCGGCGGCTATATACTCAGTGTTCATTGTGGACAAAGAAATGGAGTTTTGCTTCTTGCTCAACCAATAGACAAGATCATTCCCAAAGTAAAAACAACCACCCGAGGTTCTCCTACAACCATTAACATCCTCGGCCTAATCGGCATCCGAATAGGCAGACAAATAGTCATCAGTATCAAAGGAATAACAAATACCATAGGAAAGAGTGGCACTCATGTATTTGATGACACGTTTAAGTGCGAGCAAGTGAGACTCTTTCGGGGATGCTTGGTAACATGCACAAACTCTAATGCTAAAGGCAATATTGGGACGACTAGCGGTCAAGTAGAGAAGACTACCTATCATGCTCCTATAAATGATTTGCTCTACGTTATTGCCTAAAGTGTCTTTGCTAAGCTTAGTCGATGTACTCATAGGGGTGCGTGAGTGCTTAGCGGAGTCTAAACCAAACTTTTTCATTAGGTACCTAGTATACTTGGATTGAGATATGAATATCCAATCCTCAAGTTGATGTACTTAGAGACCTAAGAAGAACATAAGCTCACCAACCATGATCATCTCAATTTTACTCTTCATCTCCTCCTCAAACGTGTGAGTATGTTGGGAATACGTGGATTTAAATACTATGTTGTCCACATAAACTTGGACAACCAATATAACAGTACTCTCTATCCTCATAAACAACGTCTTATCCACCCCCCTCTCTTAAAGTCACGTGCTAAGAGATAAGAAGCGAGCCTCTCGTACCAAGCATGGGCTGCTTGATTTAACCGCACAAGGCCTTCCTAAGATAAAAGATATGTCCCGGGTGCTTTAGGTCTTCAAACCCATTTGGTTATTCCACGTACACTTCCTCCTGTAGAATGCCATTAAGGAAGGCAATCTTAATATCCATTTGGTATAACTTTAACCGTATACTACGTTTTATGGAGAGTAGTAAGCGGACGGACTCAAGCCTAGTAACATGACCGAATATCTTGTCAATGTCTACACCTTCAATCTGTGTGTAGCCTTGAGCGACTAACCTAGCCTTATTGCGGACTATGGTACCATTGTCATCCATTTTATTCTTGTAAATCCACTTGGTAATAATCACATTAGTCTTTATAATTTGGGGGGACTAATTCCCAAACATCATTCTTGTGAAACTAAAGCAACTCATTTTTTATAGCATAAATCCAATGCTCATCCTTGAGTGCTTCTTTCATATTCTTCTGCTCTATTAAGGAGGTGTAGCAAAAGTATTTAACCGAATTCTCAAGTTGAGCATGAGTTTTTACACCTAGTGTGGGATCACCAAGTATAGTGGAAGGGTCATGACTCTTTCGAACCCAAGAGGGTGAATCCTCTAAATCAAGAGCGGGGTCCACTGAGGTAGTATAAGGAATGATGAGATCGTTATCGGGGGTGCATCATTCTCACACTCGGGGTTAAAGGTCAATAGACGTCGGTGGCTTGTCATCTCTAATTATAAAGTTTATATACTCCATAACTTTAGAACTTACAAGGTTAAACACCCTATAAGCCCTACTCAACGATGAATATCCTAACAATATCCCATCATTGCTTTGGTTGTCAAACTTTCCTAAGTGCTTTCTATCTCTCAAAATGAAGCATGGACTCCTAAAGACACGAAAATACCATAGGTTTGGTTTCTTCCCTGTCCATAATTCATATGGCGTGTGTATAGTATGTGGACGAAGATATACCCTATTGACTATATGGTATGTGTTATTAACCGTCTCTATCCAAAAATGTCTAGGCATGTTTCTCCTAAGAAGCATGGATCTAGCAATCTCTTGAATCGTTCGATTCTTCCTCTCAACAATCCTATTTTGTTGAGGAGTATGAACGATTGAAAACTCATATTTTATGCCCACTCCATCACAATAGCTATCAACTCTAGCTTATTTAAATTCATTGTCGTTGTCACTACTCATTTGATTAATAGTTACACAGTGTTATAGGACACGACACTTGGTTGTTAATAACTCAACCACATCAGACTTTTCTCCAAGAAAACCCACGATAGAGTATCTTGAAAAGTCATCGAACATTGCGAGAATGTATATCTGACCACTAATTCTCTTCATATGAGTAGTTACTATAAAATGCATGTGTATCAATTTTAACACATAAGGGGTGATAATGGCATTCAAATTATGATGAGGACTTCGAATTTGTTTTCCTTATTGGCAAGGACCACACATTGTGAAAGTTGGTTTCTCAAGCGATGATAAGCCACAGACTAGGTCTTTTGTCACTAATACCAAGATCTCTAAAGTTCACATGACCTAGTCTTTCATGCCAAAGGTCCGTAGAGAATACTTTTTCACTGTTGCACATAAAAGAGGACTTGGGAATAATTCATAGCAATTATCTTCAATCCTCACTCCTTGTAGTAATAGTTCATCGGATTTATCATATACGTTACACCTTGATCGGTTAAACTTCACCACACAGTTTGCATCGTACTGTTGCCTTATGCTAATTAAGTTCACTTTTAACCCTTCGACGCATCAAAATTATCTAGTTTAGGAAATTCGGGCATCTCAACGCTAGAATGTCCTAAAATGTTAGACCTACTCCCATCTTTAAAGATGACTTTGACTTCCTTACTATTCATAAGGTTGGTAAAATATGACTTCTCGCCAATCATGTGCCTAGAGCACCCAATATCAAAATACCATTGGGAAGTATCTTTAACCTTGAGAGCAACGTGAAAAATAAGGGCTTTATTATCATGCTTAGGTACCCAAGTGGAGGCAACCTTTTTTTTGTCCTTATCATTGTTGGCTGTAGTCATAGCCTATAACATTATAAGCATTCTGAAAAGGCATAAACATCCTTTGAAATTATTCCATTAAATTTTGATAAGTGACGACTAGGAACACAACTTGGTCTCTAAGACTAGCAAAGTCACTATCGTGGTGCGCGAGAGTGTGTGTATGTGTAGTTCTTCCTAACTTGTCGCAAAATTCCCTAAGGTGACATATACTTTTACAATGGGTGAAAACATATAATTGTTTAGGTATACATCGGTTAGTTCATTTATGTTGAACTCTTTTTGGTGGGTTAGGTCGAGGCCCATATGGATCTACCAAAAACTTAGTAACCGGTTCGGTTGTGGCATGAGAAGTGGATGCACCGTTATAACCTATTCCTTACCTCTCCTTAAAACCTAAAGCGGGACCAAGGAATATCTTACCTACCTTTTTTTTATGTATTTTCTAAAGTAACCATAACCTCTCGGGCACATTCTAAATCTTTCTTGAGTTCGAATACTAAGACTTTAAGTTTCTCAAGGGTCTTCAATGAAGCTTGAAGATTTCTGGTAAGACTAGCCACTTTGTTGGTCAAGCCACCATTTTACCTTTCCACTAAAACCATTATATCTCCCAAATATGCTCTCATTGAGGAATCGTTCTCTCTCAAATATTTCAACTCTTATTCTAACAATGACGCCCTAAGAGACAAATTTTTATTTTTATTTTTCATTTTAAGTAGCCTCATCGAAGGCCATTTTCTCCCTTACTCAAATCGTCATCTCCCTCACTCTCTCTAGAATGACTAGACACACTATCGAGGTCATAAATTTTAGCAACTTCCTCATTATAATGAGGTGTACTAGATGTACTAACATGACTATACATAAACACGGTGAAGTTACGTCCATGCAATAGTTTATCCCTAAAATCTACTGAATCGACCTCTCTATCGTTAAGAGTGGCATTATAGGCGATTTTGTCTTTGCCTTGTCTCTTTATCCTCGTAGCAAACTCTTGGGACTTGTGACCCTTACCCTCCCACACATAACACTCTACTCGTCTTTCTTAGGGTATTCTCCTCTCGCTTTTTCAAAACCTTTCTTACTCGACTTAAAATTTTTATCTTTCTCAAAACTTTTATTTTCTTAGTTTGAATTTTTTTTGAACTTTTTTGCAAAAATGGAAAGATCATCGAGATCAAAATCAAATTCATAATTAGAAGAGACCTCCTCTTTTCTTTCGGCTTTTGAATTTTAGGAAACTATCGATTTCATAAATTTGGAACTATCAATTTCATAAGTTTGAAGGTCTCCTATGAGTTCTTGAAACCTAAGCGTATCTACAATTCCCGACGAATTAAGGAACGCGACTTTAGGGATAAAACGGGACAGTAGAGATCTCAAAATATTTTTCACAACTCTTACCTTAGGAATTCTCTCTCCCAATTAAAATCTAGAATTGACTATATCAAATAATCTAGCATAGAATTCATCAAAAGTCTCAGATTCTAGTATAGTGATAGTTTTAAACTGTGTGGTGAGATTTTTTAGCTTATAAGCTTTCACAGTATTGGCACTCTCATGAGTGAGCTGGAGGGTATCACATGGTTCCTTAGGCTTGGTGCACATCATGATGTGGCAAAACTCATCAGGGGTGACGACTCTTGAAATTACAATTAATCTGTGGGAGTAAAAATTACTACACTTAAAATCATCCTCTGTCCAGGCAGTGACAAGTTTAAGACTTTTGACATTGTCCTTGGTTACAGTAGATGGTGTCCACCCTCTTTCACAAACAATCCAGACTCTCTCGTTAATCGACTTATAGTGCCAATCTCATTCGAACTTTCTAATATGCATAATTTGACACATAAAAAATAAGTAGCCTATTATATAAATTATTCATATAATCCCAAATTTAAAAGAACACACAATAAATTAGTGTAACCTGCTTTAAAGCTAATTCGAAAACGTAGGGGCTATATGGAATCACTCGTTTCTTAGGCCACACACTCACAAAGATTCAATTTTTATCCAAATTTTATCTTGTTAAGAATAGGTGAGCATGAAAGATAATTTCCAATAAAAATATGCTAAACCAAGCAGAAGAAGAATTGAGGAAAACCCCTGTAATACCCCATAATTTTATGGCTTTTAATTATGAGACTAATTAAATAAAATTGCTTTTAATTGTGGGATTAATTAAATTAATTTGGGATGGAAATTAATTCAGATTTAAATATCTAGCGAGACGAGATTTAGTATTTAAATATGATGATAATGTTGAATATTACTCAATGATTATGGAAATGTGTGATTATTGAATTTATTAAAATTGTCGTGAGTTGAAAATAAAGCAATTTTGATAATTTAGTTGGGACGCGCGTGTCAGTCATGCCAGGACCCAATTTAATGGATTTAAAAGTATTTTATTTTTATGTCATCTGTATGAACATTTTGAGTGCGTCAACGTGTTCAGGAGGGTCGCGATAGTCAAGAAACAATACCAGGGGCTTTAGTTTGGGTCCCGAGGCATTTTTAGGCCTAACTAGCAACCCGAGGGCGTATATTAGTCATTTCCATTTTTGGTGATTAGTAACCCACGAAATTTAGAAAGCTTTATCAGCCAATAGGTTAGAGCCTTAGGGTTTCCATCACCAACTTTCACAGACGGCCATTAGAGATGAAGTGGAGGAAGTTACCAAAGGAGAACCACCATCTTTGGACTTTTTGCTCCACTGTCACCACCATCGGATATATCGAAAAGAGAGAAGCATTTCTATACCATCTACGTCAAAGGATCAGAATCTTCATTACCAGGCAAGTGATTTAACTTGAAATAAATTAGTGCATATATCATCCATGTTAGGTTAGAATTGAAGAATAACCTTTAATGATGATAATTGAATGGATTTGAAGAATTGGAATAGTAATCTGGGTAGGTTTTACATGTAGATTAACTTCTGAGATTTTAGCAGCCATGAAATCATGATCCATGTGTGGAAAATTATGAATTTGTAATGAATTATATAGTGTTCTTGAAGAAATAGGTGAACTAGGGTCTTTATATGATAATTATGACTTTTGATCCAAGAAACTGTTGATTGAGGATAATTTAATGACTCTAATAATGTTAAAAATTATGTAAACATGTTGGTATGATGATTAGTATATTTGGTTAAGAGTTTTGGACGTTGAAATGAAGAATTAGAGGTGTAAAATGAGGAAACCCGTAACTGTTTAAGGAAATTCTGGGCATATACCTGCTTGATCGATCGATCGACTCAATAATGTCGATCGATCGACTGATCGAACGATCGACCCCTTTTCTTCGATCAATCGACCTCTTATGAGTTTTGGTAATTATTTCCCTTTAAAGTTTAAGGAAAATCCCAAAGCCGATAATGATTCTTAGGGTGATTAATATGATATTGGGGGACTTGGTTAAGGTCAGTAGGGTCTTAGTTGAAGCCCGAAAAAATGGATTATCATAGGGAATTGAATACTATTGCTTCCGAGGGATTACCGAGTGAGGTATGGTTAGAAATCGTTCGAATTCAAACTATAATGGGAATAAATGCCGAGGTAAGGATAATAACAGTAATGTAGGGGCTTTAAGTTACTGAGATAACATTAGAAACTAATAGGAGGCCTAGTAACCTTTTGGGGTAGGTTTAGGTACTCAAATTGACACAACGAGAGAAAATTATCAACTTAATTATGTAATTACATATGATGTTCGGGATAATCTTACTATGCACGAGACTTACTAGATAGAATGTGAATTTCTATATTGAAATATGATTACTAAGGTTGTGTGAATGCCTAGTGAACAGATTTCTTATGTGTATGACATACCTACCATACTTGCTATCACGGGAGGTTAGTTCTTTTTTAAAAGGACCCTCTTATCCTTGTGTGCCTTCGGGGGGATTTAGACTAGTACTTTAAGGACGTAGGGCTGTGAATGACTTATTTGTGAGTTAATAAGTTAGTTGACCATGGGAGCGTAGGTATGTGCGTGACCCATGGGTATGTGAACTATGTTTGCCTCCAATATGTGTGATTTGTATTCTGACGGTTCCCGAGTGATTCGAAACACGTGATCCTTACGTACGTGATGTACATGGATTTGATAGCAGAGTATACGTGCACCACAACTTAGCCTAGGGGTGCCATATATGTATATATATGTACTGTGAGTGATTTATATATGTATTTGTGACTGGTTCACTGTTGCTTAGTAGATGTGAATAACTAAGATATTTAAATGGGCTAAGAATGTGAGAACTTAATTAACACTTGAGATAAGTAATATAATGAATGTGAATATGGGTTATGAATATAACTTGTTTGAGTATTACGGGTACAGTCCCTATGTTAGAATGCGAAAGATGGAGTGGTACAGACTAGTTAGTTAGCGGCATAACTACGATGGGTTAAGGGTATACGGTAGACGTGCAGATTTAGTTGAGAGGTGAGAAACTCATGTGAGAGTACGTAACTAACATGTCTATAATATGTGTTGTTTAATTGTAATTTAAACACTTGCAATATTTTAAAACTGTTTTCACCTCGGGCTCTGACCCGTTTGCTTCCAAATATATCTTTTTATAAAAACCTTTTTAGGTGCCCAGCCACAGGGACGCGAAGCATAGGAGTTCCATTCTGAAGACGTGTTGTAGTTGCTGTGGAAGCTGCAGAATTTCGGTATTAGACGCCTCTACATTAATTCTTGGCTCCTTCACAGTCATTCATATCAGTTAGGGCATGTTGCCGATTCTCATTTAGAGGTTGTAGTTACAGACCTTCATTATTTCAGTTATTGGTATTTATTCAGACTCTTGTGTTGGGATTTTGTTTACTCTGGTATTATTATTGTTGGAGTGTGTTCACTCCAGACTAAGTTGATTTCATTTCTTTGGTTATTCATATGAAATTTTTTATGCGATTGATGGGTAATGATTTAATTCTTGGTTATTTGTTAACATAATTAATAAAAAAATTGGCATCTCTATTTTTAAATATTAGGTGGCTAGTAATAAATTAGATGTTTTTGACAGTGATGCTAAAACTAAACCATCTTGATATTCTGTATTAATTTCATAATGGAGTAGCTACCCGATATTTAATTAGTCGGGGTGTCACAGGTGGTATCAGAGCATCAGGTTCTAGTGTCCTTTAGGATCTGTGCGGATTATTTGCTTCCAGCGTAGATTTCTTTGATGTAGAGCCCTATGTTTAGGATTGTTGATTTCTTTGGTGAGATTTCGATCTCCTGCTATAGTGTATATGATAGTGAATCTTATTTGCATTCGGGAGTGTTCGTATGACGAACAATGCAGTATATCGTGCGAGTTGGGCGGACAGTAGGAGGCAAAGCTCAGTTGAGGTTATAGGGTATATTCGATAATGATGACCGTAGTTAAGGTCACCCCTATTATGGCAAGGAGGGTCAGGATAGTAAAGGCGGCTTGGACACAACATACGACTTCCAGGAACCACTATTGTAAAAAGTGGGGTCAAATTAGACTCACCCACTAAGGTTGGAATAGGAGAGAGTCAGACGAAATATTGAAGAGAACCAGAAGTGGAAATACTAGAAATGCGAAGATGGCGTGTGTTAGCCAACGAAGGTAAAATATCCAAAGGCATGGGCATATGTCGGAGTATGGCTAATCAAGAGTGAAAATTTGGGATAAATTTTTTCTTGGCTCGTAAAAGCAGAGTTACAATGGTAAGAGGCAACCACCACACGTAGAAGTGAATGTATTATCAAGAGATGGAGCATACGTATGGCTTGGCCATAAGTTCCTTCATCCGATGTTCAGGATAAGATGCAAACGTTGTTCTGAACTCACACAAGAGTTTCGGACAGAGGTCACTTTGTGAAAAGAAATCTTTGTGAAAATAAATTTAATTAATCAGCGAACCTTACACCGGATGAAGTAGTTACAATGGGCAAGAGGACATTGAAGAGGAATATTAATTTACTAGAGGAATTGTTAGTACTTCTCGAGAATTCTGCTTGGACGGTCAATGTAGATGGTAACAATGTCGCATTTTTTAACATGGAGACAAATGCTTCCTTGTGAGGGGAGCTATAAGAATCGAAGAATTTAGATAGAGTAAGACTGGGGTAAAACGGTGTTGGTGAAGCACCACAAGGGGGAGACCCATCAAAAGACCCATTTAAATTATTTGGATAGCTGAATTGTTGCCGAGCGATGGTGATTTTAGTAAGAGTGGCCGAAGCCAGTAGCATGTTCCTTAGGGCCATATAATCTAAGGGAACAAAGGAGGTAGTCATCAGAGTCGAGAATACCAACGCCCGAGAAAAGGACAACCTTAACATGGTCAGGGGGACCGGAGATAAGTGAAGTATGTATAGAGGTATTTTGTGGGGAGTAAAACCCGTGCGTTAAAATGTTCCCCGAAGCAAGTAGAGGGATAAGGGTAAGGGGCCTAGCAAGGGCAATAGTTATTGAAATTTTTGGTTTGGTATGGACAGGTGTGTAAAGTCCAGGAACCATTTGAGCAGCCAAGGGGATTGGCAAGGTAGAAGTATGAGTTATATCCTCAGATGATGATGCGTGTTGTATGTATCAGGAACGAGTTACTACACATTATTTTTATTATTGCTATATTTGCACGAGAGAGGAGTTTAGTGAGTATCTAGACAATGTTATTGGTTATGTGAATATTTTCCCTGGTATAGTGGGGTTACCTTTAGTGTGATTCGCGGAGGATAAATGGGTGTATCGATAGTGGTATATACTTTATTGAGATTACTCGCTTTAGTGTTGTGTTATACGAGTATGATATTATGCTAATTATGGTTTTATGATAATGATTAAACCAATTGTGTGCAGTTATTGCTAGTCCATCGGGGTTACTACCTTGGTGAAGAATGTTTTTTTTATGGTGAGGCCCCATCTGCGAGAGGGTCGGACTCACGTATATATATTTGTATATAGGTATATATATATATATATATATATATATATATATATATATATATATATATATATATATATATATATATATATTGTGAGACTTCGAAAAGTATACTGGTCTCGAATATTGGTTCCGATATGTGTAGGGACTTTATTAATATGATTCGGAGTGTATTTGGTTTACTGTTCAGCGAAAATATTTAGCTGGTTATTATAATTAAAACTCAGAATGTGGTAATGAGAAGAGTGCATTGTTATATCACCTTGAGAGACGTGGGAGTTAATACTCATAGTTGTATGTCTGGGGATGGGATTTTGAGAGCCCCGATTATATTGCATGATGTATATGGAATGTGAATACCATTAATATTAAGAGACAGTGTCTTTCGAAAGGAGTTCCTCATTTATGAGTAATTACGAAGAGGATGTAACTTTCTCGTCAAGAGACTGGAATATAGGGGTACATGTTATGGACTGAGGGCCTAACAGATTCCGATGACCGATAATGCTAGGAAGTAGGGTATCGGGGGGGGGGTTCCTTGTTTGGATTTCGCTTTGCGAGACATCCCACGCATGAAACTTAGCGTGAGTTTGGTATTAAGGAGATGTTTGGCCATTCGTCCATGATTTGGGTACCTCGATCATTAGGGAAGTATATAGTTATAATGGGAATTTAAAGAAGAAATTATGATATAAAGCCAGTAGAGCCGGTTGTGTGGTGAGGAAGTATTGATAATTTTGTTTTATTTTGGTGAGTTGAAGGATTAAATGATATTTAGGAGAAATTAGAATTTCAAATTCAGGGGTGATTGAGAACGCCCTAGTGGTATAGCCACGTTGCAAATATAGGGACAATTAAGAGTCTGGAGTGCTTATAAAGCGTATGTGATGTTTAAACCCGTTTGCACTATGTATAGGGTGTATGGACACCTTGATTTGCTGATGTCAGAATCACAGAAATAAGAGACATTGAAGGGTGAGTTTTGTTCTTGTGGGACTAACATGACTAAATGGAAGTAATAGAGTGGATTAAGCGTCGTGTGAAGGACGACAATCTATAGATTCATGTGCAATCAGAGTAACACGTACGAAATTGGTAGAAGGGCAGTGGGAAGTCATTTAACAAAAAGGAGTATCCCTTGAGAAGGCAAATATGTAACTATTATGGACAATTTGGAGCGAAGTTCCACCAAATCGAAGGTTGAGGGTGGCTTTAGACCTGGCAAAATGAGGCACGACACGATAACACGACACGACACGACACGAAATTATAAGTTAATGTGTTTAGTCTTATCGGGTTTGGGTCATTAACGGGTCAACACGGTAGCACCGTTATCATAACGGGTCGTGTTTGGATTTGTACTCTTACACGATTAAACCCGTTTATACCCATTATTACCCGTTAGTGGTACCGGGTTTTATTGGGTCGTGTGACCCGAACCAATATTACACGGGTACTAACGGGTACTAACGGGTATTAACGGGTACTAACGGGTATTAATGGGTACTAACGGGTAATAACGGGTCACCCAACTGTTACCCGTTTAGACTTGTTAATATTAACGGGTGTTAACGGGTCGGGTCGTGTACCCGTTAATATTAACGGGTCGTGTTTGGGTATTATAATTTGACCCGTTAGTCTTAACGGGTCGTGCACGGGTTAAGGGTGTTTTCACCCGTTAACCCGTTAACACGACCCGTTGACAGCTCTAGATGGCTTACGCGTAAATAGAGTGAGGATGTCAATAAGGTATAAGGAGCCCAAATGTGCACAACATGGTAAATGGTGCACGGGCTGGAACTTTTGGTATACGCCAAGGAAGAGAGGGTTATTAAGTACCACATAATGGGAGGAGTTATAAGTGGAAGTCGGTGTTGAGTGGGACATAATTAGTAGCCCCACATGCACCACTTATAGATAGAAATCAGTTGGAGTAAGGGTACCAACCAGAAACTTAATGTCAAGCCGACGATTCCAGTAGCGAAAGAGTCAAGATGGTAAATTTCTTTGATGGGTTGCATTCATAAAGATGAGTAACGAGTTCCTTAGAATGTATGGAACGGATTGTCAAGAAGGAAAGAAATTGTTATATCCTTGGGTGACTTACAATATTAGATAGTGACCGCATCGGTTTGAGGTCCTACCCAGTATTAATCCGAACGAGGATGATATACCCGAAACCCACCTTCAATATGGGGTATAAGTAGTGGAAAAAATTTCGTTTGAGAAAGTTGTATCACCGATAGCCCGAGGAATAGGCGCAAGGTGATTGACGACTCACGAAACTGTATGAAAGAAATTTTGGATTCATTGCGATCATTTCATTTTTAGTAAGTGAAGTATAATATGGTAATGGGGAGAGGATATTACCTAAGAGGAAAGTTGTGCGAAAGCACCCGCACCTATTTATAATGGACAAGGTGCTTACTAGGGTTTAGAGTGGATAAACCTTACCGTTCTTCCTTTGAATGCTTAGAGGTGAGCGAATTATAAGAGTTTTCGATGAGTCAAAAGTTGAAGTACGATGAACATAATGGGTTAAACTAACCGTCTGAAGTGGCTTTCTCTTGTGCAAAAGTAACAACGCCGGGAACAGAGATTCAAAGAACGAAAAAGAGTAATCCGATGTTTTATGGTTGCTCCTAGGAAGAGAGTTTTGTGTTTAAATAAACACGGGAGTTGACACAAAGTGGGGTACGATCTACCAATAATATTAAGATAATACGACCAATGATGTGTAGGCTATTCTTATTCGAATGTTGTTTATTAAGAGCACAACGTGAGGTTCGTTTATTGAGGTATAACCCTATAACTGAGATAGTGTCAAGAGTGTTCAACAAACTTGTTGTGAAGCGAGGGCCGTAGTGATTGAGCCTTTCTTTGTATTTTGTTTTGAGTACTGGAGGATACCTAATTTTTCCAGGTATGCCTATTTTTCTGAATTTCGGGACGAAATTCTGTTATTAGGGGGAAGTATGTAATACCCCGTAATTTTATGGCTTTTAATTATGAGATTAATTAAATGAAATTGCTTTTAATTGTGGGATTAATTAAATTAATTTGGGATGGAAATTAATTCGGATTTAAATATCTAGCGAGACGAGAGTTAGTATTTAAATATAATGATAATGTTGAATATTACTGAGTGATTATGGTAATATGTGATTATTGAATTTATTAAAATTGTCGTGAGTTGAAAATACGGTAGTTTCGATAATTTAGTTGGGACGCGCGTGTCAGTCATGTCAGTACCCAATTTAATGTTGAATATTAGGACTGTGAATGACTTATTTGTGAGTTGATAAGTCAGCTGACCATGGAAGCGTAGGTATGTGCGTGACCCATGGGTATGTGAACTATGTTCGCCTCTAATATGTGTGATTTGTATTCTGACTGTTCTCGAGTGATTCGGAACACGTGATCCTTACGTACGTGAAGTACATGGATTTGATAGCCGAGTATGCGTGCACCACATACTCTGCGGTGCACGCATACTAACATAGGGACTGTACTGCGAGTGATTTATATATATATTTATGACTGGTTCACTATTGCTTAGTAGATGTGAATAACTAAGATATTTTAATGGGCTAAGAATGTGAGAACTTAATTAACACTTGAGATAAGTAATATAATGAATGTGAATATGGGTTATGAATATAACTTGTTTGGGTGTTAAGGGTACATTCCCTATGTTAGAATGCGAAAGCAGGAGTGATACAGACTAATTAGTTAGCGGCATAACTAGGATGGGTTAAGGATATACGGTAGACGAGCACATTTAGTTGAGAGGTGAAAAACTTATGTGAGAATACGTAACTAACATGTCTATAATATGTGTTGTTTAATTGTAATTTAAACACTTGCAATATTTTAAAACTGTTTTCACCTCGGGCTCTGACCCGTTTGCTTCCAAATATATCTTTTTGTAAAAACCTTTTTAGGTTCCCAGCCACAGGGACGCGAAGCATAGGAGTTCCATTCTGAAGACGTGTTGTAGTTGCTGTGGAAGCTGTAGGATTTCGGTATTAGACGCCTCTACATTAATTATTGTCTCCTTTAGAGTCATTCATATCAGTTAGGGCATGTTTCCCATTCTCATTTAGAGGTTATAGTTACAGACTTTCATTATTTCAGTTATTGGTATTTATTCAGACTCTTGTGATGGGATTTCGTTTACTCGAGTATTATTATTATTATTGGAGTGTTCACTCCAGACTAAGTTGATTTTATTTCTTTGGTTATTCATGTGAAATTGTTTATGCGATTAATGGGTAATGATTTAATTCTTGGTTATTTGTTAACATAATTAATAAAAAAATTGGCATCTCTATTTTTAAATATTAGGTGGCTAGTGATAAATTAGATGTTTTCGACAGTGATGATACAACTGAACCAACTTGATATTCTGTATTAATTTCATAAAGGAGTAGCTACCCGGTATTTAATTAGTCGGGGTGTCACATTCCCTTTCGGGCAAAACCTATATTCAAGACTATTAAAGAGTTTGACAGACTCGTTGACTTACAGAATACTTAAAGTTCCACTAAGTATGATACAGAGCTTCTTAAAATATTCACTAGAATGTGATGAAGTCCAGCACCACCACAGGAAGCATCTCTTTCCTCAGTATCCACTGATCAGCTTCTAGATTACGAAATCCTTTCTTCTTTAGTAGTAATGTTGCAACTCCATAAATTCAGCCGTAAAGATAACTTTACAAGGTTTTGACAATGTGTATGGAACTAGGGTTTAACACACTCAACACATTATTCTAGGGATGAGTGAGTTGGAAAACAAAATGTTATTTTAAAGAAACAAAAAGATGAAGACTTTTAGAACATGTATATGTTTGTTTGATCTGACCAAGTGTCCTTCTGGCTTTATGGTCCTTTCCTCAAAGCAAAAGGGGTAATGCGGAGGACATGTCAACAGCCAGATGCTCGCTAAAAAGATCATTCGAGAAGGATAGGACGGATCAATATTCTAAGAAATTCGTCAGGGGATGCATGAAGTGCCCATCACACGGCTCACCAACTTGATCTTCCGCGGGAACCGTATGTCCGAACAAGGCGGAGTCGCGGAGAGGAAGAATCGACATCTTGGCGAAACCGCATGATGAATGCGAAGAATGTGCAGCCGGATTTTCGTCAAAAGTGTTGTGTAAAACAGTCGAAAAGTGTCCAATTTATAAAAAAACATGAATTTTGTGGCAGCGGGGTTCATTTGAACGTAAAGTACACTTCGTTCGAATTAAAACCTATGTTTCATTCTAACTAAGTGAAGTCTCATTCGAACGAAACGCTTAGTTGATTCCCATAATATTCTAACGAGCGCGAGTCTGTTAAACAGTGAGGCTCCATTTGATATTCGTTCCAACAAACTCAAACTTTTGTTCCAATGAAGATCAACCTCCTTCGAATGAGAACTAGATCTTATTCTAACAAGATGTCTATCTCGTTCCAACAAACACAAAAAATTGTATTTAAAAAAATATTTTTATGAAAACGGCGCGAGAAAAAAAATCATCCCATAGTATATTTTATTGAGTAAAATCAAAACCACAAATCCATATACCTCCATATTATGTTCATGATCGTTCTGACGACTTGAATTTCAGAAAGGATGCTCGGTCACTAACGTGTCTTTAAGGATCGTGGAGGCATATGCAGATGTAATTGGTTTATAATGGGATATGCTAAATAAACTAAAATATTAGCAATTATAAATTCTTGCTCTTATAATAACTTTATAATATATCCATTGTTGGGTGTAATTAATCCTAACCAGTGGAATGGAAAGAACAAAAGTTAACACGGAGAATTAAATTCACTTAAAAACACGAATCGATATAACGACTTTTAATTAGACTAGGTGTGCCCTTGTGTGTTGCACATGTGGCTCTACCAGTTAGAGTATTTGTTTAAATGTTTTTGAAATTATAATTGTTTCATTTATAATTTTTCTTTATGTGCTTCTAAATTATGTCAACCAAAACACAGCCAAATAAGTAGGCCTATAAAACCCAAGTATCCCATGAAAAAACACAAGACAACCTAAATTTCTAGACCCATCTTTAGACTCTCTCTTTCTCTCGTGAATAACCAAGCTGAACGACACCCACCAAAAAGGGATAACCCCATGCTTAGCCATACATAGAAACCCTAACTTGTAAAAACTCCATAAGCATGGATAAACAACCGACCCTTTTAATTATGTCCTTTTGAAACTAAACCCCGCCCCGCTAAAATATAAGAAACTAACTATATTAATATAAAAATATTGAAAGCGGAAATATTGCGACTTATCAAATAAAATCCAATTTTAATTAATCCCAAATTTGAGTTAATCCCTAAAACATGCATTTAGATTATTGAATTGAATATGAAAATCAAACAATTACAAGATCAAATATTAGGAACACCAAATTCAGGAAAAATCCCCCAAAGGGGCAAAACCTTTTTATTTTCAATATAATTTGTAAAGAACGGTTTACACGGATTATACTGAAAACATGAGTGACATACGAAATACCCTCAGGTGTCGGTTCTGATGTCGTCGGATGGAATCTCCAGCAAGAACTCCAGGTGGTCAGCAATGAAGAAGAGAAACGACTTCTCCACAAGTTAACTTCATAAGGAGTTCCTCCACAATAGCACGCAACTATCCGGTTGTAGAGTTCTCCCCACAAAGGTAAACAAATGAAAAATGTGTTCTTCAACACCAAAACATATGGGATTTTTGTGAATTGAAAACAAAAAGGGATTAAACCCTAAAAGAAAAAGTCAAAAGGATTCTGCAGTGTCACAGTTTTCCGTCTTTCAAAACGCTGGGACTTCTTAAAGAAAATGAAACCATTTAACGAGTATTTATACAAAAACTCACCGCCTCAGAATACGAGTTCGTTTGAACGAGATAAGGGTCTCGCGCGAACGGCGTGCAGATGTCATTCAAACGACATCGAGCGACATTGTATTGTCGTTCGAACGACAGTGCAAAGTCGTTTGAATGACTATTGCGTCAAAAAATAATTTTTTAATGTCCGCTCCAATACTTATAAAAAATACTCATTCTCAAATTTTGATGAAAAAGTCTGCTCCAACACTTAGAAAATATTTTGTAAAAATATCCCAAAAGCTCAAAGTGGAAAGTTAAGGTATTTAAAACATAACCTTACCAAAGTAAACTTTGCGGAGTCTTTTTGATGAAGAACTTGATAATAGGATCCGTCTTTGATGCTTGAATGTTCTTGAATGCTCTTAGACGGTGTAGCGGTATAAGACATACTAAATTGATAACGGACTTATAAAAATATGTCCTTACAAATCTCCCCCTATGTCTATGCCGGTACATATGTAAAAACATCTAAATTATCAAATACCAAAATGCCTATACAAATCTACCCTCCCATTGAATAAATTTGCAAGATCTCAAACTGTTCTTCAAAAAGTCTTCATCAAATCTCAAAGCTTTTCTCATCAGGGTGTGCAACATAATGATCTTAAATCTTTGTACCTACACACATGAGATAAAGCAAAAACCTTCATGACGCATCGAGTTTGAAATGATATAGGAATAAATCATTAGTAAATCAAATCTACCCCATAATGCAAAAACTCCCCCATAACATGATAATTCTTTATTCCCCTTTTTATGATGTCCCCAAATAGACAAATAAGAAGAAACAATCAAAACATGGAGTGTCACGATAAAATTTCATAGCAAATATGAATCAATCAGCATGCATGCAAAGGGGTATCCCATAAATTATTTTTGATTTTTCAAATTTTTGAACAAAAATTTGATACCAAAAACTCACACCATGGATTTAAACTAAAACAACCAAGTCATGGAAATGGAATGTATGGGTGTGAACACATTCGATAGGTAAATAAACTCAACCAATCATATGTGCATGATGCATACGTGCACCCCTAACGAATGAACATCAAAAGTATCCTTAGGTGTAAAAAATGTTGAATTTAGATGACATCATCTTAATCAAATCAACAAATCAAAGTCAAAGTGATTTCCACACCAATAACGTCCAAAACTATTTAAAGCTTTTTTAAGACTATTAAGGACGTACAAACACATTTTAATTCTCCATCCGAACTCCCTCATATATATTTTCTTTTAGAAGTAATAAACTAAATTATCAAACTTTGGAGAATTGGTGCAAAAATCTAAATGGCCCATAATTGGCATGAATATCTTTTTATTGCCTTTAAATTTTTTCGGGCTCTTTTAAACCTCTTTGGACCCTGGTTAATAAAATTCCTCAATTTTTTAGGTCCAATTAAATGGCAGCTTAATAACAAAGGGTAGATAAGAACCTTTCGTAGCCTTTCACCGTTTTCAAATAAAGCACAAAAACTCACAAACGACGTTTACATGCACAACTTTCTTATCAAGTTTTATTGCGCTTGGTTCGTTTTAAGGATAGGATTGAAGTGAATATGTGTGTTTCAAACAAAACCAATTTGATCCAACTTTTAATTATGCACCAAACCTAGTTGTGAAAACCCAATTCTTACTTTAAACCAGTTTTATCTTGATTAATCCTAAACATGCATCTAGTGATTAAAGCAAGTGAAGTAAAGTAAAGAATACTCACAACGCCGGATGTACGAGGAAAAAAGAAAAAACGAGAAAATAACCTCGGACGGCCCAAGCCAGATAATCACTATGAACAATGGTTTTACAAAGACAGATTAGCCTTACACTAAGACTCGATCCCCACGGGTCTTGACGCTCCTTCTTATCTTCAACCGTTCTTCAATAGTGCCCACGCAGAAATTCTATCTTCCACGATACCTATCCACAACACACGTATGTCTCGGTGTCCACCGAATGGCTTTGATTCATTTACGATGTCGAACAAGAAGTGCTTCTCTTTTCTTCACTGCAAAACCCTTTGATGTTCAATGTGTAGAACAAACAACTTTGGTGCAGCAAGATCATGTAAACATATAAGAATGATAACTCGGATCTTTGCAAACTCTAAGGATGTGTTTAAGACTTTTAAACCTTAGAAAACATGTGCAAACAAGGTTCTGGTTCGTAAAACTGTTTTCCATAAAGCACACACTCGAAATTATGATGAAAACACTATTTAAATAGGATTTAAACGCCACCTAAAAACGTGTCGTTCAAACGACTTGAGGAACTAGTTCGAGCGACATCCCATCTCGTTCGAACGAGATTGGATGTCGTTTGAACGACAGCACGAAAGTTTGACTTTTTGTTTAAAACGTCTCTTTCAATGAGAGATCCAAAGATGTCAAACTCTTTTACGAGCTTATCATCATAAAACGTAGTTTAAACATTTAAAACACTTTTAAAACATTTAAAAACATTTTTCTTTATAAAAATTACATCCTTATCTTTTATAAAATAATTCCGAGGACCATTAATTATGCGCATTCATACCTGAGTGATCTCGGAATGAAATTAACTTTGAAGACGATTAAACTTGCACCAATTAAACTTCGGCATGATTTAATTCTTTGAAGTTTTGTCGCAACGTCTTCATAGACCAAGTGGGATCGTGACAAAATAAAATTCTCCCTATGACATATTTCAAACACAATTTTGTTCACAAAATTAAGTCAAAACAATACAGGGACTCAATTGGAAATTTATGTCCTTACAGAAAACACCCAACCAACATGTGATGAGACAAGCACAATAATCAAACAAATCCGTGCATGTGTGCAATAAAGGAAATCACAAGTCAAACATGTAGGAAGTAACACTTAATTACATTTTAATGACTCCAAACATTATAAAGCACATGGATGAATTGACCTATTATCCCAAAACACTATCAAATAGTCACATGAATAAATGAAATGATATTGTGATTCGGTCATCCTAAGTGTCCATCCATAAAGGTGCAAACAAAATACAAAACCCTTTTTGGATTTTTCAAAATTTTATCAAAATAAAATCTTTTTGTATTTTTCAAAAACAAAAATTTATACAAAAAGTACATGTAAACACACTAGCAAATATATTTCATGAAACCACAACTAGTGTATGACAAACATGCAAACACAATCATCTATATGATATGGTAAGAGAAGAATCATGTGCAAGCAAACGGGAATTAACTTGTCTAAAATCTAGTGCCTCTAAAAGAGATTTCCTAACCCCAAATAGATGTGAAACGTCATGTGGGGGCGTTGGGAACCACGAGAACACTAGACATAAACTTCCTAGGACATTTTTCAAGATGAAAATAAAAACGCCTAAGGTGACCTTCCTACCACAATATGAACATGTGTAAACGGGTGAAACGACACCTATAGGTTGACCTTTTCTAACATCCTTGAAATTAATTGACCCTATAAAACAAATAATGCTTTTGGCTTTATCATTAGAAGCATGAGAACAAGATGAGCCATTACCATCACTATCAAACCTACTCGAGTTTGTCAAATCATTTTTTAACTTCAAAATTTTTGCCTCAAGCAAAGAATTAGACTCTTCCAATTTAAGGGATGCCTTTTTTAAATTATCAACAATTCCTAAAAGGGTCTCTCTCTCTCCCTCAATTGAATCAAACTTTTCCCTAAGAGTCTCTTCACGTGCCACAAACTCATTGACTAAAATATTTTTGTCCTCTTCGGCACAAACACAAACCATCGAATTTTTAAGGTCCTCCAATTCTTTTTTTAATTAATCAATAGCCAATAAATTCTATAATCCACCTAATAATCCACGAATTCTCTTTATTTAATTCAAATATAATTCTATTACTCCTCATATACAATTCATATATATAATTATTTAATTTATCGGGGAGGGATATTACACTCTCTCTTTTTATTTTATTTTTATTTTTGCATTAGTTATCTAATCTTTACTTTTGCATTTCATCTTTGTTAGTCCATATACATTAATAATCTCAATTTTTCATTAGTATTATTGCACATAACATATTTTCTCTTAAAAAAAAAAGAAAAAATGGGTTTTACTCATAAATTCCAAATGGGATTCTTCAACACATTTTCCCAAATCAAAATATCCTTTTACACACACATCTAAATAAAATCCCCTCTTGGATTTATGGAATAAACCCCACCCTCGTATTGCATGCGAACTACGTGGACTTTGATTTTTTTTAGGCTATGTAGGCTTCTTGGGCCAAAACCAGAGACTCGAGTCCTCCTTGATTTTTTATTCATACATTATTTCTATATATTGTATTTGTGATTCTTATTCTCTCTTTATCCAATGCATATATCATCATTTCACCATAATGATCGATTTCTCGATAAGCGCACACAAATATACTTTTAATTATAATTTTGGGAACACTTCTACGGATGATCTCACTCCGCCCTTTTCCCTGACGTGAGTTGATAAATTCCATTCTCCATTTATATATACCCACGTGCACACTTCAGGGAGTTTTTAAGGGAGAATAGTAACACATGCCCATGAGAGACCGAAAGGGAGGGATGAGTGCTTAACACCTTCCCATTTTGTAACTTTGCCCCTAAACATTTAAACTATTGGTTTCGCAAACATCAGTATGTCCTTGATGCCGTTATCTCAAGGCAGCCCAATTTTTTTTGCATATTTTGTGCAAAATAGGCTGGAGACTCTATCTCTTTACATCACCCCACATTCATAACGACCGAAGCGCTTCTCCTAGTTAAAGGGCACGAGACCCTTTTTCTTCTCTCTTTCCAATCGTGCACGCGCGAGCATTGAGAGATCTCCCTCAAGGAAAAGGGAAGGGGAAGACGAAGAGAAACCCCGAGGATGGCCACTGTGGCGACTGTTCAATGGATGACTTGTCATAAGAGGGCTAAACTCGTTTTGCATGGGTGCTATCATTCTTACATGTGTGCGTATGCACCAGTCTGTAAGTTCCTTTTCTCCTCTATTTATTTCTTGTATATATTTGTCTCGTGCTCACCTTTCACCATCACTCACTTGTAAATATCTTCCATGTACACCTCACACTACTTACACTTATACGTAGGGTCACTTATATACACATGTTTCACACACCACTCAGAGCATCCATGCTTAGGTTTCACTAGAACACGCCTCCACTTATTACACTTATATATCCATGCTCACTTGCACTTATCAAACACCACTTGTAGTTGATCCATGCTTAAATTCACTACCGCACACTTACTTATAGATATTCACACTTCACTCACTCTCACGTATTCATGCTTAGTGTAATCTTCATGCTCCATGATAGATTTACTTTTTGGGATACTTATACATTCCTCCCTATTAGTACAGTGCTCTCATGTTAAATAAAATGCTCTCTTCATATACTAATCAAGAATCATGCATTTTTTACACTACATCACCAAGAGCATGGCTATTGACAAAAATTGTCCCCCGTACTAGGGGTCACTATGTGATGGGCGCTGGTCCGACAGGTCGCAGTTAGCCGGTTCCCCCCTTATCGTAACGCTTGACTGAACTCACGACGGGAGGTATATAGTAGGGAACATATTCACGTACACCGAGTATATCGAATTTGCTCTCACACGTACTATCCCCACAAGGTATATAGTGAGGCAATTCATGTATACTCAGGTATATCAAATGGTTTTCCCACACGTACCGATTTCCCTCAAAAGAAAGAAGTATATAATGGAAGTCATGCCAAATGGGGGGGGGGGGGGGGGGGAGGGGGGAACCTTTTCACTAACCCACCAACTGCATAAACCTCATATAAGCATCAAACCTAGGACACTCATATTTAGTCTGCCGGTTACCACACGAAACTATGCCGAAATGCCGGGTCAGCGCGCCGCCCAAATTTTTGCGTCATTTCATCATTTTCTAAAATAGGACCTTGTCCATGAGTCCGGTAACAAGTCCAATCCAGTATTACCTATTTTTCAAACCTAATTTTTCCCACGCTTGGATCATGTCTAGCATTATTTTTCCATTTAGGTAAACCTAATATAAGTGAAAACATAAACATAATAATAATCATGCTGAGACTCTTCTCTTATTTTTCCCTCCTTCTTTACCAAAAGTGTCAAAAACATTTTTCCCCTCTTTTATCAAAATACCAAAAACATTTTCCTCCTTTTCATGAAAATACTAAAAATATTTTTCCTCCTTTTTACCATAAATGTCAAAAAGATTTTCCCTCCTCTTCAATAAAATAAAAACCATTATTATTCCTATTTTTAAAAAAACAAATTCGAATCTTTTTCCTTGTCAGGTCGATCACATACCCGATTCTTGGCCTAGCGCTCTATTAACTTTGGTCTTCTGTTAAATTTCCCCAAAGCTTCGTCAGTTCCCCTGCAACTTCATTCAAGTCGGGAATCTACCTTCACCAGTCCTCTATGGAGAATACCGATTAAGCACCTAACGTACAACTTGATCTTATGGCATTCCTGGTTCAACTCAGTGCCAAGATTGACAACCTTCAAATCGAGGTTCATGAGATGCAGTGAAATCGAGTCCCAGACCTAGAATAAACCGAGGTTCTCTTAGTGCCATGGATTCACCCACTCCCGGGCCTATTTGGGTTCCTAAAGAATATCAGTATGCTTTGCATGGCCTGCCTGCCAATGGTCCGCCACTAGCTTAACTACTTATGCCAAACCTTACCCATCCAGGGGATAACTTTCCAGTACCCATTGATCCCAAAGAGGAAGAATTGAACAAGGTCAAGGAATATCTGAAGATGTTATCAAAGAAGTTTGAACAAGTTAAGATATTCGGGGACTATATGGACTACACCAACATGTCTCCCTACCCTAAATCAAGGTTGCCAAAGAAATTCAAGATTCCAACCGTTGAGAAGTTTGGGGGAAACCCCAATTATTCATATTCGTAGCTTTCACCGAGCCATGACTCTCCTTGGTGCCTCTGAAGAGATAATGGCCCAAATATTCCAACAAACTTTGAAAGACAACGCTCTTCGTTAGTTTCTATCCCTCAAAGAATCTAGAATCCGTAGTTGGGAAGATGTTACCTTGGAATTCATGTCACAGTATAAGTATAACAAAGAACTAGAGGTTACAGGTCGTGATTTAGAACTTATCAAGCAGAACTTTGGAGAGACTGTCAACAGCTTCATAGCAAGGTGGAGGGAGAAAGCTGCAACCATGACCAACCAGCCTTCCGAAGAAGAACAAGTCAGCATGATAAAGAAAAATTTCCTGCCCCATACAAGAGCAACTATGGGAGGTCAGTATTACCCACACTTTCGAGCCCTCTAGGAAGCGAATGTGGAGATTGAAGAAAGCGTTACGAAGATAGAATTTGAGCTAAAAAAAGTATTCGGACAGTTCACTCCTAGAAAGTATGAGAAGCCTGCCAATGCCATAGCCTCAACCAATAATAATATCTCATAGCCTGCTACCTTTTGGGTGCCAGAATTCGTCTTAACCCTGCCAAAAAAGAATACACCGAGATTCATGCTCCCCTCTCTAAAGTCTACCAAGTCTTGTTAAGCCAAAATCTTATTAAACCTATGGACCCTTGTCCATTACCAAACCCACTTCCTAAAAACTTCAAAAGTGATGCCCACTGTGACTTTCACCAGGCTGCCAACCATACTACAGATCAGTGCTTTCATCTCTTGAATGTAATACAGGGTCTAATTGACTGGAGTATCATCGCCCCACCAGCTAATCCTAAACCCAAGACCAGTCACAACACCCTTCCAACCCATACCAATTCCATCTTCCTAGAGAATGACCCAAAATTTGACCCATCTATCAAAATTGGGCCCAATAAAGTACCCATCATACCCATATTTTCACCAAAATCGCTTAAAGTCTGCCATATTTTCTCTTACACCCTATATGTTTCATCGACTGATCTCTCTCACTCCTCATGAGGGATAGTATTTCCATTTGTACCCTATCCAAAGGGAGAGATATGGAGTTTCCAGCTATTCTGAATCAGCTCTTGGATTTCAGGCTTAAATTTCCCTCTAAAATGACCATCGATTGTCAGAAATTCAGCATCCTATTCATAGAAGCCCGAAAATGGGCTCGGGGGTTAGATGATTGGGTGGTACCCGATAATAAAATTAGTTTGGATGATTTAATGGAGATTATGGCAGCCATGTTTCGACAGACCAACTAAATCTACGACATTGTTGATCTACTCACCGATTTGAAGCTTCAAGGGTGATTGGTCCTTTCGCTCTCGCACCTCCCCGTTGAGTGAGAGGATTTATATGAAGAAGTCGTTGAAGTTGTGGAATGCATCGAATTATCTTGGCAAGAAGACATCGTTGCCACCGAATGGGGGAAAATTTGACAGCTCGACCAGTCTAGTAATCAATATGTGTGGGATGATCTCTTTTAAGGACCTATTAGAGGAAATTAGTTAAGTAGTCGTACAACCATAAATTGATAAAAAAAATGGGGTTCTTGTTCTTACTCGTCTTCGTAAACCATATGACCAGATTAGGGAGACACTACCAAGATCCGAATCCTCATCCATCAAGAATAGACAAGGGAAAGGGAGTGGCCGAAGCACTTCCCATGCCTGAGATGACCACCTAAGAAAGCAAGATCCTAGACCAACTCCAGAAGACTCAAGCCAATATTACCTTGTGGGCACTCTTTATGTCTTTTGAGTTACACTAAAACGCTCTAATAAAGTTGCTCACTAGGCCTACAGTCCCTCCTTCCATCACTCCAGAGGAAGCTGTGAACCTAGTTTGATCCTTGACCACCACTAGACTCATGAGTTTCTCCGAAGAAGAGATTATGAAAATCAGCCGTGATCATAACTATGCCCTCAATATCTCTGTAGAAGTGATGGGGAAAATAGTCCCGCTCTCACTCGTTAACAATGGATCAAACCTCAATATGTACCCATTGAGAACCTTCAATTTCTTGGGGTTAAAAGTTAGTGAGTTCACTCCTACTTCCACCTGCATGCCTATGATAATACAAGTCGAGAGGTGATGGGATCCATAACACTCATAATAGGTGCTGGCCCTATCAATCAAATTACGGAGTTTCAAGTTATTGACATACCCGCATTTTTCAATCTGTTTCTTGGTCGACCATGGATTTATAGCATTCGAGGGGTATCCTCCTCCCTTGATGATAAGTTAAAATTCTTTGTCAAGGGGCAAGATATTCCCATTTTGGGACATGATGACTGTAATAAAAGTGCCAGCACCAGTATTTTGGTACTAAAAATAAAGCATGGGATGAATGATACGCTTCTTTTTGGCTTCAGAGTTGATCTGCCTCCCCTTTCGACAGGGGATAATATCAAAGATCGATTTTATCTTGAGCATAGCCCTCACGATAATGTCAACGTGATATAGATGTTCAAGAATATGCACTTTATGCCTAGATTAGGGCTAGGGAGATATCAACAAGGGATACTGGAGCCCATAGTCCTAAAAAAATCCTTTCCCCCATGCGGCCTGGATTATCGCCCTTCACAAAAAAAAAATCAAAATGCTCCGCTAACCACGATTGAAGAGAAGTTTAAAGGCTGCCAAGACTGTCTCAATGGATTCCTTGAATGTAAGATTCGTCAAAGAGGGTGAAGACTTCCCCTTTTGTGGATTTCTTCAACCATGGTATGATCATGTGGTTAAGAAGATAAAGCCAGTGATGGAAATCTTCTTTCAAGATAACTACTCCTGGGCTGAAGATTATCAAAATCAAGTACAACCTCTCACCGAGATAGTCATAGACATTTCCAAAGTCTCCAAGGAAAGTGATTCTGAAGACTCATTCAATCAACAAATACTGGGGTGACACTCTGTATGATCCATTCAGACGGTACATCGTCAGATCCGTCCACTCTGATCAAGGACACAGATGCACCTCTCCTCAATTAGAATGTTGTACTAGTTCCACCTATAAAAATACAACCCAACCCAGTTGTTTACCCTCTCTCTTCCTCTATTATTGTTCATCCTTTCTCTAATAACAATGTAATCGATACCTCTTTTGATGAGGTTCTCAACGCTGATTTTCCCAAAAATGGAATAAATAAAGATTTTGAGTATCTTCTTGTGCCTTACATTAATTGTCTTGTATCTAATCAAATTCTTAATGATGATGATTTTGCAAATGAACAATTCTTAACTGATCTTACTAAGTTTAATAATAAATAACATAACTACGTTCAGAGTAATGAGGATGAAACTGTTGTTATTAATCTCGGTTCTAGTATCCAGCAACGCGAGATTAGGATAGGGTCCACTCTTGATGAGCATGATCGTGCACAATTCTAAGAGATACTTAAGAAATTTGTGGACATCTTCGCATGGTCCTGGGATAAAATGCCCAACATCGATCCCAAGATCGCACAACACGAGATTCTAACACTCCCATAATGGTAACCGGTAAAATAGAAACTGTAAAAGCTACATACTGAATGGTCACTCAAGGTTAAGGAAGAGGTAATCAAACAGTTGAACGCATGCTTCAATTGGGTAATTGAATATCCCACATGGTTAGCCAACATTGTACCCATACCAAAATCAGGAGGAAAGGTTCGCATTTGCTTCGACTACCGAAATTTGAACAAGGCATATCCGGAGGAAGATTACCAAACATCAACATGATTGTGGACAACACGGCCAGTCACGCTCTCAAGTCATTTATCTATGGGTTTTTTGAATATAAACAGATCAAGATGCACCCTGATCATCAAGAAAAATTGCCTTCGTCACCCCTTGGGGAACCTTTTGTTACAAAGTTATACCATTTGAGCTCAAGAATGCAGGGTCTATCAAAGGGTTGCCACAACCATCTTGCCTAATCTGATACACAAAGAGGTCAAAGGATACGTAGACTACATGATTATGAAGTCTAAGACTCGGGAAGGTCACGTTCTCGCTCTTCAGAAATTATTTAAACGATTGCGGTGATACTAGATGCGGTTAAACCTATAAAAATGTGTTTTCGGCGTCACCAAAAGAAAGGTTTTTGGATTCATGGTTAGTGAAAATGGGATCGAAGTAGACCCTACCAAACTGAAAGCCATACTCAAAATCGCACCACCCTGAATAGAGAAGGAAGTCCGGGAGTTCTTGGGAAAATTATAGTACATCAATCGGTTCATCAGCTAACTGACTTTTATTTATGAACCCATCTTTAAACTCCTCCAAAATAATTCCACCAAAATTTGAAATGAGGCCTGTCAGAAAGCCTTTGACCGAATAAAGTTATACCTCACCTGACCTCTGGTACTCATGCCACCGCAGCCTGGTCTACCTCTACTTCTTTCAGGTAATAGCAGCCTTTTTGAATTGTGTGATAAATTCAATATTCTAAGTGGGTACTTTGAGATACAATTTCTCATTCATTAATTAAGGTTTTAAACATTTGAGTACACCACGTTAACGCGTTATGACCTCGAATTGTCTCAAAAGATTTGTGGGTCCCATATTAAATTGACCATAAATTTGACAAATATATGATTTTGTTAACTCAATTAAATCCCATAAATTACCTAAATTCTAATAATCCCCCACATGAATTAAATTTGTTGGATCAACATAAAAGATTATTCAGTCACTAAGAGAGATCTATTAAAGAAATTCGTGCATCGGGAGAGATAACTTCTTCCCTTGAATGTTCCCTAGTGAGAGACTATCGAATTTACTTACTGATCAGTGAATGTGATTTCTTGAATTGTTTAGTGTTTTGTATAAATCAAGTCAATAGACTTCACACAGTAATTTTTTTAACAAAGTTGGTTCTTTCGGTTGTGTTCATTTTCCCCCTAGTTTTATGTGCGTTTTTGATAATTTCGTCCTTTCGAAGTTCTCATAGAAGCGAGCCCTTCACACTCACATAGGTGACTTCTCATTAAGAGTATCCTACTATACCCCACTTGAAGTTTCAAAATATAGGATTCATTAAAAACTAAGATTATCCTTACTTACTTTGTAGGCAACACTGTTTTACCATCGGAATATGTATGAGTTTTAAACTCATTAAGGCTCTCTTTAAAAAGTCAGTCAACATTCAGTTATCCCTTTAGACCTAGATCTTATTATCTCTAGTCATCTAGGTAGGGTTTCCATCAAGACAACTTTTTATTTTGTAGTCTTTAATCCCATTTTCGTCAATAAAGTATACACTGGCTCTCTATTCAACCCTTTTATTAATGGATCTAATATACTATCCTTAGAGTTAATATAATCAATGGATATTATTCCATTAGAGATAAGTTATTTAACGTCATTATGTCTTTGACATATAGTCGATCCTTACCATTATACATTTGACTCTGTACTTAGTTAATTGTCGATTGAATATCGCAATGTATACAAATTTTAGGCATAAGTTTTTCCACGTTGGAATATCCTCTAAAAAGTTTCGAAGCCATTATGCTTGTTTTCTAGCTTTATATAAAGCTATAAATTTCGACTCTATAGTGGACTTAGCAATACAATTCTGTTTTGAGGATTTCCAAGACACAATAGCACTGTCAAGTGTAAATACATATTCACTTATAGATTTATAATCCTTTGAATAAGATATCCAATTATCATCACTGTATCTTTCAAGTATAGCTGGATATCGTGTGTAGTGCAATCCACTATTAAGGGTATCTATTAGATCTCTAAAAACCCTTATTATGGCTTTCCAATTGTCTTCACATGTATTACTTTCATAGCAACTGAATTTGCTAACTGAGTAAGTTATATCTGGACGATTGCAGTTCATGACATACATTAAATGGCCTATGATACGAGAGTAATCCAATTGAGATATCCATTTCTAGTATTTTTATATAAATGAAGATTTGGGTCAATAGGTGTTTTAGCAATGCTCTAACTACCTTTATCGAACTTATCGAGTATCTTCTCAATATAATGATACTGAGACATGACAAGTCCTTCCGATATTTTAGAAATTTTAATTCCTAATCCAACATCAACAATATCCATATCTTTTATATCAAATTTACTAGACAAGATTCTCTTAGTAGATTTAATGATATCTTTATTATTTCCAATAATAATCATATCATCTACATAGAGACAAATAATGACATAATAACTTTTAGTGTTTTTGATATAAACACGTTTATCACACTTATAAATTTTAAATCCATTTGGCATCATTACATTGTCAAATTTCTCATGCCATTATGTAGGTGCTAGGGATTTAACAACTTTACACACTTTCTTTTCTTTTCCTGAAACTTTAAACTTTCTGGTTGTTCCATGTATATCTTTTCATTTAATTCACCATTCAAGAAGGTGTTTTTACATCAATTTCATTTATCTCAAGATTATGTAACGTTGAAATTGCTATTAATATTCGAATGGACATTATTCTCGTAACATGTGAGTAAGTATCAAAATATTCCAATCATTCCTTTTGTCTATATCCTTTAGCTACAAGTCTAGCTTTATATTTTTAAATTGATCCATCAACTTTCAGTTTTCTCTTGAATATCCACTTGCATCCAAGAGTTTTACTTCTTGGTGGGAGGTCGACCAATTCCCACACATGGTTTAACAAGATGGATTCAATTTCACTATTGACAACCACTTTCCAAAAAAGGGCTTCTGGAGTTGACATCTCTTCTGGGAAGTTACTAGGCTCACTTTCTAACATATACGTTAGAAAATCTGGACTAAACATTTTTTAAGTCTTTATCTTAATCTGCGTCTAGGTTCGAGGTCATCATCTTTCTCAATATATTCATTTTCTACATTATCTTGATGACTATTAGATGTCGTGTCGTAAGTTCTTTATAAGAACTTGAATCAACCACTTTATTATTATTAGAAAATATATCTTTGAAGAAATATGCACTTCTATATTCAATAATAGTATTTAAGTTTATATCAGGAATCTCAAATTTATGTTCAAGAAATTGATATGCACTACTATTAATTTCATAACCAATGAATGTGCAATCAATAATTTTTACCGCTATTTTAATCCTTTTAGGTTCAGAAATCTCCACCTTTATAAGACACGCCACACTTTGAGCTATTTGCAGTAAGGTGTTCGACTTTTTCACAACTCATACGGTATTTTATATGTTTTCTTATGAGGCATTTTATTAAGAAATTTAATTTGAAGAAAGCAAAGCTTCCCCCCATAAGTTCCGAGGTAAACCCGAACTTATCAACGTAGCATTCATCATTTCTTTTATAGTTCAATTTTTGCATTCTGCAATACCGTTAGATTGAGGTGAGTAAGGAGCGGTAGTTTGATGTATAATTCGATGTTTTTAACAAAATTGTTCAAAATAGGAATCATATTCACCTCATCTATCACTCCTAACTACTTTAATATTTTTGCTAAGTTGATTCTCAACTCCTGTTTTATAATGTTCGAAAACATTTAGCACATCATTATTGCTTCTAAGTAAGTACACATAAAAATATCTTGTTTAGTCATCAATAAAAGTAATAAAATACTTTTTCCCACCTCTTGTTTGTACAAATTTCAAATCACATATATCACTATGAATTAACTCAAGAGGGTTTATACTTCTTTTAATAGTTTTAAAAGGAGTTTTCAAATCACATATATGATTATGAATTAACTCAAGAGGGTTTGTACTTATTTTAATAGTTTTAAAATGAGTTTTAGTTAAATTTTATTCCACACACGTTTCACACTTGTGATTTGAATCAATAGTTAATCTACGAAAACTATCATAAGTAACAATACCTAATCTACCATGCCATACATTACAAGACTGAAGTAAATAAGCAGAAGATACATTCTTATTATTATTAATAGGCATTGCAATTATTACATTGAGTTTGAAGAGCCCATCGCACAAATATCTGTTCCCCACATACATAACACTCTTAGTGAGTACAAATTTATCAGATTCAAATACAAGTTTAAATCCCTTCTTACTAAGCAAGTATCCTAAAATCAAGTTCACTTTCGAATATCTAGGACATGAATCCCTTCGTTGAGAGTAAGTTTCTTTCCAAAAGTCATCTTGATTATAACTTTCCCTTTCTCTTCAACTTCAAAGTAGAAGAATATATTATGAAAAGTTTCTCCTTGTGATCATATTCTCGTCAGAACATATGTGATGAGTGGCCCCAATGTCCACCCACCATTCCCTAGAGTTTCCCACCATGTTAACTTCATAAACCGCAACCGAAAGGCTCAAATCATTAACATCATCAGAAAGGTTTTCAACTTAAGTGACATTGGCATATGCTGGATTGTGTTTCTTATTCCCTTAATTTTTCGATAATGACAATCTTTAGCACAATGTCCCGACTTGTCACACACAAAGAATTTTCCATCAAACTTTTTTAAGCTTCCACATTTAGGCCCTTTGAATGGACCGCCTTGGTTTACATGCTTCCTTTTCTTGTTCTTTCTACTTTTACCTTCTTTCTCAACGTGTGCTTTGGATTCTATAGGGTTTTTACTTTTTTCTTAGATACCCAATTATCCTTTTCAATCATTAATCTCACAATCAAGTACTCAAGCCCAATTTATTTACGTTTATGTTTCAAATGATTTTTGAAGTCTTTTCAAGATGGTGCCAATTTTTTAATCATTGCAGGCACTTGAAATGACTCACTCAATTCCATTTTGAAAAGATTTCATCATAAATCAATTGGAGCTCTCGCACTTGAATAATGACAGTCTTTGAATCAACCATATTAAAATCCAAGAATATACTGACAATGAATTTATTCATTCCGACATCTTCTGTTTTGTATTTTTTGTCCAAAGACTCCCATGCCTCTTTAGAAGTTTTAATAGGGATATACACGTTATACAATGAGTTTTCTAGATTGTTGAGGATATAATTTTTTGCATAGAAAATCAACATGTTTCCATGCATCCACTGCAAGATGACTACTTCGAGTAACTTCTTCTTCTTCTTCTTCTTCTTCTTCTTCTTGGTTTGGTGGCATGCTTTCGTATAATTCAAAAAGGTTGCTTTCTGCAGAATTCGAGTGACATGTCAGTTTCACGTTCTTTTAAAGTTGGTGTCGCTTCATTAAGAAATTTATCCAAGTTCAAAGTTGTTAAACAAAAAAACATTTGATGTTACCAACGTTTGAAATCAATCCCCTAACCTTTTTGGGTTTTTCACCATGTCCAACATTAGTCGTTACAATCGCAACGGGAAATGCAGCAGTTGATGTCATTTCTGTTTTAAACAGAAATAAATATGTATTTACAATAAGATATATGAGTGAATAATTATATTAATATGATCCCATAACTTTTATTAAATGACAACTTGTTGATAATTCACATGAAATAATACTAGCTATTTTTCTGAATAACAAAAATAACATACAATGTATATAAATAAATTTTATAAACATGAAACTATTAAATTTTATTTTTTGATTGTACAGAAATAGTTTTATTTCAGAAAAACATGCACAGAGGATTAAAAAAACAATTTTCGAAACATGGAAATTTAATTTAGTAACACAGAGATTATTATAAAATATTTGTGAAATTAATTAACCCAGAAAATCACTCTGAAAATTTATAAAAGTAGAAAAAAAGTTTCGTCTTAAGATTGTTATCCAAAATTATTATTTAATTATATTAAAGAAAGTATAAACATTAATTAATACATAGACAAATATTAAAAACTCATAATGAGAATAAATATATAATATTTGATTGAGGCAAATGTTGGACACTCTCTGCTTAAGACAAAATTTTCTCCGCACGGACTTAGTTGCAATCGTCTCACAGGATACAACAATTTCACTTGTAATAGTAGCACTCCAAATTGCATACCAACCGTGCAGAACTCTCAATTACTATGTGGACTCAAATGAACTGACAAAAGACATTTTTCTGTCTTCCACAAATGTATCTGAAGGAATGGAGGTTAAAAACGATTGAAAAAATCCAAACAGTTTACTATTAGGATAAAATCAAAATCTGAACAACCAACAATTAAAAGAAAAGAAGACAAATGGAATAAAATATGGCCCGAAAAATTAAATAAAATTAACCAACAAAAATTGCACTAAAAAATAATAAATGGCCCATTAAAATTGGCCCAAAAAGTTTATACTATGGCCAAGTTAAAAACTAAATCCCAAGAACTACGACCGACGAGCATGAGCACGAGCCGAGCCAGACAAGATAGGGTCGGGTTGGGCGGGTGTGCGACGGTGGCATGCGCACGTGTTGGGTCGAGAGTCAACCCAAGCCCATGTAAGTTCTCTCTGCTTCAAAGAGTTGGGATACCCTAAGGTCACTAAGCATTTAAGCTAAAATGGGTTATATTATACTACACCCAATTTTCACATTCTTCCTATGTGGGACAAGAGTTTTTAACATAACACTTCAACCAAATTCAATATTCCAAGTGGGTAATTTAAGGTACAATTTCTCATTCATTAATTTACGATTTAAATGTGTGAGTATACCACATTATACTCCTTGTAGAGGAGAACGCATTACCAGTTCGAGCCTTCTCAAAGGAAGTGCAGGTTCCATAAACTTGAACGAAAATTGATTTTGTCAACTCAATTGAATACCATAAAACTACTTTAAATTCTAACATATTTTATAAAACACAGTCCAATATCACTTGATTTTTAATTCTTCATCATCATTCACCCATTTCCAGTAAGATCATGTAACCGTTGATCTCAATATGTTTGTTATATATCCTTATGATATGATTATTGATATGTTTCTTTGCCATATGATCTTCAATAAATCGATGTATATGCATGTTACTTATGGTCGTTGTAATTCTTTGCCACGTTGATTTGTGGATAATCCCAACTATTAGATCCATTTGTTATTGTAGCTCTCAACACCTATGGTGCATTGTTAATAATGATGATACCACATTTAACCATTTGAATATTTTAAAGGTTTTAGACCTCCTTCTCTCTCCCATGATAGGAATGAGGTCCTATGATCTGTCAGAGACCTCCGCCACATAGCTCACAGTCCCTAGGATGATCCCAAAATAAACTAAGGGCCATTACTATACCCTCAGAACTATTGAACATGAAAAAGTTTGCTCAAACCATGGAAAAAATCTCAACCTTACCCATATAGAGGGCATAAAGCCTCAGACACGTCGACTCCATATATACAGAGATTACATCTTGGTACCACTATGAGTAATGGGAACTCCCTACCGAAATTATTCTTAAGCTTCAAGCCTATTCGACTAACCTCTAACTTGCATAGGCTAACCTCTATATTAATATTAATAACTCTACTAAGGGTTCACTACACTCATTTAAGAACAAGATATCTTTACACCAACCCAAAATTACCGTTGTCATGTTAGGAGGCCCCAGGCGCCGGACATATCCCTTACAACTTCTCTGGTGGGTAGGTGGAAATGACAGTCGTTGTTCCATCTATTGCCACTGTTATCTCACACTTGCATTGACCACTATAATCAACATTAAATGCTTGGAAAAACTACCTTACACCATGTACACCCCCTTGATCAACATGCCATCATGTCACTATAGTCATCAGACCTTAGGGCCACTATAGGCCACTCGCACTCTTCCTAATGGATTTCCTACATATTTGAAGTTTGAGAAAGGTTTAAGGAACCTTAAAATCCAAGAACTATAAAAAATCATAAGAGTATCTAGAGAATACTTATAGCTAGGATTTACCTTGTTTAATATGTATTAACCCATAATTTTTTATACTTTAATATAAGGATTGGGCCACATCCATCCTTCTATACTTTGAATTTTTTATTGAATCCTTATCCAGTGGAGGAACCCCTTGAGGAGTCCATCAGTTACTCCCAAGAGGACCTCTCACTCGTAACAAAGGCCTCAGAAACCTCAGACTCTCTTGGCTAAAGCTAAAAAGGTCTTAGACTTGTAATATCGTCAATTACAACTTAATATAAAGAGAAAAACAATTTATAATGGATATATGGCCCTCAGTTGAAGTTTCGAACCACTTTATATATATGTCTCTCCTTTTGACTCACCTCCTCACTGTCTGGTCTAAGGTCCTATAAGGAGCACCTGCTAGAGTGGAGGTCTCCAAAGATAATTCTATCACCGTTAGTTTGGCTCCATCTATGGGAAATATTGTTCCTTAGATCAATTATCCTAAACAAATTTTATCTTCATCAAGATAACAATAAATGCCAAATTATCTCTCTCCTTAAAAGATATGGAGGCTTGTAGGAAACAACTCCAATATCAATTGAGCAATGTTCTCCGGAGGATTCCTCCACCTCTAGTGATGGAGGAGATCTGTGGGCCCTAGTAAATAGAGATAGGGGAAAATCATGTCCCCAATTATAAAGATAAAGTATTCCTAAAGGTGTGTCCTAGATCCATTAGAGGTTAGTGACTCGTATCCCAATTAATGATCGTTTATCAGTCTCTGATGAGCAATCTTAAGGAGGTTTAACGATGGCAAGGCCCTAGGATGATAAAATCAAGAAATTTCAAGATAGATTGGGAAATGTTCTAAATGAATACAAGACTCAAACTCCTAATACCATCGAGTTGGAAGTACAAAAGGCTTTATATCCCTTATCTAATGATGTTCAACATTATGCTCTTCCTCCTAAGGATAAGATTCCTAATATTTATCACTTCAATGGATCAAAAGATCCCATCAAACACTTGGGAACTTACGTGTGTCTGATGCTCCTCTAAGGAACCCCATATGAGGTTCTCCACAAAGCTTTCATCTCTACCTCAAGGGGAACGACTAGGTACTCTTTTGATAAGATCAAACTAGGGACCATTAGAAACTTCACTGAGCTAGAAATATCTTTTGTTAGTCACTTAATCGGAGCTCAGAAGATGAGGAAACATGTCATTTCATTACTCCGCTTAAAAAAAAGTCTGAAGAGACTTTTAGTGAGTACACAAAGAGGTTTAACTAAGGAGCCTTGTCAGTTAATGGTTTGAATGACACCATTTATGTGGAATCCTTCATATTAGGCCTCACCTTAGAGTATTTACGATTATTTTTCAGCAAGACACCCCCTGATCCATGACAGAGCTGATCGAGATATCTCAAAATTACATGAACATCAAAGATGAGGTCATTGTAAGGCATACAATGGCTTCCCCTCAATAAAGGAAAAGGAAAGAGGTATTCTCATGCCTTAGGGAATACTTCAGGTCCTTAGAGGCCAAGAAGAAAAAGAATGGCAGAAAGAATAATGGAATCCCAAAGAAAAACACTTCACCCCTCTCACAACTACCATAGAGGAAGTATTATCAGTTGTAAAATTGCAATACCTTTTACCTTCGCAAAATCCCGTGAGGGTCCCACAGAACATAAGGGACAAGTCCAATTACTTTTGGTTCCACAAAGACCACATGCATAATACCAGTGAATGTTTCCACCTTAAGAAGGCTATTAAGGTAGTTATCAAGCGGGAGTACATCAAAGAATTTATCGCCAAAGATGTTGGCAAGGTTATGGTCCAAGTACCTATGATTTATAAACCAAAGGAACTTCAAGGCATTCATGCTTGGTTCCCTAGCTAACTCTAAGTTCACATGGACCACAATAAAGAGTTATAAAGCTTTGACACTTGACTTTGAAGAGAAGCAATTGAGGTCCAAGAACCTCAGATGTGTAACTATAAGAATTACAAGTCTCTCAATCGTGATTCTAAAGATATTTCTAAGGTTTTAGGACCCAAAACGAGTTGCAAGGCATTCATCCTTGACTCTGGAAATGGTTTAAGGTCTAAGGACCTCATGCAGACTAACCTTAAGGAATTCCAAGTCTTCTATCATTGATTCTAAAAAAGTAACCAAGGTCTCGGGGCCTAAGACAGTCGTCATCAAGAACTTTTCTTCTGGTTCTTTTTAAAAAACCAAAAGTTAAAAAAGATTAGAATTTTTAGACTTCAGCTCAAAATAATTTTTTTGGGACCAAGAGTTACAATTTTGAAAAAAAATTGTTGAACCCAACGTTAAAAATACCTAGTTCTAAAATCCCAACTCTTATAATTTTTTAGTGGACCAAGAGTTTATACCAAAAAATTCTTAGATTACAGAGTTTTAAATAAGGATCCCACACATTTCCTATTATCTAAGGCTTTTATCCTTAGTTAATTCAAGTTATGAGGTCTTATGAACCTTACCAGAACACATTTCTAGTTATTAAGGCCACCGTCCTTAGTTAATTCAAGTTTTGAGGTCTTACGACCTTTGGCATAACACATTTTCATCTATTTAAGACTTTCATCTATATTTAATTTAGATTCTAAACTCTTATGACCTTTAATAGAACATGGTTACTGTTATCTAATGCTTTCATCCTTAGTTCATTTGAGTTATGAGCTCTTACGACCCTTAGCAGAGCAAGTTCTTTCCCAAGGAATTCATCCTTGAATATATTTTGAGGTCTTTAGTTCCTTATAAGTGTTTAATATATGGTACCAACCTTTTCACTACTGTTTTACCAAGTAAATGAGCGATTGGGGGGGGGGGGGGGGGATACCTCATACAAAAAAAAAATCCTTAGAAAATAAAATAAAATGAAATTGCAGACAAGAGTGAAGCACAAAATGTTGACACATATATTAAATAGAGAACTTCAATTATAATGGCACATGCCCTACAAACAATACAAAATTTTAAAGCCATTTAAAGCTTAGGGTTATCAGCATCTTCTTTGTCCTTCACAAGGGGGCTTAAATAGGTTGGATCTACACAATTGAAGAGTTTGGATCTTCTACCTTGGTTATAGATATTTGGGCCTCAGTAGCTTCATCATTACTACTGCCCTCACTCTCGGATTCATCTCCCTCTGACACCATCTCTTTAGTAAATATTTCAAAAACATTAATATCGAGAAAGATAGATTGAACCTTGACCTTGCAAGCGTTAAATCCTGAGGAGTACCTCTGAAAGAGTAGCTTCTTGTTAGCATAATGACCCAGATTAGCACTAATCTGATGATTTTCCATGGGACCCAAATTCCCTCAAAGCTCAGAGTGCTTTATCGGAAGTCCAGAAAGTTCCTCCTGCAGGTTTAGGTGTTGGGCCAGCATACAGTCCCTCTCCTAGCTGAAGTTAGAAATATGCTTTTTTTAAAACTCCACATCCTCAGCTATATGATCAACCTTCTTATTCTCAGTTTGGAGATCCATCACCTCGTTTTAAAGAGTCTCAACAACCTTCGTGTGCAAGGTCAAGCTATTGACATGAGACTTTTGGGCCTCAAACAAGGGACTTTGAGTGTAAAAAAAGGGTTTTACTCTCATATAGAGCTTATTTATATAGGAGGAGAGATTGGTCGAGACAAGTAACCTGAGACTTCAAACTTTCCCTCTCATCCTCTAAAGCAAAAATCTTGATCCGCTGAAAGAAAATAATCTCATAAAGCTCCCTTACTCCAAGCCTTCTAACCCTCAATGACATAAACCATGAAGGCCTCGTGCGGTGCCAAGACTAAAACAAAATGAAGAACATAAAAAAGGCAATATGATAAATACATTCATCTAAAAAGATATAAAAGCACAAGTTTACCTTGCCGATAATGAAGATGATCTTCTTAGAGTTGGCCCGAGTGCCCTTACCCCTCAGTTTGGTGATCGTCTCAAAGCAATTGGTCATAATTAGAATGGTCAAGGATTCAATAGATGAGGAATATTGATTCTTACTATCTAAAGACTTAGACCGAGAGTACCTCCTCCAAGAATTTTAACTTAGCTCCATCACCAATTTCAATAGATTCCCATCCTGGTCTAAGGTCCTAGGCTTGTTAGAAGATTTTGAGGAGGTCTCCAAAGTGATATTATCCTTTACTAGAGACACCTCATACAACTTGAGATGACTCCCCACTATTTATTTCCCATTTACAAATAATGAATCACTATGTTTGATGAGACCAGGGGCTACAAGTCCCTTGGAATAGAAGGTTTATTCCAAGTTACCCCAGAAGACCCACCTACCTTTGAATATGCTTGTAGAAAAGGTAAAATTTTCATAATGGTCTCTATGAAGATCTCTTCCTATTGGTAAAATTTATTGGCGGGGTCAACGTGTTTTGCCATCAACTTTACTCCTGGAACTGGTATCCTAACAAGCTCATTTAACTTTTTGCACTTGACAACACTATACCTCTTTCCCTTTCCCATAGTTGGCGGAATGTAGGACTTCTTGGCCAGACGTCTAGCTAACCTCCGTTGTTCATGCTCCTTTATTGCGCCCAAACACAAGAAGCCATTAAAAGTAAAGGATTAGTGACAATATAAAAATAAAAAATATAGATAAGAAGTTGAACAATCTTATTTCGAGAACAATGCGAGTTAAGGATAACCAAGATCTCAAAAGGAGGCAAGACCTCATCAACATTGGGAGGAATCACAACATCGTTTTTCACTATATCTTCCTCGCCCTTACTGGCCTAAGGTACCTCAGAGGTAAAGGGAGGGATCTCAAGGGCTTCAATGGACACCGTCTTGTGCTTTTTATGGATCAATGCAAAGGCATCAACGTCTTCCTTAACGATGATTTCTAGAGCTTCAGACACCCCCTCCAGAGGAGTTCATCTGAGGTAGAGTACCCAAAACATTTTTTAACAACCTTTGAGGAGTGACCAATATCTCGAAGGGGATTACCACCAGCTTCAAGTATTTTATCATCCTCTCTATATCCTTATGGATATAAAAGATCAATTCTGAAACTCAGAAGAAACAAGAAGAAACTTGGCACAATCTCAAGTTAAACGAGCAAAAGATAAAGACCGTGGAAAAACTTACCCATAGGTGAGGGAGTTCACCACATAGTGGGGCAACGAAACTTTTCAACAAGGTATGGAGTATCCTAGGCTCCTCCAATGAAAGAATCTCCTTCCAAGCTTTAGGAGTGTTATAATTCTCCCTAGCAAAGGCCGAAGGAGTCTTAGGACCATAGTACTTCAAGCCCTTGTATTTTGACTTTCTCTGCACATGTACACTTAATAAGATGAAGAATTGGGAAGGGGAAGCATCGAAATGGCCTCGTGGAAATATACAATGGTAGCCATCAAAAGAATCAAAGAATTTTCCATAATCTGAGTAAGGGCCACCATTATGAATTTTAAAATCTCCATCGCCAAATGAGGAAATGGAAACCAAGCTTCATATGCTAAAAAGTTACTCATTGAAGCACATGTGTTGGGGGACCAGAAAACAATCCCTCTCATTAAGCCTAGAATACATCAGAACCATATTGTCAGGAATTTGGTAGCATTAGTGTATGAACTCCAAGTCCTTCTCAGTAATCTTTGAAGAAACAAGAGCCCCACTAGAGAAACTGAGGTCACTAGGCCCTAGGTAGCTCATCACCCGAGTTCTAGTCGGGAGACGCCAAGTGGGGATCTTGGTAGAAGTCCCAACCCCTTGTTCGAGGGTCAAAGGCAAATTGAAAAAGGGTACCACTATGGCCATTTTGGGACTTGGAGGTTTGAAGGGGAAAATCCCCTCCCTCCGTTCGCACGATGTTTTGGGGGCTATAAGGGATATGAAGTGATTGTCATTAAGAATGTGAAAGTGTGTGAATGTGTAGGTATTGGAGTTGCCATCCTATTTTGTCAAAATGGGCAAAAAAGATAGCCATATACGAAGAGACGACACAAAAAAGAGTAATTGATGCATGAGAAACCAAATGAATTACGAGTTCAGAGACTATATTACGGAATGGGAAAGTGTTAGGCACCCATTCTTCTCTTTCGGTCTCTCATGGGAAGTAAATTGTTCTCCTTCTCCTAAAACATGTAATCATGTGTATAATATGTGTGGAGTGAAAATGTGTATATATGTGAACAATGTGTGAGGGGTGAAATCATTGTATCCATGTTATGGAAGAGACGAGAACGAATCATTCTAGGGAGTAAAAATAAAATAAAAGAAATAAATATAAAGATAGACAAAATGTAAGTGATCCACTGGATAATGACTCACTCCAGAAGAGTGAATACACATGTCAACGGGATCGCTAAAAATGAGTAAATGAATAAAAATGGCTAAACCAAGAGCGATGTGCTGGATCATGACTCAATATAAAAAGTGAATACGTGTGTCAACGGAATCACTAAAAGGTGATAAAAATGAGTGAAAGATAAATACTATGAGCGATGCGCGGATCATGACTCACTATGAATGAGTGAATACGAATGTCAACGAGACTGTTAAAAAGTGAGAAAATAAATAATAATAATAATAATAAAATAATAATAATAATAATAATAATAATAATAATAATAATAATAATAATAATAATAATAATAATAATAATAGATAAACTATGAGCGATGCACCGGATCGTGACTCACTATGTAGAAGCAAGTACATGTCAACGAGACCGCTAAAAAGTGAGAAAATAAATAATAATAATAATAATAATAATAATAATAATAATAATAATAATAATAATAATAATAATAATAATAATAATAATAATAATAATAATAATAATAATAGGTAAATTATGAGCGATGAGTTGGATCGTGACTCGCTATGAAGGAATGAGTACGCATGTTAACGGGATCATTAAATAAATGAACTAACCATTGGAGTAATAACATGTAAGGATAAGAACAAAGTGAAATAAATAAAATGAGGACTCGATAATCTCGATATGCCTACATAGCCGAAATCGACGTCAAAGTCCACGTAGTTCGAATGCTGATATAAATTGGGGTTTAACCCATAATTCAAGATTAGATTTCCTCTTTTTTAATTTATGAAAAAGTGTGAAAAGTGGTGATAGTGTGAGAAATGTAAGAAAAACTCTACTTTTGGCTTTATAGGATAAACCCTCTTTTTGAGTTTTTGAATTTATGAAAATAGGTTTGAAGATATATAAATAATAAAAAATATGATTAGTAGCGGGGTAAAATAAGAATTAACTACAAAGTGTGATAAAAGTAAAGGAATATGTGAAATGACACTACATTGTCAAAGTATGATGAAGAGGGTTTAGACTTATAAAATGGTTTGAATTCTAATTTTAGAAGTTTTAGAATTTGATTTTTGGATGGTGATTGAGTGGTGGCAAGTGGTGAGGTGGGTGGTGATGTAAGGGAATGTAAAATAATCTTTTTGGGAGTGATGTAATAAGGTTGGGGCATTAATTACAGCACTGAAGGATCAGGAATGGTAGGTTAGGGTTTCCTTAAATATGGAGACCTAAAAGGTCAAAATGACAAAGTTGTTGTTGGGGGGTGTTCCAGTCATAGAAATTGTCTTGCCTACTAACAAGGGTGCTAAACATGGTGACCAAGCAATGCTTTTCCTGTTGTGAAGGTGTGCCTATAGGCATGCTGAAACGGACCCTGCGGTAAAATGATCGTAAAATGCAAATAGTATGTCCGATTCGAGCATGGTCGGGATCGTTGGAAAGAGTATTCAAAGATATATGAAATTTGTTAGAAATACTATTGGGTTAAAAAGTTGAATAAATTTAAATAGATCTCAAAAAGCATCTAGTCGTTCTCCAATTAGGGTTTCTTAGTAAAATGCAAATCGTAAGTACGATTCGTACATGGATGGACCATTGGAAAGGACCTTTTTTGGATCCCTTGGAGGTGTATGGGGGTATTATAATGCGGTTTCTATAGAGCCCCTCAACAGGTGAGATGAGGATAAGTGAAGGTCATTAAAAGATATACACATAATAGAGGTTTGTGATTATTGAGTCCTTATGAGACGAAACTCTTGTGGGAATAGGTTTTGATTATCATGGGGATAAAGGTATAACTATGTGGATCTAAGGAGTGCATGAGACTAATTTAAACGATTACAACCTAATTCTTAGGCTCAAGGTCCATTATTAGGGCCTCAAGAGCATATGAAATCGATATGGGGATCCTGACCTAATTGTGAGGCCAAGGTCAATTCTGGGACCTAAAGAGTTTGTACAACAAAAATAGGGATCGCTGCCTAATCCTAAGGGCCTAGGTCAATTCTGAGGACCGAAGAGATGTGTGAAACAAATACGAGGATTGCAGTATAATTCTGAAGTCCAAGGTAAATTTCGAGGACCTAAAGAATGTATGCGACAAATACGGGAATCGCATACTAATTCTGAGGGCCAAGGTTAATTCAGAGGACCAAAAGGGTGTGTGCTACCAATAAGTGGATCGAGGCCTAATTGTGATTTCCTAGGTTAGATTTAAGGACCCAAAGGGTGAGAACGTCAGTTTTGAGGACCTAGGGCATAAGAAGATCAATTTTGAGGACTTAGAGCATGAAAAGTTCAATTTTGATGATCTAGAGCGTGTATGATAGTCTTGGAAAAGATATGCGATGACGTGAGGATTTTCTATAAAGTTTTGGATTTTTCAGAGAGTTTTTACAATTTTTGATAATTCTAAATACTTATATAATTTTTAGTTTTGATAATTTTCATGGAAAATTGTGCAATTTTTGTGTAAAATTTGAATTTTTATGATTTTTGAAATTTTTCGTGATTTGTTTGGTTTTTGATGAAGTTATTAATGTGCGATTTTTTTTTATGAAATTTGAGATTTTATGAATTTATGAATTTTTAGGGATTTTGTTGGAATTTTTCGGCACATTTTTAGCATTTTTTGAAATTTTGTGACAAAATTTGGAGGGGGGCTGATAGGCTGACCAGTGTCAGTCGAAAGGGGCACATAGATTCGGAGCATTTCACGGGTTCCTAAGGCTAACGACCGATTGGCGGGCTTAGGGGGTGACAACAGACATACTATTTAGCCTCCTATATAAAGAGGGGAAGGCAACCATCATTTCTCACACCAAAATGATTTCTCTCCTTTTCTCTCTCTGGAAAAATATTTTTTGGGCGGTGATGATTGGGATACATTTAAGTGGGATCACCTCGAGGGAATGCCGATGGGGATGGAGAACGTATACTAAGATTCTAAGACCATGGCGTATGATTGGATTTTATTACGTGAACCTGAGACTCACCGCTCGGCTAGGGTGAAAAAACATGAGGGCTATGTCACTATTTTTTATTTATTATATTATTTGATTTGATTTTGTTTTGGATTTGAATAACTTTGTTTAGGAATTTATGTTATTGAATTTTTTTTTGCCGACGAACATCCCATTGAAGAAAGTTTGCTCCCGAGGATTGATGGGGGTGAAAGCGGTCTGGGACATCCTGCAATACCCCGTGTAAATAGACATTTAGGTCGATCAAGTCTAAACATAAAATTATATGAAATATTTAAAACAAATCAAATACTATTCTCACCATGGAGAGAACAAACGAAACAATAACTCAAGTAATGTGGAAATGAAATGAAGATCCTCAATGTAAACCCATAATAGAATACCTATAGTCATTAAAGATATACAATAATGTCTCGACAACAATATCTCAATACAATCCTAAAGAATGCCCAAATAATACAAGCCAATTATATCTCAACATACAAATTCAAGTGTCTCCAAATTCATCTATGACTGAAAAGTAAAAATAATAGCTAAATAAAATAGAGACCCACAATGACCTTGAAACTGATATCCTAGGAGAGAGATATGAATAGAAATGCCCACTGGAACAAGGAAGCTATATGGGAGGTCCAACCCTAGCGCCTGAGTTCCACGTAAAGAGATGGGTCAAAATCCTAGCAAGTAACTTAGCTACACAACTCAAAGCAGTTACATAAATAGATGATAGAGCCACTGTTTAATAATTTAATGACCGGTCCAACCTAGAAATGTAACCTCACAATGTATTAGAATGATCCAATTCCTTTAGTTAATTATTCATTCTAAATATTTATGGAGCACATAACCGATATGTGGCCCTTCCTCTCGGCCATCTCATAAATATAAAGTATGCCAAATTTTAATAAGCACATAAACCTCGGTCGTCCGTTATGCAGCGTCGAAATAACACAATCACATTAAATCATAAACGTCACATTTTATGCCCTGACGCCACCTGGTATTCGCATGGCCGAGAATTCACATATCACAATATCGGGGTGTCTTAGTGCCCACCCATTCATTTACATTTCATAAGTTCATTTATCAATGACATCTTTAATACATCTTAAAACGCTATGAGCAATAACTCAAAACCCAATTACCCAACCCTCAGGTCTTGTCATTTATCCTCTTTGTACATTTTAGTCCATTTTATAAGGAGCTAAAGGATTAGTGTTGTTACGTCTAACCTTTCGCAAAGAAAAGAATTTAAGTAAGGGTATATTAGTTTAATTAAGGTTTTGAGTCGTCACAACTATGCTTCTCTATACTGCGTGCATGGGACATCTCACCGCAGTGAAATCCTAACAAGGAACCCACCGATACACTTACATTTAGATAGGATGATTGTTGTTACACATTTGATTAGGGTTTATTATGAGAGGATATAGAGAGAGTTTGAAAGTCTATATATACTATCTATCCAACTACCAAGACATCAAATACAATCGTCCTATACACCTTCTATCATCTACATGATAAAACATACCAATTATGATAATACCTCGAGAGAGGGCTTATATGTGTTCTTTCATAAGGGAGAAATATAATTAACTTACAAGTGTGATACATTATAAGGCCTCATATACGTATCAAGTGTCACACGTCATTAAATATGCATTCACATTAATTCTTATGACATATATGAAGTTCTCGTAATAATTCCCATTAATATGGGTCATAAATATTAGAAGTGATACTCTTGATGCATAATATAAAACCCTTATAAGAATGCGTACGTTTTGAATTATTCCACTTTAAATTTAACTCCATTTTATACACTAATTAAACATCGATTCATCAAATCCTACAATTAGGGTCCAAAACTAAATATCAATTTTTATGTTTCGAGACCTACGAATGACTTTCACAAAAATATGGTACGCAACAAATAACTTCGAGTATCTAAAACTACTTAAATTCATCCATTTATACTTTAATTAGGAATATATAAATTCCTAGGGGTTTCTAATAAATTTTAGCATTTAAGAATTAATTTAGGTGAGTTTAACAACTATGCATATAAAGGGAGGAGGGTATAAAGTCACTTGCCTCGAAACGCATTCCAAACACTCCTTGAATTTGATTTTGAAAATCCCTTTTAAAATGCCGCTCAAAATATCTCTAGGGTTTGATTTGGAAATACAAGAAAATATTTGGGGTGTAGTTTGGAATTTGATGGTTGATTTGACCATTCCCAAAATAATGGGGAACAAGGGTTAATTGCAATTATTACAATTCTTCCCCAACTTTATTCCCTCTCTCTCTCTCTCTCTCTCTCATAATAATGCCCTTTATTTTGTTTCTATTCTTAACTAGGGGTGTGCATCAAACCGAATGGACCGAATGGACCGAAATAACCGAACCGAACCGAACCCACTTTTACGGGTTTTTTAAAATTCGGTCCAAAATAAGGTTTTAAAAATGAAGGACCGAATGTATCCGGGTCGGTCTTGGGTTTGGTTTTAAAAAGTGGGTCTAAGACCGGACCGGACCGGTTTAAATATATACACATTAAATAATAAAAATATATATGTTAATATACAAAAGTTATTGATATATATGTTAATATACAAAAAAGTGAGTTTTAAGGAGAAAGTTATTGTAAAAAAGTGCAGAATTTTACCATGAAAAAAACAGCAAAAAAAAAAAAGCAAAAATAATAATTTTAACATATGTTAATATACAAAAGTTATTAATATATGTTAATATACAAAAAAGTGAATTTTAAGGAGAAAGTAATTGTAAAAAAGTGCAGAATTTTAACATGAAAAAAACAGTTAAAAAAAAAGCAAAAAAAATAATTTTTTTAATCAAACCGTGTCAAACCGAATTGGATCGAACCCGGACATTATTTGGATCGAAACACACTTGGACCGAACCCGATTAATCATGTCCGGTTTCGGGTCTTAATAAACATGGACCGATTAATTCGGTCCGATCCATAATAATGTATAAATCCGGACCGAACCAGACCGTGAACACCCCTATTCTTAACAAATCCCATCCTTTTTACCTCACTTTCTTTACTTCACCCGATGTCATTAATTGCCCCTTTCTTAATTTTTTTTTTCGTGCTACACTATGGAGAGAAAAGGAAAGCTCAATAGTGTCGGTTGTCGCAAATAGGACAAGGGGGATCTCCTTGTTTTCCGTGTTCCATCAAGGAAGAAAAAAGGAAACTCAATAACTATTGTTGACGCAAACAGGGGAAGGGAAAATGTTCCTCTATCTTCACCTTATGTTGGCTCTAAATGTTCCTCTATCTTGACCTTGTGTTGGCTCTTCCCAAGCCTTTAAAACCCTACAAGCTACAGTTCTCTCACCTAGCAATAAAGCCTCTCCCTGCTTTAGTTCTCTCACCTTGATACTAAAGCCATCGACTTCTAAATGGCAAAGGGAATAAGGTCTAAAAGTGCGGATATCTTAAAAAAAAACTACTATTAGCTACCCAAATTTACCATTTAGCCCCACACCCAAATAAACATTCACTTTAGTCAAGTAAATTATTGAAATCCTTTATTTTTTAGACCAAGTTTAAATCTCATTGTCCAATTAACTCATCACCTTATAATATTAAATCACTTAATCAATGTTAATAACACTAACATTAGTTAGCGTGAGAAAGTGGTTTCTTAATGTATATGCTCTGATACCACTTGTTATGGGCGAATGCCCCCAAATTTTAAACTCAAATTATGAGATGGTTCAATGATATACCAAAATTTTAATTTTTCAAAAATTATTTAATTTTCTTTACTTTAAAAGCACAATTAAACACATGAAAAATCAAACTAAACTTAAAGTGAAAATAAACTACAAACAATTAATTTCCATTTAAACCAAAATCTAATTCAATTCAAGTTAAACAAACCAAGAATGAATTTTATCTAATTAAATTAATGCCGACTTGAATTAAATTAAATTAAAATTTACCCCAACTTAATTAGCATCAAATTAAATGAAGTTGTGATTTAAACCAGATTTTATCTTGATTACCCTAGCATGCATCTAAGTGATATTTTGTAAGATAGAATAAATCACAAACACACTACGCCGTGATGTACGAGGGAAAAATGTCGGACGGCCCTGCCTACAAGTCCACTAAGTATGGTATGTTTACAAATACAAGACAAAAGACTTACAACACACGACTTGACTCCGTCTAAGCCTCCACTCTCCTTCTTGCATCAACCTCCGCTTAGTTGACAACTACGGACTCCATCGCAGTCTCGAAATCTACCGATGGGGCACAACTACCATCAAACCATATGATGGCCTTTCCAACGTATGCACACCATGAATCAAGAGAACGATCTACTCTTTGGGTAAAGAAGGAACCCAAAGAATCTCCTTTGATAGGTAGAGAAGAAATCCGGTGCCAAACAATCTCCAAGAATATATATATATATATATATATATATATATGTGTGTGTGTGTGTGTGTGTGTGTGTGTGTGTGTGTGTGTGTGTGAACTTGGATTTAAACAAACATGGGTGTAAACATGTGTTTTTGGAAGAAATTTGATCTTTAAATTCAACACTTAAAAGGGACTTTTGTTGGAAGTATTTTTCTCTCAAAACGATAAGCGAGCGAGCATACACAATCCATGATCATAAATGACCCAATATACCTTAGGGCTAACTTCTCGTTCTTCCCAAAGCGCATCATCCCCTTCATAGGTGATACTTTGAGGAGAACCTGGTCGCCGACCTGAAACTCCCTGTCCTACCTATCCAGGTCTGTGTAACGCTTTTGTCTACTTTGTGCTGCCTTGATTCGGTCATGAATCATTCAGCTTTTCTCTGAAGTCCCCCGAATGAACTCGTGTCCTAATAAACTTGTGACACCCTGCGATTTCTCACGGTCGTTTGATCAAGCTGCATATGAAATATTGGGGATGCTTAAAGAATTTATATCATCCTTAGCATCAATGTAAACTAAAAAATACGGTAAACTAAAACCAACACAATAAATGATGAAAAGAAATACCAAACTGTGAAAAATTGAATCCATTATATAAAAATATCTGATTACAACTGTTTAACTTAATAAAAGAGTAAAACTGAAACTTCCTCTAACTATAAAATCCAAACTGAAATACAAACAGAGTACAAATGTAACCTTCTACGTAACTCTGAATATTCTGAGAACTATAGTGAACCAGTGACTCCAACTCTACGAATACCAAGCTGGATTGCCATAACCGCAGGTCTAACCACTCATTCCTGTTAACCTATTTATACAATAATTATACCTGGGGGGACATTATATAATTTGAGTTAACAGCATAAAGTTGAAAGAATTAACTTTCAATACTAATAAATAATGATGCAAGTAATTTGTAATGCATTCCACCCAGTAGCTCTCACGTGTAATAAGTATATCACCTCTCACCTAAGTGCAATACTACGTGTATGCCCCAACCCAAGGCATAATTATGCAAAGGCCTTTGTATCTCGACAATTAAGCACTAACACACAATTAACAACTATCGTGGAAAGCTACCAAAAACCTAAATAGGATTTCACCCCAAGGCCCACACATATATTTTCATTAACATATTCCTAGTCTCATAAAAGTAATGCTCTGCCAATTTAAATGACTTTTAATTAATCGAATTATTATCCAAACTACCATAAAGGATAGGTGATAACTACATACTCTGGGCACAGGAGTGTAATTAGACACATGTAAAAGTGCCACCCTAAATATGTACCCCCGAAATGTCACTCACGAGGACATATAAGTAAACCACATAAAGTACCTAACATGCTATAAGGTTCAATATAATGTCTATCATTAGACTACATTAATTCTTATCTAAGGCGCGCGCACACACACACACACACTATATATATATATATATATAACACGAAGGCATCTACCCTCGGTTACCACCTCGTGCTTTTATCGGTAAGTTTGGAGGATTCCTTCATGTAACGAACTTAAACAATAAACACATAAATGATGGGAGAGATCATACGTAGTATAACCATTAATTGTCCCATACCCGACCCGACTAATGGTTCCCGTCAAACAACCTTCTCTTATCATGAAGAGGACATCCCTGAATGCATGTATAAAATAATGACCTCCACTGCGGTAGCACATCTCAGTCAGCGTACGGTACACGATCCGATGTCAAACGCGAACCCCAAATCGATAGATCCTACCACGAGTAAATGTATGTTCACATAATCACACAATATATATATATATATATATATATATATATATATATATAACACGATAGGATAACACATACACTCAAGTGTACCCAAACATCTAGATGCCCATATCGTTGGATCCTTATCTAAATTACGTTTACAATATCTCTAAACGAAGCTAAACACACACACACACACACACATATATATATAGGGTGTCCCATACAATCAAGCATACCCCAAACTAATTAAATCCTAAAATATTGGATTATTCTTCACGTTCTTAGGATCATCAGCTCTAATCCTATTAAATTTGACTCCTAGTGTATTTCATCTCTGAACTATGAGTACATTTATCCATATACATACAGACACACACTGTTTCGTAATGTACATATATGTTTCATCATTTAATTAACAAATTAATTTCACGGCCAAAATCCTCTCAAGACCTGAATATTATTTCCCAACCACTTTAACTCGTTACTCTCTAAGTTTGATATATACATACGACCATAGGTTACCGCTCACTCATGCGTTTACCCATTCTAACCAAATCATAACATTGGATGTAAGTACAATAGTACAAGGGTCAAAGCTATAACCTACGTAACTATCCTTAATATTAGCAAAGTCTGATCCATCAATAATTAGGTGTAGTAATCCTAAAGGAAAGTCCCAACTTAAAATCACTAAATCTAACTTTAGGTCTTGTGCATCGTTTAATAGAAAAATCATATCAAATCCAAATAAAATCAGAAAAATACAAAATCAGTGCCCACACCTTCGTATTTTGACTATACACAATTTGGAAAAATTTCCAAAGTCGTTTGAATGATAAAAGAACCTCGTTTGAATGGGAAAAATACCTCATTCGAACAAGACACGTACATTGTTCTAACTAAAAAAGACAATGTGCTTCATCCCCAACTATGAAAATTAGCCCCAAAACTCCTAAAAAACCTCCATTAAAGCCCACCGAGATCTCCAATTGAACCCCCATCATACCAAAACCTAAGAATAAGATCTAGAGGCAAGAATCCTAATGATTACTAATCATAAAGGGTTTTCAACATGATTTTAATCAACACTCATATTAACCAAAAATTCCTCAAGAGCAATTTATAAATCCCTAATATCTTTCAATACAAGATTTATTAAACATGGATTCTAACATCATTCCCAATAGTTATTCAATGTCAATTTCGGGTTTTATTACCAAAATTTTTACGTTCAAAGTAATCTTAATCAATAATTAATTCTAAACGGTCCCAATCCTAAATCATTATATAAATCAGTCCCCAATATGTGTACAAGCCCAAAATTGTATGAGAAATCATGCTTATAAATTAAGAAACATATTATAAAAGGTTTTGCAAGAAAATTCTTGCTTGAGATTGTAAGATTGAAGAACCCTTCTTGAATTCCGTTTGCCTTCTCCTCTCCAAGCTTGCCTAATTTTGCCCAAGTGTTTATGGCTGCTAGGTTTAGGTTTAGTGGATGGAAAATACCTAAATGATGTGGTTTAACTCCTTTTTCAAACTCTCCACATATCTTCATGAGGCCTAATTTCAATCCCCTTAAAAGAACCCGGAATGCTACCCGGAATAGCCCAAAATCTCTCCTAAAGGTATAACTACCCCCGGGACCAATTTAAAGCGATAAAAACATATAAAGGAACATCCGCGTCACCCTAAAGTCCAGTCCAAAAGATACTGCCCACAAATCACGGTAAAATATCACGGCGTCAATAAAATGACAGACTTAATTATTTTAAGCATAGACAAAGCCTACAACCATATAATTAATATCACTAATTAATTATTATTAACACACATTACAAAAATCATACCGCATATACTATTTTATTACCATCTAAATTATGCCAAATCATTGTTACTAAGACACAAAAGTAATAATTTATCTTATTTATTAGTTTATTCGCACTTAATAATAAATAAATATAGTCCACGAAAATATAGGGTATTACAAAACTACTCTCACCCATGTCCAACCAATATAGTGATGACCTACGGGATCGCCCATAAAATGCCTCATGCGGTGCCATACAAATGGGCCTACCAACCTCCCTTGAAGTTCAAAGCACTTGCCTAAAGCACATCCTCTATAGTCTGGTTCACCCATTTTGTCGGTCCATCTATTTGAGGGTGTTAAGACGTACTCAAGTACAACCTGGTCCCCATAACCTCCTGAAGACTGACCCAAACATTGCATATGAAAGTTGGATTTTATTCTGAGATGATTAATAATAGTAGTCTATGTAACCATACAATCTCTGCTATATACAAATGTGAATTATGCTCTACTATTAAATTTGTTCGAATGGGTATTAAATGTGTAACCTTTATCAAGCGATCCACTATAACCCAAATAGAATCATACTTCTTTGGCATCAAAGATGACCCAGTGATGAGGTACATAGAAATGTTTTCCCACTTCCATACAGGAATGGGTATGGGTAAAAGATATCCTAACGATCATTGATGACTCACCTTCACCATTTGACTAGTGGTATATTGGGAAACAAAGGTAGAAATTTTCTGCTTCATCTTAGACCACCAATAGTATATCCTTAAATCTTGATATATCCTATCCCCATCGGGATGTACCAAAAACTGCGATCTATGGACCTTATGCATGAAAACCATACGCAACCACGTGTGATAGCACAACAAACCACCCTTGTATCACAATCTAACATCTGACCCCATGGTATAAAGAGGTACACCAAGGGTCAAAAGATCGATCACCTTTTTCTTGCAAAGATCATCATCTGATTGTGATCGAATTACCCACATAAAGATGTCAAGAGTCACGGTGAGCATCCCTATAAATGCATCGACTAACTCATAAATCACCTGAATGAAACCTATATTGGTTAACAAAAGAAAAGATAAACGATCGCTAGGTTGTCGACTTAAAGCATCTGCCACTACATTGGCCTTCCCTTGGTGACAATAAATCATAAACTAATAGTACTAAATAGACTTGAAACATCATCACCGTTGTATGTCCAGATCCTTCTGCGCGAATAATTATCGGAGACTCTTATAATCGTTAAAGGGCCTAAATTTTTCACCCCATAAATGATGCCTTCAAATGTGTAGAGGGAACACTATAACTACTAGATCTAAATCATAATTCAAATGGTTCCTCCTGCGGGTTTTTAACTTTTGAGATGCATAGTCAATATTTTGATCCTTCTACATCAACACTTCACTTAATCTCTATAAGAAGGCATCGATGCATACCAAATACTCAACCTCACTCCTAGGTAGAACCAAGACTGGAGCCAAAGTCTACTTCTCCTTGAGAGTGTCAAAGCCATGTTGACATCTCTCAGTCTGTACAAATTAAAACCCCTTCTAAGTCAACTCAGTCAATAATCCCGTAAATCTTAAAAATCTCTGAATCTAATGAACCTCCAATAATACTTGACCAATACCCCAAGAAAAACTATAAACCTATGAAGGTGTGGTGGGTTGTTCCCAACACAAAATGGCCGACACCTTCTTCGGATACATCGATAATCTTATCTCCGAAGCTACATGTCCCAAAACCCTCATCCCTCAATTCCAAGACTCATATTCCTAAAACTTCTCTTATAATTTGTGCTCCCGTAAAATTTAAAGTGCAACCCTCAACTGCTTGGCATGCTCCTCCTTGATCCGTAATAAATTATGATATCATCAATGAAGATGATGATAAACTGATCTAAATGTGTTTGGAACATCCGATTCGTCAAATCCATAAACACGATGGGCACATTAGTTAACCCAAACGACATGATCCCTAACTAGAAGAAACTATGATGAGTTAAAAAGTAATCTTAGGTGCCCTCCTCACGTGCCCTAAACTGATGGTACCCCAAATGTAAATCAATCTTTTTTGTGAAGAACGAAGCATTATGGGGATGATAAAATGAATCATTGATCATCAATAAAGGATACTTATTCCTCACTATCATCCTTTAAACTCACGGTAGTTAACAAACAACCGTATTAAACCACCCTAGTTTTTCACAAAATGAACCAAGGTTCCCCATGACGACGTACTATGCCATATAAATCCCTCATATAGCAACTGCTTGATTTACCGTCTCAACTCCCTCATTTACAGAAATTCCATTCGATACGGCCCTTGGAAATAGACATCATAGCAGGAGCTAAATCAATCATAAAATAAATCTCTCGATCTAGTGGAAACCCTAGCACCTTCTCAGATATGTCAGAAAAATCTTCCCACAATCAGAAACGAACTTAGGGAAATCGGAGTCTCCTACTATGCCTCATAATCCACTAAATATAAGTGTGTTATGACACTACCCTCTATCTTAAGCATAGCTATAATATACATCTCCTTACCCAAATAATGAAATGAATAGTCTGACCCATATAATATACATGAGCCTTCTATCTCATAAATAAGTTTATACCCAAGACCAAATCATAAGAGTGTGTGTCTAAAACTAAAAAATTAGCCTCAAAACACAATCTAATAATATAAACCTCCACGTCATCACGAATATTGAAAACATGAGTAGATACATTTTACAGAGTTACTATCGATATGACATTATCTAGGAAGCAACCTAATAACCCTCATATGTGTGGCATTGGTGTCAAACAAAACTCTAGGTAAAGTTCCAAAAATGTAAAATGGACAATCCATCTCCTAGACCTATCTTTATCCCTCATGTTGGGGTTGGTCCATCTGATAAGATCTCTTATACCGAAGCTAGGGCTACTACTGTATGACTGGTATTGCAGGTAGTGCTGCTACTAATTGTGACCTCGACACTAGAAGCTATGAAGGTCGGTATGGTAGCTATTGGGTCCTTGATCCCTATTGGCTTATCCCCTCACATTGCCCATGGTGGTATTATTCCTACTTTGGATTGCCCGGATATTACTTCCCATAAATCTCAACACTGGGGTAAACACAATATATGTACCATCTTCCTCCACATCTAGAATGTACTACTTAAAATTGGGATAATGTACCCCTTGTTGTTGTCTCTGTTATTGTCGCATCTCCTTCTTTGGCCTTAAATGCCTCCATTTAACCTCCCCACATCTTTTAGTGATTGGTGCTATAGGTAGATATACTATGGGTGGTATCTCGTGCCTAGCTTTCACCAAGCATGTCTTTACTACATGGCTGATCAATTCTGACATGTGTCCCAAAATAACATTTATCTTGGGCATCAGGGTTGGAATAACCAGTTGGAATACCTGGTATAACGGTGCAAATAGTGCAGGGCTGCGAAATCGGTCTATCCCACTGGTTTTAGCTAGACAAAAATTTCCTCTTAAGCAACAATTAAAATTTAAGATGGACATCTTATTCATAATGAAATACAAACAAGACTACAACGAAAGCCATTCATCAAATAACACTAAGTGAAAGTCAAATAAAACCTATAACCCTCTAGGCCTAAGATCCTGCTCTGATACTAACTGTAATACCCTGTGTAAGTAGACATGTAAATTCATCAAGTCTAAATATTAAATTATATGAAATATTTAAAATAAATCAAATACCATTCTAAGTATGGAGTGATCAAACAAAATAATAACATAAGTAATATGGAAATGATATGAAGATCCTCAATGTAAACCCATAACTTAATACCCGTAGTCATTAAAGAGTTACAGTAACGTCTCAACAATGATATCTCAGTACAGTTCGAAAGAATGTCTGAATAATACTAGCCAATTAAATCTCAACATACAAACTCGAGTGTCTCTAAAATCATCTAAGACTGGAAAGAAAAAATAATAGATAAATAATGTAGAATCCCACAATGTCTTTAAAACTGATATCCTCTAAGAGACATATGGACAGTAATGCCCACCGAAATAAGGAAACTATATAGGAGGTCCAGCCCTAGCACCTGAGTTCCACGTAAAGAGCCGGATCAAAACCCTAGCAAGTAACTTAGCTATGCAACTAAAAGCAGTTACATGAATAGATGATAGAGTCATAATTTAATAATTTAATGAGACACCTAACCCATAAACATAACTTCACAGTGTATTAGAATTATCCAATTCTCTTAGTTAATTACTCATTCTAAATAATTTAAGGAACACGTGACCGACACGCGTCCCTTCTTCTAGACCATCTCATAAACATGTGGTATGCCAAATTTAAACAAGCACATAAACCTTGATCGCCATTATGAAGCGCCGAAATAACACAATCACATTACACCATAAACGTCACATTTCATGCCCGGAGGCCACTTGGTATTCACATGGTCAAGAATTTACATATTACGCCATGATGCCACTTGGTATTTGCATGCTCGGGAATTAACATATCATAATATCGGGGTGTCCCTTCTCGACGCCCACCCATTCATTTCCATTTCATAAATACCTGGCCTGAAAAGGGTGACATTTTTTCTCTTTTGGTGTAGTGCAGACTCGTGGATTGGGTCCTTTTTTAAAAATGGGTGAAATAGCGCAAAATTGGGTGATAAGATAACTCGAAATATTGATAGAGTTTTGCGTTGGAATGGGAAATATAGGTGTAAGTGTCCTAGGGCAGACATCTATATGAAGTTTATGCAAAGGAGGTCAGTGTAAGGTTCCCCCTTTGGCATGACTTTCAAGATATACCTATTTTCTATAAGATAAATCATTCATCATTACATGTGGAAATGTAATTTAATATAATGATTGTATGTGAATTGCCTCACGGTATACCTCGTGGTGATTGTACAAGTGTGATAGAATTTGATATACTCGACATACGTGAATCAGTTCCTGCTATATACCCACCATCGTGAGTTCGGTCAAGAAGTATGATGTGGGGAAATCGTTTGATATATGTTGAGGGTACTTGACTAATGGAAGGTGAGACTCATATCGTTTAGGTTAACCACACCCCCAAAGAACTGCCAACCTATCACAAAGTGACTCCCCAGTACGGGACAAATATAAGGCCAATATGTAATGCTTGTGTGAAAAAATGTGTGAGTTTTAATTATTATTTATATGAAAAGTTTTATGTATGCTAAGAAAATATTTACAAATACTTTGCATGGGAAAATACATGAGTGGCATGCAATAAAAAAAAGATACAAGTGGAGTGGAGTTATCAAATATGCACAAGTAACATGAAGCATGTATGTACAAGTGGACAAAGTATGGAAATACGAGCAAGGTATGAAACATATGGATATACACAAGTGAGATGTATATATATGCAAAGTGGGAGTAAGATGGGTATATGTGTAAGTGATGGAAACGTAGGGAGATGTGTACGTGGGGAAAACATGGACATATGTGCAAGTGAGGATAAATTTATACATCAAACATGTTATATATACAAGTCATGTGAAATATGTGATATATGGACCATGGTGAATATATAAGTGGGAATAAACATGGATATATACAAATGACATGAATTATATGAAAATGTGGACAAGTGAAGTGAAAAGTGATAAATGTGTATAAGTGAATGTAAAACATGAGATGTATACAAACGAATAAGGTATGTATATATACAAGTGACATGAAACATGTGATAGAAAAATGGTATATACATGTGATGAGGAGACAAGTAAGGTGGATAAAAGAATATACATGGATAGTATAACATGAGCATAACATATATATATCGTATGAGCATGAGCATGAGAGAAAAAGAAGAACATACAAGTGGAAACATATATATACACGTAGAAAAAAAATGAGAAATGAGAAAAAAGGAAGATAAATACCCATGTAAAATAGATTATATTCCTAAAAAACACTCCCCAACAGAGTCTCCACTGTGTCCATACTGGGCCACGGGGGTTTAAAGGGGGAAAATCCCCTCCACCTCCTTGTGTTGCATTTTGCGGGCTATATGGGACATGGAGACGCTGTCATTAAAGATGTAAAAATGTGTGAATGTGTAGAGATCGGACTCGCCAACCTATTTTACTCAAAACAGGAAAAAGATATAGTCATCTCGAAAACATACAAAAAACTAACTAATGAACGCAAAACCAAATTAATCATGGGCTCAGAGACTATGTTATGGAATGGAAATGAGTTAGGCACCCATTCCACCCTTTCGGTCTCTTATAGGTATTAAAATGTTTTCCTTCTACTACAATATGTAATCACGTGTTTATTATGTGTGGAGTGAAAATGTTTATATACGTGAACAATGTGTAGCGGAGAAATCATTGTATGCGCATCATGGAAGACATCGGAACAAATAATACTAAGGAGTAAAACCAAAAGAAAAGAAGGAAATATGAAGATATCCAGAATTTAAGAGATGCACTAGATTGTGCCTCAGTATAGAAGAGTGAATACACATGTTAGTGGGATCATTAAAAATGAGTAAATGAATAAAAGTGGAAAAACTATGATCGATGCACCGGATCATGACTCACTATGAAAAAGTGAATATGCATGTCAATGGAACATCTAACAGGTAATACAATGAGTAATATATATATATATATATATATATATATATATATATATATATAAGCGATGCGTCGGACTGTGACTCACTATGAACAAGTGAATACGCATATCAACAAGACCGCTAAAAAGTGAGAAAATAAATAGTAATAATAGTAATAATAACAATAATTGTTGATACCAAAATTTACCACCTTACACGGACCATTCACAAGCCAGCACGTGTCATCTAACGTGGCACAAGTCCAAGTCAGACTAACAATGAAGCCCGCCCAACAGGAAAGCCCGACTAACGGGGAAGCTCGACCAACGGCATGTATTGATAACAAAGCGACAACAGTCCTACAACCTGTATTGCTAATGAAGCGACACCCTTCATACAATTAATTCCCATTATGTATTGATGTAAATGCCTAACAAAAAAAAGGCATTCCATCCTTTTACACGACAACTAGCAGGACCCCTCTTGGGTTGTAAATACTTTGTATCACCCTCATTGCAGAAAAGAGAAAAACAAATCAAGGCAGTCAATACATAACAGTGGACGTAGGCTATTCCTTTGAGCCGAACCACTCTTAAATTTCTTGTGTCTTGTTTGTTTTACTTAATCTATCTGTAATCAATTAATTAGGTCTAGTCTTGTTTTTTGCATCAATAGATTGGCACCGTCTGTGGGAACGTATTGCTAAACATTTTCAATAATTCACCATCCATGGCTGAAATACCTGAATCAAGTAACAAAAATGAGGGAATTCCGCCTAATCCCTCTACCCTTCCAAATAACAATGATTTAGCAGGAATTTTGGCCACTTTGGCTAAGGATCAAGAGGCTATGCAGGATACTATATGATAGTTGGCCCAAAATCTGCAAACTGGAGTTCCTGCACAATTTAATCAAAGGAATATGCCACCGCCGCCAACAAGGAGTGTTGGGCACATCCGTTCGAGAACTTCAAGGGATCCTTCATACCTTCCTAGAGCAACGTCTTTAATAAGGATCACTAACTCCACTAATGGACATTCCCTCATCCCAGAAAGATTGAGTGTCTTAGAAAGGCTAAGTAGGGCCTCTCTTTTTTATTATTTGGGGCTTCGGGGAAATGCCATACGGGTTGCGCCAAGAAATACTCGACGACCAAGCGATTTAAGGGAAGGTTCAGCCTAATCCAGATTAAGAATCGACGAACTGATAGATCCAGTCAGAGGTAAGGTTCACAAGAAGAAAGTTCAACGAGATCTGTTGGTCGACATAAAAAAAGCTACCATCCATGGTGCTGCCACTGATGCTTGGAAAGGTTCCATTCAACATTTAGAAGACATATTGGGAGAAATGGCTAAGTCCAAGAATCCCCTCCAAAGAAGTTTTATTTAGGGATCCCCCTTGTGCAAACGATCATAAATTTCCCTATGACGACCAAGTTTAAAGCTCCAGTGGTCACTCCCAAGTATAATGGGAAGACTGATCCAGTTCTTCATATAGAACAATACCAAGAAGCTGCTGATATTTATATTGTTCCTAATGAGATGAGATGAGATGAGATGTAGGGAATTTTCAAGAAGAATCACTGGATCTTCTCAAATCTGGTACAATAGCCTTCCTCGAGGGTAGATTTCTTGCTTTTAATAACTCGTTGAGCTATTCATTAATAATTTCTTCTTTAGAGCAAAACCAATGAAGCGAGTAGATCAATTGCTCAGTGTAAGACATAAGGAAGGAGAAAGTACCATAGATTACATCACTCGTTTCAATAACAAGAAACTAAAAGTCATTGATTATGAAGAGAAGACCGAAATCACTGCCCTCATGAGTGGTTAGCTCCCTGATAAATTATATTATACTTTGGGTAAAGATCCACTGAAGACGATGACAAAATTAATGCCCAAGGCATCGAAGATTATGAATGCCGAGGAAGATATGGCTGCTAAAAAGAATTCAGACGCAAAGATGGAAGCAAAAATATAAGGGAAATCAGATAAAAAGGAGCACAAGAATCATAATGAGCACAAGAATTCAAAAGTAAAGGAAGGTCTAGATCGGTTCAAGAAATTCACTAATTACACTCCCTTAACGGTGGATATACATCATGTGTTGGAGAAAATCAAGCACAATAATGATTTGAATTGGCCTGAAAATTTAAGGTCACCTGCTGATAAGAGGGATAAGTCCAAGTATTGTGAGTTTCACAAAGATCATGGTCATACTGCCAACCGTTGTATTGCCCCCCAAAATGAGTAGAATCGATCATCTGAAGAGGAAAGTTGGATAGATTTGTTGATCGACAGGACGATGAAAGAACTGGAGGTAGAGGTCGACAGAGATCTAAATCACTAGTTAAGACTAGAGAAGATAAGAAGAGGAACCATGATGAAGATCCAGAAGATGATCTTGATCTCCTTGATAAGCTTACATAACCAAAATGTGAGGTATTCACACTTAGTTTTGGATCGTTTGATTGTCATATAATTATAGGTGGAGATGTTGGAAGAGGAGATCATACATCTGAACGGAAATCTTACCTCAATGAGGCCCAAGCTTGCTCCTATATCTAGTGAATTAATCTTTTCGAGGAAGATCGACCAAGAAAAGTTAATAAGGATAATCTTTTAATTGGATTTTACAAGAACGATCTATCTGGAGTGTTGTACCCTCATGATGATCCTTTAGTGATCAGAGTTAGGATGAAAGAAATACTGGTGGCAAAAACATTAGTGGATAACGACAGTTCGATATATATCATGTTTTATCCCTATTTTGATAGTTTGGGATTAAAACTCAATCAACTGAAGCCTTACCACAGGCCATTTATTGGCTTTTCTGGCGAGAAAGTATTTCCACTAGGGATAATCAAACTAGACATGTTGATCGGGACATGGTCGGCGAGCAGGATGGAGAAAGTGATATTTTTTATAATGGATAAAAATGTTCATTGCACTTATAATATGATTATGGGAAGAGTTGGTCTGAAGAAATTCAAAGTTTTACCCTCTACTATTCATCAATGCCTGAAGTTCCTGACCAACTTCAGAGTTGGAGTAGTGAAAGGAGATCATCAAGTAGCTCGGGAGTGCTACTATTCCTCTACCGAGGAAGAAGATATGTTGGAGACAAAGAGGGAAACAACCACTTATCAAGTGGATATATCTGAGCCGAACAGTGAGTCTAAGGTTGAAACCTTATATCCCTGAGATGAATCTGAGCTTGTAAAAGGCAAACTGATAAAGGCAAGAGAAATCATTGTTCTAGATGATGATAAAGCAGAACGAATAACTCAAATAAGAGCATCATTGGAACCAATTCTTAAATAGGAGTTAGTGGCTTTCTTGAGGCAAAGAAAATAGGTGTTCACTTGGAGTCATGAAGATATGCCAGATAGACCCAGATTTCCTATACCATGAGCTTAATATTAATAAGGAGAATAAACCTGTAAACCAGCGAAGAAGAGTTTTTATCCCAGAGAAAAGCCAGGCTATACAGGAAGAAGTGGAGAAGCTTAAAAAAGCTTGTTTTATTGAAGAAGTGAAGTAACCGGACTGGTTGGCCAACATAGTTATGATCAAGAAAAAGAATAACAAATGGAGGATGTGTGTTGATTTTACCGACTTGAACAAAGCATGTCCAAAGTATCACTTTCCTTTGCCACAAATTGATCAATTGATAGACACTACTTTAGGGCATGAGCTACTGAGTTTCATAGATGCATATTCTGGTTATAATCAGATCAAAATGAAGCCCAAAGATAGAGAAAGCACTTCTTTTATCACTCCCCAAGGAACTTATTGCTATAATGTTATGCCATTTGGTCTGAAAAATGCAGGTGCTACTTATTAGAGACTGGTGAACAAAGTATTTGATGAACAAATAGGGAAGAATACGGAAGTGTACGTTGATGATTTTCTCACTAAGAGCAAAAAAGTTGTTAATCATATTGCCGACCTCAACCAGACGTTTGATCAATTAGAGAAGCACCAGATGAAATTAAACCCCGCCAAATTCGTCTTCGGAGTGCATGGGGGAATGTTCCTTGGGTATATAGTAAATTAAAGGTGCATTGAAGCTAATCACGGTAAGATTAAAGCTCTGATCAAAATTTAGTCCTCGACCTGTAAAAAGGACGTTCAAAGGCTAACGTGACATGTAGCAGCACTCAACAGATTTGTATCTCGAGCAACGGATAAATGCTTGCCATTCTTTAAGGTGCTAAAAAAAAACTTTTAATGGAACGATGAATGTGAAAAGGCCTTCCTAGAATTGGAGAAGTACCTGGGAACACAACCACTACTCTTTCGACCAGTGTTAGGAGAAAAGTTGTATCTATATTTGGCAGTTTATGAGTCAGCTGTTAGCTCTGCCTTGATTAGGGAGGAGAATGAAGTCCAAAAACCAGTCTATTACACTAGCAAAGCTTTTCAAGGAGCAAAAGTTAGATATCCCAGACTAGAGAAATTAGCATTGGCCATAATTGAGGCCACTAGATGAATGAAGCCATATTTTCAAGCTCACACCATATTGGTATACACTGATATGACACTGAGGTAAGATTTGTATAAGCTAGAGAAATCTGGGAGATTGATGTATTGGGCTATGGAGTTGGGGGAATATGACCTTGTATATGAACCAAAGACTGCTTTAAAAGGCCAAGGTGTTGTTGATTTATTTCAGAATTCACTTACTCAGAGGTCCCCGAGCAGTAAGGGACTCCAACCAAGCAACATCCAGGATTCAGCGGACCTACTGAAAATACGCCCGACTAACTCCAACCAAAGGAAACTGTAAAGGAAGGTACAACTGATCAAACAAAACCCTCAAGTGGAGTACAGGAGATGAAAAAGAAATATGATGAAGTGAAGGATAAAATTTTCCATCATAGAATTCTAACAAACTAAGATTTCTACAACGCTATTACTATATGGAGCTTGTATGTTAATGGGTCATCATGTTCAACTGGATGTGGGGCTGGAATCATTTTCAATACCCCAGATGAGCTAGGTGCATAATACGCTCTACGATTCCAATTTCAAGCTTGCAATAATGAGGTAGAATAAGAAGCTGTGATTATTGGGTTAAATCTAGTTAAATCACTGAAGTTGTGGTGTATAGTGACTCACAGTTGGTGGTAAATCAGGTATTGAGCTTATATGAAGAAAAATGAGAACTGATGACCAGATATTTGGCCAAAACTTTGGATATAATTACCACTTTGCTAGTTATTCAGATGGTCAGAATTCCTAGATTGGAGAATGCCCGAGTGATGCACTTGTGAGGTTAGCTTTAGTAACCAGAAGGGAGATATGAAGAATTATTCCTATTGAACTACCTTCTAATAGGAGCATTGACGAAGATCTGATGGTCAACTTTATTGCAGTTGATATGGGGCCATCTTGGATGGACCCCATAAGAGCATATATTGAATATGGGATTCTTCTCGCTGATCTACTTGAAGCTAAGATGATGAAATACAAAGCTACAAGATATATGCTAGATCGTGGTGTATTATATAGAAGAAGATTAACTGTTGATCTACAATGATGTGTGCATCCAACTGAAGTGAAGGGTTTGATTGAAGAAGTCCATGAAGGGTCCTGTGGAGCCCATGTAGCAGGAAGAACATTGTTACAGAGAATCCATACACAAGGGTACTATTGGACAACTATGTGAGTAAATTGTTCAGATTTTACCAAGAAGTGTGATAAGTGCCAGAGGTTTTTCAGCATACTCAAGGCTCCACAAGCTCTCCTAACACCAATCATCTTACCCTGGCCCTTTGCTATGTGGGGAATCGACTTGGTCGGGCCTCTGTCGACCACACGAGGAAGGTTCAAGTACCTACTCATAGTTGTTGATTACTTTACTAAATGGGAGGAAGTTGAACCGTTGATCGATATGTCCTATGAAAAGGTTTATCAGTTTATTTGGAAGAGTATCATATGCAGATATGGCTTACCCTATGCCTTTATCACTGATCATGGCATGCGGTTTGATAACGACGAATTTACTGCTTATTGTGCCTAGTCCAACGTTTAAAAAGTCCACTCTGCCCCTGACTATCCTCAAAGAAATGGCCAAACAGAGGTAACTAACATAACTTTACTGAATGGGATGAAGAAAAGGTTAGAAAATGCAAAAATAAATTACATCAATGAACTACATTATGTCCTTTGGGCTTACCGAACAACTTCCAGAACAGCTACTGGAGAAACTCCCTACCTATTGGCATTTGGTACAGAGGCCGTAATCCCTATCGAGCTAGGTTTACCTACTCATAGAGTTCTTAACTTCAATACCCCAGTGAGTGATTTAATGAGAAGGATGGATTTAGACATGCTAGAAGAAGTCCGTGAAGATGTAGCTTTAAGGAATGCAACCTATCAACAAAGGACTGCACATTTTTACAACAATAGGGTCATGCCGAGCAACTTAAAAGAGGGTGATTATATTTTGAAGAAAGTGATTCAGAAGAGCAATGAGCTGGAAGCCAATTGGCATGGCCCTTATCGCATTACTACAGTCATCCAACCAGGCACATATCGAATTGAGACTTTGGAAGGGGAAGAATTCAAGAACCCCTAGAATGCAGAACACTTGAAGAAGTACTATCAGTAAATGTAGTTATAATGTACTCAGTTCACTTCAATATTAATGAGAACATGACTTTCCCAGAATTATTATTAAATAGAACATGAATTTCCCAGAATTATTATGCACTTACAAGCATTAAGCAGTATAAAAGCACCAACAAAGTTGGTAGGCATCAACAAAGACCACCAACAAAGTTGGTCGGTATCAATAAAACCACTAACAAAGTTGGTGGTATCAATAAAGGCCACCAGAAAAGTGGTTCGGCATCAACAAAGACCACCAAAAAAGTTGTTCGGTATCAATAAAAACCACCAACAAAGTTGGTTGGCATAAAAAACGCACCAACAATGTTGGCCGGTATCAACAAAGGCCACCAAAAAAGTTGGTCGGCATCAGTAAAGGCACTAACAAAGTTGGTTATTAAACATATAAAACTACGCAAGGAAAAATTATAAGTCCCAAATGCTTGGTTAATGGAGACCCGGATGACAAATGTTCATCTAAACTTGGCTAAAAGATGGACAAATATTCCACTCACGCCTGGGAACCAAGGTAACTAATGCAATTACCATAAAATTTAGGTACATTAGTAGAACCATGGTGAATCATTGGTAATTGGTATAAAACTTAGGATAATCCTAAGAATATCAATAGAACCGATGAAAAACTAGATATTAACTAATAGTTGATCCATTCATAGTCAAAGATTAAAAAAACATTCATATACGTAAAGATTAACTAAAAGTTGATATATTCATTCAATGAACTTGTCATAAAATCAAATGATTACATATTGTTGTTTAAACACGGAGAAACAAAATACAAAATATTATTCTGCAGGACATTTTCCTTCAGCCTTAGAAACGGGATCCATGCCAGCACGAGGATCATTCAAGGTAATAGGAGAGTTGATGAATTTAAAATCATGAAGCATTTTGGTATTGCTATTACTAGGACGATTAAGCAGATAAGGTGGTCGGACGATCTCTAGTTCATCATGTAGCTCGTAATCTCCCAAGTATTTTGAAATTAAACATTGAGTAATACGATGAACAGGTGTCCATTTAACATCTAACTTGAATGGAGGATTGTCAAGCTGCAGCAATCCCGGATCATACAAATCCCATAAAGAGCTATTTTGATCTACCTTCATCACAGATATAGCATTCATCCAACCCAATTATAGGATTCGTTCTGGGCTTGCTGAAGTCTATCGTTAAAATGTCCCAAAGCTTCATTATACCCACCCATCGAAAATTCTCTTAGCTATTTATGGAATTGAAAGGTTAATTTCACAACTTGTGATTGCAGCTTCTTCAGTAACCCATCCTTAACCTCTAATTGGGAAGATTTAGTGGATAGTTGTTCAGATAAGGTGTGCAGCTTTAGGGACATCTCAGTAATAGCTCAGTCTTTTGCTTTTAACTGTGCAACTTGATTAGCAAGAGCCCGTTGGGTCCTAATTTCCTTTGTGGTTCCTCGGCCAGGCCTATTTCTGGATCTAGAGGGAGATACAGATTTAATATTTTTTAGGGCCTCCAATTCATATCTTAATGTTTCATTCTCAACTTCTAAAAAGGATTAACCTTCATCGGTAGTAGCAATAACAGTTCCAGAGGCAGATTTCAGAAGATTCATTTCATCCCTTAAATTATTATTTTCCTCTTTCAGCAGTTTGGCAACAGTCCTTGTTTATTCAACTTCAAGTTTAAAAAGAAACTTCTTTTTTATTATATAGAAACAAATTTTTCAAAACCCGAATCTAAACTTAAGCTCTGATATTTATGCTCATATCTATGATGCAATAGAGCAGTAGATTCTCTATGTTTTTCTTGAAGCTCTTCAATCATTTCATAATACACAACATTATTTGCTATTGCCTGATCAAGTAAGTACTTCAAATATTGGTAATCTTCCTTAACCTTCTCTGAGGCAACATCACCAAGCAATTGAGTGATTTCTTCTTCGGATAAGTCCGTATGACCAGCTTTGAAAAAATTATTGCACTTCCTCACTAGCTCGGTATTATGGAAAGACAGTTGTTCCATCTTCGTAATAAACTAGCAAGAAGAAATAACCACCAATCAACAAATAAAAATAGAGAACATGTACAATCCACAAGAGACAAAAAGGAGCAAAAGGTACTTTTATTTATAATAAAAAGTTCAAGTACAATAAATATGAAGAGAAAGAAATAAAAAGGGCAAATTTCGACCAACTTTACACCTTCTCCCAATCCACCCTCTTATCCTGCTTAGAAGAAGGGACAACAGGCTAGGTTCGCTTGGTTTGCTCGATCAGAGGAAGACAAGACTCAGGGATTTTAAGTTGTTTGTCACTAGACTCAACCATAAATGAAGATTCTTCAGAAGAAACTTCGTCTTCAACCTCATCCTCTATGATTGGAGGAGGACCATGAATATACCTCTAAAAACGTTCAACGTCTTCAGTTGTGTTCAATTGTTGAAGGGAAGCAACCCAACCATCTCTAAAACATTTTTTCTTTCTATACTCAATCTGAGCAGAAGCAATAAAAATGGCTTTATTACAGCCCTTGTCCCAACTAGCACTGAATGAGGCCTTCATAGAAGACTTTCTCTTAGCCCTGGTAGAGGATACAAGCTCTTTAGCAGTCTTTGCCCTGCGCTCAACTTCCTCTGCCCTGCGCTCAGATTCCTCTTTCTTGTGCTCAGCCTCCTTCCCCTTGAGCTCAGCTTTCTTGGCCCTGCGCTCAGCTTCAAGGTCATTCTCATCAGACTTCTACCGAGAATCTTCAGTTGTCTTTAATTTCTCTGCCCAATTTCTATTCTCAGTCTCCAAGACTTGCTAAGATTAAAGCAGAGATTTCTTCAAGCCATTCAAGGCTTCCTCCACCTCATTTGAAAAAGAAGAAGCCCTAATTTGATCATCCTTTTTCAGCATATTATTGAAGTGTACCAAGAACTAAAAAAGATGAAGAACAAAATGAGTATATGAGGGATATAAAAGGAAAATAAATCAGGAAAATGGAAATTACTTACTGATGCAAGGTTTTGAGCAACCAATTCAGAAACCCTCATTGTAGGGAGCATTTCATCCACCCCTTTGTGGTCTGGAAGATTACCAGACTTAATTAATTTCCTAGCCAAACTAGGAGTAATAGCCGATGGAGGAACATCATCAGAATAGGGTAAATCAACCAAGGATAGTTGATCGGTCACCTGGTCGACTTTCTTCTGTACAAGCCCTCTCCTAAGTCTCCTTAGAGGAACTTCAACCCCTTTGGGAGATACATCCTTAGGATCCAGGGTTGGATCTTTAGGGACTGGATCCTTAGGTGCTGGGGGCTTCATAGCATCCCCTATTTTCTTCTTAGCTCCTTCAACATATGATTTGGGCCAGAAGCACTACCACTGTAAAGGTCAGGAAATTTCCTCTTCTTCAAAATTTCATACAGGGGAGTATTAGAATCAATAGCAACCTCTTGGTCAAGATCAATTACTAGAGCAGGAAAGGCAGTAGGTCTGGAAATAAAAGAAGAAACAGTGTTTCTGTACTGAAGCAGATAGGAGGCAGACCTAACGTGCTCTTCAGCAACTACCTTGTGAAGTCCCCGGATAAACTTCAACTCTCTCAAATTTATTTCACTCTCTTTGGGGCACTTTCTTTTTTGCTTAACTACAAATAAATTTATAAAATAACAGTCAGTATGACATTTTATCAAACATAAACAGGGTAAATTTACTAAAATATAAAACAACCTATTCCATTACCAAAGAAAGGACATCTAGGTCCTTGATATTTAGTGCCTCCAATTAAAGGGGCATGTTGCCAATTTTTTACAACTACCCCGTGATCAAAATAATCCCTATTAAAATCAGGGAGATTAACTGCCCTAGTTTTCAAATAAAAGGTGGTATCACTATTTACCCATTTATAACAAAACATAATTTCTGAAATCCCTAGATGGGTTCCATAAATTGGAATTAACCTATAAACTCCATTTACAACTCTCCATGTGTTAGGAGCCACTCTTGTAGGTACAATGTCAAAATATTGACAAAACTCCAAATACAGGGGATTGGGAGGAAACGTGAAACCACATTTAGCAATAAAGATGGAAGGAAACCAATGACCCTCAGCAAGAGAGAAAAAATCAGAAGGAAAAGTGGAATGTTCTAATACAAACAAGATGGAATATTAAAATTGATTCTGAACTTATTAAGCGACTCGATAGAATAAACCGTGATGAAGAAAACAAAGAAGAAGAGAAGAAAAATTCTTACAAATATATAAGGATTCAGCAAGAACTGAAGATAGAAAAGAAAGCGATCGCACAAAAAAACAAAGAGCACAGCAGCAGAATCAGAAATAAGAGGTAAAAGATGATCGAAGTTTTTACTGCCCTTTTTATAAGACGCATCGGAAACTGGGAAAAGTAATGATTAAAGTGAACGACGTTTGGGTTTACAGCGGATAACAAAGGAAAAGGCGAAGATACCCCATAAAAGTTCGCTAAAATTTGAAATATTTACAAAATTTCCATTCGCACTCAAAAATCGTCAATCAAGTGGATAAATTTTGCAAGTCTGGAAGGTCTACACCTAAACCAAATAACCCGAACTACTGTTGAAGCATAATATTTCACACTTTCGCATCAACTCCAAGTATGGAACATTGGGGGCTTCTGTTGATACCAAAATTTACCACCTTACGTGAACTATTCACAAGCCAGCACGTGTCATCCAACGTGGCACAAGTCCAAGTCAGCCCGACCAACAATGGAGCCTGACAAACAGGAAAGCCCGACCAACGGGGAAGCCCGGCCAACAGCCTGTATTGATAACAAAGCGACAACAGTCCTATATCATGTATTGCAAATAAAGTGACCGCCTTCATACAATTAATTCCCATTATGTATTAATGTAAATGACTGACAAATAAAGGCATTCCATCCTTTCACACGACAACTAGCAGGACCCCTCCTTGGCCTATAAATACTTTGTAACACCCTCATTGTAGAACAGAGAAAAACAAATCAAGACAGTCAATACATAACAGTGGACGTAGGCTATTCCTTTGAACCGAACCACTCTAAAATTTCTTGTGCCTTGTTTGTTTTACTTAATTTATCTGTAATCAATTAATTAGGTCTAGTCTAGTTTTTTACATCATCAACAACAACAACAACAACAACAACAACAATAATAATAATAATAATAATAATAATAATAATAATAATAATAATAATAATAATAATAATAATAATAATAATAATAATAATAATAATAATAATAATAATAATAATAATCGTTGGATCTTGACTCACTATGAAAGAGTCAATACGAATGTCAACGAGATTGCTAAAAATTGAGAAAATAAATAATGATAGGAAAACTATGACTGATGCACCAAATCGTGACTCACTATGAAAGAATGAGTACGCATGTCAATGAGATCGCTAACTAAATGACGAACTACTGGAGTAATAACATGTAAGGATAATAACAAAGTGAAATAAATAAAATAAGGACTCGATCCCAAGATACTCTCGAGATGCCTACGTAGCCAAAATCGACATGAAAGCACACGTAGTTCAAATGAGGATATAAAGTGGGGTCTAACCCATAATCCAAAATTAGTATTGATGCAAAAAAACTAGATTAATCTAATTAATTGTTCAGAGATAAATATAAGAAAAAGAGACAAAGGATTTTTGAAGTGGTTCGACTGAAAAAGGATAGCCTACGTCCACTGTTGTGTATTGCCTTGGGCTTGTTCAATTACCTCTTGTGTCATTTTTCATGTCCCTTGGATGTAGGGTTTACAAAGTATTTATAGCCCCTTGAGGGTGTAGAAGAGTTGGAATATTAAAGAATGGAATGCCTTTATAACATAGGCATTTACATATTTATAATGTTAATAATGTATACAACTATTGGAAATTTACTATCATTGTTGGTCAGTCTTCCTGGTGTTGGTCGGGATTCTTTAACCTATTTGTTGGCATTCCTTTAGTTGGTCAGTAAATTGCCCTTGCTGACTTGGATTAGTGCCCATATGGATAACACGTGTTTATACATGAATGGTTCACGTAGCAGGATAATTTTTGGTATCAACAGAAGCCCCCAATGTTTCATGCTTGAGGTTTTTTACAAGAGTATGGAACATTTAGCTCATAAAGTTGCTCGGGCAACAATTTTGAGGTTTGGCCAATTAACGACTTCCCATACTTATAAATTTAATGAATTTAACTATCGGCACATAATTTGGATGGTATTTTCTAATTATCTACAACTTAAGCAAATCGTTTTTGGGTAAATATGTCTTTTTTGTCTTTAGCCGCCAATAGTTCAATCAAAGTTTCCTTTTAATCATTACCTTTCTAATTTTTGAGGCAATCTATAAAGGCGGGAAAAACCACGTTCATCTCTTACCTCAAACTTTCTGAGTTTTTCTGCCGTTATGTCTTCAAGATCTCTCTCTCTCTCTCTCTCTTGTGCGATCTTTCTCTGTTCTTTAGTTCTTGCTGAATCCTTTAATTATGTAAGAATATTTTCTTTTCTCCTTTTCTTCTTCATTAATCATGGTTTATCCTGTTACTTCTCTTGATGAATTTAGAAATGAATGAAATATCCCTTCATGGGTAGAACTAGAACATCCCAGTTTGCCCGCTGATCTTTTTTCATTAGCTGAGGGTCACTGGTTTTCCTCTATTTTTATTATTGAATGTGGGTTTACCTTTCCGCCAAACCCATTTTGTCTTGAATTTTGTCAATATATTGATGTCGTTTCAGCTAAGGTAGCCCCCAATACCTGGAGGGTAGTTAATGGGTTATATAGATTAAATCAACTCCAAGGGACTCATCTAAGGATCCCAGAAATTATATTTTGCTATAAGTAGGTAACTAGTGATGCCACTTTCTATTTGAAAACTAGGGTTGTGAACGAAGCATCGGTAGTTAATCTTCTTGAATCCAATAGAGATTTCTTAGAGCATGGTGTAATTGTTAAAAATTGGCAATATGCTCCTTTGACTGGGAATGTTGAGTACCAGAGGCCTAGATGCCCACCAAGTGGCAATGGGATAGGTTGTATTTGTTTATTTATCTTTCCTTGCATATTCTGCTAAATGCTAATACTGATGTGTACCTTGTTAACTTTGATTGCAGTTGATCGAAAAAGAAAGTCCTAAAGAGATTGATATCAACCTTAGAGAGTTAAAATTCATCCGGGGCATTCACCAAAATGTTGGGAAGGAGCATACCGGATCAGCCTCATATTTTTTGCAATATGGGAACTCCATCACCTCCTCCATTGCTTGCCCAACTATAGTTGTAGCCTCTCCTTTAATCATCCTTGACCAATACCCCATCTCCATGTCCTCTGCCACTGCATCTGGCAGTGGTGAACCTGCTATTGTTTCCACATCTTCTTTAGATTTAGATTTATCTCTTGCTACTGCCATGGGGAAGAGGAAGTTTCCTAATATTTTGGGTGACATAGTTGCTACTGGAACCTCCAAAAAAGCTGCTGATGGAGCCAAAAATAAAGAGGAAAATAGAAAGAAACCCCCGTCTAATAAGGAGGATGCTGGGAAGAAGCCTTCATCCAATAAGGAGGATTAGAGGAAGAAACTCCCAGATGGGAAAGTTGATGAAAGCTGCCTCAAGAGGCTAAAAAGAGGAATCCCTTCTAAGTTGGCCTAAGGGTCTTCAGTCAACACCGACCAACAAGAGTTGGTTGATTTATCTGCTTCTGGCTCACCAGTGGATCTTGGCCCTAGTTTAACCAGATAATTAATAAAGTTTGGTACATTACCAGACCATAGGGGTGCTACAACTATAGTGCCCCGATCAAAGAGTTCTGAAATGGCTGCTCAAAGCCTAGCTCTGGTAATTTCCTTTGCCTTCTTCATTTCTTTGTTTGATATTTTTTATATTAACTTACCTTATTTTATTTTTCCAATTTCCTGTTGAGTTCAACAACATGTTGGATAAGGATGATGCCTTGCGTTCTTCTTCTAATGAGGTTAAAGAAGCTTTTGATGAGCTTAAGAAGTTAATGCTTGACTCCCAACAGGCACTAGTTCATGGGAAGAAAAAATGGGAGGAAAAAATAAAAATTACAGAAAAAGATGCAGTGGCTGCTTGGGGCCTAGTTGTTGAGCTACAAATAGACTTAGATGCTGAAAAATCCTTGGTCACTGTAGAGATGGCTAAGATTACCAAGTTATAGAAGGATTTGGACTCTTAGAAGGCCCTAATTATTGCCGAGAGGGCTAAAAGAGCTAAGGCCATGGAGGTTGGCTTTAACAAAGGCTAGGACAAATACATTGGGGTTTCTTCTTTGCAAATTGAATTTGCAAAGAAGAAATGATTCAAGGATGGTTGGTCTGTAGCTTTGGTGGAGGTCGACACCCCTCAAGATTCTGAACTCTTTCTCAGAAATGACCCAGGAGATCCTCCTAACATGGATGAGGATATTGAAGATGATGGGGGTTCAAGTGAATCCCTTATTGTGTTATATTCTGCCGACCAAAACCAAGTTGTTGACTTCTCTGCTCCTTCAATAGACAGCTATTCATTTATGTATGCTCTTACCTCTAATTCTGTTGAGCCTACTCTATACATGAAGAAGGTGTAAATCTATCTAAGCAGCCTTTGTATTTCTTTTCTTCTGCACTTGTAATTTTCTTTTCTTTTTACTGATGTATTTATACTTGATAATTTATCAATGAAAATAAATCTTCTTCCTCTTTTGATTGTCTTTTCTCTATACTTTTCACACCGTTGTTGATTGGATATTCTTCTTGCTCTGAATAGTTTATGGATAAATTGGAACACTTCTCCTTTACTGACTCTAAGCTACTCAAGAGATGTAACGAACTTTTTAAAGCAGGTCATCTATCTATGACCAAGGAAGAGCTACTAAAGTTACTCGGGGAAGGTGTGTCTGAGAAATCCAAGGAAGCCTACTTTTATCTGAAGTGCCTTCTTGATCAGGCGATAGATAGCAATGTTGCCTACTATGAAATGATTGAAGAGCTACACGAGGAACATAAGGAGGTCAAGGCTCTTTTACACACTGACTATGAGAAAAAGTACAAGGCCTTGAGTGAAGTTTGGGACTTTGAATAGAAGTTGGAAAAAATTTCTTCTCACTTTCGAAGAAAAGAATTATGTCTCAATCGTGAAGTGGAGGAAGCCAGAGCCATTTCCAAACTATTGGAGGAGGAGGAGAACAATAATTTAAGAGATGAGTTAAATCCCTTAAACTCTTCTTCTACTGTTGTTGTTACTATCGATGAAGGTTATTCTTTTTTGGAGGCTGGAAATGCTAGGTTAAGGGAAGAATTTGAAGCACTGAAAAAGACCAAGTCTGCATCTTCTTCTCGAGCAAGAATTAAACCTAGTCGAGGTACTACACATGAGGTTAGTACTCAATAAACCCTTGATAACCAAGCTACCCTATTGAAGGCCAAAAACCAAGCCCTTACTGAGAGGTCCCAAAAGCTTCAAACTCAATCCGAGCAACTTGCAAATCGATCTTCTCAGCTGCAAGCTAAGGATGGAGTGCTGAAGAAATTGCATTATCAAGTTGAGAGTTTGACTTTACACTTTCACAAGCAACCTAGAGAGATCTGTATGGAAGGGTATAATGAAGCTGTAGGTCATTTTGATGCTAGGTTTGAACAAGCCCAGAATGAAAGATACAAATGGGGTTGGACCAATAGTCTAATAGTGTTAAAGGTAGACCAAGATAACAAACTGTGCAAATGGTATGATCTTGGGTTGCTCGACCTTGAAGACCCCCCTTTAGAATGGATGTTAGTTGGATTCCTCTCAACATAATTCCCCAGTGCCTAATTTCTAAATATCTGGGAGACTATGGATTGCACGACGAGATGGAAATCGTTCGACCTCCTCATCTGGTAGATTGGTTAAGAATCAGCAATAGGAGAATGCACTTCAATTTCATTAATTCTCCTTACACTTTAGATGATCCTCTAGCTGGCATGGATCAAGTTTCCAAAGATGAGGGGAAACGCCCTTTAAAATAACGTCTTGTATTTCTTTTGTAAACATACTTATGTAATGAAAAATAAAATAAAATATATTTGATCAACTTATCTTGTTAATCATTGGATGTGACTGTTTTCTTGATGTGAATGATTTCTTTGTTTTCATTAGTTATATCGACAAACCTAGATTAAAATCTAATTTAGTATCAATTATCAATGAATATATAAGTTCTACTAGCATACTTAGATTAAAATTTAAATTTGGAACTAGTTACCCATGTGTCTCCAAAGGTTTTACTGACACACCCAAGTGTTAGGTTTTCTGCATTAGTTACCAATGGTGTGACCAGGGGTATGTGGAATAAGTGCATACATTCCTCTTGAGGAATCTTTGCAATGTTCTTCTTGCACTTAGCCCAGTAGGATAAAGATCTTATTTTATCCTTATACTTGTTGACCATCTTGAGGTTGTAATATCCTCTTTGGCATGCTGCCGATCAAGTTTTGCATATACCGAGCAACTTATTGCTTACGCCGACCAACCTTAGGCCTTGAAGTTTTTCTGGAGAAGACTCTTGTGCCGAACAACATTTTGTAGTTTTTCTGGCAACTTTCAAACTTTATTCAAGATCAAGTGTATTGATAGTGCATAGCACTAGTACTCCCAAAAATTTTGAAAAATAAAAATTGGAGGAAAAATCATTTTATTGATATTAAAAAGTGATATTGAACTGAGTACAACTGATTACATCACTGGTAATATTTTCTAAGATGCTCAGCATGCCATGGATTCTTGAATTCTTCTTCCTCCAAAGTCTCAATCTGGTAAGTTCCAGGTTAGATGACTGCTGAAATACAATAAGGCCCATGTCAATTAGCCTCAAGTTTATTATTTTTCTGGAGAAACTTCTTCAGCACATATTCTCCTTCCTTTAAGTTGGGCGTCTTCATCCGTTTATTGTAAAACCGAGTTGTTCAGTGCTGGTGAGCTTCATTTCTTAGCACAACATCTTCTCGCACTTCTTCCAGCATATCCAAATCCAATCTTCACATTAGATCACTTATATGAGAGTTAAAATTTAAAACTCGATGAGATGGAAGACCGAACTCGGCAGGTATGACTCCTTCGGTCCCAAATGCTAACTTGTATGGGGATTTTCTAATTACAATCCTCGGGGTTGTTCGGTACGCCCATAAAACAGAGTGTAGCTCGTTAATCCAGTTTCCCTTTAGATTATCAAGTCATTTCTTCAACCCATTTATCAGAGTTCTATTTATAACTTCAATTTTCCTATTACTCTAAGGGTGACCTAGAGCAGAATGTAATTTTTGGATGTTCGACTGAGCACAATAAGCTGCGAATTCATCGTTGTCAAACTGCATTCCATGGTCGGTGATGAAGGCAGCCATATATACAAATGTTATTCTTCGAAATGAATTGGTAGACCTTATCATAAGGCATTTCTATCATTGGCTCTGCCTCAACCCACTTTGTAAAGTAGTCCACTGCAATAACGAAGTACTTGAATCTTCCTTGGGTGGTCGACAATGGCCCGACCAAATCTATACCCCATATGGAAAATGGACAAGGTGAAGTGATTGGGGTGAGAACGGCTTGTGGAGTCTTACGAATGATGGAATACCTTTGATACTTGTCACACTTTTTAGCCAAAGCTGCACGATCTGCTCGCATTATTGACCAGTAGTATCCTTGCGCACTTATTTGTTGCAGAAGTTTTCTTCCTGCTATATGAGCTCCCCAAGATCCTTCATGTACTTCTTGAATTAGGTCTGTAACCACTAATGGATGAACGCAACGCTGCAAATTGACTATCAATCCTCTCCTGTATAAGACTCCTTTATATAACGCATATTTGGCAGCTTTATACTTTAACTTTTTGACTTCAACTATATCTGCTGGTAAAGTTCCTTCTTCAATGTATGCTTTGATGGTATCCATCCAGGATGGTCGCATGTCTACAACGATAAAATTGTTCATCAAATCCTCATCTATACTCCTATTGGCCAAAATCTTAATAGGAATAGTTCGTCGGAGTTCAACTCTGTTAGCTGAAGCTAACCGAGAAAGAGCATCTACTCGAACATTTTCCACTCTTGGGATTTTATTCATCCAAATAGCTGGTAATTTTGTTATTACCTCCATTGCTTTGGATAGGTATTTGGCTGTCAATTCGCCTTTAGCTCCATACAAGCTCAATATTTTATTTGCTACCAACTGGGAATCACTTTGTGCCACAACTTGTTCAGCATTCAGTGATTGGGTTAGACTTAAGCCCATAATGAGAGCTTCGTATTCTGCTTTATTATTTGAGGCTTGGAATTGAAATCATAGGGTATATTCAATATTAATATTATCAAGAGTGTTAAGTATTATACCTGCTCCACTACCTATTGCACAAGATGACCAATCAACGTACAAGTTCTATATTGAGACATCATCGTCAAATGTTTGGTCTTCTATCAAAATCCCATAGTGGAATGTTTTTTTCCTTGCTTACTCACACTTCTTAGACCTCTCTTGTGTTCAGAAAGAGGAATCTGGTAGGTCGGCAACAGCTTCTTCTGGTAAAATTTCCTCGAGAGCTTAACTGTCAGAAACTTCTTTCTTTTTATTTTCTCCGAATCCTTGCTCGGACTGATGATTTTGTTGCTCGGGAACCTCGGGATAAGTGAATTCAGCTATGAAATCCGCTACTTCTTGGCCTTTTAGAGAAGACCTTGGTTCATAGATAATATCATACTCCCCCAATTCCACTGCCCAATACATTAATTTGTCAGACTTTTCTGGCTTGTGCAAAACCTGCCTTAGTGGCATATCGATGTACACTACTATTGTATGGGCTTGAAAATAAGGCTTCATGCATCTATATGCTTCAATTAACGCCAGTGCCAATTTTTCTAAATAAGGGTACTTGATTTCTGCTCCTCGAAAAGCTTTACTGGTGTAGTAAACAGACTTTTGAACTACATTCTCCTCCCTAATTAAGACAGAGCTCGTGACTAATTCAGAAACAGTTAAATACAGGTACAATTTTTTCCCTATAATTGGTCGGGAAAGTAGTGGCGGTGAACCCAAATACTTTTTTAACTCCTGAAAAGCTTCCTCACATTCTTCGTTCCATTCAAAACTCTTTTTGATTACTTTGAAAAATGGTAGGCACTTGTCTTTAGCTCGGGACACAAATCTGTTCAAAGCTGCTATTCGCCCGGTTAGCCTTTGTACATCCTTCTTGCAAGTCGGGGACTGCATCTCAAGTAATGCCTTAATCTTGTCTGGGTTTGCTTTAATTCCCCCCTGATTTATTATATACCCAAGGAACATCCCTTCCTGTACTCCAAAGACACATTTGGTCGAGTATAATTTCATCTGGTGCTGATCAAGTTGATCAAAAGTCTGGTTAAGGTCAGTAATATGGTCGGATGCTTTTTTTCTCTTTGTAAGCATATCATCCACGTATACTTCCATGTTTTTGCCTATTTTCTCCTCAAAGACCTTATTCACCAGCCTTGTATACGTAGCACTTGCATTTTTTAAACCAAAAGGCATAACATTATAACAGTAAGTTCCTCGTGGAGTAATGAAAGAAGTGATCTACATGTCTTCAGGCTTCATTTTGATCTGATTGTAACCAGAATAAGCATCTATAAAACTGATTAACTTATGTCCTGAGGTAGCATCCACAAGCTTATTTATTCGGGGAAAAGGACAGTGATCCTTTGGGCATGCTTTGTTAAGATCTGTGAAGTCTACGCACATCCTCCACTTACTATTTTTTCTTCTTGATCATAAGTACATTGGCTAACCAATTTGGATATTTCACCTCATCAATAAAAGGCGCTTTCTAAAGCTTTTTAACCTCCTCATGTATGGACTGGTTCTTTTCGGGGCCGAAAACTCTTCGCCTTTGCTTTACTGGCTTGATTTCTTTATTAACATTGAGCTCATGGAAAAGGAAGGTAGGATCAATTCCTGGCATATCTTCGTGACTCCAGGAGAACACATGTTTTCTCTATCTAAGGAAGTTCACTAGTTCCTGTTTAAGAACAGGATCCAGTATTGTTCCAATTTGAGTAATGCACTCTGGTTTGTCATCATCTAACATAATGCTTTCTGTTATCTCTATAATATGTCCCTTTACCAGCTCTGTTTCCTCCCTTGGATCTAATGTTTCAACCTTAGATTCTTCATCAGGTTCAGAGGTATCCACTTGGTAAGTGGTGGTTTTCCTCTTTATTTATTCTGGATCTTCCTGCTCGGTAGATGAGTAGTAGCATTCCCGAGCTACTTTTTCATCACCCTTCACAACTCCTACAACCAAATTAGTTGGTAATTTCAAGCATTGATGAATAGTAGAGGGCACTGCCTTAAACTTATTTAGCCTAAATCTTCCCATAATTATATTGTAAGTTGAATGGACATTTTTATCCATTACAAAGAAATAGATTTTCTCTGTTCGGTTGGTTGGTCATGTGCTAATCATCACTTCCATCTTAATGGTTCCCAAAGGGAAGACTTTCTCACCAGTAAAACCTATTAGTGGTCGATCATAGGGATCTAACTGGCTGAGCTTAAAGTTCAAGCTGCTGAAACAAGGATAGAACATGATATATGTCGAGCTGCCATTATCTACTAACACTCTAGAGACACGGATATCTTCTTTTCTGATTTTGATTACCAAAGGGTCATCATAAGGGTACAGTAGTCCTGATAGGTCATTTTCAAAAAATCTTATCACCAGCTTATCTTTACTAACATTCCTTGGTATGTCTTCTTCAGCAAGATTAATCCTTTCTAAGTAAAAGAAAGCTTGATCCTTATTGAGGTAAGCTTTTCGTTCTGCAGTATGATCTCCTCCTCCTGTATCTCCACCTACAATCATTTGGCAATCAAAAGAACCAAAATTGAGTGTGAATACCTCGTGTTTCGATTATCAGGGATTTTTAGGTAAGTCGGGATCATCATCCTGGTCATCTTCACGAGCCCTTTTATTCGCCTTTCTAGGTCTGCAAGGAGATTTTGATCTGTGCCGAGCTCCTTTATTATTCTGTAGATAAAAAAACTGATTTTATTTTCCTCTTTGGATGAGAGTTTCAATCTCATTTTGAAGGGCAATGCAACGATCCGTCGTGTGACCATGGTCTCTATGGAACTCATAGTACTTAGTTTTGTCCCTCTTGGTAGGGGAACTCCTCAACTTATCAGGCTAACGAACTTCTTTGTTGAGTTTTATCTCCTTCAAGACATGATGAATGCCCATGGTTAGTGGAGTGTAGTTGTTATAATTCTTGAGCCCTTCAATAATTCCTTTCTGTTTTGATTCCTTGTGCTCCTTGGAATCTTTGTGATCCTTCTTATCATTTTTACCTTCAGCTTTTACTCTTGAGCTCCGCTTGGCAACCATTGCTTCCTCGGCATTCATGATTTTGGCTGCTTTGGCCATTAATTCTGCTATGGTCTCTGGGGGATACTTAGCAAGTGTATAATAGAGCTTATCGGGGAGCAATCCACTCATAAGGATTGTTATAGTAGTTTTCTCCTCATAATCCACAACCTCTAGCTTCTCGTTATTGAAACGAGTGATGTAGTCCCTGTTACTCTCTCTTTCCTTCTGTCGTACACTGAGCAAATGTGCTACTCTTTTTATAGGCTTGGCTCTAAAATAAAATTTGCTAATAAATAGTTCGGCCAACTGGTTGTAGCTAGAAAATTTTCCCTAAGGAAGGCTATTGTACTAGATTTAGGCAGATCCAGTAATTATTCCAGAAAATGCTCTACACCTCATTTCTTCGGGAACTACATAAATATCGGTGGCTTTTTAGTATTTCTCTATATGGAGGACTGGGTCAGTTTTCCCATCGTATTCGAGTGTAACCACTAGATCTTTGAACTTACTGGAGTGGGGAAATCCATAAGTGCTTGTATAAAGGGAAATCCTTTTACAAAGCTTCTTTGTAATGGGTTTTTGGACTTCTCCATCTCTCCTAGCCTGTCCTCCAATATTTGGATAGACCTTTCCAAGCGTTGTTATCAGCATCAGACCTATGTGTTATTGCTATATTGTTCGCTGAACTCTCTTCTTGAGATTGTTGCTCGGCCCGAGCAATATGTCGGGTGGCTTATCTAGACTGGGCAGAGCCTTCCCTTCGATTAGATGGTCGTCGAGTGTTTCCCGACATTTCCCTAGGAATATTTTTGTTCCCCCTGGGTCCCAAACTATCGAAGGGAGAAGCATGTATTAGCCTTTCTAAAGCACTTAGCCTCTCTAAAAAGTAGTATTGTGTATTGAAGGATTTTGACCCCCTGAGTAATGAATTTGACCCTGGGCAATAGGAAGTATCCCCTGTAGTTATTGACTGACTTTACCTGCCACCTCTTGGTGGTGGTGGTGGTACCATATTTCCACGGGGAGATAGAGCGATTAGTCCTACTTGCAGTGTTTGCACGAGTTGCCTGATAATGTCCTGCATAGCCTCTTGGCCTCTTGCAAGACTGGACAGAATTCTAGTTAAATCGTTCGCTGCTGGTGGGGCAGAAGGGACAGGCGGAATGCCATCGTTCCTAATACTTGATTCAGGAATATCAGTCATCTAAGTGTTTGAATGAATGAGAATGATTAGAAATACGTTCCCACAGACGGTGCCAATCTGTTGATTCAAAAAACTAGATTGGTCTAATTAATTATTCACAGATAAATATAAGAAAAGGAGATAAAGGATTTTTAAAGTGGTTCGGCCGAAAACGGAAAGCCTGTATCCACTGTTGTGCATTGCCTATGGCTTGTTCAATTGCCTCTTGTCTCATTTTTCATGTCCCTTGGATGTAGGATTTATATTTTATTTATAGTCCCTTGAGGGTGTACAACAGTTGGAATATTAAAGGATGGAATGCCTTTATAACATAGGCATTTACATCTGTATAAGGTTAATCATGTATACAACTATTGACGATTTACTGCCATTGTTGGTCAGTCTTCCTGGTGTTGGTAAGGCTTCTTTAACCTACTGGTCGGCATTCCTTTAGTTGGTTAGTGACTCGTCCATGCTGACTTGGATTAGTGCCCAAATTGATAACACGTGTTCATACATGAACGGTCCACATAGCAAGATAATTTTTGGTATCAACAATTATATTTCCTCTTTTTTAGTTTATGAAAAAGTGTGAAAAAATGGTGAAAGTGTGTGAAATGTAAGAAAAACTCTAAGTTGGGCTTTATAGGATAAACCCTCTTTTTGGGTTATTGAATTTATGAAAATAGGTATGAAGATATATAAGTAATAAAAAATATGATTAGTGGTGGGGGAAAATAAGAACTAACTATAAAGTTTTCTAAAAGTAACGAAATATCTGAAATGACATTAAATTGGCAAAGTAGGATGAAGAGAGTTTAGACCTTATAAAGTGATTTGAATTATGATTTTAGAATTTTTGGAATTTGATTTTTGGATGGTGATTGAGTGGTGGTAATTGGTTGTAAGTAGTGAGGTTAGTGGTGATAGAAGGTAATGTAAAATAATCTTTTTGGAAGTGATGTAATCGGGTTGCTGCACTAATTATAAGGCAAAAGGATAGAGAATGGTGAGGTCAAAGTTTTCTTAAATAGGGAACCCTAAAAGAGGAAAATGGCAAAGCTCCCCTGGTGTGTGTGCGGTTCGACTTAGTACTTGGCATGCCTGCCTGAAAGGGTGCCAGAATTGGGGGCCAAACAATGTTTCTCCTGCCAGTAGGCGGGGGGAAGGTGTGACTATAGGCAAGCTAAAATGGATTCTTCGGTAAAATGACTATAAAATGAAAATTGTAAGTCCAATTCTCTCATGAATGGAACCGTTTGAAGGAGGACTCAGATATCTATGAAAGTATGTTGAGATAATATTAGGCTAAATAGTTTACCAAAGTCAAACAAATCTTGAAAAACTTCCAGGCATCCTCTAGTTAGGGTTTCTTACTAAAATGGTTGTAAAATACGAATCATAAGTCCGATTCGTGCATGGTTGGAACCATTGGAAAGATGATTCAGGGATCTATGATGGCGTGTTTAAATATTATTGGGTTTAAGATTTAAACAAAGTCAAACGAAGCTTGGAAAGTATCCAGTCATTCTCTAGTTAATGTTTAAAAGGAGGACCGGGGATTCGGGGTTCAAAAAGGACTTTACTGGACTCTGTGGAGGTGTTTGGCAGTATTAGAATGAGATGTATACAACCATAGTCGAAATGGGAGTGGGTTTTAAGACTTTATAAGGGTAAATATCTCCGGAAGACATAATTTATACAAAGGAGGAAAAATATTCAAATTGCAATAAAAGATTAAGCAGAAATTTTTTTGGCGATTGTGGAGGAATTGGTGAAGGATTTACACAGACCAAATGGATCCTCATTTATAACCTCCTAAACCTAACATAATAACACCCCTTCACCCTTAAAAATCAAGGTATACCCCTTACCAACTCAATCGCATGATTATTCAAATCCCATTGGTTAGTTACCATAATAACCTTTTCATTTAAACGAATAAGTATTTCCCCTTCTAATTCTTGCAAAAGGAAATAAGGGTCTACCGATGATACCAGATTTAACCACTTAGGAATTTCAAAGGTTGTTTAGATCCTGATCTCCCCCATCTTAGGAATAAAGTCTTATGGTATGACAGAGACCTCCTACACATAGTTTACAGTTCCTAGTGACCATGTTTATCATAGTATATGATCCCAAAATAAACCAAGAGCCATTAGTGCACCCTCGGGACAATCAAACATGCAACCTGTATAGAGGGAATTAAGCCTTAGACACATCAAATCCTTACATACATGAACAAAATTCTCATATGGGACATTTATCTCCACGTTGACTAACGAGAAGATTCAAACTCCCTACCCGACCCTTTCCTGAGGTTCAGGCCTATTTGGTTGACCTTTGTCTTGTAAATTCTAAGATCTTTCTAGTCCTAATACATCCATTAAGGGTTAACTACCCTCATTTGATAACAAGGTATGTTCAGACCAATGCAAAGTGACCGTTGTCACCTCGGGAGGGCCTATATGCCCAACAAAGCCCTTACAAGTTCTCTGACGGGTAGGCTGAAAGTATAAATATTGTTCCACCTACTGCCACTACCATATACAAATTGCATTGAAGGATCTAATCAGTATTACATTCTTGTAGTGACTACCTTACACCACTTGAATCCCTTTCACCAACACTCTATCGTACCACTATAGTTGTCAGACCTTGGGGCCACTTCGCCCATGCTGATGTAGTTTACTTGCACTCTTCCCAAAGGATTGCCTATATATTGGAAGTTCAATAAGGGTTAAAGGAACCTTAAAATCCAAGAACTATCAGAGAAATCATAAGAATAGTTAGAGAATACTTGTATCCTAGCTTCTCCTTAATTAGTATTTGCTAATCCATAGTTTCTTACACTTTCATATAAGGATTGAACCACTTCCATCCATCCATACTTTGTATTTTATGTTGATTTATACACAAATGGAGGAACCCCCTATGGAGTCTATCAGTTATTCCAAAGAGGTCATCTTACTCGTAATAAAGATCTCAGAAATCTTAGACTCTCTTGGCCAAATCCCAAAAGGTCTTAAACTTGTAGTATCCTCTTTTAGAACTTTATATAAAGAGAAACACTACTCATAGTGGATGTAGGACCCTCAATATAGATTCAAATCGATCCTTATCTTTGCCTCTCACTTTGACACACCACCTCACTACCTGGTCTAAGAACCTATAAGGACACATATTGGAGATGAGGTTTCCAAAGAGAATTCTAGCACCATCAAATAATATAAATAACATACTATATATTCAGTTTATCAAATTCATTAAGTACAATTAATTATGTATATGAAATGTAATATCTAACAATAGTTATGTTAATTAGGATTTTTTCCAATTGAAATAAATTACTCAACTTATCTAATTAATCGATTGTGCCACATGTGATACTCTGGGTTATCATCAAAATATTTTTGATAATGAACACTATCACAATTTCTGCTCCTTTGACATCTTCGAAAAAGGTGCAAAGTAATTTTTTTTAATGAATTTCCCCCCATGTAAATCAACTGATTCCAAGATCCCTCAATTTGAAATCATCTTGAACATAATATACTAAGATAGACAGGGAGAAGAAGAAAATACATTGAAAATCTAATTTTCCATATGTAATTGAATGATCTATGAGCTAGGTTGGCCATATGGCATGCCACATGATGCTGAGACATTATGGTGGCATAGTCATCCGAGGATTACATACTCGCTAAGGGAGAATTATGGAAAATGACGGTTGGATTTGATTAAATATAAATATACTATCATTCTACTAATTCAAATATAAGATTAGGGTAACAACCGATCAATATGTAAAAGACCTAGAACTATAGGACAATTGTATTTATAAATAATAGTGACTCTAAAGACTTGGGGAGTCGATTAAGACAATCTTATATCGACGTCTTAGATTTTTAGTTAAAAACCCTAGCACTCCAAGTAATCTTATTCCTTCTTAATTAATAACATTTTTCTCTCCCTTCCCCATGGACGTAAATAGGCTGACCTATCAAACCGCGTAAATGTGTGTGTCCTTTTTCATAATGCTCTTATACTTTGGGGCCGAATTGGTATTTATCATCATTATAGGATCAGTTTTACTTACAATTTGGTCTCGTCTGTGGGAAAGTGAGTCTAAACCCCACCACTAGAGAATACCATCCCCCATTCAATTTGAGTGCTCATTAGTTTTACCGTTCTCATGCCAGGAGTCGTGCCTAGTATAAAATATGAGTTGTAAGGAAGGAGAAAACGTCTTCAAGGTCCCCACTACCTCCTAATTAAATGAGTTCTAGGGGACGCACTCCATGGAGTTTGGACCTAGATGTCGATGTTACAATCTTTCTATAGATCCCCTTACGAGTAAGGAAACGCCATGCTTGGTCAACCTTTATGAGGACCAGCTGAATGAGTGAGGTGAATAAATAACTCGATTGAGGAGGCAACTAAATGAGTATTTTGAGGAAGGTGGTTTTAATTTACACAACCTTGAGCATCATAGAATATGGGTAATATGACCCCTTAGACACCCCAGACATGGGCATAACGATAGAGCCCCCAGCTCAAGAAGTTCCCTTGCAACACGGTCCAATTGACCTCACGTGGATTGTGTTTTAGTCCACAAAAATGCTAGCCATGGTCCCACTCCAATTCTTCCACTAGAATCCAACCACAACAATGGTTCATCTAAGACAAACCTCTATATAAAGAAGATCAACAATGATGATATTCTAGGATTCATTAAGAAGTAATCGGAGGGACTCTTGAACCCCAAATTGGCACAAACCCCAAAACATCTCTCTGCGAGAGCTTTGGGTCACAGTTCGACTTCCCCATTAACTGTCGATATTGAGATATTAAAGCCACCGAAGAAGTTTTCGATTTCAAATAGCACTATGTATGACAGAGAGGTAAATCCAACTTATCGCATCAGATACGACATGCAGTCCATTTCCTTGTGGAGACATCAGGAAGCCCTTATCTATCACATATTCCCCTATACTTTGAGAGAAATTTTATTTAGGTGGTTTGAAAAACTAACCCTTAGGTTAATATCTTATTTAAGGAAATTAACTGAGAAGTTTATGGCCTGTTTCATTACCAGTAACAAAGTTGTGAACAAGTTAACTCTTTAATCTCCCAAAAATGGAAGAAAGTGGAGTCCTTTATAAAGTATTCCCAAATATATTAGTATTTGTTCAATATGATTGATAACTACAATGAGTAGATATCAGTTTCATCATTCAAGTTCAGCTTTACCTAGTCAGATGACCTTTACCAATCCCTTACTAAGAAGCCCGTGGTAAATATGGACAATCTCATGACTCGTATAGTGAAGTATACCAAGGTTGAGTATAAGCTCCTCAATGCAAATATACAAGTTGAACATCCTACTAAGAAGGATAAGACAAAAAATTCAAATGAGGTATCTAAGGTAGGAGATCAACTGAATTCTACCAAGAGATAAGGAAATGCTAAAAATTATAAGGGACGGGCAAAGATTCCAGCTAACGAGAATGCCTACCAAGTAGTGGAAACGTTCTTTAAGGATCCGATCTACAAGCCCTTACCTTAAATAAATGACAAGTGTTTTTTCAATAATCCCCCTAAGATGACCAATAACCCTAATGATAGAGACACCAATCTCAGGTGTACCTATTACTAAGACCATAACCATAGAACTAAGAACTACATGATGTTCAAACCACACCTATAAGATCTTATTCAGGCCGGGCATCTTAAGGAGCATATCAATGTTGAGAAGATGAAGTTTTTAGCTTAAGACATCAGAATTCAAAAGAAGGATAATGAAAATGACCTACCACCTTCTGGAATGATAGTCGCCATACATGGCTATACTGATCCTTCCTAATGCATAAGAAAGAATCTAAGGGATAAGTAAGGCTCACATCTAGCGTACCTAAAGATTTCGAAATCAATATTTTAAATCACATCCTCATCACATGAGAATGTAAGGACATTAATTTTAACCAAGATATTATGTTCCCTATGAGGATCTGGTCGGTGTTAACTTGCCCCATAAATAAGCTTTGGTCCTTACTTTTTTGGTAACTAACTTCAATGTAAAGAGGATACTTATTGACTAAGGGAGTTTTTCAAAGATCATGTACATTAATGTCCTACTCAAACTGGGATATAATATCCCAAATTTAGACATAAAGGTCAGTCCTTTAATCGAATTCAACAATGATGTGGATACTTCACTCAAAAATATTAAATTTCCAATTAAGGTCGGCCCTATTAATCATGAAATTGAGTTTCATTGAACATTACAACTGAAATTGGCAAACAAATAGTAGCCTTGGTACTAGTAGATAATGGGTCCACCATCAATGTGTTCCCCCTCCGTACTGCTATCGATATGGGATACATCGCTTTAAAATTCACATCATCTGGTATGGCCATCAGGGACTATGATAACACTCATCAAAAGGTCCATGGGTCTACCATTATCACTCTCATATTAGGGCCCATTAAATACGATGTCTAGTTCTAAATAATCAATGTACTGGACAAATGTAACCTCTTACTCATGAGGTCCGAGATATACCCCATAGAGGTATTACCCTAATAACTCCACATGAAGGTCTGATTCCCATTCGACATCGAGGTCATCACCATCCAAGGAGATGACGATTTGACCACTGTATCCAATACTAGCACTACCCCTCTTTTAGACAAACATGACAATAGTAATGATATATGCCTCAATAAATTTTGAGTTATCCCACTCGCTCACATGATAGAGGAGGTGCTGACTATTTATAATGTATACGCTAGAATCATCCAAATAATGAGATACATGCCTAGGTTTGGTCTCAAAAAGGATCAACATAGAATCTTTGAAGTTATCTTTGCTATGGTACATAAAGGAAAAGTTATCTTGGGCGGAACACCCCCTGACAGTAAAGCCATAACTAATAGTCTTGAGGACCCTCATCAAGGGTGAATGGTCACTTCCGTCTCCAGGGAGAGAACTTCCACTATCACTGGCTCTCAAAACCATGGTGAGACGAAATAAAGAAATCCTTATAGCCCAAAATAGAAATACTCTATGAAGAGGGATTGTACGTGTATTACAAGAAAGACCACAAATCAACCGGGGAGAGGTTAATGTATTATGGATTAATGCAAAGAACAGAGAGACCTCCTAGCCGGAGCCTAAACGGGGATTACTCGCATTGTTTCCTGATGAGACTGCTCTAATAGACATGTCAGGATCCACTGACATGGACCTCGTTGAATGCTTTAATAATTGGTACACTGCCTCATCTTCCCAAGGCACCACTACAGAGAAGGGGCAACTGGTAAGAATCCTTGATATCAAACTATACCTCCGTGTCCTAGACTCTATAACTATTCCATCTGAAGCACTGTCTTCACTTAAGCCTCAAGACACAATCAACGAACCCCTATAGGATTATCAGTGGAATGAGGAAAGTCACCAGCTCTTACTAAAAGCCCACTCTAAGGCATGGCCTTACAACGACCTTGTCACAGGCCCGACCAGAAGCCTAAAGTCCACCCCAAGGGAAAGAAGGCCTAACTCAAGAAACTCCACCTGCCCCAGCCTGCAGTCAATACCAAAGTTACAAACCACCTGAACTTCCCTCCAAAAGTACCTTTTTAGATATCTTCTCGGCTCATCATCAACATTAAAGGAACTACAGTACTGAAATATTAGACCTTAATCGGATGAATCCCGATTCCCATCATATGGAGGCCCTTTGAGTTTATCATGTTAGCTAAAGAGTCCCCCATTATCCCCTCTCCTAATATATCCCTCAATAAAGCAGACTTTTATGCTATTATTAGTGTTATCCTTCCTCCCTTTAATGGCATAATAAATAATGATTTCCAGTATTTGCGTGTTTGTGTTACATATGACGATTATGAATCCAATAATGGATTAAAAGTCATCCCTAATAATGACAACTCCGCTAACTTAAAATACTTAAAACACTTATTAAAACTTGATAAAGTCAAAATTTACGTATGTCTCCCAATGTAGATGACATAATAACCATAAAATTACGCACTCACCAGAACCCCAAATAGTTACAAATAGGGTCCTCCCTAGATGAAAATATACAGAAAGAACTCACGGACCTCCTTGCCAATTTTGTGGATGTTTTTGTTTGGTCCAACTTAGACATGTTAGACATCGATCTAACTATCATCATGCATGAGATACCCACTCTCCTCGATGCAAAACCCATAAATTAAAGACCCTGTAAATTAATACCCGAATGTTCGTTGAAAGTAAAGGATGAAGTAGAGAAATAACTCAGGTTCGGATTCATCTGAGTAATAGGATACCCCACCTGGCTAGCTAACATCGTACCAGTAAATAAACCAACGATAAAGTTTGAATGTGGGCAGATTATAGGGATCTTAATCGGCCTTGTCCCAAAGATATTTCCCTCCTACCACACATTGAATTATTGGTAGACAACACAACCAGTAACGCGCTCAAATATTCATCGACGGATTCGCAGGATATAATCAGATAAAAATAAATCATAGCTACCAAGACAAAACAAGGTTCATTACCCCCTGGGGTATGTACTATTACACAGCTATGACCATCGGTCTAAAAACTGTCAGTGCAACTTACTAAAGAGTAGCCACCACCATCTCACATAACCTCATACACAAGGAGGTGGATGTCTAAATTTTGTACGATATGATCAAGTCCAAAGATCATGAAAGACACGTTTCGGCACTCTAAAAACTCTTCCAAAGACTATGTCTCTTTAAAATGAGGCTAAACCCACATAAATTCATCTTCGGAGTCACTAAAGAGAGAGTTATCGAATTTATCATCAGTAAGGATGGAATCGAATAGACCCCGCTAAAGTCAAAGACATATGGAAAATGCTCCCACCCAAAATAGAAAAGTAAGGCATAGGGTTCCAAGGCCAATTACAGTTCATAATTCGATTCATAAGCCAACTCACCACCATTTGTGAACCCATATTCCAGATACTTAAGAAGGACTCAGCGAAATAATGGAACACTCAATGCCAAGAGATATTCGAGAAAATAAAAGAGTACCTTACTCACTCCCCGATGCTAGTACCTCCCCAATCAAGGCAACCTCTCCATATCTACATGACCATAATCGACATAACTGCTGGAGACATTTTGGACCAATACATAGAGAGTTATTGGAAGGAATCTGGCATCCACAATGTTAACAGAAATCTAATCTCATATGATCTCAAATACATCGCCTTGGAAAAATATTGTGTATCCCTCGTATGGATCACTCACAAACTGCATCACTACGTGATGTCCTTCAGCATACAACTCATCTCCCGGATGGATTCTCTTAAATATATCTTTAAGAAACCCACCCTTTATATAAGGATGACCAAATGGCTACTAATGCTATCTGAGTTTTAGAACATGTATGTCAAACATAAGGCCACTAAATAGCGAGCCAGTTCTGACCTCCTCGTGGGGCCACCCTTATCAGGCGAATAGCAATATGAGGCATAATTCCTAAATGAGGATCTATTCATATTAAATGATAGAGAAAATCTGGAACTATACTTTGATGGGGAATCTAATTAAAGGGCATACGTCATAGAAATGATCATAATATCCCTCGACTCTCAACGAATCTCCACCGCTATCAAGCTTATATATGAATGCACCGATGACATGGCTGAGTACGAGGATTACATCATGAGACTCGAGATCGCCTTAGATGTGAGAATCACCGACCTGAAGGCCTATGGGGATTCCATCCTATTCATAAGAAATATATGGGGTAAATGGAAAATTTAGGAGAACAAACTACATTTATACTAAACCTACTTAGAAGAAGTAGCTTTGTGATTTGAACATCTCAAATTTGACTTCCTTTAAAGGGATAAAAATAGCTTCGTAGATGCAGTCGCCACCCTAGCCTCCATAAAAGACATGCCAGAAGGAACTAAGGACATCATGTTTATTATGACCAGTCGAAACACCCCTTCATATTTATTTGTGGCCCGCACGTAAGTGAACACACCCTCTCCCATAAAATCATCAGACAATCATACTACTATACTACTATGCAAAAGGACTGCATTGAGTACGTTAAGAGATACATCAAATGCTAACTTTCATCATGACAACATCTGCCTCCCTGAGAGCTCTATTGCATGGCCTTACCCTAACCTTTCTCCACCTAGGGGAGAAACATCATAGGGAAGGTAACCCCTAAGGACTCCACCGAGCATGAATTCATGTTGGTCACCATTGACCACTTCACCAAATAGGTTGAGGCCAAATCTTATGTAATTTTTAATGCTAAGAAAGTTGCAAATTTCATATAGTGAAACATCATATGCCGCTTCGGTGTACTTCACGAGATAGTATAGGACAATGGGTCTCACTTCGAGAAATATGTCTAAAACATATTACAAGAATCGGGGATCATTCGTCATAAATCATCCCCCACATACCTTTAACCAACGGAGTACTCGAAGATGCTAAAAAAAATTCAAAAATATGATCACTAATATGATCGAAACCTACTACGACTGGTCTGACAAACTCCTTTAGGCCATCTGGGGCTATTGTAAGATAAAATAAAACTTTATCTGGGGCTATTGGTTTATAGCATAGAAGAATTCCTACCCATCGAACTTGAGGTACCCTCAGTAAGGATTATCCTTAAAATCTAGATATTTGAAATTGATTAGTTCCGAGACCATTATGACGAACTAGCTCTCCTTGATGAGAGCGGACTAAAAGTCGCTTGCCACAACCTGGGCTACTAGAAACGTATCAACTTGAGAATTTAATAAACGGGTCAAGAAGCAAAACATTCAAGAGGGAGATCTTGTCCTGAAAGAAAATCTCAAACCAACCCGGACTCTCGGAGGTAAATTTATGCCTAACTGGGAAGGACCCTACCTAGTCACTAAATTAAACTCTGGCGGGGTAGCTAACTTAGGTGATCTTGATGGAGTTACATTTTCCCAACCCTTTAATAATTGATTAAAGATTTTTTTTTCTTAAACCTGCTTATGTTAAAAATGAAAAAGGGCAAACCAATCGATCATCTAGGGAAACGAAGACTATACAAGTCCATACACATTACCATTCCTACATAAATAAGCCCAGTTGAGGACACAATGGTTTGCTTGAAGATAGCTAAATACTTTAAGCCCTAATATTTTATCTATTTTTACAGAGAACTACATAGACCTGATGCTCCGCTATATTTTTATCAGAGACATTCATATACAAACACCGAATTTCCTTTGAATCGGAGATACGTAGGCAACCCGATATATCACTTTGGGCCCGATCTAAATAAACACCAAAAAATCCCATTATACAGGAAAATCCTGATTATTGTCATTGTGCCCTTACTCCAAGTAAAAGGCGCAGTCTAAATAAACTAAGTGTAAAGTAATAAAAACATTGCTCTAAGAAATTTTAAGACTCCACATTGTCATCATCATTTAAACTACACACAAATGATAATATAATTAAAAAAAATACTAAAAGGTAGAGCACGCTACCCATATACACTTTTCCACATAAAAACAAACACCATAACCTCAAATAGCCTCACGTCTCAAGAATGATCATCGAAACAAGCAGACTTAATAAGGGCTCCCTACAAAAATGGCAACTTATCAGGAACAAAGAAATGATACTCCGATTCCCAAGTTGCATCAAAAGGCTCCTGCCCTATCATAGACCGAAAAGGGGAGCTTTCTCTTCCCGTCTAGAAATTCATTCAAATAATGTGCTCTCCATCAAAAGTAGATAAAGTTTTCTCTCTCCTCAAAAGAAGGGTCTAAAAAAGATGGGGCACTTTTGTTTTCACATTTTTTCCATTATATTATTATTATTAGTAGTAGTAGTAGTAGTAGTAGTAGTAGTAGTAGTAGTAGTAGTAGTAGTTTCATATTAGTATCATTATTATCGTCATTTTTATTACTAAATTTTAAAATAAAAGGGCTTCGGCTCAATTTTGTCCGTACTTACATGATTCATGCATAAAATATAGAAAATCCAAACACAATATGTAGTAAAATAGACCCTTGAAAGGGAAAATATTCTTATTTTTGTACATAAATGAAACAAAAATCCCCATACAAAGAATAAATGCATCAGGGATTCTGCTCGTTCCTCATAAAGGAACACACACACACACACACACACACATATATATATATATATATATATATATATATATATATATATATATATATATATATTATATATAGTGTCCAAAAATATCATAAAGCACAAAAAACATCTTTTTAGGAGATTTCATTTAATCCCACGTAAGAGACCTAAAAACACCATCACCATAAAAACTATCAAGCAAGAGGCCTATTTCCATCACGACACCATCCACTATCCCTGAGATTGGCATCCCAGACCTCACACCCAATGCAAACACTCCATCCAAGTTTATCAAACCCCACGAACCCAGAACTAAACCCGTTGACAACCACAGGTAGTTGGTATTTGCAACCCTCACAACCTCAATAGTCAATTTACGTAAAGCCATGTGGGCCGACAACCAGTGCATCAGCATCTCTCATAACTGGGAGGTGTCAACCAACACCTACTGAAAGTTTGCAAAGATATAAAACTCAATCAAATTATCATAAGCAAAAATAAATCACATAAAGGAAGGAACTATTAGAACTCACGTCATTCGCAAAAAGGGTGGGGTCTAAAGACGATGCCAACATGATGAAGTTCGAGTCATTTTAATGAATGTGTATGACTGGGTCCTCCCCGTGAAGAACCACTTTAAATGAAGATGATAAAATGAGAGCATACAACGAATAGCCCGGGATGCCAACAAATACAGGGTAACATAACCTAAGGAAAGAGAAATGGCACTAAAGGTCATTCTACTACTCGGATAAATACACTCACAAACCACGTGTTGTTCAGTTAAATCCTAGACCAACTCCAAGGAACCTTATGTCGTACAGTTCAAGCCTCCCCTTTTATAAAATATCTCACTTTCAACCCCAAGGTTTTTCACCATCACCTCTTGCACTCCCATACTTCCCCTAAAATATTCAAACCCATTTTAGGCATGTCAATTTTGATGAAGAGTGTCTTCACACGCACACTCTTAGTCAACCGCCTCTATGGACACCTTGATTTGCAATCGCGGTGTTCTTGTTCTATCCCACACAACGAACGAATATTCTAAACATGTCCTCGCCCAATTCTCAAAGGTAAAAACACCCCAAATAGATATCGAAAAGACTAAATACCTGCAATATAAAAATAATGGGAGTAAAAATTGAAAAGAAAAATTATTATAAAAATGCCTAAAAGCTTTACCTGGAACCTTTTGTAGATCGACACAAGGCTTTAAGGTCCTTCCATCGATCGATAGAAGGACTTCCAGAGCGCCTTTTCCCAACCGTCCATGTGTCACCCTTATCCAAAACTAATGAACATCATCCCTCTGTCGATTGGTAGAAGGACTGGCCCAGAATCCTATAAATAGAGTTCCCATAACTCTCCTTTCAAGCATCACTAAAAACCTGATGATAATTCGATTTTCTAAGTTTCTTCTCTCCGAGCATCCAAGACACTCGAGCTTATTCTAAAAGTCTCAAGAAAGCTCATACTTCAAAAAAGTGAATTTCCTTTCAAAAGGAAAGCTTGTACTTCTGCGAAGTCTCTTTTGAGCCCTAAATAGAGTCAAATATCTATAGAAATTTCGTAAAACAATACTCCTAAACAAAGATCTTCCCAACTAAAGTCATAAATTAAAAAAAGTTAACACTTCTAGACGAAGCTATACCCGACTGAAAAACACCAAAAAGGTGAACACTCCCTCCGGTAAAAAAATTGGCTTTCACCGTGAGGGTAAAGAATCTCTGCCCAAATTTTGGGACAATACCCCTTATATATATTGTAATAAATTATATACATTTGTCTGTTTAATTTATCTTGTCCCCATTTAGGGGACCGAGTACCCAATTTATGGTGCTTATATTTCCAAATCTTGTTTTCTAACCCAGTACCTCTGTTAATTGACTTGACATGCTCATATGTTGAAACACTGCTACTCAGTTTCCACAACGATAAAAAACATGAAAACATACTTTTCAAAATCCTTCCATGGAAACTTTCCTCGAGGCGAGTTAGTCTGAAACTTTGCATCGATTTAAAGTCTAAAGTTTGACTACTCCCACCACTTCTCCAAACGAATAAAGCTCATCCCCGCGGTGGCATCCCGAATATGTGTTTCCATATTAAAATATTTTTCAAACGGCGACCTTTGATTATACATTATTTAATATATAAATATATCAATCCATCACAACACAAATGCTATATTAAGGACGGGCTCCATAAATACTATAATAATGTATATTGTATACTCGGTATCTTAGTGTCTACAACCGTAAATATTCCCTGTTTGTTAGAACTACGTTGGGTTTGATTCCAAGTATCCTTTGTTACATAGGTGTTATATAAAATTAAACTCGTGAAGCCCAAGACTTATAAATGTCTCTTTAAGTATTATTTCCTAGGGATGCCTCCACCTCTAGTCTTATACCCTATATTCTCCAACTCCGACTCGAATTATGTTGGCTTTAATCCCAAGTCTCCTTGGGTACGTAGGCGCTATACCGAGCTAAACTCGTGAAGCACAACCCTCATAATACGTCTCTCGGTGTATTATTTCTTAGGGATATCTCTATCCCCACTCCAAACCCCTTTCTCCTCCTAATCCTCACCAATACGAAAATGTGATTTTCTACTCTGGTTCTCAATAATAAATGACATCCTTGATGTAACTCCCCACTTCTTAGCCCAACTCCTCCCAGTTATTCATCTCTAAACTAGTCTGGAGGATAATCCCTTCTGATTAGTAATCACTAGGCTATTATAAGGTTATGTGACAATATTAGACATCTTAAGGTTCACTCCCGTTTTGATATTCCATACACCATCCCTCCCTCTCCCAAGCCAATTCATACACTTTCACACACACCACGTTGGAGCACGTGAAACTTGAACTACGTAGGCTTTAATCTCGTGGCTACAGGAGTATGTAGACACAATACTAAGTCCTTTCTCGTGAGATCAAGCCTTGATAATATGTCCAATGATATATTGTCCCTCACTGAGATGCACCCATCCCCCATATCATCTCTGAACATTCCAAAACAAGATATCAAACTATCTCAAGGTGGTACCTTTCAATCATATCCATGTATACAAATATACAAGCACATCTCTATAATACTATAAAATTCTTTACAAGCATTTAGTATCCCTTATCAACCAAGGTATCCATATAACCAGGGTGATGTAATTCTCATTTCTCTCTCCTATCATTTATTTTCCAAGTGCATCAATTTTTTATCCATCAAAATTCCCACGTATGTCCATCTCCTTCAAACCCTTCATATTTTCTTATTTAAACTCTTTAACCATCAACATCACACAAACTCACCTCAACCGAGGTAGATTCGGACATAGCTATTTTCTCAATACTTCAAACCGTTGCAAAGAAACTTGGTGTTATGATGTCACCGACCAAAGATGGGAGGGAGAGTCCTCCCATTTCAAATCTGCTATTCAGAATCATTTCGATTTATAGTGGGTACTATATTTGATTATTTTCTCAACACATCAAAATATATTCATGGGTACTATATTTTAAATCTTTTATTCAAATCTACGATTTATAGTGGGTACTATATTTCAAATCTACTATTCAAAATCATTACTATTCAAAATCTGATATTCAGAATCATTGCAGATGCGGACATCACTATCTTCTCAATACATCAAAATCTGACGTTTGATGGGTACTATGGTGGTTAACTGTCCCTGTAAGTGTTATAAAAGATCTATTCGGTCGGGTGTTTTACAACCATATCTGATTTTGTGATTTTGTGTTTGGTCATGTTTTTGGACATATACGGGATTTTTTTTTTACTGATTTGGGTTTATATTTTTATATTTTTTAAAATTATTATTAAATCATCATCAATTTAATGGGATCAATTAGAAAGATAAGTAATTTTTGCAATGGAATTTTAAGATTTGTTTTAATTTACTAACTATTTTTTATATTGTGGTTTATTTATTGATTCACCACCATCTATGTAGTACATAAAGTTTGGTAAGAATACGATTCAATGCCAGAGAGTTAGATCCGTGGGCAGATCTATTTCTGGTTTCGAGTGACCCAGTTGGACTATAGACTCAACTTGCATACCATATTTCTCCTTTTTTTTATTATTCATCAACTAATCTCTTAATTTTTATGTCATTGCTTTTTTTATATTAGATGTGAAACTACAATGAAGATTGCGTACAAAAGAAATGTGAAAAGCATGGCATTACACATAAACAACTGTTTGCTGAAACTCCCAAACCAATTTTGTATTGTTGATTTCTTCACTAACATGTAAATCAAGAACGATAAGGGGGAGAGTCGTTATTTGTGACTAGATTGAAGTGTAAGTAGAAAATAATTTGTATTACTCATTCTCATTCATCTTTGTATTTTTGTAGGATATCTTCGGATAGCTATTCAGACTTTGGAACCATATAGTGAAACAGTTTGAATTGGGTCTATTTATTTGTATATACAAAGGTTTTATTTTGGGTCCATTTCTCTCTCTAATGCATTTATCTCTCTATATAATGGGTTTTTTTCCTGGTACAATTTACCTATATACATATATGTATCTGTTAATCAAAAAGTGAAGAAGTTCCTGAATATGTTCTTTTTATTTATTTTTTTATTCGTAATAGCGATTTTCTATCACATGAGTTGGCTTGAGATTGAAGCAATGGTGTTTTCTAAAGTAAACTTTTGTGTTCATATATAAGAGATTTCATTTTTCATTTTTTTTACATCCATTTAAATTATATTCCCTCTCGAGTGTATCCTTATGACGTTGTGTTTGGACAAATTGAATAGATAGGTAAGCACTTGATTTGACTTCTCAAGTTTTACACAAAGGAAATCCATAACATCTCTTTAGCGGCCGAATGGATGTGGAAATCTATTGTTCCACAATCGTCTAACTTGTGCATCGCGTGGGTTTACAGCTAGTATACATTAATTTTGGAAAATGAGATATCAAAATATTTTGAAGCCTCGACATTTCGCAGATCTTGAGACTTGCACACGCATCGCGTTCGTACACGTGTACAAACCAAAAAATGTAGGCTTTGATCCTAAGTCTCCTTAGGTACGTAGGAAGAATATCGAGTCCTTCTCATGAGCTCAAGCCTCGATAATATGTCTCATAAATATATTGCCCCCTCGGAGATGCGTCAATCTCTTAAACCTCAATATATTGTGTATAGATAACTCAAAACAATATGTCAAACTATCTCAAGGCATGATACCATAAATATACTCATACAAATACTCAAACTAAAAATAAGATATCAAACTATCTGAAAATTGCGATATTTCGTGCATCCTTATACAAACGTGCAAACGCGTATACACTAATCATAACATAGATGCACCCGTATCTTACCTTTATTTCCCTTCTCCAACTTATAATGAGATATCAATCTATCTCAAAGATGATATTTCTCGCACATTTATATTTATAATAGCAACCACCCGTTATACAAATACAAGCACAAAGTCATACACAAGCAATCTTGTGTACCTATAACAATTGAAGTGATGTTCATATACTTCTCACTGTATACCATTATCCATTTTAAACATCTATCTACATTTTTAGGGATCCTCGTGCTATGGTCATTAAGAATATTCTAAAATAACTAAAAAGTAATCAATTAATATAAAAAGTAATAATAAGCGTAGCATTAAGGAAGCATACAGAATAAGTGGGGTGCCTAATTCCTTCCCCACTCATAACTTAGTTACTAAACCCAATCAACAAGAATCTTTAGACCAATCGTATACTTTAAAACATGCCTTAGGATTACTCAAAAGTCCTATCCTGAATCTTTTATTTTTTTGAATAAAATAACTAGTGACTCTAAATGAACTAAATGAATCCCTTATCGCACAAGAACACACGCTCGGGCCTAAGCCTGAGAACCAGGAGTGTGTAGCTCAACCTATACATGGCGTCAACCATCTTTATGGTAAAGTCATCATTCCCAACCTCGAACCGATAACCCGACCTCGAGGGAAGGAGAGGGACCAGGAGACAAGCATTCCCGCACACACCATTACACGAGTTTTTCCCTTGGTGCCTGGGGCTCACAATGCCACACCAACAATAGTCAATTTTTTTATGTTTTGAAGGGCCTTGATTTGGTTTGGGTTGGACTCTATCCCTCTTTATGTCACCATGTATCCCAAAAACTTACCAAAAATGATTCCGAAGGCAAACTTAGAGGCTTTCAACTTCATTCTATAGTTCCTTAAAATCTTGAAGGTAGTGGAGAGATCTCTGATGTGGTCAACTGAATATTTTCTCTTCGCAAGAATATCATCAATATAAACCTCATTTTATAGTTCCTTAAAATCTTGAAGGTAGTGGAAAGATCTTTGATGTGATCAACTGAATATTTTATCTTCACAATTATATCATCAATATAAACCTCCATTATTGAGTTGATCTACCTTTTTAACATCTTGGTTACGAGGTGTTGGTACATTTCTCTGATATTTGTAGGGCAAAATACATGACTTCATAGCAATAAAGTTCCAGAATTGGAATGAAGGAGTCTTTTTCTTGATCAAGTTCGAACCTAGGTATCGATTGTATCCGGATTAGACGACCACAAAGCTCATACATTGATGGCCTGCTATTGAGCCCATGAGTTGGTCAATCCTAAAAAGAGGAAAAATATCCTTTGGGTACACCTTATTGGGGTTTGTGAAGTCAACACAAACCCTCCACTTTTTGTTCTTATTTTTCACCAAGATTGTGTTGGAGATCTAATCCTAAAATTGAACATTTTTTATGAAGTTTCCATGAAGTAAATTCTCAACTTATTTTCCATTACTCTGACTTTTTTAGAGCTTGACTTCCTTAGTCTCTTATTAACTGGGAGACATGTAAGATCCACGTGTAGTGGATGGAAAGAAACATCTGGATCAAATCCAAGTAGATCATAAGGTTGTGAGACGAACATGTTCGCGTTTATTATGAGAAAGTGGATGAGTAGATCTACCTCATATTCTAAAACTCTAAAACGATCAACAAGGTTTTATTTGGATGAGTTGAGTCAAGAGGAAAGTTTCTAATTTTTTCCATTACTCGATCGATGGGGGCCAGTCTAGCCTCATGTACCCCTAACCGAGGTCCCTTTGGTTGCTATTTAGGTGATCGCCCTCTGAATCATCATCATCGTTAATTTCCTTTGACTGGCCTTGTTTTTATTTGAGGGAAGTGAAAAAACATTTGTGTACCATTGTTTGATCTCCTCTAACTTCAATTATCCTTTCGTTTCTCACAAACTTGATATTTTGATAAAGTGAAGATGGAACAACTCGCATGATGTGGATCTACCCTCTACCTAAGATAACATTATAAGGTGGATCCAATTAGGTCGGTGGTTGAGACCATGCATGGGAAGGTCTTCATCTGACAAGTTGATGTGCTGTTTCATGGTGACGGAGTCGATGGTGGCTAATATTTCGGCTAAATTTTGATCTGTGGGCATCGAAGCTTGAGATAAGAGACGAACGAGGGCAACTCGGTATTCTCTGGATGTGGCTATCAACTCGGTATTCCCTAGATGTATCTATCAACTTCTAAAAAGACGAACGTGAGCATAGGATTTTCTCGAGTTTGTTGTTCAGCCTTCTCTAGATGTTGTATCAAATCAGTTAAGGACATGGGGTTGAAGGCAGGCGGTGTTAGCTTTGGGTCATAACTTTTGTCCAATCCAAAATGGGGGTCTATTTTGAGCTCCTGGAAACTTCATTATGTTTCATATAGGGGGATAGAGTTATAGAGTTATCTATCAATCGTGCATCTATGTCTGAGTTTAGAACAGGGGTGGGGATTTTTGCTACTATGGCTAGGACTTGGTCATCATTCTGGTCCAAATCTTTTAGTGGGTGTTCTATAAATATTGAGGATCCCGACCAAATGTCATCGTTCGATAAAGATTCTAGGCATTCCTCATCATTGGAGGGGGGGGCATTCGAGGCAGTTTCTTAGTGCTTTTCATTGTAGGAAGGGGTATCTGGTTCCCTTGGATCCATTTTAGGGGTGTTCGCGGTCCGGTCCGATTCGGTTTTGAGGTTTTTTTTGGACCGAACCGACTTAGTCGGTCCTCTAAAAAATGGATCGGGACCGAATTGATAATGTCGATTAATCGATCCTATTCGATTCGGTTTTTTATAGGGTCGGTCCGGTCTAACCAGTCGGTCCTCAAATTAATGAATTTCATCATTTATAATAATGAAAATATACCCGACTCTATTTTTTTCAAACATTAAAAACAAAAAATATCAAAATTTGCAATTAAAACAAACCTAGTATTGGATTAAACTATAATTTAAATTAATCAAATATTAAAATATATATTTTCACTATTTATTTATCTTATATATATACATATAGATGTAAAAATATATTATTTTATATAGAGTCGGTCCGGGTTGGTCCTAACAGGATTTTTGAAATTGTAAACCGTGGACCAAACCGACTAGGTCGATCTGCCAAAAAAATAAACCAAGACCGGAGCGATTAAAAAAAGACTGAAAAAAAGAGTCGGGTCGGGTCGGTCCGTCAGTCTAGTCGATTTTTTGAACACCCCTTCCTTTATGATGTTGGCGACTTCACAAAATATGTCTCTGTAGTAGTATCAATAATCTACATATTCCGACCACCCAGGGAGAGATTTCATAAGTAAACTTGGCAAGGGTTAGTGCAGATACCACATAGTGCAGGCTGTCGAATTTTCCCTGAGCGTGGTCATGGAAAGCGAGGTGGACAAGCTTTATTTTGACTATATACGAGTACCTTCATGAGGGGGACCATCTAGTGGTGGATGACCATAGAGGTTCATCTCATCTTGCATCTCAATAATACCGACTATGTGGGATGCATCTAGGTATACATTCTTATAATTACGTCCCGTGTCACTGTAATGGTATGACCAGGGAGATATCTCAAGGTTGAATAGGTCATAAGCCAATTATGAGATGAGCAAATCTAATTCACATTCAGAATCGAAGGGTCTTCCTCAGGTGGAGGGATTTCAAGGGGTTATTCTCAACTGTTATGGATTTGTATATGGTATCTCGTATTTCTATGGGTAAGTCATTTCATCCAGTGACTAAGATATTATGATATACGTCAATGTTGGGATGCCCAAGTTCTCCCTTGTTATTGAAGAACTGGAGGGTTCGTCCTCTGTATGAGAGGTTGGGTTATAGACTGTTTGTAGTAGAACCTCACTTTTTTATGTGGCAAATCGAGTGTTCGTGTTTCTCGAGCTAATCAAACTCCTATGTAGTGGCTTTGTATCTGATCCTAAATTTGTAATATCGAATACTAGGTGCTTCGAATGACGAGGGCCCTTGATTAGTTAGCTCAAGAACTTTTCTTGGTGGAGTAGTACCACTGTACCATTATTTCCTAGACCTGGGGGTTAAGGGTGAATTCATCTCTGGGACCTAGGGATGTGTTTCCTCTGGTGATAAGGAGATAGTCTAAGCAAATGTTAATCCCCTATTCAAGTAGGTCGGTATAGTACATATGGTTGGGGATATATGTCGTGATACCCCATAATTTTTAATAATTTTGTTGACAAAGACTATTTATTAAATAAAACGATTTGTCAATTCAATTTAAATATCATACTTAGCATGAAATAAGAATCAGTGAATAAGGATAAATCAAATTAGACAACGATATGAAAATCCTCCATTGATCATATAATATAGATAGAATCAATCACCACCACTAAAGTATGGTAAAAACTATATCATAAGAACTAATACATGTCAAATCTCCCAAAATCACATTGTCTCCAAAACTAAGTACAAACGCTAGAAATGAAGTAAACCTCGCATCTCTCAAACATGAAGTAAATAAAACTAAAATAGATCCAGCAGCTACATCTCCAAAAATCGGTGGTGATTGAAATGAAAGACTTCGTACTCGAGTGGGAAACTAGGTCAGGTACATTAGAGTACCTGAAACAACGCGATGGGTCAGGCCCACCGCGACAAGATAATAGCTACGCACACAAGTAGTAAAACTATAAATCATGAGTATATATAATTATTCTATAGTTATTAAATTAAGGGTCATACCCTACCCTTACAAGTGTAATTTCCTTTAAATTATGCATTCAACAACAATTTTAAAATTCTCTTAGTTACCATATTAAAATAGAGAACTAGTAAATATAATTTTCACGATATCCATACTAGGATGTATCCAAATAATCATGTCATAAAATGCGCGCGCGCGCACACACACACATATATATATATAGTCAATTTAAATCTGTAGTTTATAAATAAGGCCCATGAGCGTATCTAGCACCTTATGCATGTAAAATAAAATGCAATTCATAACATAAATAAATATCCGTCATAAACACAAATCCAACCTCATCTTATCCACCCCAAAGGCCACCAATAATAAAATTATCATAATCGTGTTTGGCCCTCAGTTCACTTTATGATTACCAAGACTCGCGATACAAAACCAACCTTATCTATACAATACATACGTAACAACAATATAACAAAACTGGCATCATGCGCAGGCTCATCGACATAAGAGTAATATTTATCCACTCTATAATTCCATAATTTAAATCCAACGTGTCACTAATGTATTCCAACGTCTTTTATACGTTATCTTTAACTTCTCAAATTCCTTTAGATTACTTTTAAATGTTATACTACTTTTAAAAGGGAGGGGTGAGGCATATATTCTCCACAAAAATCAAAAAAGAAGAATTTTATTCCACTCACATCACTTAAAAATCACACTTTAGGCATATTTTTCAAAGCTCATAAATTAGGATTGTACTCATTTAGGATACTAAAAGTATTACAGTGTCAGAAAAATAATTTGTTAATATGGCCCTCTTATATTTATATTTTGGGAAAACTTAAAATACAAAAGTTGTTCAAAATGTGACTTCCAATAAAAACTTGTGAAACGTATCAATTTACACCTTCCATGGGGGTTAAAATTTCACCTTTCTATAACATTAATGTACGTTGAAAAGTATACATAGTCCGGCTTTTCTCATTTTTGAAAACTTCCCCTTTCTCATTTTTGAAAAGTATACATTACTATACATTGACAAGTATACCTTTTGGGGATTTTGTTAAAACATAAAACTTTAAAAAATTACATTTTACATAATACTATGAAGTTTCATAATTTTCTGAGCATAATTACTAGTTTTTAAAAATTCGAGACTGTCTCAGATCTTCAACATAATTCATAAATTCAAAATGAAAAGGTTAATTCTTACGAGAATCCTGATTCCCTAAAAGATGAATTCTAAATAAAATTTAACCTAATAAACCAGGAATTTAATCTACTATCATGACTTTCAAGACATATTATTCATTCAATGTTAGATTTAACATTTAAATCATGCCAATGTATAATTCATAATCCAATTCAATTATACCAAATTAGACTAAATTAATCAAGTATATAATTTGATAATTAGATTCATTAATTTATTTACTAAAAATCAGAATTTATAAAGCTGTGATCGAAATAAGATAAACCTTAATTATCTCTACATAAATTTTAGAATTTATAAAAAGAACTCTGTGGGAAGAAAATGTTATTTAACCCACGAGAGAAGAGAGTATAATTAACTTTCCTTAATGTAGAAACCCTCCTAAAATAATAAAGAAATATCGTAGAAGAAAGTCCTCCAAAATTGCCCTCTCAATTGATGAAAATAATTCCCCGAATGTGTAGAAGAAATCCTTCTTGAAAGGGAGTTGAATTAGCCCTCCAAAGATACTTTAGAATTAATCCAAAATTGTCTCAAATATTTTTCCATAAAAATACAATTTTTGGCTAGAATAAAATATTATAATATTTTTAGATGTAATGGTGTAATTTGGGTGGAAAATGGATTAAGTTCTTGGGTTAAGTTGTGTATTGAAATGAAAATGGTAGTAGAGAACGAAGAGAATGAATAACATTGTTGATTTATAGGAATGACCATTCTGTGCTCATCATTCTATTTTAATTATTAAATTGTATTTACTATTTAGCATCCTATGTAACTAGTAAATACTATTTAGCATCTTATATGAATACTATTTAGATAGTAATTACTATTCAGCATCCTATATCAATAGTAAATATTATTTGAATATTAATTACTATTTAGCATCCTAAGTGAATAGTATATACTATTTAAATAGTAAGCACCAATGTTGAATAGTAAATACTATTCATATTTTTTTAATTATTTCAAATTCAACTTCCATTAAAATAATCAATTAAATCTATAAAACTTTAATCAATTAAAAAATCCTAAAATTTTAATATTTAACGATTAATAAATACCCATAAATAATGGGGAATTGCATTCTTCACCCCTACTAAAAAGAATTTCGTCCTTCAAATTCATAATTAACCCGACATTTACCTAAGTCTAAGTACTAACCCTCATATAACTAAGTAAAATACTAACACCTCATATAAATGAGTTAAAATACTAACACCTCGTATTAGTGAGTCAAAACAAATGGGGGTACCCAAGTGGAATACTCCTCGTTATGGTGATTCCACTGCACCCGTACTAACGGTATTTCCTTAGAACACAACTTTAGGATTCATTAAAAAAACTCATCGGTTGTTCAATGTAGGACGCATCAGAGTCTATCACAATTTCACCCAATTGTGTACCCTCACTTAGGTCTAACCAACATATTGGTGATCGACACGATCTACCATAAAGTTCCTTATAAGGTGCCACAGAAATGGACATCTGATAACTGTTATTATATGAGAACTCCACTAAAGGAAAATGCGTCTCCCAATTTCCTTTAAAATCCATCATACATGCGCGTAGCATGTCCCCTCTAAAGCCTGATTTACCCATTCCATATGTTCATCCGTCTATGGATGGTATGTCGTACTAAGGTGCCATTGAGTCTCCAAGGCCTGTTGGAAAATATCCCAAAAGTATGCCATAAATTTTGGACTCTGATCCAAAATGATCGATAACGGGACTCCATAGAAATGGATAATCTCGGTAACAAATGAACGAGCAAGTTACTCAGCCGAATAGTTGATACATATCCAAAAAGTGTGCTACCTTTGTGAGGCACTTAACTATCGCCCAAATAAAATCATATTAGTGAGGTGTCAAAGGTAGCCCCATGATGAAATCCGCCGAGATGCTATCCCACTTCCAGTTAGGTATGGGTAGAGGCTGAATCATACCAGACGGATTCTGATGGTCTACCTTCGCCATTTGACAAGTAGTGCATCTCGATACGAACTTAGCCACATCCTTCTTTATATAGGCCTACTAATATTATCACTTCAAATCTTGGTACATTTTTTTCCTAACTAAGTGAATCGTAATATGCAAACCACACATATCTTCCATAACTTCCCATCTCAATTCCTCGTCCAGGGGTACCACCATCCTACCCTTATAACGCAACCCTCCATCGAACCCCATTAACAAGAAAAGTACACCGGTAGCTAGAAGTTTCATCACTTTCCCCTTACACATCTCATCCTGTGACTTCCCCTAGAACACACGTTCCATGATCTATGTAGTCAGTGTAAGCATACTCATGAATTCCCTAGTAACTAGCCAATCATCTCTATTGAGCCCCACTTGGCAGCCTGAAGAGTTAAGAGACTACTATTGGGTTATCAGTTGTACGTGTCTGCCACCACATTAGCCTTCCCTGGGTGGTAGTGGATTGTTAACTAATAATCCTTTATGAATTAGAACCACTCGCGTTTCCTCATATTGAGATTTTTCTGTGTTAACAGGTACTTTGGAATCTTATGATCACTAAAGAGCTTAATCTTCTCACCGCACTTCAAAGATACTGCCTCTATACATGCAATATAAATACAATGATCCCCAACTCTAAGTCATGAGTTGGATAATGAACCTCGTGTAGTTTAAACTTCTTAAAGGCATAAGAAATTGGCTTGTCCTCCTGCATAAAAACCCAACCTAATCCCTATAGAGAAGAATAGGTGTAAACCAACAACTCTTCTCCACTCTTAGGCAAAGAAATAACTAGTACATAAGTTAATTTATCCCTGAGAGTGTCAATCGCATGCTGACACTTATCCATCCAAAATAATGGCACACCCTTCTTTGTCAACTCGAAAACTGGTCCCTCTATCTTCGAGAAACCACGGATGAATATCCTATAATAACCTTCCAATCCCAAAAAGCTATGGAACTCAGTACATGTCGTGGGCTATCCTCAATCTAACACGACTGACACCTTACTTGGAGCCACAGATAATTCCTTTGCTGAAACCACATTCCCTAAAAACTTCACTTCCCGCTTCCAAAAATCTCCTCTAGAGAACTTCGCATAAAGCTTATGCTCTCGCAGCATTTGTAATACAATGTACAAATTTTGATCATTCTTCTCCTCTATCTGTAAATATGTCAGAATATCATCAATAAAGACTATGATGAACTGGTCCAAATATGGCTTGTACACCTGCTTTATTAAGTCCATGAATATATCTGGAGCATTAGTCAACCCAAATGGCATCACTAGGAACTCATAAGACCCGTAATGAGTCAAGAAGGTTGTATTGGGCATATCGTCCATTTGTATCCTCAAATGTTGATAATCGAATCGTAAATCAATCCTCAAAAAAATGAATCTCCCTCCAACTAAATGAAAATATCATTGATCCTCTCTAGTAGGAACTTATTATTCACCATCACTTTATTGAACTTGCGATAGCCGATACACAAACGCAAAGACCCATCCTTCTTCTTTATGAACAAAACTGGTGCACCCTGAGGTGAAGTGATACGTCGAATGAAACCCTTCTCAAGAAACTATTTAATCAGATCTCTAAGATCCTTTATCTCCATAGGATCCATGCGATACGGTTCTCTAGATATCAGCTTCATATCCATTACTTTGTCTATCACAAAATTAATCTCTCGACTAAGAGGTCATACCGGAATCTCATTGAACACATAGATGAACTCTTGAACTACTGGAATCATATTTAGGGACACCGTGGCCTCCTTATGGGTCTCCTTGTCAATAAGGTGGAAGTGGGTAGTAGCCTCACCCTCACGTTTAGGTCTAGCAGTCAAATACATATCCTAACCCAATATAGCAAACACAATGGCTCTACCTACATAATCTATGTGAGCTCGATACATACATAGCCAATTCATCCCCAATATAACATCATATGTGTGGTACAAAGAGTATCCTACCAACACTAATGCCTACCAACAAGTTAGCTACAAAGAGTAGCCTACCTCATCACAAGTCTTAGTAATATGAGAGGATACACCTAATGGGCTAGCTATAGATAATCTCCAGTGTAAGGAATCATAATAATCCGAGATAAACACACGAAAGTGTCATGAAATAAAAGAATGCGTGCCCCCCGTATAAAAAAATCTTGTTTAATGCGCCACGAATGGAAAACACACGATCAAGGCTCTGACCTCCCTTCTGGTCTCTTTTAGATCCTCCCTCGGTCTTGAGCCAACCTGATTGGCCTCATATTTAGAATTTCATCTTGTGCTTAATGTATTATTGAAAAAAAATATAGTGACACATCTACTATTTAGGCATACGTAGTATATGCCAGATTTGAATGGTAAATGATAACTTTCACAAAGCACCCAGTCCTTTTTTCCCTTGGTATTCACATCTTCAAAAATAAAAAAGAGACGGGTTCATAAACTTCTTTTCATATTATACGACAAACGTGCCCCTTGTTGGGGTAGATGAAACGAGGTCTTCTTCTGAGCCCAAATAAACTCGAGGAAATACTTGTCATTGAACATCTCCATAATCTCGACACAGACTTCACCAAATGTATTATTAGATACGTAAAAAGTGTCTTACGCCTAATATCTCCTAACTCTCGACCGAACTAAACACCATGCATATGTTGTCTCGTGAATAAAATCCAAACAAGGAACCATCCTTATACATTTCGATCTAGTGAGGTCATTTGATAGGATAACTGACACTAGACTCCCTAAAAATTATACCATATGATTAGAATGCAAAGAAAATGAGCATATCAAAGAGCGCTATGCGGATGACTAGAATGGACCTATGGAATCTACGTTGCCTAGGACCTTACTCTGATACCAACTGTTACACCCCGTAATTTTTAATAATTAGGTTTATCAAGTCTATTTATTAAATAAAATGGTTTGTCAGTTCAAATTAAATATCATCCTTAGTATGAAATAAGAATCAATGAGTAAGGATAAATCAAACTAGAGAACGACATGATAAATCTTCAATTGATCATATCACATAGATAGAATCAATCACCACTACTAAATTATGGTAAAGATTGTCTAACAAGAACTTATACATGTCAAATCTCCCAAAATCATGTTCTCTCCAAAACTGAGTACATATGCTAGAAATGAAGTAAATCTCGCATATCTCAAATATGAAGTAAATAAAACTAAAGTAGGTTCAAAGCCTACATTTCTAAAAATTGGTGGTGACTAAAATGAAAGACTCTGTACTCTAACGTGAAACTAGGTCGGGTACAATGGAGTACCTGAAATAATGTGACGAGTTAGGCCCGCCACAAAAAGATAATAGCTAGGCTCTCAAGTAACTATAAATCATTAGTATAAATAATAATTGCACAGCTATTAAATTAACTATTATACCCTACCCTTACGAGTGTAATTTTATTTAAATTGTGCATTTAACAATAATACTTCAAATCTTCCTAGTTCCCATATTAGAAGAGACAACTAGTAAATATAATTTTCACAATATCCATAGCTCGGATGTATTCCAAATAACCATGTCGCGCACACGCACACAATATATATAATCAATTTAAATCTTTCATTTATAAATAAGGACCGTGAGCGTATCTAGAATCTTATGTATATGAAATAAAATACAATTCATTAAATAAATAAATTTCCATCACAAACACAAATTCAAGCTCACCATATACACCCCAAACACCAATAATCATGTCTGGCCTCCAGTTCCCTTTGGGGTCACCAAGCCCTATAATACGGAATCAACCTTATCCACCCAACATATCCATAATAACAATACAACAAAAGTGGCCTCATGCATAGGGTCATAAACATAAGAGTAATATTTATCCATTGTCGATATAATTCCACAATTTAAATTTCACACATAACTAATGTATTCCAACGCCTTTTATACTTTATCTTTAAGTTCTCAAATTCCCTTAAATTACTTCTAAATGTTATACTGCTTTTAAAAGGGATGGGGTGAGGCATAAATTCTACAAAAAAATAAAAAAGAAGAATTTTATTCCACTCATATCACATTAAAAAAATTTAGGCGTATTTTCTAATGCCCACAAATTAAAATTGTACTCATTTAAGATATTACAAGTATTATGATGTCAAAATAAAAATTTATTAATATGGGCCATTTATATTTGGATTTTGGGAAACTTTAAAATAGGAAAGTTGTCCAGAATGTGATTTCCTATAAAAACACGTGAAACATTTTCATTTACACCATCTACACGGGTTCAAAGTTCACTTTTCTCTGGCGTTACTATACGTCGAAAAATATACCTAGTCCGGTATTTCACAATTTAAATGTATAATTTTCCATTAAAATTTACAAACTCAATTCAACCCCTCATAGGCATCTTCAGGGAAAAATATTTGATTTATTTAACTTTCAAGTTTAATTTAATTAATTCCTTCCAATTGAAATTACCAAATAAACTCAAATTTCATGTGGTCTTCTCGTTACATATTTTTGTTAAAATATCTCGAATTTGTTAGAGAAGTGGACGATATCAACATGTCGTTATACCTAATTTAATATTAATATATGTGGAGGATTGAAGTATATAATTAAATGGGAAAAAACAACAATAATTTATATTGAAAGGAAATGAAAAAAACTATAAACTATAAACATAGCATAGAAAAATAAAGAAACATTTAAAGTTAATTTCATAATGAAAACATGTAGTGGCTAAGATGAAAATGACTATTTGTCTCTACTACATAAAAAAAAGGCTAAACGTTTTCGATCGGTCATATGACCAATTTAGACTCCAATAATATGATATTCCGGTTATAACCCCAACTCAATTCCATTAACCAATTTCATTCACTAGGGTTTTTATTTCTCTCAGCGTCATCAATAATTGTCCCTAACCCCTTTCTCTCTCACATGCTAACCATATCTCTAAAACGAATTTTATTCTCATTCCATTTGTGATTTTAATTTCTTTTTTTTTATTTACTAGGGTTTGGTTTCATAAGGTTCATCTAGGAATTTCCTGTACTAATTTTTTTTTGTGTTGATTGATTGTTTTGTTATTGGTTGATAAGATTTTATTGAATTGGGTTCACAAACATAGATTTTTTTAAAATGGTTTCTTTATCTGGAGTTAGACATTTAAACTATATATTTTCATGCATGTTTTGGTAATTGTAGACACTGATTTTGTGAATTTTGGAAAATAAAATAAAATAAGGGTTTATTGACATTTGGGTTTATGGATGTGGGGTCTTAATGCTTTGATTTTTTGGGAGGTGGTTTCGAGAAACCCTCTGATCAATTGTGTTATCTAGCTCAAATCTAATAGTTTAAAGGGAAAAAAATTATATCTTTTTTATTGGGGAATGTTGCAATATCTTTTGTTTCTTTTATACCAAACAAAGTTTAAGAACTATTCTGATTTTTATTTTCTATTATTTTTTTTCCTTTAATTGATAGGAGGTGGAGTTGGAGGAAGTGTAGGGAGTTGGAAATGACTGGGATAGCAAGTGAGGAGCTGTAGATGTCTAGTGATACCACGAGGCAAACCCATCCTCCACCTATTCTTTAATTACGTAGACGTTGTATCACATTTCTTAGCGACATCCAACGCAATTGCCAAAACCCTCCCGATACTCATATCTAAAGATTCTTATTCCAATTGTGCATTGTTGTAATCACGATGTCCTTGACACTTAAATAACAAAACCTTTCTATTTTCTTGAAATAATTTATATAATATTGATTTTGATATTGATATTTTTCTGATAATTTCAAATACGTTAAGACATAAAACCTCTTGGTGGACAAGGATAAATGAATTCTTAAGATAGTTGATATCGGTCTTTGAGGGTTTTACTATTCTCTACAAGATTACAACACTTAAGGTTTGTGTTATTCAAGCATAATAATTTATCCATTTTCAATTGGAAGTCAAATTTAATTCATGTTTTGTTTTAATGCTTTGGTACACAAATTGTTATTGTTTGGTATAGAGATCCAGAGGTTTAGTTGGGAACCACTCACTACTCAATTACATTTAATGTGTGGTTTGTTGCGTGTATTTTTGGTAATACCCTTTAACCTCTTCCATGGATCGGTAATGAGCCTATCTACAAATATCTGGCCAACAACTTTGTCATATTATTTTATTTTGTTAAGTTGTTACATGATTCGAATCATCCGATATTCTTTTCAATGAATTTATGAGACTTTCTATTATTGGTGATTATATGTTGTATGTATGTGATATATGAATAATGGATATTGAATGTCAAAATTTGATGGTTTAAGACATAGATTTGAGTAAATGATAAATCGTATAAAGGTCAATCTTATATGGATTTCTGTAACAATATTAAAAATTTGTATGCCTCTCGGGTGTTTGAGAAAATGATCAAATCTCCGTTTTACTTTGTTATTATTTTTTAAATGTCTTTGAATTATATTTTTATGAATATGCAATTTTATTTCCCACTTTTTTATTTAAGGATATGCCTAACTTAATTTGAGACGTGATCTCTTAATTCTTTGGTTTTAAGTATTATTAATTTCATAATTATCACAAGCTGCTGAACTTTTATTTGTTATTGCGTATACTTAAGGTGTAATACAAATTTATATCCATTGGACTTAATTTGAGAGAGGTACAAGTTGTTTCTTTATTTTTTTGGCTGAAAAAAGGTCATTGGACTAACTTGTGGTTCTTAGGATCAATTGTGAAATTACTGAATATCTGTTGTCATTCATTCCAGGGACATATTTTGGATACTATTTAAAATGTATTGTTTAATATTTAAATTTCTCACATCTCAAATATATTTAATGTAGATTGGACTAACGTGAGGTTATTCTTCTTAGTTATAGATTTACACTTTTATCAACTAGATTATCAAACAAAGTGTCATTTAAACACATTGTTACATTCTATAATTTATTTTACATTAGTTACGATATCTTTTATTGATAATATATATTGGTAATTACTTTTTTTTAGTTTGGTTATTGAAGTTTTAATGCACATTCAGTTAATTTTTATCGTTGAAGATGACTAAAACAAAAAATGCCTAGAAAATATTTACATTATAATTAATTTTTGTTTCTTTCCTTGAATTCCAAATGGTATTTAGTTTTAAATTCATTAGTTAAGTTAAATGTTTCATCGACTATGGATATTTATTCTTGTAATCCACTAAGAAACTTGGTAATTAAGGTATGTTTTGAATAATGACATCTGACAAGGTGTTCGAGTTCAAACCCTATCACTAAATTTTCTTGACTTACTAACCAAATTTTTTGAAAGGTGTTTTCAAGTGTATGGGCTTAATTCATGTTCAAATTGTATTTCTATTGAGTTACAGATGAATTTATTTTGATTACAATATTTTTTACATATTTATGAATGACACATACAATTGGTATGGATTTCTTAGGGGGTAATGGATGTGTCTACTTATAATGTCATGGTCCCTACTTTTAATGCTTAGATTGACTAGCCTAATGCGGTCGCAGTGAAACACATGTGTGAACACGTTGTTAATTCTAAATTTTCAATGCCCCAAAATTAAGGTATGAACTCGTATGAAAGGTAAATATTAGTTTTTAAAAAGAACGTGACAAAGAAGAATGATAAATCAAAGTATGTGATCCGGTAATCAATAAAATTTGACTTTATTCAAGTAAATTATTTTATTACAGTTAAAAACCTTATTTATAACTGTTGTCATCTAAAAATGGTTGACCAAAGTAAATCATACCGTTAAAGCTATACAGAAGAGTCAAAGTATAGATACTATAGTAAAAAAGAGATAAAGAAGGATAAACACGAGATTTAGAGTGGTCCGGACATTAAAATGAGCCTACTTCCACTCCGTGCCTCATTCTCATTAGATTCATGTAGCACACGAGTTTTGGGGCCTTGGAGGCATACAAGAGGAAAAAGTAGACTAAAAGCATAAGATACAAGTTCTTTGCAGAAGAGGTTGTGGAATCTACAACATAGGTTGAGGGAGGCAACGACCGGTAGAAGTTCAGGTGCCAGAGAAGGTGACTGTAGTGTGGACTCTAGAGAAGAGATATGTTGGAAAAAAAATTGGCACAACTTCATTACCTAACTGTCCTCCCCCCCCCCCCCCCCCCCCCCCAATGAGGAGGTGAGGACCCCTATTTATAGTAGTTGTTGGGAGTGTCATGCGCATGGTGCACGTGACTTGTAGATAAGTGTGGATAAAATAGAATTTTCTAAAAGGTGGGCAGTTGGTAGGCCAATGATGATGTGTCAAGGTTTGCTACCTGTACATCTGGGGATGTGCCAAGGTTGGGGTGCCACAGCCTATTATAGGCATAGTCATGTTCCTTTGATGAATTCGTTCTATGGGGTCTGTGTCCTGTCTATGCACCAGGTCATGGTTTTGAGTATATAAAGTGGTAGATGGAGCAATGTACACCTCCTGGTTAGGTATAGGTCGTGGACTTCTCTATAGGCTAAGGCCTTTTATCAGCACTTGTATATCTTTTATGTGCTTTCAAGGACGTCTGTGTAGCGTATCTTATGCTCACTGGCTAATATATTTCGGGTATAACAGAAGCCCCCCCAAGCCTCAGTGCTAAGATGAGGGTGATTTAGTGCTGGGGTTTTGTTCTTGCCCATGGAGCGTTGTCTTGAGACTGTGGTTACGCTTGAGGTGGTTGAAGTGATGCTTCATTGGTGCCTAGGTCTTATGAGGTTGGGTCCTACTCGTTCATATGTTACAACATTCCATGACCCTTTATATAAATTATCAGAGGTCATGGTCTCATTATCTTTCCCAATACTTTGGGAGCAGAATCGTTACCTGATTTTCGATATAAGTAAGCGATTTTAGTGGGGTTTCAAAGTGATTTTCAACAGTTTTTCTTTAATGCGGGTTGATTTTTTTTCCTTTTTCTTGTAATTTTTTATTCTTTTTTTTCTTTTGCTCTGTCCTTTCATTCCATGCCCCAAATTTCTTTTAATTTTATGAAATTAACCTAAAACCGTATGGAATCTAGAAACTACGATTTTGTTATGCCGCTTTTGGGTTTTGAATAACTTCAACCATTTCTCTCCCATTACTTGACTTCAATCTTGAGAAAATGTACATATTAACCTGCCATGGTTTAATGAAAAAAAGGAACCCTGTGGAATCTGATCTAACCAACAACTATGCAGTACCCAAATTAGGTTTACTCGCTCTTTGTGTTTTGAGGATTTTTGGGTTGAGTGCCTGCATTTTGAAATGGTTTTTGGTGTTAATTTATTGTAGTCAAGAGTTTGTTGAAGATTGGGTTTTGTTTTGGACTCAAATCGAGTGGTTATCATCGGTTTTGGGGATTTTTAGGGGGGTGGTTTTGGGCCAAAAAATGAACTGGTATTCATGGTTGTTCTTAGTCAGAACCCTAATTTTTCCCTTTTTTGATCTTGTCAATCCATTTAGTTAAGGAGCTCAGGTGTTTGTCTGTTCTATCCGTGATATTTGACTAATGTCTATGGCATTTCCCTGATGGTTATGGCCTGAGGCAAAAGATCATGTTGAGACATAACTGTCTGTAAATTAGGTGGTATATGCCATGAACACTTTGAACGGGTCTAGGTATTTGAATATATTCGTGGTCTTACAAATTAGGTGGTATATGCCATGAACATATATGATTCCACGACTTTTGCCCACTTTTATACTGACTTTTAGTATCTTCTGTCTACTGTCATGGGCTTAGTTCATGAAGTCGTGGTCTTTGTAACTTTTTTCCTTGCATTTTTTTTCATCATGGTTATGACCCTTTAACTGTGGAGCTCCCTTTAATTTTATAGGTTCCTGCCATAGCCTTATGTATTGGAATACTTGGGAGTACTTGGAAGATTTATGGATAAGGCATTACGGTGTTCCTCCTCTCGTGGTGTAAAACATAAAATCCTTGAAAACAAGTGGAGCATGAAAACTAAAAGAGTGCCCAACCTTTATATGTGTTAATTTTGACTCTGTAGAGTCTTCTAACTGTAGGGATTCAATAGAGGATGATAATGGTAGCCATAGCATTGAGGAAGATACCTGCTCCATAAACAATCAAGTTCTAGTTGAGAGGAGTGCCACGGATCCTAGTTGAGAAGTGCCTACTGTGGAAATAAGGAATGTCAAAGTTGGGTTGTCCATCCGCGGTACTAAGAGTATAGGCGATCATGCAACCCTAAATTATCCTTGCATAATAAATGAGGAAGGTTATCTCAGCAGGCGAAGGCTTAAAAATATCCTGAGGGGACCATTTGTACGTTTCCTTTTATGTCCCAATGATCTTGTTCCGCATTTCCCAATGATAGAGTCTACTTCTCTTTGCATGCCTTCTTTTTAGGACTATAACTGCCAGTACTAGTTCCTCTTAAGAAGATTTTGAATATAATGAATCTAACCCCATCCCAAGTAGATTCCAATGGGTGGAGAGCTATCTTGGTAGCATTGGTGGTTTGGCAAAAAAAATGGGAGGGATATTTTGGCCACAAAGTTCTTTAATTTCTATAAGCTAATAGAGAGTTCTGTGGAAAATACGTGGTATTACTACATGGATCTGCGAAATGGTAGCAGATACCTCATGAGGGGACAGTCTTCCAGTAAACAATATTGGAAAAGCAAATACATTTCCATTTCTAGCAATAAGTGGGAGACGCAAGCCGAGCAATCTGAGAGAGAGAGAACACAGGGTTTCGCGGTCATGGGAAGATAATTGTGTAATATGTCCTTGGACTTTGATTTTCACACTTGAAATAATATTGACTAACATATAATTTATAGTCCGTGCAGGTTTGGCCCCCACTGAACATAAAAGGAAGAGGATTGAGGCTGCAGTCTTGATACCTGACAGGAACTAGCAGTTTTATACGGTGGTGAACCTTAGGGCCTTGTACGAGCTTGGATACTACACTGCCCACGTTTCACCTATGAGGAAATCACCATACTGTAGCTAATTTTTACTTTATAGGCCATAACCTAATTTGATACTCAATTTTCATCTTGCAATTAACTTTGTTTGCCATCTCTTGTGCAGGTACCTCGACGGGCATCTAATAATGAAGATTGATAGGGAATTGCTTCTTTTATAATTAGAGGAGCTGAAGGGGGATGTCCAGACATTAAATCAAGCTCCGTGAAACGGTAAGGGAAAAAATAGGAAGAGGGTAGTGGACAAAGGTGTTGCCCCAAAAACTGATGCTGGATTGGTTTCCCCGTTAAATATATCCAATGCTGGATTGGTTTCCCCGCTACTAGGGAGATAAATAAAGATTGACAAACTCGGGCCATATTTCCACTACAGAGTCACCTCCGTGAACGTCTATTCCAACGGACATTAACACCCCCACCCCACAAAGTAGGGACATCCCTTCTCGTTCTTGGCCTTAAATAAGGAAGGCGAACCCAAAATCTCTATGGGATAATACACTATCGCAGTTCCCTTGATGAGGGGAATTACTGATCCAGATGACCTTAAACATCTATTTGATGAGGATGCCGAGGACTTGGAGGAATACCAGCTCCATTGTCTTCTTAGGGTAAGTTTTCCTATACCATATGCTTTTGCAGCTTGTTTTCATTTCTACTTTGACTAAATTCTGCTTTCTTTATTCTAGACAACTAAGGTTTCTATGAGTAAAAGGGAAAATTATGAAGACCTCTATAATATTCATAAGGTCTCAGAGTCTACTCACCTAGTTGAAATGTCAAAGACCAAGGCCTCTTCCTTTGAAGTTGGGAAGGCGTCAGCAAAAGCTTCTATTATGGCTGCTCAGCTCCAGTTGGACGTTATTGATGAGGCTAAAAATGATGCTGATAAATCAAAAAATAAAGTTGAGGATAATTTCAAATAGGCCACGAATTCCTTAAAATTTTCTAAAGTCAAGTGTCTTGAGGCTACCTGACATGCCGAAGCCAGTGACGAGAAGGTTGACTATCTTGAGGTTAAGATTCAGTCCCGAACCCAAAGACACGCCATAGCCAGGAAGAAGGTAACCGGTGATCATGTTGCGTCCTTAAAGAACGCCGTTGAGGATGTCGTGGCCCGTTTCAAGACCTATAAAACATCTTTTCCTAGAGATTCACTGACGCCGAGCACACGCAGTGTGTTAAAGAGTTGCAAAAATTTGATGAGCTTGCTAGGAAGCAAAAGGAGAAGGCTGCGATTGCAGCACTTGAGGCTGAAGAAACTAAAATCGTCCTTGAGGATGATGGTGATGACAAAGAGGACGCAGAGTATTAGGCTATTTTGTGATCTTATTTCTCATTTTGATTGTGACCATTTCATGAGAAACAATGCTTGTATCAAACTCTTTACTAGAATGATTTTTTTTATTATGCAGCGTTGTGTGCCTTATTGTTTCGCATATTTCATTTTATAAACTTGTATGCTACTTGCTTGCTTGTAGCTGTAGTCTTAAATTCTGAATAAAAATCAGTTTTAAACTTCTTGAGTTGATTGTGGTCGCGGCCTTAGTAGTGAGGCCTAATACTTTAGTTATTGTTGCCTTTATGCTTCGCGATATTGAATTACCATTGTGGTCTCTTAGCTCATGCAGTCTTCTAGGGTCTGTCAAGTTTTTAGATTACACTTCGCGGACCTGAGGGGTACAGTCGCCACTCAAGGCTGAGCATGACTGGTCTTTGAGTATGATCGATTGCGATTATGGTTGTAGCCTTAGTAATGTCATCTCATCCAAATACTCAGCGGACCTGAGGGGTACAGTTGTCCTTAATGCTTTAAAGTATACTCCATAGATGTTAGGATAATGTCTTCAACGTCTGTGGTCTTCCATTTTCACCACGGACTTCAAGCTAAATATTCAAAGAATGCTAAAGTATTGTTTAGGAGACTCCCCAAGCTACTGAGGTTGTGTTTTTCAAGCCCCCCAAAGGCTTCAGATAATACTCTGCGGGCCTGAGGGGTACAGTTATCCCTAATGCTTTAGAGAATACTTTGCGAATGTTAGGATGATGTCTTTAACTTTCGTGATCTACCATTACAACCATAGTCTTCAAGATTTAAAAATCTTCAAAGAATGTGGAGGTATTATTTATGAGCCTCCCCAAGCTATTAAGGCTATATTTTTCAAGCCCCCCAAGGCTTCATTTTCTATTCTGGATTCGATCTCGAGTCTTTGATAAAAGACTCACTCTAATCAGGGAACCGTTGTGGCGCCCCAATTTCTGGGGGTCAATGGAGAAAACTTTTTATACTTTGATTTCATTTTAGAAACTCATCTTTTAAAATAAAATTTTGCTTTTACATTTTTGTTGTCTAGCTTGTGAAATTTGTAAGAACACTTGAAATAAAAGAGTTTTGTCAACTTCATAGAATAAATAATAATTTAAAAAAGTCCACATCATCCTGTCTTATTACAAATCAAATTTGAAAAGCTTCAAAAAAATTCCAAATAACGTAGTCAAAGTTCCATTTAAATAACACATTTAAAGTATGTAGTAAACAGAGCTCTACTGGCACATAAATCCCTCCTTTTCTCTTACGGTTTCCTTAACTTTATCTTTTTTCGAAGTACCTGGGAGGTTTTGTCGAATGGTGGGGTATAAGCATATGCCGAGTAGGAGAAATACTAGCAGAGTAATACGTATACCGAATATTTATACATATCAAGTATATTTTAAAAATTATGAAATCATCCATCATTAGACAGGATAAAATAACTCCAAGTAAAGATATGTATATAGAAAGGTCTTCTTTGTGATGGGGTGTAGAAGCAAACCCGAAACGTCTCTTGAATTCGGTAGAGAAAACCGGTGCCAAATAATTCCAAGTAAAGATATGTATATAGAAACTTGGATAAACAATTGGGTGTAAACTAGAGTGTGTATAAAATATTTCTTGAAAGAATTACACTCAAAACTTGAACATTTTCCATAAATAAATTTGCTCTCAAACTCTCTCTAAGAGATGGATATGGAATGGAAAAGTTGTCTTGGAAAATGTGTTTCCCGCACATAATAATGCATGAAAAAGTTGGTTGAAAACCAAGTGGAGAAGTGGGGAAAAAACTGTCAAAAATTGCTGAAAACCGTTCCCGCCTGACGTCTCGTTCGAACGAACTTGACTCTCGTTCGAACGAGACTTCTAACGAGCGACCAGCCTGGGCTCGTTAGAATCTCGTTAGATATCTCGTTAGAACGAAAACTCGTTCGAACGACATATCGAACGACATATCGAACGACTGACCAGATAAGGGTCGTTGGCAAACTCGTTCGAACGAACCTGGTTCGAACGACAAAACTCGTTCGAACGAAATCTGGTTCGAACGAAAAACTCGTTCGAACGACATTTCAAACGAACAAACAGAAAGATTGTAAAATTTGATTTTGGCCCAGAAACTTTTATAAACTTTTATATACTTATTTTTTAAGTTTCTAATTGATTCTTTCTGAAAAATAAAATGCAGTTTTTATTAACCTAACACCCAATACAAATTGTTCCAAGCTCATATATAAATATAATTGCATTCATACCTTGGGAGCATGGAACTAAGTTGATGACGTACAAACGAGGCACATAAACTACGGCATGTTGATGATGCTTTATACTCTTTGCCGCTACGTCTTCAACAAATACTTCATAGGTCTTGAATATTACAATTAAATAAAATCCTATGAATAAATGTTTTTGTCCGGAATTGAGCCAAAACTATAAGAGGACTCAATTGGAAATTTGTGTCCTTACAAATCTCCCCCTTTGGCTATTCCGGGACAAAAACCAAACAAAAATCCTAAAGGGTCGTCAAGCTCTACTAGACTTAAAACATAACCCGCCCATTCTTGACTCAACCCAAGGATCAAACTCTTTGCCATAGAAAGATGCCGCTTTAGAATAATTCCTGCACACTTAAGCAAACTCATCAAATGCATAGGGAATATCAAAATATTAAATGCAATTAATTAATTACTCCCCCTAAGATAAACACATGACCTACTTAGAAAGACGTCTCCCCCTAAGATAAATCTCCCCCAAACGAAAATACGATAATAATAGGATTAGATACCATTTCTCCCCCTATCATCATTCTCCCCCTTTTTGTTCAGGAATAGGCAAAGGATAAAGAACTAATAAACCTCATGTGAAAGCTTAAAGTGTTAAGACATGAAAGCATATGGGCAATTAAAAGCAAGGCAAAGATAAACGAATATCATATATATAGACATTAGAAATATACCAATATAGAACTTGCATATATATAGATATAAACACACACATGACACAAAATACAATAAGTTTGCACACTCGTATGGCAAAAATGTGTCATATGGAAACGGAAGTGTAGGGGTGTGAACTAGCAATAATTAAATTTAGACCCAAACACTTAGGAAACGTTCACGGAGTTCTCATTTGATTGCAAACTTCATCACAGTTAAATATAACCTCATGTGACAATATAAAGATTGAACTCAATGAACAAACATACACAATGCATACAAGCCTAGCATGATGATGATTCTACAAACCAAATAGAGCCATGACATTAAAGACAACTAGGATAAACGGACATTGTGCAAACCGTTGATATACCATCCAATTCTCCCTCAATGAGCATATATATTCTTTTGTTTGTGAATGAATATATCAAACAGACATAGGCCTTGGCAATTGCTTTTTGTTTAATGCCAAATATTCTGTTTTTAGGCCTTTGGATCACGTATTTCTTTTAGATCCAATCAACGGTGGCTTACTATCGCAAAGGACTTAATTCATCCTTTCGGAGCCCTTCCCCGTGCATATATTAATTTATCATATTTTCATTTTTCGCACAAATCTCACATGCAACGGATTTTGACATGCACTAGTCCTCCTAGGTCATAGATATGTAGATGACTAGATTGATAGGAGAACACCTCAAAAAGCTCAAATATAACATGTGACATTAAGATTTCAAAAGAGCTCGTGCATGTGTGAATAGAGGCATATAGAAATAGAATCCATTTAAACAATACAAAATCCAACTACTCCATATAAAACATGGTAAAGAACATTTTAAGGATTGAAAATCTAAACCAAAAGTTCTAGCCACATGGGAGCGTAAACGATAGGATTCAAACACAAATATATGCCACATAAAGTGTGTCAAACAAAAATACACACAAAATAAAATCTTTTTGAGTTTTTAACATTTTTAATCAAAAATAAATATTTACTCAAAAGGACAAACAAAAATCATTTGTATTTTTCATGAAGCTTAAATGAAATAAATAAAACACAAATGAGAAACAAAAAATCTTTTTATATTATGCAGTCGATTCAAACACAAAATCTAATACAAAAAGATAAACAAGTCATAATTTCTAGCATGTGATATGAAATAAGGTAATGACTAGAAAATGACTAAACAAGCATACATTTAGCATATGAATATAGCATGAAGTACAAACGCTAAAGTATGCAAACACTAACACATTCATCCATTAGATTTAGCAAGGGAGGAAGGATGTGAAAGTAAATGAGAATCAAAATCCCTATTTTGTAAGGCAACCAAGTCGGATTTCCTAACCCAAATTAATGAAGAATTACTATCTTGGGGTGTAGGAACGTTAGCTATCGTGGTTACTTTACTATGGGATTTTCTAGGAATTCGTTTAAGATCTAAACAAAATTTCCTAAGATGACCTTGTCGACCACAAAGTGTACAAGTAATAATATGTCGAAAAGATTTATCTAAGGAGTGATCATTAAATGCATTCCTAGAAGATTCTCCTAAAACATTGGTTTTGACTTTAGGGTTAAAATCATTACAAGAATTGAAGCCTAAACCAAAAGTGTCATTTTTAATTTGGACCGTTCCTAACATTTTATCTAGTTTTTCCGAACGACACTCCAAGTCAAATTTGACATTACTAGAATCTTTTAATTTATTTTCCAAATCCAAAATTTTAGATTCTTGTAAAACATTTCGCTCTTCAAAAGCAAGAAGCTCCTTTTTCAAGGATTCCATTAAACCCCTAAGGCTATCTCTCTCGCCTTCTACATAGTTAAGCTTCTCTTGAAGAGTCCTCTCATGAGTCCTAAGGTCTTCTATTAAGGCACTTTCATCAATGACCTTTACACTCTCTCTTAAACTCGCTTCTAACTTCAAATTAGCTCTTTTCAATTTAATAGATTCTTTATATAATTCATGAAAAGCATTTTGAAGTTCACTCATATCAACCTCATCTTCATTTTCACTCTCTCTTTCTTCTTCACTCTCACTATCATCAAAAATAAGAGAATCATGTACAATGACCTTGGAAGTGGCATGAGCTATAATTTCATCATTCGATGAGTTCTCATTATCACTCACATGTCTAGCCATAAAAGCCACAAATTTTTTCTTAGTGGGGGATTCGGGCTTCTCTTCCTTATCACTATCACTAAGGGTCGCATTATATGAAATGGGTCGTTTACCCTCTTTCCTTAGTTTAGTGGGGCACTCATAAGCCCTATGGCCATAACCTTCACAACCAAAACATTTATTAGACTCGTCCCTATTAATATTTTCATTACTAGGTTTAGGGATCTTATCGGCTTTAGAAATCTTCTCGTTTTTATCATGTTTAGAAGATTCAAATTTCTTAAAATCATTTTTAACTTTATCTTTGTTAAATTTAAGAAATTTTTGAAATTTACGAGCAAACAAAGCCATATCTTCCGAGTCACTATCACTATCGCTCTCTACTACTTGTTTAACCTCTTTACGGGCTTTTAAAGCAACGCCCTTTTCGATTTTCTTTTCATTTTTAGAGGGAAACATATCTAGTTCATAGGTTTGTAAATCACCTACAAGCTCTTCTAATTTCGTAGAGGCTAAAGTGGGTAAAGAATTTAAAACAGTCACTTTAGGAATAAATCTATCGGGTAGTGACCTCAAAATTTTCTTTACTACACGGTCGTCAGGTATTTTCTCTCCCAAGTTAAAGGATGAATTGACAATGTCAGAAAGTCTAGCATAAAATTTATCAAAAGTTTCATTTTCATCCATTTTGATAGTTTCAAATTGAGTGGTGAGGTTTTGGAGTTTAGAAGCTTTAACGACACTAGTTCCTTCATGAGTTAATTGTAAAATATCCCAAGCTTCTTTAGCGGTTTCACACGTCATAATACGTCGGAATTCATCCGGTGCGACAGCGCTAAATAAGGCATTTAAACCACGGGAATTAAAATTTGCTAGCTTAAACTCATTTTCAGTCCATCTATCGACGGGTTTGGGAACTTGTTCATTTTCAATTAAATGTGTTGGTGGAGTCCAATCGTTAACAACAGACATCCAAACACGTTCATCGATAGATTTAAGTGCCGATTTCATTCGCGCTTTCCAATACGCGTAGTTAGAACCATCAAAAATAGGAAATTTTGAAAATGGGGAAAAATCCATATTTAGCCAAAAAATAAAGGATCGTAACGAAATAATTTATCGTTTTTGGCTCTGATACCAATTTGAGAACGCAAGAGTTTATGGATTCCCGGATTTTAAATTTTCTTCAATTAAAATGTAATTTAATTTCCTTTTCAAATAAATGCGAAAGCGTTGAGATGGTTTTAACAAAACGAATCAAAACAACATAATTCAAGTCCTAGAATTTGCCTAAGTCATAATTAACCATTATTCAAAGTTAGGCGAAACCAAATTAATGCAAGTGACTTGAATAAACGAAATTTACCCAATATTAAATTAAAGTCCCAATTTAAATTAGTGTGATTGTAAAACCAAATTTTATCTTGAAATTAATCTAGCATGCGTTCTAAGTGATATAGAGCAAGATAAAATCAACAGTCACACAACACCGCGATATACGAGGAAAAACCCACTAACGGGAAAAAACCTCGGGACGGCCCTAGCCTCAAATCCACTAAAAACGGTATTACAAAATACAAGACAAAAGACTTACTTCCTAAACTCGAACCCTCTCAAGCCGTGATGCTCCTTCTTGTATCAACCTCCAATTAGCGGATAACCAACGGAGCTCCACCGTGGTCTCGGAATTCACCGATGGGACTTTAAACGGTCACCGTCACCCGAACATGGAGCCTTTCTCCAAACGGGTAGAATCTCAACAAAGGTCTTCTTTGTGATGGGGTGTAGAAGCAAACCCGAAACGTCTCTTGAATTCGGTAGAGAAAACCGGTGCCAAATAACTCCAAGTAAAGATATGTATATAGAAACTTGGATAAACAATTGGGTGTAAACTAGAGTGTGTATAAAATATTTCTTGAAAGAATTTCACTCAAAACTTGAACATTTTCCATAAATAAATTTGCTCTCAAACTCTCTCTAAGAGATGGATATGGAATGGAAAAGTTGTCTTGGAAAATGTGTTTCCCGCACATAATAATGCATGAAAAAGTTGGTTGAAAACCAAGTGGAGAAGTGGGGAAAAAACTGTCAAAAATTGCTGAAAACCGTTCCCGCCTGACGTCTCGTTCGAACGAGACTTCTAACGAGCGACCAGCCTGGGCTCGTTAGAATCTCGTTAGATATCTCGTTAGAACAAAAACTCGTTCGAACGACATATCGAACGACATATCGAACGACTGACCAGATAAGGGTCGTTGGCAAACTCGTTCGAACGAACCTGGTTCGAACGACAAAACTCGTTCGAACGAAATCTGGTTCGAACGAAAAAACTCGTTCGAACGAACCTGGTTCGAACGACAAAACTCGTTCGAACGAAATCTGGTTCGAACGAAAAAACTCGTTCGAACGACATTTCAAACGAACAAACAGAAAGATTGTAAAATTTGATTTTGGCCCAGAAACTTTTATAAACTTTTATATACTTATTTTTTAAGTTTCTAATTGATTCTTTCTGAAAAATAAAATGCAGTTTTTATTAACCTAACACCCAATACAAATTGGTCCAAGCTCATATATAAATATAATTGCATTCATACCTTGGGAGCATGGAACTAAGTTGATGACGTACAAACGAGGCACATAAACTACGGCATGTTGATGATGCTTTATACTCTTTGCCGCTACGTCTTCAACAAATACTTCATAGGTCTTGAATATTACAATTAAATAAAATCCTATGAATAAATGTTTTTGTCCGGAATTGAGCCAAAACTATAAGAGGACTCAATTGGAAATTTGTGTCCTTACAAGACTAAAGTCCTTTAGTTTAGAAAATTTACTCACAAGTCCATTTTTTACATAAGTTACTTTCGTCATATCAAGACTTATATTTTCAACTTGTTAACTCCGATCATTTTATGTGTGTAAGGACATATTTTATAAGTCCTATTTACATATAAGTACGTCGTATACCGCTACAACCGTTGAAGAGTATTCAAGACCATTCTAACATCACGACGGGTCTAAATATAAAAGTTATTCATCAAAGAAGCCTCCGCAAAATAAATTTGGTAAAGGTTGTGTTTTTATTCCTTTACATTTCACTTAGAGAATTGGGATATTTTTCACAAAATATTTTCTAAGTGTTGGAGCGGAGTTTTTAATGTTTTCATCAAAAATATAATTTTTGGAGTTTTTGAGGTGGTGCATTTAATGAGAAAAAGAAAAAGAAAAATATTTAAAAATAGGCTCGTTCGAACTACAGCCTATGTCGTTCAAACGATATGGTTTGTTGTGCGAAGTATCAAGTGACATTTGATCTCGCTCGAACGACATCCAGTCTCGTTTGAACGACCCTTCGCCTTAAGTCTTTTATGAATAGGACTCTCCAACTCTGTTTTTCAAAAGAAGACCTGTGCAAAAACTTTCTACATTCTCTACAAAAAATAGTAAGAATTTGTCTTCTCATTTTAGAGGTTTAATCCTTTGTTTTTACAATTCACAAAACATCCCAATCCTTTAGTGAATTGTTTTTGGAACCCAAGAACAAAACTTTGCTATTGTTCAACTCTTTTAGATAGGATAAACCTACACCGGACTGCCATCATTAAGATTCGCTGCGTGTGGATCTTTGCTGAAGATAGAACTGTGTGTTCTTGTGGAGTAGCTGCGGTTGTTCCATTGCTGACGAGACCGACCGACACCTGCGGGTATTCGTGTGTCAAACTGTATTTCATTATAACCGTGTAAGTTGCGATTTAAAACTATAGTGAAATAAAAGGTTTTTCCCTTCGGGGAATTTTCTTGAAATTGGTTTCCTTTGCATGCTTATTGATTTTATGTTATCAAATCACCTAGATGAATGTGTTAGGATTTTGATAAGCACCCAAAACTTTACAATTTATACCCCAAATAGACGTACTTTAGTTGCTAATTCTCGACAGTTTGGGTCTTATGCGCTTAATTGTTCAATATGCAAGCTTAATTGAGTTGCGGTGTTAAAAGCTATATTTTCAGATAATTTGCAGTTAAAATGGAGTTAATTCCCTCTCCCGTACCCTAACCCGAGCCTAAACCTAGCCCAAACTAACCCCAAGCATGTGTGTGTTTTGTTTGTGTCATTTTATTATTTTTTAGATTTTTAGTTTGAGTCATTTTAATTTTAGGATTATTTTAGAATTTTTAGGTTATGTTTTCTATTTTTATATTTTATTTATTATTAATATAATTTTATTTTGATTTTGATTTTATTAAGTTTTTAGTTTTAATTTTTATTTTATTTTATCTTATTTTTATTAGGTTTGGAATTTTTAGGATTAGTTTTTAGGAATTTAGTTTTATTAGATTTTACTTTTTTTTAGGACTTTAGTTTTTAAGTTTAATAGATTTACTTTTTTATTTTTTCTTTTCATTTCCGTTTAGTTTTAATTTTTATTGAGTCTTTATTTTATTTTTAGAATAGGAATTTAATTTTTAGATTTTTAGTTTTTATTGTTTTTTTTTAGTTAGTTTTAATTTTATTTTTAAGGTTCAAACTAACACACACACACACAAATCCTATACACTAACCTACACCCTAACTCCCCTACAACACTCACACACCTAAACTAACCCACTCAACCTCATCATATTCCCCTACACCTCACCTTACCTAATCACCCACAACTTCATCTTCTACCTCTCTCCACCATCTCACCTCCATTAACAAATCCCAGCAGCCATGGTAGGAACCCAACTCACTCTTATCTCTCATCCACAAAACCCACTTGCTGGCACCCACCTCCTTCAACCTCTGACCACCTTATACACCCCCTTCCCAAACTCGACAACCCCAGCAGCCGCGACCACCCTCGCCCTGACCCCTGACGCCGGCGACCCTCTGTTCTACCTCGCCTGAAACCTGCGCCGACGATACCCCGGCGGCCTCCCTCACTGCCGAGAACCACTCCATACCCGGAGACCATCTCTCCTATCCCCTGCGACCCACCACTGCAACTCTCCGGTGAAACCACTCCGACCCCCTTCCGGCGGACAACCAAACTCCATACCCGCCGGCGAGCCACCATCTCAGCTATGCCCGAACCTAACCCACAATTCCATATTCCATACCCCATACCCATTTACCAAGACCCATGTCATTTCTAAACCTCAAGCCTTGCACGACTTCTACCTGCATAAAAACTTCCCAAGCCAAAAAACAAAGCAAGACCAAATAAACCCCCATGTGACTTAAACCCACTTATTCCAAACTAAAACCCATTTTCCCAATATACCCTTAAAACCCACAACTAACTCTTTTAACCCAAAATTCCAAAAATACCCCAAACAAACCACTCCACTTGCACCTTTCAAAACCCATGACCAAATCAGATTTTATCACCTCACTCACCCACATGCTCCTCTCACCATTTCCATGCACACTCATGTCAATTATCCAATATACCCCTAGCTTCCATATGCACCATATAAGTTGAAGATTTGGGTCATTTGCAAAGGATCTCAAAATTAGTTTTAAGCTTCGTGTGATAAAATTCTCTCCACCCTTCTATGTTGAGTATTTGCATTTTTAGCAAATACCTCAATATAAAGGTGTGTAGTGAAAATTATCTCTAGGATAAATTTCACCCCACCCATCTATTATGAATTTTTGCATTTTTAGCAATTAATTCAAAATATATTGATGTAGTTGAATTTATCCCTTATGGGAGATAAATTCTAATCCATTCCTTTATGTTGAGATTTTGTATTTTTAGCAATTATCTCAACATAAAGTTATGATTTAGAATTTATTTCTTTGGATGAGTTCTAATGTACAATTTTATAATGTTAGGATTTGCATTTTTAGAAAATCTCTTTTATTATTTAATTGTCCATTATGAATTCATCCACTATCCTTTTTATTTTTATTTTGTAATTTTTTGTTTAGATTCAATAAATACATGAGTGAGGAAATGTAATTGAGAGATTGATAATATAATTGAAGATTTCATGTCAATTCAAGGCTTAAATGGGTTTGATCTCCTCCTCTTGATTACTTTTAGTTTAATCTTCTCATACTTTTATTTGTTTATCTTATATTTGTGGATGATGATTATTGGGGGCTAATATCCCATTCATGGTATGAAATTTTGAAGCCCTCATGAATCTAATTTAGTTAGTTTACTTTTTAGCACAATTTTATTTACCTCATTTTTTATTAGCTTTTACATCTTAGTAGTACTTTAAAAATTAGTATATAGTTAGTTAATTAATATTCCCTTGAAAAATTCATAAAAAAATAAAAAAAGTAAAAATAGAAAAATATAATAAAATGCAAATGAATCTATATATATGTCCTCTCCAATTTTGTGTTTCACCCTTAGATTTGCATTGACTCCCTTACTTACCCTCTACACTAGTTTTGTTATAATTTTGTAGGTTCAAGGGAATTTTTTATGGATAGAGAAGTTGCAACAACGACACAAAAATCTACATTAGTGGCAATTTTTCTTGTTATCAAATGGCGTCGTTGCCGATCTTTGGAGCTTGAAGCACTTGCGAGAATTACCTATTTGTAATTCATTTCTATTGCACTTTTTATTTTATTTTTTCGTACCCTTTTTTTTTCATTTGTTTAGAAGGCTTGTATTAGGACTTTATTACTTGGCTTAAATTGCGGTGCATAGAGACACCATTTATTTCGCATTTAAATTTGTAATAATCGAAGACAAGCGTGATAGGAAAACCGGACAAGGTATGGAGAGGGCGTCCATTGGCGAGGATTTATAAACCTCTCTACCTTGGGTCAGTAGGACTCCCGGGGACGACTGAGATTGGCGTATTCTCCCCCCGATCGACTCAAATTTTTGGCACCCCGCGGCGTAAAAACCATGGGAGGTACATTTCTTACACCCTCGCGCCTCTCCTGTTAGCGAGTCAATTCTCTTGTGTGCTCTTGTTTGATTTTATTCTCACATTTATTTTTGAATGGTGTGATGAATTAATTAATTAAGACCTACACCCAGTTACTCACGAGAAGGGATTTCATCACCCGACTCACTCGCTTACCAATTGTGTGATACCCTAGCCATCACTAAATTTAAACTCAATCAACTAGGTAACCCAAGAGGAGAAAATTTTGCAAAGGCGATCACTAAGATATTTCCGCGAATTTTTATCATCCGCGGATTTAATTAAAATTTGAATACCCCTTTCACTAAATTTAAAGATAAAAATTGGCTATGTGCTAGTTAGGAAAATTTCTTGACTTGTGTGTGGGTCCAATTCATTTCTCGGTAGTCAAATTTTAGTGCGTTCGTCCATTCAAAGAGTCCATATTTTTCCTCACCTTTTCTTCCAAAAAAATCAAAAATATTTTCTTCCTTTATTTTTCACAAAACCCCAAAAACTATTTTCTTCCTTTATTTTTTTAGAAAAAATCCAAAAATATTTTTTTTCCTTTATTTTTTTAGAAAAATCCAAAAATATGTTCTTTCCTTTTGAAAAAAAAATCCAAATTTTTTTTTTACCACTATTTTCTTCCAAAAACTCCAAAAATATTTTCTTCCTTTCATTCTCTAAAAATTCCAAAAATATTTCCTTTCTTTTTCAAATTATTCAAAAACCTAAAAAAAAATTAAAAAAAATAAAAAATAAGGTCGTGATCGGTGTTTCTTCACCCTCACCTTTGTCAAATTATCCAACAAGATTGACGCTTCAGTCTTGTTTGGGGGTGATTCTCATCACCCAAATTTTTTTGCCACCCCGAGCTATCATAGTTCTTATCTTTAGGGTGAGATCACTTCGGTCTGGCTGAAGACGTTAAACTTAGCGCTACCGGGAGGCAGCCCGTATTTCTTGTACTAGTCTCATCCTGTTTGTGGGTGGTGTTTCACAACACCCAATGCTTTACCATGTTATAAACGTGTACACATTTTTTCTCTTATCATTTACTCAGGTTTATTCTTGGCTACATCTTTCCACTTCATGAGCGATTGATTCTAGTAAACTCTTTTCTACCTGCTGCTCTCCATTTTAAAAATCATTTTACTTAACATCGAGGACGATGTTCCTTTTTGTTTGGGGGTGGGGAATTTTATCAAAATCGTACCTCTTTTGAAAAATTTTGAGTTTTAAACCTGATTTTTAAAATTTCACGCAGTTTCTTTCATCTCATTGATGTGAATTTTCAATCATCCATCTTTTAAAGTCTAGGAATCAAGCTAGAGAATATTTTTTCTAAATAGCTTATGTAAGATGTAATAAGGCATGTTGCACTATGAATTTCTAGACTCAACAAAATTTGCGCATGTATCATGGCACTACTGTTTAGAGCTGAGGAGTACTACAATTCTAAAGACAACCTTAAGGATCACTAGTAGAGACTTTAGCTTGTGAGATTTGTGACTTTCACCCTTTCAGAGTATCTTACGCAATCTCCGAGTCACAAGTTGATTCAACTTTCTTTGGGTCCGCACTTTAATTGTTGTATGATCTCATTATTCTTCATTTTTGTCTTGATCACTGAGAACGACATCATTTTCGAGTTGTAAGAAACGCGTGTCTTGAAATTTGTCCCGATCACTATGATTTTCATCCATACACCTACCACTTTCCCCCCATATCACATTTCCATTCACTTTACCCATTATATTCCCATGCTCTTCCATATTCCCACATATTTCCCCACACCATCACCTATCATCTCCATATCATCTTTCATTTTCAAATAAAAGAGTATGATTTCAAATGTAAATGTCTTCATTGTTGGAGAGGGAAAAAAAAAGAAGAAAAAAAAAGAAAAAAAATAGCAAAAATAGAAAGTAAAGAAAAAAAAGAAAAAAAATAGAGAAAAAGAAAAGAAAAACTAAAAAAAAAAAAGAGAAAAAAGTGAGAAAAGAAAATAAAAAGAGTTTGTAGTTAGTAGTTAGTTGTAAAATAAAGACATTTGTGCATAAAGTGTATACACTCTTCTCGCTCATCCATCATCCATCCATCATTTCATACATCCATTCCATCATACCTACCTATCATATCCTTCTCATCCCATTTCATTTCCCCTCACCCATATACATCCATATTCCCCTAGGTGTTCGGGCAAATGAAAGTTGACGTGGTGAATAACTCGGTGTTCTCACTATAGTGATTAGCATTCTTTCATGAGATCACTTTTCTTTCTAATTTTTCGTTCTTTCTTATATGTGTGTGAGACATTTGAACTTGCTTACATTTACTCACCTCCTCACACACAAGAGTGATACACTAACCCAAATCTCGAGAGTTCGTTTGAGAGAGTTATATCCGTGAGATTTGAAGTTGAAGACCCCCGTTTTGACTGATTCACACTACACATGTTGAGTTCTAGGAAGGATGTGCCTTGAGTATTTACTTAGCTTAATCTTTTTACAAATTCTAGCTTGTATTTCTGAAAATATTTTTCTTGTGATGGATTGTGCGATTATTCTACGTCTAATAAGAGATTGACTGCTTTTTACAAATAAGAATTTTATGGGTATATTTCCTGTAAACCCTCACGAGACACAACTCGTCATGTAGGGCAACCTATTGGTTTAAAGGCTTGTTGAACATCCTAAGTGCAATCGCAAGTGCCCGCGAAAGTGGTACACTTTTGGTTACTATCTTTCTCTTTCTCTCTATCTTATTTCTCGAGGACTAGCAACACTCTGTTTGGGAGTGGTGTGATAAGCACCAAAAACTCTACAATTTATACCCCAAATAGACTTAGTTTAGTTGTTAATTCTCGGCAATTTGGATCTTATGCGCTTAATGGTTTAATACGCAGGCTTAATTGCAGTTGCGGTGTCAAAAGCTATATTTCCAGGCAATTTGCAGTTAAAATGGAGTTAATTCCCTCTTCCGTACCCTAACCCGAGCCTAAACCTAGCCCAAACTTACCCCAAGCCTGTGTGTGTTTTGTTTGTGTCATTTTATTATTTTTTAGATTTTTAATTTGAGTCATTTTAATTTTAGGATTATTTTAGAATTTTTAGGTTCTATTTTCTATTTTTATATTTTATTTATTATGAATATAATTTTATTTTGATTTTATTAAGTTTTAATTTTAATTTTTATCTTATTTTATCTTATTTTTATTAGGTTTGGAAGTTTTAGGATTAGTTTTTAGGAATTTAGTTTTATTAGATTTTACTTTTTTTTAGGACTTTAGTTTTTAAGTTTAATAGATTTACTTTTTTATTTTTTATTTTCATTTCCTTTTAGTTTTAATTTTTATTGAGTTTTTATTTTATTTTTAGAATAGGAATTTAATTTTTAGATTTATAGTTTTTTTTAGTTAGTTTTAATTTTATTTTTAAGGTTCAAACTAACACACACACACAAATCCTATACACTAACCTGCACCCTAACTCCCCTACGACACTCACACACCTAAATTAACCCACTCAACCTCATTATATTCCCCTACACCTCACCTTACCTAATCACCCACAACTTCATCTTCTACCTCTCTCTCCACCATCTCACCTCCATTAACAAATCCCAGCAGCCAGGGTAGGAACCCAACTCACTCTTATCTCTCATCCACAAAACCCACCTGCTCGCACCCCCCTCCTTTAACCTCCGACCACCTTATACACCCCCTTCCCAAACCCGACAACCCCAGCAGCCGCGACCACCCTTGCCCTGACCCCTGACGCCGGAGACCCTCTGTTCTACCTCGCCTGAAACTTGCGCCGACGATACCCCGGCGGCGTCCTCTCTGCCGAGACCCACTGCCGAGAACCACTCCATACCCGGCGACCATCTCTCCTATCCCCTGCGACCCACCACTGCAGCTCTCCGGTGAAACCACTCGACCCCTTCCGGCGGACAACCAAACTCCATACCCGCCGGTGAGCCACCATCTCAGTTATGCCCGACCCTAACCCACAATCCCATCTTCCATACCCCATACCGATTTAACAAGACCCATGGCATTTATAAACCTCAAGCCTTGCACGACTTCTACCTGCATAAAAACTCCCCAAGCCAACAAACAAAGCAAGACCAAATAAACCCCCATGTGACTTAAACCCACTTATTCCAAACTAAAACCCCTTTTCCCAATATACCCTTAAAACCCCCAACTAACTCTTTTAACCCAAAATTCCAAAAATACCCCAAACAAACCACTCCACTTGCACCTTTCAAAACCCATGACCAAATCAGATTTTATCACCGCACTCACCCACATGATCCTCTCACCATTTCCATGCACATTCATGTCAATTATTCAATATACCCCTAACTTCCATGTGCACCATATAAGTTGAAGATTTGGGCCATTTGCAAGTGATCTCAAAATTAGTTTTAAGCTTGGTGTGATAAAATTCTCTCCACCCCTCTATGTTGAGTATTTGCATTTTTAGCAAATACCTCAATATAAAGGTGTGTAGTGAAAATTATCTCTAGGATAAATTTCACCCCACCCATCTATTATGAATTTTTGCATTTTTAGCAATTAATTCAAAATATATTGATGTAGTTGAATTTATCCCTTATGGGAGATAAATTCTAATCCATTCCTTTATGTTGAGATTTTGCATTTTTAGCAATTATCTCAACATAAAGTTATGATTTAGAATTTATTTCTTTGGATGAGTTCTAATGTACAATTTTATAATGCTAGGATTTGCATTTTTAGCAAATCTCTTTTATATTTAATTATCCATTATGAATTCATCCACTATCCTTTTTATTTTTATTTTGTAATTTTTAGTTTAGATTCAATAAATACTTGAGTGAGGAATTGTAATTGAGAGATTGATGATGTAATTGAAGATTTCATGTCAATTCAAGGCTTAAATGGGTTTGATCTCCTCCTCTTGATTACTTTTAGTTTAATTTTCTTACGCTTTTATTTGTTTATCTTATATTTGTGGATGATGATTATTGAGGGCTAATATCTCATTCATGGTATGAAATTTTGAAGCCCTCATGAATCCAATTTAGTTAGTTTATTTTTTAGCACAATTTTATTTACCTCATTTTTTATTAGCTTTTACATCTTAGTAGTACTTTAAAAATTAGTATATAGTTAGTTAATTAATATTCCCTTGAAAAATTCATTAAAAAAAAATAGAAAAAGTAAAAATAGAAAAATATAATAAAATGCAAATGAATCTATATATATGTCCTCTCCAATTTTGTGTTTCACCCTTAGATTTGGATTGACTCCCTTACTTACCCTCTACACTAGATTTGTTATAATTTCGTAGGTTCAAGGGAATTTTTTATGGATAGAGAAGTTGCAACAACGACACAAAAATCTACATTAGAGGCATTTTTTCTTGTTATCAGGTTTAACTAAAATTTGGGTTAATTAAAATTGGATTTATTTGAGAAGTCGCATTATTCCGTTGTAGCATACTCTCAAATTGGTGAGTGAGTTACGCTAATTTATCGCTTGATCCTGATTTTTCACATATTTTTGCTGATACAATTTAACTACTCACGTTGTCAAATTGGTATCAGAGCCTGTTGCACTAAGTTATTGTGTTTGATCCTGTTTTTCTTAAAAATGGCTTTTGGTGGTTTTGATGATTTTCGATGTCAACTTGTTGAAAAGTCTAATTGAAAAATTCACACGAACTCTTGTTTTAAATATTCTGTTAAAAATGATTCAGAGAGGTGTGAGGGTTGTGAGGGTGTTGCTCACACGATAAATGAGTGTCCCACAAATTTAAGGAAGATATTGAATAAACTGACATCTCATATTCGTACTCATAGTGATTTGGAAGAAGAAGTTTTTTATTATTTTAGGCGAGAGCTTCCCACCCAAGGGATTAGTGATGATAGTGAGGGTGATGAGAATGATTATGTAAGTGTAGATGAGTGTAACTTTCAAACGGCTTTCAATGAACGTTATGCTGAAGCTTTGAAAATAAAGAAAGAAAAATTGAAATTAAAATATTAATTGAAAGATCGTGTCATAAAAAATAATGATATTTTAGTTGAATATCTCAGGGCACGTGAGAAAATTTTGAAAGAGAAGCTTGAGTACGTCGAAGGAGAGAGAGATAGTCTTCGAGGGGTGATGGAGGCTATGAAAAATGAGCTTCTTAAGTTTGAGGATTCTAGACGTTTACTCGAATCAATGATAGGTGAGCTTGAGACAAGTTTAAAAGAAGCAAGTAAGGTAAAATTTGATTTGGAGTCTTAGTCAGAAAAGTTAGATAGAATTTTAGGGACTATCCAAATTAAGGAGGACAGGGGTGGTATAGGTTTCGAGGATAGCGTTGCTCCCATTACCAAAGCCAATCCCACTCATGTGAGAGTGCCTCCTAGGGATGTTAAGAGAGAGGCATCGAGGGTTGTCAAGTGAGAGGAACCTAGGATCATTATGAGAGCGCCACCTAGGAAGTTGAGGAGAGCGCCACCTTTAAGAAACACTCACCGTCCGGTTTACACTTGCACACATTGCAGTAATCAAGGACATCTTAGGAGTTTCTGTTATAAGCTTTTAAAAGGACCTGGGAAGGTTAATAAAAGAATAGATTCGATTCCTCAAACCCCCACGTGTCGTTACAAATCTGTTTGGGTTAGGAAATCGGATTTATAGGCATTTGGATTAGTTGTTCATGATTCTCGTTTAATAGCATGTGATTCACCCCATGTTAGATCTTTTGGTTGATAAAGTTAGATGTTTGTCATACACTAGCATTGCTCCAAGTTATATTCTTACTGGTGTTATGACTCACTTGTAGTAACTCAAATTCTTTTATGAGTATTCTACTGTTTTGGATCTCTTTGCCCCTTCCAGGTACTGTTTTCAGGTAATCTTTGCACTGAGGAAATCCATTTAGTTTTCTGGTGAAACTGTGAAAATTTGATTTTCTCGTTCGAGCGAGATCAGTTTTCGTTCGAGCGACTTATCATATCGTGTGAAGCTGTCGTTCTAACGATAAGCCATATCGTTCGAGTGACATTAAGTTTCGTTGGAACGACCTGTTTCGTTTTCTACATTCATTTGTTTCAGTACCATGGTGTAACACCCCATCAAATTAAATACCCGGTAGCTACTCCTTTATTCAAATTAATACAAAATATCAAGTTGGTTCAGTTCATAGCATCACTGTCGAAAATATTTTTAAACAATTACTAGCCACCTAATATTTAAAAAGTGAGATGCCAAATTTTATTAAATTAAATTAACATGAAACCAATTAAATTATAAGCTAACTATACCACATCCACATCACAAACACAATAGAATAATAATGGAATAAATAAAATGAGTCTGGAGTAACACTCCCCTGAACAATCCTAATACTAAAATAATCCCAATACAAAGTCTAAATAAATAAATAAATCCAAAACTGAAATGAAACTGAAAGTCTGAGAATGCTATCTCTAAATGGAAATGGGGCGACATGCCCTAACTGGTGAATAACCCAGAATAGAGTCAAATGCAGAATGTGGAGGCGTCTAATATCGAGATCCTATAACTTCCATAACATCTACAGCACGTCAATGTAATGGAACTCTTATGCTTGGTGTCCCCGTGGTTGGGCCCCTAAAAAGGTTTCATAAGAAAAATAGATTTGGAAGCAAACGGGTCAGAGCCCGAGGTGAAAACAGTTTAAAAATATAGCAAGTGTTTAATTGCATTAAACAGTAAATATTATATACATGTTAGTTACGTGCTCTCACATGAGTTCCTCACCCCTCAACTAATGTGCACGCCAAACGTATATCCTTAACCCTTCCTAGTTATGCCTTAACTAACTAGTCTGTACCACTTCCTGTCCTCACATTATAATATAGGGTCTATTCATATCATTCTAATATATTGTGTGTGTAACTCACCTTTTCATTCATCAGATTTATTTATATCAATTACAAAAGGAATTCTCATTTTTAATCCCATTAAAAAATGACTCAATTATTCATATTCACACTTTAACCTAGAGTCCGAAATAAATATAAGTATATTATTCTCAACACAATTATACAAATAGGGCACCCTAGGATAAGCTGCGGTTCACACATACTCTGCTATCAAATTTTGGTACATCACGTACATAAGGACTACGTGTTCCGACTCGCTCGGGAACCATTACATAAAAAAAATCACACATATTGGAGGCGAATATTGTTCACATACCCATGGGTCACGCACATATCTACGCCCCCATGGTCAGCTGACTTATCAACTCACAAATAAGCCATTTACAGCCCTATGTCCCTAAGGTACCAATCTAAATCCCCTCGTAGGCACACAAAGATCAGATGGTCCTATACCGAAAGCCGACCTCCCGTGATAGTAAGTATGGTAGGTATATCATAAACATAATAATCCATATACTAAGCATTCACACAACTTAGATAACTGTTATATTATTAAAAGTATATTCTCAACCTTATACCATTAGCCTAATTCGTACACTAATATTATCCCAGATTATACATTATATATTTCGTCGATAAGTCTCATGTCGTATAGTTTCGAGTACTTAAAACCTATCCGAAGAGGTGACTAAGTCTCCTACGCATCCAACATATCAATTCAGTACTCTGAGGTCCTCATTTATGTCCCAAATCCTAACTTATCACTCGTAAGAATTTAAATCATGTTCTCGCATCATAAAATAGGAAATTACTCGTCGGATACTCGTAAATTCAATGCTATATTCCAACCAATTTCTAATATATTATGGGCTTCAACTATATCCCTACTGATCTCCCCAGAGTCCTAATGTATTCACCTAATCCCCAACTACAACGTTCGATGGCCAAAAACACTTAAATTCAAAAAGGGGGGAAAGGTCACAATTTCTGGGGAGATCGATCGATTGACCAAGGGTGTCGATCGATTGAACCCAGTCGATCGATCGACCTATGATATCGATCGATCGATCAAGCAGGTGCAGGCTATGGGTTTCCTTAGTTTTTAGTCCTAGTTTTATCCCAAATATTCATTACAAGGTGTGAAATGTTAAAATAAGCATATAGGGTCATTATGCAACCTAATTACATGATTCTTAATGTTCCAGAACTCTTAAATCCTCATCAATTAGACTTTTCTTGGATCAAATCATCATATTATTATGAAAACCCCTATTTTTCTATTTTCTTAAAGAATCATTATACTTCTCTTCCTAAATCCGTTTAAACTAATCAAGGGTTATGATTTTGTTAATGGAATACTTCCAGAATCAAACTACATACAAATCCTATCCAAAATTAAGGTTTCATCTCCAAATTTAATGAGTTTCAATCATTGTTCATGGCTATCATCAAATCCTACGCTATTATGGATAAATTATTCGCTGAAACTTAATGAATCAAATCACTTGCCTGGGAATTTGATGTTCTGATCCGTTGATGACGTTAAGGTTTGGTTTTCTTCCTTTCTCCGGTCACAATTCCGGCGAATAGTGGTGGTGTGTGGTGGTAATGACCTTGAAGGCTTCCTTGTAACTTCTCCTCTTTCTCACGTTTCCCACTCCTTGCTTTTGACAAATAATGGCCCTAATGGCTCTAATATTGGCTGATAAATAAAGCCTAAAATTCGTGGGTCAAAATCCGTTAAAAATTCAAATGACTAAAATCCCTCCCGGGTTGCCGGTTTGACCAAAAACTGCCCCAGGACCCAAACTAAACGCCTGACTGGTGTTTCCTGACTATTTCGACCCTTACAAATACGTTGGCGTACTCAAAATGATGATACGGATGATAAAATTATAGTTTATTTTTAAATCCAATTAAATTGATTCCTGACGCGACTGACACGCGCGTCCCAACTTAATTTCCGAATTATCGTATTTATGACTCGCGATAATTTTAATAAATTCCATAATCATATATTACTATATTCACCTAGTAATATTCAACATTATTATCATAATCAAATACTAACTCTCGTCTCGCTAGTATTTAAATTCGGATTAATTTCCAAATAATCATCCCATTTAATTTAATTAATCCCCTTAAATAAAATCAATAAAATTATAGGGTATTACATACTTCCCCCCTAATAACAGAATTTCGTCCCTAAAGTTGGAAATAAAAATATACCTGGCAAAAATAACTCTGGATAACGCTTGTGCATCTCATCCTTGCGCTCCCCTCCCAGGTAGACTCCTCGGCATTATAATGCCGCCACTGAACACGTACTAACGGTACTATCTTCGACCTCAATTTCCTCTCGCTCTGGTCTAGAATAGCAATCGGCTCCTCCTTATAGGATCTATCAGGCTGTATATCGATATCCTCTAAAGCAATGTGAGTATGGCCAAATCGTCTCGAAGATATCTCCTCAGTGAGGAAATATGGAACACGTCATAGACCCTATGCAAGGGTTCCGGCAACCCAAGTTTATACGCAACTGGCCCAATTCGCTCAATGATAGGGAATGGCCCCACGTATCTAGGCGCCAACTTCCCCTTCGTCCCGAAATGCATAATCCCCTTCATAAGAGATGCTCTGAGCAGCACCTGGTCCCCCACATTGAACTCTCGAAAGAACCTCTTGGCATCGGCATAACTGTTCTATCGGTCCTGAGCTACCCGAATACGACTCCGTATCATCTCTATCCTCGTCGAAGTATGCTGAATCACCTCCGGCCCAAGGAGTTTTTTATCCCCCACCTCTAGCCAACATGCTGGGGAACGACAAGGTCTACCGTACAACGCCTCGAATGGAGCCATACCAATAGTGAACTGGTAGGAGTTTGTAACACCCCGTAATTTTGAGGATTTAAAATTTAATTATTTTTGGGAGAAATAAAAATATTGAAATGGGAGAAACTTAAATTTATGATTTGGAGAATTTATTTGAGTGGGAAGAATTATTTATATTTGGCGACTTTAAGTTTAATTGTTTGATATTTCGTGTGTCGCATTTTGAGGTCAAAATTGGAGAATGTTATAAAGTATTTCGGTTGAGTCCGGATGGGTCGAGATAGTAAAAAAAGAGTACCCGAGGATAATAATCGGGTCTTGGGGCATTTTTGGACATAGTGGGGCCCACACGGGGTGATTCGGCCCATTTTAATTAAGCTCATGTGGCCAAAAACGGGATTAGGGACTTTAAACCTAATTGGGGAAAAGTTGAACGGCAGTTAACAAATTCTAAACCTAGGGTTTGAGAGAGAGACATAGGAAACAAATCAATAGCAGATTGGAGACTTTTTGGAGACAAATCGAGGGACAAATTGGGTGTCCTTCATCAACACCTTCTCTACACCAACGGATCGGACTCTACGAACAATTAGAGGCAAGTGGTTAACTGTTGTAATTCTTATTGATGATAATCAATTCATATTATGGGAGGTGTAAAGACCTAAATTCGTTTTTGGGTGGGCTATTGCATGAAATGGATTTTTATGAAATTTAATATGTTAGGTGATTTAACAGTCAAATTAATGTTATAGAAGTATTCAGTATTGATTGGTATAAGAATCATAATAGAACACCAGTGTTAGAGTTGAATTTATTGTGATTGTGGGATCAGATTTGTGAATGATAATTGGGATTTTACCATAGGAATTTGTGTTCTTGAGTGGGTAAAGATTAGTAATATCAATGATGCTAAAAGGTTTAGATGATGATTATAGTTCATGATAGATGTAAAAGATGATAAATAGTCTGGATTGAGGTTGGGATTTAAGAAAAGAAACCTTTGATTTTCGTCAATGGTGAACAGCAAGCTGGAGAAGAAAGGGAACTGGTCGATCGATCGATCGACCCAGGGGATCGATCGATCAATGGTCCCAGATTTTTGACAGTTCGCCCAGTTTTATATATAAGGGGGAAATTATATTTAATTCAATTCTTATGCTTTAATTAGTGATAAATAAATTGGAGGCACCTATTCCTAACAAATATGGGGAAAATTAATTGGAGTTAGGGAGGATTTACGTGAGGCACTTTATGGATAAATTTGGGGAATTAGATTCCAAATTTAATTGTATATGGATTGAGTGAGCAAGTCCAGGTATATTGGTTGAGCGACGCCAATGTATTAAATTAATTATGGAGAGAAATCAATTAATTTGGAGTCGGAATATAGACTCGGGAAATATTAAGTTATGGGCCAAGTGAGCGAGTCCGGGTAAGTTGGTTGAGTGGCACAAGGTAATAAATTAATTAATGTGTAAATTAATTAAACTAGGGTCGAATCATAGACTCGGGTAAATATTATATAAATTAATGTGCAGAATAATAAATTAGAGTCGAACCATAGACTCGGGGGAAATATTATATTAATTTACGTGTGAATTAAATAAATTAGAGTCGGACCATAGACTCGGTAAGATGATAAATTAATAAGCGAGAAAATTAATAAAGTTGAGTCGGGTGAGAGACTCGGGAAATTATAGGCTAGTGTTACGGGTTTTTGAGTACACGATAAAGTCGGGGTTTATATTATATGTATACGGTGTAGTGATAGTATATATATATATATATATATATATATATATGTGTGTGTGTGTGTGTGTGTGTGTGTGTGTGTGTGTGTGTGTGTGTATGTATGTATTGTGTGTGCTATTAAATATCAGTGACTAGATATTTGTTTAATTTATATACTCTAGTGCTATCAAGGGAGGTTGCGCGATGTGGGTGAATCCCCTAGCTTGAGGAGTAGGGTGAGTATATTCCAAGGTCATAGCGTCTAGTATATGGGTGAGGGGCTTATCTCACTTTCAGGGAAGGAATATGACCGCCTCCACTACGTTTATATTTTGGGCCAGGTTGGTGAGTGATTCTAACTCGGGTGACTAGGTTATGTGAGCACACCTGGTGAGATAGCACTTTAGAGGAAATCATCCAGCGAGGGTATACTCGAAGGGATGGATATACGTACGATATATGTGTGGATGTTTGTAGTAAAGGTGCGTGTATAATGGTAGTAAATATTATATGCGGGTAATAATAAAGTGTGTGATGTATTTACTTTATATAACATGTGTCACAGTTATATGATATTATTTAAAAGAAATTGATTAAGTTAATTGGTGAGATAACTTATAACCCATGGATAATAATACTCGGTTTAGAGTAGAAAGTCAAGGGAGGATTACAAGGACTAGTTGGACGGAGTAGTACAACTAGGTGGGGTTAAGGTAACCGTTAGGTGTGCACATTAGTGGAGGGGTGAGTATGTCTTCAAGGGAGTGCGACACTAACTTAAATATGAAGAGCATTCATGCTTTTTAAATTACTGCAGTTAATTCACTTGTTAAATATTTTCAAAATATTTTGGGTTCTAACCCTTGCTATAAAACTATTTTCAAAATCTTTTAGGTGTCCAGTCACAAGGACGCTAGGGTTAATATTCTATTCTAGGGACACGGAGCTGCGGTATATGTGGATGCTAGCAGGATCTTGGATTAGACGCATCATTCATTCTTTCCTAGAGTAGGAATCATCTATCAGTTTCAGTTTACTTAGGGCATGTCGCCCAGGCTTTTCAGTTGTAGTTTTCAGATTTATTTATTCAGGTGTTGAATATTTGTATTAGACCATTTACTTTGGTGACCGATGGTTTATTCGGCATGTAGTTTATTATTTATGCAGTTGATTTATTTCAGTCGTGGTGTATGACTCATATTATATTTCCGCACGTTATTGGTTGTTTAATTAAAAGATGAAATTTGGCACCAGCTTTTTGGAATACTAGGTGGTTAGTAAGTTTTAAAAAGGTTTTTGACAGTGATGCTAAGGATGAACCAACTGGGATTCCTGTTTTAATTTGGTATAGGACTGATCACCCGATATTTTATTAGGTAGGGTGTCACAGAGTTACTATAGGCAAACTCCACCAGTGGAAGATACTGTTCCCAACCACCTCCAAAGTCGAGGATGCACATACACAACATGTCTTCCAACATCTGATTCGTTCGCTCGGTCTTCCCATCCGTCTGCGGGTGAGGTTGTACTCAAAAGCAACTTCGTACCCATGGCTTCCTAAAAACTCTCCTAAAATCGTGACACAAATATCTTGTCTCTGTCCGACACGATATTGATAGGCACCCCGTGGAGTCTCACTATCTCAACTATGAAGATATGGGCATACTGTCCCGTAGTATAGTCTGTCCGAGCTAGCAGGAAATGAGCAACCTTTGTCAATCGATCCACGATTACCCATATGGAGTTGTGACCTCTTGGTGATGTAGGTAACCCCGTGATGAAGTCCATGGAAATTCTCTCCCATTTCCATATAGGAATCTCTAATGGTTGTAGAAGTCCTGTCGATCTCTGATGGTCCACCTTTACTAGCTGACAAGTAGTACATGATATACCCATATATACCCTCGGCTAGGCTGAGGGCGCCTTCCACCAAGGCGCGCCCAAGATGGTCTCGTAACCCCTCATCATGGTCCAGACGACCCTCCAAGGGGTCGACCCTTCATCAGGCCCGGACGACCATCCAAGGGGTCAACCCTCATCATGATCCAGACGACCCTTCCAGGGGTCGACCCTTCATCAGGCCCGGACGACCCTCCGAGGGGCCGACCCTCCGAGGGACCAACCCTCCATCAGGGTCCGGACGACCCTCCGAGGGTATGACAGTACGAGGCCTAAATTAGGCCAGACTCACTACCAGAAGGAACTTTGCCCTCGGCCTCATATCATAGGCCGAGGGTGACATCATCACAACGCGTGGTTTGGGAGACGCATGGAACAGTGCGCGTGAGGCTCACATGGCACGTGGAAGACCGTTATAACAATATCACCCCCTCACCTGAGGGAATATTATGTCATCATTTGGCATCTACAGGTGTCAACAGGAGATTGGCTAAATCCTCATTCACATGCACCATGCATACTTGGGGCGTACACTACACCCCCAAGACCTATATATACTTGTCACCTACAACCCTATAGGGGAGGGATCGATAATTGTAACCCTAGTAAAAACTTTGCTTGTACACACAGTAGAGAAAGAAAGTGAGCTTATGTGCATTGTATCCAAGGTCATTAGTTCCCATACTTAGTGGATCACACACTCACAGTGGATGTAGGCCAAATTCGCTGAACCACTATACATCATTGTCTTATTCCTCTTATACTCATCTCCTTCTACACACTTATACACTTACATATCTATGGATGCCATGGTTCCTACAGTTTGAGCTCATCATCACTTATCTGGTGGTGCCAGATTTCAGCAACATCAGTTTGGCCTCGTCTGTGGGAACGAGAAGACATCTCTTCCTTTGTATAGCTTGACCTCACTGGGCACTCTGGTGGTGAACCAGCTCTCCCCCTGAGAGGAGATGTTTCACCATTGAAAGAGACCCATTAAGGTTCTCAAGCTCACCAGTCTTTTTTCCAGTTCAGCTGTTCACAACTCAAACACATGGCACCAGAGATGCCACCACCACCACTCCCTCCACCGGATAGTGGAGTAGGACCCAGTTCCAGTCAGCCACCACCTCAGTCTGAGATGGCTGATGTGGCGGTAGCCTTGAAGTCTCTGGCAGTAAGCCAGCGGATCATGCAGGAGCAGTTCACAGCTCTAAGCCAGAACATACTAAGACCACCAAGGGTCTCACCTGAGATGATTACTCCGGCAGCAGCTCCAGGACAGCATGAAGCCAGGGGACCACCCCAGGCACCACGCAAAGACCTTCCACCCCCTCAATGGCGTAGGGATGTTGCTGACCCCCGGCGTCTACGCCTGGGGAGGCAAGGAAACCCTTGCCCTGAGGACATGTATGATGATCTGGAGGGGGAGGAGGCCCCCATAGAATGCTGGGAGCCATATAAGGTATCCAACAATACTGTACGACCTCTCCAGGGGAGTAGAGAGAAGTGCGGGAGGCAAAATCCTGACGATCGCCCAAGAGGCTCTGCTTTTGATCGCTTGAGCAGGGGGTCGGTTTTTGAGAGGCTGGGCCCAGTAAATGACCTGCGAGAAAAATTATCCAGATCAAGGAGCGCTGCGAGGTCCAGAAGGGAGGCAACAGATGGCCAACCCCACGGGGGCCGACCCCTGGGAGGAGACGATGGTCAGGGGGAAGTAAATAGTCGACACAGGCCTGCCGCCGCAGAACCCTCCGTACACCTCAAAGAGGCGGCGGGGGATAACATCGGCCAGGCCGACCCTACGAGGCCCTGGAATGACTCAATCCAGCGACTGGAGGACAAGATCGGTGATATTCTGAAGAGCCGAGACCCTCTTCAGAGAGGATACTCCATAGGCTCTCCCTTTGTGGCGAAGATAGTCAACTTTCCTACGCCATCAAAGTTTAAGCCACATGTGGTCACCCCAAGGTATGACGGGAGTACTAACCCTGTCCATCATATTGAGATGTATCAATCAGCGGCAGACATATACTCTATCTCAGATGAGATGAGGTGTCGTGCCTTTTATGGCACTCTGACGGGGGCTGCACATGTCTGGTATACGTCTCTTCCAAAAAATTCCATTGAAAGCTTTAAGCAGTTGGCAGACCGGTTTATCCATAACTTTTGCTTTGGGGTGAGGCCACAGAAGAAAACCACCCACCTGCTCTATGTTAAGCAGGGGAAGAATGAGAGTCTAAGAGACTACATAGCCAGATTCAACAAAGAAAAGTTGGAGGTGGAAGACTATGAGGAGAGCATAGCTATGATAGCCCTGATTGGAGGACTCCAAAAGGGGAAGCTGTTATGGAAGCTTGTTGAAGACCCTCCGAGGACGATGGCTGAATTGCTGTCAATAGCAGGAAAGGTGATGAACGCCGAAAAGGCGATGGCCGCAAAATACGAAGACGAAAAAGGAGGCGCTAGTGGGGGTAAGTACCCTAAGAAGAACAAAGAGGGGAAGAAGAGGTCTACGGACGACAAGTTCGCCGGTTACACCCCTCTAACGGTCAGCTGTGAACATATTCTCAATGAGATAAAGAGTGATCGATCCCTGAAGTGGCCTGAGAAGTTGAGGGAACCCCCCAACAAGAGGAACAAAAACTTGTGGTGTGAATTTAACTAAGACCATGGCCACGTGACAGACAAATGCTTTGCTCTGAAGGATGAGATTGAAAAGATGCTGAAAGAAGGGAAGCTCAGGAAGTATGTTGACAAATGTACCTTCAAGAGGGGCCGAGGGGACGACCCTAGAAAAAAGCGAGGCAATGCATGTAGAGAAGGTCCTCAATAAATAGGGGACGACCCTCCTGACGATGAGGATGACCCTGACCTCCCGCCGAGAGACGACCACGGCCCTGTCAAGAGACTTAATATGATCTCGCTCGGTGTGGGAATGATCTCCGGGGGCCTAGCAGGAGGAGGGTCAGAGGTCGCCGACAGGAAGGCCCATGTAGCTTAAGCCAAGGTAGTACAAAAGCTGTACACTCAACCTCCCAGGAGGCAAAGTCAGAAAAGAGGAAGAAGGTCGATATGGACACTCTAATAGTGGGATTCTCAAGAATGGATTTCAAAGGCCTCTTAGCCCCACATAATGACCCTCTCGTCATCACTACCATGGTACATGGATGTGAGGTGCCTAGGATCTTGGTAGATGGGGGTAGCTCTGCAGACGTGATGTTTTGGCCATGCTTCAAAGCCTTAGGTCTCAGTCATGCAAGACTCGTCCCGTACCATCACCCATTAATTGGGCTCAGTGGTGAAAAGGTTCATCCCCTCGGAGTGTATGAGGCCGATGTCAGGATGGGGGACGAGTGGCCGAGATGTCTTACCAAGAAGGTCAGCTTCTTTGTGATGGATGAACATGTCTTTTCGGCCTACAATATTATACTGGGTTGGGTAGCCCTCAAGGGGTTCGAAGCTGTGCCATCTACGGTCCATCAGATGATTAAATTTCCAACCCCTTACGGGGTGGGGGAAGTTCAGGGAGACCAGACAACAGCACGTGAATGTTATTATAACTCCGCGTAAGAAGGAGACGCACACAAGAGGGCAACATCCACTTACAATATTAGTACCCTAGACCCCAGGGATGAGACAAAGCTGAAGAAAGGAGAAGCCACGAAAGAGGTAGAATCCATCATCCTCAATGAGGATGACCCGAAAAAAATCGTCCAAGTCGGCAAGTCTCTGAATCCAAATATCAAGGAAGACCTCATTAAACTGTTGAGTAGAAGACAGAGCGTATTTGCATGGAGTCATGCAGATATGCCGAGGATCGACCCCAAGATCATGTGCCACAAGCTCAATGTGGTAGAGGGTGCAAAGTCGTTAAATCAGAAGAGGAGTGTTTACTCTAGAGAAATGTATGAGGTCATAAAGGATGAGGTCAAAAAATTAGAAGATGCTGAGTTTATCAGAGAGGTTATCTACCCTGAATGGTTTTCCAATGCAGTCATTATCCCTAAAGCCAATGGGAAGTGGAGAATGTGTGTGGACTTTACCAACCTCAACAAGCATTGTCCCAAAGACAACTTCCCCCTCCCCCGCATTGACCATATGGTAGATGCTACCGCAGGCCATGAGCTCATGAGCTTCATGGATGCCTATTCAGGGTACAACCAGATCTTCATAGACCCTGAAGACTCAGAGAAAATAGCCTTCATCACCGACAAGGGGACATACTGTTATAGGGTCATGCCCTTTGGCCTGAAAAATGCAGGGGCAACATATCAGCGCCTCGTAAATAAAATGTTTGAAGACTAAATTGGGAAATCTATGAAAGTCTATGTAGATGACATGCTGACTAAGATCCTGAAGGCAGAGGGTCATGTGGCTGACATGGAGAGGACCTTTAATACGATGGAAATATACCAAATGAAGCTCAACCCAGCCAAGTGTGTCTTCGGGGTTGAAGCAGGGAAATTCTTGGGGTTCATTATCAACTAAAGAGGCATCGAGGCCAACCCTAAGAAAATAAAGGCCCTCCTGGAAATGAAGAACCCTAAGACCATCAAAGACGTTCAGAGGCTCACGAGGCGAGTGGCTGCTTTGAATAGGTTCGTATCTAGAGCCACGGACAAATGTTTGCCATTCTTCAAGATCCTCAGGAAGGCCTTCGAATGGAGTGAAGAGTGTGATGAGGCTTTCAGGGTGCTAAAGTCATACCTAAGGTCTCCCTTGTTGTTGTCACGACCAGTGTAGGGTGAACGACTCTATATGTATCTATCTGTCTCTGAGTCAGCCATTAGCGCAGCAATCACCAGAGACGAAGATGGGGTACAGAGGCCAGTGTATTTCAACAATAAGGCACTTCAGGGGGTAGAGCAAAGATACCCGAGGATGGAGAAGTTAGCCTATGCCTTGATCCATGCCTCAAGGAATATGAAGCCATACTTCCAGTCCCATACAATGGTCATCCTCACTGACTCTCCTCTTAGGTAGGTCCTACACAAGCCAGAAAAATTAGGTAGGTTAATGGACGGGGCTATGGAGCTGGGGGAGTTTGACATTGTGTATCAACCTAGGATGGCCATTAAGGGACAAGCATTGGCAGATTTTATGGTCGAGTTTACTTGGGAAGATGATGAAGTCAAGGACGAGAGCTTTGGGAAGACAGATACCCAACAAGACAGGCTCATCGACACACCTGCAGATAAGGCTGAGACAGGCACCGCAAGAAGGAAAGTGGCTGAAAATGAAGAGGGAAGATACCTCTTTAGACAGGGATCCCTCGCCGAGGGAAATTTCTCAGAGGAAAAGACTGTGTGGAGCCTCTTCGTTGGCAGGTCCTCCTGCGACAACGAAAGTGGAGCTGGACTGATAGTATCAGCACTCGATGGCACAGACATTGAGTATGCCCTGAGGTTCAACTTTAAAGCCTCCAACAACGAGTCCGAATATGAGGCCTTAATAGCAGGCCTCTCCTTGGCCAAGTCTCTTAGTGTCGGCCAGATTTTGGTCCATAGTGATTCGAGGCTAGTACTGAATCAGATACTAGGAGCCTACGAGGCCAAGGATGAGAGGATAGCCAAGTACCTTGAGAAAGTAAGGTCATTACTGAAGAGCTTCAAAGAAGTGAAATTGAAGAGGATACCTAGGCATGACATTGGCCGAGCCGATGCACTTGCCAGGCTGGCCTCAGCAACTAGGACAAATATCAGGAGGATAGTCCCAGTGGAAATTTTGCTTCGACCAACTATTGAAGATGCTGAGGGAACACTTAGAAATTGCCTGAATGTTTCTAAGGAAGCTTCATGGATGGACCCTCTGATCAGATAAATTAAAGAGGGGGAGATTCCAGGAGCAAGGCAAGAAAGGAAGAACCTGAGATACAGAGCTGAAAAATTCACTGTCATCGGAGACACCTTGTACAAAAAGGGGTTTTTGCTCCCCTTACTTAGGTGTGTACACCCATCTGCAGTCCCACGTATTTTGCGAGATGTGCATGAGGGGTCATGTTCAAGCCGCATTGGGGGCAGGTCTTTAACGAAGAGGGTGATCACCCAAGGGTACTGGTGGCCAACCTGGGGAAAGATGCCACGGCATATGTAAAAAAGTGTGATAAATGTCAAAGATTTGCCACCATCCCACACCAGCCTCATCAGCCTCTTACTTCCATTACATCCCCATGGCCATTTGCAGTGTGGGGGATTGACCTAGTAGGCCCCTTGCCTAGGGCCATCAATAACTATCGGTTCCTCATCGTGGCCATTGACTATTTTTCAAAATGCGTGGAGGCAGAGCCGATGGTCATGATTACCGAGCAGAAGAGCTTTCAGTTCATTTGGAAAAATATTATATGCAGATATGGCCTCCCTAACACCCTCAGCTCGGATAATGGGACTCAATTCAAAAATACATCTCTCGAGAAGTACTGTGAAAGGGTGAGTATCAAACAATTCTTCTCTACCCCAGGCCAACCTCAGGCTAATGGGAAAACGGAAGTCACAAAGAGGACGATCCTAGACGGGATCAAGAAGAGACTTGAGGAGGCAAAAGGAAGATGGGTTGAAAAGTTATATGTTGTACTGTGGGCCTACAGGACGACGGAAAAAACCTCTACCGGAGAGACCCCATTCATGCTAGCTTATGGCTCAGAAGCCGTCATCCCCACCAAGATTGGGTTTCCTACTCATAGGGTCTAAATGTATGACCCCCAGAGAAATACGGAAGAGAGGAGACTTGACTTAGACCTGATTGAGGAAAGGAGGGAAGACGCCGAGATAAGGCAGGCCGCCTTCCAGCAGAGAACTACAAGGTTCTACAATCAGAGGGTGAAGCAGAGATCAATTGCAGTGGGGGACTTAGTCCTCAAAAAGACTTGGCAAAAACCCAACAAGCTCCACCCGAATTGGCATGGACCGTATAGGGTCATCGATGAAGTTGTCCCTGGGACCTATAGACTAGAAAACCTAGAAGGGGAACCCTTTTCCAACCCCCGGAATGCAGATCATTTGAAGAAATACTATCAGTAGTGTCGTAATGTCCTGACGGACCATAATTGTAATGGGTGTTGCTCCAACAGAACACTTGGAATGTTAATGAGAAATATCAATGTTTCCTATCATCTTGTGTTTGTCAGCTCTAGTATATCTGGGATCATTTTTAGGAAAAGAAACCCTCGGCTATAATGAGGGTCAATGGTGGGGACGACCCCACCTTTGACCTCAGGAAAGACGAGGGAGGACTTTATTAAAAACCATTAATTTGGTAAAAGTAACCCTCGGCTATAATGAGGGTCAATGGTGGGGACGACCCCACCTTTGCCCTCAAGAAATACGAGGGAGGACTTTATTAAAAACCATTAATTTGGTAAAAGCAACCCTCGGCTATAATGAGGGTCAATGGTGGGGACGACCCCACCGTTGCCCTCAAGAAAGACGAGGGAGGACTTTATTAAAAACCATTAATTTGGTAAAGGTAACCCTCGGCTATGATGAGGTTCAATGGTGTGGACGACCCCACCCTTGCTTTCAAGAAAGACGAGGGAATACTTTGTTAAAAACCATTAATTTGGTAGAAGCAACCCTCGGCTATGATGAGGGTCAATGGTGGGGACGACCCCACCCTTGCCCTCAAGAAAGACGAGGGAGTACTTTATTAAAAACCATTAATTTGGTAAAAGTAACCCTCGGCTATAATGAGGGTCAATGGTGGGGACGACCCCACCTTTGCCCTCAAGAAAGACGAGGGAGGACTTTATTAAAAACCATTAATTTGGTAAAGCAACCCTCGGATATAATGAGGGTCAATGGTGGGGACGACCCCACCTTTGCCCTCAAGAAAGACGAGGGAGGACTTTATTAAAAACCATTAATTTGGTAAAAGCAACCCTCGGCTATAATGAGGATCAATGGTGGGGACGACCCCACCTTTTCCCTCAAGAAAGACGAGGGAGGACTTTATTAAAAACCATTAATTTGGTAAAGGTAACCCTCGGCTATAATGAGGTTCAATGGTGGGGACGACCCCACCCTTGCCCTCAAGAAAGACGAGGTAATACTTTGTTAAAAACCATTAATTTGGTAGAAGCAACCCTCGGCTATGATGAGGGTCAATGGTGGGGACGACCCCACCCTTGCCCTCAAGAAAGACGAGGGAGTACTTTGTTAAAAACCATTAATTTGGTAGAAGCAACCCTCAGCTATGATGAGGGTCAATGGTGGGGACGACCCCACCCTTGCCCTCAAGAAAGACGAGGGAGTACTTTATTAAAAACCATTAATTTGGTAAAAGTAACCCTCGGCTATAATGAGGGTCAATGGTGGGGACGAACCCACCTTTGCCCTCAAGAAAGACGAGGGAGGACTTTATTAAAAACCATTAATTTGGTAAAAGCAGCCCTCGGCTATAATGAGGGTCAATGGTGGGGACGACCCCACCTTTTCCCTCAAGAAAGACGAGGGGGGACTTGAGCATCAATTAAAATTGGTTAAAAACCACCCTCGGCTATAATGAGGGTCAATGCAGGGGACGACCCATCATTCACCCTCAAGAAAGACGAGGGAGGGGTTAGTGATATTGTTAATATAAAAAATTCACAATGCAAAAGAGACGAGTATGAAAGACAACAAGATAGATGATATTATAAATAAAATATTACAAAAGGATGTTTGTTCTCCAAAAAATAAAGTACATTCATGAGGTACATAAATAGGGTATCGGCTACAAACAGCCACCCTATTGAGCAGCATCAGAGGGCATGGCCTCAACGTCAATTAGAGAAGTCTCCTCAACGACCATGACAGGTTGATCCTCAGACGTACCGACACCCTCGACATGCACTTGAGACTCCACCTGTGCCAAAGCCTCAGCAATCAGGGGGTCGTCCAGTTGGAGTGCTTCAATAGAGGGGAGGACAGAGGATACTGAGTCAGCAAACTTAAGGACGGCCCACCGACAGGCCATCCTAATCCCCCTCTCTAAGTATTCAAGGTCGAAGCCTTGAAACTCATCCGAGAGTTTGTAGGCCTCCACAGCGTTTGCTTCTGCTTTCTTCACGGCCTCAGATAGCTCAGTCTTAAATTGCCCCCCCTGATGGGTCAAAGCTTCATCCTTATCTTTAAGAAGCAAGTCCTTGGCCGCCATGTCTGCATCATGCTGCCTCGTCCGCTCGTCCAGGATCCTCGCATGCTCAGTCCTGGCGCTCTCCAACTCAGCCCTTGCAGTCTCAAGCTTTGACTGTAGATCAGCCTCGTGCTGAATATCCCTCTCAGCTTCATAGAATTTCGCGTGGTTCTCAGCCATCCACTTAGTGGCCGAGGTAAAAGCACAGACAAACTGCATAAGAAAAAGAAACTCGTTAAGCGGCCGAGGAAACAGTTTGTGAAACAATGCAATTAAGGGAATGAAGTAAGACAAGCACCTGAGCCAGAGTGTGCAGACCATAGTCATACACCTTCGCCGGAGGCATCTTGGACAGGAATTCATAATCGGCAGTCGAGGGGGCAGAAAACATTGATGCTTTGGCCGCCCTCAGGTTGGCAATCAGAGAAGACGGCTCGACCTTCAGTAATGTCAAGTTTTGGAACCAGAAGGCCCCCATACTGGAAGAAGAGGCGGTCCCCTCGGACGCCTCGACCCTTACCCTCGTCTGTGAATCTGGCCGAGGGTCGACAGGGACTTCTGGCTCTTTCCTCTTTTGTCTGTCGGAGGTCGGCTCAGCAGGCGTCGGCCCCACGATCTTCGTCTTCCTCGGAGCTTGCTGAGTCTCCTTGCCCAAGCCAGATAGCAAACTTGGGGCAGTCATTTCCCAGAGTTGATTAGATATACCAGAAGGACGACCTGAAAGGAGGATGACACGTCAGAAAAATGCATAGGTAAAGATGTAACACTTGAAAAAAGCAAAGATCGGGCAAAAAATAATATAACTCACATAGCTCTGTCAAGGGGCCGACCCTCAGATCAGCTTCCTTGAGGAACCGAGGGGTCATTAGATCTTTAAACTTTGCAAGTTCACCCCCTTTCCCTCGTTCTCTCAGATATTCGACTATGTCTTTCTCGTCCAGACTAAGTCCGGGGTCTGACCTGGCCTTCATAGAGGGGTTAGACCATCTTCTGGGGACACTCGAACTATCGACTAAAGGTTGAACCTCAGCTAGAAAATTCCCATTCTCCAGAGAGGAAGAAGAATCTCTTCTTCCAATCGTGGTTGGAGGTTTGTGCCACGTGGAGAAGTTTTTTATCAGACTTCCTCGCCCCCAGATGATAGTACCCAAGCTGCTTAAATGAGGAAGTGATATTATAGCAGGTCAAGAACAGATCGACCGAGGGCTCATCAGTAAAGGCATTTTTCCATAGGGAGACGTAGCCAAGGATCGTCCTCCAGGAGTTGGGAGGAAGTTGAGAGGTGGCAATGCCGAGGGGACCCTCATATTTATGTTGGGGGCACACCAAATGCATGCCTCCAAAGCAAGAGGTCACGATCCCTGACGGAGGAGATATAGGACGAGGCATGGGAGGTGTCAACTGGGTCAACATCTGAGTCCTCACCATCATCCTCAGTCCCCTCTCCCTCGGCCTCGTCACCTGTCAGAGGCCCATGAGGGAAAGCCATTTGGAAGGCGTGGGGGGACAAAGTTGTCACAGGGATAGCCTCTAAAGGGACCACATCCTCGGCCTGTCGGCCTGGGCTAAGATCAGACGTTTCTCTCCTCCCAGAAGGGCCAGCACCTGATGGTGATGAGGCTCTCTCATCCATCTCTCCTGACCGACTCTCGACTGGACGACAGGACGACCCACAAGACTCAGAGGGATTTATTGTGGCTAGAGGAATGTGGAAAATGGGTCATACCCAATTAGGGTCGGCCCCTCGTCTTCTCTCCTCCTCTTCCTCTATTCGTCTAATCTCTACGAAGAACTTCTCCCTCAGGGATGGAAACTCCTCAGCTAAACTGTAAAGCCTCCTAAGAATTAAGGGGAAGACCCTACACTTAGAAGAATTTAGCTAAGCCAACCACAAACAATCTCACAATTGACCAGGTTGGACTTTTCGATCAAAACCAAAGAATTAAAGGGTTTTATCAAGAACATTCAAGAACAGACTACCAAAGAATACACCGAAAAATCTATGAAATAGCCTAAGGAAAATCCAACCCTACGACCCTAAAATAAGAAAGCAAACAGAAATGAAGATAAAGAGGGCACTAGGGCAAAGGGGTTACCTGAGAAGAAATAGTAGAACTGCCAAACTCGAAACATCAAAGTTACAGAAATGGCTAGAAAGCTGGAGGTTAGAGAGAGAGAGTTCAGGCGCGAAGAAGAAGAAAAAGAAAGAGAAACTTTAAAAATTATTTAAATACCTTGCCAATGAGTGGGCCCACTAACCAATGCAGAGCACAGCCCACGAGGAGGACATCATTAGGGCACAAAGTCCTAAGCAGTGTGCAACCGTCATGCCTGGGAAAATGGAACGACAGTGGATACCTGCCTAGGTGTCACGACAGCTTGACAGGTGTCACTCATCAAACAGACCATACATTTGTCTCAAAAGTAACATTATCCCTCAGTCATCTCAACATCATCTATGGCTAAGGGCTGGGGGTGATTGATATACCCATATATACCCTCGGCTAGGCTGAGGACGCCTTCCACCAAGGCGCGACCAAGATGATCTCGTAACCCCTCATTATGGTCCAGACGGCCCTTTTAAGGGGTCGACCCCTCATTATGGTCCAGATGACCCTTCAAGGGGTCGACCCTTCATCAGGCCCGGACGACCCTCTAAGAGGCCGATCCTCATCATGATCTAGACGACCCTTCCAGGGGCTGACCCTTCCAAGGGCCGACCCTTCATCAGGCCCGGACGACCCTTCAAGGGACCGACCCTTCATCAGGCCCAGACGACCCTCCGAGGGGCCGACCCTCCATCAGGGTCTGGACGACCCTCCGAGGGTACGACAGTACGAGGCCTAAATTAGGCCAGACTCACTACCAGAAGGAACTTTGCCCTCGGCCTCGTATCATAGGCCGAGGGTGACATCATCACAGCGCGTGGTTTGGGAGATGCGTGAAACAGTGCGCGTGAGGCTCACATGGCACGTGGAAGACCGTTATAACAATATTACCCCCTCACTTGAGGGAATATTATGTCATCATTTGGCATCTACAGGTGTCAACAGGAGATTGGCTAGATCCTCATTCACATGCACCATGCATACTTAGGGGGTACGCTACACCCCCCAAGACCTATATATACTTGTCACCTACAACCCTATAGGGGAAGGATCGATAATTGTAACCCTAGCAAAAACTCTGCTTGTACACACAGTAGAGAGAGAAAGTGAGCTTATATGCATTGTATCCAAGGCCATTAGTGCCCATACTTAGTGGATCACACACTCACAGTGGATGTAGGCCAAATTGGCTGAACCACTATACATCATTGTCTTATTCCTCTTATACTCATCTCCTTCTACACAGTTATACACTTACATCTCTATGGCTGCCATGGTTACTATAGTTTGAGTTCATCATCACTTATCTGGTGGTGCTAGATTTCAGCATCATCAGTACATTTCGAAACGAACTCGACAATATCTCTCTTCATCTTGCTCCACCAGTGTTGTCGCCTCATATCCTGGTACATCTTATCCCCACCAGGATATACCGCAAATCGTGAACCGTGCGACTCTGTCATTACCTCATGTCGCAAGTCTTCCCCCTCAGGAACAATTAATCTCCTATTAAAGCGTAAGCTCCCATCTGAACTAACGGCATAAGACTCGACCCCCTCTGCTAACAATCGTACTATCTGATCTTGACATAACGGTTCTGCTAAATAAACCCTAAAATTCATGGGTCAAAATCCCTTAAAAAATAAAATGACTAAAATACCCTCCTGGGTTGCCGGTTTGGCCTAAAAATGCCCCGGCACCCAAACTAAACCCCCCGCTGGTGTTTTCTGACTATTTCGACCCTTACGGATACGTTGGCGCACTCAAAATGACCATACGAATGATAAAATTATAATTTACTTTTAAATTTAATTAAATTGATTCTTGACGCAACTAACACGTGCGTCCCAACTTAATTTCCGAATTGTCGTATTTATGACTCGAGACAATTTTAATAAATTCCATAATCATATATTACTATATTCACCCAGTAATATTCAACATTATTATCATAATCAAATACCAACTCTCGTCTCGCTAGTATTTAAATCCGGATTAATTTTTAAATAATTATCCCATTTAAATTAATTAATCCCTTTAAGTAAAATCAATAAAATTACGGGGTATTACACCGGGGTTCATATGCTTATATTTTTGGTACTGATGGGTTGTCTCTGTCTGTTTATACGCAGTTACTTTTGGTATTTATGCTTAATTGCTAATACTGCATTGTTCGTTTAATCATACCTGCTTAGATTGATGATTTTTCTGTGATTTACTGTTTGCTAGCATAGGATGATGCTCATGCCGATATTATGCCTATTGCTAGTGTGTACCATGTTTGTATTATGGTTTTTTATTTTTGAAAATTTTTGGAAAAATATATAAATATTTTCATCTTTTTAAAAAGACAAAAAGAGTTTTGTATTTTGTTTTACACCTATATGAATGGACACTTAGGATGATCGAGTCACAATTTCATTCCATTTATCCATGTGACAATTTGATAGTATTTTGAGACAATATATCATGTCATTCATGTGCTTTACAATGTTTGGAGTCATTGCGATGTTATTAGTTAATACTTCCTACATGTTTGACTCACTATTTCCTTTAATGCACAAATGCATGGATTTGTTTGATTATTATACTTGTCTATCACATGTTGGTCGAGTGTTTACATCTCAATTATGTCCTTAAAACAAATCAAGTGCAATAATACGAGAGTAATAAAAGTAGTGCATGTAAAAACCATTGCCCGTGAGGAATTCATTAAATTTGAAAAAATGATGAGTGCACGGGAAAGGTCTGCGAGTGAATAACAATCACGTCGTGAAAGCCACCATTTGAAAAGAGCCCACACAAAATAATTAAGGCAATAAAAAGATTAAATATGCCAAAATTTAGGCCAATAGGTTTTCACTAAGTTGAGAATTTAGAACCTCTTTAGAAAAATAAAAAGATTATTTTTGATGAGGGAGTTTTTGTTGGATATGTATCAATGGGTTTGCATGTCCTTTGAAAAGTTATTGAAATGGCACTAAATAGTTTTGGACGTTATGGGTGTGAAAATCACTTAGGATTTGATTTGTTGATCTGATTTAGTCGATGTCATCTAAATTCAACAATTTTACACCTAAGGATGTTTTTAATGTTCATTCGATAAAAGTACACTTATGCATCGTGCACATATGCTTGATTGAGTTTTATTACCTATTGAATATGTTCACACCCATTCATTCCGTTTCAATGATTTGGTCATTTTAGTGAAAAAATCATGGTGTGTGATTTTTGTAAATTATTTTTGTTTAAAAAATGAAAAATCAAAATAGTTTGTGGATCCTTTGAGTATTTCCTCTACATGCGTGTAGTTTGATCCATATTTGTGTTGTTTGTCGTGACACTCCATGTTTTGTTTGTTTATTCTTTTTCTTGTCTATTTCGGACAAATAAAAAGGGGGAGAACGAATTATGGAGAGTTTGCATTATGGGGGAGATTTGATTATATTGATTAATATATTTATAGTATTTCAAACTCGATGCGGCACGGAGGTATTTGCTTTATCTCATGTGTGTAGGTACAAAAGTGAAGATCATTTTGTTGCACACCCTGATGAGAAAAGCTTTGATATTTGAAGATTGATGAAGATTTTTGAAAAAATAATTGAAGACTTGCATTTCAAGTACCTTTTCACTTTTGGGTTCATGGGAGGGTATTAGATTTGTATATGCATTTTGATTTGATAATTCGGATTATTTTTATTTTGTACCGGCATAGACATAGGGGAAGATTTGTAAGGACAAATTTTATAAGTCTTATTTACATTTAAGTATGTCGTATACCGCTACAACCATCGAATAGTACTCAAGATCATTCAAGCATCAAGACGGGTCAGAATCTCAAAGTTCTTCATCAAAGAAGCCTCCGCAAAATAAAATTGGTAAAGGTTGTGTTTTTATCCCTTTACATTTCACTTAGAGTATTGGGATATTTTTCACAAAATATTTTCTAAGTGCTGGAGTGGAGTTTTTAATGAGTTTTTAAGGCGGTGCATTTAACGAGAAAAAGAAAAAGAAAAATATTTAAAAATAGGCTCGTTCGAATGACAGCCTATGTCATTCAAACGACGGCCTATGTCGTTTAAACGACATGGCTTGTTGCACGAAGTACAAAACGACATTGGATCTCGCTCGAATGACATTCAGTCTCGTTTGAACAACCCGTCGCCTTATGTCTTTTATAAATAGGACTCTACAGCTCCGTTTTTCATAAGAAGACCTGTGCAAAAACTGTCTACATTTTCTGCAAACAGTAGTAAGAATTTGTCTTCTCACTCTAGAGGTTTAATCCTTTGTTTTTACAATTCAAAAAACATCCCAATCCTTTAGTGAATTATTTTTGGAACCCAAGAACAAAACTTTGCTATTGTTCAACTCTTGTAGAGAGGATAAACCTATACCGGACTGCGGTCAATGAAGTTCGATGCGTGTGGATCTTTGCTGAAGATAGAACTTCGTGTTCTTGTGGAGTAGCTGCGGTTGTTCCATTACTGACGTTACCGACCGACACCTGCGGGTATTCGTGTGTCAAACTGTATTTCTTTATAACCGTGTAAGTTGCGATTTGCAATTATGGTGAAATAAAAGGTTTTTCCGTTCGGGGATTTTTCCTGAAATTGGTTTCCTTTGCATGCTTATTGATTTTATGTTATCAAATCACCTAAATGCATGTGTTAGGGTTTAACTAAAATTTGTGTTAATTAAAATTGGATTTATTTGAGAAGTCGCATTATTCCGCTGTAGCACACTCTCAATGTGTTCATATTATTCCATTTAAAATAGACTTTCAAAACAATACTCATGTTTGCAAAAGTTACTACTTAGTTCAAACTTTTTATAAAATCATACTTTTGGCCCAAAATCTATACTTTTGACATTTCAAGACTTTTCTTATAATTTAATAACTTTTCATTGTTACCTTTATTCTTTGTTTCACCATGGGCTTTAAATTTTCAATATTACATATCTGAATCCCCATAATTTACTACCTTGATACTTAGCACCCATTTACTTTATTTTCTTCAAGTTTATCCAACTTTGTTCACATAAATTATATCATTTTATGTTATTAGTATTCTGAAATTTCAAGTTTATCATTTCATTTTCAAAATCTCATTTTAATGCACTTTTAACCAACTTAACCCATCCCAACTACACAAGTTTATGTTAATGAAAGTATGGTTTTATGCCGATAAACCCCAACAAATGCATCATATTATTTCTTCATAAGTTCAATACAATATTTTATCTTAAAATCAACAAGTTTAACATGATTTATGCAAAAAATTATTAGCTTAAACATTCTGAAATTTTCTTTCTTCCAAACTTTAAATTTGTCCATTTTTATCACGTATTTTTCAATATGTATTCATATGTCATGATAATAAGCATAAGTAGTCATACATATATACATAAATCTAGCATGATTTTTATTTCAAACTTGAACATAGTGTAGAACTCCTACCTCTTGAAGATAATAACTTTGATGAAGAGGTAGAAAAAAAAAACCAATAAGATCCAAACTTTAAGTTCTTATAGAAATCATCTTCCACGCCTAATATAACACCTCTATAACACTTGAAAACTCTTGATAATGGAAGGATAATGGTGTGGGATAGTAAGATTGTAGTATAGAGAGTATAAGCAAGTTTTTCCTGAGTTAAAATGGTGAAGAGTATGCGTATTTTTGGATTTAACAAAATACACACTTTCATTCTCCATAAATGGAAGAAAATGGGGTAGGTAACCCGCTATAAGACAACTTTTATGACCCCTACCATCTCAAATGGCTCCTAAATATGCAGTGATGATACTCTCTGCCAAATGAAGTAGAAAGGACTAAAAGAATGGATGAAAATCTCCCAAAATCGACAACCCACCCAACTCAAATTGCTCCATTTCTTTTTTTTTATTATTATTATTAACTTCAAACAGAAAATACCCTTAATATAGGTCTAAACAATTTTTTTCACATCGCCGAAGAGGAGAAAGTTGTCCAAAATTTAATTTTACATCTCGTGGAATTGTTTAAAAAAATTATAAGTACTTTTTTTCACGAAAAACCCATTATTATATATTATTATTATTATTATTATTATTATTATTATTATTATTATTATTATTATTATTAATAATATTATTGTTTGAATTTTCTTCTTTCATACTTACGATTATAATACATAAAAAAATGTAATTATATAATTCATTTCGTTTAATTTTCTTTAATTTTATTTAAAATGCGTAACTTAATTTAACACGCGTAACGCGATACACGATATTTTTTATTTTTTTCTCCTTAACCTAAATTTTAATTAAAAATAATCTATTTAAATTAATCCCATTAATTTTCATAAATCCAAGTCCATATAATTTGTGAATCATGCGTGTTCGAAAATATAACGTGACTTTATCAGTTCAACAAAATCTTAGCGTTACAACCACCATCGTAGAGGATCCGACCAGAACCACTAGAACGAGGTTCTTGCTAGTTGGGATCTCAGTGCAGACTAAGTATGATTTTTTTACTTAGGTTTTGTCGTTGTGGTTTGACTATCATTCAACTCCTAGGTTTATGAGCACCTCTCCCCCCGGGTCCCTTTGGTAAGGTTATTGGGCATTTCTGCCTCCCTAGTCACAGTCTTCTTGTGATTGAGGTCTTATGGGAACCTCTTCCTCTGCGGTTGTTGATACGATTATTTAGAATTATTACCTCCCTGATCGCGGTCTTTGTATGATCTAAAACACCATTACCTAGGTTGTTGTTTTAAGGTGTGATTTTTGCTAAGTTTCTTGTTAAACCTATTGAACATAAATTTACAAAGGCATTAAAGTAAAATATAACCTTTTCATCTATATATAAACTTAGGGAATATAAAATTGATATATAAGCTATGGCTTTGTGGTGATTGCAAAAGTACAAATCATATAAAATTATCCTCCAAACAGTTTGGAGAGATATGAATGATTTCTGTTTAGTTAAAGCCTGCATCCTTTGTGAATCACTGCAGCATTCCTTGTCTAGTAAGCCTCTCGATCTTGTTCTTTAGGATTAGGAACTTGTTGATCATGTGGCCAATATAGTTGTGGAAATCACACCATTTGATTTTATCTCCCTTATTACCAGAAGATTTCGGCTTCCCTAACCATTTGAGAAAGTTCTCTCCTTTGATCAGGGGCGGTCCTGAGATTGATAAAAATTGACAAGGCCTCGTACAAAAATTGTAAAATAGGACCCTTTTAAGTGTATTAATATAAAAAAAATGGCCCATCAACATATAAGTAATAACAAATAGACCAACGGGGGCCCCTATGTGATCGCTCACTTAACACATACTCAAGGCCGCCCCTACCTTTGATGTTGGCCAAAATAGCTTCCAGGTTGCAGTTTAAAGGGGTGAACTCCTCATGTGGCCTTTCTGGGTGGTTGTTGTACTTCTTTTCTTCCCTTTCACTGTATTTGTCGTAGTTTTCCTACTAAAGGCTGCGGAGAAAGTCTCTGCCTCGGTGTCTTCAGCCATTAGTGTGTTAGTGAAGGCTGCGAACTCGAGCATAAGAATTCTCTATCTGAGGAGATTTATTCGACCCTCATACACACTACACCAAAACTGTCAGATTGTCACGGCCATTAACCATGTCAAGTTAAACTTGTCAAGGTCAATGACCGTAACAAGTTTGGGGGTGACAACTTCTTTGTCACTGACTTATCACCGTCATTGATCGTAACAAGTTCATTAGACTTGTCACGATCCTGCCAAGGTCTTTGACCATGATAAATTTTTGTCACGGTAAAAAATCATAATAAACTCGTGACAAAACCAAAAAAAAATTCACGGTCTTTGACCATGACAATTCTGGGCAGAATTTAAAAAAAAACTATTGGGCAGTATGGCCACTGCCACTGCCCAACAGTATATTTGTACCTATTATAACATAATTGTAGCTGTTCAAACAACATATATCCAAATAAAATACAAATCATATACCAAATCAAGGCATTTATAATCCATATCCAAATCAAATATAAATGCAAATATCCATCACATCCAAACCAAATTGTACCAAAATCAAAAGAATATAAATATAATCTAATTTTTAAAATAAAAATAGATAGAAATAATGTCAATCTTCAGCAGGTCGGAGGAGGAAGGAAGGCCACACAACATATGAATTGACACATCCCACAATATGTTGAACGGCGCATTGTTCGCGCAACCACACAGGTGAGTTCTCATTTCCCTCCACCACATGTGTGGCGCGCACTCTGCCCTCAATGTCTTGGAGGGGACGCCCATAAATCAGCATACTCAGCAGGAAGCTTGGATCCCTTAACTCCCTTGCTATATGATCCCCACAATATATGTTGAGTAGAAACATGATCGGCCAACCGATTGTTGACATAGGCTGCTCGATGGGGGTCATGATGGGAAATGGATCATCATATAGCGTCGAGTTCGTGCGTATCGGCATGAAGAAATGTTGTCAACGTCGGCGTCCTCGTCCTCCTCTACCACCTTCCCCTTCCCCTTACCTTTCCCTTTTCCCTTGCCCTTGCCCAACTGGCGCTTCATGAAGGCATACATATCTAGGACTGTCGCCTCCAACCTTGATAGCTTATCGTCATCGGAGTCCACCTTATGGGCCAACCCGCTGTTGTTCGTCTCCATGCCGATGATCCTGGACATCTCCACCCGCGGGCTCACCCCTAGTCCTTCCCTTATGATCCAACCCGAGCACTTGGCTAAGTGTGTCCATAACCAAAGATGCTTTGTCGGCATCAGATTGCGACTCATGCACTTCCTTAGGTTTGCCTGGAAAAAAAAGTACACGATTAGTCAATTAAGTAAATAAAAAAATTATAACATAATTTTAAAAATTAAATATTTATAACTTACAATGGTGGTTGCGACGCTCGGGGCCAACTCCTTGTCCTTCCCTATTTTTGTCTGAATTACCACATAGGCATCGGGCCTATGTGGCCTACCCCCAGGGCCACTCCACGTCTCCTGAAATAAAATAATACAAAATTAGTAAGTAACGCAAATTAATGTTAAATTATACTAACTAAAATTAAAGAAAATTAAAAACTTACCATCCTGTGCTCCACCTCGGCGTAAGACGTCCACACGGAGTAGTGCACATCCAAATTTTTTGCCTAGTTGTCCCTCCCCAATTGGGAAGATGTCAATTGCCGCTCATTGGTCTCATTGTCGACAAATTTCTGTCAATGTGGCAATGAGATTGGCTCCGTGGGGGGGACAGTTTCACGGAGTCTCAGAATGGACTCCCGGGTCCTCCCAAAGTCCCGTGCCCATAAATTATTCTTCTGCGTTTTATATTGATCCCTCAATTGCTCCAACGTGTGGTTGCGGAGATATGCGGGCAGGCCGAATTGTTCCTGTCAAATAAATACAAACCATCCTGTAAGTAATTATTATAGTTATAAATATAAATATAAATATTAAATACAGAACCTGTAGCGCCCCCGGATATTCATCTTGAGCTCAATAGGCACGGCCCTCCAATCAGTGAACCCCGGGTTGACAATCTTCTTCAACAACTCTAGCGCTCTAGCTAATAATGTCTTCTTATTTTCGATGGCGGTCCCTAATTTGCCCCATTATGGGGGCCTACTATCCGTGGAGCCCTGATCGCCTCCGCTACCGCGTCTTGATGAAGTCATTTTCTACAAATATTGTTATTATTAGTACAAAGATGTATATGAACTTTGAATTAATGCTCAAAATCCGATAATAACAATACATACCAATATCAATTTATACCAATACCAATACCAATACCAATTTAAATTTATACCAATACCAATATTAATTTATACTAATTTCAATTTATACCAATGCCAGTACCAATTTATACCAGTTTTAATTTATACCAATACCAATTTCAATTTACACACACACTCTCGGGTCATGGACTTTGAATTAATGCTTAAATTGATGAAAATTCTAATTAAAATATTCACTTGGTTATTACAAGCATTAAAATGATCAAATTAAATTTATAAAAAATATTAAATTTTCGTATGATAATAATACAGCCACTGGTCATTATAAATAATTTATTTATTACAAATCAAAAAATTATTTCAAATTCGGGTTATCATAAAAAATGGATTGATATTTAGTAGGTGCAACCAAGTCATCCACATTACTGTTTAGACGCTTTGGCGCATGTAGGGCGATTGACCACAACTTGTTGTTGATATACTCCAAGTAAAACACTTGCTTAAACTTTTGAAAAGAATAAATAAACGATTCATCGCTCACGTGTTCGTTGCTCTTCAACTTGGACAAGTAAATCATGATCAAATTGGTGCCAGGATCAACTTTACAAGCGTTTTTATCCTTAACTCTTACCCAATCACAGTAAAATACAACCTCTTTGAAGTTTACATAGTCCAATTCTAATATATTTCGAATTACACCATAACAAGTCATTTCATCTTTAACGAGGTTTTTATCTTTCGCGCTCCCTCGATAAAAAGTAAGAGCTTTGTATGAAATACCCGAGATTTGTACATTTGTATTTTCCTCATACACCCTTGCACCAAATACGTAACCGTTCAATTGATACATTTTATACTCTTGTGCCATGGACAAAGGTCCAGTGGCTAAACGAGAAACCCTTGATGTCGCATCACCCATTTTTAAGAGCTGAGAATATTGATAAATTAACTAGGTTAGTTGTAAAGCTTTCTTATAACGCGACATTTGATAACAATCTATATTAATTATAATTACCTCGTGTGAAAACCACAACCTAAACTCGTTGTCTGATTGTTCTATTGTTTTTCATCTTTTATTGTTCTCACGGGCTTCATATTTTCTGCATAGATCGTGATGAAAGTATTACAAAACTAATCATGTAAAAATTAAAATAATTTAAACTTACTTTTTCCATTCTTCGGCATCTTTATGTGTGTTAAGAAGATAACGATATATTTTTTCATGTTGCAAACTCGTTAATTTCACTCGTTTTCCCATCACATGGCCACCCTCATCGATGAACTCACCATTGTCATCCACGCTAGTCGAGTCAGGCATATATTCCCAAGTGTAGATTGACGGCTCCACGGTGATGTATTCCTCTACAATTGATCCTTCAATTTATCGTGTATTCTTGACGTAATCTTTGAAAATTTTCATCAAATTTACAAACTAATACATCCACCGATATCTTACTGGGTTGCAAAGAAGTGCCTCATCACATAAGTGTACCAAGTAACACTTATGTCAAAGAAAGATGGGGGAAAGTACTTCTCCAAGACACAAACTGCTTCGTTCACCGCCAAATTTGCAACCACTATGTGATCTAGATTGACTACCTTCTCATATAAAAGTGAGAAGAAGATATTAATTTGCATAATATCCCTCCACAAATCCCCGTGCTTGTAGAAACAGTGCTTAAACAATAGAGGAACTAATTGCATGATCACACGCCAATCATGGGACTTACACTTGTGTAAATCATAGGTAGCATAATTCACAATCCTTTTCTAAGTTGGACGAAAAATTAGATGGAACTTTCAAATTATATATTGTGTCTAAAAGAACCTTTCTTTCCTCACTCGTCAAAGTTAACGCACTAGGGTGAATTATTGTCCTTCCCCTACTATCTTCTTTCAACCATATTTATGGCTTAAGTTTCAACCACTTTAAGGTCTTTTCGTACATTTTCTCCGTCCTTCGAATGACTCCCCTCAAGACATGTGCCCACATATGTTCAATGATTTTTTCTCTGTGTGCTTCACATCTAATACATGGCGCACCAGGTTATTCTTCCAATAAGGAAAGTCAAATAAAATTGACCTCCTAGACCATGCCTTTCGTATCTTAGTTTCATTCCCAGTTGGGGTCTTCTTATGCTTGACATTCTTAAATTTAGAATTATTACCTAGCATATTAGGGCCACAATCAGTAGATTTAATTTCAATTTCTGAGCCTGAAAGTATTCTCGGTTGTATCCTAAGTTCAACCCCGCTCTATAAAAAATTAAAACCTTTCTCAAATGTAAAACTATGAGGGGGGTTAAAAACCTCCTGTGGCAATGGCATAAATTTTTTGAGCTAGCGGTGAGACGAAGATATTCAGTCTCCTCTCCACAAATAGGACAACCCAAATAACCATGTACTACACAACTGGATAATGTCCCATCAACTGGAAAATCATCAATTGCTCACATCAACATAGCTTTCAGTGTAAACTCTTCGCTTCTAAAAGAGTCAAATGCTTGCACACCCTCTTCCCACAACTCATGTAATTCTTATATTAAAGGAGCCAATAGACATCAATGTCCTCACTTGGTGCCTTTGGCCCAGGGATCAATAAAGATAACATTGAAAATTCAGGTCGCATACACTGTGAAGGAGGGAGGTTTAATGGGGCAAGGATCACTGGCCATACACTCTGATTGGTGATTAGATTTACAAATGGATTGAAATAATATGTTGATATTTCCAAACAAATGTTACGTTGTTCTCGAGCAAAATCAAGATACTCAAAATTCATCGTCTTCCAAGCTGTAAAATTAATAGGATGGTTGTTGATACCAAAATTAATATTCTGATATGGACGAATAATATGAAGACACGTGTCAATCTACTTGGCACAATAGCAACGAGGAAGTTCATTTCCCCAACCAACTCATGTTCTCTCCGAGCAACGAGGATACACCGAGGAACTTCAGCACTTCGAGGTACTCTAGCGCTCCGAGGAACTCCTGAGCAACGAGCAACTAAGGCGGTTCGAGGTGCATCTCGGCCGTAGCATTAATTGCCACATAATCAACAGTTCAACTATTCATTGAATGTTTATCATCTTGACGCACACGCTGCATTAAATGTATTACCATTTCATATGTATATCATTTAATGTATCAACCCTTTCAAGTTCAGCCTAAGGGCTATAAATACCTTGTATCACCCTCATTCAAGGGGGACCGGAATTTCTTGAGAGAACATATACTCGAGAATTCTCAAACACTCAGCAATAACATAACAGTGGACGTAGGCCATTCATATAAGGCTGAACCACTTTAAAAATCTTTGTCTCATTTTATTTATCTGTGATTGAATAATTAGAGCGATCTAATTTTTTACATCAACAGATTGACGCCGTCTGTGGGAACGATTGTTACTATCATTTTTCACTAAAAATCGTTCATCATCAATGGCGGATAATCCAGAATCTAGCAATCGAAACGCTGGAAATACTGGAAATCCTCCGAATCCCTCTGCACCTCCAGATCTAGCCGGGATTATGACGAATCTGGCTCAAGGACAAACCGACATGCAAGAAACAATGAGGCAACTCATACAAACCCTTCATGGCGGTGCACCTGCACGTTCAGGACAGCACAGTGGTCAGAGGCAAACTTATTTACTTTCTTCACGATCCAGGCGTACTGAGTCACGTCATAATGAGGAGTCTGATGATTTCTCTTATCAACCTGGGTGAACTTCGTCAATAAGGGCTACAGATACTGATCAACATATCACCCTCTCTCCAGAAAGACCTGGTGCTTTAGAAAGATTGAGTAGGGTGTCTTCTTTCAGTTGATTAGGCCCTAGGAGGAATAGGAGTCCACCTAAGACCATGTCGAGGAGTTTTCGACAACCATCAGATCTAAGAGAAGGATCAGCACAATCACGACCAACTGCTCGTCAAGATAGATCTCAAGAAGCTACTTCAGAACAATCAATTGCTCGAACCAATAGGCCCAAGGAAGGAAATGAAGCGTGGAAAGGATCTCTCCAACGGTTGGAGGATAAATTGGGAGAAATGGCCAAGGCAAGGAACCCCCTACAACGAACTTTTGTTCGAGGAACACCTTTTGTACAGGACATTGTGAATTTTCCTACACCGTCAAAGTTCAAAGCACCTGTAGTGACCCCCAAATATGATGGAAAGACAGATCCTGTTCTTCACATAGAGCAATATCAAGCTACTTCCGACATCTATGTCGTCCCCGACGAGATGAGATGCAGAGCGTTCTCAAGAACTCTTACTGGAGCTGCCCAGATATGGTACAACAATCTTCCTAGGGGTAAGATTTCAACTTTCTTTCAGCTGGCCGAGTTGTTTATTGGCAATTTCTGTTTTGGAGCAAAGCCAGTAAAACGAGTAGCACACTTGTTAAGTGTTAGACAAAAATATGGTGAGAGTACTAGAGATTACATAACTCGTTTCAATAACGAGAAGCTGGAAGTCATAGATTACGAAGAAAAGACAGCAATCACCGCCTTGATGAGTGGGTTGTTGCCTAATAAATTGTATTACACCTTGGCGAAAGATCCACCTAAAACTATGTCAGAGTTGATGGCAAAAGCGGCCAAAATCATGAATGCCGAGGAAGCTATGGCTGCAAAGAAGAATATGGATAAAGACACCAAGGTGGACGTCGACAAGTCTAAAAATAAAGAGCATAAGGGCAATGGCGGTGACAAACGTTCCAGAAATAATAAATCATCATGGGAAGTCCTGAAGAAATACGACAATTATACTCCTTTGAAAATGGGTATTCATCATGTCTTGGAAGAAATCAAGAACAACGAGGAGGTAAAATGGCCAAAGAAACTGAGGTCAGACCCTGATTCGAGGAGTAAGGATAAATATTGCGAGTTTCATAAAGATCATGGTCACATGACCAAAAATTGCATAGCTCTTCAGAACGAGATTGAAACACTCATCTCGAAGAGGAAAGCTAGCAAAATATGTTGATCGGGGAGGTGAAAGAAAAAATAACGACCGAGCTAGAGAGAGGTCTAGATCTCCTCGTCGAGCAGAAGAGAAAAAGAAGAAAAACCATGAAGATGATCCAGATGATGACCCCGACCTTCCCAAGAAACCAAGACAGCCAGAACGAGAGGTATTTTCTATACGTTTTGGGTCATTTGATTGTAATGTCATTACAGGAGGAGATGCAGGAGGAGGAGACCTTACTGCAGAAAGAAAGGCTTACCTTGGAGAGGCTCAAGCTTGTTCATATATTCAGCGAATAAATCTGGCCGAGGACGATCGTCCGAGGAAGGTAAACAAAGAGAAGCTGGTCATTGGTTTTTCAAAAAATGACCTAGCAGGTGTTCTTTATCCTCACGACGATCCTCTGGTGATCAAAATGAGGATGAAGGAAGTAGTGATTTCAAGGGTGTTGGTAGACAATGGAAGTTCGGCAGACATCATATACTATTCATGCTTTGACAGCTTGAATCTGAAATTATCTCAATTGGAACCGTATCACAGACCCCTCCTGGGTTTTGCTGGCGAGAAAGTTTTTCCACTTGGGACGATCAAGTTGGATATATTCATTGGAACTTGTCCTGCTTGTCGAACAGAAAGAATACGCTTCTTTGTGATGGATAAGAATGTGCAGTCAGCTTACAACATCATCATGGGAAGAGTTGGTTTGAAGAAGTTTGAAGCAGTTCCATCTACAGTGCATCAATGCTTAAAATTCCCAACAAACTTTGGAGTAGGAGTTGTGAAAGGTGATCAAAAAGTAGCTCGGGAATGCTATTATTCATCTGCCGAGCAAGAGGAGCTTGAGGAATCAAGGAAAAAGACTACTACCTACCAGGTGGAAGAAGATACAGAGATTGAAACTCTCGATCCCAGAGATGAATCCCAACTTGTAAAAGGACAGGTGGTGGAATCTACAGAAAATATTATTCTGGACGACGAGCACCCTGAACGAGTAACCCAGATAGGTTCATCGTTGGATGCTTCAATAAAACAGGAGTTGATAACTTTCTTGAGAAATAGGAAGAAAACTTTCGCATGGAGTCATGAGGACATGCCAGGAATAGATCCAAACTTCTTATGTCACGAGCTCAATGTGAATAAGGAGTTCAAGCCTGTAAAGCAGAGAAGAAGGGTATTTAGCCCCGAGAAGAATCAAGCTATTCAAGAGGAGGTCGACAAGCTCCAAAAAGCTCAATTCATTGAAGATGTGAAATACCCGGACTGGTTGGCAAATATGGTGATGGTAAAGAAGAAAAATAATAAATGGAGAATGTGTGTTGATTTCACTGATCTCAACAAGGCTTGCCCAAAGGACCACTTTCCATTACCCAGAATTGATCAGTTAGTGGATGCTACCTCTGGGCACGAGCTGCTCAGCTTCATGGACGCTTATTCAGGCTACAACCAGATCAAGATAAAACCTGAAGACAGGGAGAGTACTTCTTTTATTACCCCTAGGGGTACTTATTGTTATAATGTTATGCCTTTTGGTTTGAAAAATGCAGGAGCGACATACCAGCGGCTGATGAACAAGGTTTTTGCCGAATAAATCAGTTGCAATATGGAAGTCTATGTCGATGATATGCTGACAAAAAGCAAGAAAGCTGCTGATCATCTAGTTGATTTAAGTCAGACTTTTGATCAACTGGATAAATACCAGATGAAGCTCAACCCGACGAAGTGCACATTTGGAGTACGAGAAGGAATGTTTCTCGGGTACATTGTCAACCAGCGAGGCATTGAAGCAAATCCAGAAAAGATCAAAGCTCTTTTAGGTTTGCGATCTCCAACAACAAAGAAAGAAGTGCAGAGTCTTACAGGGCGAGTTGCAGCGCTCAACAGATTTGTATCTCGAGCAACAGATAGATGCTTACCATTCTTCAAAACACTTCGAAAAACTTTCGAGTGGAATGATGAATGTGAAAGAGCCTTTCAAGACTTGAAAAAATATCTGGGAACACCTCCACTGTTGTCAAGGCCGATAATGGGAGAAAAGTTATACTTATACCTGGCAGTATCAGAGCATGCAGTCAGCTCAGCATTGATCAGATTGGAGAATGGAGTCCAGAAGCCAATTTATTACACAAGTAAGGCTTTCCGAGGTGCAGAGATTAGGTACCCAAAGTTAGAAAAATTGGCATTGGCATTAATTGAAGCAAGTAGAAGAATGAGGCCATATTTTCAAGCCCATACCATCGTCGTTTATACCGACATGCCATTGAGACAAGCCCTTCATAAGCCAGAAAAGTCAGGAAGACTGATGTACTGGGCAATAGAGCTCGGTGAATATGATATTGTGTATGAACCCAGATCATCATTGAAAGGGAAAGCTGTAGCAGATTTTATAGCAGAGTTTACATATCCTGATACCCCTGAGGAACAAAAAGTGCTCACTGATCAACCTGTGGATGTTACAGGATCAACAGATATAAGTCCAGACCAACTCCGGTTGGTAAAAGGGCTTGTGGATGTAGAAAGATCATCAAATTCAAACCCAGACCAACTCCGGTTGGTAAAAGGGCGAGAAGAGGTGGTCGACGAGGAGCGAAAATTAGCAGGGGAGGACGGAAGAGAACAGAAGATATTCCACCGGGGAACTCTATTGGATAAGAAATTTGAACACGAGTTACCTACATGGAGATTGTGTGTAGATGGGTCATCTTGCACAGCAGGTTGTGGAGCAGGGATTATTTTGAAAACACCAGACGAGATTGATATAGAATATGCCTTGCGATTTCAATTCAAAACCTCCAATAATGAGGCTGAGTATGAGGCCATGATAGCAGGTCTTAATTTAGCAAAGATTATGGAAGCACAACAAGTGATGGTATTCAGTGATTCTCAATTAATTGTGAATCAGGTGATGGGAACATATGCGGTTAAAGGAGAACTAATTATCAAGTATCATGCAAAGGTGATGGAATTGTTGGCAGAATTTGATGCCATTCAGTTGATCAGAATACCCAGAATAGAAAATGCACAAGCAGACGCACTGGCCCGACTAGCATCAGCTACTCGTACCGAGCTGCGAAGAACGATACCAATTGAAGTACTGGAAAGTCGGAGCATAGATGAAAACCTGACGATGAATATTATTACCCTTGATTTAGGACCATCTTGGATGGATCCCATCAGGGCATATATTGAAGAGGGAGAATTACCAGAGGACAAGCTTGCGACAAAGAAATTGAAGTTTAAAGCTGCTCGGTATGTTCTAACTAATGGTGTTTTGTATAGACGAGGAATTATGGTAGGTTTGCAGAGATGTGTACACCCCTCCGAGGTGAAAGAATTGATTGAAGAGATCCATGAAGGGTCTTGTGGAGCTCATGTAGCAGGTCGAACACTTTTGCAAAGGGTGATGACTCAAGGATACTACTGGCCGACGATGAGGGCTGATTGTATAGCCTATGCCAAGAAATGTGACAAGTGCCAACGTTTTTCCTCCATCCGACGAATCCACAAGCATTATTGACACCCATAACTTCCCCTTGGCCATTTGCCATGTGGGGAATTGATTTGGTTGGAACACTGCCGACCACCCGAGGAAGATTCAAGTACCTCGTCGTCGCAGTGGACTATTTTACTAAGTGGGTAGAAGCTGAGCCGCTTATTGATATGACATACGAGAAGGTATACCAGTTCATTTAGAAGAACATCATCTATCGATATGGTCTCCTTCATGCCTTCATCACAGACTATGGAACACAATTTGATAACGAGGAATTTGCTGCCTATTGTCATCAGTCGAACATTTTGAAGGTTCATTCAGCACCAGGCCATCCTCAAAGCAATGGACAGACTGAAGTGACGAACAGAACACTGCTAAATGGTTTGAAGAAAAGGCTAAGTGAAGCTAAAGCTAACTGGATTAATGAGCTACAATCAGTATTGTGGGCTTACCGAACAACTCCCCGAGCAGCGACTGGAGAATCACCATATATGCTGGCATTTGGAAGTGAGGCTGTAATACCTGCCGAGTTGGGTCTACCAACACACAGAGTGCTGAATTTCGATTCCCCAGTCAGTGACTTGATGAGAAGACTGGATTTGGATATGCTCGAGGAGGTTAGAGAAGAGGCAGCCATTAGGAATGCTGCTTATCAACAACGAACAGCTCTGTTCTACAACAAAAGGGTGAAGAAATGCGATTTAAAAGAAGGGGATTATGTGCTAAAGAAGGTCATTCAGAAGCACAATAAGCTTGAAGCCAACTGGCATGGACCTTACCGAGTTACAGAAGTTATCCGACCAGGAACTTACCGAATAGCAACTCTAGAAGGAGAGGAATTTAAGAATGCATGGAATGCTGAACACCTACGCAAGTATTATCAGTAATGTAAAATGTAAAGTAATTCCTCCATTATGAATAAAGCGATGATGTTTCACCATCTCCTTCCTTTTATTACAAGTTTTTTGGGGAATACTAGTGTAATACACTACACTGATAGTTCGAGCGTGATCAACTTCGGTTGGTAAAATAGCGAGAATAAATTATACTCCTTTGGTTAGGAGGCGTACACTTGCGTGATCAACTTCGGTTGGTAAAAGAGCTTGTGGATAAGATAGTTCGAAAGAACCTGATAGTTCGAGCGTGATCAACTTCGGTTGGTAAAATAGCGAGAACAAATTATACTCCTTTGGTTAGGAGGCGTACACTTGCGTGATCAACTTCGGTTGGTAAAAGAGCTTATGGACAAGATAGTTCGAAAGAACCTGATAGTTCGAGCGTGATCAACTTCGGTTGGTAAAATAGCGAGAACAAATTATACTCCTTTGGTTAGGAGGCGTACACTTGCGTGATCAACTTCGGTCGGTAAAAGAGCTTGTGGACAAGATAGTTCGAAAGAACCTGATAGTTCAAGCGTGATCAACTTCGGTTGGTAAAATAGCGAGAACAAATTATACTCCTTTGGTTAGGAGACGTACACTTGCGTGATCAACTTCGGTTGGTAAAAGAGCTTGTGGACAAGATAGTTCGAAAGAACCTAATAGTTCAAACCCACGACCAACTTTGGATGGTAGAAGGGCGAGAACAACATTCTTAAAATGCCAATTTTGGCTGGTTAAGAAACAAAATATGCCAACAAGTTGGTCAGAAGGTAAAATCATTCCAGAAAATACAAAATATTCCAAACTGAGCCAAGTATAGTTGGTCGGGGATAAAAACCCACTAATTGTAGTTGGTCAACGAGGAGAACTTATTGACGAGGAGGGTCCATCAACCTGGTTGGTCGGACACATTTTATGAAAAAGGCAAAAATTTACCAAGTATGGTTTGTAGGGTATAAACTCTCGCTAAATTATACTTGGTCGACGAGTACAATTTTACAACCTTAGTTGGTTGGAAAAATTTTAAACATTTTTATACTCATTACTTTATTAATAAGTGATCGAACAACATTTTTTATACTTGTAACTGTTTATTACTAAGTTGGTTGATGAACAGCACAAAATTGTTATCTTTTTAACAGATACATATGCACAGATGTAAAAGTGTTGGACAAGTACAAAAGAATAGCAATGCAGATTTGCAAACAGAAAATGAAAGTCTTTCATTAAAATTCAAAATAAATTACAAGTTACATATATATGCTAACTATTACATTGAAAATCCTATTCTATTGGTTTTTTCCCTTCAGCCTTCGATACAGGTTCCTCGCCAGCAGGAGGATCATTTAATGTTTGGGGAGAATTGATAAAATTCAAGTCCTTCAACATTCTGACATTCATTACTGAAGGAGTATCCAAGAGATGTTCGGGACGAGATAATTCAATCTGAGAATGAAGACTATAGTCACCAAGGTATTTTGAAATTAAGCTCCGAGGAATGGCACGAGCTGGGATCCACTCCATATCTAGTTTATAAGGCGGTACAGGCAAGTCTAGTAGCCCAGGAGCATGATAATCCCATAAATAATGGCCCTGCTCTAGCTTTAACACACCCAGGGCATTCAACCATCCTTGTTTATAACCTTCATTATTGGCATTTTCAAGACGAGCATCCAAGTGACAAAGGGCTTCATTGTAACCTGCCATCCAAAACTCACGAGGTTGTTTGTGGAATTAGAAAGTTATTCTCTCTACTTGCTCGTGAAGGCTCCTGGAAAAAACATCTTTATTATCCAAAGCAGACTTCATCGCAGTAAGTTGATCTTCTAAAGATAGATTTTTCTTGGACATTTCAGACAAAGCCCGATCTTTGGCATTCAGTTGGTATGCTTGGGTTTCCAAAGTTGACAGAGTACGAGATTCTTCAACATTACGGCTGAGAACTCTTGATCGACTCTGAGCAGGTGGAGAATTTTGCTCCTCGACAACGTTTTGAATAGCTCTTCCTCGCCCACGAGAACCTCTTCCTCATCCCCGAGCAGTAGTAGAGATACCAGACCTTCTCAGAGTATCCAATTCTTGTCTTAATTTGGCATTCTCAACCTCTAAGAATGAGAATCCTTCATCGGTGACTGGTACCAAGGCAGCGGAGGATGAAGCTGCAGACTCATACTGTGCCAATTTTTTCTGCAAATTGTTGTTCTCTTGTTCCAGCAGCTCGGCGATCTATCTGCAGGCCTCAACTTCACCTTTTAGGGTTCTCTCCCTAACATCGTACCCAGCGATAATCTTTTTGTGACCTGTCTCAGAGGAAAGCTGTTGATACCTATTCTCATATTCCTTGTGCAACAAGGCAGTTGATTCATTGTGCTGATTCTGAAGATCTTCTAAGGTATAATGAAGCTCCTCGATCAATTCATAGTAGGCCACATTATTGGCCACAGCTCGATCAAGTAAAGCTTTCAAGTACCGATAAGCCTATATTGCCTGTTCTGAAGCATCATGGCCAAGGATGTCAGCAATTTCTGATACACTTAGCTCTGTGTGACCAGCCTTATAGTATTCGTGACATTGCTGCATCAGTTTTGTATCATTGGCAGATAGCAATTCCATCCTGGCCATAAACTAATGAAGAGGAGACAACAGTCAACAAAAACAAATCATCAACAACAGAGAAGAACAAAGATGTATTTTATTAGATCATAAAAAGATTACATTGTTTGATTACAAATGATAATGAAAGATAGAAATGATACCGAACAACTTCACACCTTTTCCTTGTCTCCCAAGACTTTCTCGGGAGGCTGGGACGAGGAGCTTGGTTGCTCAGTGGTAATAGCAGCTTGATCAGCATGAGTTGAAATTTTCTCAGGAGGAGGAAGCATGGAAGAAATGTCCTCGTTGGCAGAAGGTAGAGAGGCAGGGACTTGATCACCCATGGCCATGGAAGATTCATCAGAGATAGCCTCATCCTCTTCTTCTTCTACAATTGGTGGGGGAGGACCAGGGAGGTGTAGCTGAAATAGATCAGAGTCCTCTTTGATCTTCAATTCCTGCAGGGCAACTACCCAGCATCTCGGAAGTATTTCAACTTCCCATATTGTACTTGGGATGTCATCGCAGCAATCCCTTTGTCCCATCCTTTATCCCAGCCAGCGCTGAAGGATTTTTTAACTGCGAGCTTTCTTTTCAGTTTCTCCGAGGAGATCTTCTCGGATAGAAGATCCTCGGCAGTCTTTAACTTCGCATCCAATTCTTCTTTTTGGCGCTTGACATCTCGCAGGACGGACAACTCTTCCTCTGCCTTTTTCAGCTTATCTTCAAGCTCTCCAAAGTTCTTGAGCTTGTCGTCATATTTTTTATGCTCGACCTCTAAACTTTTCACCTTATTCTCCAAACTCTTGGAGATCTCAGCCAGCTTCACCTTCTCAGCTTCAACTATAGACAACTTTTTCTCCCAGTCAGCTTTGTCCTCATTATACTGCTGACGTGAATCCTTCAAGGATTGGGTCAAACCCAGCAGAGCATCCTCTACCCCCGACGAGGAGCTGGAAGCTTTAATTGCTTCATTTTTCTTCACGATGTTGTTAAAACAATTCACCAGCTAAACAAGGGAAAAAGTGACAGGTCAGTACAAAAATACAAGTATTCAAAGAAAGAAGAAAATTCAGAGTGTGAGAAGTTTACCGAAGCAAGGTGACGAGTAGCTAGGGATGTCAGCATATCCCTAGAAATCTTTTCATCAGTTCCTTGGACCTCGGGTATGATCCAAGTTTTTACGGAGCTCATGGCAGAGCTCGGAGGAATGATGGTTGGAACACCAACACCACCAGCTGGTAGAGAGGAGATGGTTTCAGCCAGATTGACAGTTTCAGCCAAATTGACTGAGGACGATTTCCTCAATCTCCTCAAAGGGACTTCAGCAGTTTCAACCAAGGAAGAGCTCTTGGTCGGAGAGATAGCAGTCATCTCCACAGGAGCAACCTTCTTGCTCGGAGCCACTGGGGGCTTCTCGGTAGCTTTGGAAGGCGCAACATCCACCTTCTTAGTCCCCTCTGGGACATCAATTTTGCTTTTCTTGGCCTCAGCAGCAGAAGTAGTGTCATCAAATAGAGCATGAGGAGCTCTTTTCCTGCCCATTCTCTGACTTAAAGGGATGTGAGAATCTGAAGAAGAATCCTCTGGAGTTGAGGCTGGCTCAACAGATCTAATCACAGGACGAGCAGTATAAGAAGTCGTATAGCTCCTATACTGCAGCAAATATGATGCAGACCTGATGTGCTCGTCTGCAACGTTCTTATGCAAACCCCAGATAAGTTTCAGATGCTTAATATTAATCTCTGATTCTTTTGGAGTTTTTCTTTTACTATCAACTGCAAATAAATACATAATGAAATATCAGTCATACATTTTGTCAAATAGGATAAAAGCAACATTTCATAAGTAAAGGAAAATGAAAATAAACCTATCCCATTGCCATATGGGGGGCATTTAGGACCCTGGTATACTGCATCTCCAACCAAGGGGGCATATTGCCAATTTTTAATAACCACCCCATGTTCAAAATAATCTCTATTTGCATCAGGGAGGTTAACTACAAGAGCCCTATTTAAAAACCTAGTTTTTAAGTAATAAACATTATCTAAAATAGCCCATCTATAGCAATACATAATCTCAGGAATCCCTATACGAGTCCCATGAGTTAGATTTAATTTATACACCCCATTAATTATTCTCCATGAATTGGGGGCTATTTTTGCAGGAACAACGTCAAAGTACTGACAGAACTCTAAGCATAAGGGGTTTGGCGGAAAAGAAAATCCACATTCAGCAATGAATAGACTGGGGAACCAATGTCCCTCAGCCAATCTAAAATAATCTGAAGGCTCAGAAAGAACCTCCAGAGTTACCCAGGAAGGAATGGAAAAATCGGAACGAAATTTCTCAACAGACTCCACAAGATAAACCATAGTGAATAAAAGAAATACAGAAGAAAAGAAGAGAATCTTACAGGAAAAAAGAAGAGCTGACAACTAGCGAAGGAAAAGATGAACGCACAAGAGAGAGAGAGAACAGAAAGCTTGAATGCAGAAAATTGGAAAAGGTAGAAGACGGTATGGTTACCTAAGAGGTTTAAATACTTTACCTTGGGAAGCTGCGAAAGAAATGATTACACAAAAGAAACTAATACGCCACCAGCGGCTAAAAGGACAAAAATGCACGAAGATCGAAGCACTCATAAAAATTCGAAAAGGCGGATTCTGCGAATTTGGAAGGAAATTCAAATATGAAGACAAGGCTCCTAAAACCCAGGAAAGTCATTTAATATCGCCATATAACGAGAAAGAATGTTCCATACTCCTCAAAGTTCGAAATATGAAACATTGGGGGCTTCTGTTGATACCAAAATTAATATGCTGATATGGACGAATAATATGAAGACACGTGTCAATCTACTTGGCACAATAGCAACGAGGAAGTTCATTTCCCCAACCAACTCATGTTCTCTCCGAGCAACGAGGATACACCGAGGAACTTCAGCACTCCGAGGTACTCTAGCGCTCCGAGGAACTCCTGAGCAACGAGCAACTAAGGCGGTCCGAGATGCATCTCGGCCGTAGCATTAATTGCCAGATAATCAACAGTTCAACTATTCATTGAATGTTTATCATCTTGACGCACACGCTGCATTAAATGTATTACCATTTCATATGTATATCATTTAATGTATCAACTCTTTCATGTACAGCCTAAGGGCTATAAATACCTTGTATCACCCTCATTCAAGGGGGACCGGAATTTCTTGAGAGAACATATACTCGAGAATTCTCAAACACTCAGCAATAACATAACAGTGGACGTAGGCCATTCATATAAGGCTGAACCACTTTAAAAATCTTTGTCTCATTTTATTTATCTGTGATTGAATAATTAGAGCGATCTAATTTTTTACATCAACAATGGCGCATGAGATTTTCTTCTACTTCTTTCCTAGCATGCCAAGTCATTGCCTCCTCTATCTATGGTACTGTGAAAAACTGCTTTAATTTAGGCCCAAAGGGAAAATATTTCAACACTTTTTGAGGTGCTTTTGAGTTTGCACCTTCTTTGCCCGTATATTGGGCATATCTAGGTTCATCGCATAGCGTACACCGATCGAGATTTTCATGCTCCTTTTAGTATAGTATGCAGTTATACACACAAGCCTGAGTTGATTTATACTTTATTCCTAAACCTTTCAAACTATTTTTCATAGTAAGATAGTTGTTTGGAAGCGTATTCTGTTTGGGTAGCAAGCCTTTACCCGATTCAAAATCCATGTCACGCTAGTTCCAGACAAATCATATTGAGTCTTCAAATTATGCAAACCAGCCATGGCATGTAAAGTTATTTTATCTTTCTCACAACCAGAGTATAACGGCTGGCTCGCCTTAAATTTTAAACTTTGGTAGTCATCATCAAGGTTTATCCTGATATCTTCATAAGCGCATGTACCTTGTACATCGTCTGTTACCTCATTCTCTTCCACTTCGTGAAATCCATACGCGTCATCAACTAAATCCTCTAGCATATTATGATGTGCATTGTCATCCTCCCCTTGAATAAGTATCCTACTTATTAAAGGTTGTTATGAAGGTTGCTCAGGGACAAAAAGAACTTTTGGTTCCCCGTGAAAAACCCAATTTCGATAACTATCATGCATACCCCATCTTAACAAATGTAGTTCAACTATTTTCCACTAAAACACCTTACCATTCTTACACCTAGCACACGGACACAGAAACTCTTCATTATCATGGCATTTCATTGCGTATTTGACAAATTCATTAGCACCTTTGCGAAACACATCCCTTAATCTATTTGTATCACCCATCCACTATTTGTATTTACGATATCCCATCACAGCTACTACAAACAATCACCTATTATGGGTAAAATAGCATAAACAAAAGTGTGAATAGTTAGTTCCCATTAGTATAAACAATCACCTATTGAATGCGTACATTTGATGGGTAAATTTATTCGTGCATTCAAATTCAAATTCAAATTCAAATTTAATTTTAATTTGAAATTAAAATTAAAATTCAATTTATAATATTAATTCCTATTTCCTCCATCTCTCTAAAGGGTGAGTGGTCCTATCCCATTCAAGACCGCCTATTTAAGTAATATACTTAACAACTCATGCACATTATTCCAATTTGAGGAAAATTCGACAGCATGTCCCCATAGTTCTCCAAGTACACGATATAGATTCGCAAGTGTGAGTGTTATTTCAATTTATCAATTGAAATAACACTTAACATCGCATCATCTAGTATGTACCCAGAGAACATTAAGATATGGCTGCGGAAATTTCCCCAAAAGTAACAAGTTTAAGCCACGAAGAGTATTATTATACAGAAACTATGCAGTCCCAAACTGTCCAAACGGGATAATTTGAGATACCTCATTACAGGGGTAATGACTCACAAATTTAAATTCAAACTCGCCAGGCATTTTAAAAACAACTTCATTGAGAAAACAATCTATAGATGCGTGAAATTTAGATAACCAGTCCATTTCCAAAATTATGTCAAAAATCAGATATATTCAATAGAAGTAAGTCTATAATTGTATCTATAACCCCCATAGTCAAAACATAATCACGAAAAACATATTCAACTACAATCACATCCTTCATAGGCATGGAAATACCCAACCCCACATCTAAACGAGTACATGGTCTATTCAGATATATAGAGAATATAAAAGACACAAAAAAATGTGTGGAACTAGGATCAATCAAAACATAAGCACTTCTATTAGTAATAGAAGGTGTACTTGTGACAACATCTAGAGTAGCCTGAGCTTCTTTCATCGTAAAGACTCGCCCACCTGGCCTAAAACTAATAACTTGTCCCATGCCCTAGGTTTCATCTATAATAATCGAGTTATAATAACCAACACAATTATAAAACTAAACAATTGGTTAGTACATAAACAATTCATAAATATCACATCAAACCAACAACTGCCATTTAATCGTCACACACATCCAGAATTAATAACCTAGATGCTCTGATACCACTAATTGTCACACCCCAAACCCAAATCTATGATAATCATTTCATTTATATTAGGATTAAATCATAATCTTCAGTCCATTCGAAATATAATTCATTTATCAATATTTTTTTCCATGTACAATAAACATAGTCATGTTCTTTGTACCATAACGTGATTAACATCAGAGTCATAATTAAGCGAACATGCTATACTATGATGTAACACCCCGCCCGCCCGGGGAGAGCGAACGGAGCGCTAATGCGATAAAATAAATCCAAATTCACAAGTAACAAGGTATAGAGCATCTAAATAAACCCACAATAATATAAATCCACTAATCTCAATCTCTTCAATTACAACCAGTCTCTCGAATAAAAAATACAACAACTAACTCGAAAATAAAATACAAATCTCCAATGCTCTATACAACAAAATAATACAAATCTTTCCCAAAAAAATCCTCGCTAAAATCAATCTCCACAGCTCCCCAAAATCCGCGCTAACCTGCCACTAAAAGAAAATATGGGGAAGTACACAATACGACAGGAAAGATGCTCAACAAATATACGTTAGCGATGAATAAAACGTAACAACACGAGTACGAATATTCAAATCAAAATGCAAATCTCAATAGCGTTTCATCATTATAATTTTTCAACAACACTTTAACCCGGTCACCAGGCCTCACCACATCCGTATATGCTTTATCAAGCCATAGCCCGAGAAACAGGAATTTTAGCGGGTGCCCAATATCCGTGCCATATTAAAATCTCATGACAACGTGCTCATCAACAATATAATGATACCACATGAATCAAAATAATTTCAACAATTATTTTCCAGATTTCAATGGATTTATCAATTCAAATATGAGTTCAATTAAACAAGAATTCAAAGAGAATGACACTCGCGAGATTTAAGGAGCATATTGTGTAAAATCCCATACCTCAAACCATGATGACAAACCAACGATCACATCCTCAAGATCAACTCAAAAGATCTATAAAAATCTCCTCCAAGAACCTCCAACAAAATAGCTCCAAGAACACCTCTAATCCAAGGTTGGAACTCACAAATCTCAAGGGTCAATGTGTATATAAAAAGAAGAGGAATATAAAATATATTTGCTACCAAAATTTGTGCCAAAAGTATGTTAAAAGGGTTGCCCACGACTCCCTTTTATAATGAAAAGAAATGAAGAGTTGGAATCCAAAAGACTCCTTTAAATAAGGCAAAGAAATGAAGAGTTGGAAGTCAAAACAACTCCAAGAGTTAAAAACAGTTAAAAATCATTTTAAAATCCGTTTTAACTCCAATTTCAAAACCGTTTGAAATTCTCGCCTTTAAAAATAATAACCAACATATTTGAGAATTAAAAATAATTTTATCAAAAATTTATTTTCCTCCATTTTCCTAAATTAATTAAAATAGCCCAAAAATTACGCGGGTTGTTACACTTCCCCACTAACAATGGAATTTCGCCCTCGAAATTTTCCGAACGCCTAACTCTAAAAAAAATCAGGCCAACAATCTCCAAAAATAAATCACGTCTCCCAAAAATAAATTCCTCACATCTAATCTCGAAACCTAACACGAATATCACCTAAAATTTGCTATCTCCAAAAATTGCTAACCACGCAATGAACTCAATACCCAAGCCCCGAGGATTGCCGTATACCTAAGCTCTGATACCATTTGTAACACCCCGCCCGCCCGGGGAGAGCGAACGGAGCGCTAATGCGATAAAATAAATCCAAATCCACAAGTAACAAGGTATAGAGCATCTAAATAAACCCACAATAATATAAATCCACTAATCTCAATCTCTTCAATTACAACCAGTCTCTCGAATAAAAAATACAACAACTAACTCGAAAATAAAATACAAATCTCCAATGCTCTATACAACAAAATAATACAAATCTTTCCCAAAAAAATCCTCGCTAAAATCAATCTCCACAGCGCCCCAAAATCCGCGCTAACCTGCCACTAAAAGAAAATATGGGAAAGTACACAATACGACAGGAAAGATGCTCAACAAATATACGTTAGCGATGAATAAAACGTAACAACACGAGTACGAATATTCAAATCAAAATGCAAATCTCAATAGCATTTCATCATTATAATTTTTCAACAACACTTTAACCGGGTCACCAGGCCTCACCACATCCGTATATGCTTTATCAAGCCATAGCCCGGGAAACAGGAATTTTGGCCGGTGCCCAATATCTGTGCCATATTAAAATCTCATGACAACGTGCTCATCAACAATATAATGATACCACACGAATCAAAATAATTTCAACAATTATTTTCCAGATTTCAATGAATTTATCAATTCAAATATGAGTTCAATTAAACAAGAATTCAAAGAGAATGACACTCGTGAGATTTAAGGAGCATATTGTGTAAAACCCCATACCTCAAACCATGATGTCAAACCAACGATCACATCCTCAAGATCAACTCAAAAGATCTATAAAAAGCTCCTCCAATAACCTCCAACAAAATAGCCCCAAGAACACCTCTAATCTAAGGTTGGAACTCACAAATCTCAAGGGCCAATGTGTATATAAAAAGAAGAGGAATATAAAATATATTTGCTACCAAAATTTGTGCCAAAAGTATGTTAAAAGGGTTGCCCACGACTCCCTTTTATAATGAAAAGAAATGAAGAGTTGGAATCCAAAAGACTCATTTAAATAAGGCAAAGAAATGAAGAGTTGGAAGTCAAAACAACTCCAAGAGTTAAAAATATTTAAAAATCATTTTAAAATCCGTTTTAACTCCAATTTCGAAACCGTTTGAAATTCTCGCCTTTAAAAATAATAACCAACATATTTGAGCAATAAAAATAATTTTATCAAAAACTTTATTTTCCTCCATTTTCCTAAATTAATTAAAATAGCCCAAAAATTACGCGGGTTGTTACATATGATTGACCATGATTAAATATTTCAATCATCCAATCAATCCATACTAACTCAGTAAATAAGATGTGCGAGTGTAGTAAAACCTCAGTGTGACAATGACAAAATCCCCATGTATAATCCCCTGCTCTTTCTAATGGTGCAACTCTCAGATCACTGATCATATGATATCCTAGTTGGCAGCGTAAAACCCTGAAAGTATTAAAATATAAACCGTAAGCATTAGGATTAGTGAGGTACTCCTTCCCTAAAATGAAATAACGGTTCTTTATTAAATATGTGGATATAAAATCCAAATAATCCTGCCCTGCTATGAAATAGAAATTCTACATCAAATCTCTAGATATAAAATCCAAACAATCCTTCCTTACAATGAAATGACAATTCCATATCAAATATGTGGATATATAATCCAAATAATCCCGCCATACTATGAAATAACAGTTTTATATCAAATTTATGGATGTGAAATCCAAACAATCCTGCCATACTATGAAATAAAAGTTTTATATCAAATATGTGGATATGAAATCCAAGCAATCCTTCCCTATAATGAAATGACAGTTTTATATCAAATTTGTGGATATGAAATCCAAACAATCCTGCCAATTGGCAATAACAAATCATGGAACATAAGTTCCAACAAATCCTTGTCATAAGACAAATCAAATTATTGGATCTTTGTCCAATTTCAATCCTGGATCATAAGATCCAAACAAATTCGGAATATTTTAATACCCAAACAAATCCAGAATACCGAAGTATTCAAACCAATCCTGGGTCATAAGACCCAAACAAATCCTGGATATTTTAATATCCAAAGAAATCCTGAATACCGAAGTATTCAAACCAATCCTGGATTATAAGACCCAAACAAATTTTGGATATTTTAATATCTAAACAAATCCTGAATACCGGAGTATTCAAACCAATCCTAGATCATAAGACCCAAACAAATCCTGGATATTTTAATGTCCAAACAAATCCTGAATACCGAAGTATTTAAACCAATCCTGGATTATAAGAGCCAAACAAATCCTGGATATTTTAATATCCAACAAATCCTGAATACCGAGGTATTCAAACCAATTCTGGATCATAAGACCCAAACAAATCATGGATATTTTAATATCCAAATAAATCCTGAATACCGAAGTATTCAAACCAATCCTGGATCATAAGACCAAACAAATCCTGGATATTTTAATATCCAAACAAATCCTGAATACCGTAGTATTCAAACCAATCCTGGACTATAAGACCCAAGCAAATCCTAGATATTTTAATATCCAAACAAATCCTGAATACCGAAATATTCAAATAAATTCTCTCTAAGAGCTATATTCATATATATATGAAACAAATCATAAGTACACTCACCTTGGTAATTTAATCGGCTTTTTCCTTGCCTTTATATGGTACTTGTTTAACCGGTTCTTCTTCCCTTTCACATATAAATTCTTAAAAAATTAGTATCATCATAAGGATATTAAGAATCCAAAGAATAACTTAAACTTAACCCAATTCATAAGCATCATATGATCCCATTCAAATCATTTATCATAAATGAAATCTTATCTAATTTCAAGTTAAAATATTTAACATATCCAATCCATAGCCCAAACATACTTTAATTTATTCTTGTTAATCCAATTTTGATCATATTAGGTTCCCAATATAAAAGACAACACATCATTTCAAGTTTCCTAGAGCAAGATGTGCCCATTTCTTTATTACAAAGAAAATATGCCCTATAGGCTCTTTTATCGTTTAGTCAACTTCCAGGACTTTTCATAATTTTTTTACATTATAACTTCCTATGATATTTCGCCCGACATCCATAAAAATATTGAACAATAAAAAATTAAAGTTTCATAATTTTTAAGGTTCATTTGCTATGTCAAGCAAAACATCGAACACCTGGTGTGCATACTTACACCTTTGGGGCAGATTTTATACCTGAACTTCAAACTATCACCAAAGATTCATTTCGTGGTATTTTGATATAATTTTTGGATATGTTATACATATATGACTCTATTTTTATCTCCAACTTGAAATATTCAATTCGAATAAATATACAAAAAGATATAGGAGTTTGAATACACAAGGTTTCCAATCGAAACAATATATATGATTTACACGTTCAACTTTGCTTAAACTCGCATCTATTCATACATATAAACCAAGCCATGAAAGTTCCATAAATAATCTATGATTTATACCCTTTCAATCAGTCACACAAGAAAATTAACAAGATTTACATATGGAATTACCTTAAGGACTCTTCCGTAATTTCCCACTGATTTTTCTCCAACTTTTGTCCTCAATTCTTCTTCTTTGACTTCCCACTTCTCTTCCTCTCAAGCCAAACTCTTTAATGGCTGAAATATTCTGAAGTAAGATCTTATTTCAAGCCTTTAAATTAGTCCAAAAACCCACCTCCTTCCTTAACCAATCAAAATCCACCATTTGTTAGCCTAATAAGACGAAATATGATTTAACAAATGGACAAATTTATCCCCTGCTTCGTAATTCCAGCATAACTTCTAAATCGGACCTCTGTTTAACATTCCGTTTGTTGTGTTACAAAACTAACTCATATATCTACAACTATATAGTTTTTACCTTAAGTTAATTGTTATTTTATAAGGGTCAAAACTAGTCTCCAACCTGAATATTCCTATCGAAACTTCAAAATTTTGTATTTGTAACCAATTCGAAATTTCATGCTTTCTAAAGGTAGGATTAGACTAAACATAATAACATAAAATTAAATATATTAATGACACATTATCCATATCACATAATCTTAACATGATTCAAACATAATTAATCATAATTATATTCGGGTTGTCACATTATTAGTGTGAATTGAATTAAGGATTTTAAATAAATTAAACAACCAACTTCCATATCCAACCACATCCGTTCAATATAATCCAACAACAACAATAAACCAACAAATGTGTATCACGTACTGCTTCTAATTCATCTACTCAATTAATTCATTTCCAACAACATAAGAAATTAAATACATATGACTAATTAGCTTCAAGCCCTAAATAATAACACCCAATCAACATTAATAATTTCTAGCCAATTTCAAACCTCTATAACAATACACAAATAATATTTATAATGTCAAATTAATTTCATTATCTTAACAAATAGATTCAATCAATATTAACAATACTTATTAATTTCAATCCCAATTAACACCACCCAATCAACATTAACATATAATAATACCAATCAATTGCAAGCCCTAAACTAAAAATACCCATTCAATATTTGTAATGTCCAATTAGTTTCAAGTCCTAAAATACCCAACTAACACGCCCCCTCCCCCTACCTACACACACACACACACACTGTTGCCCCCTGCCCCCACCCACTACCCCCCAAGACCACCACCCCTGCCCCCCACCCCCACACACCTACACACACACGCAGACCCACCTACACACACACACACACTCCACGCACCTCCACTGCCCCCCAGCCACCCACACGCACACACCCACCGACACACACGCAACCATACACACACACATCAATACATACACACACACATGCAACAATACACACACACACACATATACACAAAGGAAAATAGAGAGAGAAAAAAACTGACCTAAAAATCGAGAGAGAGAGAGAGAGAACTGTCGCATGCGCGCGAGCGAGAAAATGGAGGGAAGAGAAAATAGTGGGAAAAAAAGAGGGGTAGGGTTTTTGTTAAAAGAGTTATCACAGACCTGTCAAGGTCTTTGATCGTGACAAGTTCGTGACAATTGTACTTGTTACGAACTTGTCATGGTCAATGACCGTGACAAACCGTTGTCATGAACTTGTCACGGTCACTGGCCGTGACAAAAAAATGGGTGTTTATTTATCATGGTCAATGCCCGTGACAAGGCTGACTGGCTCAAAGGTAACAATTTAGCCTTTTTGGTGTAGTGACAAATGGTTGATGCACCTCTTCAAGTGGGATACGTCTTCAGCCTATTGGGGAACTAATCTTAAGCTACCTTCCATGATTCTTCTCTAGATTGTTAGTTCTTTAGAAAATATTTTCTCTAAGACGAACTAAATAGAGTGAGAAATCCTAGAGTCACAGAGTAAGCGGGGAAATAGTAACTACAAATGTTCGTATTGAGGTTGCGACCCATTAAGCCAACAAGGGATGATTTCATGGATTTTGTCCTTTATAAGGAGTTTTTCCATCACGATTGATATGGTTGAATACGTTTTTTCTCTTAAGATGATTCCATCAGGCGGACAATTTACCAGGTGCATGCCCTTGCACATAAGAGTAAATGAAAACTTACTAAAAACGTCTTGACCTATCCTGGGTAGTTTACGGATCCTTAAGGTAATAACCTTGCCAGATTTTGCCCTTAGAATCATCGATTGTCAATCGAACGACCTAACCTTATGCGATTTAACCCGATCCATAAGCCATTAATATATGTTATAGTTTTTTTTTAGTATTTTGTGGCATATGTGGTCTAAAAGAATATAATTTTAAAATTAGAAATGCTAAATGTGCTAAAAATATAAGAATTGGCCTAAGCTGTCAACTGGAGGCTGCGACCTATAGCACGAAAACATGGACATGCTACAGAATGCAGATTCTAACCCAAATTTTCCCAAATGTGATTTTATACCCCAAAAGTTGACTAAAAAATCTTTTAGGGTGTTGAACCTAGGCACAACAAGTCCTTGTGTGCAAAATAATATAAGTCTAACAATAAATTCCTATTATAAAGGTCATAATATGGCAGAAAATGCCTAAAAGTGTAGAGAAAACAGAAAATGTGTGCATCCCTATTTACCAGTCCTTATGAGACAGTGGCACGTTCATGCTTAGATTTCTTAGGGGGGGGGGGTAATGGATTTGTTTACTTATAATGTCATGGTCCCTACTTTTAATTCTTGATTGAGTATCCTGATACGGTCGCACGTGTGCAAACCAAGTTATTTCTAAACTTGAAATGCCCCCAAATTGAGGCATGAACTCATATAAAAGGTAAATATGAGTTTTTAAAAAGAAAATGACAAATAAGATTGATAAATCAAAGCAAGTGAGTCGCTAACCAATAAAATTTGACTTTCTTCAAGTAAATTATTTTATTATAGTTAAAAACCTTATCTACAATTGTTGTCATCTAAAAATAGTTTACGAATGTAAATCATACCGTCAAAGCAATACCTAATAGTCAAAGTGTAGATAATAAAGTAAAAAAGAGATAAAGAAGGATAAATACAAGATTTAGAGTGGTTCAACCATGAAAATGAGCCCATGTCCACTTTGGTGCCTTATTCTCATTAGATTCATATATTAGTACGAGGGCGGGATTAGAGACATACAAGTTGAGAGAAGTAGGCTAAAAACATAATATATAAGTTTTGTGCAGAAGAGTATGTGGATTCCATAGCATAGGTTGAGGGAGGTCGCTGTCAATAGTGGTTCAAGTACCGGAGCTAGTGATCGGAGTGTGGACTCCGGTGTAGAGATATTTTGGAGAGAACTTAGAAGGGCTTAGCTGCCTAAATATTCCACCCAAATGAGGAGGTAAGGACCTCTATTTATAGTAGTTGGTGGGAGTGTCACGTGCATGGTGCACGTGACTTGTGGATAAAATGAAATCTTTCTAGAAGGTGGACAATTGGCAGACAAGTAATGACATGTCGGGGTTTGCGACTTGTACATCTGATGATGTGCTGAGGTTGGGGTGCCACTGCCTATTACAGGGATAGTTGTGGCCCTTTGATGCAGTCGTGTTATGGAGTCTGCGGCCTGTGTGTGCACCCGAATGTGGTCTTGAGTGTATAAAGGGGTAGATGGATCAATGTTCACGACCTGGTTGGGTACAAGCCGTAGCTTTCTTTATAGGCTATGGTATTTTATCAGCATTTATATATCTTTACTGTGCTTGAGAGGATGTCCGTGCCATGTGTCTTATGTTTACTGGATGGTATATTTTGGATATAAAAATAACCTTACTCGATCCAGTTAACCAACCCATGGTCAATCACATCTCTCTAGAGTCTAGATACAAATTTTATTATGTATCCATTTTCAGTGGTCAATGTGGGTTAACATTACATATGTGTGCAGACCTATGCGTTTATGATTTTTCACATGGTACACATCTTATGTGCCGCCCTAATTACTCTAGGAGGAAAATGTTATGATGATCGGGTAATGACTATTTTTAAATGGCCTAATTTTGTAAAGATCACAATTTGAATTAAAAGTTCACCACAATTTTAATCTCTATCAACCTACATATTTTTGTTTGTACAACCATCTCAAACTTGTAACATGGACAACTCCTCTCAAACACTAAAGGGAGTGACCCACTAGAAGAAGTACTTTACCCCCCGAGAAGTTTTTTTTAAAAACCCATATTTTTCACGTACTAGCTGGCCATTCCAATACGCCGAAGATAGGGCGTGTTAAACAATCTATATCATTCTCAGGATAAATATATAAATAAAAGATTTGAAGTGAATTTAAATCCATCCACAACATGCGATAAACTAAAATGATAAATTAAACTTAAATAAATAATATCTCACATCCAACAATAATAAACTCAAATAGTCTCAACTCCAAAATAATTGGGTGGAATAAAATAACTGGAACTCTATGTCCATACAATCCCTGAATAAAATACTAAATTGAAACTGAAAGAAGTAGCAGCCAATGTTAAGAATTAACTGAACAGAAACTAGAGTGCAAATGGAACTACAAGTTTGAATCTCCTCAGTCCTACGGATCTTGTATATGAATGTCTGAAAAATAGTTTTATATGATTTGGGTCAGCACCCTAAAGTTGTAAGAAATATCTTCAGTATCAATAATAATAATTGTGCTAATCATTTACAAATAACATGTTATCCAGTTAGCACTCACATGAAATAAAAATACCTCACCCTCGCCAAAATGAAATACTACGAGCATTTCCCAACCCAAGGCATAAACTATACTAAAAGTCTATATCTTTGGACTAATAATTAAGTAACTGATAATTAAATGCAATATGGATGTAACTAACTACACGTGTGAGTATATAACCCAAATACCAAGCCTCGCAATGCCACTAACCAATACAACATACGATGTCTTATACTAACAATTCAAATGTGACATAAGGTTCATTTAATTAAACATCCATCGTTGGACTAATATATATATATATATATAGTTGTACACGGTCAAATTCAAATATAAGACCTCCACA